>CM057340.1:792012670-793273346 GCA_030015575.1 Agapanthus africanus | reverse complement strand
TTCTTAATAATGCACAGCATTTAATGGTCTGACAGTGCGCCACGTGGCCTGTCAGGCGCTCTGCGCCAATTAAAGAGCGCAAGGCGCCAGCGCATGTGGAGGTGACACGTGTCACGCTCTGCTGAGCGCAAGTCTGTTAGCGCAGTGCGCTGCGCCAGTGCGCTGCTAACACGTGGCACGCTCTGTTGACTTGCGCCAATCCAAGAGCACAGCGCTCTGTTTTAGAAGCGCAAGACGCAGATTGTTCTGTGGTTGACACGTGGCACGCTCTGGTGACTTGCGCCAATCCAAGGAGCGCAACAGTGCAAATCAAGAGTGCAAGGCACTGTACAATAGCGCAGAGCGCATCTTGATCCAGTTCAGATCAAAGAAACAAGTTTTTCTTGTTCTAAAGAGGTTCTACCTCAGGATTCAAGAACCAATGGTTCTGATTCTCATCAAAAGGCAATGCCTTTATATAAATCAAATGATCTAGGAATGAAGTAAATTACTTCTTTTTTTAATCTTTTAGATCTTCTTGATCTTTTTTCTTTTTTGTGGTGAAGATCTTGATCTTGTTCTTAAATCTTTGATCTTTTTAGAAGAAATTCTTCTTTTAATGAGATGTTTTTATCTCTGTTCTTCCAAAAATCAAATTCTTTACCTTTAAAGATGAAGAAGATGATCTTCTTTCTTTAAAGGCTTGCCTTTCGAATTTTTTTAAGAGAGTTTTCTCTTTTTCTCTATGTCTGTCTCTGTGTATGTGAGACTTGGAGTCTAGGGGCCTTTATATAGGGCCAATTGGTTTGTTGAGTTAGTTACAGAGATCTTTCTCTTATTGATCTGGGGATATTTCCCCACCGTTGGATCTTTGATCCTAAGGCCTCTGTTTTACAGAAGACAATCTTCTTATTTTAATAAGATTGGAAAGATCTTTCTAGAATTTTAATTCTGATTAATTAAATAATTTATTATTTAAGTTTTAGTGTTGGCGCAAGCGCACCTGCGCTTGACACGTGTCGCGCAGCGCAGCGCAACTGCGCTAGCGCACCTGCGCTGACACGTGTCGCGCAGCGCAGAGCGCAGCGCAACTGCGCTAGCGCACCACTGTTTGACACGTGGCGCACAGCGCAGAGCGCAAGTTATCTGAAGCGTTGCTTCCTTTAAAATTTGAATTTTTAAAACAGAGCCTTGCTCTGATTGGGGGAAACAGAAGCGTTGCTTCAATTCCCACATTGGAATTTGAACAGAGCTTTGCTCTGATTGGGGGAAACAAATGCCCCCCCCACCGTTGCGCTTACGTGGCCCCAAACGTAAGCGCAGCGGTGGCAGAATCTCAGTCGTTGGATCAACTTTTGGAAGTTAAAACGGCTCTCAATGCCTATAAATAGGACCTTTGGTCTCTTAGATGATTTTCATCTCTTCATAAGAATTTTTATTCAGAGCCTTGCTCTATCGTTCAAGCACTTTTAAGAGTTAAAACTCTAGAAAATTTTTAGGTAAAAATTAAATTAGATTAATTTTAAGAGCCTTGTTCTTAATAGATCCCTGATCTAAACAAAACCCATTTAGGGTTTCATTAGCAGAGCTTTGCTCTATAGGTCTAAAGGGATCTAAAGAGAACTAAAGAGAACCCTATTAGGGTTCCATCAATAGAGCTTTGCTCTCTAAAAGGATTTTTCTTGTGTTTTCTTAATTCATTAATGAAGCTTTGCTCCTTCCAAATCATATAGTCTTGATGAATTATATCATCTTGCTTAATCAGTCTATCTGCTAATTTAATTGATTTTCTTTTATAGGAGTAATGGACGCCAACATGTATGACCTTGATGAGATCATCTCTTACGGAGACATCCGCCGACTCGGCCGTTCTCAGGACCGAGAATTCACAAACGCTGAGTGTGCCGAAATTATGAGTCGTTTTGACGCATATAATGGCCAACTACTTCCCCGGCGTTCCCCTCTTCTAAAGCTTATTGTGGGAGCAATTTGGGGAGCGCTCCCTCTGTTCTATGCCGGCGTGCCACTTAGAGCGTTAGATGCTGCTGAAGATAACGTGCACTCGGTGTATCTGATGAACCTGGTCTCGAAGAGACGACGAGACAATCTTGTCGATCTCCTGCACCAGGCCTTTCAACAGTCTGCCATACTTGCTGCCTATCAGAGGGTGGAGGACATCAGTGGGGATCCCGACGCTCATGCTCGCGAAAGAAAGCACACCAGGATGGTTCGCCAGGCTTGGAAAGTCTTGGACAAGGTCACTTTTGAGTTCCTCAATTCATGTCCTGGATTTGAGGTTTTGCCATTGTAATAGCTTTAGTAGGATCTTCGTTTATTGCTTTCGTAATTGTAAGAACCTTTTTGCAATATGAATGGCAAATTTCTCGTTTTAGCGTGTTTTATTTCTCGTTCTGAATCTTTTGCATATGCATGCATGGGTATGTCTCGAACGCTTAATCAAATGCAAATCGGATGTTCTTTCTGTCGCTTTCTTCTCTTTGCTGTGTTATTTGCCATGTGATTTTAGCAAGTGCGATCCGTAGATGGTATACAACTGTCAATCTTATTCTTTTTGTAGAGTGGCGATGGCTTAGAAAACAGGGTTAGGATCTGTCACCTAAGACTTTTCAACTTTATGAGCTGTGAGAGTCTCATAAAGAATTTTCTCCCTACCGGCCGAGAGGGTCCCGTAGGTGTAATTTCTCCTTAGGCATCGTGAGGATTCCTAAGTGCGTTTTCCCTTATAAGTCGTAAGGATCTTATAAGAGAATTTTCCCCTTTACGAGTCGTGAGGACCCGTATGCGGTTGTTTCCCTCCTTGTCGAGATTCGACTTTGGAGAGTGTGACCCGTGAATAGTATGCAAGAGTCCATTTCGGACCGACTTGCAGGGCCCCAGTGCTTAGGAAACAGTTTTTTTTAATCCCCGCTGCCTAAGGCTTTGCCTCATGAGTCGAGATGAATCGAGCATTTCTCGTAAGAATATCCTAACGTCACAGTTAACCTCTGCTCTTTATGACAGAGGTCCGTTAGGGTCTGTGGTACTAGGGTTTTGTCCATCGTAACGTCGCTTCGGCTGATGTATTTCTCAATAGGTAACCTTGCTGTTCGAGTAGCCTTGCGACTGTCGTGTCTCTGATCCCTTCGGGGGCTGGACAAGACGTCTTCAAGCAATCCTCCTAGGCAGTTTGACCGTCGGAAGAGCAAGCGTTAGGAATTTTGCCATGCCGCTTTTTACTCGAGGTTAGGCTCATTTTGGAGAGCCCTGATGAGTCATAACCACTCCGCGCTGGTGTGGGATGATCTCCGATGGTCTTTCAGGTTTTATATGAGTTACCGTCGAGACCCTGAAGCTAGGAATTTGGCCTTTGCTTCGTTTGATGACATTGCGTCTGCTGTATCGAGACGAATGTCGCGATTGTCTCTAAGTTGCTGGTGAACCGTCGAGGTCTGGAACTAGGGATTTTGCCGTGGCTCCAGTTGTTTGATTGTCGCGTCTGAATCCTGCTAAGGAAAGAACGATGTGGTGACATCTCGTCTGCTGTATCGAGACGAACGTCGAGGTGGTGACCACTCCATATGGGATGATCTCCGGTAGTCTTTCAGGTTTTATATGAGTTGCCGTCAAGACCCTAAAGCTAGGAATTTGGCCTTCGCTTCATTTGCTGGCATAGCGTCTGCTGTATCGAGATGAACGTCGCGGTTGTCTCTAGGATGCTGGTGAACCGTCGAGGTTTGGAACTAGGGATTTTGCCGTGGCTCCGTTGTTTGATTGTTGCGTCTGAATCCTGCTGGAGGAAGAACGCTGTGGTGACGTCTCATCTGCTGTATCGAGACGAACGCCGAGGTGGTGACCACTCCACGCTGGTGTGAGATGATTTCCGATAGTCTTTCAGGTTTTATATGAGTTGCCATCAAGACCCTGAAGCTAGGAATTTGGCCTTCGCTTCGTTTGCTGGTATTGCGTCTGCTGTATCGAGACGAACGTCGCGGTTGTCTCTAGGTTGCTGGTGAACCGTCGAGGTTTGGAACTAGGGATTTTGCCATGGCTCCGTTGTTTGATTGTCGCGTCTGAATCCTGCTGGAGGAAGAACGCTGTGGTGACGTCTCGTCTGCTGTATCGAGACGAACGCCGAGGTGGTGACCACTCCACGCTGGTGTGAGATGATCTCCGATGGTCTTTCAGGTTTTATATGAGTTGCCGTCAAGACCTTGAAGCTAGGAATTTGGCCTTCGCTTCATTTGCTGGCATTGCGTCTGTTGTATCGAGACGAATGTCGCGGTTGCTCTAGGTTGCTGGTGAACCGTCGAGATTTGGAACTAGGGATTTTGCCGTGGCTCCTTTTGGTGATGTTGCGTCTGCTGTATCGAGATGAATGCTGAGGTGGAGTTGGGATTTTGCCATCACTCCGCTTTGTTTTGACGTTGCGTCTACATCCTGCTGGATTGTGAAGGAACGCCGTTATTAACATTGCGTCTGTTGTAACGAGACGAATGCTGAGGTGGAGTTGGGATTTTGCCATCACTCCGTTTTGTTTTGACGTTGCGTCTGCATCCTGCTGGATTGCGAAGGAATGCCGTTGTTGACATTGCGTCTGTTGTAACGAGACGAATGTTGAGATGGTCTCTAGGTTGTCTGTGAACCATCAAGGTTTGGAACTAGGGACTAAGCCGTGGCTCCGTTTGGTGGTGTTGCGTCTGAATCCTGCTGGAGGAAGAACGCTGTTGTTGGTCTTCTGAGATGCAGATGTGACCGACGAGACTTGGCTCTCTTTCTGATGGAGCCTGTGAAGGGAAGATGTGCTTCCTTCTTTGTTTGCGCTCCTGGATTGTATACAGGGATTGATGTGATATCACTTGTATGGCATAAATTTTATTTATATATTTTTTTTATTTCTTTCCGCGATGCTCTATCATTTCAGCTTTTATATCGCGAAAGTCGCGATTGCCCAATCATTTCGGCTATTTTTCGCGGTGCCCAATCATTTCGGCTATTTATTTTATTTTTACTCGCTGCTTTTTATTGCGAGTTGCCCAATCATTTCGGCTATTTTGCATGCATACATTTTTACTTACTGATTTTGTTGCAAGTTGCCCCATCATTTCGGCTATTTTATATGCATTTTTGGCTCGCTGATTTTTTCTCGCGAGTAGGGGATTTAGGATCTGATACCAATCTTAGCATCAACATCGCTGCGACTGGAATATTGCCAGGAGCGAATCATCATTTGCCATGAAAGGACTTGGAATTTGATACCGATTTAGGTATCAGCATCGCTACAACTGGGATATTGCCAGGAGCGAATCATCATTTGCTTCTGTCGATGTCGAACAAAGGTGGCTTAGCAAACAGGGTTAAGATCCCATCGACTAAGGGTTTTGACTTCATGAGCCGTAAGGGTCTCATAAAGGTGTTTCTCCCTACGAGTCGTGAGGATCTCGTAGGTGCTTTTTTTCCTTAGGAATCGTGAGGATTCCTAAGTGTGTGTTCTCTTATAAGTCGTAAGGATCTTACAAGAGTGTTTTCTCCTTGCAAGTCGAGAGGACCCACAAGTGTTTTTTCACCGTGTGAGCATATCCTCAGTCGCTGGTAGGACTCTGTTAGGGAAATGTTCATTCGTGCCCGTGGATTGTATACAAGGGTCAATATTGAACCGCTTGTAGGGCAATATCGGAGGTTGGGGGGGTTGCTTAAGAACAGGTTCAGGTTTCTGTAACTTAAGACTTTCAAATCTTATAAGCCGTGAGGGTCCCATAAGAGAATTCTCCTTACGAGTCGTGAGGATCTCGCAAGTGTAATTTCTCCTTAGGAATCATGAGGATTCCTAAGTGTATTGCTCCCTTGTGAGCCGTAAGGATCTCACGCAGGTGGTTTCTCCTCACAAGGTCGAGAGGACCCTGTAAGTGTCTTTTAACGAGGTTGCGCCCTTTCGGGTTTTCACAAACACTCGCCGGTAGTCCTGCTGTTTTTACTCACGGAGCCCTTTCGGGTTTTCATTCGTGCCCAATTTGCTTATGGACATACCATTTTTTTTATTCCCCTTTTTTTATATAACGAGGTTGCGCCCTTTCGGGTTTTCACAAACACTCGCCGGTAGCCCTACTGTTTTTACTCACGGAACCTTTTCGGGTTTTCATCCGTGCCCATTTTGCTTATGGATATACCGTTTTTATTTTTATTTTTAATCTTTTTTTTTATATATCGGCTTTGGGATGCCGCAATCCACCGTAGTTTATTGACATCTCGGTCAACAGCTAGTTTTAGGACATAGTGGTCCGTCATTAGTTTAAGGACGTCTTGGTCCACTGTTAGTTTAAGGACGTTTCGGTCCGTTGTTGCCGTATTTGAGGCGAATTCCTAGTTTACGGAATTTTCGGTCCATGGTGTTTTCCCTATGAATGAGAATGATGCCCCCTGCATATCCATCTTTCTCGGAGCATGTGGTTGTGGCGGGCTCACCTTCCAGTTTTCGGATAGCGCGAGTTTGCCTTGTTGGTATTGGTCTTCAACCCAGTTTTTGAAGACGTAGCAGTTTTCGATCGGATGACCCATACTTGGTGATAACGGCAGTAATTAGGATTGTTGACATCGTTCAGTTGTGGTGGGAGTTTCGGCTCCGGTAGAGTGATAAGCTCGTTGCACACCGCTAGTTCGAACAGTCTCCTTGTTTCATCCCGGGGAAATGAGTAAGGACGTTTCAACTTTTGATAAAAAGGTTGCCGCTTGTTGCTTTGGCGAACAACCGGTCTAGGGTCACTCGATTGTTGTTGAGCGTTGGCGACGAAGGCCGTTTTTTCCTTCCCTTTATCCTTTTTGTTCGATCCCTTATTTGCGGGTCCGGGATTCTTTCCGGGTAGCATGCGATTGCGCGGCTGAATGTTCTCGCAACTTCTCAATTCTTTCGTTTTAGAGATGGATTCCTTGAAGAGAGGACTGAGGGCTACTTTTCCGTCGGAGTCGCTCCCGAAGGGGAGAACTCGCGGTCCTTCGGGATCAACCCTATGAAAACTGTCGGCAATTCTTATACGCTCATCTGTCGCATTTTTCTGTTGTCTACGAGCTTCACACTTTGTCCTGTTGAAGTGTTGCCTGTGAGCGACATATTCTTGCTACCAACACTTAAAGGAGTTGCAGTCTTCAGTAGGATGTGCGATCTTCTGATGATATAAGCAGAAATTAGGATGTACGTCCGCTTCATCAAGATGTATACCACCAGGAGAATTTTCTCCGAAAGAGGGCAGCCTCATCCCCATCGATATGGCTTTGGCGAATTGTTTCCTCGTCTTGATCCTGCTTTCATTTACGGCGGATGTACTTTGATCTGGTGGGAGTGTTTCGACCCTTTTGTTCAGTCGCCGGCGTTTGGCCTTTTCAAATATGGCCATCTCACGCTCCCGATCAGCTTTACTTCTCAGGAGAGCTTCGTTTAGGAATGCGTCGATCATTTCATCTGACGGCCTCAGAAGTTCCGATTCAGGCTCTGCCCCTAGTTTCTTTGTGCAAGGAGCCTCTTCATTGTTTAGCGATGAATGAGAGATCACATGGCAACTTGCTACGTAATCCTCATATTCGTCTGACGATTCTTCTCCATCATCTCCGTCCTCAAGAACGTGGCTGAGGAACTCTTGGAGCATGATTAGAATCCGCGCCTTCTGGTTACACTCTTCCAGCGCGTCAATCTGCTTTTGTAGGTCCGTGCGCTTGTCGCCAGGCTTCACAGGTTTCTTAAATTTCTTCTTCTTTTTCGAAGATTTCGACGGCTGGGTGTGAACGCTTTGGCTATCACTACCAATATTTGGAGTTGGGCGTGGCTTCAGCATCCCTTCGATGATCTGGAGTTCCAGCGGGTTCTTCCATCTAATCGCCGGACGTGTCTGGCGATCATTCAACATCTTTTTGGTTTTGGCCGAAAGGGCCACTTCATATGGGGACTCTTCAACAAAAGAGCATGATGCCCCCGACGTGTCCACCTTTTTAGGAACATGAGGCTGTGGCGGGTTCACCTTCCAGTTTTCGGATAACGCGAACTTGCCTTGTTGATATTGGTCCTCAACCCAGTTTTTGAAGACGAAGCAATCTTCGATTGGATGGCTTACTGCTCGGTGGTAAGGGCAGTAATTAGGATCGTTGACATCGCCTGGCTGCAACGGACGTTTTGGACTTGGCAAACTGATGAGTCTGTTGCGCACTGCCAGCTCGAACAGTCTCCTCGTTTTATCCTGAGGAAACGAGTAAGGACGTCCCAGTCTCTCCTCGAGAGATGGGCGTGGACGCACGTTGTTTTGGCAAACAACCGGCTTTAAGTTGCTCCGCCGTTGTTGAGTGTTAGCGACGACGATCGCTTTCCCTTTTCCTTTCTCATTTTGAGAGTCTGGCTTTGGAGGAGACGGTCTGTGACCCATCTGGTCCATTTGGGCCAGTTTGTCGATCAAGGCCTGGAAAGTAGTTGGCTAGAAAAACATCATGAATTGCGAGATGGTCGCTTGAGGATCAAGAGTGCCCACGAACATGCCTACCGCAGGTGCTTCTTCGATGCGTTGTTCGCACTTCGACCATATGTTTCGCCATCGTATTGCATATTGAACCCATGTTTCGCCTGGCGTTACCCTGGCATTAATCAGTGCCGTTATCAAGGTGCGTTCACTAGCACTCGCGAATCTTTGTGTAAACAGTAGCTCCATCTCCGCAAATGTTTTGACAGAGTCGTTAAGTAGCTCCGAATACCATTCGAAGGCCATTTCCGCTAAGCTGCCGACGAATTGGCGAAGCAACAGTTTATCATCGCCTCCAGTGTTGCCGCATAAGGCTCTGAATTGAGCGGCATGCTGATGTGGATTCCCTGTCCCCTTGTACACATGGAATTTAGGGATCGTATATCCCGGCGGGTAACTGATTTGGTCATACCAGCCCGGATAGGGTCGTCCGGTTTTAACAATTTGCCCAGCCGCTTCATTCGCCTGATGAACTCGTATCTGCTGAGCAATATAATCATCCAGGGCGGCCTTGGAGATAGTTTCCTCTTTGGCTGTTGAAAGAGCCGGAGGTGGATTTGATGTTTCTCCTCTGTCGTTTTCGAGGATAATCGGAGGATCTTCAGCTGGAGGATCCGGTTGTAACATCATTCCTACCATGTCTTGGAAGAGAAGCGTCATTTGTTTTATGTTGGCAGCTTATTCTGCTGCTTCTCTGTCCTTCTTTTCGAGGACTCTGCGTAGGAAGTCAGCGTCAGTTTCTTGTTCATGACGCTGTTCTGATGATACCTCCGAGCTTTCTTTTGGCCCGGTAAGTGCGGCCATTGCAGTCATCATTTCCTGAAGCTTCCGTTGTTGCTCCCGGGCTTTGGTCATGGATCGAGTGAGCGGTCGGTGACCCGTTGAAGCACGGCTTTCCTCCTTTCCGGAAGCCATATAAACAGTATGGACCGTTATGCCCCCAGACTTGGGGCGTTTGATCTCGACGTTTTTATGGTGTGCCACGTTCACAGGGGCTTTTTGCGGCCTCCTTTTCTTTTGAGTGATTGATGTTGAGGGAGCCGTTGCAGTGGGCACCCATATAGCTGTCGCCTTTTGTGGGTTGACAGGATGGTTCTCTTCTCGCTGAACCTTTATCTTTTTTTTTGTCGGCGGGAGTAATCTTGATCAATCGGCGACTCCTAGACCTGTCGCCGGACTTTCTAAATTTTGAAGGATAGCCGCTGATGGGGCTGCTCCGGCTTCTTCTCTGGGGCATTCTCCACAGGTGGAGGAGATCTCTTCAGCAATGTGGTAGGAGATTTCTGTGGACCTTGTTGAGCAGTTCAAAGTTGTTCTCGGTTGGAACAGCAACATTAACTTCCACCGTTGGGGCTGGTGGAGTTAGTCCAGATGGGGAGCTGCCCCCAGCCTTCCGCACTCGGCGCCAGTGACGACGGCGAGCATGTCGTGCAGATGGTGTTGGTTCGGCTATGGGGATGGCTTTGTCATGCCCCCTGTGTTGGTCAGAATTTGCTGGTACCAGCCTTTTAAAGACCGACGTCCGTTGAATGGGGACGGCCAACCTATCAAAAGCAGACTTCCGAGTAGGGGAAGTAACCTTGGTGATTTCTCCTGGAACGGGAGCAGAAATAGTCAGTCTTGTGAAGACCGACCCTTTGGCAGGAGAAACCGCCTTGACGATTTTGGGAGCAGGGATGGCTATCCGCTTCGGGATAACGCCTTCTGGTATTGCAGGCTTCTTCATGGGCCCGTTGGAGCTCTGGCCTAGTCTGTTAAAAACGGAGGCAGTGGAGTTGGGCGACCCGTTGAGAAGGGCCGCAGTAGTAGTAAGCCGATCGAATACCAACTTCTTGGGAGCTTCTTGTGACGGTACAGGGGTGTTGAAGCTCATGGGTAGGAGTATGGTCCTGAAGAATAGTCCCGTGGTGGCTTGAGTTACCTGTTCCACTGGCATCTTGAGAAGGGAGGCCGCTTGGGGCCCGTAAGTCACTCCTCCAGCAAGGACGGAGTGAGAGTTGCAGTTGCAGGTAGTGCAGTTTGAAGCCATTGATCTTCTGTTTTCTGCACGGAGCAAGACACCAAATCTAAGTACCTCGAATCCACAGGCAACCACAGCAAACCGCGATTCGTTCGCGAACACGACATACGAAGTGTGGAGTGGAAAGAGGAAGAGGTCCCACCGGGCGTACCAGAATCTGTTCCCCTCCGAAGGACGGCGCGACAGGGACGTCTTGCCTGAGATTCGGGGCAGATGCTAATTGGTGCTATCCGTCCACCTCTCCGAAGATGCCAAGTTGATTTATGGCACCGTGTATCGAAGGTTTAAACGGATGCGTCCGATATAGCAGACTTCGTCAGATTCCTCCTCGTTTGAGGGGGTTTTGATTGTGGGGACGCTCTTCCCTGCAGGCGCAAGCCCCTGCAATTAATTACGCTACCGCATCGCGGTAACAAATTTCTCCTTCTCCATATAGTCATTTCGTGTCGTGTATGTTTGTTTTGTGTTCGGTTGCCCGTGGATTGTATACGGAGACTAAGTTATGCCGTCGCCCGTAGGACGTGGATTAGTCCAAATCCGTATCTTTCTTTGATTTGGGTTTGGGGGGTGTGTGTTTAAGGATACGTTAGCCTTGTTTGAGGCTAAGATCGATTTAAACGTTCGTTAAGGACACGTTAGTCTAATTTTTAGACTAAGATCGACTTAACGGGATCGTTTAGATCCGGCAAGAGAGCAATTGGGGGCTCTATTGTTTAGTTTAGTGACATTGCGGTCGATAGATAGTTTAAGGATATTGCGGTCCATGGAATGTATGGCCGTCAGGACCCGTCACCTCTATGACGATGTTGAAGGATTACAACGACAGATATCAGAGGAGTTCAGAGATGTACCCTTGAACCAAAGTTGGTTATGAGATTTATAGTCCAATTTGGGACTAAAGCCTGTTTGAAGGTTTATGAGCATATGGGCTCAGTTGAACATAGCATTAGGCTCTGTAATTAAATGCATAGCATTTATATTTGGCCTGTTAGGTCTTTTACTTGGGCTCTGCCCTTTTTAAACAATGCACAGCATTTCAATTGGTCTGTTAGACTTTTTAATTGGGCTCTGCCCTTTCTTAATAATGCACAGCATTTAATGGTCTGACAGTGCGCCGCGTGGCCTGTCAGGCGCTCTGCGCCAATTAAAGAGCGCAAGGCGCCAGCGCATGTGGAGGTGACACGTGTCACGCTCTGCTGATCGCAAGTCTGTTAGCGCAGTGCGCTGCGCCAGTGCGCTGCTGACACGTGGCGCGCTCTGGTGACTTGCGCCAATCCAAGAGCACAGCGCTCTGTTTTAGAAGCGTAAGGCGCAGATTGTTCTGTGGTTGACACGTGGCACGCTCTGGTGACTTGCGCCAATCTAAGGAGCGCAACAGTGCAAATCAAGAGTGCAAGGCACTGTACAATAGCGCAGAGCGCATCTTGATCCAGTTCAGATCAAAGAAACAAGTTTTTCTTGTTCTAAAGAGGTTCTACCTCAGGATTCAAGAACCAATGGTTCTGATTCTCATCAAAAGGCAATGCCTTTATATAGATCAAATGATCTAGGAATGAAGTAAATTACTTCTTTTTTTAATCTTTTAGATCTTCTTGATCTTTTTTCTTTTTTGTGGTGAAGATCTTGATCTTGTTCTTAGATCTTTGATCTTTTTAGAAGAAATTCTTCTTTTAATGAGATATTTATCTCTGTTCTTCCAAAACTCAAATTCTTTACCTTTAAAAATGAAGTAGATGATCTTCTTTCTTCAAAGGCTTGCCTTTCAAAAAAAATTTAGAGAGTTTTCTTTTTTTCTCTATGTTTGTCTCTGTGTATGTGAGACTTGGAGTCTAGGGGCCTTTATATAGGGCCAATTGGTTTGTTGAGTTAGTTACAGAGATCTTTCTCTTATTGATCTGGGGATATTTCCCCACCGTTGGATCTTTGATCCTAAGGCCTCTGTTTTACAGAAGACAATTTTCTTATTTTAATAAGATTGGAAAGATCTTTCTAGAATTTTAATTCTGATTAATTAAATAATTTATTATTTAAGTTTTAGTGTTGGCGTAGTTGGCGCAAACGCACCTGCGCTTGACACGTGTCGCGCAGCGCAACTGCGCTAGCGCACCTGCGCTGACACGTGTCGCGCAGCGCAGAGCGCAGCGCAACTGTGCTAGCGCACCACTGTTTAACACGTGGCGCAGAGCGTAAGTTATCTGAAGCGTTGCTTCCTTTAAAATTTGAATTTTTAAAACAGAGCCTTGCTCTGATTGGGGGAAACAGAAGCATTGCTTCATTTCCCACCTTAGAATTTGAACAGAACTTTGCTCTGATTGGGGGAAACAATACCATTTTTATTTTTATTTTTATTCTCTTTTTTTTTATATCGGCTTTGGGATGCCGCAATCCACCGTAGTTTCTTGAGCTCTCGGTCAATAGCTAGTTTTAGGACATAGTGGTCCGTTGTTAGTTTAAGGACGTTTCGGTTCGCTGTTAGTTTAAAGACGTTTCGGTCCGTTATTGCCGTATTTGAGGCGAATTTCTAGTTTACGGACTTTTCGGTCCATGGTGTTTTCCCTATGAATGAGAATGA
Source organism: Agapanthus africanus (assembly GCA_030015575.1). Taxonomy (NCBI): domain Eukaryota; kingdom Viridiplantae; phylum Streptophyta; class Magnoliopsida; order Asparagales; family Amaryllidaceae; genus Agapanthus; species Agapanthus africanus. Next base: position 793,260,283 of record CM057340.1, on the reverse strand, counting down.
TGCCCCCGGCGTGTCCATCCTTTTCTGAGCATGTGGTTGTGGCGGGCTCACTTTCCAGTTTTCGGACAACGCGAACTTGCCCTGTTGGTATTGGTCTTCAACCCAATTTTTGAAGACGTAGCAGTTTTCGATCGGGTGGCCCAATACTTGGTGGTAAGGGCGGTATTTAGGATTGTTGGCATCATTCAGTTGTAGCTGGCATTTCGGCTCCGGTAGAGTGATAAGCCCGTCGCGCACTGCTAGTTCGAACAGCGTCCTTGTTTCATCCCGGGGAAATGAATAAGAACGTTTCAACTTTTCATAGAGGGGCTGCCGCTTGTTACTTTGGTGAACAACCGGTCTAGGGTCACTCGATTGTTGTTGAGCGTTGGCGACGAAGGTCGTTTTTTCCTTCCCTTTATCCTTTTTGTTCGATCCCTTGTTTGCGAGTCCGGGATTCTTTCCGGGTAGCGTGCGATTGCGCGGCTGAATGTTCTCACAACTTCTTAATTCTTTCGTTTTAGAGATGGATTCCTTGAAGAGAGGGCTGAGGGCTACTTTTCCGTCGGAGTCGCTCCCGAAGGGGAGAACTCGCGGTCCCTCGGGATCAACCCTAAAACAATTGTCGGCAATTCTTATACACTCATCTGTCGCATTTTTCTGTTGTCTACGAGCTTCACACTTTGTCCTGTTGAAGTGTTGCCTGTGAGCGACATACCCTTGCCACCAACACTTAAAGGAGTTGCAGTCTTCAGTAGGATGTGCGATCTTCTGATGATATAAGCAGAAGTTAGGTTGTACGTCCGCTTCATCAAGATGTATACTACCAGGAGAATTTTCTTTGAAAGAAGGCAGCCTCATCCCCATCGATATGGCTTTGGCGAATCGTTTCCTTATCTTGATCCTGCTTTCATTTGCGGCGGATGTACTTTGATCTGGTGGGAGTGTTTCGACCCTTTTGTCCAGTCGCCGGCGTTTAACCTTTTCAAATATGGCCATCTCACGCTCCCGATCAGCTTTACTTCTCAGGAGAGCTTCGTTTAGGAATGTGTCGATCATTTCATCTGACAGCCCCAGAAGTTCCAATTCAGGCTCTGCCCCCAGTTTCTTTGTGCAAGGAGCCTCTTTATTGTTTAGCGATGAATGAGAGATCGCATGGCAACTTGCTACGTAATCCTCAGATTCGTCTGACGATTCTTCTCCATCATCTCCGTCCTCAAGAACATGGCTGAGGAACTCTCGGAGCATGATTGGAATCCGCGCCTTCTGGTTACACTCTTCCAGCGCGTCAATCTGCTTTTGTAGGTCCGTGCGCTTGTCGCCAGGCTTCACGGGCTTCTTAGATTTCTTCTTCTTTTTCGAAGATTTCGACGGCTGGGTGTGAACGCTTTGGCTATCACTACCAATATTTAGAGTTGGGCGTGGCTTCAGCATCCTTTCGATGATTTGGAGTTCCAGCGGGTTCTTCCATCTAATCGCCGGACATGTCTGGCGATCATTCAGCATCTTTTTGGTTTTGGCCGAAAGGGCCACTTCACATGGGGCCTCTTCAACAAAAGAGCACTATGCCCCCGACGTGTCCACCTTTTTAGGAACATGAGGCTGTGGCGGGTTCACCTTCCAGTTTTCGGATAACGTGAACTTGCCTTGTTGGTATTGGTCTTCAACCCAGTTTTTGAAGACGAAGCAATCTTCGATTGGATGGCTTACTGCTCGGTGGTAAGGGCAGTAATTAGGATCGTTGATATCGCCTGGCTGCAACGGACGTTTCGGACTTGGTAGATTGATAAGTCTGTTGCGCACTGCCAGCTCGAACAGTCTCCTCGTTTTATCCTGAGGAAATAAGTAAGGACGTCCTAGTCTTTCCTCGAGGGATGGGCGTGGACGCACGTTGTTTTGGCGAACAACCGGCTTTGAATTGCTCGGCTGTTGTTGAGTATTGGTGACGAAAGTTGCTTTTCCTTTCCTTTTTCATTTCGAGAGTCCGTCTTTTGAGGAGATGGTTTATGTCCCATCTGGTCCATTTGGACCAACTTGTCAATCAAGTCCTGGAAAGTAGTTGGCTTGAAGAACATCATGAATTTTGAGATGGTCGCTTGCGGATCAAGAGTGCCCACGAACATGCCTACCACAGGTGCTTCTTCGATGTGTTGTTCGCACTTCGACCATAAGTTTCGCCACCGTATTGCGTATTGGACCCACGTCTCTCCTGGCTTCACCCTGGCATTAATCAGTGCCGTTATCGGGGTGCGTTCACTAGCAGTCGCGAATCTTTGTGTAAACAGTAGCTCCATCTCCGCAAATGTTTTGACAGAGTCGTTAAGTAGCTCCGAATACCATTCGAAGTCCGTTTTGGCTAAGCTGCCGACGAATTGGCGAAGCAACAGTTTATCATCGCCTACAGTGTTGCCGCATAAGGCTCTGAATTGAGCGGTATGCTGATGTGGATTCCCTGTCCCCTTGTACACATGGAATTTAGAGATCGTATATCCCGGCGGGTAACTGATTTGGTCATACCAGCCCGGATAGGGTCGTCCGGTTCTAACAATTTGCCCAGCCGCTTCATTCGCCTGATGAACTCGTATCTGTTGAGCAATATAATCATCCAGGGCGGCCTTGGAGATAGTTTCCTCTTTGGCTGTTGAAAGAGCCGGAGGTGGATTTTATGTTTCTCCTCTGTCGTTTTCGAGGATAATCGGAGGATCTTCAGCTGGAGGATCCGGCTGTAACATCATTCCTACCATGTCTTGGAAGAGAAGCGTCATTTGTTTTATGTTGGCAGCTTATTCTGCTGCTTCTCTGTCCTTCTTTTCGAGGACTCTGCGTAGGAAGTCAGCGTCAGTTTCTTGTTCGTGACGCTGTTCTGGTGATGCCTCCGAGCTTTCTTTTGGCCCGGTCAGGGCGGCCATTGCAGTCATCATTTTTTGAAGCTTCTGTTGTTGCTCCTGGGCTTTGGTCACGGATCGAGTGAGCGGTCGGTGACCCGTTGAAGCACGGCTTTCCTCTTTTTCGGAAGCCATATAAACAGTATGGACCATTATACCCCCAGACTTGGGGAGTTTGGTCTCTACGTTTCTATGGTCTGCCACGTTCACAGGGGCCTTCTCTGGCCTCCATCTTTTCTGAATGGTTGACGTTGAGGGGGCTGTTGTAGTGGGCACCCAAGTAGTCGTCATCTTTTGTGGCTTAACAGGACGGATTACTTCCTGTTGGACCTTCAGCTTCTTGTACTGGTGGGAGGAATTTGGATCGATCACCGAGTCTCGGACATGCCGCCAGACTTTGTAGATCTTGGAGGAAAACCGCTGGGGGGACCGTTTTGGCTTTGCTTTCGTAGCCTTCTCCAGTGGAGGAGGAGTCATTCTCAGTATAGCGGTAGGAGAATTACTACGCACCTTATTCAACAGCTCAAAACTGTTCCCGGTTGGAGCAGCAGCATTAATTTCCGCCATCGGGGCTGGTGGAGTTAGCCCAAAAGGGGAGTTGCCCCCGGCCTTCCTCACTCGGCGCCAGTGGCGACATCGAGCATGTCGCGCTGATGGAATTGGCTCGGTGACGGGGATGGCCTTGTCTTGCCCCCTGCTCAGGTGAGGGGCCGTTGCCGGTGTCAGCTTGTTAAAGACTGATGTCCTTTGAGTAGCCGGAGCGGGAGTTAGAGTTGGGACAGTCATTCTTGTAAAGACCGACCCCTTGGCAGGAGAAACCGCCTTGACGATTTTGGGAGAAGGGATGGCTATCCGCTTCGGGATAACGCCTTCTGGTATTGCAGGCTTCTTCATGGGCCCGTTGGAGCTCTGGCCTATTCCGTTAAAAACCGAGGCAGTGGAGTTGGGTGACCCGTTGAGAGGGGCCGCAGTAGTAGCAAGCCGATCGAATAACGACTTCTCTTGAGCTTCTTGTGACGGTACAGGGGCGTTGAAGCTCATGGGTGGGAGTATGGTCCCGAAGAATATTCCAGTGGTGGCTTGATTTACCTGCTCCACTGGCATCTTGAAAAGGGAGGCCGCTAGGGGCCCATAAGTCACTCCTCCAGTAAGGACGGAGTGAGAGTTGCAGTTGTAGGTAATGCAGTTTGAAGCCATTGATCTTCTGTTTTCTGCACGGAGCAAGACACCAAATCTAAGTACCTCAAATCCACAGGCAACCACAGCAAACCGCGATTCGTTCGCGAACACGACACACGAAGTGTGGAGTGGAAAGAGGAAGAGGTCCCACCGGGCGTGCCAGAATCTGTTCCCCTCCGAAGGACACGGCGGAGACGCGATGGACGTCTTGCCAGAAATTCGGGGCAGATGCTAATTGGTGTTATCCGTCCACTTCTCCGAAGATGCCAAGTTGATTTATGGCACCATGTATCAAAGGTTTAAACGGATGCGGCCGATGTAGCAGACTTCGTCAGATTCCCGCTCATTCGAGGGGTTTTTGATTGTGGGGATGCTCTTCCCTGCAGGTGCAAGCCCCTGCAGTAAATTACGTTACCGCATCGCGGTAACAACTTTCTCCTTCTCCAGCTGGTCATTTTGTGTCGTGGGTGTTTATTTTGTTTGTAGTTGCCCGTGGATTGTATACGGAGACTAATTTATGTTGTCGCCCGTAGGACGTGGATGAGTCCAAATCCTTATTTTCTTAGATTTGGGTTTGGGGTTTTGGTTTAAGGATACGTTAGTCTCATTTTGGACTAAGATCAACTTAATCGTTTGTTAAGGATACGTTAGTCTGATTTCCAGACTAAGATCAACTTAACAGGATCATTTAGATCCAACAAGAGAGCATTTGGGCTCTATTGTTTAGTTTAGAGACATTGCGGTCGATTTCCAGTTTAGGGACATGGTGGTCCATCATAGTCCGTGGAATGTATGGCCGTCGGGACCCGTCACCTCTCTGAAGACGTTGAAGGATTACAACAACAAATATCAGAGGAGTTCAGAGATGTACCCTTAAACCAATGTTGTTTGGGAGATCTATAGTCCAATTTGGGACTAAAGTCTGTTTGAAGGTTTATGAGCATATGGGCTCAGTTGATATGAGTTGAACATTTTATTGTTCTGGCTGTTGAGCCTTTATTTGGGCTCAGCCCTTTCTGTAATTAAATGCATAGCATTTATATTAGGCCTGTTAGACCTTTACTTAGGCTCTGCCCTTTTTAATAATGCATAGCATTTTTAGTGGTCTGATAGTGCGCCACGTGGCTTATCAGGCGTTTTGCGCCAATTAAAGAGCGCAAGGCGCTAGCGCATGTGGTGGTGACACGTGTCACGCTCTGCTAAGCGCAAGTCTGTTAGCGCAGTGCGCTGAGCCAGTGCGCTGCGCTAGTGCACTGCTGACACGTGGTGCGTCCTGGTGTTATGCGCCAATCCAAAAGCGCAGTGCGCTATTTTAGAAGCGCAAGGCGCAGATCATTCTGTGGTTGACACGTGGCGCGCTCTGGTGCAGTGCGCCAGTCCAAGGAGTGCAAAAGCGCATTTCAATAGTGCAAGGCACTGTCCAATAGCGCAGAGCGCATCTTGATCCAATTCAGATCAAAGAAACAAGTTTCTCTTGTTCTCAAGAGGTTCTACCTCAAGATTCAAGAACCAATGGTTCTTATTCTCATAAAAAGGCAATGCCTTTATATAGATCAAATGATCTAAGAATGAAGTAAATTACTTCTTTAATTTTTTTGTGATTAGATCTTTCTGATCTTTTTCTTTTTATTGAAGATCTTGATCTTGTTCTTAAATCTTTGATCTTTTTAGAAGAGATTCTTCGTTTTTAATGAGATGATTTCGTCTCTGTTCTTCAAGAATCAAATTCTTTACCTTCAAAGATGAAGAAGATGATCTTCTCTCTTCAAAGGCTTGCCTTTCAAATTTTTCAGAGGGTTCTCTCTTTTCTGTATGTCTATCCCTCTGAGACTTGGAGTCTAGGGGCCTTTATATAGGACCAGTTGATTTGTTCAATCATTTAAAGAGATCTTTCTCTGATTGATTTGGGGACGTTTCCCCACCTTTGGATCTTTGATCCTAAAGCTCCTGTTTTACAGAAGGTAATCTTCTTGTTTTTAACTAGATTGGAAAGATCTTTCTAGAATTTTAATTCTAATTAATTAATAATTTATTATTTAAATTCCAGTGCTGGCGCAATTGGCGCCAGCGCGCCTGCGCTTGACACGTGTAGCGCAGCGCAGAGCGCCGCGCAGCTGCGCAACTGCGCTAGCGTGCCTGCGCTTGACACGTGTCTCGCAGCGCAGAGCGCAGCGCAACTGCGCCAGCGCACCACTGTTTGACACGTGGCGCGCAGCGCAGAGCGCAAGTGTTCTGAAGCGTTGCTTCATTTATTTAAAATTTGAATTTTTAAAACAGAGCCTTGCTCTGATTGGGGGTGCGCTGCCTTGGGCGCAGCGCTCCTTGCGTTGGCGTGTCTGCTTTTGACACGTGGCGCGCTGCGCGCAGCGTAAGGAATCTGAAGCGTTGCTTCAATTTTTGAATTTTGAAATTCAAACAGAGCTTTTCTCTGATTGGGGGAAACAACAGTCGTAATGTGACTATGGAGGGATTTTTTTCCTAGCCATAGGTAGCATGGTTGGCTCTGTCACGTGCCAATCTTAGCGCACTCTGGGAAGCGGGGCGTGACAGAGTTTGTTTGGTATCAGAGCCATAGGATTTAAGTTAATCGAGTTGATTCTTTTTGTAGTTGGGTATTGGACCTAATACGCGAATCAGAATACTCGTGATTAGGAACATGTCCTGCCACTCTACCATCTTGCCATTCTTGAATCTTAACTCCTCCTGATCCTTACCTTGACGATATGCAAATCTCTTTGCATCTCGACTTGAAACTTTGGTTTCCTATTGTTTATCTCTAGAATTTGGACGACTTAGGTGGAGCTCTTTGAAACTTTGGTTTCCTATTGTTTATCTCGACTTGAAACCTCTTTGCAAGCCGAAGCTTTTCAGGAAGGTTTGCGGACCGTCCAGCAGTCCGTAAACAATGTTGTGGCCAAACCAGTGGAGTGTGTGGGTACCGTGGCAGATTTCAGGAGACTTGGTCCGTCCGTTTTGGAAGAGTCGTTGCCAGCGGAGCAGTGGCTGGTTGATACGGAGAATTTGCTCGTTGCGGTACAGATTCCAGAGGACAAGAGAGTGGATGTAGTACGCATCCAATTGGTAGACTATGCCCGTGAATGGTGGCTCTGGAAGAGACCCGCTTGCCTAAGCCGATCAGTTGGGAAGATTTTTCGAAGAGTTTCTTGGAGAAGTTCTTCCCGCAGACTACACGGGAGGAAATGGAAGAAAAGTTTATCAGTTTGAAGCAGAACGGCGTACCCGTAGATGTACATGCGGCTGAGTGGACACGGCTCAGTAGATTCACTGGACCTTTGGTTGCCAACGATACTGATAGGACAAGGAGGTTCATGCGCAGTTTGGACGTGGAAATCCAGAGGCACATCATATCTCTGGGATTGACCACTTTCTCTCAAGTTCTTAAGATGGCCCGAGAGCAGCAGAGCTTATCGGTGGACTGGGGGTACGCAGCAGCAGGCAGTTGCAGTGCGGAAGCCGGCATTTGCGCCGAACCGAGCGCCTATACGCATAGGTATTCCGGTGAACCGACGTGGCGTAACACCTATGAAGAAGCCCGTCGTTGCTGATCAAAGAAGGAGCATGATTTGTGATTACTGCCATTTACCCGGACATCAACAGAAGGATTATCGGAGGAAGCTTGGACTTTGTTTGGTTTGCGGATTAGCAGATCATACTATTAGTGTTTGCCCGTCGAAGCTTCGTTTGAAGGATGATTTTTAGAGTCCACCGCAGAAGCAGTTTCAGGGGCAGAAGCAGTTGACTCAGGGACCTAATCAAGCTTCAGCCTTTACCCTGACGGCTGAAGAGGCCAAGGCTTCAGAAGAAGTTGTTTCAGGTATCCTACTTGTTCATGGTTTTCCCGCATTAGCATTATTCGATTCTGGTGCATCCCATTGTTTTATGTCGTCCAAGTTTATTGCTGCACACTCGATTCCTTGCATGACCTTATCTAGTTGTTGGGACATACACACTGGGAATGGGAAGATCATAGCTAGTAGAGAATGTAAGGATTGTTCAGTTGTTGTTTGCGGATGGGAGTTGTTTGCAGATTTCTTGGTAATTGATACCGACAGTTATGAAGTTGTCTTGGGAATGGATTTTCTCGGCACTTTCCACGCTCACATTGATTGTATGGCAAAGAAAGTGATTTTCCAGATTCCCGGACATCCGGAGTTTATCTTCACTGGAGGAAGCAGTTCTGTCGGGCCAGTCGAGTTTAGGGCTAGGCCGACAAACAATGTTCTTTATTCAATGGAAGTTGATAAGGAGGAAGCGCCAGCTGTAGTTCGAGATTTCATGGACGTGTTTGAGGACATCTCGGGTTTACCGCCAAAACGATATGTAGAGTTCGCAATCGATCTTATTTCTGGTGCAGCGCCAATCTCTAAGGCGTACTATCCAATGGCACCAGTGGAGCTGGAAGAAGTTAAGAAGCAGGTTACTGAATTACTCGAGAAGGGTTGGATTCGCAGCAGCAATTCACCTTGAGGATCTCTAGTTCTTCGAGTAAAGAAGAAAGATGGCACAAGGAGGATGTGCATCGACTATCGAGAATTAAACCGGGTGACTATTAAGAACAAGTGCCCGATCCCTCGCATTGGCGAATTGTTCGAGCAGCTTAGTGGCGCGAGGGTATTCTCGAAGCTGGATTTGCGATCCGGATAGCATCAGGTCTGAATTAAATCTGAGGATATTTGCAAGACGGCGTTCCGAACTCGGTATGGACATTACGAGTATTTAGTGATGCCATTCAGAGTTACGAATGCACCGGCGATATTTATGGACTTGATGAACAGAATCTTTTCACCGTTTTTGGACCAGTTTATAGTGGTGTTCATCGATGGTATTCTGGTCTACTCAAAGAGTATTGAAGAGCATGCGGAACACTTGAAGATCACACTGCAGTCATTGAGGCAAGAAAGATTGTGTGCAAAGATGAGAAAGTGCGAGTTTTGGCTTGAAGAAGTGAAGTTTTTGGGGCATGTCGTATCTGGAGATGGAATCGCCGTTGATCCCGAGAAGATTGCAGCAGTTCGAGATTGGCCGTTTCCGAAGAACGTAGCAGAGATCAAAAGTTTTCTTGGACTTGCAGGATACTACAGAAGGTTCGTGGAGAATTTTGCTCGTTTGGCTGAGCCTTTGACCAAGCTTACGCGAAAGGAAGTACCGTTCGTATAGACGGATAAGTGCGCGTCAGCTTTTGAGGTATTGAAGCAGAGATTGATAACCGCTCCTATTTTGACCGTACCAGACAGTTCCGGAGGATTGGTGATTCACAGCGATGCATCTGGGAAAGGATTGGGATCTGTTTTGATGCAGCATGGGAAGGTTATAGCTTACGCATCGAGACAGTTGAAGACCCATGAGAAGAATTACCCAACTCATGATTTGGAGCTAGCAGCTGTGATTTTCGCTTTGAAGATTTGGAGACACTACTTATTGGGCAAAAGAGTCCAAGTATTCACCGATCACAAAAGCCTAAAGTATGTGTTCACACAGAAAGAGCTTAACAGGAGACAGCGTAGATGGTTGGAGCTGATGGCTGACTATGATCTTGATCTTAAGTACCATCCGGGAAAGTTAATGTTGTGTCGGATGGGCTTAGTCGATTGCCAGCAATTCGGATATTGACTGCACAGAAGGAACTTCTGGAAGACTTTCGGAGATTCGAGTTGGAGATCGTGCTACCGCATTCTTCGGGATAGTTGATGCAGCTGCAAGTACGGTCGTCAGTGATCGAGAGTATTAAAGCAGTGCAGTCACAGGACCCAAGATTGCAGAAGTTTCGAGAACAGGTTGAAGCTGGACTTCGTACGGACTTGTTAATTTATGAAGATGGTTCGTTGCGATATGGTAGCCGTTTGTGTGTGCCAAAAGGAGATATTCGCGAAGAAATTATGAAAGAGGCACACAGTTCCGCGTATTCCGTACATCCAGGAGGCATGAAGATGTACTGTGATCTACGACAGCATTTCTGGTGGGAAGGTATGAAAAAGGAGATTGCTCGTTTTGTAGCAAAGTGCTTGGTGTGTCAGCAAGTTAAGGCTGAACATCAAAGGGTGCTGGTTTATTGCAACCACTTCCGATTCCTCAATGGAAGTGGGAACATATAACCATGGATTTCGTGACAGCTTTACCGCGGAGTCCAAAGGGCAACAATGCAGTTTGGGTGATTGTTGATCGATTGACCAATGCAGCTCATTTCATACCATTTCGAGTTGGTCAATCAACGGAAGCATTAGCTGAACGGTACATGCAGGAGATTGTAAGATTGCATGGAGTACCTGTGAGCAACGTGTCCGATCGTGACACCCGATTTTTATCGCACTTCTGGAGGAGCTTACAGGAAAGTTTGGGGACTCGATTGAAGTTTAGCACAGCTTATCATGCTCAGACAGATGGCCAGTCGGAAAGAACGATCCAAACTCTTGAAGACATGTTGAGAGCTTGCATGTTAGACTTCAAGGGTTCGTGGGAGGATCATCTACACTTGGTGGAGTTTTCGTACAACAATAGTTTTCAGACGACTATTCAGATGGCTCCATTCGAAGCATTGTATGGTCGCAAGTGTCGTTCCCTTGTTTGTTGGGACGATATTGGAGAGCGAAGATTGTTGGGACCTGATTTGATCGTGCAAATAGTAGAGAAGGTTAACACTATCCGGAATCATATGAAGGCAGCACAAGATCGGCAGAAGAGTTGGGCCGATACATCGAGAAGACCTCTAGAGTTCGTTGTTGGTGATCTGGTATTCTTGAAGATGTCACCGACTAGAGGAGTGATTCGTTTTGGGAGTCGAGGCAAGCTTAGTCCTCGATTCGTGGGGCCTTTCGAGATTTTGGAGCGTGTGGGAGAAGTGGCTTATCGATTGGCTTTACCACAATCTTTGGCGAATGTTCATGACGTGTTTCATGTATCTCAACTCCGTAAGTATGTTCGAGATGAAACACACGTGCTGGATCATTCAGAGCTGACTGTAAGAGAGGATTTGACCTTTGAGGAATGATCGATATCGATTGTTGATCGAAGAGAAAAGGTCCTTAAGAACAAGGTTATCCCTCTCGTACTTGTTTCTTGGGGGAATCGCTCGCACGGAGAATCAACTTGGGAACGAGAACACGAGATTCGACAAAAGTTTCCACACCTATTCTTGTAGTTTCTTGATTGTTTATCTTTCCTTGTTCTTGGAATTTCGAGGACGAAATTCTTTTTGTAGTTGGGTATAATGTAACACCCTAGTTCATTTATACCAGTTCCAGTTCTCGTATTTGCTTATTTATGGTATTTTCTTGATTTATCGTGTTTTGGGTGCGAATGGTATTTCACATTAGTTGCATCCGACCCGACCCGCTTGCTTGAAACTTGTTTGATTCATATTTATGAATTATCTTGACTTGTTACATAGACATGTGCACTTTCATAAATACTGCATACTAGCATTTTATCTGGCATTGCATCTTTTACCATATAATATTTTAAGTCACATAAAATATTTTTAAAAAAATACATTGCATAGCCTGCATGATACCTCTAACCCCGTGGTAGCATCCGTGCATTTTGTTCCTGTCCCATTCAGTGAAACGGACTAGTTCGGATGGCTACGCGCACATACGTGCATCCGTTCTTGGGGGTATGCATTTTTGTTACCCGAGCATTCATTTTTAAATTTAGTCGTCGCATATATTTTTCATATTTTAAAACTAAGATTTTAGACCTGACCCGGACGTATTTTGGACTAAATTTGTATTTACCTGAAAATCCAATTTCAATTAATATAATATTTATTTTTTAAAATTGACAGTTTAAATTTTAACAGCTTTAAAATTCACATAACTTACAAAATATTTTATTAAATTAAAATCTAAACAGTTTAACAGCCACAACTCTCTCTTTCCTTCTCTTTTTCATACTGCCTCGTGGCCCCACCACTCGAGCATCTTTCCTCTCTCCTCTCTCTTCTCTTTTTCTCTCTCTCCCCTCGCTTTCTCTCTCTCTATCCTCACGCAGCTCTCTCTCTCATCTCGGAGTCACTGTTCACTCCTCGAGTGTGGTCACCGCGCGCGTGATACGGCCACCTCACTTCACGAGCCTCTTTATTCTCTCTTCTTCCTCCATTATATAACCCGAGCCTTCCTCCTTCAACCCATCACAACTATGAAACCCTAACCCCAAAAATTCATTGCCTTATCAACCCCTAACCTCACCGAGCCTCCTTTCTTCCTCCTCGCCGTCTCCTTCTTCTTCTTTCCTCCTTCCCACTGCACCCAACACAACCCGAGAACCCATCATCACCACCTACACCACCTCATCGTCGACGACTCCTTCACCTCACCGCTGCCATTGCACCATTCTCTTCCTCTCCCTCTCCTCTGCATTCTCCCTCATACACCAACCCCTGCACTCAAACCCCGGCAAACAACAACCGAGCCAAACCCTAACCTAACCCCAACAGAAAACCCTAGATCGCCGGAGCTCCGATCATCTTCTCAACACCAGCACTCATCTCCTGACCTCTGTACACCACAATCCAGTGAGCCTCGTCCCTCTCTTCTTCTTCTTCCTCTTTCTTTCTTTCTTTCTTTTTCTTTCTTTTTTCTTTAATTCTTGAATTCTCTGTTTCCGTAGTTCGCCGGAGCCGGGATTGACGTCGACGATCCAGACGACATACCTTACCTGCGTGATCACTCTCGTGTGTTACTTGGACCCGTTCCGTGTGCCGGCGTGCGTCGCTACATTTTGCCGACGTCGGACGTACCGTACATATCCGTTTCGTGGTCCGTCTAGGCAAGTTAATCTTGCTACATGCTATACTACAATATATTGCACACATGTAAATAATAACATTACTTATTGTTTAATTATGCATCCCACATTACCATTTTACTATTTTACTGTCTTCGGACATCCGTGTGCATCCATACCGTTATTTACATATCTAGTCGCATGCAAGTTTATCTTGCTACATGCTACATTTGTAAATCCCCGTTTCCATCAATGAAATCTTTTTCTATATTTTCCTAGTCCCCCGAATGTTTTCCTATTTTTCCTTATATTATTTTGTGTGAAATCGGTTGCTAATATTTGATTTTTCTAAACCAATTAAAATCCAAGCCCAAACAAAAAAAAAACTAAAACTAAAAATATATAAATCTAATTCCCTCTCCAGCCCGGCCAAAGAAAACAAATAAAAACAAAATAATTAAATCCCTCACCGGCCCAAGCCCGTTTCCCTAGCCCGCGCCCACACCCAAGGCAACTCGACCCGACCCGTTCGTTTCCTTCTTCTCCCCACGTTGTTTTCTTTTCCCGCTCCTTTCTGCCGCTTTCCCACGTCGTCTCCAACGCCCCGCATCGTCGCCCCACGTTCCCGCTCCTCAAGACCACGACCGCGCGCACGCTCACGAGTCCCCTCAAGCCCCACCTCGTCTCTAACTCTCTTCTCCTCACTCTCGTTCTTCCTTTCTTCTCTCCTCACTCCATCGTTCACCAAACCCCCTGCTTCATCCCTACACCCTGCCGCCGCCGACGACTACGATCACCTCGTCACCCTCCTCGCTCCTCTCTTCAAAACTCGAACCCCACTTCACCTCCCCACCTCGCCTGCACCACCGAGCCGGAACCCAACCTACCCGCCGAGCTCGAGCCTCCCCTGCACACCCTCCTTGCCACCGAGTCTCCCCTGCACAGCCTCACGCCGACGAGCTCCCCACTGCCTCAGCGACCCCTCTACATCATCACCATCACCTCCAAAACCCGAGCCCCTCCACTACCACACCCCCTCACTGCAAACTTCACCCCCTCGCTACTGCATCTCGCCGGAGCTACCCCCGCCGACCACCGCCGACCCCAGCACACCCCAGGAGTTTCACAGCACCCCACTCCGCCCCCAGTGATCACGAGCCATCCCCCGGGCAACCCCGACGACGAACCCAAACTCGAGCCGAGGCCGTGAACCCAAACCGTCCCGTTCGTTGCTCGTTCGTGCCGTTGCTTCTGCCGTGCGTTGTCAACGCGTCTCCAGGCAAGTACCCTACTTGTTACATGCTAGATTATTCTGTCACAATTCTAAATCCTATTAATTCCATGTTTACAATTCATGAAAGTTTATATGACATAAGTGTTTGATGCAAAACCCGAACGAAAACCTTCCATTAAACTGACGGAACTTGATTATATAAGCCGGCCCGTGTGGCAACGAAAATTGTGTTAAAATTTGACTGGAAAATATAATTGTTACTGACTTGAACGATCATCCCCAATCACACCCGTTAAAACTGAAAATTTCCCGCGTCTGAAACTTGTAAAAATCATAATTAATTGTTTATAAATTTGAATGATGCGTTCGAGGGCTCAAATCGAAGCCGACTCGACAACCTGGTACCCCATAAAAGTTTTAAATTGTTTCTATACTGAAAATATGACAGAAACCGGTTGGGAGAGCGGCTCTGGACTGCAGTCCAGAGCAGCTCTGGTTGTTGATTTCTATCTCGTAATGCTTACCCCTTTGCTGTTTGAACTTGTATATTGCGGAACCCTATACTTTAGTGAAGATGAAACAGTTATCTAAATAATGAAAGTGATTTCACCCCTTTTTACCGTTGTTTACTATTTGAACTGTAATTTAAAAGAATAGGACGTATAGCAGTCCCAAACAGGAACAGAACTGACACCCTATGATTGTACAGTACATAACTTCTGACGTAGAGGCGTGATTGAGAATCCGTCTGGTGCATTGGAAATCCTATTGAAAACCCTAAATTTCATTCAACTATAGCGTCGCAAAATTCTGATCTCAACAGAGTGAAAATTGTGTCACAAAACGTACGTTCAGTTCAGAAACTGAATTTCCTGAAGCGAATACTTAAAATGAAACGGCTGTAACTTGGAAACCCGAAATCCAATTGCACTGAAACAAATTTTTCTGAATTGCCGACTGAGTTTACTTGTTACCGTCTTTGTATAGTTTCACTGAATTTTGAACGTATGATTTACTGCAATTTTTATAAGCTCATAAGGTGCATAGTAATTCATATTACACATGACTTGTTAACTGCATAAATGCACATATCTTACCCGATTTCCATACACATAGTGATAGGGCGCGTTATTATTCAGTGTACAATGCATTATCGTGCGTGAATGGTATTGGTTTAGGAGTGTCAAGTACGCCAATGGAAAAGTGAATGATTCGTGACAGTGAATAATACAGTGAAAAGTGACAAAACCGTGTTATTGGTGCATACTTGTACACGACTAGGCCATACTCATTAATAGTGTAAACCTGGGGAAAAAGGGGAAATCGAAGTGGAAAGAGCATCGTATTTAGCGAGGACAGTGATTTAGAGAATGATCATTCGAACAACGACTCTTATATATATTAGGTTGGGCCCAGCGGTCCGGCTGACAGGGTTATATTCCGGGCGATAGTGGGCCGTAGTCTCGGGTATGTACGAAACCCTCGTTAAACATGATCCTCCTTTCCACAATTCGATTTCAAACATGACTTAGAGACTGTGTCACTGATAGGGACACAGATCATACTTTGCATCAGTTAGTGACATAGTGATTACCTGCATTTTACTTCCACTGTTATTACCTTATTTGTCTGTTTCGTGTCACTATTATAATATTGCTATTACGTCGCTCTGACGACCTGAGTATGCATGCTCAGATCTCAAGGAAGAACCTGCGCAGGAGTCGGATTTACCCTTCGAGCTCGCGGAGATTTAGTCGGGAGGACCTCCTTCACTTTTACTACTTTTCCTAAAAGAGACCTTGTATTCGAACTTGGTTAGTAGTTCTTTTCTTGTTTTATTGTAAATTTGTGAACAATGAAATTTGATGTAATAATTTAGTGATGTGTTTCCTTTACTTCTGTGCTTTGTTTACTGATTACCATGTAATGCTAGAAGCCGAAGTGTGACTACGGCGGGATTATTCCTTGACCATAGGAGCATGGCTGGCCTAGTCATCCCTCGTTTTCCGTATTTTGGGAAGCCAGGCGTGATAACATTACTTTATATATATCTATTTTATTAAATATAATACTGGTATTTCAGATTATGCACCCCATGTTTACTTTTACAGTTTTTCGACATCCGTCTGCATCCGTACGTGTTACTTTACATCTAGCGCATTTAAACTTATCTTGTTACATACTATACTACAATATACTGCATCCAATGGAATATTTACATCTCATATTGCTTAGTTGTACATCCCACATTACCGTTGTACAGTTTTACTGTTTTCGGATATCCGTTTGCATCCATCTCATTTAAAATATATATAACTGCATCTATAGATCACATTAATACATAATACTGTGATATTAACACCCCATGTTTAATAAAGTGCATCCTAATTAGTTTTGGGACTATAAATGTAATCCTAATCGATAATTGTGCATCCATATTATTGATTTTATATCTATTTGCATACCATGTCATATTATTTCATTTTATTGTTATATTAGTACTCCATACTTGATTTTGTGTACCCATACTTATTACAGTTTGATTATGAGCACCCGCTTGATACTTGTGCACTACCTGACATGACCTAATACACTACTTGGCATAACTTGATACCTGTGCACTACCTGACATGACCTGATATACTACTGCTTGACTTGATACCTGATCTTGTTACTAATGCCGACAATCTTGACATGTTGTCCCTACGGACATATCCTGTTGTCTATTTAGACAAACCTGTACCTGCTTGATCCTGTGTTGGTATTAGCTCCAGATTTATCAAAACCTCACTTGAACACATAACTTGGGGGTATGGGGAAATCAAAAGCGTAAACTAAAGTGTAACTTAAAAGGGTATTACTTGATCCGTGGTCCCGGGGGATAACGGGACAGAGCCATTCGTGACTCTTACATATTCTTGATCCATGGTCCCGGGGGGTAACGGGACAGAACCACTCTTGGTTCACATATTCCTGATCCGTGGTCCCGGGAGATAACGGGACATATCTTTTGAGTTACATGGAGGATTACTCTAATTGATTTCAATAACTTTAGAGTAGATAACCCTATAGCACAGTTTAGACTACTCACCGCACTTCACCTGTATATATACTGTCCACTGATCTATATTCATGTTACCGTTACTGTTTATACTTCATGTCTGCATATTTCTTTACATCCTGCTTGCTTAGAATTATTGATATTATGACGCACTAACGTCTGGGTTTTGCATGGCCCAGATCTCTTATCCTTATCGCAGGCTGTCCAGGAGTATTTTGATCAACAGGCCGAGCAGTGAGGACCTGTTTATAGTTTAGTTAGTTTCTTTCAGTATTATTTTATTCATGATGTGAGCCCGTATTTTGGGACGTACATTCCAGTTTATTATTGTTCATTGGATCTATTGCTTCCGCATTTTTATTTCTTGACTTTTTATTTCTGGCTCATGGACATGTACTAGATAGTTTTTTTATTTTTTACTGTTCTTGATATTTCTAGACAGCCGTAATGTGACTGTAGAGGGATTTTTTTCCAAGCCATAGGTAATATGGTTGGTTCTGTCACGTGCCAATCTTAGCGCACTCTGGGAAGCGGGGCGTGACAAAGAGTAAGAAGCAAGATTGTGTAACACAGTCCACAATGGAAGCTGAATATATTACGGTTAATTTGGTTGCGTAAGGAGCTGTATATCTTAGAAAGTTTTTAAAGTGTCTCTTAGTGGCACCTTGTGGGGAGCGACCTATAATGATTCTTTGTGATAATAATTCAGCTATTGCTATTATAGAAGATCCTAAGTGTCACTCCAAGGCTAAACATATTGAAGGAAAGTACCCTTATATTAGAGGTAGGCAGAAAAAGAGAACCTGGCATATCCAATCACAAAATGTCTTACGGTATTGGTATTTAATAACCATGTTCAAAACATGGATTTGATTCCATGGTGATGATTGTATGAGACAATTGTTATTTATATTATTCTGGACATTAATAAAAATTCCATCAAGTACATTTTTGATTATATGTATACGATGACATGCATGTTATGATTTGTTGTGAGTGCTCACAGGTATGTCCCGAGGTCTAGCTTCCGTATTAGGTATGCACTTGCGGAGTGTATACAGGAGAGTCCTAATAGGGAGCAAGGGTTGATCACAAATTGTTCAGGCCTATGGACTGTTCGGGACACAATTACATTAGTGGCTAATAGTCAAACTGGAACGGAGTTTTACCCAGGTTCATAGGTTTAAAG
Source organism: Agapanthus africanus (assembly GCA_030015575.1). Classification (NCBI taxonomy): domain Eukaryota; kingdom Viridiplantae; phylum Streptophyta; class Magnoliopsida; order Asparagales; family Amaryllidaceae; genus Agapanthus; species Agapanthus africanus. The sequence goes on along the minus strand of CM057340.1, from coordinate 793,242,014 downwards.
TATGATATGAACGGTGGCCATGTGGATTTGACTTGTACAAATTTGATTTTCTCCTGGTCTTTAATCTAGAGGTATATATTAAATATGCTTGGGTTAACCACATATATATACTAAAGGATGGATTTGTGATAGTACTCATTGTTATGGCCTTAATTTAAACGATCAAAGTTTTGAAACCAATTGTTGGATTTATGAATCAAAAAGAAATATAAAGATGTTTTATGGTTTCAAAAGTAAATATAGGTTTTGGTTATAAATATTGATAATTATTATTATTTGAAAGAAAGATTGTTTCTAAAATCAAATAAGGCCATATGCTTGTGTTCGGGGGTTACAAAATATGTACAGGTCAAGCATATCCACTACAGGGAAGTATGGCCATAAAGTACCCTTGCAGAGTTGGTGTTATGAAATTTAGGACCGTGTCCTTCAACTTTCATGACGTATTAATCTCAATATTTATTGGGGGGATTAGAGGATTGATCATAAGTTCTTTTCTATATTCATATTATTAATTAATTGGAAGAAAGAATGAACGAGAACAGAAAATTCAATGAACTATTCGTTATTTCCAATTAATTAATATTTAATGAAGGCGATTGAAAAGTTTCGTTTGGCATTCCCCTCGTCATGTATAAAAAATACCATCATGGTGATACGAGTGAGGCATGCAATAAATCAAGCCTGGCTGAACGAGAAGCAAGCTAATCACTTGTAGAAATTTATTCTATACTTATTACTTAACACAGATCTATACTTCCATCTGGTTCTTATTGAAGAGCGATTATCGATATTGATTAGCTGAGAGCATATGAGGTATGAATTTACAATTTGATTTAAATTCTTTTTAATGCATTGCAAACTTTTATTATTATTAATGCATGTTTATATCACATGCTCTGTACTTTTATACTATTAAAACCCCTAACCGCGTTAGGAGAGAAGAATGAAAAGACAAATTGACACTTAAGATATTTTGAAAAGAAAATAAAGATTTGTTTAATCTGTTTTCCATATGGTTTTATTATTATTCTTGATATCTTTCATTTCCTTTCATCACAATTTAATTATGTTCCATTTTTTCTATGTTTTGTTAGGCCTTTCATATATTCATTTTCTCCATTCTTTCTTTATTTATTTATCTTCTTTCCGTTAAAATAAATATAACTTCTTCTTTACTTTTATATGCAAGTGCAAAAAGAACTAATACCGCAAAAAGAATCAGGGTAAAAGAAATTGAAGGTGAGAAAAAGAAAAATAGAAGTAAAGTTGAGAAAATAAACGGTTCTCACCCTGAGAATAGAGAAAGAAAGATATCAAAACAAAACAATAAAAGATACGAAAAAATTACTAAAAATCATTTTTTATTTTCTTTCCAAAATATTCTAAGGGCTAATTAGTCATTTAACCCTTCTCTACTAACACCGTTAAGGCTTTTAACGATTTAGAAAAGCATAAGCAGGTATTTTATATCATTTTAAAATATAAGGGGGTAATGCGATATAGATTCAAAATATAAGGTGATTTAATGAAATTTATCTTAATTAAAAGTATCTAAATATACTATTACCTTACCTAGAATTCTTCGACAGCCTTTTCAAATCTATATCTATGTGCATTGTACCTGCAAAATGACATATACCATCTTAGAATAAAAATTAGAGCGACTTGAGCTCCGTTCCGGAGAGCGGCCTCCGCCGCTCTCCCCGTGTTGAACGACACGCCGTCGCCGTTCCTCCCAAACGGAGGAACTGCGACGTTTTCAGGAGCGGTGGAAAAACAACCCATTAGTAGCTAGGCTGTGGAGAAGAAGGGGAATGGTGGGCCTCCTCTTTAAGTAATTTTTAAATTTTTAAAAATTATGGTAGAGCCCATCTGATTAAATTTTTGTTTTTCTAATGTATTTTTAATCTGAACACATTATTTTGGTGATTTTTATTTAAAATTATGGTTAGAAAATCAATCATGGTTTAGATTATCTAAACATTTAATGGTTATAAAAGCATGATTTCACACCACTCTTACAAGCACGTCCCAAAATATGGCTTGGGTAGAAAATCATAGTTTCAAGGTATGTGTTTCAGGGATGGTTTGGTATTCCACCTGCGCTTCGCGTTAAATCAGTAGAGATGTTACATACACGTGCAAGATAACATAGTCTAAAACAATCATTATCCCATTGACAAATGACTTCCCAATCTCTAAATCTTCATACCACCAATTCTTGATCCTCAGCACTCGGCTGCTGCATCTCCTCCTTCCTCTCCCTCTCTCCCCCCTCTCCAATTTCATTTCTTTCAAAACAAAATATAAATAATCACTCAAAAATGGCTTCTTCCAAAACAACAAGGAGACTGGAGGTGACGTCACCGGTCCCCGCCGACATCGACATCGCCAACTCCGTCGAGCCCCTTCACATCTCTCAGATCGCCGAGGATCTCGCCCTCAGCCCCAAACACTACGATCTCTACGGCAAGCACAAGGCCAAGGTGATGATTTGAGCAAGACCCGTGTCTTCAAATTTTCTTTTTTGTTGTTTTTGATGCTAAAGGCGCGATCTTTGTCTGTAAATGTTAGGTGCTTTTGTCTGCGCTTGATGAGGTTGAAGGGCGTGAAGATGGGTATTATGTGGTTGTGGGTGGGATCACTCCCACGCCGCTTGGTGAAGGGAAGAGCACCACCACTGTTGGGTTGTGCCAAGCTTTGGGGGCTTTTCTTGATAAGAAGGTGAATTCAACTTTGATTTATTATCTTTTGTTTTCTCTTTTGTTGCTGTTTTTGTTTGTTACTATGTTGAATGAATATGACTGTTAAGAATTTGCATGGTGAAATATATTTTATTATTGCGATTCCGATCACATGTGAATATAGAACTGTGTATAGAACATCAAGAATGTGTATTGGAGGAGAATGGTTCGAAATTTGCATTGCAAAACAATGTTTGTTTATGCGAGTGATTTGTTGAGAATGTAATGAAATGGCCAAATTAATGGGTGTTTGGATTTGATTTATAGGGGTTTGGAGGTATTTGTGCTTAAATGATTGTGTCTTGGAGTTGATTTTGGTTTTTCTTTCGCATTTGTTTGGTTTCTTGTTGGAGGATTATGTGAAATGGGTGCTTCACTGTGTGAATCATTTTCAGCTTTGGGAATTCTCTTGGTACATAGTAGGAACTTTGAACTCGTTATGTTGTTTGTTAACCTCATGAGAAAATGGAATTTGTTGGTTTGTTGAGAATATGATGAGTGGGTGGGTATTTTGGGATTTATTCATTTGTTTTTAGAAAATTTGAGAAGTTGTTTTTAATTAGTCTGAAAGGTGTTGCACTTTGACGGGCGTTTTTCTTGAGGACGCGATGAAATGGGAATTCTGGTTCAAATATCAGTGCTTTGAAGAGGAGAATGCTTTTCTACTCTTACTCATGTTTGTTAGTTGTTACTCTATTAGGAAATGACATTTGATGTTTTGTTGAGCGTTTAACGAAATGGTTGGTTTTATTTGGTTTATTGGTGATTTGGGAGGCTTTTTGTCCAAATGGTGCTATTTTTGGACTTGCGTAACTAGTTCATTTTCTCTTAAGTAAATAGGTTCTATCAGTAATTTGAGGAGTTTGTAAAGTAGGCATTTTAGGTTAGGTTTTCACGAGAGTTGGGATTTTCCCTTAAAATATTCTTCCTTTCTATTATTTTCGTACTCTAGATACGAGAATGTGATCTGGTTTGGCTGTTTAGGCTTTTTCGTACTTTAACAATGATTGCTAATTCCGTTAGCATATGATGCATGCCATCTCTTCGAAGTTGTGGGGTTGCTTTTTGGTCCATGATCCCTAGTGACCATTTGGTTTAATGCCAAGGCCATTACTTACTCGTTGCTGTTATGGTTGATATCTGAATGAAAATAACGTATTCAATTTATATCCAATGCCAGTATTGGAATAAACCCTTTAGAGACTATGGTGGTTATGATGACTCATTTGGTTAGTTGAGAAGTTTGATTAATTTGAGCTATAGGTAATTTGCTTGATGAAGTTGTGATGCTTTGGTACTGATTCTTTTTCTCTTGTATCCTCTCTTCTCTAAGGGAAAATGATCACTGTTTTGAAATTTTATGAAATGGATATGCTGATTTGTTAAAAATCTTTGGAAGCTTTCATTGGGGAGGGCTCTCATTTTACTTACACTAATGGGACTAATGTAGGGTTGTGATATGTATTGTATTCAAAGCCATATCGTGAAATCATGTCATATGAAAGCAACAACACAATATATGACAAACATCTTGACATATGTGCAAAAATTATTAGTTGCAGCAAACTAATCTTAGCTCTCAATTTACTTGCACGAATGGGACTAATGTAGGGTTGTGATATGTATTGTATACAAAGCCATATCGTGAAATCATGTCATATGAAAGCAACAACACATCTTGACATATATGCAAAAATTATTAGTTGCAGAAAACTAATCTTAGCTCTCAATATGTTAAATATGTCGATAAGCCCAAGAAATCTTCCCAAGATGTACGGGTTTACTTAAGACGCTTTCCACAATAAACCGATCTTTAACTATCACTTACATGCTAGTTCAAGGTTCCGGTTATTTAAAGCACATGAAGGTTAGATGATTGTTAGAGTCATCAAATACGTGAGGTTGGATGATATTTTCCAAGGCAATGGTTGTAACAATGCAAAACCTAGAGGAAAGGTGATGGGGTAAAGAGAATAGGTGAGGACCCTTCTGATGTAGCATTGAGGTTCATAAAGAAGGTAACTAAATTCCTTTACTATGCTGCACGAAGTATACAGAACCCACTAGCAGTTCTTTCTTCATGGAAGTGTGCAAGGTTTTGGTGAATCACTTGAATGTTCAATGTGTACTTCTTGCTCTTGGTGCTTTCTATTGGTTTCCGTTCCCATTAATCATCCAGTGCAATATTGACGCCATTTATTGTCATTATGAATAAACTTTTAAGTCGTTTGCTGTGAGGATCTGGGTTAGAGTACCATTTAAGCTAGGACTTCGGTCAATCACCTTTTGCAAATACCACTTTCTCCTAGGCATGCTTAAATAATGTTTCTTCTTAGCATTGTTTTTCCTAAATTGCTAGGTAGATTTTATTTTTAAAGTCTTAAGTTCATTTGAACTATTAGATTCTAGACTCACCTATGGAGCTGTGGTGTTCTCATGCTATTTTCTGAGCAGTGAGAAAACTTGCCTCCCACACACGTAAATCGTTAAATGTTTATTAGGCGGTGAGGGATTCTATAAGTGTCCCTCGCCATAATTGGCATGACACAGTGTGTTGTTTAGTCCTAGTTGTTTCTGTTACCATATATAACACTTGTTTCAGGCACCAAACAAAATGCCCCATAATCATACCTAGTAAACTTGCACGGATATTTTCTTTACCGGATCACTTTTGTTTCATAGTATGATGTTAATAATTATAGCATTATAGAATTTTTTTGTCATTTTTCATCCAATTTGAAATAGCAACTTGGTGTTCCTTGGCAACTATTTTTTCCTTTTCTCATCAACCATGAACTCGTTACCGGTCGAAGTAATAGATATGGTCTTTTAAGTTTTTAACAATTCTCATGTATGTGCATGTTGCTTTACTGCCTAAAGCATGACTGGCTAGGGGTCTTAGAAAAGTTTCCACATCTATTATTAGGATGATTTGGAGTTTTTCCTTGGTACTTTCAATTATTTTCGATTGGTTTTGGCAATGTAACAGGTAAATAAATCATTATCTTGAAGTCTATCCAATTTTGGAGTAAACTAACACCTTTTTTGCTTCATCAAAACATTACTTATAAAAGAGTCTGGAAACAATATATGCGATGTTAGTACAATGCTAGTTTTTTCAGGCAAGAGAGAGATTATGATTAATTCAGTAACTATTTCGGGTTAGATTTAGACTTGGTGGATCTATACCAGAAATGTAGAGATGTTTCATTTTTTGCGGGTGCGTGTATTGTTCTGTTTACAAATTTCAAAATATCTGATACATAATTTACTACATAGTAAAATCATGGTTATTTGTATGTCGGGTTGAAATTTATTAGCTTATTTGATTTACCCTCATGATGTACTACGTTCTGAAAATCATGGTTATTTGTATGCTGGATTGGAATTAATTAACTTGCCTTGTTTATCCACATTGTTGCAATGAATAATAAAATAAATGAAATGAAATTTTATCTTGTCTCAAAGGATAGTTAATCTAATAGTTAAATTCCCATTGTAGACTTTATCACAATCATATGTTTCATGGTTCAAGAGATCCTGGGTTGAAACTAAAAGTATATACCTCCCAAAGCCCATGTGAAGGAGTTTTAACTTTTAAGCACCGTGCTAGTTTAATTAATATAAACGATTAACCCATAGTTATTACTTAGTTTTTTGTTGAAATGGTTCTTCATATGTATATTCACAAACTAATTTAAATGCCTGCAATAAAATGTGATTGCAGATAACAAACTCATGTATGACCAGTCAAGTACAATACGAAGAACACTTTAAATAACTGTTGTTTTTGGAAGATGGCCTAAAGTGTCACTGCTGGATGAACCCTCCAACGGGGGTGATATGGCAGTAACTCATTGGGCGTCACCTATTAAATAAAGTCATTTGACATAAAATGAATGAAGAATTTACTATGAGAAAGATGTCATATCATTTTAAATAATAGGTATCACCCAATAAGCTCGAAACATGTTAGCTCCACTGTAGGTATACCCCAATGGTGACACTTTAGACTGTGATCCCTTCTTCTTCTTCTTTTTACCCCATTTAAATTATCACAACCATAACAATAATTTTAACCTTTTTTTTATATCAACAGGTGGTCACATGTCTTCGCCAACCATCCCAAGGCCCCACCTTCGGCATCAAAGGCGGCGCGGCTGGCGGTGGCTACAGCCAGGTGATCCCGATGGATGAGTTCAACCTGCATCTAACCGGAGACATACATGCCATCACTGCAGCCAACAACCTCCTCGCTGCCGCCATCGACACCCGCATCTTCCACGAAGCCTCCCAATCTGACAAAGCCCTCTTCAACCGCCTCTGCCCTCCCAACAAACAAGGGCAACGCAGCTTTGCCAACGTGATGCTCCCCCGCCTGAAAAAACTCGGCATCTCCAAAACCAATCCTGCAGACCTAACCCCAGAAGAGGTCACAAAGTTTGCCAGGCTTGACATCGACCCTGATAGCATCACCTGGCGACGGGTCATGGATGTGAACGACCGGTTTTTGAGGAAAATCACAGTGGGCCAAGGTCCAGAGGAAAAGGGCATGACCCGAGAGACCGGGTTTGATATCTCAGTCGCCAGTGAGATCATGGCGGTTTTAGCCCTAACCACTTCTTTATCCGACATGAGAGAGAGGCTTGGCAAAATGGTTATAGGAAATAGCAAGGCAGGGGAGTATATTACCGCCGATGACCTTGGGATCGGTGGAGCACTCACCGTTCTTATGAAGGACGCAATTAATCCCACTCTCATGCAGACTCTTGAGGGAACGCCTGTGCTTGTGCATGCAGGCCCATTTGCCAATATAGCGCATGGGAATTCTTCGATAGTAGCAGATAAGATAGCTCTAAAATTGGTAGGAAAAGGCGGGTTTGTTGTTACGGAAGCGGGATTTGGTGCGGATATTGGTACCGAGAAATTTATGAATATTAAATGTAGGTATAGCGGTTTGGTGCCTCAGTGTGCAATTGTCGTGGCGACTATTAGAGCTCTTAAGATGCATGGTGGTGGTCCTGAGGTGGTGGCAGGGCGGCCATTGGATCATGCTTATTTAAACGAGAATGCGGGGCTGGTTGAAGCTGGATGTGTAAATTTGGCAAGGCATATAGAGAATACTAAGGCTTATGGGGTAAATGTTGTGGTTGCGATCAATAAATTTGCAACGGACACGGAGGCAGAGATGAATGTGGTTAGGACTGCGGCTATGGCGGCTGGTGCTTTCGATGCAATCGTTTGTACTCATCATGCTCATGGTGGAAAAGGAGCGGTTAGTATTATATGCAGTTATTTCAATTAAATGAGTTCTGTTTGATGAGAATTGTTCTGTTTGATGTTTGGTGATGATTTATCGTTGCGCCATACATGTATAATTAGTTATGATAATTTCATTAAAATGACATGACTTTTTAGGGTTTTTTAGATAAATGTCATACCCTTTGTAAATTGCTAGTAAATACCATACACCTAGCGTTTCCGATATCTACCAAAAGCTTTCGGTATATTGCTAGTAAATACCATATACCTTTTTTTAGGAAGAACCTTCATATCTTTATAATCCTGTTTGTTATTTTAGAGGATGGGGGCATGGTATTAAACTGAAAGATGCAAAAGCTCATGTTATTTTATTTAAAAAGTTCTAAGTATTAATAATATTTATTGTATATGGAAAAGGGAGATGATCCTACGAGTTCCAGACTCATTTCTTATTTTGAGACCAACTTTTCAAACACCCAACCCCTTGTTTTACACCGATCCAAACCGGCCATCTTCATTTTCATGGTATAGATAGGTTGCATATCAAATTTCATAAGATTTCGAGACCTCAAACTCATTCATCAAGTGGGGTAAAAAATTATCGGTTCTTCGATGCATGAAAAATGTGATCACCTGATGGACATGCTAGAGGGCTCCAAATCACTTGAAATTTGAATCATTAGCTTACAATAATATGTAGATCAAGATGACCGGTTTGGATCGGTGTAAAACATTGGGGGGTGGGTGTTTGAAAAGTTAGCCTCAAAATAAGAAATGAGGCCGGACCTCATAGGATCAGCTCCAATATGGAAAATGCTGAAAGATTAGTATTTTAATGCATATTAGCCTATTTGTTATTCCTGGGAAGATCATTATGTATTGAATTGAAACTCTTTTTCTTGTGTAGAGAAATTATCATTTCTTTTGTTTGCATAATTCTGCAGGTTGATCTTGGGATTGCAGTTCAAAAGGCTTGCGAGAGCCAGAGCGAGCCGATGAGATTCTTATACCCTCTGGAAACGAGCATTAAAGAAAAGATAGAGGCAATAGCTAAGTCCTATGGTGCAAGTGGTGTTGAGTATTCTGAGCAGGTAAAATGCCAACTTGATCACAAATTTGAGTTTTTTTTTTATGGTTTAAACATATGTGCTTAAGTTTCAGCAGGGACTTAACTGATTATATTGTTTAATGAAAATTTACACTAAATTATAGAGAATAAATCTAACTTTTATATGTATCATGCAAGGTTTTAAATATCGGATATCAGCGAATATCACAATCGTATCGGCTAGGTGTCTCATATGTCATATACGGCCGAGTCGATGTCGTCATATCGGCCGATATATCGGAGAAACTTTATTGGTTTTATCTCACTTGAGGGGTCCTGAAACGATATATCGGTAGATATGACTGATATTTGATTCAATGGTATCATGCAAAAAACCGGTATTTAAAAGTTATAGTGCAGACTGCCTCCTGACAATTTTCTTCTTAAACTTTAGGCTAAATCTCCTTTGGCAAAGAGGAAAACAAACAAAAACTAAAGGCTAAATATTACCCAAGGGCAATAGCCTAGCAGTAAAACTTCCCTCACTTTGGTGAGAGGCGACCAGTTTGATTCCTAAAAGAAAGAAATTTAAAAGAAAGAAAAAGGAAAGGAGAAACATTAAAGGCTAAATTACACTGATATAACCTTTGAATGTATATCCAGATAAACCTCACCCCATTACTTTAACTTGCAAGTTGATACCATGAATTTAGTGATTTTCAAATAATATCATGATCTTTCAGCTTAATGGTATGTTTTATTCCATGCTTGATTATCTCCAAACATTGACTGATTATATCATAAAAGGAAAATTTAGGCTAAATTTATACAGAATGAACAAATGGATATAATGTGTTTACGCTGTAGGCTGTAACATACCGTGACCGTTGACAACGCCCCATTTGGCATTTCTATTACATAGTTCAACATAATATGATCTCCTGTTAAGTAAGAAAAATACTTTTCATACCCACTCGGTAGATTCCACATAGCTTACCGGGTTGGTGATTGGGTACAAAAGCAGCGACAATATCGCAAGTCCTAAAGTTGTGTTTTTATCCACATCTTGTAACCAGGGGAGGGGCAGGTCTAGTAGGTCCCGAGAGGGGGCACGTGCCCCCGCTGAAATTTTGACAAAAAAAAGAGACCGATATCGATCATAAACATGAGTTGGGATATTTTGGATACATATTATATAAACTTTTATTGCATACGCAAGAGCTTATAGGGGCTTTAGCTCAGTTGATAATGCATTTTGTTTCCCAAAAAAAGGTCTTGGGGTTCAATTCCCACTGTCCACAATTATTTTTGATTTTATTAAAGAGACTATGGATTTAATTAAGCTTTATCTTATTACTGAATAAGTTTTTTTTTTCAATGTTATAATTAACTTATTTAAACTTTTGTTATTACTTTGCAAATTATCTAACAATTTTATATAATATTTATTTTTAATTTCTTAATATAAGCTTGCTTTGTTTGGTACCCGCTCTGGCGAAAATTCTTGCGTCCGCCCCTGCATGTAACCAATTACGAACCCGGTAGCCAACGTATTACCAATTCGGTAGCGAACATATAATCTACCTGGTTGGTAGGTGAAGTAATTCTCATAAATAAAGGCTCACTTTTAGTCAAATCGAATTTATATAGAAAACACCCAATTGGATGTTGCTACTTTAGTATCAGTGTAGACTATGGAGCCTACAGTGACCCTGCAGGCCCGTTTCCGCAAAGAGAATACCTCCCATTTCTCTGTGTTGCCTGAAACTAATCTTTACAGGTTAAGTACAGATCGCGGGACCTCCATATTTTTATTCAACTTATATACCAGAGGTTGTTGAAAGGAAAGAGATGAAATTACTTAGATAGCTTAATTTGTAAAAACTTTCACAAGCATCTAACACCTCGACAACAATTTCTTTCAAGGCCGAGAAGCAGATAGAGATGTACACGAGGCAAGGCTTCTCCAATCTTCCCATCTGCATGGCGAAAACACAGTACTCATTTTCGCACGTGCCATCACAAAAGGGGGCCCCGTCTGGATTTGTGCTCCCGATTAGAGATGTGAGGGGCAGCGTCGGCGCAGGCTTTATATACCCGCTTGTTGGAACGATGAGCACCATGCCCGGCCTCCCAACCAGGCCTTGCTTCTTTGATATCGATATCGATATTGCCACCGGCAAAGTCCTCGGTCTCTCTTAATCAATCCTTGTGTATCATGTACCATTTTTCTGTTTATCATGTACTATTTTTCTTCTGTATCGATGAATAAGATGTACAAGGAGATTGAGACAATTTTTATTGGTTGAGAGAGTCTGGAGCATTTTGTTTAAGATACCCCCCATAAGATGTGTATTAACATGTAATATTACATGTATTTGATATTTTATCATTTTGTTTAGATTTTTTAGTGGCATTAGATGTGTTTTATCATGTAACGTCCTTATGGTCCTTTATAAGGTTGCTGAATTGATATACTGCCCCTGATTATATTTCCTTGAAGCTTCTGTCTTATTCTGCTGGTGCATAAATAAAGCATCTGTTTGTTTCTTATTTAAAGAAAAAAATTATGGGCTTTTTATTTTCCTTGAAAAGGAAAAGATAGAAAGAAAAGCACCTCTGAATCTAATGCATCTATTTTATTGACTTCATTTTGAAATTGAAGAAATGATTAGTATCACGTAATTATGCTACAATTAAGTACCCAATTATGTTTTAGATATTTTAGATATTTTAACTTTGTTGACAAAGTCATTGTACTAACTAAATCTTAGATTGGGATCTCACTCGAGTCAAAATTAAAATTTGGATTAAGACCCCTCAGACCCAAAGTTCAAATGGAATCAAAGTCAAATCAAATAATTAACCTTTAATTATATTTTTCTATTCCACAATTGGTGTCATGCGTCTCTTTTGCTTTCAATGCCCTTGTGCTCATGTTAACTCATGCAAAACTTTCAAAGCCCTTCTCCTTTTTAATCTTTCGAGTGTCGGTGAGGATAAATACTTAACAATATCTAGATAGATGCCTTTGAGCCATGTGTTTCTTTCTTTTGCTTCCTTTGTTAAGTTTACTCAACTCTAAGCTTTTCCAAGCACAATAATTGTTATATTATTTGTATAATAATACAAGTGATGGAGGTACTTTTCAGGTCTCCGTCAGATGTTGTCTTCCGTTGATCTCCCGGTGGATTTTGGTGGAGACCTTCTGTTGCGTGTGGATCTCAATGGGTTTTGGTGAGAAAGGTGATGTGAGGAGTTTGGCGCCGAGTACCTGCAAAGAAGTCCCGGAGTGGTTTGGTACCACCGAGGACCCTCCGACGATCAAGTTAGTAATGGGATCCGAGCAGAGTAACGGCTTAGTAGAGTAAAGAATGGCTTACTTGACCCCTCTGTGATGGGGGTTTATATAGCGGTGATGGCACGCAGCAGCAGATGCGAGAATCTCGCCAGCAGTTACGCTCCCGTCGTCACGCCCGCGTAGAGAGCGGATCGTCCATTAACGGGGATCACGGAGGCGTGGGACATGGGATGTTGCTGGCGGTGAATTCGCGCATGGCGAGATTTGCGGAGCGGCGGTTACGCCTGTGAGCGGTGGATCTAGTCAGAGGGGCCGAGGAAGACGGCCTCGGTTAGGGAGCTCGGAGATGAGCAAGAGGGCCGAGGAGTCCTGGTCCTGTGGCAGCTCGGGACGAGCTGGGGGGGTCGAGGAGGCCAACTCGCAGAGAGCCCCGAGGAGGGCCAGCTTGTGCTTGCGGGTCGGGTACAGGGGTCGCCTAGTCGGCCCCTGTGGCCCTTACTTCCGAGTTTTGGGACACGTCATCTGCCACGTGTCCAGATCTTGGAGACCGCCAATATTGAGCATCATCATTAGCCCCCCACTCTTGTCCCGACCAGCTAGCGTGTCGGGTCAGGAGTGGACTGCTAGACTTCCCGAGACGAGCTCCTTTCTAAGGTTTTGCCGGGACGAGTTCTCGAGCTGTCAGTTGTCTTTTCCGCTAGCGAATCAGGGCGAGATCTTTGCATTTAAAGAAGGTGCGCCGGTTCGTGCACTCTGCAACTGAAGCGACGGTCCACGCATCAAGTGTCGATTGGCTGACGCGACGTATGCAGGCCTGCAGCGTCTGATGGGACGCGGTCCAGCGCAGGATCAACACGTGGAGCGATCGGAGCCGTTGGACGCGAGGAGTCGTTTCGGCGGGAGATGACGGGCGTAGTTGGATGAGGCCGCTTGCAGCAATAAACAGGGGTGGGGTCCGCCCTTGGGCCCCTACTCTTTCATATTTCCCTTTCTTAAGTCCTGGTTGCTCGGTGCTCGTTTCCTTTCTCCCGCTTTCGGCCCCTGAAGATTCCCTTTTTTCAAGGTTAGATGTCTTCCTATGTAGAGTCAGTAGACGTTGTAGAAGTAGATTCTAAGGACCCTTTAGTTGTGTCTGAGTCCCCCCGGGGAGCAGGGGTCGGATCCTCTCCCCGGAATAGTGAGGCGGGGGCAGCCCCCAGGTAGGAGGCGGCAGATGCGGCCCCCGGCTCCTCGTGTTGGGTGAGGAATGAGGACGAGCTCGCTAATGCTCGGGCTCGCTTCCACATCCCCTCACGCTACATGCTCCGACTGGCCAAGGAGGGAGAGAGGGCGGATCAAGTACGGGACAGGGAAATCGCCATGTATTTGGAAGCTTTTTGGGGAGGAATGCGCCTGCCCTTCTCTCCCGAGGTCGTCGCTGCGCTGAATTTTTTCGGTTTGACCCCCGGCCAGTTAGTGTCGAACTCGTGGAGGATCCTTCTTGGGTTCTTGATCCGCCTGAAGTTACAGGCGGTTCCCTTCAGCCTTTCTCTTCTCGATTCTTCTCTCATCTTCAAAAGTCATCCTGGTAGTCGAGTGGGCGACCCGAGGTGGATCTATCTCTCTTTCAGAAAGTGGCCGGGGGACGCTGCCGGGACCGGGGTCGTGGCCTTGCCCTCTTCTATTCATGACTGGAAAAAGAAATTTTTCTTCGTCTCCCCTCCCGAGGGTGAGGACTGGCCCGTGCTTATCAAGTGGTCAAGGGAGAAATGTTTGCCAGGGAACCAGTACGATGACCCCACCGCGGTGAGGGTGGCGTCGTGGGAGCCCATCCTCTGACCTGACGTGCTGCTGTCCGAGAGGGTTCTGAGCTGGGCCGGGCTCAGCCCCGTTGAGTTCGTCGGTAAGTTAGGTTAGCTTTTTGGCTTGTGTTTTGCTCGTGTCGCTGATTTGTTGAGTATTTGTTTCATGCAGGATCCATGGACTTCGACTCGCTCAAAGCCTCCATGCGCCAGCCGAGGCAGGCTACGAAAGCTGGAGGCGCCAGTTCTTCTCACGCGAAGCCCGCCCCGGCTCCTACTGCTCCGGTGGCGGTGTCCCGCGAGCGCTCGGGGGCGGATCCCGCCCCGGGTCCCAGCAGAGTGTCGGGCCGGAAGCGAGCCCTGATTCTGGAGGACCTGGCCTCGGAAGGGGAGACCGGCTCTCCCTCGGAGCCGCTCAGGAGGAGCTCCCGGAGACTTTCCCGGGGCCGGTCCTCGCCGACCATGGTGGAGGAAGGGGGCCTTCGGTTCGCGGTGCTGTCAGGGCTATCCGTTGCGGATAGCCTTTTTCATGAGATAGAGACCTCAGCCGGGGGTAGAGTTCCCGGGGGGACCTTCAGGGCTCAGCTGGCGTCCATCGCCCAAGAGTCCGTGTAGGTAAGTGTTTGGTTCATTGTGAGATTCGGTGCCTCCTTCATCTTTCTGACCTTTTTCGTGTCTTCTAGGTTCTCCAGCACGTGGCCCTCGCCTTGCGTATGGAGGCCGAGGTGGTAGCCCCGGCGCTGGAGGCTGCGGGCCGGCTCACCTCGCTGGAAGTGAGCTCCAGGCGGGAGCTGGAGGCGATGACGGTGAGGGTCGCCGCCTTGGAAGGCGAGGTGGAGGCCGGGAAGCGGGAGGTATCCCGACATCACGAGGCTGCCGTGATTGCCGAGGTCAAGCTCGAGGATGTCCAGGTGCTCGCCGGCAACCTGAAGAGGACGGTGAAGACCCTCCGGAAGAAGCTCGGGGCTGCGGCCGAGGCGGCCAAGTCGGCTGAACTGAGGGCGGTGGAGGGCTATAAGAAGTCGAAGGACTTCTATGACGACTTGGCCGTGGCTACGACCCGCATTTGGCACGACGCCCTCGATACCGTTAAGGCCCGGATGCCGGAGTTTGCCGACGGAGATCTCCGGGCCGAGTCCCCCCTCGCGGACGCCGATGAGCAGGGGGAAGAGGTTCCTGGCGAGGAAGCCGCCGAGGATCCCGCGCGTCACGTGGTGGAGGTCGAGGACCTCGAGGTCGTACTTGGCCCCGAGGTGTAGAGCCCCCATTTTCCTCCTTTTATTTTGTTTTTTTTTTTTTGAATTTTGTAAGGCTGGGGAGCCCAACAAATACCCTTTGTAAAGCTTTTGTCTTTGGTAGTAATAAAAATTTTCTTTGGCTTCATCGAATCGCGCTCTACCATTTGTTTGTGAAGAATGCTCGTAAGATATCTCTGCTTGCACCGTTGTGTTTTCATGTTAGGTTTGCCACTTGTCTAGCAATCGCCCGTAGGGTTGATTTCGATCACTTGCCAAGCGCTGCCGAGGAGGTATCCCCATGGGCCCCGAAGTCGAGGGGAGATCGCTTAGACCTGGATAGATTTGATGCCCCTCACTAGGGTCTCGGATCCTCTGCGGGTGACGGGCAGAGCGTTGTCCACCGTACTTGAGCCGAGCGTGAGTGGGCACCTGCTCGGTGGCTCCATGGGGGGTGCCATCTTTTGACCTCTGTCAACGCGAGCATCGACCACCAGCCGAGGGTGACTGAGCAGGGTAGCTGCTCGGTTGCCTCTTGCGAGGGATTTCTGATCCTTGACGTTGCGGTAGGGAAGCTACCCGCCAGGGACGATCGAGCAGGGTAGCTGCTCGGTTGCCTATTGCGAGGGGCTATAAGAAGCCCACTAAGGATGACCGGGCAGTGAAGCTGCGCGTTTGCCTCCTGGCGAGGTCTTTGATCCCTGTCGGTTGTGGTAGGAAGCTACTAGCCGGGGATAGCCGAGCAAGGACTCGACTGTCTCTGGGAAGACTTTGGTCCTTAGCGCTGGAGGGGCTGTAAGAAGCCCACTAAGGATGACCGGGCAGTGAGGCTGAGCGGTTGTCTCTTGGCGAGGGCTTTGACCTCTGGCGTCGTGGGTAGGAAACTACTAGCTTGGGATGAACGAGCGGGGTAGCCGCTCTGGTGCCTCTTGTGAGGGCTTTTGATCCCTGGCGTCGTGGGTAGGGAGCTACCAGCCGGAGTAGACCGAACAGGGTAGCTGCTCGGTTGCCTCTTGCGATGGCTTTGATCCCTCGGGATGGGGACCGAGCAGGGTTACTGCCCAGTGCCTCTTGGCGAGGACTTTGATCCCTGTCGGTTATGGTAGGAAGCTACCAGCCGGGGATAGCCGAGCAAGGACTCGACTGCCTCTGGGAGGACTTTGGTCCTTAGCGCGGGAGGGGCTGTAGAAGCCTACCAAAGACCCTTAGCCGGGCAGGGTTACTTCCCGGTGCCTCTGGGCGAGGGCTTTTGTCCTGAAGGATAGCCGAGCGAGGGATCCTCGGGCTCGACTGCCTCTGGGAGGGATTTTTAATCCCCGGCGTTGCGGCAGGGAAGCTGCCCGCTGGGGATAGCCGAGCGAGGGATTCTCGGGCTCGACTGCCTCTGGGAGGGCTTTCTGATCCCTGGCGTTGCGGTAGCGAAGCTACCCGCCAGGGGTGACCGAGCAGGGTAGCTGCTGGGTTGAATCTTGGTAAGGTGCAGCCCGACCGTCCAGCTGTAGGCATGGGGAATAGGAACGGTCGCGGCAACAGTGCGCGTAGCATGCGCATTGAATGCGGGGGGAGGCGAAACGCTAGGGGCGCGTCACTTCGATTCCACCAGAGAAGGCTTGATGACCGTTGCGTGGCAACGACTTTTTGGGTGAAAGCGGGCAACTGTTAAGCTGCGCAGTGGGCTATATAAGGCTGAAGGAGTACTGGTCCTTCCATCCTTCATAAACAGGTCATCGAAAATGCAAGACTTCCTGTTTACCATCCCCGACATCATCCACTTCGAAGACGTGTACCTTTACGACCAGAACTGCACCGAGGACACGGTGCAGCTGGTCTATGGGAGCATTGAGGACCATTTCGGCCAGCTGCTCCCCCGACGCTCCTCCCTGCTGTAGCTGCTGATGTACTCCATCTGGAGGGCATCGTCAGGGCTTTACAACCCCCTGTCCGAGCAGCTCTATGACGAGGCCGTGGGCAAGCTGCGGTCTCTGAGGCGCTTCGGCTTGATCTCCGCGAACCGGCTGGCCCACTCAGAGGCGCTCGTCCGCGAATGTTACGAGCTGAAGCTTGGGATCGACGCACGCGGGGGGAACCGGGGACAGAGGTTGGACCTCGTGAGGCCCCGGCTGGCGGAGATTTTTACCGAGTACCAAGAGCAGTGCTCGCTGCACCCCCTTCCCCCACTGTTGTAATTTCCTTTTCTTTTTGCGTGTATGGCTGAGGAGCCCATAATACCTTTTGAATAAACAAGGTTTTTCTTTCTTTTTCGCAATGTTCCATTGATCTTTATTAAATTAACAATAGATCCTAGGAAGAGTTTATATTGCCCTAAAGGAAAGGTACAGGCTAGTAGATGATTTCATTGGCTCGACCCGAGCTCCCCGGAGGACCGTGGGCCTCCGTGCTTGGCGCATGGTGCAGGGCTCCCTGAGTTCCGTGCTGGCCGTCTGCCGAAACGAGCATGACCTGACCGATGGTTAGGTCAGCGGGATGGCGATGCTGCTCATGTTCACGGTCGGCCTGCCGTTTGTCCCTCAAGTATGCGGCGAGGTGTCCCGATCGGATGAGCTCTTCGATGTAGTCCTTGAGTTGCTTGCAATCCTCCGTGGCGTGGCCCAGCGTTCGGTGGAAAGCGCAGTAAGGGCCCCGGGTTCGCTTCACAGCTTGACGCGGGATCGGAGGGAACTTGAAGAACCCCTCATTCTGGGCCTCCTCTAGCAATATTGCGAGGGAGACGTTGAGGGGTGTATACTCTTGGAACTTCGGGTGGTAGGGCTGCTGACGCTCCGGTCTCTCCTCCCGAGCCCTCTTCTTCTGGTCGGATCGTTCTGCTCGGGGGAGGTTAGCGTTCACCTCGGATTCCAGCTGAACCTCGCGCTCGGTCCACGCCTTGACCTCGGCCATGGTCTTAGGTTGCGCAAGCGCGAAGGAGCGTAACCACTCTTTGTGCTTCAGACCATATCTAAGCGCCGTGATGACGGTCTCGTCCCTGTGCTCGGGCACCTCGAGAAAGGCGTTGTAGAAACGGGTAATGTAGGCCTTGAACATTTCCTTGTCCCCACTCTTAACCGTGAAGAGGTAGTCAACCGTGTGCTTCTGTCGACGGTTCCCAACGAAATGGCCGAGGAACTGAGTAGCGAGCTCGTCGAAGGTCAAGATTGAGCGGGGCTCGAGCCCCCGGAACCAGTCCCGACCTGCGCGGATAAGGGTGTCCGGGAAGGCCCTGCACTAGGCGGCGTTGGAGTGGTCCTGGAAGCTAATCCCCACGGTGAAGGCGTCCAAATGGTCCTTCGGGTCGGTTTTCCCGTCGAAAAGAGAGACCTTTGGAGGCTTGTTGCGCGAGGAGACATAGACGGCGAGCAGTTCCTCGGTGAACGGCTTTGTGAGCGAATCGGAGGCGTACTGAGCCCCGTCGCTCGAGAGGTGAGCTTCCCGGCGCATGCCTTCGATTTTCTTCTCGAGGGCGTCGAGCCGACCGTGGTATCCCGAGGAATCGGCGCCTTGGGATCCCTGGCCTCCGCTGCGGGTGACCTGCATCTGGGAGCGGCCCAGGTTCCTCTCGATGAGGTGCCTCAGATCCCTGGGCGGGGTGGCTCTCGACCCGCCGAGGTGAACCCTTTCTGTGCGGCCCCACCGAGGGTGATGGTGTCGACCATGCCTATGGATAGGCGAGGTGACTGACATCTCCTCAGAGGGATAAGGGTCGCGAGGAGTCTCGAGGTGAGGCGTTCTGGCGGTGGACCTTGGTGTGGAGCCATGGAGCGCCCAGTGGGCCTCAGAGAGTACCGGCTCGAGAGATCGGTGGCCAGGAGTCGTAGCCTGCTGGTGGTCAACCGTCCAGACGGGGGCAGAGCCTTCTGGAGGCGATGGAGTGGCGATCTGGGGCCCAGGCCCGGCCGTTTGGATGCGGACGAGCGCCTCCACGAGGGATTGTAGCCGATCTATCCGGCCTGCGAGGGCGTTGATGATGGTCGCTGGAGGAGGCTCATCCCCGCCTTCGGTGAGTGGAAGGCGACGGCTGGTACCGGATCTTCATGATGGTTGCTTGCCATGTGGGCGGAAATCGAAAGGCCAACTTTGTGTTTTGTGGAGTTATTTCCCACAGACGGCGCCAACTGATGGAGGTCCTTTTCAGGTCTCCGTCAGATGTTGTCTTCCGTTGATCTCCCGGTGGATTTTGGTGGTGACCTTCTGTTGCGTGTGGATCTCAATGGGTTTTGGTGAGAAAGATGATGTGAGGAGTTTGGCGCCGAGTACCTGCAAAGAAGTCCCGGGGTGGTTTAGTACCACCGAGGACCCTCCGACGATCAAGTTAGTAATGAGATCCGAGCAGAGTAACGGCTTAGTAGAGTAAAGAATGGCTTACTTGACCCCTCTGTGATAGGGGTTTATATAGCGGTGATGGCACACAACAGCAGGCGCGAGAATCTCGCCAGCAGTTACGCTCCTATCGTCACGCCCGCGTAGAGAGCGGATCGCCCATTAATGGGGATCGCGGAGGCATAGGACGTGGGATGTTGCTGGCGGTGAATTCGTGCATGGCGAGATTCGCGGAGCGGCGGTTACGCGTGTGAGCGGTGGATCTGGTCAAAGGGGCCGAGGAAGACGTCCTCGGTTAGGGAGCTCGGAGATGAGCAAGAGGGCCGAGGAGTCCTGGTCCTGTGGCAGCTCGGGACGAGCTGGGGGGGTCGAGGAGGCCAACTCACAGAGGGCCCCGAGAAGGGCCAGCTTGTGCTTGCGGGTCGGGTACAGGGGTTGCCTGGTCGGCCCCTGTGGCCCTTACTTCCGAGTTTTGGGACACGTCATCTTCCACGTGTCCAGATCTTGGAGACCGCCAATATTGAGCATCATCAACAAGTATTTTCAATAAATTAAAATTTTTATTTTGGTTTTTTATACTTGACCATGGTCACTCATTTGAATTCAAAACTCCCTTTGATGATGCTCGATATCGTCGATCTCCCAGATCATGACACGTGGCAGATGGCGTGTCTCAGAGCATGCAAGAAAGGACCTACGGGGACCGACCAGACTGCTCCTATGCCCGTCCTACCGACGAGGCTGGCTCGCCTCCGAGCCCCAGCACAATTGGCCTCCTCGGCCTCACAGCTCGTTCCCGAGCTACCGCAGAAACAAGATGCCTCGGCTCTCCAGCTCGTCCGTGAGCTCTCCGGCTGAGGTCATCTTCCCCGGTCCATCGACCGACCGACAGCACCGCTTGCAGGCGTAACCGCCATCCCGCGAATCTCGCCATGCGCGAGATCTCCGCCGGCCACATCCCACGTTCCACGCCACCACGATTCCCCATTAACGAGCCTGTCTCGCCATTAATGGGAGGTCCCACTCATTACGCAGGCGTGATGTCGGGAGCGTAATGGCCGGCGTGATTCTCACGCCTGCTGCACCTGCTGCCGCCACTATTTAAACCCCTCTTTCAGACGGTCAAGGCAAGCCAATTCTACTCCACTAAGTCGTTACTCTGCTCGGATCTCTAGACTAACTTGATTGTCGGAGGGCCCTCAGTGGTACAACCACCCCGGGACTTCCTTGCAGGTAGCTCGGCTCAACAACTTCAAACCCATTGAGATCCACACGCTTCGGGAGCGACAGCCTCCATATCAAATCTCGGCCACCCATCGCCGCCATCAGCAGATCAACGGGAAGCAATATCTGAAGGAGATTCCACCCTCCATCAGCTGGCGCCGTCTGTGGGAAAACTTTGATTCCACAAAAACAAAAGTTCGCCTCCCGATCTCACTCCAATGGCGAGCAATCATCAAGACGATCCAAGCGCCAACCGCCGCCTCCCTCTCAACGGGGGCACAGACGAGCCTCCTCCGCCGAATGCCATCAACGCCCTCGCCGGCCGGATAGACCAACTCGCATCTTTCGTGGAGGCGCTCGTCCGCGTCCAAAAGGCGGGGCAGAATCCCCAAGTCGCCGCTCCCCCACCTCGGGAATAGGACCCCTATGGGGGAAGAGAAGACTCAGCCCATGTCGGCACGGTCGACCGCCGCCTCGCTGCCTTCCACGGCCGCGGATCCCCCGGGCCAGTACGTTCTGTGACCCGCTGGGCGCCCAACAGCTCGACGCCGAGGTCCGTCGCTAGAGCACCCCACCCCGAAATCTTTCGCACGCATGTCCCTCCTGAGGAAATGTTGGTCAGCTCGCCTGTCACCAGGCATGACCAACACACACTCTCCCGATGGGGCCGCGCAGACGGGGCTCGTCAAGGCAGCTCAAGGGCCACCTCACCCGAGGATTTGAAGAACCTCATTGAGAGAAACTACGGCCGAGGCCAGACGCAGGCCGCCAACAGCAAAGGCCTGGTATCAGAATGCGCCGAGTCGTCGGGGTACCATGGCCGACTCGACGCCCTCGAGAAGAAGATCGAGAGTCTGCATCGGGAAGGTCACCGTTCGGGCGATAAGGCTAAGTATGCCGCCGACTCGCTCACAAAACCGTTCACCAAGGAGCTGCTCGCCGTCCACGTCTCCTCCCGCAACTAGCCCCCAAAGGTCTCCCTCTTCGATGACAAATCTGACCCGAAGGACCACTTGGATGCGTTCACCGCGGGGATGAGCTTCCAAGACCACTCCGATGCCGCCCAGTGCCGAGCTTTCCCGACCACTCTCATCCGTGCCGGGCGAGACTGGTTTCGAGGACTCGAGTCGCGCTCGATCTCAACCTTTGACAAGCTGGCCACACAATTCCTCGGCCACTTCGTCAGGAACAGGCGGCAGAAGTGCACAGTCGACCACCTCTTTACGATCAAGAGCAGGGACAGGGAGACATTCAAGGCCAACGTCACCCGTTTCTACAACGCCCTTCTCGAGGTCCCAGAGCACCGGGACGAAACGGTCATTACGGCTCTAAGGTCTGGTCTTAGGCACAAGGAGTGGTTACGCTCTTTTGCCGCAACCTAAGACCATGGCCGAGGTAAAGGCCTAGACCGAGCGCGAGATCCAGCTCGAGTCCGAGGTGAACGCTAGCCTCCCCCGGACAGAGCCTCGCCAAGAGGCATCCAAGCAGCTACACTGCTCGGTCCTTCCTCACGGAGCTAAGCCCTCAAGACGAGGCAGCCGAGCCGCTACCCTGCTCGGCTATCCCTGGCTGGTAGCTTCCCTATCCAATGACGCTGTTGGGGTAAAAATTTACACCCCGGTTGACCAAGTCAAAATCCAAGTCAACCTCAAGCCAAGTGGGCCCAAGCCCAGACCCAGTGGGCCCATGCCCGGGCCGAGCCCGAACATGAAGCGGTCGGCCTCCCCCACGCCAAGATAAAAATTTTATAATAAACAATTTTGTTGTATTTCTTTTGTTTTATTCTATGGATAAATGTAAGAAAAATAGGCATAAAGCCAAATTTTTGTGAAGCCCATGGCTTATGTGCAAAAAGAAATAGCACATGAGCCATGGGATAGGCAAAATGCCATTTTGTGAAACCCAAGGGGCTATGTGTAAAGTGTATAGCCTATAAAGGCAAAGATAATGAAATATCTCAACAACTTTTTTTTCTCTCTCTAAAAATTTTCTTCAGATCTGAGATCTTTTCTCCTTCTTCAAGGTTCCAAAACCTTCCTTTTTCTCTTGAATTAAACCAAGAGTTTTACTCTTCTTTTTATAAAACAAATTAGTTTTTCACCACAAAACCCATAAAGGGGAACTCAGACTTCCATTAGATCTCAAAAAGAAGAGATTTT
This sequence comes from Agapanthus africanus, assembly GCA_030015575.1. Taxonomy (NCBI): domain Eukaryota; kingdom Viridiplantae; phylum Streptophyta; class Magnoliopsida; order Asparagales; family Amaryllidaceae; genus Agapanthus; species Agapanthus africanus. The sequence continues at coordinate 793,218,943 of CM057340.1, read as the reverse complement.
TAGAAATCCCATATCTCTTGATCTTCAAGATCCAGCTAACAGAGGAGGAGGAAGAAGAACATCGTTTACTAAACCAAAAAAAAAAACACACTCAGGAGTCCAACTCCTCTCTGATTTCTCTTCTGAGAAATTTTTTTTAGGCTAAAAGCCTCTTTTTCTCGCCGGCGCTCAAGCGCAGAGCGCCCGCGTGCCGACACGTGGCGCGCTTGCGCTCCAGCGCAAGCGCTCGAGCGCAAGTCGCCCCCGTGCCGACACGTGGCGCGCTTGCGCTCCAGCGCAAGCGCTCGAGCGCAAGTCGCCCCCGTGCCGACACGTGGCGTGCTTGCGCTCCAGCGCCCAGCGCTCAAGCGCAGAGCGCCCACGTACCGACACGTGGCAGTTTAGCGCCTGAGCGCACAGCACCTAGGCGCACAGCGCCCAAGGTGCTGTCCCCACGCATCCTTTGGATGTCTTTTCCCCTTTTTATATATATACATGTATATCTGTACATATGTATACATATTTACATACAAACCCCCCCTCCAAAACAAAACACACGTACACTGCACATTGAGTTCGCATGACCAGTTTAACCCGTTAATCGGAGGTTCCCTCGCCCCAAAGGCGGGGGGTAATTAACGGCAGCTTAGTCCGCGGCTGTCGGAGATTCGGATCCCACAATCAATAAACCCCGGCCTACCCTAGGCAGGGGGAATCTATAGTACGCCTGACAAGCGCGCGTGTATTCCCATCTCAATGAGGTGACGAAAAACACCCTACAGATTCTGACACGCCCGGTGGGACCAATCTCTCCTCCCATATTTCGGGTTAAACGTTCATACGAACTCAATCAATATACATATCGATTGCCTATACTGAAATGATGTTCTTTTTTCCATGCAGCAATCAACCTTCGAAGACAATGTCTCCCCAGACGAATTCAGCTTCCAACATGACCCCGATTCCGTACGTAGTCAAGATCAACGCTCGTGTGGTTCTCCCCGCGAGCCTCAGTCGACAGTGGGAGGAACCGCCCCGCCAGTTTGGCTCCGTCATCATCTACCCTGCCGGAAGCGCTCATCTGGCGGAGATCCCAGCGGAACAGGTGGCCAAGCCGGTCTCAAGGGGTAAGAGGCCGAATGTCGTGATCGCCAAGGCACCACAACCGAAACTTAAGACGGTATCTGAACGATTCTCTGGTGCTCCAGCGGGGTGCAAGAACTTCGGTACAAAGGGCAAAATCAAATGTTGCAGACGAGCTCAGGCGATGACTCCAACAAATGCACAATCGAGCGCATCTCTAAGGCCCTCCATCGCCCGGTCTGCGGCATCTTCCCAAAGAGCCGAAGTCTGCCAGGTGCTTAGAACAGAAAAGTTAAGGCAGAAGCGGCTCAGGTATCGAGCCAACAAGAGGGCCAAGGCTTCGGCCAAATGGAATCATGTGAAGTTCCAAGTGCAGGGTTGCCCCGCGACGACAGCTGAGTCAGACGTAAGAATCAGCAATTCCTTCGAGCCTCTGAAGTGGGTTCAGAAAAATGCCATGACCGCCAGAATCAAGAAGACAGCGGTCCGAATAGTGCCACAAAGAGACATGTCCCGGCCCCAACAGAAGAAGTATGACACTGTCTCTTCAAGAGTCTATCAAGCACTCTGTGCCGCACGAAAGCAGTGGGGCAAACCCAGAAAAGAAGCGCCAGCACCATTCAAGAACCTGGTTAGGCCAGCCGCCTTCAATCAACTACCAGCTACCGAAACAAGGGGGTCAAGACAGCGATCCGTGAAATCAGCTGCCAATGATAGAAAGACGGCCGGATATATCATCCATACGGTCTATATGGCGGGCGGGCGCCCCAGCGACAACCTTCGCAGCAAAACCAAGGATGGGGCCACCACATCCCAAGCCCAATCTAGCCTGAATGTGGTTGCCGCTGCCCAAGAACAGCCGCCCCCGCTGGATGAAGAAAACCCTCTCGATGAGGATGATAGGCAGAAAGACCCCTCGGTCCACACAGAGTCAAGCTCGGACAGCGAGGAAGAGCCGACTTTCCGCCCGAGGACTGCGGAGCAAGAGCTGCTTCAAGAGCTTCGAAAACAGCTCAGGAGCAAAGATAAAGAGATGGCCAAGCTCTATTCGAAGATTGACGACTTAACGAACGTGGTGATGCAGCTTACGGCTCAAATCGCTCGAGCGCCTCCCAACCAAGCGCAAGCCACTACTAATCAGCCGGGTGATGACAATCCGAGGCAGCCAATGCCTGTTCCTTTGGGACCAAGACTGGTCGAGCCGCATGAAAGCCGGCCACATTCCGCTTCTGGGGACGCCTTGGCCCCAGATAATACTATCCCGCTAACACAGGATCGGATAATGGATTTGGTCACCAGCAAGGTTAAAACATTGGTGGCCGAAGCTGAAGCTCAGAAAGAAATCGGCAGTAGCGGGCGACCATATCCCGTGCAGTACGATCTGATTGAGTTCCCAAGCGGCTACGTTATTCCTAAGTTCGGAAGATTTGATGGAACGGGGAATGCAAATCAGCACGTCGCCCACTTCAAAGCATCGTGCGGAAATACAGGGGGCAATGACGCGCTCCTTCTTCGTCAGTTTGTCAATAGCCTGACCGGCGTCGCCTTCGACTGGTATGCGAGTATACCAGACGGGTCCGTCATTACCTTTGCCCAAATGGAGTCCCTGTTTCGGCAAAGGTTCATCGGTGTCAGTGATAAAATCTCCATTGCCGACCTTGTAAGGACCAAGCCGGGGAAGAATGAAAGCAACACCGACTTTATTGCCCGATGGCGTAATCTCACGGTCAAGTGCGAACCGCCGCTGGAGCAGGACCAGTCCGTCAGCCTTCTCATTGGGAACCTCAGCAATTGGATGGTCCCATTCTTGTGTACAGCAGGCCTCAAGACGTTTCAAGAGCTAACCAAGAAAGTCCAAATGCTAGAACGCTCGAAGCAAGAGTCCCCGCCAGACTCTCAGAGAGACAAAACTTGGAAAAGCAAGCGGGACGACAGCCGTAGAAGCGGGAGTTCCAGCAGTACCAATGTCTTCAATGCGTCCGACAATGAAGAAAAGCGAAGGGCGGCCGAATCTAAAACTAACCGGTCTCGAAAGCCATTGTTGGGAGGAGATGGGCCTTCCCTAGAGGAGAAAAAGAACAAGGTTTACTCTTTCAGAAGGGACAAAGTCCGCAAGATATTTAAAGATGCCTTGAACAACGGCCTCCAATTGCCGGAGTCGAAAAGACCCCAAGAAGCAAAAATGACCGACAATCCTCTGTATTGCCCGTACCACCGAGTAGTAAGCCATGTGATCGAGGATTGCTATATCTTCAAAGATTGGGTCGAGAAGCAGTACAAGGCTGGAGAGATCGAACTGTCCAAAAGTGTGTTGGTGAACAATCAAGTTGCAACCACCAACTTTATACAGACAGAAACTGAAGCCTTCTGGGAGCAGACAGCCGAACCCGCTGCCCTGAGAAATGAAACGGACTCATCGCGGCCTCCGTGGAGTACGCACATATCTAATAAGACGAAGAAGATGATAAAGCTACTTCGGAAGGAACCCAGGACGGAATGGGAAGGGCAGAAGAAGCCTACCGGTCTAGCTGCCAATGCGGCTCCATCAGGCTCAAAATCCAAGAAGCTCAAGAAGAAGAAAAATGCAGCTCGACGCGAAAAAGAGTCTGCAGGGAGATCGACCATTCAAAAATATATCGATTCCCTCGAAGAATATGAACAAAGGGAAAGAACATTGATTCAATTGAAGGAGTTCTTCCCTGTACAAGCGGCTGAAATTCTGGAGGAGTTAGAAAAAGACTCCAATGAAGAGATCCCAGTAGTGACCTGCTACGCCATCTATCTTGGCAGGGACTCCAAGGATGAGCTCTGTTTTCCCGAAGAGGACGAGGAGCTCACCACAAAGGCCAATCAAATCCAGCTCAGAAGCGGCAGGGCTCTACCGCCAAATCAGGGCAACGCCCCAAAAGGGAAGGAAAAACAAGTCGCTAATGAAGAAGATGGCAGAGAACCGGCTGATGAAAACATAAGTCCTTCCTCGGTGGACTATAATGTCTTGGCACATCTTCGGAAGCTTCCGTCTCTCCTGAGCATCTACGACGCCTTGGTCCTATCTAAGGAGCTTAGAGATGTTCTCATTCACGCTCTACAAAATCCCGAGCGGTATCAGGCTCACTTTGCTGAAATTAATATGAAAGAAGCCCAGCACGCTTTGCATGCCGCCGCAGTCACATTTAAGGATGAAGACTTGCTACTGGGAACGGCTGAGCATAATCGGCTTCTTTACGTGACCGGGTACAGCGACGGAGATCGAATTAATCGCATATTGATTGATCCGGGGTCCTCAGTGAACATCATGAACTTGCGAACTCTGAAGAGTTTGTCAATGGACGTCCGACACCTGTCAAGGGAAAGGATTGTCATTCAAGGCTTCAACCAAAATTGCCAGTAAGTTCTGGGGTCTATAGCTTTGCCAATCAAATTTGGGGATTCGCAAACTGAAGCTAAGATATATGTGATCGACGCCGACACATCTTATAAGATTCTCTGGGGCGGCCGTGGCTCCACGATTATGGCATCATTCCGTCAACTCTCCATCAATGCATGAAGTATACTAAAAATGGCGAAGAAAGACGCATTGACGGAGACATCCAGCCGTTCGGTGTGCATGAAGTCCGATATGAAGATTCTCGGTACTTTATGAACCACCAAAATGCTAAGCCACAACTGACTGAGGATAGACCGGCCCCAAGACTCAAAAGCAAATCTGAGCCGGCTATCACTTTCAAAAGCAAAAACGTCCAAGTTCGCCCCCGTTTTGGTAGCGACACTGATGAGTCCGATGCTGGAAGCCCGTCCTTCCGTAAAACTCGCCCTCATTTCGGCAGCGATACGGACGAATCTGTTACTGAAGACCCATCTAGCAGCAAAGTCCGCCCTCATCTTGGCAGTGACACTGAAGAGTCAGAAGAAGAGGACCTGTCGTGCGACAGCTGTGCAGATTGGCCCCCCATGCAGCAAGCGAAACTACGAGAGACCTTCAAAGTCGCAGAAGGGTCCCTAGCCGTCACAAGGGTGCTGGACCAGATGTGCAAAGAGCTCGATGCGTTGTCAGTCTCCACCGTGGACCAGCTGAAAACTTTCTACGTTCCCGGGAGGAAAAATGGACAGAAGGGCATCCTGTTTTACGGGTCAACCCCTGTTGTGCATCCGGACGATCTTTCTGTCGCGTGCCTTCCCTATGAGAGAGGCATAAGAGCCGTCCTCAATCCCAGATACTATGCGCCCGAGATGCGGGAATACTTTAAGAAGTGCGGATGCCGGTTATATCAAACGGAGTCCGAAGCAAAGTTTTACGAAGGGCTATGGTATCCGCCCCAGGTCCGAGCACTCATCGATGGACGAATTCCAGATAGACGGGGCATAGGCTACATTCAACCTGATTCCAAAGCGTGCTACATGATCCATGTTGGTGAGGCCAGCGAAAGATCAAATGATGATGAAGAGATAGCCGAGCCAGAAGAAGCTCCTCAAGAGCTCGAAGATGGTGGACAAGCAACCTTTAACGAGCTAACCAAGATTGACTTAGGAACGCCCGATAATCCAAGGCCAACCTACATCAGCTCGCTCTTGTCAGAGGAAATGAAAGCGCAGATAATTGCCCTGCTGCATGAGTTCGTCGACTGCTTCGCGTGGACATACAAAGAAATGCCAGGCCTTTCCCCTGAAGTGGCTGTGCATAAGCTGGCTATATCTCCTGATGCTAAGCCAGTCAAACAAGCTCCTCGAAGAATGAGAAGGGAACTAGAAGAAAAAGTCATCGAGGAAACCAAGAAGCTCATCGACGCCGGCTTCATCAGGGAAGAGAAATATGCGGACTGGATCGCATGCATAGTCCCAGTGAAGAAGAAAAATGGGCAGATCCGAGTTTGTGTCGATTTCAGGGACCTCAACAAGGCATGTCCTAAAGACGACTTCCCGCTACCGGTCATGGAAATGATGGTCGATGACACCTCAAATTACGAGCTGTTCACCTTTATGGATGGCTCGTCTGGATACAATCAGATCAAGATGTCGCCTGAGGATGAGAAACACACATCATTTCGAACCCCGATCGGAATATATTGCTACAAGGTGATGCCGTTCGGACTGAAGAACGCAGGTGCTACATATCAAAGGGCAATGACTAATATCTTTGATGACCTAATCCATAAAGTCGTCGAATGTTATGTTGATGATCTGGTCGTCAAAACTAAAGCCAAGGCCGACCACATCCAAGATCTTAGGATTGTTCTCACCAGACTGAGGGAATACGATATGAAGATGAATCCTCTGAAGTGCGCTTTTGGCGTGTCATCAGGAAAATTCCTGGGCTTCATAGTCCGACATTGAGGGATCGAAGTTGACCCATCAAAGATAAAGGCCGTCATGGAGATGCCCCCTCCGAAGAGTTTGACGCAGCTAAGATCTTTTCAAGGCAAGCTTGCTTATATACGGAGGTTTATCTCAAATTTATCGGGGAGATGTATGCCCTTCTCAAAGCTCATGAAGAAAGGAGCTCCTTTTATCTGGGATGCCGAATGTCAAGCAGCGTTCGAAAGCATCAAACAATACTTGTTGCACCCTCCAGTGCTGGCCGCTCCCATTCCAAATAAACCGCTGATTCTCTACACTGCCGCGCTAGATGAGTCACTCGGTGCGCTCCTTGCCCAGAATAGCGAGGAGGGAAAAGAAAATGCCCTCTACTACCTTAGTCGAACTCTAGTCGGGGCGGAACACAACTATTCCATAATCGAAAAGCAATGCCTGGCTCTGATATTTGCAGTGAAGAAGCTGAGGCACTATCTGCTTGCTCATCGGGTTATGCTGATCTCCAAGGTCGACCCGCTCAAACACTTGATGACCAGAGCGAGCCTAGCCGGCAGAATGGCAAGATGGGCTGTCATGTTACTTGAGTTTGACATAGTTTATACTCCTCAGAAAGCAGTGAAAGGGCAAGCTCTTGCAGACTTCCTCGCCGCTCATCCTATACCAGAAGGGTCGCCGCTAAATTGTGAGTTACCCGACGAACAAGTGCTGCACCTCGAGAGAGATGAGCCATGTTGGGAGCTCTACTTCGATGGGGCCTCATCGATAAGGACCTCCAGTAAATCAAGCGTCCCGGAGATAAAAGCAGGGATAGGATTGGTGTTCATCACACCATCAATGGGAACCCTACGGCATTCTTTCGCTCTCACCGAGCCTCGGACAAACAATGAAGCTGAGTATGAAGCTCTGATAGCTGGTTTGGAGCTCGCCATAGAAATGGAAATCCGTCGGCTATGAGTTTACGGTGACTCCCAGCTCATCGTCAACCAAGTAAGCGGTGATTATAAAATATACAAACCCGAGTTAGCTCGGTACAGAGGCCGAGTGGTGGAACTCATGAAACGGTTCACTAACATTGAACTAATGAGAGTCCCTAGAGCGTTGAATGGAAAGGCTGACGTACTCGCTCGCTTAGCCAAGGAGCTGGCTGATCCTGACATGGACGAAATTCTGATCACAGTCAGGAGCCGACAAATTCTACCCCCAGTCTCTCTACGAGAAGAGGAAAGCGCGGAACAGAAGAGCAGTCCTGCCGAAGAAGCTTCGATCATCCAAGACGAGCCCGATTGGAGAGAACCCTTCATAGAGTACCTCCGATACGACAGGCTGCCCGAAGAAAAATCTGCGAGGATTCAGTTGAAGAAGAGAGCTCTCCGATACGTGTTTGTAAATGATACGTTATACCGCAGGTCATATGACCAACTCTGGCTCAGGTGCCTGTCATCGGCCGAAGCCCAAAAAGTCATGAAAGAAGTTCACTCAGGCGTTTGCGGTGCTCACCAATCTGGCCCCAAGATGCGACTGCAGATTAAACGGCTTGGGTATTACTGGCCCACCATGATACGAGATTGCGGAGAGCATGCAAAGAAATGTTATATCTGCCAAATTCACGGTGATTTTATTCACAAGCATCCCAATCCATTGCATCCTACGGTGGCGTCGTGGCCCTTCGAAGTCTGGGGCACCGACATTGTTGGCCCAATTGATCCTCCGTCATCCAAAGGCCATCGGTTCATACTGGCCGCGACAGACTACTTCTCCATATGGGCTGAAGCTGTCCCGCTAAAAGAAGTCAAGACAAAAGATATTCTGACATTCTTCCAGCATAATATTCTATACCGCTTCGGTACACCAAGAAGAATCATTTCTAACAACGGGCCTTCTTTCAAGAGCTTCAATGTCTCAAGGTTCGCTACTCAGCACAAGATAGGCTGGAGATATTCCTCCATCTATAATCCAAGAGCCAACGGGCTAGCCGAAGCCTTCAATAAGACTCTATGCAAGCTCCTGAGGAAAAATGCTTCAGCCAACAAGAGAGACTGGAATCTCAAACTTCACGAGGCGTTGTGGGCATATCGTACCACGCACCGTACTCCAACTCAGTCCACTCCATACTCATTGCTCTTCGGAGTGGAGGCGGTCCTCCCCCTCGAAGTCGAAGTTCCAAGCTTAAGAATGGCCGTTCAGCACGAGTTGACGGAGGAGGAAAACGTGCTCCTTCGACTTGAAGAGCTCGATGCCCTCGAAGAAAAGAGGCTCGCGGTGCAGCAAAATCTGGAGCTATACCGAGCCCAAATGTCACGGGCCTATGACAAGATAACCCGTCTCCGCGCTTTCAAGAAAGGTGAATTGGTGTTGGTCCTCAAAAGACCGATCATCCCCAATCGACATGCCAAGGGAAAATTCGAGCCAAACTGGGAAGGACCATACGTCATTGAGAAAGTGTTCGACGGAGGATCCTACCAACTGATAAGTGCCGAGGGAGAAAGACCCATGCCACCCATCAATGGCCGATATCTCAAGAAATACTACACGTGAATGCTCCAAGTCGCAGGCGAATTGAGCACATTAGCCCTACGATCTGGATCATATATCCTGCAAAACCGTATACAATCCACGGGCGTAAAAGACCCCTATCTCTCCCAAATCCTGCCGGTGAGACTACTTTTAAAGTCCCACCAGCGGAAAAAAAAGAAGAAAAGAAAAAAAAGGAAAGAAATAAAAAAATAATAATAAACGGTATGTCCACAAGCAAAACGGGCACGGATGAAAACCCGAAAGGGCTCCGTGAGTAAAAACAGCAGGACTACCGGCGAGTCTGTGAAAACCCGAAAGGGCGCAAACTCGTGAAAAGAGATGAAATACACTCGCAAAGTCCTCTCGACCTTATTAGGAGAAAACCCCTGCGTGAGATCCTTACGACTCACAAAGGAGCAACACACTTAAGAATCCTCACGATTCCTAAGAAGAAAATACACCTGCGGGATCCTTACGACTCGTAGGGAGAAAATGCTTTTATGGGACCCTCACGGCCCATAAAATTGAAAAGCCTTAGGTGATAGGGACTCAAACCTGTCTCCTAAGCCATCGTTCCCCAACGGGCAACGGCAAATGATGAGTCACTCCTGGCATTTCGCTTTAGTGTTAGCGGTGCTGATGCCGACCAAAAACCTAAATCCCAAGTCCTCCCAAGGCAAATGATGAGTTGCTCCTGGCATTATTCCAGTGCAGCAATGCTGATGCTAAACAAGATCCAAATTCCAAGTCCCCAAACGGCGAATGATGAGTCGCTCCTGATACCATATTCCAGTGTAGCGATGCAGACGCCAACCAAAATCCAATTTCTCAAAGTTCTCCGGCCCTACGGTGGGTCCCCAAGTTGACCATCGTATACAATCCACGGGCTCAAATAATTCTCATCATACCCATGCCCCACCGTAATTACCAGTTACGCGGCTGGTCTCCGCTTTGGGAATGATGCTCCATTGATAAGACCCACTCATGTGTCCTCACGATATATGAGGAGAACAAACCTTTGTGGGATCCTTACGACTCATAAAGGAAAAACACACTTAGGAGTCCTCACGACTCCTAAGGAGAAAATACACATGCGGGATCCTTACAACTTGTAGGGAGAAAATACTTTTATGGGACCCTCACGGCCCATAAAATTGAAAAGCCTTAGGCGATAGGGATCTAAACCTGTCTCCTAAGCCATCGCTCCCCAATCCCCAAATGGCGAATGATGAGTCGCTCCTGGCACCATACTCCAGTGCAGTGATGCAGACGCCGACCAAATTCTAAATCCCATACCCCAACGGCGAATGATGAGTCTCTCCTGGTACCGTATTCCCGTGCAGCGATGCAGACGCCGACAAAGTTCCGAAATTTTTCCGGCCCTACGGTCTGGATCATACATCCTGCAAAACCGTATACATTCCACGGGCGTAAAACAATCCCAACCTCTCCTAAGTCCTACCGGTGAGACCACATTCAAAGTCCCCAAAAAACAAAAAAAAACAAACAAAAAACAAAAACAACAACAAAAAAAAACCAATTCCCAAATGCTCCCGGGGCAAATGATGAGTTGCTCCTGGCATTGTTCCAGTGCAGCAATGCAGATGCCAAACAAAAACCAAAATCCCAAAATCCTCTCAATGACAGATGATGACTCGCTCCTGGTACCATGTTCCAGTATAGCGATGCTGATGTCAACCCAAATCAAAATCAACAAGTCAACTTCCACTCCGACACCGCAGAAAGCGGAGCAAGTCAGAATCCAATCTCGACACCGCAAGAAGCGGAGCAAGTCAAGTCTACCCCTGACACTGCAAGAAGCAGAGCAAGTCAAATCAAGAACCGACCGTCCAAGTCGCAAAAAGGGCAAAACCGACCGTCCAAGTCGCTAAAAGGGCAGCATCGACCGTCCAAGTCGCAAAAAGGGCAGAACCGACCGTCCAAGTCGCAAAAAGGGCAGCACTGACCGTCCAAGTCGCAAAAAGGGCAGCACCGACCGTCCAAGTCGCGAAAAGGGCAGCAACGACCGTCCAAGTCGCGAAAAGGGCAGCAACGACCGTCCAAGTCGCAAAAAGGGCAGCATCGACCGTCCATGTCGCTAAAATGGCAGCACCGACCGTCCATGTCGCAAAAAAGGCAGCACCGACCGTCCACGTCGCTAAAATGGCAGCACCGACCGTCCACGTCGCTAAAATGGCAGAACCGACCGTCCACATCGCTAAAATGGCAGCATCGACCGTCCACGTCGCTAAAAGGGCAACACCGACCGTCCAAGTCGCAAAAAGGGCAGAACAGGATTTCTACAAAGCAGGAATCAGATCGCTCCGGGCCAGGGAAACGTCTGTCACGGACATTCCGTCTCGGAGACAGGTCAAGCAATGACCGTCCATGTCATAAAAAAGGCAGCGCCAGCTTCCCAAAAAGCGGGAACCAAATCAGGTCGCCTCCAAGTAAAAGAAGATCCATCAATTTCATGCACACAACCCACATATGTGGCGTGCATTTATTGATGGGGGAAATTTGTTGGGGTAAAAATTTACACCCCGGTTGACCAAGTCAAAATCCAAGTCAATCTCAAGCCAAGTGGGCCCAAGCCCAGACCCAGTGGGCCCATGCCCGGGCCGAGCCCGAACATGAAGCGGTCGGCCTCCCCCACGCCAAGATAAAAATTTTATAATAAACAATTTTGTTGTATTTCTTTTGTTTTATTCTATGGATAAATGTAAGAAAAATAGGCATAAAGCCAAATTTTTGTGAAGCCCATGACTTATGTGCAAAAAGAAATAGCACATGAGCCATGGGATAGGTAAAATGCCATTTTGTGAAGCCCAAGGGGCTATGTGTAAAGTGTATAGCCTATAAAGGCAAAGATAATGAAATATCTCAACAAATTTTTTTTCTCTCTCTAAAAATTTTCTTCAGATCTGAGATCTTTTCTTCCTCTTCAAGGTTCCAAAACCTTCCTTTTTCTCTTGAATTAAACCAAGAGTTTTACTCTTCTTTTTATAAAACAAATTAGTTTTTCACCACAAAACCCATAAAGGGGAACTCAGATCTTCCATTAGATCTCAAAAAGAAGAGATTTTTAGAAATCCCATATCTCTTGATCTTCAAGATCCAGCTAACAGAGGAGGAGGAAGAAGAACATCGTTCACTAAACCAAAAAAAAAAAAACACTCAGGAGTCCAACTCCTCTCTGATTTCTCTTCTGAGAAAATTTTTTTAGGCTAAAAGCCTCTTTTTCTCGCCGGCGCTCAAGCGCAGAGCGCCCGCGTGCCGACACGTGGCGCGCTTGCGCTCCAGCACAAGCGCTCGAGCGCAAGTCGCCCCCGTGCCAACACATGGCGCGCTTGCGCTCAAGCGCAAGTGCTCGAGCGCAAGTCGTCTCCGTGCCGACACGTGGCGCGCTTGCGCTCCAGCGCAAGCGCTCGAGCGCAAGTCGCCTCCGTGCCGACACGTGGCGTGCTTGCGCTCCAGCGCCCAGTGCTCAAACGCAAAGCGTCCACGTACCGACACGTGGCAGTCTAGCGCCTGAGCGCACAGCACCTAGGCGCACAGCGCCCAAGGTGCTGTCTCCACGCATCCTTTGGATGTCTTTTCCCCTTTTTATATATATACATGTATATCTGTACATATGTATACATATTTACATACACACATACTCCACGACACTGTCCCTGTTAGAAAAAAATTTCTAACGGGGCGCTGCCCCGCACCCCGCAAGGGGGCTGCTAGCCCCCTTGACCCCTAGCCCGCTATCCGGGTAGCGGGACCCCCGTAAAAACTCTGCGTGACTCCCGATATATCCAAACCCCCCTCCAAAACAAAACACACGTACACTGCACATTGAGTTCGCATGACCAGTTTAACCCGTTAATCGGAGGTTCCCTCGCCCCAAAGGCGGGGGGTAATTAACGGCAGCTTAGTCCGCGGCTGTCGGAGATTCGGATCCCACAATCAATAAACCCCGGCCTACCCTAGGCAGGGGGAATCTGTAGTATGCCTGACAAGCGCGCGTATATTCCCATCTCAATGGGATGACGAAAAACACCCTACAGACGCCAGGGATCAAAGCCCTCACAAAGAAGCAGCCCGGCAGCTACCCTGCCCGGCTATCCCTGGCTGGTAGCTTCCCTACCCCACAACGCCAGGGATCAAAGCCCTCGCCAAGAGGAACCGAGCAGCTATCCTGCTCGGCTATCCCTGGCTGGTAGCTTCCCTACCCAACGACGCCACGGATCAAAGCCCTCACAAAGAGGCAGCCCGGCAACTACCCTACCCGGCTATCCCTGGCTGGTAACTTCTCTACCCCACAACGCCAGGGATCAAAGCCCTCGCCAAGAGGCACCGAGCAGCTACCCTGCTCGACTATTCCTAGCTGGTAGCTTCCCTACCCAATGACGCCAGGTATCAAAGCCCTCACAAAGAGACAGCCCGGCAGCTACCCTTCTCGGCTATCCCTGGTTGGTTGCTTCCCTACCCAACGATGCCATGGATCAAAGCCCTCACAAAGAGGCAGCCCGGAAGCTACCCTGCCCGGCTATCCCTGGCTGGTAGCTTCCCTACCCCACAACGCCAAGGATCTATGCCCTCACCAAGAGGCAGCCCTGCAGCTACCCTGCTCGGCTATCCCTGGCTGGTAGCTTTCCTACCCCACGACGCCAGGGATCAAAGCCCTCACCAAGTGGCAGCTCTGCAGTTACCCTGCTCGGCTATCCCTGGCTGGTAGCTTCCCTACCCCACGACGCCAGGGATCAAAGCCCTCAAAAAGAGCCAGCCCGGCAGCTACCCTGCCCGGCTATCCCTAGCTGGTAGCTTCCCTACCCCACAACGCCAGGGTTCAAAGCCCTCGCCAAGAGGCAGCCCTGCAGCTACCCTGCTCGGCTATCCCTGGCCGGTAGCTTCCCTACCCCACAATGCCAGGGATCAAAGCCCTCGACAAGAGGCGGTGTAAGACCCGGTTCTTTTGTACGCCTAAAATCCGTATTTCCTTTTTAAACCAAAATTTTATTATTTTAATAAAACCCAAATCCCTTAGTATCCAAAATTGTCCCAAGTTATTTCCATCAAGCCGGCCCCATTTTTTCCCTTAGTTTTGATTCACTCAGCCAACACATGGGTCAACCCAGAAAGATTAAGGAAATGGAAATTTAGTTGTATTTAAACCAAAACCCCAAATTCTCCTTTCGTTTCCATTATTTCCTTCATTATTCTCCAAGTCCCATTTCGTATATGTAATTAAAACCAAATCCTTTATTTTTCCCACTCTATTCTCCAACCACAGCCCAGCCCTCCAATTCTTTTTCGTTTTTTTATTTATCCCTGGCCCAACGCTTAAGCCCAGCATCCTCATTTAACCCAGCCCGTTTCCTTTTCCTCCAGCCCACTCCCTCTTTCAGCCCACTCATGTTTCTATTTAAAATAAATTTCGCATTTAAAATCTCGGCCCATTCCTACTTCAGCCCACGATTTTTTTTATAAGGGAATTTTGTATTTTTAAGCTTTCCCAAGCCCGGCCCGCCGCTACTGTTCTTCTCCTTTCCTCCAACGGCTCTCCCCCAATTTCCGTGCGCGTTTCCTCCGCCGCGCTCCTCGCCTCCGCCGTCGCCCACGCCAGCTCTCGAACGTTACTCGTGACGCTCGCCTCGTATTCATTTCCCTCAACCCTCACTCTCGCAACTTCTTCCGCCCTTCTCTCCTTCACCCACGTCCCCAAGTTTTCCCACGTCGACCACGTCTCCGTGCTCGTCGCCACGACCGCGCGCCTCGCAAGCTCCACAAGCGCGACCCCTCCTCCTCCTCTCTTCCTCCACTGCCCCCGAGCGACTTCGCCTGCACCCACTTCGCCTACACCCGCCTCGCCTGCACCCACTCGCCTGCTCACCGAGCTCGCCTCCCTCGACCACCATCCTCGACTCTCTCTCTCTCTTGATCTCTTCCTCACTCACAGCCACTCCACCAAAACTGCGAGCCGTCGTGGCCGAGACTCGAATTCGAGCCAAATCGAGTGCCGTGACGCGTGTGCGTCGCGCGTTCGTGACGTTACAATCACCGTGCATCCCCGGGACTGATCCAGGCAGGTTTTTACTTGCTTACATGCTATTTACTTATGATACAAATGTTAATTACATAGATATTAAAGTTGCAAGATTAGTTAAATTATGTGTCGTAACTGTTCGATGCGTGTTCCCTTAGGAAATCATTATCAATTTTGGCGGAACCAAATAGTTTTTCTTGGCCCGTAAGGCTTTGAACTTAGTGTATGATTTTCGTTGGATAATTTGATCGTTAACGACTAAAACAACTGCCCCCAAGTTTAACCGTAAAACTGTAATTCTGTTGCACCTGAAAACCGTTAAATTCACCATAAATCATATACATATTAGAATGGCGCGTTCGAGGGCTCAAATCAAATCTAACTCGACGAAATTTAACCCTATACTAGTTTCCTGATATTCTTGTACTTAAATTGGGATGATAATAGTATCAGAGTGCGACTCTGGACTGCAGTCCAGAGCGACTCAAATTGTGCTTGCTGTTCCGTAATGGATACCATAGGTTTTCCTTAACTTGTAGGTTGCGGAACTCCACTGATTATTGTAGGTAACTCTGTTAGATAGACAACACATTTGGTTTCGTTCTGTTTCGTTACCGTTTGATATTTAATCTGTAATTTAATAGATCGGGACACATAACAGTCCCAGCAGAATCAGAATTGACATGTTAATATTAAACAGATTATAACTCCTAACGTACAGATGCGATTGAAGATCCGTTTGTTGCGTTGAAAACTTTACTGAAAACCCTAGAATTCATTCAACTGTAGCATCGCTAAATTATGATCCCAACTGGGGTTAAAATGCGTTGCGAAATGGATTCCTGATTCTGAAACCGGATTTTCAGCCGCGTGCGCTTAAAATGAAACAGTTATAACTAATGATTCTGAAACCCGATTGGCTCGAAACCAAATTAGATGGATAGCTAACTGAACATATTAATTGCTACCTGTTTATCATTTCGCTAAATTATATACATATGTTTCATGATAAATCGTGCAGGTGATAGACTGTTGTTTTTATGATACCTTAGTTGTGCTTCCTATACTGTTCATGCATCATATCATACCTACGTCATTGTAGTGATAACCTAGTGACATCGTGCATTTACCCAGTGTTAGATTTTAGTGGTGATTGTGGCAAGTACGTCAGTGTTCGTGTATCCGTGATTAAGTGAAAGTGATACGTACTGGTACACAATCAGCGATCCTATTATTTCATTGCATTGTCGACGTCTGTGAGATGCGTGCACGTGTGACTATAAGTGGAATGGGACATTTATGGAAGCGTTGCATGGGTGTTACAGGTAAGACACCAGACACTACCGTTTATCTTAGGTATTAGTCGGGACGTGCTTGATGGAGGTCCTGCCTCCAGTTCTCGCGCAGACTTGTCACGGATCGATTAGTATTTAGGTTGATGGTTAGCGTTTGATGTAGACTATGGGGTGTGGGGTAGTTTAAGTGTGAGTTCAACAGAATCTCGGGAGTCCCATGCCGGCTTATATATTTAGGGAGTTATATGGAGATTTACAGGGTACGTGATATATACACCGTGATATTCTTGTTACATGTTGGGCCCGTGGTCCCTTGCCCTTGGGTTCTACCCTTGGGTGGAGGACACTCGCGAGTGGTTGACTCTCATACTTGAACTGACGATAGCCTTAGTGACCTGTACAGTGAGACTTAGAGACTGATAGGGATACTGACATTTATATTCCTTTTGTACTGTGTTGGCATACGTGACATATTGTTATACTGCTTTACTATTCCGCTGCATTGATTACTGCACATGCGTATTCATGATGTCATTTATTTACTGCTTCACATACCTATTATCACTGTTAGAACTGTCACTTGATTTTATACATATATATTGCTATTGTGTCGCTCTGACGACCTGAGTATGCATGCTCAGTGTGAGGAGAAGATTTAACCTGGATCAGAACTAGACGTGCATCACAGACTTCTTGACTTGCTACTCCGAGTTATTTTCGTTTGTTCCACTTCAGGTCAGTTTATATTACTGTATCTTTCAATTACTGCATTTCTCATTACCTGCGCAACATTTACTATTTACCATGATAAACTAGAAGCCGAAGTGTGACTACGGCAGGACATTTCCTTGACCGTAGGAGCATGGCTGGCCTTGTTTACCCCTCGTATTCCGTATTTTGGGAAGCGGGGCGTGACATGCGGTCGGGCAGCAACCCTGCTCGGCCATCCTTAAGGACCCAAAAGCCCTCGAAAGAGGCAACCGCTTAGCACAACCATGCTCGCTTATCCCTGGCACACCACCAGGGATCAAAGCCCTCGCCATGAAGCACCGGGCGGCAACCCCGCCCGGGCATCCTTAATAGGCCCCCCACGCCCCTCCCGCGCTAAGGATGAAAAGCCCTCGAAAGAGGCAACCGCTTAGCACGATCCATGCTCGGTTATTCCTGGCAGAACGCTAGGGATCAAAGCCCTCGTAAAGAGGCACCGGGCGGCAACCCCGCTCGGGCATCCTTAAGGATCAAAGCCCTCGCCAAGAAGCACCGAGCAGCTACCCTGCTCGGCCATCCTTAGAAGGCATGTCACGGCCCTTCCCGTGCTAAGGATCAAAGCCCTCGCCAAGAGGCACCGAGCAGCTATCCTGCTCGGCCATCCTTAGCAGGCCTGTCGCGGCCCCTCCCGCGCTAAGGATCAAAGCCCTCGCCAAGAGGCACCGAGCAGCTACCCTTCTCGGCCATCCTTAGCAGGCCTGTCACGGCCCCTTCCGCGCTAAGGATCAAAGCCCTCGCCAAGAGGCACCGAGCAGCTACCCTGCTCGGCCATCCTTAGTAGGCCTCTTACGGCCCCTGCCGCGCTAAGGATCAAAGCCCTCACTAAGCACCGAGCAGCTATCCTGCTCGGCCATCCTTAGTAGGCCACTTACGGCCCCTCCCGTGCTAAGGATCAAAGCCCTCGCCAAGAGGCACCGAGCAGCTACCCTGCTCGGCTACCCCTGGCTGGTAGCTTCCCTACTCCACAACGACAGGGATCAAAGCCCTCGCCAAGAGACACCGAGCAGCTACCCTGCTCGGCCATCCTCAGCAGGCCTTTAACGGCCCCTCCCGCGCTGAGGATCAAAGCCCTCGCCAAGAGGCACCGAGCGGCTACCCTGCTCGGCACAATTCTCAGTTGGCCAATTACGGCCCCTCCAACAACTAAGGAACATGAACTCAACAAGAGGAATCCAGTCTATCAACGTCTTAGCGATCTACACTTCAACTTCGGGGCCATGGAGATACTGTCTTACCGCCTGCCTTGGAACACTTGGCAAGAGAGCAGACTCAAGTCGACGCGTAATCGCCAGACAAAGAGACAGCTGTAGGGTATTTTTCGTCACCCTATTGAGATGGGAATACGCGCGCGCTTGTCAGGCGTACTACAGATTCCCACTGCCTAGGGTAGGCTGGGGTTTATTGATTGTAGGGATCCGAATCTCCGGCAGCCGCGGACTAAGCTGCCGTTTATTACCTCTCGTCTTTGGAGCGAGGGAACCTCTGATTGACGGGTTAAATTAGTCATGTGAACTCAATGTGTAGTGTACGTGTGTTTTGTTTTCTCTTCTTTTTTTTTGAATATGGAGTTCAACTCCAAAAAGATTTTATTGTGGGGTTAAACTCCAAAAGAATTTTAAATGGAGTTAAACACCTAAAAGAATTTAACGTGGAGTTAAACTCCCAAAACAGAACTTTATTGCAGAGTTAAACTCCAAAAGAATTTTAAATGGAGTTAAACTCCTAAAAGAATTTAATGTGGAGTTAAACTCCTAAAACAATTTAATGTGGAGTTAAACTCCCAAAATAGAATTTTATTGTGGAGTTAAACTCCAAAAGAATTTTAAAAGGAGTTAAACTCCTAAAAGAATTTAATGTGGAGTTAAACTCCTAAAACAATTTAATGTGGAGTTAAACTCCCAAAACAGAACTTTATTGTGGAGTTAAACTCCAAAAGAATTTTAAAAGGAGTTCAACTCCAAAAGGAATTTTATCGTGGAGTGCATGTCAAATGAGTGGGGGGAAATGGCGCCCAAGGGATGCGCGCATGGCATATGGGTGCACATGGGCGCCTTAATGCCCGTGGTTACGTGCGCGCACATGACCGATGGGCACCTTAGCCCCCGGGGTCACGTGGGCACACGTGACCGATAGGCGCCTTGGCGTCCCGGGGTCACGTGGGCACACGTGACCGCGGGAAACACCCGCGGGAAGGGTCATAACCCCTAGGTTGGGGAGTTGAACTCCCAAGGGGATTTTTGGAGTTGAACTCCTAACAGAAACAAATTTATGGAGTTAAAACTCCAACAGATCTAGAAAGGAGTTAAACTCTTAAAAATCTTTGGCTCTTCTTTTTTAGCCTTGGGTCTATCCAAAGTTAGATTTCTGGAGATGGGTCTCCTTCTTCCTTCTCTTGATCGGCGGGATCTTAGAGAAAAGGGGATGGGACTTAAAAGTCTTCCCTTTTCGAGATCTGATTGGAGATCCGAGCTTCCCTTCATGGATTTTGTGGTGAAAAACTATTTATTTTGAGAAAAGGAAGAGTTAAACTCTTGATTTAATTCAAATGAAAGAAGAAGGTTTTTTGAACCTTGAGGAAGGAGAAGATCACAGATCTTAATTTTTTTTGGGAGAGAGAAAAGGTTGTTGGGATATTTTCATTATCTTTGTTTTTATAGGTTATACATTTTACATATAGCCCCTTGGGCTTTACAAAAATGGCACTTTGCCCATCCCATGCCTCATGTGCTATTTCTTTTTTGTACATAACCCATGAGCTTTACAAAAATTTGGGTTTATGCCCATTTTTCTTACATTTATTCATAAAATAAAATAAAAGAAATACAACAAAATTATTAATCACAAAATTTTTATTTTTGAGGGGGGAGGCCGACCGCTTCATGTTCGGGCTCGACCCCGGGCATTGGCCCACTTGACCTGGGCTTGGACCCACTTGGTTTGGGGTTGACTTTGATTTTGACTTGATCAACCGGGGTATAAATTTTTACCCCAACAACAACACAACAGAAAGGCAGTCCCACGCAGATACAAGTGTTCACACAACAAGAAGAGGAATACGCGTGCAAACAAGACTGCAAGGAAAATACCTTTATTCGGAAAAGTTAAAAGCTTTTATAAGGTATTGTGGGCTCCCCAGCCTTACAAAATGGCCGGAGGCCTGCAAAACTCCCGAGGAGACAAATAAAAAGAAAAAAGATAAGCAAAAAGACAACGGGTCTCAGGCCTCAAGGCCGGGCACATCCCCAAGAAGCTCAGCGACCGCGGCAGGGGCCTCGGCATTGTCCTCGCCGAGTATCTCTACCTCGGCCTCGGCCCCTAGGTCCTCCCCCTGCTCCTCGTCCCCGTGAGGATATTCGGCTCGGAGATCCTGGTCAGCGAACTCCGACATCCGAGCCTTGACGGCGTCGAGGGCCTCATGCCAGATGACGGTAGTGGCCGAGGCTAGGACGGTGTAAAATTCTTTCGATTTCTGGAAGTTCTCCACCGTCTTCGCCGCCAAGAGGTCGGCCCATTTCGCCGTCTCTTCTGCCGCCCCCAGCTCCTTCCCGAGGGTGCTCACCGACTTCTTCATGGTGCCGACGAGTGCCGTAGAGTCCTGAAGCTTGGCCTCGGCAGCCTGGGCGGCCTCGCGGAGCCTGGCAGCCTCCTGCTTCGCCGCTGCCACTTCCTGCTTCCCGGCCGCCGCCTCCTGCTTCGCGTCCGCTAGCTCCTGCTTTCCGGCCACCACCTCGGCCTCGATGGCGGTGACCCTCGCCGTCGCCGCTTCCAGCGCCCGCCTCGAGCTCTCCCTCAGCGAAGAGGACTCGCCCGAAGCTCGGACCGTCAGGCCTATCTCCTCCTCCTCCATCCGGACAGCAAGAGCGACGTGGACCTGGGGAAATAAGAAAGAGGTCAGAAAGAAGAAGGATCACCAAGTCTCACGAAAGATAAAACGAGCAAAGTATGAGCACTAACCTGCACGGCCTCTTGAGCGATGGACGCCAGTTGCCCCTTCAGACTTCCCCCGGGGACCCTGCTTCTGGCCGACCTCTCCATGTCGTGCAGGAGGCTGTCGGCGACGGAGAGCCCCGAGGGCACCTCAAAGCGGAGTTCCCCATCGTCCACCAAGATCGGGGAGGCCGGGTCCTGCGGGGCCGCGCGAGGGAACCTCTTGAGAGCTAGCGGCGGCGGACTGGTTTCCGCATCCGAGGCTAGGGCTTCCTACACCCGAGCCATCCCGGAGCCCGATCCGCGCACGAGCGCTGGTGCTGGACGGCTACGGGAGGAGCCGGGGTCAGCGCCTGACAGGAAAAGCTGGCCCCTCCAGCCCTCGACCCATTCTTCGGCTTGCGCATGGCCGCTCGAAGGTGGCTCAAATCCATGGGTTATGCACAAGACGAGGTAAAACGGGGTCAGCGACACGAGCAAAAATCAAAATAAATACAAGCCTAACTTACCGACGAACTGGGCAGGGCTGAGCCCGGCCCAACTAAGGGCCCGCTCAGAAAGCAACACATCGGCCCGAGGAATGGGCTTCCACGCCGCCACTCTCACCACGTCGGGGTCGTTGGACGGGTTTCCCTGCCAGCACTTATCCCTAGACCACTGGACGGGTACGGGCCAGTCCTCACCTTCTGGCTGCCCAACGAAGAAAAACTTCTTCTTCCAGTCGTGGATGGAAAAAGACAGGACGATGACTCCCGACCCGGGCGCACTCCCATGACGTTTTCTAAAGAAGAGATAGACCCACCTCGGGTCGCCAGCGTGGGAGCCGGGGTGAATTTTGTAGATGAGAGAGGAGGCAAGGATGGACAGACCGAAATAGACTATCTGCAATTTCAAGCGGACCAGAAATCCAAGGAGAATCCTCCAGGAGTTCGGCACTAACTGGCCCGGGGCTAACCCGAAGTAAGACAGCACTGCAGCGACCTCGGGAGAGAAGGGTAAGGGCATTCCGGCCCAAAAGGATTCCAGGTACAGGACAATCTCTTTACCCCACACCTGATCCGCCCTCTCTCCTTTCTCGGCCAAACGCAGAGTATAGCTAAAAGGGATATGGAAGCGGGCCCGAGCGGTGGCAAGATCTCCCTCGTACCTCACCAAGGAAGGCACGCCGGGGGCTTCCGCCACATCCACTTGGGGATCCGCCCCTGACACACAACCACGGGGAGAGAATCTGACTCTCGCTCCCCGGGAAGACTCCGACTCGGCGGGAGAATCCCTAGAATCTACCCCTACGACATCTACAGACTCCCCAGAAGAAGACATCTAACCTGATTGAGAAGTCCTCGGAAAAGCAGAAGATCCAACCTAAGATGAGAGCGCTGAGCTTACGAGATGAAAGATGAGGAAAATATGAAGAGAGATGGGCCCTGAAGAGGGCCCCACCTCTACCTATAGCCTCCGGTAACCCCATCCAACGACGACCGTCGACTCCCGCCAAAAGCAGATCTTCGCATTCGATGACCCAGATTGCTCCATTTGTCGCACGCGCATTGAGCAGCATCCCATCAGACGCCAGAGGTCTGTGGCTCATCGCGTCAGCGAACCAGCGCTCGACACGTGGGCCGCCGCTTCGTCAAAAGTGCGCACGATCCGGCGCCCCTATTTAATGCAGAAGATCTTGCCCTGATTCGCTGGCATCATCCAGAAAAGACAACGGATTGCCCGGGGATACGCCCAACGATATCTTCGGAAGAGAGCTCACCTCGGGTGACCCAGCAGACCACTCTCGACCCGACCCGTCAGCAGGTTGGGACGAAAGTGGGGGGCTAATGATGATGCTCGATATCGTCGATCTCCCAGATCATGATACGTGGCAGATGGCGTATCCCAGAGCATGCAAGAAAGGACCTACGGGGGCCGACCAGACTGCTCCTATGCCCGTCCTACCGACGAGGCCGGCTCGCCTCCGAGCCCCAGCACAATTGGCCTCCTCGGCCTCACAGCTCGTTCCCGAGATACCGCAGAAACAAGATGCCTTGGCTCTCCAGCTCGTCCGCAAGCTCTCCGGCAGAGGTCATCTTCCCCAGTCCATCGACCGACCAACAGCACCGCTTGCAGGCATAACCGCCATCCCGTGAATCTCGCCATGCACGAGATCTCCACCGGCCACATCCCACGTTACACGCCACCATGATTCCCCATTAACGAGCCTGTCTCGCCACTAATGGGAGGTCCCGCTCATTACGCGGGCGTGACGTCGGGAGCGTAACGGCCGGCGTGATTCTCGCGCCTGTTGCACCTGCTGCCACCACTATTTAAACCCCTCTTTCAGACGGTCAAGGTAAGCCAATTCTACTCCATTAATCCGTTACTCTGCTCGGATCTCTGGATTAACTTGATCGTTGGAGGGTCCTCGGTGGTACAACCATCCCGGGAATTCATTGCAGGTAGCTCGGCTCAACAACTTCAAACCCATTGAGATCCACACGTTTCATGAACGACAGCCTCCAGATCAAATCTCAGCCACCCATTGTCACCATCAGCAAATCAACGGGAAGCAACATCTGAATGAGATTCCACCCTCCATCACCCTTCCACTTTGTTGGAGAGAGTGGTTAAGGAAATTATAGATAGTTATGAGAGTTATATGTAGTTACGGGAGTTTAAATTTTGAATTCAAATGGTGAAAAGATTCCATTCGCATCCTTTCGACTCTTATTTATGCCAACCCTTTTTCTTTGTTCCATAGACACAATAACAATTATTCTCTTCTCTTCTCTTCTTGGTTTTGGCACTCAAAAGATCAAGTTTTCGGAGCAATTCTCTGCGAGTGCAACGCGGAGGATTGAAACACAAGATTGTGTTATTGTATCCTGAAAGCAATTCGCACAAACCCCTGTTGCATTGTAGCGAGTGAAAATTGCTTTAAAGATCGCGATTACGTGTTTCAATTCAATTTATTGTGTTTTATAGCCACTGTATTCAACTAGTGCAACACCAATTTAAAGCAATTTTCTGTGTTTATCAATGGCACCGGAAACATCTACGATGAAGATGACAGGTCACAAACTTATCAAACTCGACTGCTTCAGCGTTATCAACTTCAAGCGGTGGAAGAAGAAGGTTAATTTCTTTCTAACAACTCTTAATATCGTCTACGTACTCACTGCTCCGAAACCCACTGCACCGGAAAATGAAGAGAATGAAACGCTTGCACAAAGCAAGAAGCGACAGAAATTAGAAACGGCAAAGGAATTGTGGGAGGCACTTGAAGAAAAATATAAGACCGAAGATTCGGGAGAGAAGAAATTTCTGGTAAACAAATATCTAGATTTTAAATTTACCGATAATAAACCCATCCTTGATCAAGTTTACGAATTACATAATTATTTTACCGAAATTCGTCAACTTGGCCTATCTTTAGAAACATTCCATATTTATGCTATCATTTATAAACTACATAACTCTTGAAAAGATTACAGTAAAAATCTTAAACGTGATACTAAAGAATTTTCTTTTGAGTCATAATGCCACCATTTTCGAGTAGAAGAGAAATTGCTTCTTCGTGATAAGAAAGATGGGCAAAACGAAATAATGTTTAGGGCTCATATGATGGAAAGCAACGGTCAAAAGAAATTGAAGACTCTAAAGACTACCGAATTCAAAAATAAAGGCCAAAAGAAAGATCTAAAATGTTTCCACTGCAAAAGGCCAGGGCATTTCAAGAAAGATCGTCGACTCCTCAAAAAGAAAAAGAAATCAGAAGTAAACATGGCCTAAAGTGGATTCGTCGCAGTGATTTCTGAAATCAATGCAGTTGGAAGTGACATAGATTGGTACTCGAATTCGGGTGCCACTAGGCATATATCAAATAATAGATCTATGTTTATAACTTTCAAAGAAGAAACTGATGGCCAACAACTCTTCATGGGAAACGAATCGACTACAAAGGGCATAGTAGCAATCAATTTAAAATTCACTTCGGACAAGTCGATTAAATTAACCGATGTGTTGTATATTCTTGAAATTCGTAAGAATTTAATGTCTGTAAGTTTGCTAAGCAAACATGATTTTAAAGTAGTCTTTGAGTACGACAAAATTGTGATCATTAAGAGTGGAGTATGTATGGGAAAGGGTTATATTTGTAATGGAAAGTTCAAGATGAACTTAATAAATAAAGAAACTATTTCTGTTTATATCATTGATTGTTTTCTTTTATGGCATGATAGATTAGGACATGTTCATTATCGTGATATGAAAAACATGATTAATTTAGGACTTATTTTTTCATGTTCTAATGGAAATATTGAAAAGTGTAGAATTTGTTTTCATTCTAAATTTACTAGAAAACTTTTTCATAAAATGGATTTGTGAAAATCTGTACTTTTAGAATTGATTCACGGTAATTTGATATGGTGATGCTAATTGGAACTTAATTTTGGGTGAGTCATTATCAACCAATGGTTGGGATTTTACTCTATGGGGTACTGCGATTTATTGGAAATTAAAGAAGCAAATCATTATTACTCATTCCATAATGAAATCGGAATTTATTACTCTTGCTGATTGAGAGTGGGTAAGGAATCTTCTTTTAGATATACTTTTGTGATTTAAGTTTATGCCACCGATTATCATCAATTGCGACAATAAGACTGCAAGATCGGTAGCCCATAATAAAGTTTATAATGGAAAATCTAGACATCTAAGTCTAAGACATGATTATATCGTATAATTACTCAATGATGAGGGAATAATTGGGATTAACTATATTCGTACAAATTGGAATCTTAATCAACCCTTTTACTAAAGCATTGTCAGAAGATTTGATACAAAAATTATCATTGGGGATAGGGTTAAAACCTTACAAATAGATCAACTATAATTGAAATCCTACTCGATACTTGTGCTCTGAGTACTGTGAGTTTAAAGATAGAGTAGATGATACGATTGATTGAATAAGCATGGAAACTTATACTTATCTCTAAAATGATCATGCTTGGATCTTGTAGGAAAAAAAATGAATTATATTCTTAATGGATACCATCATAAAGTGTACCATCATAAAGTGTGATACTAAAAGACACACTAAGTTACCTACAAATATGAATGTAAGGGTGTGACCTCCTTCTATGAGATTAAAATCTTTTTTCAGAAGCATTCATAAAACCAGGACATGCACACAGCCATAGTAGGACAGACTTATGAATAACTTGATTTTTGAAATGTACGTATGTGTTTTATATCCGGTACTTTCGCAAACGGATCATCGGCTCAAAACTTCGGTTACCATGCTTCTTGATTGAATTTTGATGTAAATGCACTAAGTGAAGATTCAAGTTCAGAAGACATCTTCATGGTATATATGTACATTTAGTACCAACTTTTGTTTATTTTTGGAAATTTTTGAAATTGGTGAGGATTATTATATTATTTGTATAATATAAATAATTTCAATAAATTAAAATTTCTATTTTGGTTTTTTATAGATTACCGTTGTCAAACTTATTTGAATTCAAATCTCTCTGGTATTTTATTGGAGTCAAATCTCTCTCCCATTTTGTTGGAGGGGGTAGTTATAAGAGTTATGTGGATTTAAATTTTGAATTCAAATGGTGAAAAGATTCCATCAGTATCCTTTCAACTCTTATTTATACCAACTTGTTTTGTTTGTTCCATAAACACAATAACAATTATTTTCTTCTCTTCTCTTTTTGGTTTTTGGTACTAAAATGATCAAGTTTTCAGAGCAATTCTCTGCGAGTGCAACGCGGAGGATTGAAACACAAGATTGGGTAGTTGTATCTGGAAGCAATTCGCACAAATCCTGTTGCATTGTAGAGAGTGAAAATTGCTTTAAAAATAGCGATTACGTGGCTCAACTCAATTTATTGTGTTTTTTTGTCATTGTATTCAAAGAGTGCAAGGACAATAATATCATGCGTTTTGAACATCATGCATGCATGTGCTACAACTTAATATTTTTGCTTATTGCATTTTTGTTCTATTTTGCTCCAAGTAATAGACCATATTGGGCTGTTGTAACATTTTAGAGCTTAAATTAGCATGAGGGTTGCTTTGCTTTTTGGTCATGGACTCTCAAAAGAGTACACTTTTGAACAAATGTCAGTGAGCTCCTATTCAACATTTGCAAGCTCTCTTTAATTAACCATTAAAAGGCACATGGAACCCTTGAACTAAGTTTATGTGGCCCTTTATTATTTTTCTGAAGGGAAGAATCATCATCATCATTGAGATGCTTCCCATGCTTTCTTTTGCTCTAGATCAACCCATGCTTTCTTTCTATGTCCTTGATTGCTTCAAAGACATGCTTTAAAAAAAATTATATATCTCAAGCTTTAACATGACTATGAAGTTTCGGTACATTGGCGGGAAATACAAGCTGTTATCCCATCAGAACACTAATTAGAAGAAATGGATGCAAATAAAAAAGGGCTCTTAACACGCAAAAGGCATGTTAAACCATAAAGTCATATCTCTCCTCTCCCAGCAAATCTTTAGATCTTTCATATGGTGGCAGAGGCAATAAGATAATATCAAAGCAATCCAATTAAGTTCAAATTACCCAAACGTGTATTTAATTTGATCCAACGACTCATGAAGTTTGAGATGGTATAAGAGCCATCCATGTTCAAATCATTCCGAAAACGCGTGAATCCAACCAATAGCAACCCTAATACTGCAAATGACAAGAAGACATTAAAAGTGATGATAATGGAAACAGTTGTAAAGGAACATCATGCCTAAGTTAATTAGTAAAAACAGCAGCACTCTCTTACCTATCTTTGGGCCCCTAATAGCAGTTAATTGGCCATTAATGATCACTTGAAGAAAGTAGATGGGACATTAGATATTTGTTTAGGCAAATTGGCTCTTTAGCTTAATGCCAATTTTGTGAAGTTGGTATGGAGTTGCTTTGAATTACTAATGACCTTTGATATGCTCACATGATTTTCTACTGATCACACCTAGTTGACCTTGTTGGCTTTGTTAGGCTTGTATGCTTGCATTTGGGTATTAATAAAACTATAATTTATGCTTATGCCATCCGATCCATCTGAAAAATAAAAGGAAATATAATTATGTGAAGTAAAATATAATCCATAAATTAATAATATTCAGAGAGTATGTATAATTTTTCATTTCAAGTTTCAAGATGCAAGGATGTGTTTTTGGGGAAGGGAGGGATGGAGGGAGAGAATATGACGTGCCAATCTTTTGAATTTAGAAAAAATAAAATAAAAATTTCAATATATTTTATTTTCTCCCAACAATGATAAAATGCCCCATGCTTTTTTGGGTTTTTGGTTTCTAGTTATAACTAGCTTTATTGTGCAGGTGTGATGCATGGGTACGATTATGCAAGTTGTGCATAAAAATAAGTATAACATAAAAAACACCTGTGAAAATATACGAAATCTCATTATCATTATATATAAAACCAGTCACAAGAATGCAATCTTAATTCTACCTTTAGCTACAAAAGCAAAAATTTAATCAGTAATAATGCAATGTTTGTATATTGCATGTTTATATGTAACGACGGCTAAAAATTAATAGAAATTAGGAAAGTTTTCATGTGATGTAAATACAAATAACATCAAATTAATATGTGTGCGTGTGAATCATAACATTGTTTAAAAATTCAGCAGAAGGAAACTGTCTCTGGTTTTTTTTATTTATTGTGATGACATGCGGTAGCTTGATTCATTATAAATTGTCTGTAGAGTATTTTTCGTCACGCTATTGAGATAACAAGTACGCGTCACTTGTCAGGTGTATTACATATTCCCCTGCCTGCGGTAGGCCAGTGTTTATTGATTGTGGGGATCCGAATCTCTAGTAGCCACGGACTAAACTGCTGTTAATTACCCCTCGTTTTTGGAGTGATAGAACATTCGATTGACGGGTAAAACTGGTCATGCGAACTTAATATGCAGTGTGTGTGTTGTGTTTTGAAGGGGTCTTGGACTTATCGGGGACCTTGCAGAGTTTACGGGGTCAAGAGGGCTAACAGCCCCTTGCGGGATGCGACGCAGCGCCCCGTTAGAATTTTTTCTAACGGAGGATGTGTTTTGAGTGTGGAGCATGTGGGAAAAAGAGGAGTGAGGAGCGTCCTAAGGACGCGCTAGACAACACGTGATCGCTGAACGCCGGCGGGTCACGTGCGCGGCGCGCGGGCGGCGGTAGGTCACGTGCGCGGCACGCGGGTGCTGGGCGCCAGCGGGCCACGTGCGCGGCACGCGGCCGCTGGAAACACCAACGGAAAAAGAGACTTAGCCTCTAGGCTGGGGGTTGAACCCCCGAAGGGCTTTGGAGTTAAACTCCTAGAGAAGAAATTAGATGTGAATTTGGAGTTAAACTCTTAAAAGGTCTAGATTTGGAGTTAAACTCTTTTGAGAATTTGGATCTTGGAGTTAAACTTCCAAAAGACTTAGATTTGGAGTTAAACTCCTAAAAGATCTGGATTTGGAGTTAAACTCCTTTGATGATTTGGATTTTGGAGTTGAACTCCTCAAAAATTGATTTGGAGTTAAACTCCAAAAGGATTTAGATCTTGGATGGTGAGAAGAGGCCCCTTTCGTCCTCTTCGACCCTTGGACTTTTCTAAAATGGATTTTTCTGAGATGGGTTCCTTCTTCCTCCTCTTTTTTTGTTGGATTTTGGAGAAAAGTGGTGGTGAGATTTAAAATCTCTCTTTTAGAGATTTAATGGTAGATTTGAACTTCCTTTCAAGGGTTTTATGGTGAAAAACTATTCTCTTTTTGGAAAAGAAGAGTTAAAATCTTGGTTTAATTCAAAAAAAAGAAGAAAATTTAGAATCTTGAGGAAAGAGTGTAGGGTTCCTTAGGACGGCCACTGGATTTTGGAAGGTATGGACTATGTCGTTTTCAAAAAAATGACACGCTAAAGAACCCTAATGTAGAATCTTAAGTAGAGAATTAGACGAAACTAGTATGTAAACAACTTTATATCTAAGTGAACAAGAAATACAACCTTTGTAGACCGGTCATTCACTTCAATAGCTCCGTGAAGTAGTCCCTTCGCTCCAAGTAGTGATCTTCCGGACTCTAGTGAGGCTCCACAAGGTGAAATGAACAAGCTTGCTTGAAGTTTTCGAGGCCGAAGCTGATCTACGTCGAAGAGACACTAACACAAGCAATCTCTTCACTAAGTGATGAACTAGTGAAGAAACAACACAATCTAAATGGCTAGTAGAGAAGAGCTTGATGAATTAGGAATTTTGCTCACTTTAGAAATTATTTTTTCACTGTTTTTCTTCACCTTTAATGAAGCTAGAAAGCTTGAGGAAGGAGATGAAGAAAGAAACCATGGAATGAAACAAGTGAAGAATGAATCAAGTGGTGAGAATAGCAACTATGGGTGAGTTAATATCATATACTAACTCATGTAGAGACATAACCATGGTTTAAGATAATGGTTAGGTCAATAAATATCTAATGTAAGACAAAATTAGTGGACCAAGTCAATGGGTTTTACAAGTTTCCACTAAGCTTAAACCATGTGACTAATTTCCAACTAATTTTGATTTACTTTAAATAAATAAGACCCATCATTATGATAAGCATGGTGTGAGTCTCATACACCTATGAAGTATGTGGCATCAAGCATGACACAAAAGATGCACATTAATATATATCACATATATACTAAGTGTACACTGGTGAGAAAAAGAAATCTTAAGTGAGCTAATATTAGTTAATGTAAGATAATATGTCAAATATATAATTATACATTAAATTATTAAATCAACACTTGATTTAATAATCCGGTTATATCACATACAACCGACTAATATCATATATCGCGAGAATAGAATACGGTATCATATACTCGCATTAATCTCGGTCCCGCACATATCACATATGTGCTCCTATTTCGTTTCGCTTGAGTTAGGAAACCTCTGTGTAGGACTTTAAAGACTCGTCAATACGCCGGCAGTAGGTGGTGATCATATCAGTTATCCACAAGCCGCAGGCGGTCTGCTAAACGTAACGGTCACCCGGGTATTGAGCGATCAGAAGATCAACAAGCAAGCATGCTCATACTCCTGCGAATCCAATCAATAACACTACCGTACAGTCCGGTCTCTTCATCTGATATGTCGCATATCACAGCCTGGGGGTGGTAAACGTCAGACCCCAATAGCCCTGATAAGTCATGCCGATACGAGGCCCATAACGGTTCGAGAAACTACTGATAACACTTACCAGTAGATCTCAGCAACCCTGGCCAGGGATTTCCTGTTATGGCCAATCAAGCATAGCGCAACATCAACCCCCAATACCGGGAGAGACGAAATCCCCTCCTATCGCTCATTGCCTCCGTGTGACTCGGGACTGTACCAAAAAACCACCGTTTTACACGATCTCTTAAACGTGGTAAGGTGGAAATCAAAGTACAGTGGGAATCATACAAGACTCTATGACGATCTCAGGTCGACAGACTAACCTGTACCAGTGTCATCAGAGAACTGCTATCTGACGATAGGTATAATACCATCTAGGAGTTCTCGGCGAGTGCGTTCAGTGTACCCAGTCTCCACTGAGCACCCGTATACCTTCTCTGATGTCAAACACCAATGGATGTGGGATCATCCATCGCCTATCATATGGGTCAAGAAGCGTATACGCTAGTCTACTGTGGAATATCGATGCTCTGTCTCGATACTCTCACGACTAGGAACATTTAAAGGATGTACTTACCGACTACCCTTGCCCCACTAGTATGATCTGCATCATAATCCTGATAGTCAAGTACTCATCCCAAGGGCTTTATCAATATGTAATAGAGAGACAATAAGTGTACATGTTAAGATAAAGAGCAACCAGATAGCATACTATCATGTCGAGCAAAAAAGTCCTCCCTATATATGTCTAAGCATCCACTATAATATACATCACATGTATAATAATGGCCTCTAGGGCATACATATAAGTAACAATCTCCTACTTGTACTAAGGCCATTTGTTGTAGTATCTCATACTCAACGCCCCATAAAAGTCTCTCTGGGGAAAGGCCTCTGTGAGTGGATCCGCCGTGTTATCCTTCGTGCCAACTCTCCTTACCTCGATCCCCTGGAGATCAACCATCTCCCTGATGAGGTGATACTTGCCTCAGAATATGTCTGGATCGCTGATGGGACCGACGTTCCTAGGCCAAAACCACAACTCCATTGTTGTCTCAATAATAGTTATTGGACTCTCAATGGTAGAAACCATGTTCATCTCATGAACATGAATTATCCAGACATCCACTTTGGTAGCATCGTTGGTAGCGATGTATTCAGCCTTTATCGTCTACTTTGCCACGGTATATAGCTTGGAACACTTCCAACATACCGTCCCTCTACTGAGGGTAAAGATAAAACCCGAGACTGACTTTCAGTCGACCTTATCACTCTGGGAGCTCGAATTGGTAAAGGACTCCCACTGGAGTTCACCGTTACCAAATACCAAGAACATTTCTTTAGTGCTTCTCAAGTACTTAAGAATGTCCTACACAGCTTTCTAGTGATTCTCCCAAGATCCGATTGATTCCTAATCGCTACACCAAGTGAGTTAGCTACATCTGGTCTGGTGCATAACATCGCATACATGATAGAGCCTACTGCCGAAGTACAGGGAATCCCTTGCATGCGAGCTATCTCCAAATTAGTCTTAGAAGACATCTTTTTGGAGAGAGTGATTCTTGAGTAAGTGGGCGAACCACCACGCTTAGAATCTTCCATACTAAACCCCTTTAGTATGCTGTTAATGTACCTGGATTTGGGATACTCCCAACATCCACTTAGATCTATCATCATAGATCATAATCCACGAGATGTAGTAGGTATCATCCGGATCTTCCATGGAGAATCCTCGTGATAAGAGGAGCTTGACCGAGTGTAACATAGGAAACCATTTCCTATTAAGAGTATGTCATCTACGTACAATACGTGGAAGACAACCTTACTCTCCACAACCATTTTGTATATACAAGATTCATCTACCTTTTTTATGAAGTCAAACTCTTTGACTGCCACATCAAAACAGATGTTCCAACTCCGCGATACCTGCTTTAATCCTGATGGACTTAAGCATAGCCACTGAAGAAAAGGTTTCATCATAATCCATACTTGGATGCATGACGAGAACCTTTTACTACAAGTCGAGCTTTGAAAGTCTCAACTTTTTCCATTTATCCCAAGAATCTTCTCAAGATCCATTTGCTCCTGATGGGTTTTACCCCTTCAGGTGCAACATTCAAAGTCATACTTTGTTGGTGTACATGGATTCCATCTCTAATTGCATAGCATCCAGCCATTTCACAGAGTCCCCACTCGTGATGGCCTGCCTGAACCTGGTTGGGTCATCATCTACCATGATGCAATTCTCGCTCCCACCGTCACCGAGGAAACCGTAGTATCTCTCAGGTGGATGAGGAACCCTACCAGATTCGCGGAGAGGCTGAGATTCGTTGGAGACTATTGAATCCTTTGGTTTCACCAAATCATCAGCTGTTAGTTTGTCCAGCTGGAACTCCTTCCAGTTCTACCTTATGACCACTAATTTCTTCATAAGAAATTCATTTTCTAAAAATGTGGCATGCTGAGAAACAAAACACCTTTTGCTCCTCAGTGTGGTAGAAGATATACCCTCGCAAATGTTCGGGATATCCAACAAATTTATATAGAACTGACCTTTTCTCGAGCTTGTCCGGATTTTGCTTTTCAACATAGGCCGGACAACACCATATCTTAACTCGTTTAAAACATGGTCTCTTCCCATACCATATCTCATATGGAGTGGTAGGCACTGATTTGGTTGGAACCCCATTCAATAGGTATGCAGCTTCTCAAGTGCATAACTCCAAAAGAAAATAGGTAACTCAGCAGTACTCATCATAAAGCGCGCCATATCTAATAGGGTGCGATACCTCCGCTCCGATACACCGTTGTGCTGTGGTGTATACGAAGGAGTAAGCTGAGAGAGAATCCCATTCTCCATTTAGAAACTCCAGGAATTCCATGCGCAAGTATTCCCTTCTCCGATCACATCGAAGGACTTTAATACTCCTACCCGTCTGGTTCTTAACTTCAAGCTTATATTCCTTGAATTTCTCAAAAGTTTCAGACTCGTGTTTCAACAGGAACACATGTCCGAATCTTGAGAGATCGTCTATGAATGTAATGAAGTACAAAGAACCAATCCTGGCATTTATAGACATTGGACCGTATACATCATCATGTATCCATCCCAAGAGTTCAATAACTCTTTCTCTGTTTTCAGTAAACGGAGTATTGATCATTTTACCTTTGAGACAAGACTGGCAAGTATCATAAGATGAAAATTCGAATAGATTCAAATATTCATTCTTATGTAACTTAGCTGGTCGTGTCGTATTGATATGAGCTGGTCTACAGTGCCACAAGAAGGCTTCGTTCATTTCTGACTACTCCTCTTATGTGTGTTCTACATAATTTGAACTATGGTTTGATTCAGAACGTATATGCCATTTCATAACGTGCATGATCTAATCAACTCTTGATTTAGGAAAATGTTCATAACATTATTCTCCAATACATAATTATATCTTTCTTTAACTTAATAAAAAATCTAATGTAATGTTGTATATCAGGTTCGGTATGTAATAACATTTATTCAGAATCAATGTATTTACCACTTGATAATACAAGGTGATATTTGCCAACTGATTTGGCTGCAACAATTGCACTATTCTCTAACACTTAGAGACATATCACCCAATCCTAGTTCTCTACCTGTCTGTATCCCATGTAACAGATTACATATGTGGGATCCTTATCCGGTATCTCATACATAGGACGTAGAGGATACTGAGAAATAGTTCTTGGTAATCGAATACACCCGAAGAATATATATCAACATGCTCATTCCTCGATTGGGTCGCGTAGGAATCCGGATATTCCCCTATTTCCTGCTCGAACTTATAACAATTATAAGATAGAGCAGAACTGACGTTCCCCAGCTCAGTATAATAAGCAAGTCCGGTCAATACATCCATATTATTATCTTGATTAAAACGTGATATGGTCGCAACCAGGAGAGAGAGAGAAGAAAACACTCTACGTATGCTCTTGCAAAATCAGATTGGTTATTATTTTATCTAATCAGGATGGCTCCCACTGTTTTTATCAAATCTTCCTTCAAACCCGAAAAGGTAAGACTAGCCGGGATTAATTACACCCTATAAGTTTGCCAATCTTTCGGCCAGGCCAGTGTCGGTATTTTGAGGGAGGTTATCTGTGCTTTCGCACGGACCTAATTAAAAATAAACCTCGTTTTCCCAGGGACATAACCCCGTTAACACCTTTCTAGACACCTAGTTTGATCGGCTAATTGTAATGTGTAAAACTCTCCCAGGAGTAACTCTTACTCGCAGTGGGTATCGGGATCCAACTATCTCATAGAAGGTATGCAATCTCATTGCAAATTTCAACGCTTGAAATTCCCGATAACATTTTGCCTCTAGCCTATTATGACCTTGACAAAGGCCAACAAACTATAGGATGCTAGTCAAGTTCAACCCGTACATTTCATAATTGAATTAAACCCACCCGCACGACCCTTGACAAAGGCCAACAAAGTCGCACGACTACCCTAATCTAATCGCATCACATGCTCAAGCAGATAAGCACTAATCAGCTACCGCACACTACACCTTGACAAGGGTCAACAAACGCAGCACGAATACTAAATACTACTTATCTGAAATGACGGAGGGCTACGACAGTTTTTAAGAAAACCCTTTGCGTAATGAACTTGATATCGTTGTAGAATCAAGTGATTTTGTAAATGAGTGTTTTTGAGGCTTTTACTAGTTTTGCTAAAGAGGTCGCTCCCGATGAATGGATCTCGGATCTTTCCTCATCGAATGAGGTGCTGTATATTTCACAAATACCACTATGCAAAGCATGAACTGAAAAAGGCAATCAAAAACAAAACCGAGTGGGTTGTAGCATCTGTTAGTTTCGCTAAAGAGGTCACTTCCTGTGAAGGGATCTCGGCTCTTTCCTTATCGAATAAGGTGCTGGATATTCTACAAGGAATACCGCTATGCAAAGTAAGAACTAGAGCTACCGGTTTTTAAAACAAGATTCTACAATATCTTTAGGTTTCTTTTCTTTCATTAATCTAATTAATGAAGTCCCATCAATTATGCTTCCTAAGCATCACAGAAGAAACGAAAGCAGCAATATTTATTATATATCATATATATAATATAAGCATTCGTCTCAACATATCAAGTGATCACATCATAGAATATCAGCAGCAGAAGAACACATATGAAATATTGGATATACTAGAAATTCCGTATTTTAAATTAAGCCAGTAAAAAATGCGGATTCCACGGTCGTGATGAATAGCCAAACCCACATCTCTAGACCCCTACAAGAGCGGCAAGCAAACCTGCCAATTCTAGAGTTAGGAGACCCGGTCTCGACTCTTCGAGATGGTCTCCCACTGGACCCTAGAACCCGGTTACTTGCGCTCTCCTCCTTGGGTCTATCCTAATGCGGAAAAGTAAATAATATATATCAATGGTGACATCATCCTCAACCTGAAAGTGCCTCAATAAAAGAATATTACATACAAGTTTTTACATGAATGAAAATGAAAAACTCTCATCTCACATAAAAAAACCCGGCTATTCAAAACACGACGATCCAATATAACATATCACAGCAACACATAACATCACATGTCATCAATGTAAGTAAATATGCGTATCCCAATTGTCATTGACATATAGCAACGAAACCGGCGATACACCACATATTACACTTACGGCAGCAGAAAAGAAAGTGAAAAACTACAACAATTAGAATCCGCAACCACCTTAGACATCATAAACCCAATGTATCACATACTTTGGATTTCATGCCTAACCAAATGAATTCCTTAGACATCACATGCCTAACAATTATAAACCCCGCATTATAGTCTTGATATTGAAAACACTTTTCAATAACCAGTCGGGTAATTCAACAAGATTCCCGACAACCTGATCGAATGCTCGTCAGAAACTTTAGTAGATGGCCGCACCCCCGATACCGTCGACGAAGTGCACTTAGGTGGAACACCGCGGCCGCGAGCACCCGAACGGATGCTTTTGGCGACGGGGTTCTCCTACAGTCACTTGGTTGGGGCTATGGGGCGTGGCTATATAGTAAAGTTACCCGGCGAGTATTCGCGTACGCTACGTGATTGCGACGGGCTTTTGATCTACAACAAAATTCCGTGGTAACCGATCAAATGAGACTGAATTGCTAGACTTATAATATTCAAATTAGTTTTCACAAAACTAAATATTGTAGATTCCAAGTATTGTATCACAATCACAGATAAATAAACGATTTTAAACTTTTCGATCGAATCAACAAACACCCAAAATTTTCCAAAGAGCTCAACACTTGAGCGGAGTTTAAAAAGTACCCAGAACATGCCACAACACCTATATACTAACCGTAGAAGGGTCAACCCTTACCTCACCTATGGCGCCGCGGAACTACCACAAACCCTAGGGTTTGGTGGCGGTTCCGACGGTCACAGAATCGAGTTATGGTTTCGTTCTTCTATAGGGTCCATGGAATCACCTGCATGATTTTCTGAATATTTTAAACATGAAAAAATCCAACTCTTGGAAAATTTCCAGCGAGGGAAAAAATGGGTTATTGATATCCGTTCGAACATTTTAACGTCGTCTAAATAACCCGAAACGATATTAGAATTACGACTACGAAACACTCCGAATTATCTTTACAAAAATATAATATCACATGCAATATCAGTAAAAACAAGCAACACCTGAAACACCAAAAACCAAAACTGGAACACCACAAAAATTTGAAGCCAAAATTCCCTGGAAAAACCGGTGAGGCCGGCATTTTATCTAATGTCGCCGACCAAAATCCGGCGAGGAGGTCTCAAATCTATGTGGTGTTCATATTACATCTCATATAATATTCTGCAATTGCTTAAAAAAAATTTAGACACTTTAAAAATTTCGACAGAAACTTGGTTTTTGTTTCGAGTGTTTCGGAGTTGTTTCGGTTTCGTAATTCTACAAATATCGTCTAATTCTCTAGCATGACTCTGATACCACTGTAGAGTTCCCTAGGGCGACCGCTGGGTTTCGGGAGGCATCGACCATACCGTTTTAAAAAAAAATGGCACGCTAAAGAACCCTAACCTAGAATCTTAACTAAAGAATTAGATGAAACTAGCATGTAAACAACTTTACATCTAAGTGAACAAAGAATACAACATTTGTAGACTGGTCCTTCACTTCAATAGCTCCATGTAGTAGTCCCTTCGCTCTAAGTAGTGATCTCCCGGACTCTAGTGAGGCTCCACAAGGTGAAATGAACAAACTTGCTTGAAGTTTTCGAGGCCGAAGCTGATCTACGTCGAAGAGACACTAACACAAGTTATCTCTTCACTAAGTGATGAACTAGTGAAAAAACAACCCAA
Source organism: Agapanthus africanus (assembly GCA_030015575.1). Taxonomy (NCBI): domain Eukaryota; kingdom Viridiplantae; phylum Streptophyta; class Magnoliopsida; order Asparagales; family Amaryllidaceae; genus Agapanthus; species Agapanthus africanus. Next base: position 793,180,499 of record CM057340.1, on the reverse strand, counting down.
TTTAAATGGCTAGTAGAGAAGAGGTTGATGAATTAGGAATTTTGCTCACTTTAGAAATTATTTTCTCACTATTTTTCTTCACATCTCATGAAACTAGAAAGCTTGAGGAAGGAGATGAAGAAAGCAACCATGGAATGAAGTAAGTGAAGAATGAATCAAATGGTGAAAATAGCAACCATGAGTGCGTTAATATCATATACTAACTCATGTAGAGACATAACCATGGTTTAAGATAATGGTTGGGTTAATAAATATCTAATGTAAGACAAAGTTAGTGGACTAAGTCAATGGGTTCTACAAGCTTCCACTAAATTTGAACCATGTGACTAATTTCCAACTAATTTTGATTTACTTTAAATAAATAAAACCTATCATTATGATAAGTATGGTGTGAGTCTCATACACTCATGAAGCATGTGATATCAAGCATGACACAAAAGATGCACATTAATATATATCACATATATACTAAGTGTACACTAGTGAGAAAAAGAAATCTTAAATGAGCCAATATTAGTTAATGTAAGATAATATATCAAATATATATTAAATTATTAAATCAACACTTGATTTAATAATTCGGCTATATCACATACAACCGACTAATATCATATATCGCGAGAATAGAAAACGGTATCACATACTCGCATTAATCTCGGTCCCGCACATATCATATATGTGCTCCTACTTCGTTTCGCTTGAATTAGGAAACCTCTGTGTAGGACTCTAAAGACTCGTCAATACGCCGGCAGTAGGTGGTGATCATATCAGTCACCCACAAGCCGCAGGTGGTCTGCTAAACGTAACGGCCATTCGGGTATTGAGCGATCAGAAGATCAACAAGCAGGTCTGCTCATACTCCTGCGAATCCAATCAGTAACACTACCGTACAGTCCGGTCTCTTCATCTGATATGTTGCATATTACAGCCTGGGGGTGGTAAACGTCAGACCCTAATAGCCCTGATAAGTCATGCCGATATGAGGTCTATAACGGTTCGAGAAACTACTGATAACACTTACCAGTAGATCTCAGCTATTCTGGCCAGGGATTTCATGTTATGGCCAATCAAGCATAGCGCAACATCAACCCCCAATATCGGGAGAGACGAAATCCTCTCCTATTGCTCATTGCCTCCATGTGACTCGGGAATGTACCCAAAAACCACCGTTTTGCACGAACTCTTGAACGTGGTAAGGTGGAAATCAAAGCACAGTAAGAATCACATAGGACTCTATGACGATCTTGGGTCGACAGACTAACCTGTACCAGTGTCACCAGAGAACTGCTATCTGACGATAGGTATAATACCATCTAGGTGTTCTCGGCGAGTCCGTTCAGTATACCCAGGCTCCACTGAGCACTCGTATACCTTCTCCGATGTCAAACACTAATGGATGTGGGATCATCCATCGTCCATCATATGGGTCAAGAAGTGTATACACTAGTCTACTCTGGAATATCGATGCCCTGTCTCGATACTCGCACGACTAGGAACATTTGAAGGATGTACTTATCGACTACCCTTACCCCACTAATATGATCTGCATCATAATCCTGATAGTCAAGTACTCATCCCAAGGGCTTTATCAACATATAATAGAGAGACAATAAGTGTACATGTTAAGAAAAAGAGCAACCAGATAGTATACTATCATGTTGAGCAAGAAAGTCCTCCCTATATATGTCCAAGCATCCACTATAATATACATCACATGTATAATAATGGCCTCTAGGGCATACATATAACTAACAAGGAGGAGGCACAGAACCCTAATATTTTAAGCGGAATCAAATTCTCTTTTTATTTCATCATAATATTGCCTTATATAGGCTTACAAGTTTACACATCCCTTAGACTTTACAAAATGGTATTTTGCCCATCACATACCTCATGTGCTTATTTCTTTTTGCACATAAGCCATAAGCTTTACAAAAATTTGGCTTTTTGTCCATTTATTTTACATTCATGCATAAAAATTATATTAAACTTATTTATTACATAATTTTCTTCTTAGCATAGGGGAAGCCGGCCTCTTCATGTTCGGGCTTGACTTGGGCATGGTCCCACTTGATCTGGGTTTGAGCCCGCTTGCTTGGACTTTGGTTCGGGCTTGGACCCACTTGACTTGAATTCGGGTTTGGGACCGAGCTCACTTTTTGGGTCTTGACTTTGACTTATTGGCTTGTTGAGCTCGACCGTGGAGTGTAATTTTTGACCCAACACTGTCATCCTTTTTTTTGTATTTCAATAAAAGATCGACATAAGAGCAAGCTTAAAAATCGACATCCCTTTAGAGTTGCTATTATAATCCTAGAGATATTATTCGTTATCCATTTCTTAAATGACTTCTGTCCAAAACAAAAGACTGCTAGTTCGATTCTGGAAAGGATCTAAGATGATAAGATGTATCATATGAATAGTGACACTATAGATTCTAATCTTTCATCTGTGAACATAAGAATGACATCCATCACGCCGCCACCAAATGCAAAATCTAAGGCTTCCATTGACGCTCAAGGTGTCTAACTGGCCGGGCCCGAAAAATGGCCCGGCCCGGTTCGAGTGCCACATGGTGGGCCCGGGCCGGCCTGACCATTGCCCTGGGCCGGCCTTTGGGGGAGGGGCCGAGGGTTTGGGATGAGGGCCGGTCAATCCATGGGGGTCTTTGTGAATGGGGTGGGGTTTTTTATTAAAGGGGTGGTTTTTTTTAATAAAATTTGAATTAAATTTGGGTTTGTAAAAATTATCTGAAATCCCCACTCAAAATGATACATCCTATACACCGAATCCAAAACTCTATGAATAGCTCTGTACACTTCTCATTCTTCTCATAATTCATAATAACAAAATTTTCAATCTCACAATTCACAACAGCCAAAAAAATTCATAAAAGCAAAAATCTTCCTTTAAAAATATTTTTACATTTATTTTTAAAAAAATTCAAAATTTTAAAAACCGGACAGGCCCAATTTAGCCGGCACGATGGCCAGACCTGACCCGACCCAAGCAGGGCCTCAGGCCGAGCTGGGTTCTGGTTTAGGGTTTTCGCGCCCGGCCCTGCCGGGCACGCTGAATAGACATCCACCCAACTCAAATATGACCGTCTTTTTTTTTTAATATAATGGTGCATGCGTTGGTAATAAGACGATGAAACCTTTGCACTTGCTTCGAAAAATGCAGTACATGAAACGATGTTATCGCATTTAATGTTGGTCCACCTCCAACAAATTTATTAGCGCATGACGCTGTATTACTTAAACATAGAAATCTGGATGTGATTGTTGGCTTCAAGTATAACGGAGACAAAATAAATACTTTTCCTACCGGTGCGGTGGAATCCATATATACTGTATGAATTTTTATTGAATAAAAGATATGGTATAAGATACACGAAGCTAGACAGTGAATAACATAACTCATCTGCTCGTTCTTGTGGATTTCACCGCACCCTCCTAAAAGAATAACCTATAAAAGGGAAAGAAACTTGATTGGGAAAATTCAAGGAAGGAAAGGTCTGTACGGAAAGGGTAATTGGAGTGGGCCCCACAAAACAGCATCGGTTTGCGAGCCCCAGGTGTCAGCTTCCGCCTCCCCAACAGCCCCGTATTTATTCCCTTGATTGGGTTCCAACCCGTCCTCGATTTCCCGCTTTATTTACGCTTTCGCCACTATCGCTATATATCAGCCACCGACGACCGAAAATTCCTCGACACGTGGGGTTCTGCTGGGACGCCACGTCATGAGACGGGAGTGGGACCCACGCGGGGAAAAAAAGGCAGCGAAGGTCACATGAGATCACGCCCCTCCACCCATGATTCTACTTCTTTTTCTTTTTCTTTATTTTAAAATAAATTGCTGGCCCCATTTTCCAAATTTGCGGCCAGATATTTAACCACAGAACAGGAAAAATCTTCGCTAACAAGGTACAAGAAGATTTTTTCCACAGAACATGAGGTATCAGTTTAATTACCATATTGCTCTCAACCAATTTGGTAATGTTGTTAATCTTTTCTAGTATTTTTTTTGGGTATCGTTCATGCTGACAATAGTTGCTCAAGAATTCAATTTTGGTAACGTTGCTAAAAATCTTTCTGATTCCTGGAAAATGAGTATATATTGTCATGGATTGGAAATTACTTATAGTGGCATCACAATTATCATTGATCCATATGCAGATTTAATCCTGTATTGGCATTGTATACTCTGCATTCCCGTATACACTTTAGGGAAAAAAATAAATAAACTTAAAAGTATTATTTTCACAAATGTACTATCCTTTTCATCGATATTAGACTCGGGTTGAATGACCTTTACGTTCGGTTCTTTTTAATGAAACTCAACGAAAACTCGGGTTGAATGTACCATCCTTTTCTTAACGTTCTATATTTGAACATACGACACATGAAACAAAATCTAAAAAGAAAATCTAAATTAATCTATTGCTACAGAATAAAAACATTTATTTCCAAAATATTGTAAGATCAATTCCCGGTAAGTTTTACCAGCAATCCCTTAAATTTGGGCTTGAAATCTTATAGAATCCTCATTTGGAATATTGAGATATAAGTCAATCCATCTTCTATACTGTGATACACCGACTCATGTAATTGGAACACACATCAAGAAAGCAGCAGTTCTGAACTGTAAACCCCATCTCTCTCTCTCTCTCTCTAGAACCAATGAAGAACCCAAATCTCAATCCCATCCCCTCCGATCTTAAATCCCTAATCTCAGCGCCCAGAGCAAGGAGGACGAAGCTCGTCGCCTATGGCTTCGTCTTCGCCTTCGTCGCCTTCACCGCTTTCCTCGCATTCAACCCATCCAACAACGCCTCCTCCCCTTGGTTCTACAACCTCTTCTCCGCGTCCTCCACCTCTTCCCTCAAGGCCTCCCTCGCCCCTTATCGATCCCAGGTCTCCTCTCTCTTCTCTCACTTTTTCCCCAATTCTTCATCATCGATGAGCAATGTCGTTGATGGAGGAGATGGGTCTTCTAAAGATTCGATCTTGGGACATGGGTCGCTGCAAGATGGAGCGTCGGTGAAGAATCAGACCCAAGTTGCAAATCTTGGGGCAGATTCTGAAAGGAATGGGGCTAAAAACGAGAGTGTTGGTGTGATTGGGTCTAAAGAAAATGGGGTTTTGGTGAGCAAGAATCAAACTGAAAGTGTAATTGATACGACAAAGAATCAGACCGCATCCAATGAAGTTTCAGCAAATGTTCAGAAAGAACCAAAGCCTAACAATTCAACAAAAAATGGGCAGAAAGAGGCTAATGCTTCATCAAACACCCAGAAAGAACCAAAGGACGATGATTCAACACAAAACGGGCAGAAAGAGGCTAATGTTTCATCAAACACCCAGAAAGAATCAAACCCTGATAATAATTCTACCCAAAATGGGGGAAAGGAGATTGAGAAAGGGACTAAAGTTGCAAATTTGACAGGGGCACTTGTGAAAGGGAACAACTCGGCTGAATCGGTTTCGAATGGGAATGGGAAGGAGAAGAAGAGAGAGAAGTGGATTGAGGATATGATTGGTTGTGATATATTTCGAGGGCATTGGGTGAAGGATGAATCTTACCCTTTGTACCCTGAGGGATCTTGCCCTCATATTGATGAGCCTTTTGATTGCTTTCTCAATGGGCGGCCGGATCGATCGTATCAGAAACTCCGGTGGCAGCCGATTGGTTGCAATATCCCAAGGTGAGGACTTTTGAACATTGTTTAATTTGTTTGGTTTAAATTTGTTAACCCATTATAGTGAATATGGTTTTGTATAATTTTTCTGTAATATGTCATCAATTTGAAGTCGAGTGATTAGATTCACTTCAATTTATTTGTTTACAATTGGTTTGAATATGATAGAGCTTCCCTAGATTGAATTTCGGGTAAGATTTCTTTCACATCTGATTCATGTTAATGTCCACTTGCTTTTGGGCTATAGATCGTTATTACTAATTTGATAGAGAAAAGGTTGTGGATTAATTATGGTTTTGTTTATTGGAAGTGGACAAATTTACTAATATTAGGCTCTATTTAAACAATTCTTTTTTTACCACTTAATTTCAGATCACAATTATGGAATTGCATAGAATTCTTCCATGCCATCTATTCACTTCTTTGTGCCCATTTGATTTCTTGTATTATGAGTATTTTTAAAAAAATAGTTTTCCTCTATATGGTTATTTTGTTTGTAAACCCAATAATTTTGTTTTGGAATGAGAGATTTTTTTTACTTGGATGGATTTGTGTTGTAGATTGAATGCAACCGACATGTTGGAGAGACTGAGGGGGAAGCGCCTAGTTTTTGTTGGTGATTCACTTAATAGGAACATGTGGGAGTCTCTTATTTGCATCTTGAAGAATTCGGTGAAGGATAGAAGTAAGGTTTTTGAGGCTTCTGGTAGGCATGAATTCAGAACCCAAGGCTCTTATTCTTTCCTCTTCAAGGTATAGATTCTTATTTATTATTTAAATTTATTTCTTTTTCTTTATATTTCTTTTTTTACCATTTTTTTTGTTAGACTAATATATTTGTTCTTTAATTTTATTAGGATTACAACTCGACCGTGGAATTCTTTCGCTCCCCTTTTCTAGTTCAAGAGTGGGAGATGCCCGCTGGCAACGGGACAAAGGAAACCCTACGTCTCGATATAATTGAGAGATCGTCTTCCAAGTACAAAGATGCACATGTCATAATCTTTAACACAGGCCATTGGTGGACTCATGAGAAGACCGCAAAAGGGTAATTGAAACCAATAGTGCTTAGGAAGTACATAATCGTTAACAGCTTATTATCTTGATACGCATTGCTACCCTACAACCCAACAACTTAAGATTTTGGGCAAAGTGGTTATTAACATGAAATAAGAGCGCACCATTTCAGGAGGTCTTGGGTTCAAACCTCGACATTATGAATTTAAAAGTATATTTAGTTACCCCAATTTATTCTCCCTTCAGTAGCGAAAGTTTCCGTTGGAGGCCTCTCGATGTGGCCTAACACCCATGCTAGAGGGCATATTGAGTGTAGTGTTATCTTGATTTATCGCACAACCTAATAGCTTATCGTTTTGGATATAGGGGTTTTTGACAATATTTTTTGAATTATTTTGCTTATTGCTTGATTGACATTGGAATTCTTCTTATACAGGAAAGACTACTATCAAGAAGGCAACAGAGTCTATAGCGAACTTAATGTTGTGGAAGCGTTTCATAAGGCTCTCAATACATGGGCCAAATGGGTTGATGCCAATGTGAACCCAAAGAAATCCTTGGTCTTCTTCAGGGGATACTCTGCTTCACATTTCAGGTAGATAATGCGCTTTCTTCCTTTTAATTTTGTGATTATGATCACAGGTAATGCTGCTTTAGTTATGTTTAAATAAAGAACAATCAATCTCTTTAAGCCAAAAGTTTTATTTGATTCTTCCTAATAAACTAGGAGAACACCGCAATGATGCTTTCTTCATATTTGTTTATTTTTTATCTTTATTTTTCTTTCAGCACCTCACCTTAGGTTTTTGGTTACTCTCTTAGGTTTTTGGTAATTGCTTACTCTCTTAGGTTTTTGGTTCATTGAATCTTCTATGAAACAAAATAATTGCAAAATATGTTGTTTCTATATATAAATCATATCTATTAGAATGTAAAATTGTACCCCTCACTCCTCACCATAACATTGGGGTTATGGTGCACTGGCAAAGACTTTAAATGGTAAGTGCGTACCGTGTTAAAAAAAATATACCAATGTGCAGCAAAATCTCAGGTTTTGGCCTTCAAAAAGGACGCTCAATTTGCAAGAGCGATGTGTACGCAGACACAAAAATTATCGCTTTAGCCCTCACCTTAACTTTATAGTTTTGGTGCAGAATGGCATGGACGTTAATTATAGTATTCATCTTTCCTTTCTCATATATTATACAAACGACAATATTATTGAATCACATCCTACTTCATTGTTCAGTGGAGGCCAATGGAACTCTGGAGGTGCATGCGATAAAGAAACGGAACCCATAACAAATGACAAGTATCTTTCATCTTATCCTCCAAAGATGAACGTTCTCGAAGCAGTACTCAGGCAAATGAAAACCCCTGTGTCTTACTTAAACATCACGAGGATGACTGATTATAGAAAGGACGCCCACCCTTCTGTATTCCGAAAGCAAAAGCTGACCGAAGAAGAGAGAAGAGACCCCTTGAGATTTCAAGACTGCAGTCACTGGTGCCTTCCCGGTGTTCCCGATTCATGGAACGAGTTGTTATATGCGGAATTGATAATAAAACAATATCTTATGGCTCAGTAAGTTTGATTAGACATGCAAATAGTGAAAATACGGGTTGCTTGTATATTTGTTCGTAAAACCTACAGAGCGGAATAACCAAGGAGACGGACCAAGAGAAAAGGCATGGTATAGAGAAATGAAGCACACACGATATAATAAGTGTGAGGAAAAAGGATAGAGTATATTGTTCTGGTTTGATATTCTATGATATTCTTTTACCCTTTAAGGCTTAGAATCTAAATCAGCATATTTTTCATTAAAAAAGTGATGTTTTTGTTTCTTTTGCATTTTCCCCTTATATTCCCGTCATAAAAAGCAATCAATTGTCGCACTTGGCCTTTTCATCTATCAAGCTTATCTACTCTATCGGTATCAGAACATAAAAATTTCCCCTGGTTGCTTGTTTTATATTGTGCTTCAAATCAAGAGGCCTTATTGATTATGAACTACCAAGTGATGCAGCGAGCGTTCTGGGATCATATCGTGGGGTCTATGCAGGTAAGAGTGATTTGTTACATTTTTTATTTTTTTGGTTGAAGTTCCTTAAATTGTTCAGCATCTAACACAGCTACTTCCTTTGACGTAATCAAATACGGCTTTCATTAAATTATATGATTAGATACTTGAAAGTTTTGTTCTTTACTCATAAGAGTGAGGTAAAGTGCTGAATTATATTTCTTATGGAGCAGGTCATGGTCTCTGATGACAGTTATCCACTGCCAAAGCAATGGATACTGATTGTTGAGGCTTATTGAGAGAGATTTAAAGGTTTCCTACAATTGGGGCCCTGTTGTTTTCAGATGAATTATATTTGTAGTTCCCATTTTAGCAAAGCCAAGGTAGAGCTGTCCTCTTCAGTGTTATATTTTAAGCTAAATTGTATGAGGTAACCTCCATTTTTTTTTTATGTATTACAGAAAATACCCCATCTTTTCAAAACCTGCACCTGGCCCTCTCCAAGTTTATCTGTGTTACGTATTAATTTAGAAAAACCCTTAAGCTTCTATTATTTTTCTGCAATCATTTCATTGACGGCTCGTTAATAATCTTCTTACTGAGGGTATTTTGGGAGTAAAAATTTATTATCTCTTGTTAATCTCTCTCAGTTTTGCTCCTTCAACATCAAGGCTGTTTCGATTACGTTCATGCAACATGTAAAAATTGTTGTTTCTAGAATTTCGTTTTTGTGATTCTTGTTGAAATGCTACTAAGCGAAGTTTCCTTACTAACCTCGAAACAACGGTAAGCTATTCGGCGAACTGTAATTATAACGACGTATTGAGTAAAGATCTGACATATCGAAAGTAGGATGGGATCAAGATCCCAAGGCACTAGCAGCATTGACTTTGTCAATCATGATATTTTTTCTTAATCTCAAGCATGTTAGCATGTGATGACATAACTTGGGCCTCTGTTGAAGTCAATTCTACTACTACACTATGTATGTCAAAATATTCTTGGTCCAAATTAAAAGCTTTGTTAGTTAGGAGATTGGTAGTATATATAATGTATCATTTTGGGGCTAAATTTGGGGATATTTCTTATTGTTTATGTATATATATTACAATTTGAGAACAGTGAAGAGTAATCGCTGTGGCTATTAGTCTTATTACAGGTTGGATTCAGAGATTGTAATTGTTTATGGGATGCTTGCATATTTTTATTGAAGGAGCCTGAGGCTTTGTCAGGAGTTTCATGTGAGAAGAAAGCTAAATATTTCACTAGTTGGTCATTTGAGCATAGAGATTCCTTTAAATTTTGCTTGAAGAATTGTTGAGCTCATAAATGCTTATTACATTTTTTGGACTGGATCTGGGGATTGTCATATCAATTATTTTTTCATATTTTATTCTCTTCATTTATAGGCTAATATGGTTGTATATTTATAAGGCATTTACTACTTTAAAGAGAATGTGCACTTATCATCTATACATCCTATAAATCCTCAGTTTCCATATATAATTTTTCCGATTTTTTCCAGATTTTTATTCCATTTTTTTCTTCATATTTCCAGATTTTTATTCCATTTTTTTCATATATATATATATATATATATATATATATATTATAATTAAATTATTCCTAAACCTAAATTCTAAACCCAAATCCTAACCTACCAGACCTGACCCACTCACACACCCCACTTCTTCTCCCTCGCTCCCTCTCTTTTCCCGCTCGTCTCTTCTCCAACGTCTCTCCGCTCCTTGTGTCCACGCCCACGAGACCCGCACCCACGCCGTGACGACCGCGTCCCCTGCCAACGAACTGTTGTGATACCTTCCACCAAATCCCCTCGACTCCAACGGCTCCCCCCTCTCTCGTCGTCATCGCGAGACTCGCTTCCCCACGTCCTTGCCTCATCCACAACTTGACCGAGCCTTTCCCCTTCTTTTTCCATCTCGCTCTCTCTCCTTCGTCTCTCGCTACCACTCCCTTTCGTTCTCCCTCTCTCACTCATCCTCACCGACAACCTACCAAACTCCTTGAGTTCACCATCACCACGAACCCATCACCACATCGCCGTCTCCCTCCACTCCAGCGACCAACTTGAACCCCACCAACTCCTCCATCGACGACGAGCTAGACCTCCTCATCCCCTGCACACTCGAGCAACATCCCTTCGCTGTCGAGGCCACCGCTGGAGCATCGCCGCCATCACTTCCTCTAGCCGAAGAGCCTCGCCGTCAACCTAGCTGCGACCAACTCCATCTCGCCGACAAGCCCCTCCTCTCCTCCACAACACCGGACCCCCAAACCCACTGCATCCAAGCCACTACCCACTGCTCCCCGTTGCCTCCCGACGCCGCCAACACCTAGCAGAGCCCACTGCCTGAGCATCACCGCCTCCACCCTCGACGGCCACCCACATAGCCGACCTCATGGAGTTGCCGCTATCCGAGCTCGCTGCCGTCGCCGCTGCTGACGCCGTGCCACAGCCTCCGAGCTAGCCTCTGCATCGTACCGAGCCCCGAACTCCTCCCCCAAGCCACTGCGAACCCGTCGACGATCCGATGCTCCATGCCATCCTCCACGTCAGTGCCGAGCCACCCCAAGTCCTTGTCAGAATCGTACTAGTCGTGTACGTGTCGTGCCTTGCTCGTGCGTGTATTGTGCCGTGACGTCTCCGTGCCGGGATCGTGCCCGTGTCGTGCCGCCGTATCAGTCGTGCCACCTTTGCCAAAGGCAAAAGAAAATCTTTCTCTTGTTGTTCATGCTATTTTAATACGTAGGCTAGATACACATGTTAGATTAATTTGTTATATAGTAGTATAGATGTGTGTTTTTCGACCGATTACCAAACGCTACCCTAATGTTTGATACGAACTATAATCTAAAACCTATCTTGTTATGGGGGAACCTGTGATAGTTAGTCCCTTTATTGATCACGAATACAGTGTAGGAATTTGGGTGCAAAATGTCGTGTTTATAAGCATGTAAAGTCGCCCCCTAAAGGCGACACAAAATCTGAACCTTACCACACTTGTTACCTTATTAAAATCATTGTAAATTAAAACCATCCATAGTTCGTTTCTAGACAATTTTAGATTACTGTAACGATACTTGGTTGCGAATGCGGCACTGGACCGCAGTTCGGGGCAGCATTCCAATTTGGATACCAGACTTTGACTACCTGCACATCTCCGGTTTAGACTGAAAATGCGCGGAGCCCCATATGACCTCGTAGATAATTTAATTATCTAACACATGAATCTAGTCCCGTGTTGTTTCACCGTCGTTTGATATTTAATTTGTATTTTAGAGTACCGATGTGTTCTGCAGTTTCTGCAGTGACCTCTGTTACACCGTCACATTAATCAGGATGTAACTCCTAGTACAGGAAGGATACTGATAATCCGTTTGATGCGTTGGAAACCTAACAGGTAGAACTAGATTTTATTCAACTGGGGTAACACCTGAAACTGAACACAGTCTCTAGTAAACTGCGCGCCAAGTTGGACTTCTAGTTCTGAAACTGAAATTCCATCAATCGATCGCTACTTTAAAATGAAGATAAGTTCCTAACCTGAATTCCGATTGGCATGAGATTAATTTTAATGCTTAAATAATCAAGTGTGCTTCGTACGCTTTTTATATTATTTTGGTCGATTCTATACGTGTGAATTATGGTAAATTTTGCAAGTTATATGGCTATGGGTATTATAATTTAGTGAATACATGCTCAGTGTATTTCTGCCTATTATATGTTTGTTGTATGCCTTCTACGTAGTGATAGTTGCATTGAGATCTAGCGACTGTTGTGCATTGTCGATATAAGTGTTAGTGATTGGGTTGTGGTAAATACGAAAGTGATATTGAGAAGTGGAAACGTGATTGAAAGTGAAAGTGACGTATTTGTTTACAACCCATCGAATACCTAAATTCATACTATAACCTGGGGAATGGGGAAATCAAGGTGGAATTGAACTTGTATTTAGCGAGGTATAGTGATTTAGAGGATGATCATTCGCTATATATATATATATATATATATATATATATATATATATATATATATATATATATATATATATATATTTATTAAGTCGTGAGTCTAACGGCGCGGTTGACAGGATTACGTCCCGGGCACAGCGGACCGTAGTCTCGGGTATGCACGAGACCCTTATTAAACACGAGCATCCTTTCCACCATTTGATTTCATTGACTTAGTGCAAGATAAGTAGTGACATACACATTGCTTAGTTTAGTGACATGATACCTATATTGCACTATTCATATCCAGTTGATATTTATTATACGCATGTTCTGCATGTTGTTGCACTTCTCATGTTTAATAATAATATTGCATACCCATTATATATTTATTGCTATATGTGTCATCCTGACGTCCTGAGTATGCATGCTCAGAGGACGAAATGGATCTAGCCTAGGAGCAGGACCTGCCATTCGAGATCGCGGAGATCTAGACTGCTTCATCAGTGCCATCTTTTTTGCTTTCAGCACTTTGTATTTCATTGGTTAGTTTTATCCTGTAAAATAAGTGTATTTCGAACTCTTTATATTGTAATGTAATAAAGTTGTGAACTGTGATTTTTCCTTTATTCTAGCACTGTTTACTTACTGACTACCATGTAATGCTGGAAGCCGAAGTGTGACTACGGCGGACCGTAGGAGTATGGCTGGCCTAGTCACCCCTCGTATTCCGTATTTTTGGGAAGCGGGACGTGACAGTTCCTATTAGCGGCTGTTTGAGTCCTGGAAAATGAAAATTTGAAATTGACTGTGTTACAATTCCAATTGAGCATGTCCAATTGAACATGATGTAGCATCCGTATCATTTACTACATCGCTCGGAGGATATGTTGGTATTAGATCTTTTTTTTTCGGTTCTTTCTTTTTAAAAGGGAAAAACGAAAACAAGTGCTAGAATGCTAATTTTACGGGACATGTAGCGTAAGTTTGTCTTCTCTTGAATCAAATGGTCCATTAGCGCATTTTACCTCTTTTGAAAAGAGCAAATTAAGTAGAATATGTTGGCAAGAAATTAATTGTACTACTTGAAGACAATAATCAAATGGTTTTTGTTTATTTGTTGAGCTTTGGTGCTTGTTTTTATTGATTCTCTTTGCTTTTTTTGAACGAGGAAGGTTACTGGAAACCCCCTTTTCATGATCTTAAAGATTCTCAATTGGGCTTAACTAGAACTATAATCAAGCCTAAAGCCCATATGTATGTAGCCTGTACAGCTTGTGCTTTTTAATGTAACAACAATGGCCTCTTTGTTGTTGGACCCTCTGGTATCAGCAATGTTTTGGGCTTTGTTTAAACAAGCTATGTATTTTATTTTATTTCTCTCTCTCTCTCTTATATGCCGCAAGCTTCTTCAAATTGATATAGCATTTAATGTGGTTGGGATGGTTACCGACAGCACTAACGGGGGTGGACCCCACCGTTTAAACTCCAAGGGAGGCCACCCCACTGTTAGACGCATTTTAAGGGTTGGCCGCAGCTAAGTCGACCCAAGCTACATATTCCTCGTTTATATAATATAATAAATCCCTTTTAGTTCTTCATCGCTTAATAACCATGTATGTGGTTTTAAAAAGCCACATCCACTCGAACATCTTAGACGCATTAAGAGCGATTTCTTTTATAACACCGCTTCACTCTAAATCTATAGAGATTTGAAAGAGAATATTTTGGACAACTCTAAATAATAATCACCACATTCGACGGGTTTTGTACCATCAAAGAGAATGCCGATATGGTAGCCTGCATGAACGGACGTAGATACATTTACGCTTAAAAAACCGTAGTCTTTCCATTTCAATTTATAGCGTTAGCCAGTTGGCCTTTCAATTAGTGAAATCAATGTATGAACACCAAGTACTCCACATATTCATACAATGTTAGCAATAGATTTAAGTGGCGAAAAAACATCATTATTTTTAATGATAGAAATAATAAATCACAAAAATAATAGCATCCCATAAACTATGCAAGATCGATGATGGGAATTCTGGCATGTATCATCATGACCATGACGCTGACGTAATCTTATCATGGTCATCATGATACCCATCATGATGCCCATCAATGCACTGCGGTAACCTCACCGGAGAGAGGTGGGGGCCATAAACGGAGCCGTACTAATGATTGCACCTGCGATGGTTGTTTAGGTCGAAGCGGACATATGTGGGCCTCGTTTATGGCCCACGATGATAAAATAAAATAAATTCAATAAACAATATGAGCAGAAAGGTTTCAATGTTTGCTTAATTTGCACGCTTCTATTATAAAGTCAGCAATGCTCGCGCGCTAGCGCACGTTGAATTCCCGTGATGCTTGGACTTGCGGAACCCACCACCACCCATCATTTTCAGGCTTCATATTTCCTTCTTCGAAAACTGCCAGAAAGCCATGGCATATATACATATATAGGCATATATACATATACATATATATATCGACATGTGAATTGGATCAATCCAACAAAATACACCGAGTGGTGTGAGACAAGATGGCAAACAGGCCGGGCCCGCCTAAAGCCCATCAGGCTTGATCGGTCAACAGGCCAAGCCCGGTTGACCGGGCTAGGCCTCGGCCCGGCCCGGATGCCACAAACCCGAGCCCGACCAGCCCCAGGCCCGGCTCGGGTTGGCCGGGACAGGGCCGGTCTAAATCCCTCCTCCGGCCAAACACCCCCTCCCCCAATTCAATTTTTTTTGAATTATGTTGACGGGGCTCGAACTGGGCTTGGGCCCGGGCTCATGGCCTGGCCGGACCGGCGGGCTTCCTTAGCCAAGCCGGGCCAGGCCCGCCATGTGGCATGTCACGCCCCGCTTCCCAAAATACGGAATACGAGGGATAGACAAGGCCAGCCATGCTCCTACGGTCAAGGAAGTGTCCTGCCGTAGTCACACTTCGGCTTCTAGTTTTTCATGGTAAACAGTAAATAATGCGCAGGTAATGAGAAATGCAGTAACTAAAAGAAACAATGTAAAGACTGACCTGAAGCGGAACAAACGAAAGTAACTCGGAATGGTAAGTCGAGAAATCTGCGTTGCACGTCTAGTTCTGGTCCAGGCTAAATCTTCTCCTCACACTGAGCATGCATACTCAGGTCGTCAGAGCGACACAATAGTAATATAATATATGTAAATCATGTGACAATTCTAACAATGATGATAGATATGTGAAACAGTAAATCAATGACAGCATGAATATGAATGTGCAGTAATCAATACAGCGGAACATGTAAAACAATAGGACGATATGTCACGCATGTCAACACCGTATATAATATGTATATAAATGTCCGTATCCCTATCAGTCCCTAAGTCTCACTGTACAGGTCTCTAAGCCTATCGTCAGTCCAAGTGTGAGAGTCAACCACTCGCGAGTGTCCTCCACCCAAGGGTAGAACCCAAGGGCAAGGGACCACGGGCCCAACATGTAACATGTATATCACGGTGTATATCACATACCCTGTAAATCTCCATATAACTCCCTAAATATATAAGCCGGCATGGGACTCCCGAGATTCTGATGAACTCACACTTAAACTACCCCACACCCCGTGGTCTACATCAAACGCTAACCATAACCCTAAATACTAATCGATCCGTGACAAGTCTGCGCGAGAACTGGAGGCAGGACCTCCATCAAGCACGTCCCGACTAATACTTAAGATAAATGGCAGTGTCTGGTGTCTTATCTGTGACACCCGTGCAAACGCTTCCATAAATGTCCCATTCCACTTATAGTCACACGTACACGCATCCCACAGACGTCGACAATGCAATAAGATAATAGGGTCACTGATTGTGTACAAGTACGTATCACTTTCACTTATTCACGGATACACGAACACTGACGTACTTGCCACAATCATCACTAAAATCTAACACTGGGTGAATGCACGATATCACTAGGTTATCACTGCAATGATATAGGTATGATATGATGCATGAACAGTATATAAGCATGATTAGGATGTTATGAAACAGTATTTCATCACTTGCACGATTTATCATGGAATGTACGTGTACAGTTTAGCGAAATGCTAAACAGGTGATAATTAGTGTGTTCAGTTAGCTATCCATCAAATTTAGTTTCAAGCCAATCGGGTTCCAGAATCATTAATTATAACCATTTCACTTTAAGCGCTCGCGACTGGAAACCCGGTTTCAGAATCAGGAATCCATTTCGCAACGCATTTTAATCCCTGTTGGGATCAGATTTTAGCGACGCTACAGTTGGATGAAATCTAGGGTTTTCAGTAAGGTTTTCAACGTAACAGACGGATCTTCAATCGCATCTGTACGTCAGAAGATATACACTGTTTAACATTAATATGTCAGTTCTGATTCTGTTGGGACTGTTATGCGTCCCGATCTATTAACTTACAGATTAAATATCAAACGGTAACTAAATAGAATGAAATCAAATGTGTTATCTAGCTAACAGATTTACCTATAATAATCAGCGGAGTTCCGCAATCTACGAGCTAAGGAAATCTTGTGGTATCCAATACAGAACAGCAAGCAACGACTGGAGTCGCTCTGGACTGCAGTCCAGAGTCGCACTCCGATCCAAATATCAACATAGTTAGAGTACAGGAATATCTGGAAACTAGTGTAGAGTTATAGTTCGTCGAGTTGGCTTCGATTTGAGCCCTTGAGCGCACCATTCTAGTATGTATATGATTTATGGCGAATTTAACGGTTTTCAGGTACAATAAAATTCCAGTTTTACGGTTAAACTTGGGGTAGTTGTTTTAGTCGTTAACAGTCATATTATTCAACAAAATTTGCACCAGATATTCATCATACCACGGGCCAACAAGAACAATCTAGTTCCGTCAAATTAGACAAATATTTTCATTGGGAACACACATCGAACGGTTGCATCGTGTAATTTATCGAGGATGTTTGGTATAAAATTTATAAGATTATACTTTGTAACAAATACCAAATAGCATGTAGCAAGTGGGGACTTGCCTGGAACGACGGATTGATGGCACGGTATGCACGGGCACGACGCACGCGGCAACAACGGCAAGGATTTGGCCTCACAGCGGTTTTGCCCGGCTAGGCATTGAGTTTGAGGTCTCAGATGTGCAGCGGGTGGGGACTGAGATGGCAGGGAGGAGGACGGCGTCGTCGCGGTATAGCTCCAGCGGTGCCACGGATGTTGGGTGAGCTCGGTTGGGTTTTGGGATAGAGAGAGTGTTAGAGAGGAAGAGAGAGAGAGAGATACAGTGAGTGAAAAGAGTTAGAGTTAGAGAGAGATGAGTGAGGGTAGCAGAGAGGGTTAGAGAGAGAGTAGCAGAGAGGGGAGAGAGTGAGAGAGAGTAGCAGAGAGGGGAGAGAGTGAGAGAGAGAGTAAACAGAGAGGGTTAGAGAGAGAGTAGCAGAGAGGGGAGAGAGTGAGAGAGAGATGGGTTCTCGGATGGTGGCTGGAGGCGCCGACGGCCGAAGGAGGTGATGAGGTAGTCGGAGCAGGTGGGGACTCGTCGGCGTCGTGGTGGTTAGAGGAGCTCGGTTGTGGTGGTTAGAGGAGCTCTGGTGGTTAGAGGAGCTCGGTTGTGGTGATGGGGTGTGCAGGGAAGTGCTTGGGGAGGCAGTGGAGGAAGAGAGGAGGAGGGAAGGAAGGGCTCGACGGTGGTGGTGTCGGGTTCTGATG
This sequence comes from Agapanthus africanus, assembly GCA_030015575.1. Taxonomy (NCBI): domain Eukaryota; kingdom Viridiplantae; phylum Streptophyta; class Magnoliopsida; order Asparagales; family Amaryllidaceae; genus Agapanthus; species Agapanthus africanus. The sequence continues at coordinate 793,162,067 of CM057340.1, read as the reverse complement.
ATAAGGAAGTGAGGGCGTGCGCGATGGTGGCGGAGCTCGTCGGCGAGGGAGTGAACTGGAAGTCTTCGAGAGAAGAGAAGTGTGGGTTGAGTGAGACTGGAAGGGAGCAGGGAGGGGTAGAGAGGCGAGGCGAGGACGCGCTTGTGGAGCTCGCGAGGCGCGCGGTCGTGGCGACGGGCACGGAGACGTGGCCGACGTGGGGAAACTCGGGAACGTGGGTGAAGGAGAAAAGAGCGGGAGAAGTTGCGAGATGAGGGTTGAGGGAAAGACGATGGGAGTGGGGGAGAGAGGAATGGAGACGAGGTCGTGCGTCGAGGGCGGTAACGCACGTAAGCGACGGGGCGCGAACGTGGGCGGAGGCGACGGAGTTGGGTCGAGCGCGCGCGGAAATGTAGGAATAGAGCCGTTAGAGGAAGAAGATGGGTTAGTGGGCCGGGTCGGGTCGAGTTGGGGTCGCGGCTGAGTGAGGCGGGCTTGGAGAGTGGGCCGGCCTTCAAAAGTTTAATTAATATAGAGGAGAAAACGAAGGGGCCGGGCCAGAGGAAATTGAGGGGAGAAATCATAGAGAATAGGGGCTGGGCTCGGGCCAAAAATAAAAGAAATGGAATTTAAATTTAAAAGAACATTGAGCTGGGCTGAGATTTAATAGTAAGGGAAAATGGTGTTGGGTTTTAGGGTTTAGCTTTCAAAGGAGTTGGGCTGGGTTTAAATCTTAATGAATAGGAGAAATAATAATGGAGAGGGCCCGGGGCTTATTAATGGAAAAAAAATAGGCTGAAGAAATATAAGTTTGGGTTTTATGGGTAAAAGAAAAATAGGGTTTTGAAGAATTAAATTTCTAAATAAAATAAATGAAATTATAATTACCATAAATAGAATTTTAAAGTACACAATACAAACTTGGTATAAAAGAGGCTGGGTATTACATGGCAGCCGGGAAACGGGCCACCTGACCCATTTGCCACCTGAGGTGTGAGGTTCAAGATAGCTGTCATACGGGATAATCGCTCTTGGCGATCGATACATTAGAGATGCTTGTAGACAGTGACAGTAAAGTTCAATTTACGACTATATATATAAATGGGTATATCACCGATAGATTAAGTATCACAATGCAAAATTGTATCGGTGATGATTTACAAAAATTGAATGGTTAATCCATGAAGACAGCATGGAACGATATGGATATGTTGACGCGTTTCTTATTTCTTAATGAGTTGTATTAATTAGTCGATTTTTACGATTTTTTAACTTAATATAACATGTACTCTTTTAGAAAGAGGGAAGGAAAAAGAGCTTCTTTGATCAGTTCAATTAATATTATGGCGAAGAAAATTTCCATAAATTTTACCTTATGCAACCAAGCTTGGACCTGGACCACGTGGGGTCACAGATGACCGAATACATTTTTGCCTAAATTGCAAGGCAGATGTTTTCATATATGTTTAATTGCTTATGGAATAAGAAGGTTTTGCTTGTCTAAAAAAATAATAAATAGAAAAATATTAGTGATTTTATTTTCAAAAAAATACATACATGTACTTAATAAGAAAATACATTCATTTTCCAACATCATCTTATTTACAGAATTGATTTAAGATATTTCTGGATAAATTGAAAACGTGAATAGAAAAGTAACATACATTTACTTTATAAAAAAAAATATACTTTTTTATTTAACAATAAACAAGCATAATATGAATTCCATTTCACAAACGAAATCCTAATTTGGTTAAATATAAAGTTTGAAAGCATCTTTAAACACGACAGAGTTAAATAATAAATACAAAACGCCTTAAACGCCTTTTAATGAGGTAAATAATATAAACCCCTAAAAAACCAATTACCAAAAATAAAATTATATTAATAGTCGACTTACCCAATTCAGGAACCAAAATACAAAATTTAGAAAGCACATACATACTCCGAATTTAAAAAAATAAATAAATCATAGTTTTTATAATATTATTATATGTTTATATAGATAATTATTTTGTCTAAGCTATATTACAAGTCAGCTTATTTGGTTTAAGAGGGAAAATTGTTATATTAAAAAATTACACATGTACACCAAGTTTTCAAAAATTAAGCCAAGGTTTTGTGGTGTTATAAAATGTTCCAAAATCGAATTCATCCATACACTAGATCAAAAATCAATTTTGAAGGACGGCCATCACCGAAACCCACCAAATTCATTCACACATAACACCAAACGCCTCAATTACACGACCAACAACTCACTAAACCTACTCCTGAGACTGCACAGGGAGCTCAAGCCGCGCCTAATTAGGCACAACCTCGACAGCCCTGGGCGCGTTTCTTGCGCGCGGTGACATGCATAGCAAGGAAAGTCTTGGTCTTGTTGATAGGCCGAATCTTCTCGAGCTCCACAAAGTCGCCGACTTTGAACTTGTTGTTGTCGGTGTCGTGGGCCTGGTATCGCTTCTTGATCCTGACCCTGACCCTGCGCATGTACTTGGATTGAGGGCTAGGCGACCACCTCCACCGCCAACGTCTTGTCGTTGCCGTCCTTGACGACGCGACCGTGGAGCTTCTTCATGGGCGTGCATCTTGATGGATGAAGGGGGTTTTGTAAGAAGGGTAGTTCAAGGAATGCGAGGAGGATGGGTTGAGGAGATTGAGGAGTTAGGGTTTGGGTTTGGGTTTGGGAGAGGAGGAGAGAAACAAGTGGGGTGTGTTCACATCCAAATTTGGGCTCCAGAGTTTATGCTCAACTCTGACGCAGGCAGCGCCAATACCAACCTAGGCTCAAGAAGCACAAATGCTATCTCCGGTTAAAGCCGAACCGATACCATTCTGGCACAAACAGTGCCAGTGTTTTGTTGAAGCGCAAGCTTCAATCAGAGTTTAAGCTCTATTTGGGAAAATATTTCTCTTTATCTTTCTAAAACAGAAAAACATTTTCTTGGTAACAAGAATTTTTTTTTGTATCTTTCTTAAATAAGAAAGATACTTTCTTTGTTAACAGAGAGCTTTTGGATCAAAGATCCAACGGTGCTTAAGCACTACCGGTTGATTTTAAAATCAATTTGATATCTTCCAATGAGAGATTCTCTCAACCGATTGATTATTCTCCTCTTCTATAAATAGGAGTCTAAGAGATTAATGTGCAGAGAGAGAATTCTTCCCGTAAGGTGAAGAAAAGAGACTTCAGCCTCTGCGAGTTCTTCTCCTTCCTCAAAACCGTAGATGAGGAGTTTAATCTCCATTAAAAAAAAGCTTCAGCTTCGCAAAGAACTTAAGCTATTTCTCTAACCTCCTTGTTGAAAACTCAAGTTTTCATGAAGAGATTTTCGATCTCAAGATCTGAGTTTTGGAAGAAAACTTAAGTATCCTTCCATCGAAAGATGCAGAATCATCGAGATCCCAAAGATCACCATGAAAGGATGAAGTTTAAGCTTCAGAAACCTTAAGTTTGTCACTATGATATATACCGTGAACAAAACAAAACCTATACCGTGAAAAGTTGATCTTATGATTTTAATGGCCAAAAACCATCAAACAGAAGTTTAAGCTTCATAAAATTAAATTCTTTTCTCCGGATGGTTAATCTTCTTTGGAAAAAAATAGAGATTAATCTCTAAAAAACCTTAGGGCTGTGCCGCACGTGCCATACACGTGGTGCCAGCGCTAGAGAATCCGCGAAAGAAAGTTGCGCCATAGCTTAAGCTCTACGTTGGGTTGCACTACGTGAAATATACATGCATGCGCTAAGCACCAAGAATGATAGGCAGCGCTAGCGCTAGGTGATATGCAAGTGCGCTTGAGCTGCGCCAAGCCGATATTCCCACCGTGCGCCATATGATATGCATGTGAGCGTGCGCCCGAACCATGAACCGATATTTGAGACATGGATTATGCGCTAAGCATATTCTGGGTGTCCAATAGACCCCATACTTAACCCAAATTGGCTAAGTCTTGAAGCTTAAACTTCTGTTGTGATCAATTTGAGAATAATTTCTCTATCCATCTAGATTGATCTAGTTCATAAAGGAGATTATGCGTCCTTAGGCAGTGCCTATACCCCGTCAAGCAAATGCTTGACCCAAAACCCTCTAAATTGATCTTAATCTCAAATAAGACTAACGACCCTTAGATAAAGTCCAAGTTCCCCATGAATGAATCGACCTTGCAAATGTGAGAAATGCGTCCTAAGTTCACTCCCGTTGGTAAACCAAGCTACCAACGTGGACCCCGTCAAGCAAATACTTGACCCAAAATCATCTAAATTTGATCTTAGTTCTCAAATGAGACTAACGATCCTTAGATAGAGTTTCTGCTATCATCTAAACTGATGGACTTTACAAATGTGAGAAATGCTACCTAAGTTCAACCCCTGTTGGCAAACCAAGATACCAATGTGGACCCAAATTATGTCAAATATAAAGACGGATTTTGACTAACTCACGCCCTACGAGTGAAGACATAAATTAGTCTCCGTATATAATCCAAAGGCAAACCAAAACGAACAAAAACCAAAAGACACGACACATGTAGCTAAACACCTGGAGTGCAGAAAGTTGTTATCGTTCGCAATAACGTAATTAACTATAGGGGCTTGCGCCTGTAGGAAAAATGCGTCCCCACAATCAATAAATCTCTCATCCTGAAAGGGAATTTGAAAGTCAGTTATATCGGTCGCATCTTTCTAAATATCCGATATACGGCGCTATAAATCAACTTAGTGTTTTCGGAGTAGTGGATGGATTAAACCTATGCATCTGCTCCTAAATTCATGCAAGATGTTTGACATCTGTTCGTCTTCCGTTTTCGGCAGTATACAGATTCTGGCACGTCTGGTGGGACTTATTTTTCTCTTTCCACTCCATATTTCGTATGTCGTGTTTTCGCGAACAAAATTGTGGTTTCTTATGTTTATGGTTGCTCTTGGATTTCGGGGTATACCGAAGCCGATACTATTTCTCCTATGAAGGTGTCAATGGGATTTTGCAATAACTGCAAGCACCATCCTGTCCCAGCTGATCTTTTTTGGGCAGATTATGGGTCCACTAATCGGCATCCCAACAACCCAACCCATGCAAAAATGGAACGAGCTCCAATTCGGCCAAATAACTCCACTCTTCCTTACCATTGGTGCCACAACGCCCAAAGAGGAGGCCTCAAAGAAGTCAGTTTTCGATAGGCTGGCAACAAGCTCCGCAGGCCCTTCCGAGAAGCATGCAAAAGCAGAAGGTTCAGTCTTTAAGAGACTGAATACAAGCTCCGTGGGCCTGTCAAAAAAGCCAGCAAAACCAGAAGGCTCAGTTTTTAAGAGGCTGGCATCAAGCTCCACAGGCCCAGTAAAGAAGCCTGTGAATTCCAAGAGCTCAATCTTTAAAAAGCTGGCTCATGTTGCTCTCGAAGCACTAAAAGATGCTTCATCTCCAAGAAAGTCTGTTTTCCACAGAATGGCGCCTCAAGCTCCTGCTTTGCCAAAAACGTCAGTCTTCAAGCGACAGACACCTGCGGAAGCTCCTAAGCCATGCAGGGGGCATGTCTACGAAGCTCCCAAAACTGAAGAAACTCCTGTTTCAAGATGCGCTCAACGTCGTTACTGGCGTTGGCAAAGACAAGCTGGGGGCATCTCCCCATCAGGGATAACTCCACCGATGCCTACTATCGATGCAACTGTCTCGACCAAAAACAGTTTCGAGCCGCTTAGAAGGGTTAGGCGGAATTTGCCTTCCGCCGTTTTGAAGAAGTCCCCACCACCTGTGGGGGCATCAAATGAGCAAAATCCAATGCTCAAGCCAAAACTTTTTTCGACGATCTACAAAGTCTGGAAAGGAGTTCGTGGTTCTGTTATTAACAGCGGCTCATCTCCAAAATCTGAGAAGCTTAGGAATCCATCAAAGGCCGAAGATTCAGCTTCCAAGTCCAAAGTGGCCCCTCCTAAAAAGAAAAGGCCACAAAGATCCCCGTCGCCCAGGGTATGTCCTAAGAGGCGAAATATCAAGAGCTCCATGCACAAAGCTGAAGGAATTCACACTGTGCGGATGATACACCTTAACAGAAGTGAAAATAACGCTTCCACTAGTCACCGACCCCAAACTTGGTCCTTGACTCAAGCTTAAAGGCAGCAACACCTGCAAGAAATAGCAGTTCAAGCGCAACACTCGTCAGCCCATCGTCCAAGAAGCGTCCGGAAGACGAATAAGAAGATCTGGCAGAACAAGGGTATGATGTTGACTCTTTAAAGTTAGTTCTTGACAAGAAAAGCAAAGAAGCGGCGGATATGGCCACCAATATGAACAAAATGGACTTTCTTATGAAGAAGATGTGTAGGATGATGGCCCAGTCGTGAGAACCGCCATTGGTCCTTGATAATGAGAATGGAGGTGCCATAAGCTCTCTGCAGGCCCTTTCAACCTCAAAAAATGAAATGATCTCGAAGGCTCAACTCAACAAGTATATAGCCCAGCAGGTCAAACTCCTCACTTTCAGTGAAGCAAACACCAAGTTGGTCAAGACCCGGTTGTCCATATCCAGTATGGTACGACTAGAAGCAATACCCTCCGGGATATACGATCCCGAAGTTCAATGTCTTCAAAGGAACGGGGAACCCGCACCAGTATATCGCACAGTTCAAGGAAACATGCGGTAACAACGGAGGCGATGATAGGCTACTCCTCCAACAGTTAGTTAGCAGCCTGGCGGATATTGCTTTCAAATGGTACATGGAGCTCCCAAATGACTTCGTAGAGACCTTCGCGGAAATGAAATTGTTCTTCATGCAGAGGTTCGTCAATGCGAGAAAGCATACTACTATCTCCGCTCTGATCAATGAAGAAAGAAGATCGAATGAAGCACTGGTGCAATATACCATTTGATGGAGAAATCTTGCATCAAAGTGTGAACAATCGATCGCCAAAAATCCAGTCGTCGGAATGTTCATAAGAACCCTAGATTCGCAATATCATGTTTGTCCATTCTTGTCTTTCACCAAACCAAACACATATCAAGAGCTTATTAACAGGATGGTTCAATTGGAGTGAATCGACCACTTAGTCGTTAAACTGGAAAAATGGTTAGTCCATAAGCAAAAAGGGCACATATAAAAACTTGAAAGGGCTCCGTGGGTAAAAAAAAGCAGGACTGTCCACGAGTTTGTGAAATTTCGTGAGGGCGCAAACTCGTAAAAGAAAAAGGAAAAAAGTTTCGACAAAGTCCCGCCAGATGCGAGCAATCCTCCCAGCTTGGTGAACGACACTTGTGAGTCCTCTTGACTTGCAAGGAGAAAACACTCTTGTGAGATCCTTACGACTCATAAGGGAAAAAAATATTTAGGAGTCCCCACAGCTCCTAAGGAGAAAATACACCTACAGGATCCTCTCGACTTGTAGGGAAAAAATACTTTTATGAGAACCCTACGGCTCATAAATTGCCTTTGGTGACAGGGACCTAAACATGTCTCTTAAGTTATCATTGCCCTACAGTCGGTCTCCAAATTGACTACTGTATACCATCCATAGGCGAATCGCAATAAACTTGCATCAAAATATCCTACATTAGCAAATCAAGCTATTGGTTAGGAAAAGACCCACTCGTGCGTCCTTATGACACATGAAAGGAAAAGACACTTAGGGGTCATCACGACTCCGAAGGAGAAAATACACCTACGAGATCTTCTCGAGTCGTATGGAAAAAATACTTTTATGAGACCCTCATAACTCATAAAAATTGAAAAGTCTTAGGTGACAGGGATCTAAATCTGTCTCTTAAGCCATCGATGCTCCGCGGCCAGTCTCCAAATTAACTATCTTATACAATTCATGGGCTGTTTGCAACAAAGTTGCATTTCAATGTCCTTCGTTGGCAAACCAAAATACCAACGAGAAGAAAATACTCTTGTGAGATCCTTATGAATCATAAGGGAAAAGTCACTTAGGAGTCCCCATGACTCCTATGGAGAAAATCCACTTACGAGATCCTTTCGGCTCGTAAGAAGAAAATACTTTTATGAGACCCTTACGGTTCATAAAATTGAAAAGACTTATGATTCGTAAGTGGATTGCATGCATCCTGTCCCCAAATTGACTACCATATACAATCCATGGGCTACCTACAGCAAAGTTGCACCTCCAAGTCTCACAGGTGAACGATGCTCCCTAAAAAGACCGGTTGCCCTACGGCTAGTCTCCAAATTGACTACCGTACACAATTCACGAGCCACCCGTGACAAAGCTGCATTCAGGATCTCCTTCGTTGGCCAACCAAGATACCAACGAGGAGAAAACCCACTCATGTATCCTCACGACCCATGTGGAGAACGATGCGTAAAAAAATGGTATGTCAACAAGCAAGATGGACACGTATGAAAACCCAAAAGGGTTCCGTGAGTAAAAATAGCAGGACTACCAGTGAGTTTGTGAGGAAAAAAATGGTGCAAACTCGTGAAAAGAAAGAAATTGCCATACAAGTAGTTCTATACAGCTCTTGTATACAATCCACGGATATAAATTTTTCAACAAAGTCCCATCAAAGACGAGCGATATCCCTAGCATGGTGAACAACACTTGCGAGATCTTCTCGACTTGCAAGGAAAAAACATTCCTGTAGGATTCTTATGACTTACAAGAGAAAACCCACTTAGGAGCCCTTACGACTTGTAAGGAGAAAACACACGTATGGGATCCTTTAGACTCATAGGGAGAAAATAACTTCGTGAGAGCCTTACGACTCATGAAGATTGAAAAAGCCTTAAATGACAGGGACCTAAACCTTTCTTTTAAGCCACCATTGTCCAACGGGCAACAGTAAATGATGAGTCGCTCCTAATACTATGTTTTAGTGTTAGCGGTGCTGATACCGTCCAAAAATCCAAGTACCAAGTTTCCCCAGGCAGATGTTGAATTGCTCCTGGAAAAAGTGCTTAAATGTTAGCAATGCTGATGCCAACCTAAAGTTCAAAATCTCGACCCCTAAGTCATTAAACTAGGAAATAAAAAAAAGAAAAGGAAAGAAATAGCCGAAATGATTGGGCAACTCACAATGAAAAACAAAGAATAAAAATAGATAGCCGATATGATGGGGCAGACAAGTAAAATAAAAAAATATAGCTGAAATAATTGGACGCCCGCGATAAGAAAAGTTGAAAAGATAGAGCACTCGCTGTATATATATAAATTTTTTGCCCTACAAGTAGTTCGATCCTGACACTTGTATACAATCCACGGACACAAACAAATGAAAGTGGGCAACATGTTCCATCATGCTTTGCTAAACAAAGATTCTAGTCTTGAAGGCAATATAAATAGCCTAGAGACTATCTTGACGTCCGTTCTACTTCATTAGAGTATAAACGTGATGTCAACAAGGTTCAAAAGAACCAAGATGAAAATGGAGTGACGGCAAATTCCTAACTCCAGGTCTCCATGGCAGTGCCTACAAGCCTAAAAACCCTTAGATGCCATCTCATCTCCGAAGGGTGCAGTCATGACTTCTCTGCAACTTAAAAGTCTGATTTCAAGGTAAGCGCCATGGTGACTCTTAATGCTGAATCTCCAATGAATATCTATATACTCACCTAAGAAGATTACTTGAGATGTTTTATCTTCGCCTTAGAAGGGATTGGTGGATATAGCAAGTGTGTGCCTACTCAAACAACGATTTGAAGAACGCAAACCGAGAAGAAATAAGGTAATGCAATGGTGTAACAGACTACACCCCGTACCACAAACCTAACGGACTCCTATACTATCAGAGGTTATGCATCTTTAACGTTAGGACGGGTTCAAACGGGGACAAACTGAACGCTCCGAGACGAGTATATAAACTAAGCCAGGTCATTATAGCACAAGTAAAAAAAGAAGTGCAATGGCTGACACCACTCCACCCATGTGCCATGCCCGTGGGCACAGTGGTGAGGGGCATTTGTTCCCACCCAAATTTGGACTCAAGAACTTAAGCTCAACTCTGGCGTAGGCAGCGCTAATGCCATCCTTGGCACAAGAAGCGCCAATGCTACCTCCGGCTCATGCCGAGCTGATGGGTATGATAAAGTGCATAAAATAATAAATAACTGCAAGTGCACGGTGATTGTAGTACGCGTTACGGGTCGATCCACAGAGATAATGTAATTTTATAATTCCTATTATTGTCCAGTCAAGTTATTAGGTTTTTTTAGAAAACTAGTAAGCAAATTTAAATTAGACTTTATAAATATTAATAAAGAAAGTTATACTTAGGGTTGAATCCTCTAGTTAATATAATGTGTAATCTACTTTGTAGTTACCTTTCTAGATTAGATCCTTTTAATTGATATTGATAAATTACACATGAAATCAAAAATTATATGATTTTCTAAATAGTCTATATTATCAATTTGTTAAAAAGCATAAACTATAAGATATTCTATATTATCTATCAATCTTCCTAATTTACCAAGATTAAAAGACTGTAAATTAAATTATCATATCATAAAGCTAAACTTTGTTTTCCTAAGAATAGAATATATGCGTCGCAACATAACCTATCAAAGTTAACAGCAAACCTAGATCCATAACATAAAAATCTAAATTTTATTAATCTTAATCTAATGTAATGCAAATCTACACCTTTGCATACCCTAAGTATGAACTATAAGCGCATAAATATCATAACTCATCAAAGACATAATGCAAAAATATAAACTTGATGTATGTAAATTAAGATCAACCATAAAAGCACAAAGAAAGGCAAATAAAAATAGATTAACTCATCATCCTACCATAGATTCATCACCTTAGATATAAATAAATTTACCTAGACATAAATAAAAAGAAAGCAACACAATAAATAAAAGACATAATTAAAACTAAATAAACTTACTAATAAAATCTTTGCTCCACACCAATGATCCAAAATAAAATCCTAAAACTAGGGGTTTTAGAGAAAATAAAAGTGGCGAGAGGGTTTATGCCTCCTGGAAACACGATATAAATAACCTAACATAATAAACAATAGCCGTAGGATCATTGTCGCCAAAGTTCATCATGAACGGCTCAGATAGGTCGGCGGATTGTGTGGAAAATGACTACAAACCGCCGAAATATTTAGGAGTCTGGAGCCCATCATTTTATGATGTCTTCGTCTCCTCTTCGTGGCTTTTATTAAGTGATCATTTCGTCGATTTATTGACCCGAGAGCACTTGCCTGTAATTGAAGTGGTTAGTTGCCTAGTTTAGACCGGTCCCTTGGTTGGCTTGCCTGCATCTCTTTATAAACAAAGATTTTGCATCCAATCAGATCTGATTTGATCCATTTCTTGCACGTAGACCTGTAATCTACACTTACACTCAATACACGTGTTTAGTAGTACTTTTAATTAAACTAAATAGCAAACAACATGGATATAAAACTGAAATAAATGTAATATTTTATGCTTATCAAATACCCCCACGCTTATCTTTTGCTAGTCCTCGAGCAAAACTAATAAAAGATAAACCTAAAAAGAAAAAGAAAAACGATCTAAAATGTAGCTCATTTTCGCAGACAATCGTGATTGCACTTAGCATGTGCAACAAGCCGTTAAAACTCCAGGTGTTCCTAGTAGGAGGAGTGTTGTCTTCTGAGGGTTTTAATGAATTACACCTACAAAATTCATAAAAGAGAAGATAAGAAACAAGAAAATAAAGATTAGGAAAAATTCTAAAAGCATCTCAAAAGTTTGTAAAGTCCTAAGCTTTCTCAAGTTTTCATCTCAAAGTGTTAGTTTTAAATATATGATTTCTATCATCTTTAATTGAATACTTAGTCCTATTTTTCACTCCTCCTTTTAACTGATTTTCATTCCTACATCTTGTGATTGTGCAATAGATTTTTAGTTATAAAACTCCTATTCAAACCATCATATCTCTATTTACTCTTCTAGCTCAAACTTTACAGCTAACTTTTTGGTGTTTTGATGAAAGTAAACTTAAATTTCGAAACCAGTACTTTATCAACTACTAATAGTAGTAGGCCAAGATTATTCTCCCATGGAGAACCGTGGGAACTTTTAATTCGGAAAGAACATTTGCTTGGCGGGGGTGTTAGAAAGAGACATATCCATACGCATTTGCCCCCTGACTAGTTCGTAAAATTTTATCTTTAGACTTTTTAACCACCTTTCGCATGAGCATCCAATGCTTCTTGAAGGCACGAATTCTCAGCTACTTAGTAAAGAAAAATATTTTATCTTTATTCAATTTTTTAATTATTATTAGATGTATCATCAGAAATAGAAACTTCACGGAGATAATCAGGTCATCCTATTCATCCTATTATCAAATATGTGTATGTGTAAATAAGATGTGAAGTAACTACGATCAAGTTATAGATGGGTTATTTTTTAGAATTAATATCTCTTAAAGACTTCAATACTTTCCCTTCATATTAACTTCGCTTCAATATTTGACCCAAAATTATTTATTTTCAAACAAACTAATTTAATCTTACGAAAATTCTTCCTTCATCTTTTCTCTCCTTTATCTCTTTATCTCTTTTTTTTCATTTTAAAATTATCTAAAAAGAAAACTAAAAGAAAGAAAATTCTAAACTAACTAAAACTGAAACTAAACTAACCTAATTTTTTTATATATTGTATTCCGGCCTAACTCTTAGGTTCATCCCTATGTTTAGCTCTACCACAACACCATTTCTTATCCTCATGCAATACATCAATCCAATCTCCAACCAAGTTGACCTTAGCCTTTAGATTAGCAATTTCTTCTTCTAAGTAATCCATCCGAATATCATAATGGTCAACTTTTTCCGTTAATTCATCAACTTTGTTCTCAAGGTCAGTGATTTCATTTTTCAAGGTCCTATGGGTCGAGACTAATCATTGCTTTCAGTGTTTAAGACCTCAATATATTTAGCTTAAATATTAAGCTATGAAGCTAATTCATCCTTTTGAGAACCTATTTCTATATTTTCTCGCGCCAAAGTTGTGTTACTAATCTCAAGTGAACTGCATCTAAACGCAAGTGCAATGACAATTTCGTTTTGAATATCAAGTGGTGTGTGTAGATGGTGTAGCCATGATATTAATACTGAAATAAAATACTAACCTTTCATGTAATTTCTCCAAAGTCGATTCTGTCAAAATCTGTAAACTTGCATAACACATTATCGCTCTTTTGATATTAAATGTTTGAAAAAAATGGAGAAATATTGACCATGGCATATATAAAAAAATTAATTTTTTTAAGCAAATAAAAAAATTAAACTAAGAAAAAAAAAAAAAAATGCAACTATACATCCCCCTAAACTTAGTTCCAACACTGTTCTCAGTGTTCTCCTCTTCTTTTACTTGGTCTTTCCGATTGTGATCGGCTCAAAAAGAAAATGGAATTTGTTTATGGGATGGGGTTTGCTGAATGAGAGTGAGGGTTTTATTTATAGTGAGGGAAATAGGGTTTTGGGAACGTGAAAGACACTTTTACCTCTAAAAGAAAAGAAAATTACAGAAAACCTATATTACATATTTTACATAGATATTATAGTGAATGATTGAATCAGATGTACTGCAGTTCATAGAGAACCATGAGCACACGCTCCGAATCGTCAGTGATAATTTAAAATGGTTTTAACTTTTGTCCATTCACTTTAAAACTTTGACCAGTTTTCAGAACTTTAAGTTCAACTGCACCATGATAAAATACCGTTTTTCCATGTATGGGCCCGTTCATCTAGATTTGAGTTTATCCGGAAAGAGATGCAATCTAGAGTTATAAAGGAGGACATTTTGTTCTATTTGCAATATTTTACGCAAGATATCCTTATCATGGAACACTTTGGTTTTATTCTTATAAATTTTTGCGTTCTCATAGGTATCATTCCTAATTTCCTCCAACTCATTAAATTGCAATTTCATTATTCCACTGGCTTCGTCTAGATTAAAGTTTAATTGTTTAATAACCTACATGGCTCGGTGTTCTAATTCAACAGGTAAGTGGCAAGCTTTCCTATAAATCAAACGATATGGATAAATCCCTAGATTGATTTTAAAGGCTGTTCTGTATGCCCAAAAAGAATCCACTAATTTAAATGACCAATCTTTTCGGTTATAACTCATGATCTTTTCTATAATTTGTTTGATCTGTCTACTAGAAACTTCGACTTGTCTATTGGTTTGGAGGTGATATGGTATAGACAGCTTGTGGGTAATCGAATATCTACATATAAGCGTCTCAAATGAGCTATTACAAAAATGTGTGCCATTATCACTAATGATTGTGCAGGGTGTGCCGAATTTAGAGAAAATATTCTCTTTCAAGAACTTGACAATAATTTTATTGTCATTGATTTTGCAAGGTACAGTCTTAGCCCACTTAGACATATAGTCCATAGCGCTCTCTCTCTCTCTCTATATATATATATATATATATATATATATATATATCCAAACAAATTTGGAAATGGACCCATCAATTCTCCGAATATCAAATATTTCTATAATCAAAATTGATTGTAGGGGGACCATATTTCTTCTTGTTATTTTACCTATTCGTAGGCAATTATCGCATATTTTGCAATATTCAACAGCATCTCTAAAAAGTGTGGGCCAATAGAATCCACATTGCAGAATCTTTTCTACTGTTTTTAGTCCCAAAATGACCTCCACAGGCTTAGTTATGACAAAATGATAGAACATTCTTTACTTCAGAATTGGGAACACACCTCCTTATAATTTGGTCAGGACAGCACTTGAATAAGTATGGATCTTCCAAGTAGAAGTGTTTAACTTGGAAGAAAAATTTATATTTATCCTTGTTGGGGTCAAAAATTACACCCCGGTTGACCAAGTCAAAATCAAAGTCAACCCAAGCCCAGGTCAAGACCGAGCATGGAAGAGGCCGGCCCCATACAAAAAAGAATGAAGCCATAAATTGGTTTAATGTAATTCTTTTTTTAGAAATAAATGTATGAAAAAATGGGCATAAAGCCAAAATTTTGTAAATCCCATGGCTTATGTGGAAAAATAAATAAGCACATAAAGCATGGGGTGGAATAAGCGCCATTTGGCAAAGCCTAAGAGGCTATATATAAAGCGTGTAGTCTATAAAAGCAAATATGATGAAAAAATCAAGGACGACTTTTCATTCTCTCAAATTCTAGGGTTTGTGCCTCCTTCTCCTTCCTCAAGGTTCTAAACCTTCTTTCTTTTTTTTTTGAATTAAATTAAGAGTTCAATCTCTCTTTTTCCAAAAAGAAACCGTTTTTCACCATAAAACCCTTAAAGGGGAACCCAGATCTTTCATAAAATCCCCAAAAGGGAAGATTTTTGAGTTTCACCCCTCTTCTTCTTCAAGATCCAGCCAACGGAAAGAAGGAAGAAGGAGACCCTTTTCCAAAAATCCCATTTCGGGAAGATCCAAGGCTCAAAAGAAGACCCAGGGCTAAAGGGGAGAAGAAAGAGGTCTTCTCTGATCATCTTCAAATATTTCTAAGAGTTTAACTCCATTCAAGATCTGTTGGAGTTTAACTCCATAAACAAAACCCTTTTTAGGAGTTTAACTCCAAACCTATACATAATCCCTGTTAGGAGTTCAACTCCAAAGCCCCTAGGGAGTTCAACTCCAAACCTATACATAATCTCTGATCATCTTCAAAGATTCCCTCTACCCCTTTTCCGCTGGTGTTTTCAGTGGTCGCGTGCCGTGCATGTGACCCACGGGCGTCCAGCGGTCGCGTACCGTGCACGTGACCTGCAGGCGCCCAGCGGTCGTGTGCAGGACACGTGACCCACGGGTGCTCAGCGCCCATGTGTGCCTCACAGGATCTGTGGGCGCTCAGCGCTCAGCGGTCGCGTGCAGGGCACGTGACCCGCGGAACCCAGCATCTAGTGGTCGCTTGCAGGGCACGTGATCCGCGGGCGCCCAGCACCCACGCATCCGGCTGATCGCACGCTTTTGGCGTGTCGGATGAAAGAATTAAAGTTTACCGCGATCAGGACGGTGTCGCTTTGCAGCTAGCCGGTGAGCACGGGTCGGTCCACAGGGAGATGGTGTTATCTTACCTTCTTGTCTTAGACGAGTCAATAAAGAATCTTGTATGTTTGTTTGTTCTAACCTATGTGTTTATCTGCAAGTATAAAGTTGTTAAGAAAATACGAAATTATAAGCTAAGAAATCCGTACTCAAAACCTTTGAGCCGAGTCTTGACCAATTGAAGCTAAGCAATCGGCAACAACGTGGATTAGGGGATTTAAGCGCGGTATTCGAGGAATCCGGCTTATTTACCCTTGTCCTTCCGTTCTTGTCTCTTGCCTTCGCCTCCGGCCAAACCGAACGCAACCGGTCGTGGTTAGGAATCACCGTTACCTTGTCAGGGTACGGTGCCTAACGGAGCGCTTGCGTATGGTTTGGGCGGAGTTCAAAAGGAAAATAACGGGAAAAGGAGATGAGAAGGAAATGTTAACTTATAAAACTTTATTAATTCTTAACAACAACAATAATTACAACATTCACAAAATAAACAAAAGAGAACAAAAAGAAAAGAACAAAGAAAAGAAAAGATACAAGTAATAAAGAGCATGAATAAAATTGCATGAAATAGAAAGACAAGTAATAAAAAGCGAGTAATAAAAAGAACAAGAAAAGAACACGGAAGTAGAACCCAAGCCAAGCATGTGCTCAATAGCCAACCCTTAAACTTGCAAGCTCAATGAAGAGGTTGCAAGATCAAGGGAAGGGTAGAAAACGCATGTTAAGTGAAGAACTAGTCCCGGGAGAAAATACGACCCTTGAGATCAATAACTAACTCTTACCCATTCAAGCTCAATGAAGAGGTTGAATGAGCAAGAGAAAGCAGAAATCTCAAGGGGGAGCAAACTAACAAGAAAGATAAAGAACCCTCATCTTCATTAATCTTCCACTCAAAAGCTCTCACTACAATTTAATGGAGAAAGAATGAAGAAGAGGAAGAAGAAGAACAAAATAACAAAAATCAAGAACAAAGAAAAGCTCCCTTTGGTTTGCTCTGAACTGCTGTATTTATAGGCAGAGAGTTGAAGTTTTAGGGCAACCAGCAGACTCCATATGAAATCCCCAAAGTGACCCTGAAATTTGGTGCATAGTGGGCCCCACCTAGCCGCGCATGCGCGGCCAATAGCCCCTATTGGCCGCGCATGCGCGGCCATTTAATGGAATTGGGCAGTGGAATTTTGGGAGATTCTCTGGTTGTTGTTTTCCTCGTGTTTGCCAACTTCAAAATGCGCAAAAGTCTTCAGAATAACTCCAGATTTCCAAGTCCAAGATTGCATATCTTTTTACTTTTGACTTTGTCTCTCCCTCGAGCTCCGCGCACCCATTGATTCTTGTGCAGCCCACCTCGTGCTCTGTGCTTGTCCCAGACATGAATGACCACTGTCACATGTCTTGTATCGGGAACCGGTACTCGGCACTGGACGGATATGGATGACCGGAACCCGGCTTTTATCTGCTGTCGACAGATGTTCTGCTTTTAGCGTAACTGTGGAGATTTTATCCTGATTTGCAATATTTGTCCTGGAAACCTGTATTCTGTAAACATGTAACAAACACGGATTAAAAGTACCTACCTATAAACACACGAGCGTAAGAATGGGCGGTATAAAATGCAATATTCTGATATGAACACCGGCACGTGACCCACGGGCGTCCAGCGCCCACACACCTGGCACGTGACCCCCAGCCTACTATCCGGGTAGCGGGATCCCCGTAAACTCTGCGAGGCCTTCGATATACCTAAGAACCTTCAAAACACAACACACGCTCACTGCACATTGAGTTCGCATGATCAGTTTGACCCGTCATTCGGAGGTTCCTTCGCTCCAAAGGCGAGGGGTAATTAACGACAGTTTAGTCCGCGGCATCCGGAGATTCAGATCCCCATAATCAATAAAGCCCAGCCTACCCTAGACAGAGGAAATCTGTAATGCGCCTGACAAGCGCGTGAGTATTCCTATCTCAATGGGGGTGACGAAAAACACCCTACAGATTCTGGCACGTCCGGTGGGACCTTTCTCTCCTCCCATATCTTGGGTCAAGCGTTCATGCAAACTCATTTAACATATATACCGACGTTTGTACTGAAATAATGTTCCTTTCGTGCAGCAATCAACTTTCAACGACGATGTCTCCCAAGATGAATTCAGCTGCCGAAACGACCCCAATCTCGTACGTGATCAAGATTAATGCTCATGTGGTTCTCTTTGTCAGTCTCAACCGGCAATGGGAGGAGCCACCCCGTCAATTTAGTTTGGTCGTCATCTACTCTGTTGGAAGCGCTCATCTAGCAGAGGTCTCGACAAACTAAGCGGCCAAACTGACCTCAAGGGGCAGGAGGCCGAACGTCGTGGTCGCCAGAGCATCCCACCCCAAATGCAAATCCGTATTCGAATGGCTCTCCACTGTTCCAACTGGGGGCAAGGCCGTCAACACCAATAGGGCCACAACGCAGCTCCAGCAAGCTCAGACGTTGCCCTTGACGATCGAGCGAGTAGGCAAGTGCTCAAACCTGCCAAGTGCTCAAAATAGAAAGGTTAAGATAGACGCGGCTCAGGTATCGAGCCAACAAAAGGGTTAGGCTTTGGCCAGGTGGAATCTTATGAGGTTCCAAGAGCAGGGTTACCCCGCGACGACGGCTGAGTCGGCCATAAAAGTCAGCAATTCGTTCGAACCTCTGAAGTGGGTTCAGAAAAATGCCATGAATGCCAGAATCAAGAAGACAGCAGTCCAAATGATGCTAAAAAGAGACATGTCCCAGCCCCAACAGAGAAAGCATGACACCGTCTCTTCAAGAGTCTATCAGGCGCTCTGTGCCGCACGAGAACAGCGGGGCAAAGACAAAAAGGAAGCACTATTCAAGAACCCGGTCAGACCAGCTGCCTTCAGTTGATTGCCCGTTACCGAAAAAGAGGGGCCCTAACAGCGATCCACGAAATCAGCTACCAATAATGAAAGGACGGCCGGATATGTTATCCACACTGTCTATATGGCGGGCATGCTCCCCAGCGACAACCTCCGCAGCAAAAGCAAGGATGGGGCCACCACATCCTAACCCCAATCTGGCTTGAATGTGATTGCCGTTTTCCAAGATCAGCCGCCTCCGCGGAATGATGAAAACCCTCTCAATGAGGCCGATAGGCAGAAAGACCCATTAGTCCATATGGGGTCAAGCTCGACAGCGAGGAAGAGCCGACTTTCCTTCCAAGGACCGCAGAGCAAGAGCTGCTTCAAGAGCTTCGAAAATAGCTCAGGAGCATAGATAAAGAGATGGCTAAGCTCTTTTCAAAAATTGACAACCTAACGAACGTTGTGATGTAGCTTACGGCTCAAATTGCTCGGGCACCTCCCAATCAAGCACAAGTCTTTACTCATGAGCTGGGTAATGACAACCCGAAGCAACCGATGCTTGTCCTTTTGGGTCGATTGGGCGAGCCGCATAAAAGCCGGCCACATTCCGCTTCTGGGGACGCCTTGGCCCCAGATAGCACCATCCCACTAACACAAGATCGGATAATGGATTTGGTCACTAGCAAGGCTATAACATTGGTAGCCGAAGCCGAAGCTCAGAAAGAAACTGGCAGTATTGGGCGGCCATATCCCGCACAGTACGATCTGATCGAGTTCCGAGCGGCTACGTCATTCCTAAGTTCGGAAGATTTGATGGGACAGGAAACTCAAATCGGCACGTCGCTCACTTTAAAGCGTTGTGCAGAAATACAGGGGGCAATGCTGCGCTCCTTCTTCGTCAGTTTGTCAATAGCCTGACCGGTGTTGCTTTCGAATGGTACGCGAGCATACCAGACGGGTCCGTCATTACTTTTGCCCAAATGGAGTCTCTGTTTTGGCAAAGGTTCATGAATGTCAGTGATAAAATCTCCATTGCTGACCTTGTGAGAACCAAGCCGGGAAACAACGAAAGCAACACGGACTTTATTGCCCGATGGCGCAACCTCATTGTCAAGTGAGAACCGTTGCTAGAACAAGACCAGTCCGTCAGCCTCCTCATTAGGAACCTCAGCAATTGGATGGTCCCATTTTTGTATACAGCAGGCTTCAAGACGTTTCAGGAGCTAACCAAGAAAGTCCAAATGCTGGAACGCTCGAAGCAAGAGTTTACCCCGGACTTTCAGAGAAACAAGACTTGGAAAAGCAAGTGAGACGACAACCGTAGAAGCGGTAATTCCAACAATATCAATGTCTTCAATGCGTCCAACAATGAAGATAAGCGAAAGGCAGGCGAATCCAAAACCAACCAGTCTCGAAAGCCAGTGCTGGGAGGAGAAGGGCCTTCCCTAGAGGAGAAAAATAACAAGGTTTACTCTTTCAGAAGGGATAAGGTCCGCAAGATATTCAAAGATGCCTTGAACAACGGTCTATAATTGCCAGAGTAAAAAAGACCCCATGAAAAAAAATTGACCAACAATCCCCTGTATTGCCCTTACCATAGAGTAGTGAGCCATGCAATCGAGAATTGCTATATTTTTAAAGACTGGGTCGAGAAGCAGTATAAGGCTGGAGAGATCGAGCTGTCCAAGAGTATGTTGGTGAACAATCAAGTTGAAACCACCAATTTTATACAGATAGAATTTGAAGCCTTCTAGGAGCAAATAGCTGAACCCGCTGCCCCGAGGAATGAATCCAACTCGCCGCAGCCTTCGTGGAGTGCACACATATATAATAAAACAAAGAAGATGCTAAAGCTACTTCGGAAAGAGCCCAGAAAAGAATGGGAAGGGTAGAAGAAGTCTACCATTCCAGCTGCCAATTCGGCTCCAACAGGCTCAAAATCCAAAAAGCTCAAGAAGAAGAAAAGTGCAGTTCGATGCGAAAAAGAGTCTGCAGGGAGATCGACTATTAAAAAATATATCGATTCCCTCGAAGACTATGAACAGAAGGAAAGAACTCTAATTCAATTGAAGGAGTTCTTCCCTGTAGAAGCGTCTGAGATTCTGGAGGAGCTATAAAAAGACTCCAATGAAGAGATCCCTATAGTAACCTGCTAATCCATCTTGGCAGTGACTCTGAGGAGGAGCTCCATTTTCCCGAAGAGGACAAGGAGCTCGCCACAAAGGCCAACCAAATCCAGCTCAGAAGTGGCAGGGCTCTACCGCAAAATCAGGGCAACGCCCCAAAAGGAAAGGAAAAACAGGGGCTAATGAGAAAGATGGAAGAGAACCGGCTAATGAAAACTCAAGTCCTTCCTCAGTGGACTACAATGTCTTGGCTCATCTCCGGAAGTTTCCGTCTCTCCTGAGCATCTACGATGCCTTGGTCCTATCTAAAGAGCCTAGATATGTTCTCATTCACGCTCTACAAAACCCTGAGCGGTATCAGGCTCGCTTTGCGAAAATTAATATGAAAGAAGTCCAGTACGCTCTGCATGCTGCCGCAGTCACATTTAAGGACGAAGACTTACTACTGGAAACGGCTGAGCATAATTGGCCACTTTACGTGACCGGGTACAGCGACGGAGATCGGATTAATCACATATTGATTGATCCGGGATCCTCAGTGAACATCATGAACTTGCAGACTTTGAAGAGTTTGTCAATGGACGTCCGATACCTGTCAAGGGAAAGGATTGTCATTCAAGGCTTCAATCAAAATTGCCAGTAAGTTCTGTGATCCATAGCTCTGCCGATCAGGTTCGGGGACCTACAAACCGAAGCCAAGATATACGTGATCGACGCCGACACGTCTTATAAAATTCTCTTGGGGCGGCCGTGGCTCCACGATTACGGCATTGTTCCGTCAACTCTCCATCAATGCATGAAGTATACGAAAAATGGCGAAGAAAGACACATTGACGGAGATATCCAGCTGTTCGTTGTGCATCAAATCCGATATGAAGATTCTCGGTATTTTGTGAACCCCCAAAATGCTAAGCCACAACTGACCGAGGACAGAACGGCCCCGAACTCAAAAGCGAATCTGAGCCGACTGTCAATTTCAAAAGTAAAAACCCCCAACTGCGCCCACATTTCGGCAGTGACACTAATGAGTCCAACACTGAAAGTCCTTCCTTCCGTAAAACTCGCCCGCGTTTCGGAAGTGATATGGACGGGTCTTGATACTGAAGGACTATCCGGTAGCAAAATTCGCCCTCATTTCGGCTGCGACACTGAAGAGTCGGAGGAAGAGGACCCGTCTTGCAACATCTATGCAGATTGGGCCCTCATGCAAAAAGCGAAGTTAAGAGAAACCTTCAGGATTACAGAAGGGTCCCTAGCTATCAGAAGGGTGCCAGAGCAGATGTGAAATGAGCTAGATGCATTGTCAGTCTCCACCGTAGACCAGCTTAAAACCTTCTACATTCCTGGAAGAAAAAGTGGACAGAAGGGCATCCTGTTCTATGGGTTAAACCCTGTCACGCACCCGGATAATTTTTCTATCACGTGCCTTCCCTATGAGAGAGGCATAAAATCCGCCCTCAATCCCAGATATTATGCGCCCGAGATGCGGGAATATTTTGAAAAGTGTGGATGTCGGTTATATCAAACGGGCTCCGAAGTGAAATTTTATGAGGGGCTGTGGCACTCGCCTCAGGTCCGATCACTCATCGATGGACGAATCCCAGATAGACGGGGCATAGGTTTCATTAAACCTGATATCAAGGCATGTTACATGATTCATATTGGTGAAGCCAGCGAAGAATCAAACGATGAAAACGAGCTAGTCGAGCCAGAAGAAGCCCCTCAAGAGTTCGAAGATAGCAGATAAGCAACCTTCGACGAGCTAACCGAGGTTGATTTGGGAATGCCCGATAATCCAAGGCCGAATTATATCAGCTCACTCTTGTCAGAGGAAATGAAAGAGTAGATAGTCGCCCTGCTGCATGATTTCGCCGACTGTTTCACATGGACGTACAAAGAAATGCCTAGCCTTTCCCCTGAAGTGGCCGTGCATAAGCTGGCTATATCTTCTGATGCTAAACCAGTCAAACAAGCTCCTCGAAGAATGAGAATGGAATTGGAAGAAAAGGTCATCAAAGAAACCAAGAAACTCATCGACGCCGGCTTCATCACGAAAGAGAAATACGCTGAATGAATCGCGTGCATCGTCCCAATGAAAAGGAAGAACGGGAAGATACGAGTTTGCGTCGATTTCAGGGATCTCAATAAGGCATGCCCTAAAGACGATTTCCCGTTTCCAGTCATGGAAATGATGGTCGATGACACCTCAAATTATGAGCTGTTCACCTTCATGGACGGTTCGTCTGAGTACAATCAGATAAAAATGTCGCCTGAGGATGAGAAGCATACAACATTTCGAACCCCGATCAGCATATACTGTTACAAAGTGATGCCGTTCGGACTGAAGAACGCATGTGCTACATATTAAAGTGCAATGACCAATATCTTTGATGATCTAATCCATAAAGTCGTCAAATGTTATGTTGATGATCTGGTCGTCAAGGCTAAAGCCAAGGCCGATCGCATCTAAGATCTTAGGACCTTTCTCACTAGACTGAGGGAATACGATCTGAAGATGAATCCTCTGAAGTGTGCTTTTGGCGTGTCATCGGGAAAATTCCTGGGCTTCATAGTCCGACATCGAAAGATCGAAGTTGACCCATCCAAGATAAAGGCCATCATAGAGATGCCCCCTCCAAAGAATCCGACGCAGTTAAGATCTTTTCAAGGCAAGTTTGCTTATATACGAAGGTTTATCTGAAATTTATCGGGGAGATGTAGGCCATTCTCAAAGCTCATGAAGAAAGGAGCTCTTTTTGTCTGGGATGTCGAATGTCAAGAAGCGTACGAAAGTATCAAATAATACCTGTTGCACCCTCCAGTGCTTGCTGCCCCTATTCTAAATAAACCGCTGATTCTCTATACTGCTGCGCTAGATGAGTCACTCGGTGCGCTCCTTGCCCAGAACAACGAAGAAGGAAAAGAGAATGTCCTCTACTACCTCAGTCGACCGTTAGTCGGGGCGGAACATAACTATTCCCTGATCAAAAAGCAGTGCCTGGACCTGATATTTGCCATGAAAAAGCTAAGACACTATCTTCTCGTTCATCGGGTTATGCTGATCTCCAAGGTCGACCCGCTCAAACACTTAATGACTAAAGAAAACCTAGCCAGTAGAATGGTAAGATGGGCTATCATGTTGCTTGAATTTGAAATAATCTATACTCCTCAGAAAGCAGTAAAAGGGCAAGCCCTTGCTGACTTCCTTGCTTCTCATCCCGTACCAGAAGGGTCACCGCTCAATTGTGAGTTACCCGATGAACAAATGCTGCACCTCGAAGTTGATGAGCCATGTTGGGTGCTCTACTTTGACGGAGCCTCATCAATTAGGACATCAAGCAAATCAAGCAGATAAAAGCAGGGATAGGATTGGTGTTCATCACGCCATCGATGGGAACCCTACGGCGTTCTTTTGCTCTTACCGAGCCTTGCACAAACAACGAGGCCGAGTACGAGGCTCTGATAGCTGGTCTGGAGCTCGCTATAGAAATGGAAATCCTTCAGCTACGTGTCAACAGTGATTCCCAGCTTGTTGTCAACCAAGTAAGTGGCGACTATAAGATATACAAACCTAAGTTAGCTTGGTACAGAAGCCGGATGGTGGAGCTTATGAAACAATTCACCCACATTGAACTGATGAGAGTTCCTAGGGCGTTGAATGGAAAATCTGACGTACTCGCTCGCTTAGCCAAGGAGCTGGCTGATCCCGATGTGGATGAAATTTTGATAATAGTCAGAAGCCAGTAAATTCTAACTCCGGCCTCTTTGCGTGAAGAAGGAAGCGTAGAACAAGAGAACAATCCTGCCGAAGAAGCTCTGATCATCCAAGATGAGCCCGATTGGAGAGAACTGTTCATAGAGTACCTCCAATACGACAAACTGCCCGAAGGAAAATCTGCAAGGATTCAGCCGAAGAAGAGAGCTCTTCGATACGTGTTTGTAAATAATACACTATACCACAGATCATATGACCAACTCTGGCTCAGATGTCTGTTATCGGCGGAAGCCCAAAAAATCATGAAAGAAGTTCACTCAGGCGTCTGCGGAGCTTACCAATCCGGCCCTAAAATGCGGCTTCAAATCAAACGGCTTGGATATTTCTGGCTTACTATGATAAGGGATTGTGAAGAGCATGCAAAAAATGTCATCTCTGCCAAATTCACGGCGACTTCGATCACAAGCATCCCAATCCGCTGCATCCTACGGTGGCGTCACGGCCCTTCGAAGTTTGGGGCACCGACATAGTTGGTCCAATTGATCCTCCATCATCTAAAGGCCACCGATTCATATTGGCCTCCACTGACTACTTCTCCAGATGGGCTGAAGCTGTCCCGCTAAAAAAATTCAAGACAGAAGATATTCTGGCGTTCTTCCAACATAATATCCTATATCGCTTCGGTACACCTAGAAGAATCATTTCTGAAAACGGGCCTTCTTTCAAGAGCTTCAAAATCTCAAGGTTCGCTATTCAGTATAAGATAGACTGGAGATATTCCTCCATCTATAATCCAAGGGCCAATGGGCTAGCCGAAGCTTTCAATAAAACTCTATGCAAGCTCCTGAGGAAAAAAGCTTTAGCCAATAAGAGAGACTGGAATCTCAAACATCACGAGGCGTTGTGGGCATATCGTACCACGCACCGTACTCCAACTCAGTCCACTCCATACTCACTACTCTTCGGAGTGGAAACAATCCTCCCGCTCAAAGTCGAAGTTCCAAGCCTAAGAATGGCCATCCAACACGAGTTGATGGAGGAAGAAAACGTCCTCCTTCGGCTCGAAGAGATCGACGCCCTCGAAAAAAAGAGGCTCGCAGTACAGCAAAATCTGAAGCTGTACCGAGCCCAAATGTCACGGGCCTATGATAAGATGATCCGTCTCTATGCTTTTAAGAAAGGCGAATTGGTGTTGGTCCTCAAAAGACCGATCATCCCCAATCGACATGCCAAGGGAAAATTA
Source organism: Agapanthus africanus (assembly GCA_030015575.1). NCBI lineage: Eukaryota > Viridiplantae > Streptophyta > Magnoliopsida > Asparagales > Amaryllidaceae > Agapanthus > Agapanthus africanus. The sequence continues at coordinate 793,136,162 of CM057340.1, read as the reverse complement.
GAGCCAAAATGGAAGGACCATACAACATCGAGAAAGTGTGTGATGGAGGATCCTACTAGCTGATAAATGACGAGGGAGAAAGGCCCATGCCACCCATCAATGGCTGTTACCTCAAGAAATACTACGCGTGAATGTTTCAAGTCGTAGGCGAATTGAGCATACTAGCCCTACGGTCTGGATCATACATCCTGCAAAACCATATACAATCCACGGGCATAAACGACCCCTATCTCTCCCAAGTCCTATCGGCGAGGCTACATTTAAAGTCCCACCAGTGATGAAGATCCGCCAATGTAAAAAAGGGTATGTCCATAAGCAAAATGGGCACGGATGAAAACCCGAAAGGGTTCCGTGAGTAAAAACAGCAGGACTGCCGGCGAATTTGTGAAAACCCGAAAGAGCGCAAACTCATGAAAAGAGATGAAATACACTTGCAAAGTTCTCTCGACCCGGTGAGAAGAAAGTCCCTGCATGAGATCCTTACGACTCACAAAGGAGCAACACACTTAAGAATCCCCACGATTCTTAGGGAGAAATACACCTGCGAGATCCTCTCGACTCGTAGGGAGAAAATGCTTTTATGAGACCCTTACGGCTCATAAAATTGAAAAGTCTTAGGTGATGAGGATCTAAACTTTTCTCCTAAGCCATCGTTCCCTAACGGGCATGGCAAATGATGAGTCGCTCCTGGCACTACGCTTCAGTGTTAGCGGTGCTGATGCCGACCCAAAAACCTAATCCCAAGTCCTCCTGGGGAAAATGATGAGTTGCTCCTGGTATTATTCTAATGCAGCAGTGCTGATGCCGACCTAAAAATCCAAATCCCAGGTCTTCCCAAAGGCAAATGATGAGTCGCTCCTAGCACTAAGCTTCAGTGTTAGCGGTACTGATGCCGACCCAAAAACCAAATCCCAAGTCCTCCCGGGGCAAATGATGAGTTGCTCCTGGTATTATTCCAGTGCAGCAATGCTGATGCCGACCCAAAAACCAAATCCCAAGTCCTCCCGGGGTTAATGATAAGTTGCTCCTTACATTATTCCAGTGCAGCAATGCTGATGCCAAACAAAATCCAAATTCAAGCTCCTCTCAAATTCGAAAGTCCCGCCAAACAAGGCAGAAATCAAACAGATCAAATTAATGTCCCACTCGGTAGCGCTTCCAAGCTCAAAAGTCCCACTGGATGGGTAGAGAACTCCTAAAATAAATCAAATTAAACAAATCAACCCTGACACCGTAGAAAGTGGAGCAAGTCAACTTCAACCCCGACACCGCAGAAAGCGGAGCAAGTCAAATCAAATCCCGACACCGCAAAAAGCGGAGCAAGCACCGACCGTCCAAGTCGCAAAAAGGGCAGCACTGACCGTCCAAGTCGCAAAAAGGGCAGCATCGACCGTCCACGTCGCAAAAAGGGCAGCACTGACCGTCCAAGTCTCAAAAAGGGCAGCACCGACCGTCCAAGTCGCAAAAAGGGCAGCACCGACCATCCACGTCACCAAAGGAGCAGCGCCGACTGTCCAAGTCACAAAAATGGTAGCACCGACCATCCACGTTGCTAAAATGGCAGTATCGACTGTCCAAGTCGCTAAAATGGCAGTATCGACCCTCCACGTCGTCAACAGGGAACCCAACCAAATCAAGTTCCATATAGAACAAGATCCATCAATTTCATGCACACACCCCACATACGCAGTGTGCATTTATTAATGGGGGGCACTTTGTTGGGGTAAAAAATTACACCCCGGATGACCAAATCAGAATCAAAGTCAACCACAAGCCCAGGTCAAGACTGAGCATGGAAGAGACCGGCCCCATGACAAAAAGAATGAAGCCATAAATTGATTTAATGTGATTATTTTTTTAGAAATAAATGTATGTAAAAGATGGGCAGAAAGCCAAAATTTTGTAAACCCTGTTTCGCCCAACCAGAGCAAAGCTCTGTTGAAATTCAAAATTCAAAATTTTGAAGCAACGCTTCAAATCTCGGGCGCAACGCGCCACATGTCACGCGCTGATATGTCAGCGCAGCGCCCAAGAAGGCGCGCCCAATCAGAGCAAAGCTCTATTTTTCTGAAGCAACGCTTCAGTTGCGCTGCGCTCTGCGCGACACGTGTCAGCGCATATGCGCTAGCGCAGTTGCGCTGCGCTCTGCGCTGCGCGACACGTGTCACGCGCTGGGGCATCTGCGCCAAACAGAATTAAATTTTCAAGAAATCTTCTCTGTTCTTGTTAAAACAAGAAGATTTTCTTCTGCAAAGCAGAAGCCCTTGGATCAAAGATCCAACGGTGGGGAAAATTCCCCAAATCACCCAGAGAAAGATCTCTTTAACAAATTTAACTAATTTATGGGCACTATAAAAAGGACCCTAGGCCTCAATTAAATAGAAGGAACATCTTACTAAAAGAAAAAGAGAAGAGAACTCTTGAAGAATTCCTCAAGAACAACAAAAGGTAAAAGAACCTTTAGGAAAAAGAGAAAATTCTCTTATGGACAGATTATGGATCTAAGAACAAGATCAATAATTTTTTTTTTAAATAAAAAGAAAAAAATAAGTAATAATAGTGCTTTGCACTTTTTTATGAACCTCTGGTTCCTGAAACAAAAAAGAAAAATTTATTTTTTTTGATCTAAATTAGATCAAGAAATTAAATAGTGCTCTGCACTTCTGTTCTTGAATCTAAAAGATTCTTAGTGCTTTGCACTTCCAAACTGCGCTGTTGCGCTCTTGAGAGAGCGCCATGTGTCAGCTGTAAAACAACTTGCGCTCTTGAAATAGAGCTTTGCTCTCTGGAATTGGCGCAACTCACCAGAGCGCGCTACGTGTCAGCAGCGCAACAGCGCAGCGCACTGCGCTGTTGCGCTTGCACTCACCAGAGCATGACACGTGTCGTCATCATATGAGCTTGCGCTCATTACTTAGCGCAAAGCGCCAAACAAATACACTGTATTGCTTACAAAAGGGGCCAAGCCCAATTAAAGAAGGCCTAACAGGCCTAATAAAATGCAACGCATTACTTTAAAAAGGGCAGAGCCCAAACTAAAACAGATGCGCTGCATCATAAAGAAAAGGGACAGAGCCCAATTAAAAGGCCTAACAGGCTCAATCAAATATGCTATGCATTTTAAAAAGGGCAGAGCCCAAACAAAATAGATGCTCTGCATCATTTATAAAGGGCAGAGCCCAATCAAAACAAGAATAATGCAGTGCATTAAAAAGAGGTAAAGCCCTAGAACAGGCCGAAGACAAAAAAAAAAATATTGAAGCTGGACTTAGCCCAATTTTGGCCATAAGTTCTTAAATTAAATTGACTGAGCACGACTGCTCTTTTAAATTAATTTATATCCGGTTCGAGGGTACATCTCCGAGCTCCTCTGACACTTATCGTTGTAATCCTTCAACGACGTCAGAGAGGTGACGGGTCCCGACGACCACATATGTCAATATGGACTGCGGGGTCCTTAAACTCGTGGACCGAAACGTCCTTAAACTAATATTGGACCGAAACGTCCTTAAACTAATATTGGACCGAAATGTCCCTAAACTAATAATGGACCGCCACGTCCCTAAACTGGAATATGGACCACTACGTCCCCAAACTGGAACAATAGAGCCTCCTAATGCTCCTTTGCCGGATCTAAACGGTCCCGTTTAAGTTGATCTTAGCCCCAAATACGGCTAACGTATCCTTAAACACTCAAATGAACGATAAAATTCCAAATCGACCTTGGTTCAAGGGTACATCTCCGAACTCCTCTGACATATGTCGTTGTAATCCTTCAACGACGTCAGAGAGGCGACGAGTCCCGACGGCCATATATTAAATGGATCACCCCGTTAAGTCGATCTTAGTCTCAAACAGGACTAACGTATCCTTAACGAACGTTTAAGTTGATCTTAGCCGCAACGCGGCTAACATATCCTTAAACTAAAAACACCGAACCCAAATCTAAGTAAATACGGATTTGGACTAATCCACGTCCTACGGACGACGGCATTACTCAGTCTCCGTATACAATCCACGGGCAACCACAAACAAAACAAACACACATGACACGAAGTGAAATTCTGGAGAAGGAGAAAGTGGCTACCGCGATGCGGTAGCGTAATTAACTGCAGGGGCTTACGCCTGCAGGGAAGAGCGTCCCCACAATCAAAAACCCCTCAAGCGAGGGGGAATCTGACAAAGTCTGCTACATCGGCCGCATCCGTCTAAACCTTCGATACACGGTGCCATAAATCAACTTGGCATCTTCGGAGAGGTAGACGGATAAAACCAAATAGCATCTGCCCCGAATCTCAGTGCCAGACGTCCTAACGTCTCGGCCGCCATTCGGAGGGGAACAGATTCTGGCACGCCCGGTGGGACCTCTTCCTCTTTCCACTCCATACTTCGTGTGTCGTCTTCGCGAACCAATCGCGGTTTGTTAAATGGTTGCCTTTGGATTCCAAGTTTACTAAGATTTGGTCTCTCATTGGGTAAAGAAGAGAAATCAAGCATCGATGGCCTCAACCTGTTCGAAGTGCTCCAATTGCGGTTGCAGCTCGCGTCCGGCCTCAACTGGGGGCATAACCTACGGGCCCCAAGCGGCCTCTTTGTTCACCATGCCAGTGGAACAGGTAACTCAAGCCACCACTGGGCTCTTCTTCGGGACCATGCTCCCGCCGACGAACTTTAGCACTCCTGTGCCCGAACAAGAAGATCCCAAGAAGTCGGTTTTCGATCGACTTTCAATTACTGCGGCCCCTGTCAACAGGTCGCACAATGCCAAACCAACGGCCTCTGTTTTCACCAGGCTAGATCAGAACCATAGAGTGGCCGTCCCAAAGAGGGCAACGGCCGCTGCTTTGGAAGACGTTAAAGCGGTTTCTCCCATCAAAGAATCGGTCTTCGCGAGATTGACGATTCCCACTCCTGCCCCTATTGGTCAAAGGACATCAGTCTTCAATAGGCTGACATTGGCAGTCACCCCACATTCAAACAGGGGGCAAAAAGAAACTATCTCAATTTCCGAACCAATCCCGATGGCTCGTCGTGCGCGACGTCGCCATTGGCAACGAGTGAGGAAAGCAGGGGGCAACTCCCCCTCAGGGCTAACTCCACCTGCTCCAATGGTGGAGGTCAACGCTGCTGTTCCAACTGGGAACAGCTTTGAATCGCTGAGGAAAGTGAGGAAGAACTCTCCAATTGCTACATTGAAAAGATCTCCGCCTATGGAGAAAGCTCCGGAGACAAAGCAGGAACAGCCCCCTCAACGGCTGTCGTCAAAAATTTATAAAGTTTGGCGTAGAGTTCAAGACTCCGTGATTGACCCGGACCACTTTCATCACCAGAAAAAGGCAAAGGTGGAAAAAGACAAAAACCGCCCCATTAAACAACAGGGGGCAACAATTGCTAAGATGCCCACTTCAACGGTCCACAAAAGAAGGAGGCCAGAGAAAGCTCCCGTAACAATGGCAAAGTCTAAAAGCGGTGAGCCTAAACGCCCCAAGTCAGGGGGCATAACGGTTCATACGGTTTATATGGTTTCTGGAAAAGAGGAAAGCCGCACTTCTACGGGTCACCGACCGCTCACCCGATCAGTGACCAAGGCTCAGGAGCAGCAACAAAAGCTCCAGGAGATGATGAATGCTATGGCCGTGCTTACAGAGCCAAAAGAAAACCCTGAAGCGTCCTTAGATGAGCGCCGAGACGAAGAGACCGACGCCGAGTTCCTTCGCCGAATATTGGAAAAGAAGGACAAAGAGGCTGCTGAACAAGCGGCCAACATACAGCGTATGGGCCTCCTCTTCCAGGACATGATAGGGATGATGATACAACAAGATCCCCCGAATGAAGAACCTCCGATCGTCCTTGGAGACGATAGGGGAGAGACATCGAATCCTCAGCCCATTCTATCAACGGCTAAAGAGGATACAATCTCTAAAACTGATCTGGACGAATACATAGCCCAGCAAATAAGGGTTCATCATGCGGCCGAAGCAGCCGGCCACGTCGTAAAAATGGGGCGGCCATATCCAGGCTGGTATGACCAAATCAAGTACCCGCCGGGTTACACAATTCCCAAGTTCCATGTCTACAAGGGGACCGGCAATCCCCATCAGCATGTTGCCCAGTTCAGGGCGCTTTGCGGTAACACCGGCGGCGATGACAAGCTTTTGCTCCGCCAGTTCGTTGGAAGTCTATCAGATACGGCGTTCGAGTGGTACTCTGAACTCCCTAATGATTCTATTAAAACCTTCGCGGAAATGGAGCTGCTGTTTACCCAACGCTTTGCAAGCGCCAGTGAACGCACCCGGATGACGGCACTGATTAACGCTAGGGTAAAACCCGGCGAGACATGGGTTCAGTACGCTATACGGTGGCATAATCTATGGTCGAAGTGTGAGCAGCGCATAGAAGAAGCCCCTGCGGTGGGAATGTTTGTTGGAACCCTTGATCCACAAGCAACCATCTCACAGTTTATGATGTTCTTCAAGCCGACTACCTTCCAGGCTTTAATTGACAAACTAGCGCAGATGGACCAGATGGGCCATAAACCCCCTCTCCCAAAGCCAGACTCCCGAAATGACAAAGGAAAGGGAAAAGCGATCGTTGTCGCTAATGCTCAACAACAACCGAACGACTCGAAGCCGGTTGCTCGTCCAAACAATACGCGCCTGTACGTACCCCTTGAGGATAGGATGGGACGTCCTTATTCCTTCCCCCGCGATAAAACAAGGAGGTTATTCGAGCTGGCGTTGCGCAACACACTCATAAATTTGCCGGATCCAAAACGTTCGTTGCAACCAAGTGACATCAACGAGCCCAACTACTGTCCTTATCATCGAGTACTAGGCCATCCGATCGAAGATTGCTACGTTTTCAAGAATTGGGTTGAAAACCAGTACCGACAGGGCAAGTTCGCGTTATCTGACAAATGGAAGGTGAATCCCCCGCAGCCCCACACCGCTAAGGGGACGAATACGCCGGGGGCAACATGCTCCGTCATTGAAGAAGCTCCTTGGGAGGTCGTATTATCAGCCAAGACAAAGAGGATGCTAAACGATCTTCAGACATGTCCAGCGATCGAGTGGAAGAACCCGTTGGAACCGCAGGTCATTGAAGGGATGTTGAAACCACGTCCAACTCCAAGGACCGATGGTGGTGGTTCAAGCACTTGCAGCCAGCCGTCAAAATCTTCGAAAAAGAAGAAGAAGAAATCTAAGAAGCCCGTGAAGCCTGGTGACAAGCGCACGGACTTACAAAAGCAAATTGACGCGTTGGAAGAATACAACCAAAAGACACGGACTCCCATTACGCTCCAAGAGTTCCTCAACCACGTCTTTCAAGAGGAAGGAGAGGGAGAAAGTTCGTCAGATGAAGCTGAAGAATGCGTCGCGAGCTGTCATATGATTTCCCATTCGATCACGAACGATGAGGAGACTCCTTGCACCGAAAAGCTGGGGGCAGATCCTGAACCAAAAGTTCTGGGGCCACCAGAGGAAATAATCGACGCACTCCTTAATGAAGCTCGGTTGAAAAGTAAAGCTGATCGGGAGCACGAGGCGGCTATATTTGAAAGGGCCAAGCGCTAGCGACTTGATGAAGAAGCTAAGACAATCCCGCTGGAGCAAAACGCCTCCGCTACCGACAAAAGCCAACTCAGGATGAGGAAAAAGTTCGCTAAAGCCATATCAATGGGCATGAAGCTACCATCCTCTGAAGGAAACATCGCCGGTGAAGTGGAAACGCACCCCTCGTATTGCTTATATCATCAGAGGATTTCGCACCCCACTCAAGAGTGCAAAGCTTTCGATAAATGGTGGCAAGGATACGTTGCTCATCGACAACGCTTTATGCGGGAAAAACGTAAAACTCGTCGGGAGCAGAGAAATACGACCGAAGGGCTTAAAAGAACTGTTGGCGATTGTCACATGGTTAACACCGGTGGATCACAAGTGCCTACATTCGGGAGTGATTCTGATGAAGAACTAGAACTTGCCCCTCTCTTTAAAGAGTCCGCTTCGAGAACAGAAGAAGAACCAAAGGTTTGCGAAAATATCCGGCTACGTAATCGCACGCTGCCCGAAAAGAACCCTCGGACCCTCGAACAGGAAAGATAAAGGGAAAGAAAAGGTCTCTGAAGACATCATCTTAGATGACCAAGCGGCGGAAGAATTAAACGCCAAGGACCCGCCGAAGAGAAATAAGGTAGACTACAACGTTTTGGCGCATCTGAGGAAGCTGCCCTCACAGCTCAGCGTTCTTGACGCCCTTTTGCTATCAAAAGAGGCGAGAAATTTGTTGATTAAGGCGCTCCAAGACCCGGAACAATTCCAAGCATGCCTGGCCGAGGAAAAGATGAAGGATGAATTAGAGGAAGTACACACGGCTGATGTTACTTTTGGTGATGAAGACCTTCTACTTGGGACGTGCGAACACAATCGCCCTCTCTATGTCTCGGGATACTGCTATGATATAAGGATAGGCAAAATCCTGATCGATAACGGGTCTTCTGTTAACCTACTCAACGTGCGGGTGTTGAAGGAAATCTGCATGAGCGTTCAGCACCTTGCTCGGGACAAGATCACCATCTCCGGGTTCGACTCCCAATCGTCAAAGACTCTTGGATCTGTGATACTGACGCTATGCTTCGGGCTACTCGTCACGGACATTAAGTTCCACGTCATAGACGCCAAGACATGCTACAACGCTTTGCTCGGCCGACCATGGTTACACGAGTACAACATCATCCCTTCTACACAACATCAGTGTATGAAGTATTTTAAGGATGGTTTCGAGTATACCATGACGGGAGAACTGAACCCGTTCTCTGTGAATGAGGTCCGCAAATACGAAGATGCCAAATACTTCTTGCCGGATTTCGAAGACACGGAGAAGTGTCACAAGCCGGAAAATAAAACTAACGCCACCATCCCTGTCTTCGGCAGTGATATCGAGGAGGAAGAGGAGATCGTTTATTCGGGTCCGCCCCAACATAACAAGCCAGGACCGTCCACTCCTACATTGGTCTTTGGTAGTGATTCGGAGGATGAGGTCCATGTCGTATTCTCTGCTCGACCTTCAATACAAGCTTCCGCTGACGAAGAACAAAGTCTGCAAGTCGCCATGGTGCCGCCTAAACATCATAAAGAACTGGACGCACTTAATATCTACAGTGTAGAAGAGCTGCAGACATTCTATATCCCTCCCAGGCGAGAAAACGAGAAGGCAATCCTATTCTACCGTTCTGAAGAAAACAAGGTGGAAAAAGAAGTCTGGCATGGCGCGGATCCCACGCTCGACAGGCTTCAGCCTATCCGTCTTCCCAGATATTATACAGAAGGTTTGAAGAAGCTGCTGAAACGCCAGGGGATATCCTTCAAACAGACCGTTAGAGAGGCCAAATTCTATGACAGGGTCTGGAACATTCCCGGGATCCAACGCAAACTGCCTAACGGGAGAATGGAAACAAGAGGGCTTGGATACATCCGTTCAAAGAAGCGAGAGTTACTACCCGGCTGCTACGTCGTATATGACCTTGATGAAGAAGCGGATGCTCAATGGGAGGACGCTAATCCTAAGCCAGTGAAAGTTCCAGATGCAAAAGAGCCCAGTCCGTCGTTCGAGGAACAAATGGACAGACTTGTAAAGAAAGCTGGTCAAAAGGTCCGAGATGATCACAACCGTGAGACGGCCATCTACGAGAAAGCCAAGACGCAACGCCTTCTCCAACAGGCTGTAAAGGATGAAAATGCCGCTCCTTGTCAACCCGTTATAAAGAAGGCTCGACGCAAAAGCAGAAATAAGCCGAAAGGCCAAAAAGGCGCTCAACAGCAGCAAAGCAGGGCTAAGAAGCCACGCAAACGGGAATCGAGCGTTATTGACCTATCCCTTGTGAAGAAAATGGGTCGAGCATACTCATTTCCTCGGGAAAAGACGAAGAAAATACTTGATCTCGCCCTGAAACATCAGATGCTTACATTGCCGGAGTCTAAACACCCTGAACAAGCAGGCGAAGCCTCACACCCGGACTATTGCTCTTACCATCGAGTAGTAGGTCATCCTCTTGAATATTGCTTCACCTTCAAGAATTGGGTCGAAGATCAATATCAACTTGGTAAATTCGCTCTGTCCAACAACTGGAGGGTAGCACCACCACAAAAGCACGAGCCTAAGGCCACGAAAGAAAAACCAGTTCCACATTGGGATTGGAAGCGAATTCGTACCTGTCACATGATAACAATACTACAAGAAGAATCCGAGAACATGGACAGCCTTCCCTGGTGCCTCGAAAACAGCAATGATGAGGTGATCTCAGAATTTCCCCCAGCTCCGAAAGAACTGGAGGACGGAATACATACCACTGCAGATAACCTCAAGAAAATTAAGTTGGGGACGATAAACGATCCGCGACCGACATTCGTCAGCGAGTTGCTGTCTGAAGAAAAGGTGGCTGCGTTAAAGGACGTCCTTGTACAGCATAAAGATTGCTTCGCATGGAACTATTCCGAGATGCCGGGACTTGATCCAGAAGTTGCTGTACATAGATTGGCAATATCCCCGAGTGTCAAGTCAGTCAAACAAGCGCCGAGAAGAATGCGGCTTGAGCTCGAGATGAGCATCAACGCTGAAGTCAAAAAGCTGATAGACTCCGGCTTTATCCAGGAGGTTCAATACCCTGAATGGATTGCTAATATTGTCCCAGTGATGAAGAAAAATGGAACGGTGCGCATATGCGTGGACTTTCGGGATCTCAACAAAGCCTGCCCGAAAGATGATTTCCCAGTACCAGTCACCGAACTGATGATAGACAATACGTCCACGCATGAGATTTTCTCATTCATGGACGGCTCATCAGGATATAATCAAATAAAAATGCACCCTGAAGACCAGAAACATACGGCTTTCCGGACTCCTTTGGGAATATTCTGTTACAAGGTGATGCCCTTCGGTTTAAAGAACGCCGGTGCAACCTACCAAAGGGCCATGACGAAGATTTTCGATGACCTTATACACGAAATCGTTGAATGCTATATCGACGACCTCGTTGTTAAAAGCAAATCATATGAGGAACATCTCGAGCATCTGAAGACCGTATTTCAACGTCTTCGGCAATACAACTTGAAGATGAATCCGCTCAAGTGTGCATTCGGAGTTTCCTCAGGAAAATTCCTGGGATTCATTGTTCGACACCGGGGTATCAAAATAGATCCGTCCAAGATCAAGGCAATCATGGAAATGCCTCCGCCGAGAACTCTCAAACAGCTGCGGTCTCTCCAAGGGAAGCTCGCGTACATACGGCGATTTATAGCCAACCTCTCAGGAAAGTGCCGTCCTTACAGCCACCTGATGAAGAAGGGAACCCCGTTCGTCTGGGATCAAAAGTGCCAAAGCGCACTAGACGAGATCAAACAGTACCTGCAAAACCCTCCAGTGTTGGCCGCTCCGATTAAGGGAAAGCCTCTCATTCTTTATACAGCCGCCCTCGAAGGTTCTTTAGGCGCATTATGGGCACAAGAGAACGATCAAGGGAAAGAAAGAGCACTCTACTACTTAAGTCGAGTTCTACTGGGGGCAGAAAGCAACTACTCCCCCATTGAAAAACACTGCCTGGCGTTGATCTTCGCAATAACAAAGCTTAGACATTACGCGTTGGCACATGAAGTCCGTCTTATTTCAAAGGTGGACCCTCTCAAATATCTAATGTCAAAGGCTATATTGACGGGACGACTCGCTAAATGGAACCTGCTCTTGATGGAGTTCTCGATAATATATCAACCTCTCAAGGCAGTAAAAGGCCAGGCCATCGCCGACTTCCTCGCTGAGCATCCGATACCGGCCGATTCTCCTTTAAACTGCGATCTTCCAGACGAACATGCGTTTGATACCGTCAACGGTGATGATACCCGATGGGAGCTTTATTTTGACGGAGCATCTTCCGTGAAGAAGCGCAAACAAAGTACCCCTATAATCAAATCGGGGGTAGGACTCATCTTTATAACTCCACAAGGAGGGATAATGCGCTACGCGTTCTCCCTGACGGAACCGAGGATAAACAACGAAGCCGAATACGAAGCTCTGATAGCAGGCCTCGAGATCGCCATTGACATGGGAATTGAAAACCTCCTCATATACGGAGATTCGCAACTGGACTTTAGTCAAGTAAACGGCGATTACCAAACATGCAAACCGGAATTGGTAAAATACGGTGAAAAGGTGCAACAACTGCTAACCCAAATTCCCTCCTATACTTTGGAGAGCATTCCACGCGCGGATAACAGCAAAGCGGACGCGTTGGCCAAACTTGCTAAAGAAATGGCTGACGAGAACCTCGGTGACGTTAGAATCATGGTACAAAGTCGTCGGGTGCTCGCCCCCGCAGAAATACCTTCGGAATCACCCGAAGAGAAGGGAGTGACTGAACAAGCGACCTTGCAAATAAAAGATCATAAGAAGGTTGAGGATTGGAGGGAAGCCTTTATAGACTACTTCAAGTCCCACCAAATGCCCGAAGATGCGTCCGCAAGACATCAACTCATAAAACGAGCTCTGTCTTTCGCCTTCGTCAATGATACTCTATACAAGAGGTCATTCGATTCTCTATGGCTGAGATGCTTAGGACCGGACGAATGGGAAAGAGTCGTTCAGGAGGTTCATGACGGAATCTGCGGTTCTCACCAAGCAGGTCCAAAGATGAAGTTGAAGATCAAACGGATGGGCTATTACTGGCCCACGATGATTCAAGACTGCATCGAATATGCGAAGCAATGTCACTCATGCCAGATTCATGGGGACTTCATCCACCAGCACCCAAATCCGTTGCATCCAACGGTAGCTAGCTGGCCATTCGAAATGTGGGGGACTGATATAGTCGGCCCCATCGAACCAGCATCGTCTAAAGGACATCGTTTCATCCTAGCGATGACTGACTACTTCTCTAAGTGGGCAGAAGCAGTACCATTGAGAGAAGTGAAGACGGAGAATATCCTCCATTTCTTCAAAACGCACGTCATATATCGGTTTGGAACTCCGAGGCAGATCATCTCCGATAACGGGCCAGCCTACCGAAGTCATAAAATCAGCCGCTTCGCACAGCAGCATAACATAGACTGGAGATATTCCTCAGTCTATAATCCACGAGCTAACGGTCTCGCCGAGGCCTTCAACAAGACCTTGACGAAAATTATAAAGAAAATAGTGTCCCGAAATAAGAAAGACTGGCATGAGAGACTGCAAGAAGCTCTTTGGGCGTATCGAACCACGTTCAAGACAGCCACAAACACAACGCCATACGCGTTGGTGTTCGGTACGGAAGCAGTACTCCCTCTCGAGATAGAGTTACCCTCTCTACGAGTGGCAGTTCACCACGAGCTAACGGACGAAGAAAATGCTCATCTTCGGCTTGAGGAGCTTGACGCCCTTGATGAAACTAGGCTCATAGCGCAACAAAATCTGGAAGCTTATAAAGCAAAGATGACGCGCTCATACGAAAGATTGACCCGACCGAGGACATTCCACCAAGGCGAACTCGTGCTAGTGGTCAAAAGGCCTATGATTCCTAATCGCGCCAAGCGGGGAAAATTCGAGCCAAACTATGAAGGCCCGTACATCATAGATAAAGTTTACCAGGGTGGGGCCTATCTTCTCATGGACATGTACGGTGAAAGGCCTTTCAGGCCGATAAACGGTCGCTTCCTGAAGAAATATTACGCTTAATGAGCCACAGCCTAGGTCAATGATAGATGACGACGACCATGTCCGCTCGCTATCTTCCTAAGCTCAAGTTTGATAAGCAGTAGCCAACCTCTCAATGTGGACCGAAATGTCCTTAAACTAATAGCGGACCGAAATGTCCTTAAACTAATAGCAGACCGTAACGTCTTTAAGCTAATACCGCAACATCCTTAGGCTGACGAGATGAATAATAAAAAAATTAAATAAATAAAGAAAAATATAATAAATAAAAACGGTATGTCCATAAGCAAAATGGGCACGGATGAAAACCCGAAAGGGCTCCGTGAGTAAAAACAGCAGGGCTACCGGCGAGCGTTCGTGAAAACCCGAAAGGGCGCGACCTCGTAAAAAAAAGAGAGAAAAAAGAAAATAAAAAGAATAAAAAAAAACGGTATGTCCATAAGCAAAATGGGCACGGATGAAAACCCGAAAGGGCTCCGTGAGTAAAAACAGCAGGACTACCGGCGAGTGTTTGTGAAAACCTGAAAGGGCGCAACCTCGTTAAAAGACACTTACAGGGTCCTCTCGACCTTGTAAGGAGAGACCACCTGCGTGAGATCCTTACGACTCACAAGGGAGCAACATACTTAAGGATCCCCATGATTCCTAGGGAGAAAATACACTCGCGAGATCCCCATGACTCGTGAGGAGAACTCTCTTATGGGACCCTCACGGCTCATAAGATTTGAAAGTCTTAAGTCACAGAGACCTAAACCTGTGCTTAAGCAAACCCCCACAAACTTCCAATATTGCCCTACAAGTGGCTCAATACTGACCCTTGTATACAATCCACGGGCGCGAATAAACATTTCCCTAACCAAGTCCCATCCGAGACTAGGGATATGTTTGCATGGTGAACAACCCTTGTAAATCCTCTCGACTTACAAGGAGAAAACCCTCCTGTAGGATCCTTAGGACTTACAGAGGAACAAAACACTTAGGAACCCTCACCTAAGGAGAAAATACATCTACAAGATCCTTATGACTTGTAGGGAGAAATACCTTTGTGAGACCTTTACGGCTCATGAAGTCAAAAGCTTTAGTCGACGGGACCTTAACCCTGGCCACTAAGCCTCCTTTGTTCGACAACGACAGAGGCAAATGATGATTCGCTCCTAGCAATATCCCAGTTGTAGCGGTGCTGATGCCGAAATCGGTTTACAGCGAAAAGCCGATAGGCCACACATGCATACGAAATAGCCGAAATGATAGGGCAACTTGCAATAAAAAGCAGCAAGTAAAAATGTATGCATGCAAAATAGCCGAAATGATTGGGCAACTCGCAATAAAAAGCAGCGAGTAAAAATAAAATAAACAGCCGAAATGATTGGGCACCGCGAAAAATAGCCGAAATGATTGGGCAATCGCGACCTTCGCGATATAAAAGCTGAAATGATAGAGCATCGCGGAAAGAATAAAAAAAAAATGAAAGAATGAAACTTTTTGCCCTACAGTTAAGATTACATCGATCCCTGTATACAATCCAAGGGCATAAACAAAGAGGGAACCATGCCCTCCCAACAAATTCCTCGACTCACGGATACAAACACTCCTTGACGAGAGCCTTCTGATTCGCGTCGACTCGCAGAGCCATCAGAGCCCCCGTGGGAACCCTCGACTCGTTTCAAACCCCAAGGAAACAAATAATCCTTGGCGCTTGGGAAACAAATAATCCCTAGCAAACTCCTCGACTCACGGATACAAACACTCCTTGACGAGAGCCTTCTGATTCGCGTCGACTCGCAGAGCCATTAGAGCCCCCGTGGGAACCCTCGACTCGTTTCAAACCCCAAGGAAACAAATAATCCTTGGCGCTTGGGAAACAAATAATCCCTAGCAAATTCCTCGACTCACGGATACAAACACTCCTTGACGAGAGCCTCCTGATCCGCGTCGATCCGTAGAGCCACCAGAGCCCCCGTGGGAACCCTCGACTCGTTTCAAACCCCAAGGAAACAAATAATCCTTGGCGCTTGGGAAACAAATAATCCCTAGAAAACTCCTCGACTCACGGATACAAACACTCCTTGACGAGAGCCTTCTGATTCGCGTCGACTCGCAGAGCCATCAGAGCCCCCGTGGGAACCCTCGACTCGTTTCAAACCCCAAGGAAACAAATAATCCTTGGCGCTTGGGAAACAAATAATCCCTAGCAAACTCCTCGACTCACGGATACAAACACTCCTTGACGAGAGCCTTCTGATTCGCGTCGACTCGCAGAGCCACCAGAGCCTCTATGGGAACCCTCGACTCGTTTCAAACCCAAGGAAACAAATAATCCTTGGCGCTTGGGAAACAAATAATCCCTAGCAAACTCCTCGACTCACGGATACAAACACTCCTTGACGAGAGCCTCCTGATCCGCGTCGACCCGCAGAGCCACCAGTGCCCCCGTGGGAACTCTTGACTCGTTTCAAACCCCAAGGAAACAAATAATCCTTGGCGCTTGGGAAACAAATAATCCCTAGCAAACTCCTCGACTCACGGATACAAACACTCCGTGACGAGAGCTTCTTAACTCATGTCAACTCATAGAGCCACCACCCTCTCCGCAAGCAAATCCCCGATTCGTCTCAATTTGTAAGAAGAAGTCTCAGACAGCAAGGATTGAAAAGCTTGCTTTTTGAGCAATGGGGCCCTGCAAGTCAATCCAAACTGGTCTCTTGCATACTATTCACGGGTCTCACTCTCTGAAGTCGAATTTCGACAAGGAGGGAAACAACCGCTTATGAATCCTCTCGACTCGTAAGAGGGAAAATTCTCTTATAGGATCCTTACGACTTATAAGAGAAAACCACACTTAGGAATCCTCACGATTCCTAAGGAGAAAATCCGCCTATGAGATCCTCTCGATCCGTAGGGAGAAAAGCCTCTATGAGACCCTCACGGCTCATAGAGTTGAAAAATCTTAGGCAGCAGACCAGAACCTGCGGCCTAAGCCATCGCTATTTCCTAAGGAAGTCGGAATACTCGTTTTAGACATCCATCAACCATGGTTATTAAGACAGCCTGCTGACAATAAAAAAAAAGAAGATGACAGAAAGAATATACGGTCTACATTTGATCTGGCGTGCGTGACGCATTCATTTATGCATGGGCAGAAGACTCAGGACGAGAAATAAGACAAGCCGAAATAGAAAAGGGAAGGGCTTCCATTCATACTAAAAAAAAAAAATTTTCTTTTACAAGCATAAGAAACATTATTCAAATTATTACAACGGTATAACCTCAGATCCGGGGCACGGATTGAGGAAATCAAAAGTAAGGCCATCCAGAGTTCTTCTGGCCTTTCTAATTATTCTTATGCGCAGTCTTTCTCGCTCCTCTGTATCGAGATCATCGGCGAGCCCTCCTGGCCTTTGATAAGCAGCAACTATCGTCGTCTGCTGGAAGACTTGGTGTAGGATGTCAATAAGGCTGTTCCGTCGTTTCTTTGAAATCAGCCCTGTCAGGTACACTGAATGCACCTTGTCTTCGGCATCATCCAGCGCGTTGAGCGGTAAGGCCTCATGAAGACCCGGAAGTGCTCTCCATATGGCTCCCAACACGACTTTCAAAAGGGCCGAGCGACGAGGCAACAGCCAACCACCGCTTGCGTTCAGACGACCCATGACTTCTGCACATTCAGCGTCTGTAAACTCCTGGTTTTGTTGACGACCCTGAGCGTGGATATCGTCGTAGGTAATAAACTCGTGCAAACTGTATAGATGCACCGCCGCCATTATGCCTGGAGGAAATATTACAGGAAGATCAGCAATAGAAAAGCAATAATATACATAGAGGACTAAATTCCTAGAGAGCGAAACTATGTTCAAGGATAAAGTCCCCTGGATGAAAGCTCTGCTGGTTAAGATTAATCTAAGAATCGATTTTACCTAAAGTTTTCCTAAAAACTTTAAAAAAAAGGGAGGAGCAAGGCACCGGAGTTCTTGAAGGCAAGAACAAAGCTCTGAGGTCTTCGAAAATAGAAATCTGAAAGATGATAAATATCTGGGGGGACGAAAGGTCCTATTTATAGGCATCAAGTGCCTCTTCGACTTCCAAGAGTTGTCACGGCAGTTTACCCTAATCGGAGCGAACTTCTGTTCAAATTCAGAGGCGGGAGATGAAGCAACGCTTCGTCTTCCCCCAATCAGAGCAAAGCTCTGTCTTGAAAATTAATGAAGCGACGCTTCAGATTATTTGCGCTGCGCAATACGCCACGTGTCTGACGCAGACGCATCAGCGCAATGCCCAAAACAGCGCACCCAATCAAAGCAAAGCTCTATTTCAAGCAAAATTAAAGGAAGCAACGCTTCAGCGGCGTGTGCGCTGCGTGACACGTGTCGGCGCAGATGCGCTAGCGCAATTGCGCTGCACTGTGCGCTGTGCGACACGTGTCATACCCTGGAGCATTTGCGCTAAACAAGAATTAAGGTTTTGAAGAAATCTTTTCTGTTATTGTTAAAACAAGAAGATTATCTTCTGTAAAACAAAAGCCCTTGGATCAAAGATCCGACGGTGGGGGAAATCCCGCCAAATCTTTCAGAAAAGGGATTTCTTCAACAAATTGAACTTACTTCTTAATTTGCAAGATGAGGTCTCAGGCAGTAAAGATTGAAAAGCTTGCTTCTTGAGCAAGGGGGCCCTGCAAGTCAATCCAAAATGGTCTCTTGCATACTATTCACGGGTCTCACTCTCCGAAGTCGAATTTCGACGAGGAGGGAAACAACCGCTTACGAATCCTCTCGACTCGTGAGAGGGAAAAATTCTCTTGCAGGATCCTTACGACTTGTAAGAGAAAACCACACTTAGGAATCCTCACGATTCCTAAGGAGAAAATCCGCCTACGAGATCCTCTCGATCCGCAGGGAGAAAAGTCTCTATGAGACCCTCACGGCTCATAGAGTTGAAAAGTCTTAGGCAGCGGATCTAAAACCGCAGTCTAAGCCATCGTTATCTCTGGGAGAAATGAAGTTATTTGCCAATAAGCTGCATTAAAGATGTCATGCTGGTAATGAAAGAAAGAAAAGACGGAGAAAATGACACATTACAAAAAAAAGGGGAGTGTATCTTTTATTCATAAACTTGATTGGGTACAGGATACATTATGTCAAGGAATGAAAAAGTATATATATACATTCTTTTATCTACAATTACAAACGATACAAAGGGGGATAGCTACTGAGGAGGAAGTGTCTTTAGTAAATCCACAAGTTGCTCTCGCACTTCCTTCAGCGCCTCCTCCTGAGCGGCTGCCGCGGCCACCTCTGCTTCCACCCGGGCTCGCTGCTGCAAGAAAGATGAAAGTTGCTCCTCCGCTGCCTTCTGGGCTGATTCCTGGCTGGGTACAGCTCGCTCGACAACATCAAGGTGTTGCCTCAATGATAACCCTTCAGAAAGACATTGCATAAGGCCCTCAAAGACAACCTTCAGCCGTGCGGCGTTGGCCTCCACCCGAGCATGCAGTTGGGCAGACCTGCTCGAAGTCTCACCTCGCTCCTTATGTCTTGAAATGACTTCTTGTTCGAGGTGATGGAAGTAAGGAGCACTCTGCTCGATCTACGCTGTTCTTTGATTACTGGCAGCCAAGGCCTCGGGAGCGGGACGCAGCGACTCCAACCGATGCAGGCGGGCCTCGATCTCCCTGCAATGGTTAACCCAAGATGCGATGATACCCTCGTCGTGGAAGTTCACGAGTATCACCAGCATCGGGTTAACCGCTATAGCAAAATCCGCAGCAGGGGTAAGGGTCTCGACGTCAAGCTCCTCAATATAATCGCTCAGCATACGTAAGCTGTTTGCGGCGCCTTTCGAAGATGGACGTCTCAGGTAAGGACCTGCTGGCATTATGATGCGAGATTCAAAGGGCGCCGAGACCGGAACGACAGCTGAAGAGAAACAGGATGTGATCAGATAACAGTTCTGAAAATAAAAAAGGAAGACTTTATCAATGTGATAGTCGCTGTACCAGTTGGGGCAGGTGGCAGAGCCGGAAGAGTCGGCAACGCAGCTGATCTCTTATCCCCTCCTTCAATCTGTAGCACTGCAGTTGAGATGAGAAAAAGAGGTTAGAGGTAATTCCATCAATAAAAAAAAAGAGGAGGAAGGATGTCAACGGAAATCATACTCACCAACGCCACCAGACGAAGAAGCAAGCTCGGATGGGAAAGAAAAGTGTGGGAGCAACATCTGATATACATGATCAAAAAGTACTCCTGAAAAGACACAACAGCACGACTTTAGTACATGCACTATACATCTAAAAGATAAGACTAATAAGTTGCAAACCCATACCTTCCAACATCTTAGACGGTATGAGAGAGGGTTGGGAGGTAACCACCGCCAAGGCAGTCGTTGAAGGCGCTCCTTCAAGCAGTGGGGCATCGGCGCTGGCTGCACCTGCGTTACAAGAAAAATGAACTTGTCAGAAAAGATTGTAAAATAAGAAAGACAGTAACCTAAGGTTTACCTGAGGAGCTCCCGGCCGAAACAGAAGCGACTCCCTCCTCTATCGACATAAGGCCACCGCCCGTAGCCTCATCACCCGACTCGATGGGGACCATCGTCGTGCTACCGCGACCAGGAGATGGCAGGAGATCGTAAGCAGGGAGGGCAATAATTGGAGCGTTGCCGGATTCTTGGAAGGAAGCGGCTGACTCTTCCCCAAGAGTCGTACCCATCTCGCCTGCAACTTCTTCGAGCTCCGCCGTCTCCATCGGCTCATCCAGTATCACCACGAGGTCGCCGGCCTCAAGCGCCTCGTTCACCACCAGCCTCGGTTCGGTCATAATGATCATATCATCTGCCACCACTTCAGGTTCGGCATCAATGACCTTCTCGGCGGTAGGCCCCTCGACCTCCACTTCAGGCTCCAAAGCCACAGCGACATTACCCACCGTCGGCTCGAGTTCAGCAGGTACCGCCTCCTCTGCTTCTTTGGGATCAACGGTTTCCGCCTCCCCCTCGATCGGACTCGGCCCTGCAAGATAAGGGATATAAGGACCAATGACATTAAAAACCCTTATAATAAAAACTCTGAGAGAAATATTACCTGAAGCGGATTTACCGTTTGCGCTCCGAACTGCGCGCGCCACCTCTCTGCGGGCAGTGGATAGGGCGACAGGGGCCTCTTCGGATGGAGTATCTGCGCGAGGCACGGTGCTGGGGCCCGCTCCCGCAGCCAAGGCAGCCCGGCGCGCCTTCGCCTCACGCCTTTGCCGCTTCCTTTCTTCCCGGGCTGTCGCGATGGACCTTAGTGACGCCTCCTTCAAGGCGTCGTCATCCTCGTTCAGGGATGCCTCAAGAGCCTTTAAGGCATCCTTCATCGGCTCTTCAAGACGAACCTCCTGCGGTGGCCCAGAGGAAGTGGGAACATCGGCAGCTGGTAAAACATCTGCGTCGCTTGGTGGGAACGGCATTGAGGTTTCTGCAATAAAAAAGAGAAAGGTTAGATCGACCATAACACGAGGAAGATGGAAACTTGATGGATTAAAACTTACTAAGGCCCATAGACGCTCTGAGACGTTCCTCCTCCTGGAAAGTCTTCAGAGAAGCGGCAATGGCTTCTTCATCAGTGATGCCTGTTAAAAGAAAGGAAAGAAAAGCGTTAGTCAAAGGCAATGGAGAATACATATTGCAATAAAGAAAGGCGATTAGTAGTTACCTGACTGCGCAAGCTTAGCTAACCACGCGTCACGCCTCGCCAACCATGCTGAAACTTTGAGAGCAGCCTCCAAGTCTGTATCGTCCGGCGGCGGCATCACTAATCCTGCGTTAGTCCCATATTCGAGCAGACCCTCGGCATAAGGAGCATGGGGTTCCTGACCGAACACGACGTCCGCAGCGAAGAGCGACTTCTTTTTCTTTTGCCCTCCGACCCTAGGCTCACGGGGGATCGACTTCCGCTTAGCAGCCACTTTGGGACGACGGGCCCCGATGTCCGCACCCACGCCAGACTCCGGTGAGGGTACAACCACTGTCTCCACTGGAGCACTGGGTGCGGGAGGTGCATCTGTGATATCAGGGAGCGGCAGCTCACGTGGAGGACTTTGTGCACGTGATGGTCTGCCCCCGGCATCTTTTAGAGGAGGAGCCACCGGGATCCTTGGCACTAAGGGAGCGTTACGGTTGGTGCCTGGGGGTACTTCTTTACGGTCGATCAATACTCGCCTCTCTTCCTTTATAACAGCCCCCGTCGCATGATTGTACCACTCTTTATATACATTAAGGAGTCGTGGAGCGCAGGCCGGCGTGCTGATAAAAAAACGAGAACCCGTGTTCAGGCGCATGAAGTGATGTAACGCGTTCTCCATCCCTTCTTCATTGACAGCAGGTTCCAATAAGAAAGCTTCCAGGGGTACTCCTTGATCGTAACCCAGTTGTTGGGCAAACCGATGCGGGTTATATCTCATAAAGACTGCTGCACCGCCCTGCCTGAAGACTAGGAAACCCGGTCTAATAGAATACAAATAGAGGATCTCTCGGGCCATTAACACTGAAGCTCCATCCTTGAAGGAGTCCTGTAATGGTCGCACCGCAGTGGTGGACGCTTTCCCAATGGTTAATACCTTATCAATAAAGGACATCCCGACTCCAACGGTGTGAGGGCGAAGCAGTAAACCCCTGGCGTCCCGTGGTGAAGGGGTCACGATTGATGAGCCAATCAGCTGTAAAATGCGAGGAAAACCGCACTTGTCAAAGAATGAAGGCCTTTTATGCATACCGAAGACACCCGCCGTGTGTAGCTCGAGCCACGATGCAAAGTAGTGCATCGGGAAGACCACGTGCAGTACCCCGGGCTCGTTGGCATCCGCTGCTCGGCTGAGGCCATGATATAGGTGCGCCAGGCCGGCAATCCCCACGGCCACCTTTACCCTGAAGACCATGCAGTGGGCTGGATAAAAGACAGAGGGCCGCATGCGATGAGAATGCATTGGGATCGCGAACCAACTCAGCCACAGCCCGAGAAATCCTAAGAAAAAGGCCTCCTCGTCCATCCCAGGGGCTGCAATTTCCGCGAAAGATATGGTAGGGAAGTCTGGGAGGAAGAAAGCCTTTTGGTCTATCTCCTTCGTCGGCAGGTTATCCAAACCTAGACCAAAAGGATCATCCAGGATAGCAGATTTGACGGCTCCTGGCGAAATGACGCTCGGACGGAGGAAGCGAGCAATGAAGTCCTCAAAATTAACTCCTCGGCTCCCGTGTTCGATGAAGAGGGACTCGTAGATGTTCAACACCTTGATCAGGCTCGGGAATTGGTGTTGAACGGCATTTTCCGGCGTAATCCCCCTTACCATCGGCTTAGCACTGAAGACGTACTCATCTGTCGGGAGCAGCTGTTCATAGTGTTCCCCCATGACCGGTAGGCCGGATACCTCCGCGAATTCCTCCAAAGAAATGGACACTTCCCGATCCATGGCAAGGAAAGTGTGGGTGGGAATATTCCATTGCTCCAAGAAAGCCTTGAACCACCAGGTGGGGAGCGTAGGATATTGGAAGAGAGAGACGTAGACCGCGGTGTACAGTCCTAGTCTTATCAACTGCGACTTCTTCGTCGACAGGATGTACCGGGCCCACGGCAGATAGCCAATCGGGTGACGGGGAATCAAACCAAGGTTATATGATTGCCCCCAGGGTCGTGCTTCTCCCTGACAAATACGGTGTCCTAGAATATCCAGGACCATAGGACGCTGAACCGGAACCGCATCCATAGCCGGATGAAGAAAGCTGTTCGCGGTCCAGTCTATCATCTCCACAGCATACTGCACTGAAGGTGGGGTAGCGTAGTGAATTGCCGTGATGGGTTCTGACGGTACCGCGCAGGTGAAGCTCCGTCGGCCCATAATAATTTGGTTATACCAAGACCCCCAAAGGTGGAGTTTCTTGTACTCCGGGTCATATTCTCTAATCATGGTCAGGACTTCACGGTCCAAGGGTGCCTCAGGAAATCCCCCCTCCGAGCGGACGAACGGGAATGAAGTGTCTAGAGACATGATCGCTGCAAAAAGAACAATTTAGCCGTTAGTATTGTAATTCCAACGCTTGGCGTCTAAAAAAAAAAAGAAAAGAAGAGAAAATGCATTAGTCAAATTAAAATTAATTAATTACACCGCACCACAGTGCAGTGAGTAGGAGACCAAAGAGGGACCCACAAAATCTAAATGACAATACGTCAGTTAATAAGACAATCTCATCATTGGATGAGATTGTCAGTTGGCCCCAGGAAAACATGCCCATTTAAAAAAAGGGGGGGAAGAATCCCTAGAGACAAGGAGAAAATCTTCTCTTTCAGAGTAAAGCTCTGTCACAGAATGACACTTGTCAAATTCTGGTCTCAAAGGAATAAAATTCCTTAAAAAGAGCATAGCTCTGTGATAATAATGGAAAAGATCCATCAGAAGATCTTAATATTTAAAATTTTTCTTTTAAAATTTTTGGGACCTTAAAAAAAAAAAACCATGAAAACTTATGATAAGTTCTTCATTTGGCAGATTTAAAAGTTCCACACTCGATCTATGAGCAAAGCTCTGTTCATGGGTTAAAACCCATGAATAAGATCCCTGTAGATCTATGAGTTTTGAGAGCAAAGCTCTGTTCATGAAACCCCAATGGGGATCCCTTTGGATCGAAAGATCTGTGAGAGCAAAGCTCTTTGGTTAAGATTAAATAAAATTAATTTGATTTAAATTAATTTTTACCTAAAGTTTCTGACTTTAGAAATGAGCAAAGCTCTGAAGTTCTTGAGTGAGAGCAAAGCTCTGGAAAATAAAAATCTTAAAACGGTAAGATTTTTCTAAGGGCCAGAGGTCCTATTTATAAGGCGCTTGCGCCCCTTGAGCTCACCCCTTGATCCAACGATCAAGAGTTTGCCACCGCTGCACTCACGTGTGCGCCACGTGAGCGCAACGGTGGGGGGCATTTGTTTCGCCCAACCAGAGCAAAGCTCTGTTGAAATTCAAAATTCAAAATTTTGAAGCAACGCTTCAAATCTCGGGCGGAACGCGCCACATGTCACGCGCTGATATGTCAGCGCAGCGCCCAAGAAGGCGTGCCCAATCAGAGCAAAGCTCTATTTTTCTGAAGCAACGCTTCAGTTGCGCTGCGCTCTGCGCTGCGCGACACGTGTCAGCGCATATGCGCTAGCGCAGTTGCGCTGCGCTCTGCGCTGCGCGACACGTGTCAGCGCAGATGCGCTAGCGCTGCGCTCTGCGCTGCGCGACACGTGTCACGCGCTGGGGCATCTGCGCCAAACAGAATTAAATTTCCAAGAAATCTTCTCTGTTCTTGTTAAAACAAGAAGATTTCCTTCTGCAAAGCAGAAGCCCTTGGATCAAAAATCCAACGGTGGGGAAAATTCCCCAAATCACTCAGAGAAAGATCTCTTTAACAAATTTAACTAATTTATGGGCACTATAAAAAGGACCCTAGGCCTCAATTAAATAGAAGGAACATCTTGCTAAAAGAAAAAGAGAAGAGAACTCTTGAAGAATTCCTCAAGAACAACAAAAGGTAAAAGAACCTTTAGGAAAAAGAGAAAATTCTCTTATGGACAGATTATGGATCTAAGAACAAGATCAATAATTTTTTTTTAAATAAAAAGAAAAAAATAAGTAATAATAGTGCTTTGCACTTTTTTATGAACCTCTGCTTCCTGAAACAAAAAAGAAAAATTTATTTTTTTTGATCTAAATTAGATCAAGAAATTAAATAGTGCTCTGCACTTCTGTTCTTGAATCTAAAAGATTCTTAGTGCTTTGCACTTCCAAACTGCGCTGTTGCGCTCTTGAGAGAGCGCCATGTGTCAGCTGTAAAACAACTTGCGCTCTTGAAATAGAGCTTTGCTCTCTGGAATTGGCGCAACTCACCAGAGCGCGCCACGTGTCAGCAGCGCAACAGCGCAGCGCACTGCGCTGTTGCGCTTGCGCTCACCAGAGTATGACACGTGTCATCATCATATGAGCTTGCGCTCATTACTTAGCGCAAAGCGCCAAACAAATGCACTGTATTGCTTACAAAAGGGGCCAAGCCCAATTAAAGAAGGCCTAACAGGCCTAATAAAATGCAACGCATTACTTTAAAAAGGGCAGAGCCCAAACTAAAACAGATGCGCTGCATCATAAAGAAAAGGGACAGAGCCTAATTAAAAGGCCTAACAGGCTCAATCAAATATGCTATGCATTTTAAAAAGGGCAGAGCCCAAACAAAATAGATGCTCTACATCATTTATAAAGGGCAGAGCCCAATCAAAACAAGAATAATGCAGTGCATTAAAAAGAGGTAAAGCCCTAGAACAGGCCGAAGACAAAAAAAAAATATATATTGAAGCTGGACTTAGCCCAATTTTGGCCATAAGTCCTTAAATTAAATTGACCGAGCACGACTGCTCTTTTAAATTAATTTATATCCGGTTCGAGGGTACATCTCCGAGCTCCTCTGACACTTATCGTTGTAATCCTTCAACGACGTCAGAGAGGTGACGGGTCCCGACGACCACATATATCAATATGGACTGCGGGGTCCTTAAACTCGTGGACCGAAACGTCCTTAAACTAATATTGGACCGAAACGTCCTTAAACTAATATTGGACCGAAATGTCCCTAAACTAATAATGGACCGCCACGTCCCTAAACTGGAATATGGACCACTACGTCCCCAAACTGGAACAATAGAGCCTCCTAATGCTCCTTTGCCGGATCTAAACGGTCCCGTTTAAGTTGATCTTAGCCCCAAATACGGCTAACGTATCCTTAAACACTCAAATGAACGATAAAATTCCAAATCGACCTTGGTTCAAGGGTACATCTCCGAACTCCTCTGACATATGTCGTTGTAATCCTTCAACGACGTTAGAGAGGCGACGAGTCCCGACGGCCATATATTAAATGGATCACCCCGTTAAGTCGATCTTAGTCTCAAACAGGACTAACGTATCCTTAACGAACGTTTAAGTTGATCTTAGCCGCAACGCGGCTAATGTATCCTTAAACTAAAAACACCGAACCCAAATCTAAGTAAATAAGGATTTGGACTAATCCACGTCCTACGGACGACGGCATTACTCAGTCTCCGTATACAATCTACGGGAAACCACAAACAAAACAAACACACATGTCACGAAGTGAAATTCTGGAGAAGGAGAAAGTGGCTACCGCGATGCGGTAGCGTAATTAACTGCAGGGGCTTACGCCTGCAGGGAAGAGCGTCCCCACAATCAAAAACCCCTTAAGCGAGGGGGAATCTGACAAAGTCTGCTATATCGGTCGCATCCGTCTAAACCTTCGATACATGGTGCCATAAATCAACTTGGCATCTTCGGAGAGGTAGACGGATAAAACCAAATAGCATCTGCCCCGAATCTCAGTGCCAGACGTCCTAACGTCTCGGCCTCCATTCGGAGGGGAACAAACCCCATGGCTTATATGCAAAAATAAATAAGCACATAAGGCATGGGGTGACATAAATGTCATTTGTCAAAGCCCAAGGGGCTATATATAAAGTGTGTAGCCTATAAAGACAAACATGATGAAAAAATCAAGGATAATTTTTCATTCTCTCAAATTCTAGGGTTTGTGCCTCCTTCTCCTTCCTCAAGGTTCTAAACCTTCTTTCTTTTTTGAATTAAATCAAGAGTTCAATCCCTCTTTTTCCAAAAAGAAACTGTTTTCACTATAAAACTCTTAAAGGGGGACTCAGATCTTTCATCAAATCCCCAAAAGGGAAGATTTTTGAGTTTCACCCTTCTTCTTCTTCAAGATCCAGCCAACGGAGAGGAGGAAGAAGGAGACCCTTTTCCAAAAATCCCATTTCGGGAAGATCCAAGGCTCAAAAGAAGATCCAAAGCTAAAGGGGAGAAGAAAAGGGTCTTCTCTGATCATCTTCAAAGATTTCTAAGAGTTGAACTCCATAAAAAAAACCTTTTTAGGAGTTTAACTCTAAACCTATACATAATCCCTGTTAGAAGTTCAACTCCCAGCCCAGGGGCTAAGCCCCTTTTCCGCTGGTATTTCCAGTGGTCGCGTGTCGCGCACGTGACCCACGGTCGCCTAGCGGTCATGTACCGTGCAAGTGACCCGCTGCAGAGCACGTGACCCATAGGGCGCAGTGCCCATGTGCGCCTCACGGGATCTGCGGGTGCTCAGCACTCAGCGGTCGCATGCAGGGCACGTGACCCACGGGCGCCCAGCACCCAGCGGTCGTGTGCCGCGCACGTGACCTGCTGGCGCCCAGCGGTCACATGCAGGGCACGTGACCCACGGGGGCTCAGCGCTTACGTGCCTGGCACGTGACCCGTAGGCGCCAAGCACCCACGCACCTGGCATGTGACCCACGGGCGCCAAGCGCCTATGCACCAGGCATGTGACCCATGGGTATATAGTGCCCATGTGCCATGCACGCGTCTTTAAGACGTTCCTCACCCCTCATTTCCCATGCACTCCACACCCAAAACACGTCCCCCGTTGGGAAAATTTTTCTACCAGGGTGCTGTCCTGCACCCCGTAAGGGGACTGCTAGCCCCTTTGACCCCTAGCCCTCTATCCGGATAGCGGGCCCCCCGTAAACTCTGCGAGGCCTCGATATACCCAAGACCCTTCAAAAAAAAATACACACACACCGTACATTGAGTTCGCATGACCAGTTTGACCCGTCAATCGGAGATTCCTTCGCTCCAAAGGCGAGGGGTAATTAATAGCAGCTTAGTCCGTGGCTGCTGAAGATTCGGATCCCCAAAATCAATAAATCCTAGCCTACCCTAGGCAAGGGGAATTTGCAATGCGTCTGAAAAGAGCGTGCGTATTCCCATCTCAATGGGGGTGACGAAAACACCATACAATCCTGTTTTGACCAAATAGATGGCCTCTCACCCGTCATTAAATAATTAACTATACCGGCGTACCAAGATTCGTTTGATATCGTAAAGAGTTGTTCATTAATAAATTGTTTATTAATTGGAGTTTCAACATTTGGTGCATTCGAAAGACATGAAAAATAGTCAGCAACTACATTGTCTGATCCCTTTATATCTTTAACTGTTAAATCAAATTCTTGTAACAATAAGATCCAACGTATTAATCATCCATTTGTGTCTTTCGTGGCCATTAAATGTCTTAGTGCAGAGTTGAAAGTTCCTAGTGCTCTTGCCGCGGCAACCGCAGCCGATGCGGAATCGAAAAACGAAAATTTACAAGAGAGCACTAGAAACAAATCCCTAGCGATCTTTCCAAACACTAAAACTAGAAGCTAAGCATGCAAGAACAAGGGATTACAACCTTCGATGCGTATCCAGCCAATCGTGGAAGACCACTCCAAGCTCCTCGTAGGCTGTCGGGAACAAGCTTGAGAGGTGACCGCCCTTACCGAAGACGATCCATCCGAGGGAGCCGATCCAAGCTCCAGCTCCAGCTTCACCTAGAGAAGCAATCGACGCTCCAAGCTAGCTAGGAATGGAGTGTGGGGATGTAGGAATTTTCCACTCTCAATCTATATTCTTAAGAGAGCAAATGAAGAAGGAGGAAGAGGATGAAGAGGTATCCATAACAAGAAAATGAGCTAAGTGTTGGTTGTGAAGAATGAGAGAATGGCTTCATAATTATTTTCTTTCATAAAAAAAGCACAACATTTTCTAACATAAACAAATGAAGCCCATCACTCTTCACATTCCATAAACCATTCCCAAATCCACCTCACCCTCCACCTCATATCTAATTGATTTTCTAAAAAGAAAATCAATAATGAGGCGTCCTCTTATGAGAAGCATTTTCGTATAAATACGGATACTTCCCAGTATACGTATCGAAATACATATACATGCATCCGTATAAAAATACGAATAGCCAAGAGAGAGAAAATGAATGGTGAACAATACTACCAGAATATATATATATATATATATATATATATATATATATATATTAAAATACACACACACACATATATATAAATTATTAAATCAAAACTTGATTTAATAATTCGGCTTAATCTTAAGCCGACTAGTATTATCAACCGTCCGATTAAAGTCCGTGTAGCATGCACACGTATTTAATCGGACCCCTGTATGTATCAATATACGTCATCTACATCATATCACCTGAACCGAGAAAACCCTCCGTATGGGACTCTAAAGACTCGAAAATACGCCGACAGTGAGTTACTGGATAAATCCATAATCGCAAGCACGTCAGCGACACTAGCTGTACGTAACGGCTACCCAGCTATATGCCAAAAGGGAGGCCGACAATCAAGTCCTTCCGTACCCTATTGAGCCTGAATGTGAATCTCTGTACAGTCCGATATCTTCTTCTAAGAGTATCGCATACCGGATCTAGAGGGTGGATAACGTCAGGCCCCTAATAACCCGATAAGTCATGTCGGAGTCAAGCTCATTACCAACCGAGAAACTAATGAACTCCAATCAGTAAATCTCATAAAACTTGGCCAAGTATTTTGAGTGATGGCCAACCGAACACAGCACGACATCGACTCCTAATATTAGGAGAGATGAATCCGTGATAATCGCTCACTGCCTCCATTTGGCTCAGGACCGTACCCAAATAAAACATGTTTGCATAACTCTTTTAAGCCGTAGTACGGTAGTAATCTAAGTACAGTGGGAACTCACACGAGACAAATGACGATTTCAGGTCAAAAGACTAACCTGTACTCGTATCACTAAAGAGCTTCTATCTGACGATAGATATAATACCATCTAGAAATTCTCGGCGAGTCTGTTCGGTGTACTCACCTCCAGTGAGCAAATGTATACTATCTTAGGTGAAAAAACACCAACGGCTTGTGATACCGGCTAACGCCCCTCGTCGGGGTCTAGAAACTATACACTAGTCTACTCCGGAATATCGATACTCTCTCGACTGGGGACATTTAAGGATGTGCTTATGGACTACCCTGCTCTCACATATATGATCGCCATCATAATGCTGGTAGTCAAGAAAGATCCTACTGGATTCATCATTATATATTAGCGACACGTAATAACAAGTAAAACGTATACACATTAATCATAAAGACAAACCAGATAGCATACTATCATTTTGAGTAAGACCGTTCTACCTGTATAGGTCCTCCCTCAATTATCATAATCACCTACCTGCAATTACAATGATTTCTTTGAGGGCACTATATCCAACAATCTTCCAGTTGCACTTAAGGCCAATTATTGTGGTATCGCATACCCACATCCCGTATGCTACTGAATACTCATTTTCTCTACTAATCATTTTCGCAAACCGTGTTCGAGAAATAGCCTCAGTGAGTGGATCCGCTACAATGTTCCAACTTCATCTCTCTATATCTTAACTTCGCGGAGATCAATAATCTCCCGAACTGAGCGATACCCTGCCTCAAGAATTTATCTAGATACTTGATGGGACCAAATTCACAAATGAACAATATTATCCAACAAACTTCTTGGGTTGTATCCTCTGTTGAGTCATTACCAGCATCCTACACCATATTTAACTCAGTATCCCTATTGGAAACATATCCAATATACTGCTCCTTAGAAGAGGGCAAACTCAAAACTTTGACAGCGTCTCTGTCATCCAGGTTACTGTGGAAGCCTGTGTAGGGTTCCTAGGCACTCTTGTGAAGGTTCTAAAGGCATCAAACATGCCCGGATAAAATTTTAGACGTGCCGAACAACCCAAAGCCGGGATCTTTGCTAGATTATTAGGGTTAAACATGCAATAAGATAACTTTTATCTAATTGTGAGGGATTACAACCTTTGTAGTCCGCTCCTTCACTTCACAAGCTCCGAGTAGAAGTCCCTTTGCCGCGATCCACGATCTCCCGGACTCATGAGAGGCTCCACGACTCGAACGATCCATTCTAGCTTGTCGTAATCCAAATCTTCGATGATCTACCTCGAAGTTGCTTCGACTCAAGCTATCTCACTCAAAAGAGAAGAACACCCTAATCCCAAGGGCTAGATGAGATGAGGATGAGAGAGTAGTGATTTTGCTTTCTTTTAATATCATTTTCTCATATTAATTCATCACTTAAGAAAATCTAGCAAGCTTTTTTTTCAAGAGAGAAGAAGAAGATGATAATGGAAAAAGAATAATGAATATGATTTTCTTTTGTGATGAATAGAAATATAAACATATGATTGATCTTTAACCATGGTCAAGGATGAATGGATGAGAATGTGTAGAGAAACAACTAGGGTTAGGGTTTGGTTAGGTTTAGTAAAGTGTCATTCATAAATATCTTTAGAATGACAAAACAAATAGCTTCTAGAAGGTGCATGAAGAAACTAACCCTAATTAAACCCTAACCTCAATTAATCATCCTTAAACATGTTTAACAATTAATCATATCATGTCACAATAATATATATCACATATATATTATATATTTGCAACAAAAGAAAATAATACAATTAACATATATCGCATATATATCAATGTATCATCCACTGAGAAAATGAAATAATAAAGCAAGCCAATATTAGTTAATATAATAATATATCATATATATTATTATATATTAAATCATCGAATCAACACTTGATCCGACGATCCGGCTATATCGAATATAACCGACTAATATATCATGTACCGATTCATCGAATCAACACTTGATCCGATGACCCGGTTCATATTCATTTATCGCGAGAATATAATACGGTATCCCATATCGCATTATTCACGCTCCTGCGCATATCACATATGCGCCACTACTCCGTTTCGCCTGAGCCAAGAAACCTCTGTGTAGGACTCTAAAGAATCGTCAATACGCCGGTAGCAGGTGATGATCATATCAAACACCCACAAGCTGCAAGCGGTCAGCTAAACGTAACAGCCACCCAGGTATTGAGCGATCAGAAGATCAACAAGCTAGCCTGTGCGTTCTCCTGTGAATCCAACCAGTAACACTCCCGTACAGTCCGGTCTGTTCGTCTGATATGTCGCATATCAAGTCTAGGGGTGGTATACGTCAGACCCCAGTAACCGATAAGTCGTGTCGATGTATGGCTCATAACGGGTCTAGAAACTACTAGTAACACTTACCAGTAAATCTCCATATCAGCCCTGGCCAGGGACTTCCAGTTATAGCCAATCGAACATAGCACAACATCAACTCCCTATACCGGGAGAGACGAATCCCCTCCTATCGCTCATTGCCTCCATGTGATTCGGGACTGTACCCAAAAGCCACTGTTTTGCACGCCCTCTTGGACGTGGTAAGGTGGAAATCAAAGCACAGTGGGAATCACACAAGACTCTATGACGATCTCGGGTCTTCAGACTACCCTGTACCTGTGTCACCGGAGAACTGCCATCTGACGTGTGGTATATCACCATCTGGGAGTTCTCGGCGAGTCCGTCCAGTGTACCCAGTCTCCACTGAGCACCCGTACACCATCTCTGATGTCTAACACCGATGGATATGGGATCATCCATCGCCCATCATATGGGTCAAGATGCGTATACGCTAGTCTACTCTGGTGTATCGATGCCCTGTCTCGATATACCCTCGACTAGGAACAGTTATAGGATGTACTCATCGACTACCGCGGCCCCACTAATATGATCTCATCATAGTCCCAGTAGTCGAGTACTAACCCTAAGGGCTTTATCAACATGTGAGAGTAAAACAGTAAACCAGTACAAGTCAACATGTTAAGATAAAGTGAAACCAAATAGCATACTATCATGACGAGCAAGAAAGTCATCTCTATATATAACCAAGCATCCATTATAATATACATCATATGTACAACAATGGCCTCTAGGGTATATACATAACTAACAATCTCCCACTTGCACTAAGGCCAGCTGCTGTAGTATCTCATACCTAGCATCCCGAATAATCTCTCAAACTGTATCTGGGAAATAGCCTTCGTGAATGGATCTGCAGTGTTGTCCTTCGTATCTACTCTCCTGACCTCGATCTCCCGGCGATCAACTATCTCCCTGATCAGGTGATACCGCCTCAGAATATGTCTGGACTTCTGATGGGACCTGGGTTCCTTGGCTAAAGCCACAGCTCCATTGTTATCGCAATACAGAGGTATTGGATGCTCAATGGATGGAACCACACCAAGTTCACTAATGAACTTCTTGATCCAGACAGCCTCTTTGGCAGCATCGTTGGCAGCGATGTATTCAGCCTCCATCGTTGAGTCTGCAACGGTATCCTGTTTGGAACTCTTCCAACATACCGCCCCTCCATTGAGGGTAAAGACAAAACCCGAATGCGACTTAGAGTCGTCCTTATCACTTTGGAAGCTGGAATCGGTAAAGGACTCCACCTGGAGTTCTCCGTTACCATACACCAAGAACATCTCCTTAGTCCTTCGTAAGTACTTGAGAATGTTCTTCACAGCTGTCCAATGACTCTCTCCAGGATCTGCTTGATACCGACTCACTACACTTAGTGAGTATGCTACGTCGGGTCTGGTACATAGCATCGCATACATGATAGAGCCTACTGCCGAAGCATAGGGTATCCCTTGCATGCGAGCTCTCTCCAAATCAGTCTTGGGAGACATCTCTTTGGAGAGAGTGAGTCCAGATATCGTGGGCTGATTGCCACGTTTGGATTCTTCCATACTAAACCTCTTTAGTATGGTGTCAATGTACCTGGATTGGGACAATCCCAATATCCGTTTAGATCTATCTCTATAGATCATGATTCCCAATATGCAGGAGGCATCACCTAGATCTTTCATTGAGAATCTCTGTGATAAGAAGAGCTTGACTGATTGCAGCATAGGAATATCATTTCCTATCAAGAGTATGTCATCCACGTACAATACGAGGAAGACAACCTTACCCTCTGCTACCTTCTTATAGATACAAGGTTCATCTATATTTTTGATGAAGTCAAACTCTTTGACTACAACATCAAAACAGATGTTCCAACTCTGCGATGCTTGCTTTAACCCATAAATGGATTTAAGCAGCTTGCACACCTTTCCGCTGCTCCCACTATCTACGAAGCCCTCTGGCTGAGTCATGTACACGCTCTCTTCTAAATCACCGTTTAGAAAGGCGGTCTTAACATCCATTTGCCAGATTTCGTAGTCATGGTATGCAGCAATGGCAAGTAAGATCCGGATGGACTTAAGCATAGCCACTGGAGAAAAAGTTTCGTCATAATCCACACCTGGTCGTTGACGAAATCCCTTTGCTACCAGTCTAGCTTTGAAAGTCTCAACTTTTCCATCTACACCAAATTTCTTTTTAAAGATTCACTTGCTCCCAATGGGTTTTACCCCTTCAGGAGCATTTTCCAAAGTCCATACTTTGTTGGTGTACATGGATTCCATCTCAGATCGCATTGCATCCAGCCATTTCACAGAGTCACCACTCGTGATGGCCTGCTCGAAACTAGTGGGGTCATCATCATCCATGATGCAATCCTCGCTTCCACCATCAATGAGAAAACCGTAGTATCTCTCAGGTGGACGAGAAACCCTACTAGATCGGCGGAGAGGCTGGGGTTCGTCAGGTACTACTGAATCCTCTGGTTCCACTAAATCTTCAGTTGCAGTTTGTGTTGCTGGAACTTCTTCCAGTTCTACCTCTTCGCCACTAATTTCTTTTGTAAGAAATTCCTTTTCTAAAAAGGTGGCATGTCGAGAAACAAACAACTTTTGTTCCTCGCGATGGTAGAAAAGATATCCATGTGAATGTTTGGGATATCCCACAAACTTGCATAAAACTGACCGTGCCTCGAGTTTGTCTGGATTATGCCTTTTGACATAGGCCAGACAACCCCATATCTTAACTCGTTTAAGACATGGTCTCTTCCCACTCCATATCTCATATGGTATGGTAGGTACAGATTTAGTTGGAACTTGATTCAATAGGTATGCTGCTGTTTCCAGTGCATGCCCCCAGAAGGAAATAGGTAACTCAGCTGTACTCATCATCGAGCGCACCATATCTAATAGGGTGCGATTCCTTCGTTCAGATACACCGTTGTGCTGTGGTGTATAAGGTGGAGTAAGCTGAGAGAGAATCCCATTCTCTTTTAGATAATCTAGGAACTCACCGCTTAAGTATTCACCTCCTCGATCAGATCGAAGAATCTTAATACTTTTGCCCGTTTGATTCTCTACTTCGTGCTTATATTCTCTGAATTTCTCAAAAGCTTCAGATTTGTGTTTCATCAGGAACACATATCCGAATCTTGAGAGATCGTCAGTGAATGTAATGAAGTAGGAAGAACCGTTCCTGGCATGCGTAGACATGGGACCGCATACATCACTATGTACCAGTCCTAAGAGTTCAGTAACTCTTTCTCCGTGTCCACTAAACGGAGCTTTGGTCATTTTTCCTTTGAGACATGAATGACAAGTATCATAAGATGATAATTCGAACGGATTCAAATAACCATCTTTATGCAACTTAGCCAGTCGTGTCGCATTGATATGACCTAGTCTACAATGCCACAAGAAGGATTCGTTCATATCTGAACTTTTCCTCTTGTGTGTGTTTTGTATATTCAGGACTGTATTCTGATTTAGAATGAATATGCCATTATGTAACGAGCCTGATGCAATCAACTTTTGATTTAGGAATATGTTCATAACATTATCCTGTACTACAAAATTATATCCCTCTTTACTCAATAAAGAAACTGATATAATGTTGCACATCATGTTCGGTATATAATAACACTCATTCAGAATCAGTGTATTACGACTTGGTAATACAAGGTGATATTCGCCAACTGCTTTGGCTACAATACTCGCACCGTTCCCTACTTGAACGGAATGATCACCTTTTCCCAGTTCTCTACCTTTACGTAGCCCATGCAACTGTTTGCATATGTGGGATCCTGATCCGGTATCCAATACCCAGGACGTAGGGTGAACTGAGAAACAGTTCTCAATAACTAACACACCCGAAGAAGATGCATCAACATGCATGTTCTTTTGGGCGGCGTGAGAATCCAGATATTCTCCTGTTTCCTGTTCAGTCTTATAACTCTTATAAGAAAGAACGGGTCCAACATTCCCTAGCTCAGTACAATAATCAGGTTTAGTCAATACATCCATATTATTATCTTGATTATGGCCTGAAATGGTCGCTACCTGGAGAGAGAGAGAAGAAAACACTTTAGCGTATGCTCTTGCAAGATTAGATTGGTTATTATCTTATCTAATCAGGATGTCTCCCACTGTTTTTATCAAATCTACCTTAAAACCCTAAAAGGTAAGATTAGCCGGGATTAATTACACCCTACAACTTCGTCAATCTTTCAGCCAGATCAGTGTCGGTACTTTGAGGGAGGTTCCCCGTGCTCTCGCACGGACCTAATTAAAGTAAACCTCGTTTTCCCAGAGGCGTAACCTCGTTAACACTTTTCTAGACACCTACTTGAATGACTAATTGTCCTGTGTAAAACTCTCCCAGGAGTAACACTTACTCGCAGTGGGTATCGGTATCCAACTATCTCATAGGAGGTATGCAATCTCATTGCAAATTTCAACACTTGAAATTCCCGATAATGCTTTTGCCCCTAACCCCTATGACCTTGACAAAGGCCAACAAACCATAGGAAGCTAGTCAAGTTCAACCCGTCATTTCTTGATTGAAATTAAACCCACCCGCACGACCCTTGACAAAGGCCAACAAGGTCGTACGAATACCCTAATCCAATCACATCATATGTTTAAACAGATAAGTACCAGTTAGCTACCGCACACTACGCCTTGACAAAGGCCAACAAACGCAGCACGAATACTAAATAGTCTTTATCTGAAATGACGGAGGGCTACGCAGGTTTTTCAGAAAACCCTGAGCGTAATGAACTTGATATCATCGTAGAATCGAGTGAAGTTTTGAAAAGGAGTGTTTTTGAGGCTTTTCTTAGTTTCGCTAAAGGGGTCACTCCCGGTGAAGGGATCGTCGGCCCTTTCCTCATCGAATAAGGTGCAGGATATATCATATATACCGCTGTGCAAAGCAAAACACTAAAAGCAATCAAAAGACAAACCGCGTTTTGTAGCATCTGCCAGTTTTGCTAAAGGAGTCACTCCCGGTGAAGGGATCTCGGTCCTTTCCTCATCGAATAAGGTGCAGGATATATCGTATATATCACTGTGCAAAGCAAAACTGTAGCTACCCCTTTTATAAAGTTTTGATTCTACAACATCTTTAGGTTTCTTTTCTTTTATTAATCTCATTAATAAAAATCCCATCAGCTTATGCTTCCTAAGCATCACAGAAGAAACGAAAGCAGTAATATTTATATATCAGCATATATATACAGTATAAGCATTCATCTCAGGCAGTAATATGATCTCATCACAGAACAATGCAGCAGAAGAACATATATGAAATATTGGATATACTAGGACGTCCGTGTTTTCAATACGAGCCTGTATAAAACACGGATTCCACGGTCGCGACGAATAGCCAAACCCACATCCCAAGACCCCTACGAGAGCGGCAAGTAACACTGCCAATTCTAGGGTTAGAAGACCCGGTCTCGACTCCTCGAGATGGCCTCCCACTGGACCCTAGAACCCGGTTACTTGTGCTCCCCTCCTTGGGTCTACCTAATGCGGAAAAGTAAATAATATACACTGGTGACATCAACCGCAACCAGGAAGTGCCCCAAAAAGAATATTACATTACAAATGAATTTTACATGAATGAAAATAAAAACCCTCATCTCACATAAAACCCCCGGCTATTCAGAACGCGATGATCCAATATAACATGTCACAGCAACACATAATATCTCATATCATCAACGTAAGTAAATATGCGCATCCCAATTGTCGTTGAATCATATAGCAACGAAACCGGCGATCACATATTACACTTACGGTCACAGAAAAGAAAGTGTAAAACTACAATATTTGGAATCCACAATCACTTTAGACATCGTAAATCCGAAATATCACATACTCCGTATTTCATGCCTAACTTTATGAATTCCACATATTGTATCACATTCCAGATAAATATACAGTATTAAACTTTTCGAACAGATAATCAAACACCCAAAATTTCCCAAACTGCTCAACACTTGAGCGGGGTTCAAATAATCCCAGAATATGTCACAGTACCGGTGATCCAGCCGTAGAAGGGTCAAGCCAACGCCTCACATGTGGCACGCCGTACTGCCCCAAACCCGAAGGTTCAAAAGGCAGTTCAAGACGGTCACATAATCGAGTTAAGGTTTGTGTCTTCTAGAGGGTCCACCGCTTAACTTGTACAATTGTTCCGAACGATTTAAACCCGAATAAATTTCAACACTTGAAAGTTTGCCGTACCGGGAAAAAGTCGGTTAATGATATCCGTTCAAATAGTTTAACAGTTTCTAAATATCCGGAAAGAAATACGAATTTAAAATTTCCGATCGAGTCTACTATTACAAAACAAACCCCAGAATTTTAAACACCTGGAACAGAATAAAAATATCCAGAAGCCTCAGCAAGCAATTATGGGAATTACCAAAAAGCCACGTGTCAAGATCTCACAGTTCCACCGCGGAAGCGCCGCGCAATCCATGCTTGCGCCGCTCTTCCGCCGCAGGTTGGTCGAGTTGGGGGGTCGGGTTTCATGGTAATTCTTATAATCGCCTGCTGATTTTTCTACATATTTTTAATTCAGAAAAATCCTAAATTTTAAAAAATTTCCAGAGAGGGGGTTTTTTTCGTCGTTTCGCGTTCGATCGGAGTTTTAACTTCGTAAACACATCGCCTAATGCTCTAGCTAGGCTTTGATACCACTGTAGGGTTCCTAGGCACTCTTGTGAAGGTTCTAAAGGCATCAAACATGCCCGGATAAAATTTTAGACGTGCCGAACAACCCAAAGCCGGGATCTTTGCTAGATTATTAGGGTTAAACATGCAATAAGATAACTTTTATCTAATTGTGAGGGATTACAACCTTTGTAGTCCGCTCCTTCACTTCACAAGCTCCGAGTAGAAGTCCCTTTGCCGCGATCCACGATCTCCCGAACTCATGAGAGGCTCCACGACTCGAACGATCCATTCTAGCTTGTCGTAATCCAAATCTCCGATGATCTACCTCGAAGTTGCTTCGACTCAAGCTATCTCACTCAAAAGAGAAGAACACCCTAATCCCAAGGGCTAGATGAGATGAGGATGAGAGAGTAGTGATTTTGCTTTCTTTTAATATCATTTTCTCATATTAATTCATCACTTAAGAAAATCTAGCAAGCTTTTTTTTCAAGAGAGAAGAAGAAGATGATAATGGAAAAAGAATAATGAATATGATTTTCTTTTGTGATGAATAGAAATATAAACATATGATTGATCTTTAACCATGGTCAAGGATGAATGGATGAGAATGTGTAGAGAAACAACTAGGGTTAGGGTTTGGTTAGGTTTAGTAAAGTGTCATCCATAAATATCTTTAGAATGACAAAACAAATAGCTTCTAGAAGGTGCATGAAGCAACTAACCCTAATTAAACCCTAACCTCAATTAATCATCCTTAAACATGTTTAACAATTAATCATATCATGTCACAATAATATATATTACATATATATTATATATTTGCAACAAAAGAAAATAATACAATTAACATATATCGCATATATATCAATGTATCATCCACTGAGAAAATGAAATAATAAAGCAAGCCAATATTAGTTAATATAATAATATATCATATATATTATTATATATTAAATCATCGAATCAACACTTGATCCGACGATCCGGCTATATCGAATATAACCGACTAATATATCATGTACCGATTCATCGAATCAACACTTGATCCGATGACCCGGTTCATATTCATTTATCGCGAGAATATAATACGGTATCCCATATCGCATTATTCACGCTCCTGCGCATATCACATATGCGCCACTACTCCGTTTCGCCTGAGCCAAGAAACCTCTGTGTAGGACTCTAAAGAATCGTCAATACGCCGGTAGCAGGTGATGATCATATCAAACACCCACAAGCTGCAAGCGGTCAGCTAAACGTAACAGCCACCCAGGTATTGAGCGATCAGAAGATCAACAAGCTAGCCTGTGCGTTCTCCTGTGAATCCAACCAGTAACACTCCCGTACAGTCCGGTCTGTTCGTCTGATATGTCGCATATCAAGTCTAGGGGTGGTATACGTCAGACCCCAGTAACCGATAAGTCGTGTCGATGTATGGCTCATAACGGGTCGAGAAACTACTAGTAACACTTACCAGTAAATCTCCATATCAGCCCTGGCCAGGGACTTCCAGTTATAGCCAATCGAACACAGCACAACATCAACTCCCTATACCGGGAGAGACGAATCCCCTCCTATCGCTCATTGCCTCCATGTGATTCGGGACTGTACCCAAAAGCCACTGTTATGCACGCCCTCTTGGACGTGGTAAGGTGGAAATCAAAGCACAGTGGGAATCACACAAGACTCTATGACGATCTCGGGTCTTCAGACTACCCTGTACCTGTGTCACCGGAGAACTGCCATCTGACGTGTGGTATATCACCATCTGGGAGTTCTCGGCGAGTCCGTCCAGTGTACCCAGTCTCCACTGAGCACCCGTACACCATCTCTGATGTCTAACACCGATGGATATGGGATCATCCATCGCCCATCATATGGGTCAAGATGCGTATACGCTAGTCTACTCTGGTGTATCGATGCCCTGTCTCGATATACCCTCGACTAGGAACAGTTATAGGATGTACTCATCGACTACCGCGGCCCCACTAATATGATCTCATCATAGTCCCAGTAGTCGAGTACTAACCCTAAGGGCTTTATCAACATGTGAGAGTAAAACAGTAAACCAGTACAAGTCAACATGTTAAGATAAAGTGAAACCAAATAGCATACTATCATGACGAGCAAGAAAGTCATCTCTATATATAACCAAGCATCTATTATAATATACATCATATGTACAACAATGGCCTCTAGGGCATATACATAACTAACAGCCTGAACGGATAACCGCCTCCTTAAGGAGGCTGTTGTTACCATATACTAAGAACATCCTCTTATGTTCTTTACTGCCTCACTTTGTTTCTGCAGTATTAGATTAGTATCTGTTTACTACGGCAGGTGCAGTAGCAACATCTGGTTTGGTACAAGACATTGCATGATTGACTCAATTGCCTAAGCAAATGATATGGAATTCATGCGAGTCCATTTTCTCATCATTCTGAAAGACATCTCTTTAAAGAGGGTGACTCTGTCACCTGCGGGTACACTACCATGCCAGGATTCGTCCATTCTAAACTACTTTAGAATGGTGTCAATGTACCCGAATTAGAAAACTTCCCAAATCAAGATCTATCGATATAGATCTAGTCACCAGAATCCCTGATATCTTAGCAAGTGCTAAAAGCAACTTCTGGTTTGGTACATGACATCATATGATTGACTCAATTGCCTGAGCAAATGATATATCATTCATGCCAGTCCCTCTCCTCACCAATCTAGAAGATATCTTTTTAGAGAGAGTGACTCCACCACCTGCGGGTAAACTACCACACCAGGAGTCATCCATTTTAAACACTTTTAGAATAGTGTCTAAGTACCCGGATTAGAAAACTTCCTAAATCTAGATCTAAAATCATAGATCTAGTCACCAGAATTCCTGAAATCTTATACATATCCTATGTGGAGAAACATCTGTGATAACCAAAGTATGACCGATTGTAATATAAGAATATCATTTCCTATCAAGACTATGTCATCCAAATCCCAGGACATAACTCCCTACTCCTTCTTACTAGGTTCATCTGTTATTTTGATGAAGTCAATCAGCTTGACTGTCACATCAAAATAGATGGTCCGTCTCCGCTATGTATGCTTTTAGTCTACAAATAGACATAAGCAATTTGCACACCTTCCGCTGCTCCCACTGACTACGATAATCCTCTGGCAGAGTCATATACACGCTCACTTATAAACTCCCATTTAGAAAGACATTATAGTCATCCACCTGCCAGATATCAAAATCAAGAACATCAGCAGTGCCAAGTCATATCCGTATGGATTTCAACGTAGACACTGAAGTAAAACTCTAATCACAATCCACAAAGGGTATTTGATGAAAATATTTACAACAAGTCTAGCCTTATTAGGTTAATACCTTTCCACCTGCACAGATCTCAAAAGATTTACTTGCTCTTAATGAGTTTTACCTCTTCTGGAGCACACATCAAATTCCTTAATTTGCTGAAGTGCGTGGAGTCCAACTTGGATATAAAACATCCATCCATCATCCGGAAGTCACCACTTCCCATGACCTACTGACAACTAGTGGGGCTATCATCACAATGATGCTGACATCCCTATCACTGTCTACGAGAAAACCAAAGTATCTCTCGGGTGGCTGAGGTCACCTACTAATATTTACGGAGCGGCTAAGGTTTGTCGAGTCCAATTGAATCTCCAAGTTCTACTAAATTTTCAGTAACTGTTTTTGGTTTTGGAATCATTTTCAGTTCTACCATACTCTCGCTAGTTTCTTTTACAAAATAATTCCTTTTATAAAAAGGTAACGAGTCAAGAATAATGTAACTATTGATCTTGAAAATTGTAGAAGCAAAACCCTAGCAAATGCTTGGTATAATCCACAAACTTCCATTACCGAAGCATGTCTTGAGTTTTTCCGAATTCTGCTTTTAAAAAAAAACCGGATAACTTCATATTTTGATAATCTCAAGATATGGAACCAGTCTATGTCCATATAGAATCAAAGGCACTAATTTATATGGACCCGGATTCAAATGTTATGTAGCAGTATCTAGTGCATATCACCTAAATGGAAAAATGCCATACATCATTACTCATTAAGAAGCGCACTTATGGATGAGTAACCTATGAGAGAAGTAAGTTCTCAATATTACCACGACGAAATACCTAGCAAAATTATCTACATCTTCGATCACTTCGAAGAATCCTGATACTTCCAACGCATGGTTCTTCACTTTATTCTTATGGCTATAAACTTCTCAAAATTTTTGGACCTTAAATTACAACGAATGCGTGTCTAAAACCAGAGAACTCATAGGTAAACCGAATGAAATAAGATTACCAACCTCTTATTCTAAAGGACACCGGATAACATACATTACCATGTACAAGTCCAAAGAGTATACTAACTCAAATTCCGTGTGTTGTAACTTGAAAGCTGTATTCTGATTAACAATGTCTACACCGTTATTCAATGCACCTTACCTTATCATCAACTGATAAAGTTAAATATTTAGAACACAATTTTCAAAATTTATATCTCACTTTATAAAATAAAGATATAGATATATCATTTTAAAAATTGGTGCATAACAACGGTTAGTCAAAACTAAATATTTGCCGTAAGGAAAAACCAGGCGATTTAATTCAATATCACCAATTGCTACGAATTCCGATATTGAGGATCAAATCACCTATTTCCTAATATTCTACTCCTACTTAGTATCTGTATTGCCATACAGATATGAGATCCAAATACGATACATACCCTAGAGTCAAAATTAATTAGGAAAATAGTTCTCATTAACAATTACACAGAAAAACTGAAATATGAAGATGTTTCTAGGGGTGGCCGTGTATTCTTCGTAATGCCTCTTCCACTGTCTAGATCTACGACAGTAATCTCAATTTCCTTTGTCTTTAC
The DNA here is from genome assembly GCA_030015575.1 of Agapanthus africanus. NCBI lineage: Eukaryota > Viridiplantae > Streptophyta > Magnoliopsida > Asparagales > Amaryllidaceae > Agapanthus > Agapanthus africanus. The sequence continues at coordinate 793,091,863 of CM057340.1, read as the reverse complement.
TTCAACCCCTTTATATGTCTCCATATCTTACCTTCTGTACACCGGAATTAAACTAATCGGTTTTCTTCTTTCCCTATCTTTCGACACTAACCTAAGATTTGGAAGAAGACTATCCAATAAGCGTAATAGGTGTACTCTCCTAATACAAGAAGCTCTCGCAACCTGAGAGAAGGTAAAGGGAAAAGGCAACCGAATAATCCTATTCAATTTCTCTAGAACCAGTGACCATCCCCGAATGAAGTAATTTCTTCGAGTTCGTATGTAACTATACGATGGCCTTTACAAACAATATGGATCATCGTAGTGATACAGAGTGTTCTGGAGAAAAGTAAAGAGAAAGTAGAAGTAGCAGGGATATATGCGACTTTGTCGTGAATCATGACAATCCAAACCCAAAGTGTGTAAGATGGTTCGGTTAACTTGGTTAATGGGTTTTGGATTAAGGTAAGTCATGGGTCGCTATAACCAGATGGAGAAAAGAAACACTCATCATGCACTTTATCAAAATTAGATTGGTTAATCACTTTATCTAATCAGGATGGCTCCTATTGTTTTCTCGAATTCTCCTTCAAACCCTAAAAAGAGAACCAGTCGGGATCATGTACACCTTAAAAGTCACTAACCGTTCAGTCAAGTCGGTGTTGGTACTCCGAGGGTGGTCCTTCATGCTTTCCCACAGAACCAATTAAATAACCTTATTTTTGCAGAGGTATAATCTCGTCAACACTTTCTAGACACTTAATAGATTAGCTAATTGTGAAGTGAAAATCTCCAGAGGAGTAATGCCTACTCATCAGTGGGAATCGGGATCCAACTATCATTGTGTGATAACATTGACGAAAACCGACCAAAATTACCACACTTCAGAACGTATGCACAAACTTGACAAGTTTTCCTTATATTTGAAACTCCCGATATGGTTTTTGCCCCCAACGACCCATGACCTTGACGCATGCCAACAAATCATAGGCTGATAGTCAAGTTCTACCCATCATTATATTGATTAACTCAAACCCATCTGCATAAGCCCTTGGGGCATACCAACAAAGCTGTGCGACTTTCCTGATCAATCAAATCACTATGCAACAGATAAGCATCACTTAGCTACCGCACTATGCCTTGACGCATGCCGACAAACTTAGCATGACTACTAGGTGCTACCTATTTGAAATGACGAGGGCTACGGCTGGTTTTTGGCGAAAAACGTTTAACGTAATAAACTTGATATCGTTGAAGGAACTCGAGTGGCTTTGAAATAGAATGGTTGAGGCTTCGCTTTTAAAACTAGTAACATAAACTTTTGCTTAACAACGAGCTCCCCATGAAGAGATCAAGGATCTTTCTTCATAGAATGAGGTGTAGGATATTCCTAACCGAATACCTCTATGCAAGCAAAAGAATATGATTGTAGTTTTGAAGAAAACCAAGTAGTTTTAAAAATTGGTTCCAACAACATCAAATATGTTTGTTTTCCTTGCATTAAACATATAACGCACTCCCATCAAATAAGTTTCTAAGCCATACTAAAAACAACCAAAATAGCTTTTATATGCTAACCGCATTTGCCATGAGTTCCCGGGCCTTCACCGTAAGGTTACTTAACTTACGGCAGGGTGGGGACAGGACTAGCACAGATGCAAAACATATAGAAGTATATACTATAATATATATATATATATATATATATATATATATATATATATATCACAGGCATGTCGAACAACAATATGGAATAGCGGATAAACTAGGAGCCTCGCGTTTCATTTGAGCCAAAAATGAGACGCGGCGTTCCCCGGTTGTATGAATAGTCTGTACAACATCGATCCTAGACCCTTACGAGTGCGGCAAGCCACTTGCCAATTCTAGAAACGGGATAAGCCACCCTCAATAACATGAGTCGGTTACCCGGAGGTTTCCTAGAATCTGTTAACTTGGGCACTCCTCCTTGGGTCTATCCTATAACCCCTACAAGTGCAGCGAGCAACTCGTCAATTCTAGAGCGAAGCAGTCCGGTCTCAAACATCATGAGACGGCCACCTAGCGCACTCTAGAATCCAGCTACTCGAGCATTTCTCCTGGGTTAATCCTGGTACAAAAATGAAAAATATACAACGGTGACATCGACCACATCCTGTTCGACCCCAATAAAAGAATATACATAATACGGAAACGGCGATCACAAGTTGGAGCTCATCCTGAACAAATGAATACAACAATATAAATCAAAACTGTACAAGCAATCGCATGAGGGGCTATCCAACACGACAATCACACACACACACACACACACACAACACAGAACAAGCAACACAAGCAAGTGTGCAATCCCGTCTAATTGAACATATAGCAATTAGACTACATTTAACAACACATATACAAACAATGGATCAATAAACAATGCTAAAATTTCGATCGAAAACTTTTCTGTGATTGCCCAAATGATCAAACAATATCAAAACAAAATCTGTGCAAAATCAAATAGGTCTAAAAATCCTAATTCCACATATCCAAGCAATTAAAGAAAAATGGGGCCAAACCAAGTTACAAAAACTGACCATGTCGGGGAAAACTCCATTTCTAGCGGTTTTGCATTGTTGGTTTGGTCTCATTTTTGTTCTGGATAATTTAGACATCAAGAAGAGACTTCTGCACTTGTTTAAATTTTTTTAAAAAGAGTTTGAAAAACCCAACAGAAACTTGGATGTGTGGAATTAGATACGGAAAAATTTCGGCTTCGAAACTATCACATTATCTAAACCTAGTTCTAGTGTTTGGTTTGGCTTTGATACTATTGAAAGGGCCAGTCAGCGTAGCGGAAGCTCGCCCTGGCGTCCAAAGGTCCCTCGGCGGCTACTTATTACGTTGTCCTCTTATGATGGACTACAACTCGTTGGACTAATCTGCACGGGGCACCCAGGGGGTAAGAGCCTGTGCTTCGTGACTACTGTCATACAGTGAGAACCCCCATAGGTCGACATTCCTGCCAAGTAGCTTTGATACCATTGAAAATTCCTAGAGCCCTCAATGCGGCAGCCGCAGCTGATGCGAAACCGAAAAACAAAAATTTGCAAGAGAGCACTAGAAAAAAATCCTTAACAATCTTTCAAAACACTAAAACTAGAATCTAAGCATGCAAGAAGAAGGTGTTACAACCTTTGATGCATGTCCACCCAATCGTGGAAGACCCCACCAAGCACCTCGTAGGCCGTCGTGAACAAGCTTGAGAGACGATTGCCCTTGCAGAAGATGATCTAATACCATCTCGAAGTTCTTGGCGAGTCCGTCTAGTGTACTCACCTCTAGTGAGCACCTGTATACTATCTTAGGTGACACAACAACAATAGCTTGTGAGACTGGTCACCGCCCCTCATCGGGATCTAGAAATGTATACACTAGTCTACTCCGGAATATCGATGCCCAGTCTCGATATTCTCTCGACTAGGAACATTTAAGGATGTGCTTATAGACTATCTAGCTCTCATATATATGATCGTCATCATAATGCTGGCAGTCAAGCAAGAATCCTACGAGCTTCATCATTATGTCTTAGCGACACATAATAATAAGTAAAACGTATACACATCAATGATAAAGAAAAACCAGATCGTATACTATTATTTCAAGTAAGACTGTTCTACCTGTATAGGTCCTCCCTCAATTATCATAATCACCTACCTGCAAATACAATGATTGCCTTGAGGGCACTATATCCAACAAGAGTGATTTGTCTATACGGGAATAGGTGATCCAATCAAATATCGTCGAAATTTCTTAAGCGCAAAAATGACAGCCAAGAATTCCTTCTCGGTTGTGGAGTAGTTGAGTTGTTCTTCATTGAGAGTTCAACTTGCATAATAGATAACGTGTGGAATTTTATTGATACGCCGTCCTAAGACAATATCTATAGCATAGTCAGATACATCACACATTAACTCAAAAGGTTCTTTCCATACTCATGCATGAACAATGGGAGCAAAAATGAGTTTTTTCTTTCCGCGTTCAAATGACTCAAAGACATTTAGAATTGAGGTGGAAAGACATATCCTTGGCGAAGAGAGTAGTTAAGGGTCTAACAATTTTGCTAAAATTCTTAATAAATCGTCGATAAAAAGTCGCATGACCTAGAAATGATCTAATGTCTTTTACAGTATTGGGAAGAGGTAGGTTAGATACACATCTACCTTTACTTTATCTACCTCAATGCCTTTACTTGAAATGATGTGACCTAAAACAATTCCTTGTTTAACTAGGAAATTGAATTTCTCCCAGTTAAAAGTCAAATCTTTTTCTTTATATCGATTTAACACAAACTTTAAATTATTTAAACATTGTTGGAATGAGTCACCGTAAATCGAAAAATCGTCCATGAAAATTTCTAAGAAATGCTCAAGCATGTCCGAGAAGCTAGATATTATGCACCTTTGGAAATTAGCCGGCGCATTACATAACCCAAATGTCATGCGACGATATGCAAATGTACCAAAAGGGCATGTGAAATTTGTTTTCTCCTGATCTTCCGGAGCTATGGAAATTTGATTGAATCCTGAAAAACCGTCAAGGAAACAATATAACTCATGGCCAGTTAAACGCTCCAACATTTGATCTATAAATAGAAGAGAAAAGTGATCCTTTCTAGTGGCTGTGTTTAGCTTCCTATAATCTATGCAAACTCTCCAACCTGTTTGTGTTTGGGTAGGAATGAGTTCATTAGCATCATTTGTAATAATAGTTATTCCCGACTTTTTAGGCACCACATGGATTGGACTAACCTACGAGCTATCGGATATAGGGTAGATGATGCCATTATCCAGGCATTTGAGAATATCATTTCTGACCATTTCTTTCATAACTGGATTAATCCTATGTTGTGGATCTCTAGCGGTTTTGGTATCGTCTAACAAGTGTATCCTATGTTGAACAATAGTAAAGTTAATTTCTTTGATACCAGCCATAGTCCAGTCAACGGCTTCTTTATTTTTGCGAAGAAAGACCAACAGAGCTTCTTCTTGCTCCTTTGAAAGATTGTTAGCAATTATCACCGGCAGTGTTTCATTTGAATCTAAATAAGCGCACTTCAAATGAGAAGGTAGAGGCTTAAGCTCTAATGTAGGTGGCTCCTCAATCGAAGGACAAAGTTGTTTCCTTGGTTCAGTTGAAAGTGGTTCATGATATGACCAACTTGTGTATGATACTTGGTTAGATTGTGGGTCCGCATAGTCTAAGAATTCGGGCTTTAAGAATTCAAGCTCATCATTAAAGATTTCTTCAAGCTTAAATTCTTCGATATCAATAGTGTCATCCTTTGATATTTCTTTGATTGAATTAATAGTAAAATTCCGATCAAATATTTCATCATGTTGGTTGCTTAAATTAAAAATATTTAAGTCCATGTTCATGTTGCTAAATGATAGCTTCATAGACCCACTGCGACAATTAATCAAAGCATTTGATGTAGCTAGGAATGGTCATCCTAATATCACAGGAATTTGAGTTCGACGGTTTGAGACTGGTTCGGTTTCTAGAATGATAAAATCGACAGGGAATATAAATTCACTTACCTTAATTAAAACGTCTTCAATCTCTCCCTTACACAATTTGACAGAATGGTCGGCTAATTGTAGCGTACATCTCGTTGGTTTAAGATCTCTTAATCCTAACTGTTCATAGACTGAGTATGGCAGCAAGAAATGGTTGGACAACCAGGATCCTTGTATTTGACCGGTATATGGTTAGACAAAACTCCACCGATGTTTGTAGTAAGAAAGACTTTCTTAGGTACATGTATTTGTCTTTTCTTGGTGCACAAGTCCATCAGAAATTTAGCATATGCAGGGACTTGTTGAATGGCATAAAGAAGTGGAATATTAACCTTAACTTGCTTGAACATTTATAGCATCTTTTCCATAGTAGCTGATTGTTTATTTGATCTTAGTTTATTTGGAATTAGAGCTTTATTCTTAATATGGTTATCTAAGTTAGAACTTAAAGAATCTTGTTTATTATGTTTATTAGATTCATTTATTTGATTTGATTCAATAGATTGAACTAATTCATAAGATGGTGTTTTAGATGGTTGGTGGTTTAAGTCAGTTGGCATGGGTACTCGATTGTCAACTTATTTACCGCTTCTTAAAGTTATTACAGTGTTGACTTGATTTACTTAGTTTGACTTAAACTTCCTTTTTGAATTTGAGGATTAACTATTGGTTGAATTAGAAATTTTCCTTTATCTCTCTTACTCACCGTTGAAGCTATTTGGCTAAACTGTAATTCTAACCTAACCGTTGATTGATTATTACAGTATATGGCTTGGTTAGTTGACCGAATGAATGTTGCCAAAGTTTTCTCTAAGTTTAAAGTTGATTGAGTGGAGATTTTCATAAAGAGATTTAAACTTTTTTCTATATTTAACAATCGTTTTTTACTTTCATTAACAGTAGGATTAGATTGATTTGGAACGTAATTCAAATTTTGATTAAGATTTAGATTAGGTTGAAAATTTGAATTCGACTGTTGACCTACTTTTTTATTTTGGTAATTTTGATAATGATTGTTTACATTATTGTTATTATTATTATTATTTTGATCATTGTTTTGATTCCAAGCAAAATTTGGATGATTTCTCCAAGCTGGATTATAAGTTGGAGCATAAGGATCATTCCCAGGTCTATTATAATTAAAAGCAACATTAATTTTATCTAGACCTTGAGAATTCACATCAAAAGGACACTCCTCAGAAAAATGACTTGTATCTTGACAGTTGTTGCACAAAGAATGTGATACTTGAATAACTGAGCTGACTTGACTTGAACCTTTCATCTCCAACACTTCTAATCTTTTCACCACTGCAGCTAGTTTAACTTCGGAAGCAATCGATGAAATTTGTTGATTGTTTTCTCTTGAATAGATGGTCTTATCGCTGATCCTTCCTATTACATCATCCTCTTCGCCAGCTCTTCTAAGAATTTCCATGCACTCTCGGCATCTTTCATAAAGAAGTCTCCTTGACTCATCGACTCTAACATGGTTTTAGAACTATCGTCTAGACCTTCATATAAAATTTGGCATAACCTAAACTTTTCCATATCGTGATGTGGACATTTAATTAAAATGTGTTTGAATCTTTCAAAATATTTTCAAAAAGATTCTCCTCCAATTTGACGGAATTGATTAATTTCATATCTAATTTTGGTATTTTTATACTTAGGGTAGAATTTCTTTAAGAATGTTTTAATAAATTGTTCCCATGTGAAAATAGAATTAGCAGGTAGACTACATAACCATCTTTTCCCATTACCCTTAAGTGCAAATGGTATAAACCTAAATTTAAGAGCGTCATCACTAAGTTGTTGCAATTTTATCATTGAGCACATTTCATCAAATTCATTTATAAAAATGTATGCATCATCAGCATCTATTCCAGTGAATTTAGGAAGTATACTAATATATTATGGTTTGATTTCATAGTGATTACCATTTATGGGAGGCAAAAAAATACATGATGGTAAAGATGGTCCTACAAGATAGCATTTATCCCTAAGAGAAACTGGAACTTGAGGGTTTTGAAGTTCAGTTTGTTCGTCTGTCATGATTGAATCTAGATTATATAATCTAATTAAACGCTGTTTTGAATCTCTAATCCAACCGCTCATGCACAGTTAAAGACAACTAATTTTTTTTTATGAATATATATATATATATATATATATATATATATATATATATATATATATATATATATATATAAACTAGAAGAAAAATAAAGTAAAGTGAAATAATCTACTAACTAACTAAACACACCGAGCAATTAAACGTGCAATAATAATCGTATCCACCATGGGGCAACATCATACACCCTTGGGTTAATTGACCAACGGCAGAGCGGCCGCAGGATGTTTACGTTTACTATGCAAAATTAAATAAATATAAATATTTATACTACTATAAATATTTAACTTGGCTGTGCGCAAAAAATTCCTGCAGAAAACAGTAGAATAATAGAAGATTCGAGAAGAGCAAAAGGACAAAGACTTACTAAAAGAACTGGGACCAAAATACCTGAAAATTTCGGCGGTTTGTGTGGGATTTAACCACTTTCCACCGAAATTTAGCAACAGATTTGTTCCTAACTTTTCCTGCTGCTTCCTTCTCAAATAAATTCCTGTTTTCTGCAGACTAAAACTTTCTAGAAAAATAAAAAAAATTATAACTCGAAGTACAATAAAAAAACTAAAAATTAGACCGTTATCCCCGGCAACGGTGCCAAAAACTTGATAGGTACGATAAAGTTCATAAAATAATAAATAACTGCAAACACACGATGATTGTAGTACACGTTACGAATTGATCCACATAGATAACGTAATTTTATAATTCCTAATATTTTCCAATCAAGTTAATAGGGTTTTCTAAAAAACTAGTAAGCAAATTTAAATTAGACTTTATAAATTAATAAAGAAAGTTATACCTGAGATTGAATCCTGTAGTTAATATAATGTGCAATCTACCTTATAGTTACCTTTCTAGATTAGATCCTTTTAATTAATAATGATAAATTAGACATGAAAGCATAAATTATATGATTCTCTAAATAGTCTATCAATTTGTTAAAAAACATAATCTATAAGACATTCTATATTATCTATCAATATTCCTAGTTTATCAAGTTTAAAAGATTGTAAATTAAATTATCATATCATAAACCTAAACTTTCTTTTCCTAAGAATAGAATATATTCTTCACAACATAACCTATCAAATTTAATTGCAAACCTAGATACATAACATAAAAATCTAATTTTTATTAATCTTAATCTAACGTAATGCAAATCTACACCTTTGCATATCCTGAGCATGAACTATAAGTGCATGAGTATCATAACTCATCAAAGACATCATGCAAAAATATAATCTTGATGTATATAAATTAAGATCAATCATTAAAGCATATAGAAAGGCAAATAAAAATAGATTAACTCATCATCCTACCCTAAATTCAACACCCTAGATATAAATAAATTAACCTAGACTTAAATAAAAAGAAAGCAATAAAATAAATAAAAGAAGTAATTAAAACTAAATAAACTTATTGATAAAAATCGTTGCTCCACACCAATGATCCAAAATAAAATCCTAAAACTAGTGTTTTTAGAGAAGTTAAAAGTGGCGAGAGGGCTTATGCCCTATGGAAATACAATATAAATAACCTAACATCAAAATCAAATAAACAATAGCCTAGGATCATTTTCGCCAAAATTCATCTTGAACGGCTTAGATAGGTCGGCGGAGTGTGGAAAATGACCACAAACTGCCGAAATATTTCGGAGTCTAGGGCCCATCTTTTTATGATGTCTTTGAATCCACTCCGTGGATTTTATTAAATGAATATTTCATTGATTTATAGACCCGAGCGCACTTGCATGTAATTGAAATGATTAGTTGCCTAGTTTAGACCGGTCCTTGGTTGGCTTGACTGCATCTCTTTATAAACACGGATTTTGCACCCAATCAGACCTGATTTGATCCATTTCTTGCACGTAGACCTGTAATCTGCAATTACACTCAATACATGTGTTTAGTAGCACTTTTAATTAAAATAAATAGCAAGCGATAGGGATATAATACTGAAATAAATGAAATATTTTATGGTTATCACAAGCCGATGCCATCCCGGTGCAAACAACGCCAGTGTTTTGTTGAACCACATGCTTCAATCAGAAATTAAGCTCTATTTGGGAAAATATTTCCCTTTATCTTTATAAAATAGAAAGATATTTTCTTGTTAACAACAATTTTTCTCTGTATCTTTCTAAAATAAGAAAGGTACTTTCTCTGTTAATAGAGAGCCCTTGGATCAAAAGATCCAACGGTGTTTACGCATCACCGGTTGATCTTAAGATAATTTAAGATCTTTCAATGAGAGATTCTTTCAACTAATTGATTATTCTCCTCTTTTATAAATAGGAGCATAGGAGTTAATCTACAGAGAGAGAATTCTCCCTATAAGGTGAAGAAAAGAGACTTAAGCCTCTGCGAGTTCTTCTCCTTCCTCAAAACCTTAGGTAAGGAGATTAATGTAACGACTCTGTTTTAATGTACAATTTTTTTTTAAAGTTAATGTACAAATGAAGTATTTGTAAGTTCTGAGCACAAGTTATAAATTTGCTTTGCTTTTGAACAACAAGAAAGCACTTATAGCTCATTGGTAAATCCTTTGCACTGATGTGACGTAGCCCCTGTGTTCGAATCCTCTCAGCCACATATTATTTTTGCTGATTTTTCTTTTAAAATTTTTAGAAGCCCAAAAGTTTACACGTGCAAAACACGTAAAAATGAAAAGTCTTAGAAATCAAACATGTGCACTGAGCTATATGAAGCGACATCGACACGTGGCAAGAATCTAGAGCACACCCTAGCACATACGACCGGCGAGATCATCATTGGGGTCGGCGCCGCCGGTCCCCCCGTCCCAAATGATCTAATTCTTTAACCCTAGCACCTCTTGGACCCCCCCCACTAACCCTTGTCTTTTTGATTTCTCTGCACATTTCCAGAGAATTAAAATGAGTCTTAAAACCAAATTTTAATGCATTTTTAATTCTCATTTCAATATCCTAAACCTTAATTTCTCCTATAAATACCACCCTACACCCTAGCCTTCCTTATTCAGAAATCCATTGCCAAAACTCTCTAAATTTTCCAAGTCCAAAAGTTGTACAAGTGGAGTTAGCCCAAGGCCAAGTTCAGGCGATGACTCGGGGCAAATCCGGCGACACCGTGACTCCATGCCACTTTCAAAATTTCCCACCACCTCCCCTCTCTTCTCCAAACCAGCAAGTCCTTTATCTTCTCTCTTTTTCGACGATCAAAAATATTTCTTTTCAAAACTCGTTGGAAGTGGAGTTATTCCGACTTTCGATTCTAATTTCATCAAAAACACAATTTTTCTTAATAACAAATTTACCATCTTTTTATACATTGTTTAACAAACATAAAATAACATTTACATCAAGTTTCAATTCAAAATAACATGTATTACTACTTTTATTTCACCTTTTCGGTAAAATACCGTCAAGTTTACATACAACATTACTTTATCATTTTGCTCATATTACCTTTAGAAAACTCATGAGGTAATGACCTACCTCATCACAATACTCATCTTGGCATAGCATGATAGTTTTTGTAACAATTTTTGTGGGACAAAATACAATATTTTACATTAAAATACCTTAAACCATCAAATCCCGTATTCTTTAAATTGTTTTAATTAATTCCTTACAAATAAGCCACTACAACCCATTTTGGGGAACCCGATCGGGATGGTGCGGTTATCGCACGTCCTCGAGACTACTAGAGCGAGATGCATACCTCCACACGGAGCATACGATCTTGATGGAATTTTTATTACAATTTTTAAGAAAACGTGATTTCTATTTAATAAATAAATTCTATTTTTAATAATTATATATTATATAAATATTATCAAAATATCTATTTTAAATATATAATATATTCCATGTTTTCTAATCAAAAGAAAAGAATCATAAAAGTTCATGAAAATACCATCAAGAATCAATACAAGTCAAATTACATGAAAATACCATATATTATTCAAATTAGGTTTATATCCACTAAAGTATCTCATCACTCTTAAAAATTACATCTATGAAAACGCTAAAGACTATAATTAAATCTTGAGGTGTAATTTGAAAATATAGCAAACTATTTTTCATAAAACCCCCTCAAGTTATATTAAATTACAATAAGGACCCTAATAAATAGAGGTTTAAGCAGGAGCGGTTCTCTTGAGCCTCAGGGAGCTGGAGAATTTGGGTTCTTGCCTATTTAAGGTAGACAACTAAAAACGGGGTTATCAATACTGTAATTGGCTTAGAAAAAGTCACAAATCCTGCCATCCATGTGCAGCAGTTACCGATAACTCCAAAACTAATTCAGGACTTTAATTCGTTTTAAAGTGTTTGACTTAGACAGAGTCTCAGTCTATTCTGAAATCAATCCATTCTTGAATACAATTCAAGTACAACTCCAATTCAACATGAATCCATTTATACCAGAATACAATCAATATCAACATGACTCGACTGAACCGAACCATGGATATAGTCTGATTACATGACTATCCGTTCCGTTTACATGAACTACCGATATCATGGTTTCGGCAAGTCTTACATATATTAGACAAAACAATACAGATCAATACAAAATACATTACGGGGTTTTAAAGGGGTAGACTGGTACGGAATGTGTTAGAAGTGGCACGAGACGGTCATTTTAATACACCTAACCTGAATATCCGTTACTGTTGTTCCTTGGCTTAACGGTTCCTTATGCTCCGTATACCTTAGTTCATGGAATAGTTAGATTCCTCTCGTATATACTGGCATATTCTGTATCAAGCTACAAACAACTGCGTTTAAATAACAATCAAATATTATACAGTTATATTCTTTCTTATCTGTCTATTCTACTTCTATTTTTCTTTGGGACTTACCGAGTGATTGTTTGTTGACGACATTTCTTTTCTCTTCTTTCTTTGGAATGTTGTCAGGTGAATCCGACTCACTAGAAATAGAGCCTAGTGCTGACGGCTTGGAGCAGTTCACAGAAGACCCCGAGCTTTAGACACTTGTATATATTTTTTCTTTTTAGTTTATTCCATTGTTTAGACATTGCTTTCCATTTTTGTATTTAAATTTTCAGTTGTATTGTAAAGAAATGTTTAATAAATAAACGTTGCTGTTCAATTACATCTCTTGTCATTTTCTTATGTACTTTATCATATTGCTTATTTACGCTTAGCGTATTTGCTTCTGAGTAAATACGTAGCGGGCCCGCCACGTCCCCTTGTCTGTACACTGGCAAGCGGGGCGTGACAGGTTTTGTTGGCGGCCCATGCAGGTCCGTGCTGCATGGAACCCTACCATACAACTCAGTTTTGCATGGAAACCTAAGCAATATAACACAAAAATTACAAGACTAAGCAACTAAAAATTCTTTATATTTCATAATCTTTGAATCTATCCTAACCCTATTTTTCTTTCAAGATTATGGATTCTCCCAATAGCACGAGTACAAATGTCAACAACACACCACCACCACCTCTTCCACTTTCGCTTACCGTAGTAGCTCCGATCAACGAGCAGACGGTACTGCTTGAGGCAATTAAGGACCTCCTGGAGGGATAGCAGCAGCATACTGCCATCCTCCTAAACCATCCAGAAACGAAAGCACCCGGAGTGATGCAATTCCGGGCACTGCATCTTAAACAATTTTCTGGGAAAGAGAGCACCTTAGAAGCTGAAAAATGGGCTCAGAGTATCTAAGATGATCTGGCAGCAGCACAAGTGCCAAAGATTGCCTGGGTTAGAGTTGTGAAGCTGGAACTCACAGATAATGCAAGAGTTTGGTGGAAGGTGGAAGAAAGCCGTCTTGACCATCCGATCGAATGGAGGACTTTTCGCGAGATGTTCAACACGAAGTATTTTTTCGGAGACTGCCCGATTTGACATGGAGCAGCAATTCATTCACCTACAACAAGACTCTTTGTGGATCAAATCTATGGATGAGTATGATACTGAGTTCACTATGTTGAGCAGGTACGATATGTCTCAAATATTCGATTATCTAATATCACATACTGCACAGCTAACACAAGACCGTAACAGGTTCGCGGCACACTTGATACCGACGGCTGAGATTAGAGCTAGATGATTTCAGCAAGGGTTGGATCTGGAGATCCAAGCTGCCTTAGCTACAGGGGATTTCCCAACCCACGACCTGGCTATGAAAGCTGCCTGCCGATATGAGGCAGTAGTGAAGAAGAAGGGCAGATCTCACTCTGCCGGTGAGAAGAACCCTGCTACTCAGATTGCAGGAAGAGCCTCTTCCAGGCCACCTTTTGTACCCAGGAGACCGGGAGTACCATTCAACCGGCCCAGTCCAGACTTTTGCACATACTGCAGGAGGGATGGACACCTGGCGAAGGATTGCAGATGTGTGAATCCCTCTTCTTAGTCTGCGGCTCACCCACACATGATATTGGGTCTTGTCCTTGTTGACTTAATCCAAATCCTGCATCGAGACCAGCAATCACCTATCAACATCGGCCAGCTATCCAGGCACCTGCACCATGTCTTGCTTTCCCTGCTCTATCTTCTCGTAGACCTACTGCACCTCCTCCTCGTCAATTCCATCAAGCACAAAGGAACCTACCTCAAGGACATAGGAATGGACAAAGTAATGCTCCTCTAGCAAGGAGGAATGTACCGAGGCGACATGCTTTCACAATGACTGTGGAAGAAGCTGAAGCCACAGGCCAAGGCATCACTGGTAACTCTTTTCTTTCAGTTTTCTTTCAATCCTTATAAATATCCATATATCTTTTTCTATACCTAAAACCTATCCCACATAACTTAGGTACGATCTTAGTAGTCTCACTTCCTGCACTAGCACTCTTCGATACTGGAGCATCTCATTGCTTTATGTCGCAACGGTTCGTCCGAACTCATGCGATTCCAGTCAAACCGCTCATATCCAGCTGGAATGTCAGTTCAGGGAACGACGTTCTAAATGCAACAATGGGATACGACCCGTGTCCAGTGGTCGTGATTGTTTGGGCGGAAGCGTGCGTTCCGCCCTATCCTATCTGTTCTACTTACCGCAATCAAGACGGTGTCGCTTTGCAGCTAGCCGGTTGAGCACGGGTCGTCCGCAGGAAGATTGGCAGTATGTCCGTTCGTGTTTTAGACGAGTCAATTCAAGAATGTATATATGTGTTCAATTCTATCCTAAGTGTTTGTATGTATATTCAAGTAAGTTTGTTAGGGTTAAGGTTGGTTAGTAGAGTTAGGATTAGTCTTGTGCTTTTCTTTTGCCAATCTTAAAATGAAGTTGGGATAATAGAAAGTAGTGGGGATTAGAAGGACATAGGAATGAGATTTGCGATTTTAAGCAAGCTTTCCAACGCTAAATCCATTTCTAGTGCTCCTTGTCCTTCCGCTATGTGCGCTTATTTCCAACTCTCGGCAAAATACCCGCAACTATATATCCAATTGGGTCACAGCTACATATCACATTGTAGTGCGTCCAAAGGACTTCTCGGCTTAGGTCGTGGCTATATGTCACGTACAGCGCGCCTAAATAAGGGGGTTGCGTTTGTTTGGTCGAGATTCGTCATAGGATGTTTGGCGAAGAGAAGCACAAGAGATTTTTCCATCCCTCATACTAACCTTCCTTAGCCCCTAACAAGTGGAAATTGTTCATACATGAAAATGTAAAGAAAATAAAGCAAGAAAGAAGCAAAGAAAGAAAGGAAAAAATACGGTTTTACAAAGATGCAAGCTAACTACTTAGGTCCTCACCTAAGTAAGGAACTCCATCGAGATCATGGCTTGAAAATAATACGGATAAGAAGTGAAGGAAAACAAAACAAGAAAAGAAAATAAAACCAACAACTAGTTAACAATAATTAATAAAGTTACACTAAGAATTAAAAATACAATGTATGGAAATAAAAATACAAGATAAGAAAAAAAAACACCCCCATCTTCATTAATCTTCCACTCAAAAAGCTCTCACTACAATTTTCATGAAGGAAAGAATGAAGAAGAAGAAGAAGCTAAACTAAACTATACTAAAACCTAACCAAGAATGAATATCCTTTACTTGGCACAAAACCGGACTATTTATAGGCAGAGAGCTGAAACCCTAGGGCTAAATTCTGAGCCCAAATACAATGACCAAAATAACCCCAGAGTTTGGTAAGATGATGACACGAAACCGCGGCGGAACCGCCGCAAAAACCTACATTTAGCGGCGGTTCTGCCGCGGTTTTGTGGAATTGGGGTCTCGTATTTTTTGGGATTCCTTGTGTTACTATATTCTGTTATTCTACATGTCCCAAATTGCAAAATACTTCCAAAGTTTCTTCAGATTTGCAACAGTCCAAAATGGCTTCACTTTTAATTCATTTGACCTTATCTCTCTCGAGCTCCGCGTATCCATTGAATCTTATGCTGTCCCTCTCGTGCTCTGTGCTTGTCCGAGACATTAATGACCACTGTTCTTTGTCTTGTCTCATGAACTGGTAAGCGGCACTGGACGGATATGAATGACCGAAACCCGGCTTTTATCTGTCGGCAACAGATGTTCTGGATTTTGGCGTAACTGTGGAGATTTTGTATGATTTGTGTTATTTTGGACTAGAAACATGTAACCTATAAATATATAGCAAACACAAATCAAAAGCACCTGCCTATAAACAAACGAGCAGAAGAATGGGCGGTATTAAATGCAATATTCTGGTATGAACAAATACCCCCAAACTTAACTTTTGATCGTCCCGAGCAAAACCAATTATTCAAAAAAAATTCCTAACCTCACTTTCGTAGGAAACACGATTACACTGAGCTCGTGCAACAAGCCGTTAAACCTCTAGGTGTCCCTAGTAGGAGGAGTGTTGTCTCCTGAGAGTTTCAGCGGATACTACCCACAAAATCCCGTCAAGCTAGTTTCGCAAGTTACGTCGACTCTACTTTTACGGTTTAGTATCTAAATTAGAAATTCTATCATCCTAAATTAGAAATATTCAATCCTTATTTTTCACACCTCCTATTTATTTAACCCAAGATCCTTTACGTTTTATAGTTTAGAAAGATCTCGGTTTCTCTTGAGTTTTCCTTCTAAAGCGCAGTCTCTAATTCGAAATTTGTAACAACCCTAATTTTCTTATACACTTTTTCCTATACAAATTTTTCAAATATTTTTTTTCAAAAATCCACAAAGGGGTATTTTAGCCTGAGCACAAGATATAGGTAATTATTTTGTTTTTAATTACAAGCTACAAGAATGTAATAACTCCATTTTTAGTGTATAAGAAATTACTTTAAATTTAATGTATACTTTTGCTGCTATCATTTTAAGTAATTAAATAACACCATAATTATAAGAAAGAGCTTGTAGCTCATTGGTAATACCTTGCACTACTGAACCAAGCCATCAGAGTTCGAATCCCATGCCCCACATTATTTTTAGATTATTTTTCTTTTAAAATTCTTGGAAGCCCAACAGTCCACAGGCCATAACTCCCAAAAGATAAACTGAACCCTAAAAAGTGAGTATACCAGAGCCTACGTCAGGAGACCCCCGACCCATCGGCACCCCGACTCGGCCCGACTCGGCCGAGTCGGCCGGCGGACCGGCCGACTCGGGCCGGCGCCGCCGGCCCGACTCTGACTCGGCCGGATGGCCGAGTCGCCAACACGAAAGATCTGCCTTTTCGTCTTCCCAACTCCCCTGTTTACTCCAATTTAATGGATCGGTTCCCTAATTTTAATTACACCCTATTTACTACAAATTTTAATGATTTTTCTTTAATTTTTACAATTTTTTTTAAAAATAAAAACCCTTCACCTACCCTACCCTAGCCTACCCTATAAATAGACCCCCTACCCTCTACCCTCTCATCCCAAAAACACTAGGTTTACTCTCTCGAAATTTCTACAAGAAGGGTGTGCTTTGAAACCGAGTTCACGGCGAAGCGCTGACGGATTTCCGGCGACGTTTTTTGAAACAACCGGCGACGAAACAATGCCTCGGCCACTCACCTAGTTCCCCTATACTCTTTAGTATAGATCGAAACCCGTAAGTCCCATTCTTCCCTTCTTTCTACTTCTCAAAAATACGAACTTATGAAACCCGACGGAAATCGGAACAAACCGATTTCCGATTCGGTTTTTCTATAAAATCTCACTTGTCACCAATTCCATAATACCTAAACTTATTCATGATGACTATTAATCACATAACAATTAATTTGGACAAAGTTTCTCACATGAAATGATAGCTTTTGCAATATCGTATTCTTTTTCACATTAATACCATAATGTTTATTTTTCTTCTTCTAATCAATTCAATCATTCCTAAACATCTTCATCTTGACCATTAAACTTGTAAAAATCAATTTGAATAAGTTTTCACACATGAAATGATAATCTTTTCAATTTACCGTATTTTTCACTTTAATACCATGAAGTTTCAATTTCACATTTAACCCCTTAACCTTAATATACATTTAAAATAGAGCACGAGGTAATGACCTACCTCCACGCACACGCAAATACAACCCTAAAATGATATCATCAAAACTTAGAATACGATAGGACGAGATTTTCATTAAAATACCATAATCTTCATAAAACCATTCTTAAAGGTTTAGATTTGTTACATTTTTAAATAAATACTTCTTACTAGGAAAATACGATAAGTTGTGTTTATCGATCATTTATCTAAACCTGACTTTGTGGTGTCTAGGCTAGGCAAGTGAGCTTGGGTAACTTTAAAAGGTCCGCCTCACGATTCGTGAGCGGATCCCTCCCTCCTCACTTGTACTTACCTGGCCACAATTGGCGGTGAAGAGGCGATTTGAGGCTTCTAACGACTTGTCGTTTAGACCATTTAGAAATAGGCCAGTTGGCTTAGCAAACCCTAGAATCTAAAATACGGAAAACTACACTTTGCGAATAAATACCTTTTATTTTATAAAACCGTTTTCTAAAAGATTGGTGTTTTACAATCTTTGCAAAGCGCCGCTACAACCCATCTTTGGGGAACCCGTTCGGGATCGTGCGGTTTATCGCTCACCCTCGGGCTAGTAGTGCGAGATTCAGACCTCCGCAAGGAGCATTCGGTCTCGAAAGGTTTAAAATACGACATCTTAAGAAAATGAGATTTTTGAAATATAAAATATTTATTAAAATTATTTTTTTGTATAAACATATGTATATCTATCTTTTAAATACCTATTTTATTATAATATGAATATTCCACCTTTTTCTAAAATCACAATAATAACTTTTACATTAAAATACCATGAACTTTAAATAATCACTATTACAGATAAATAACCAAAACTAGGATATGCTCACTAGAAATGTCACAACATAAAATCCACAACTCTAAAGACGAGTAATAAATACTTGAGGTGTATTTTGAAAAGTATATAAATGTATTTTTACATAAAACCCCCTCAAGTTTTATAAATTACCCTAAGGACCCTAGCAATTATAAGACTTCGATTCACATTTCTGATTGTCTAACTCGGGTTTGAGTCTGATTAATCTGACTTGAATATGATTCAAGTCAACCTATAATCTACAAGTTTCCAAGTCAATATGAACACATGAATCCATGAATACAATTATCAGTTTATACAATTTGGCTGAACCGAACCATAGATATATTCCTTTTACATGTTTCCCAGTATTCCATTTACATGACTCTACGGTTATAACCGTTTCCTGATATCATGGTTTCGGTCAGTCAGTCAATCAATCATACAACCAACACAATTTACAAGATAATAATATCAAAACATTACGGGGTTTAAGAGGTAGATTGGTACGGAAGGTGTTAAAGGTGGCACGAGGTGGTCAGATTAAGACACTTAACATGAATCCAATTGCCGTTGTTCCGGGTTGTATAACGGAGCCTTGTACTCTATATTCCGTTTGCCATGGTCTCTAGCATATAGAGACCCCTCTCGTAAACACAGGCATTCTTCTGTACCAAGCTACAAACAACAACGTTAACATAATACTACAATAATATAACAATGTAATACAACTGTAACAGCTACTCTCTCCCTCTCTCTCTATCTATTCTCCTCTTATCTTTGGGACTTACCGAGCGATTTGTTCGCTGACGACATTCTGTTTCTCTCTTCTTTGAATGTCGTCAGGTGGTTTGGACCCGGCAGAAGTTGAGCCATCGCAAGAAGACTTGGAGCAGTTTACTGAAGACCCTGCACTGTAGTTTCATTGAACACTTTTCTTTTCAGTACTTTTCATTTCCTATTATGCCACTGTTTAGGCATCTTTTATTCCAGTTGTATTTCCTTTCATGCATTGTACAAAGAATGTTAATAAATAAAAGTTGCTGTTCTTTTTTATTTCTTGTCTCTTGTGTACTTATTTTATATTGCTTAGATACGCTTAGCGTATGTACTTATGAGTATATACGTAGCGGACCTCGTCGCGTCTCCTTCGCCGTACACTGGGAAGCGGGGCGTGAAATTTTTTTTATCAACTTTACGGAAAATATAAGTCTTATTCTTTATTCCAATCTTGCCTCCAAACATCGATCGCATACGCCTACGTGCGTGTAAATTTTCACTCCTACACTCAAGAATTCAATTCAAGCTATAGTACCTTTGCCTTATTACCTAATACTGCTTCTTTTCGTTAATGATGGACGGTGTTACTCACACACCTTTCATGCGACTATTAATGCTTCTTGAGGCACTAACAGCCGATTACTGAATGTGTGAGCTTAAAACGTAAATTGCAGTTTCCAGGTCTTGTAATTTATTCTTTTTTTGGTTTTTCTTTATTTTTCTTTTTCAAGACCGGATATATTTTTCAATAACGCTCTTTTGGTGGTTAGCTTTAAATACCGTTTTTTTCGTTCATACTAGGTTTTCAGGCAAGAGTATTTCTAGGTATCCTCTACTATCCCAAGTTTCAAGGTGCATGTACGTGCGATTTGTAGGGTATATACTTTCTACATTTGGAATCAAGAATATGAACTATTTTTCAGACTTATCCTTCAGTAAAGCGTTCAATACTTTCCCTTCATCTCAACTTAACTCAAGAACCGAACTCAAAATTACCTACTTCTAAAAAAAACTGCATGGACGTATAATTACCAAGGTTAAACAGAAAGAGGGTTATTTTTAGGGTTTTCAATTCCAAAGCCTAGAATTTAGTTATTTCTAACGTATCAACTAAATTTTTGGAAGAAAAATCTAGGTTACCTTATTAGCTAACTTGACGACAAAGTTTTTATATTTTTGTAAATTTTCAATTTTTTTAGGTTTTTAAATAAGTATGCAAATGCAAAATATACACATGAATGCGAAGGTAGAAAGCTTACCGAGCACACCCCCAAACTTAAACTTGACAGTGCCCTCACTGTCAGGCTATACCAAGAAGGTCAAAATTGTCGGCGCTCCCCTGTTTTTTTGTTTTTTTTATAAAAGAAAAACAAACAAAAAAATATATACACAAAAAGGTCCCTCAAAACTTATGTAAAACAGTGTTTCTACTGTTTAGGCGTTAAAGTTCAAAGTTAGTGGGAAGAGAACAGTATCAATCTATACAAGGCCTTACACAGGCCAAAAGTGAGCACCAACCATTCAAAAATTTTATCGAGATAAAGCCCGGGTTGGTGAAAGAATGCGGAGAGGAAAGAAATAGAGAATACGCGAGATCGTATGGGGATGGAAACGGGATACGGTCTCGGTATATGAGAAGAAGAATGGCGGAAGGGAAAAAGAAGTGAAATACGAACTTGAGGGTGTAAATGGAGTGAATAAATTAGTATAATTTGTAATGACCGATGTGAAAAAATGATTGTACTAATCTATCAACCCGTTGAGAAATGGAGTTAAACCTTTCAAGATTCGTGAGAAAACATGGGTAGAGCGAACTTGGTGAACCAGACATAAGAAAAGAAGGTGATACGGTGGCTTACAAAGTGGGAATGATGGAAAGGATGGAGGGAAGTGATTGAGGACCGGTATCGGTTAAAAGTTCAGGAGGGTGTACACAGTCAATGAAAGGGAGAGGATGAATTGGAAAATCCGACTCATCAAGTAAAACCGTTTCATCCTCAACACTATCCTCAAAATTCTCCTTAAATTCAGCTCATCCATGCATTTATCCTCAAAATCCAGATGCATATGGGGTTCGGGATGATGTCCACACGGAAGTGAAAGGACGTGATGAGTTGGTGAGAGAAACTCATCCAAAGCTGTGGGTTCATCATCTAAAATATTCCCAGCGTCGATATCCTCGATCAAGTGAAAATCAAATTTCTCAGACACTTCATCAAAAGCATAGGTTTTAATCAATTGTGGTTCTAGGATGGAGGTGTAGAGGTCAAAGGGATTGGGTGTGGTTTCACTTGAAATGGACCCTTCACAATCGGGTAAATCAAACACTACAGCGTCGCACAACTCATCAAACGTTCTATCTTCAATTAGTGAATCGTTTGGGACACTCGATAGACTTTCAAAACCGGAGTTGTGGAATTCAATTTGCAACGGGTAGGTTTGATTTGGAAGGGTGTACTGCTCACTTTCACTATTCAAATCCGTAAGCTGTCCAATCGCCTCATCATACATTGAAAAATTCGGAGCTAGTTGTAAAGTAGCGGGGATTAGGAGGACATACGAATGAGATTTGCGAGTTTAAGTAAGCTTTCCAATGCTAAATCCATTCTTATTGTCCTTTTTCCTTCCGCTACGTGCGCTTATTTCCAACTCTCGGCCAAACACCCGCAACCATGTATCCAATTGGGTCACAACTACATGTCATGTTGTAGTGCGCCCAAATGACTTTTCGGCTTAGGTCGCGGCTATGTGTCACGTACAGCACGCTTAAGTGAAGGGGTTGCGTTTGTTTGGTCGAGGTTCGTCTTAGGATGTTTGGAGAAGAGAAGCACAAGGGATTTTTCCGTCCCTCATACTAACCTTCCTTAGCCCCTAACAAGTGGAAATTATTCACACATGAGAATGAAAAGAAAATAAAGTAAGAAAGAACCAAAGAAAGAAAGGAAAAAATACGTTTTTACAAAGATGCATGCTAACTACTTGGGTCCTCACCTAAGAAAAGAACTCCGTCGAGTATCATGGCTTGAAAATAATACAGATAAGAAGAGAAGGAAAACAAAACAAGAAAAGAAAATAAAACCAACAACTAGTTAACAACAATTAATAAAGTTACACTAAGAATTAAAAATACAATGCATGGAAATAAAAATACAAGATAAGAAAAAAAAACACCCTCATGTTCATTAATCTTCCACTCAAAAAGCTCTCACTACAATTTTCATGAAGGAAAGAATGAAGAAGAAGAAGCTAAACTAAACTATACTAAAACCTAACCAAGAATGGACATTTTTTACTTGGCACAAAACTGGGCTATTTATAGGCAGAGAGATGAAACCCTAGGGCTAAATTTTGAGCCCAAATACAATGAACAAAATAACCCCAAAGTCGGTCAGATGATGACACGAAACCGCGGTGGAATCGCCGCAAAAACCCACATTTGGTGGCGGTTCCGCCGTGGTTTTGTGGAATTGGGGTCTTGTATTTTCTGGGATTCCTTGTGTTGCTATCTTCTGTTGTTCTACATGTCCCAAATTGCAAAATACTTCCAAAGTTTCTTCATATTTGCAACAGTAAAAAATGGCTTCACTTTTAATTCATTTGACCTTATCTCCTTCGAGCTCCGCGTACCCTTTGAATCTTGTGCTGCCCCTCTCGTGCTCTGTGCTTGTCCGAGACATGAATGACCACTGTTTTTTGTCTTGTCTCATGAACTGGTAAGTGGCACTGGATGGATACGGAAGACCGAAACCCGGCTTTTATCTGCCGGTAACAGATGTTCTGGATTTTGGCATAACTGTGGAGATTTTGTATGATTTGCATTATTTTGGACTAGAAACCTGTAACCTGTAAATATATAGCAAACACGGATCAAAAACACCTGCATATAAACAAACGAGCAGAAGAATGGACGGTATTAAATGCAATATTCTAGTATGAACAGGTCGTCTGCAACAGAGAATTCTATGCTGACTTCAAGGTGCTGCACATACCAAACTTTGATGTAGTTTTGGTTATGGATTGGCTAGAAACTTTCTATGCTACCATCGACTGTCGTCAAAGGAGGGTAGTGTTCGAGATTCCAGAACATCTGGTCATTTATTTCAAAAGTTATGACCGTACCTTGGAGCCAAGCACATACAAAGCAAAATCGAAGAAGGTAGTGATTGCAACTCTACAAGCCGGAGAAGATAAGCCAGAGGTAGTTCGAGAGTTCGACGATATATTTCCTGAAGACATATCAGGTTTGCCTTGTCACGACCCGAAAGTACGGAACGTGACCGGCACTTAGATTACGAAGCGTCTAGAGGAGCAACGTAACCTAAGTAAGCCGAAGCCCAGAAATCTAAACCATAAAAAGAAGAAGAAGTAAAGGAAAATATGTAGAAAACAAGTTTAAAAGCAACATCCAATTTTCTCAAAAATTTCGGCAGAGACTCCTTTGTAAAAACTGGCCCCAAACGGGTACAAACAAGAATAATATATATACAAACAATAAAAAACATCCCCAAACGGGAGCTAGCTCTACGCCAAAAGGAGGAAACAACCACATCAATGCACAATAGTATACAACGCCAAAGGGCGAGGCTCAAAACTCAAAAGAAAACAAAACCACCAGATATCATAATAATACAAGCGCGACTCTAAGGTGGAAATAAACAACTGATCCAGTAACCTATCAAGTAATACAAGTTTGGTTGATGGAGTTTTCTAGATACAAATGAAATAATAAAAGTATAATGGCGGTCCAGATACAAGTGAACCAACCTACCGTGCAAATCACCCTGAATGAAAAGATGTGCCAGCAAGCTGCCAGGAAAACCTGTAGATCGAACCTGTAATAAAATTTGGCACAACGGGGGTGAGTTGCCAACTCGTGAGTAGAAAATATATGCGAAAAGAAATCGAATGTACGACGCTGTCCTAGGTCATAATAATATACTAATATACTACTAGACATCAAGTAAAGACAGGATAATAAACTACGTGTAAGTGCAAATGCTCCGTGCTCGTATCAGTGCCTCATATAGAACTATGTCATGTGAATGGGTATGCATGCACCATGAATGTGAAATAACCAATCCTGAAATCTAGATATATCTGTATAAGAAATCTTTAACTTTTATCATGGTGAAATGTGTATAGAAATCTGAAATATCAACGATGAAATCCATGGAAATCTGTGTCAAGTATCGACACAAAACATGTAAATCTCAAGTCTCAATACCTCATAATCTCAATGTCTCATAGTCTCAATATCTCGGGCTCCGTCAGTCCGGATCGGCCCATATCATCAAATCTCACGACAACGGTCGGTATCCTCCGGATATCCGCCGCGCCAGACATCACCGGTAGGTAGTCCTCCCCTGCCAGGCTCATCGTCTACAACTCGATCTTCTTGCCCCGGGGTACCATACCGAGCCCACCATGTACCCGAGACGGTTCATCCACTCCTCGAATCGGGTCTCGAAATCCAACAGAAAACATGAAATCTCATGGTGGACGACACATACATCACGAGAAAACCGCATCTTATGTTTTAAAAAGAGAGGAGGAGAGAGAGAGAAGTTTTTATATATTCTTGCGGTTTTCCCCAAAAATCCAGAAATCTCATAGAAATCCAAAATCCCAAAATCATGAGTAAGTATATGATAAGTGTCGGCATATACCCCATAATACTGCATGATAACATGAAAATGCGAATGCATGAAATGTCTAAGTAATAAATACCATATCTATACTAACACCAGAGAGTAATCACAATATTATATCGATCTAGCTGTTAGCTGATTGTATCAATAAAAGATAATATGATCTAAAGTGTACGTGACATAGCAATTACCGATGATGATGTGTGTGAGCCGGCAAATAAGTGTGCGTAGAATATGCGCATCATCGGTAATGGTGCTGGTGTCCTAACAGGCAAAGTTTTATTCTGATTATAAAAACATATGAATGAACATGCACCATTATGATTACGGTATGAATGTAAAGACGGATGTGTAATAACCACTCATTTGTGATATACAAGTATAACTACAACTATATGACTCGAGCCTAAACTAGTGTCCATCTACCCTCCTAAGGAACTAAACCTAAGAAACTAGTCAATAAGAAATAAGAGTCCACATAAGGTCTGAATCCATATCTCTAATAGTCGGCGATCCAGCCTCAATAGCGTCACCTACGTAGTACGGCTTCCTCGAATCAAGAGTGCGGCTCAATCATCATATCTATGCCTCGTACGGTAAAATCCATCGTACGGCATCCCAATATCGGGGTACGGGTCAAGTATCACTTACGTGTCTCATCATTCGTATAATATCATCATCAACACATGTCAAGATCAAGGTGCTATACTGTAATCACATACATCAATTATATATCATTGTCAGCATAAATATACATCGTTAATTTATCCTCAGAAATATCATGTCATATGTATTATATTGTGATTAAGTCACACTTAGATCATATCGTAATAAAGTCACACCTATATGATATCGTAATCAATTCACACATATATGATATCGAAATCAAGTCACACCTATATGATGTCGTATCAGAATTTTAGGCACAGGTTACGGTCCGGGTTCAATTTTAGAGCCCCCTATACTTCAATATCATCACCACCCTTTATTATTGTTCAAGTATACAAATCCATTATCTCATTTTCTAATGATCCGCTAACATCATAACACGACTGTATAGCCAAGAATCACGGCATCAGCCCAGTTATATTGTTTCATCTCCGTGTATCATATCACATCCTTGTATCACATATACGTATTGTGTATATATATATACCTACACCTAGTCCTATATACATACATACATACATACATACATACATACACGTATACACCACGTCAAGTCTCAGTGTGTGCATGTGTGTGTATCTATTTGAAACCTACGAATCTCTTCCAAGGTATTCATCCACTGGTATGATCTTTCTAAATCAGTCTAGTCTAACCTAGGGTCATTACTAGGGTCCTACTCATCAAGAATCTAAGGTTGCGTCTGGCTTCCTAATGACAGTAAGTACTATCCCTATTCTATGTTTGCGGGGGTGCTAAACGCCATCCACCCGACTTCCCCCCGTAGATATACATCTACTCACCTGGTCCTTATTTGCCGAAAATGATGTCGCCATCCTCTTCTTCATCGCCCGCAGTCCACGTGAGGGGTACCTATACGCAAACATATATATAGTATCGTAAACTGAATCACGGACAAAAGTCAAAACGACGCACGGAACGCGCATAGGTTAAAACCTATGTCCCGCTCATGTAAAAGAACCAAATATCGCTCGATGTCGGTGTACAAACGCCGATTGATCGAGATAACCATCAGCAAACAACTTGTAATTTAAAAACTCATTAATTATAATATAAAACATGATTTAATCCATCGAAACCCTAAAAATCGATCAAATCGTCCGATTCCGTAAAACCTGAAAACACCAATTTACCGTTTTACTTCAAAACTTGATGTTTAAAAGAAACTAATAGTCATAATATTCATTAATTAGCATAACTAGACTATATAAACCATCGCTATATTTTTAACACCCTAATTTATATTAGTTTGAAAATTCTAGTTTGTAAACTTGCCCGATTTCGATACTTTTAAGGAAAATTTCACAATATCACATCTAAACTGGATTTTGCATGAATTAATGCATTAAACTACAATTCATGATGATAATGATATAATGAAACCATAAATTATATTTTAAATTTCATTTATTTAAGAATTTCCAAAATCTAGTTAGCAAAATCGCATTTTTATTAGTATTTTTCAATTATCAATAGAAACTAGTAACCAATTTAAGTTTTTCATTCCACCAACAAGTTAATATCCTCATTAAAACCATAATCTAGTGTTACAAACATTAATTGGAATTTTATCTCACCAATATATACAATATATAGAAATCTAGTTTGCAAAATGGATTAATTTAAATAATTTTGGATAAGCAATTTACAATATATCATCCATACAAGATTTTCCACTTCTAAAAATGTTAAACTAGTTATTATAACACTACTTAATTAATAAAAACCATAACTTAATTTTATAAACCCTAACTTGAATTTTAAAACTTGTAGATAGAATTTATTTATTAAATCTAATTATGCTTAAATGAAACATCCAATAACAATAAATCAAAAGAAGAAGATTTATACCTCCACAACATGAAATCCAAACATTAAAATAAGCCTCCAAAATGAATGCTTTCCATCTCCAAAATCCATTTAAAGATGAGCAAAGAATAGAGGGTAGGAATTTATTAGGATTTTGTGGATTTTTTTATTGAATTTTTGATGATTTTTAATGCAAAAGTGATGGGGGAAAAATTTTGGGGCTGCTCATGGAGGTGAGGCCGGCCATGAGGTGAGGAAAAGAGAGGAGAGTGAGAAAAGGTGAAGAAAAGTGTAGAAGGTTTCACAAAAATATCACACAATTAAGTCTTTTCATGAATTTATTTAAAAATTCTTTATTTTCTTCACTCCATTTGACCTAGAATGGTCTAGAACCATTGTAAAATTTTGAAAATAAATTTTGCATGAAACACACTTGATTCTAAGATGCAATGGTTCATTTTTGCAAATTTAACCCATTCAAATTTGTAATTTACACTAATTTAGTGTAAAAATAAAGCTTATGTTAATATTTAAAATAATTAATTTAAGAAAAATATTTAATTAAACTAAAAATTTATAAGTGGCTATATAAACACCATTTACTAGTAATAACATAATTAAAATAGGTATTTTAAATTTATAGTGAAAAATAATTACGGTTTAGTTTTATGAAAACTACGTTTTACTTTACCGAAAATTATAAAATTCACTTAAACGATTTTATTTATTTAATCAATTATTTAATTATTTTTAAAATGTTACAATCTTCCTACCTTTAAGAAATTCGGTCCCCGAATTTAAATAAAACTCCCCCCAATTACTAAAACATTCAGCCAAAACACTCAAATCGTCGGGGCTCCGAAATCATCAATACATAACTAAAATCAACTCCGTCAAGCATAACACAATCATCGGAGTTATGGAGAAAATAAAATAACAAAACCCAATACAAAAACCAACATAATATACATCAAAACTACAACTTATATATTGTGTGCATCATAGTAAAATCGTCCAAACATCTGGATAAAGAAGCATGCAAGAACCCCTTTTGAAAATCGCCGTGTGATGCACGTGCCACGGCATAAGTAGCGGACGTTTATTTTAAAAAAAATTGCTATATATATATATATATCTTTTATTTAACATACACGTCCCGCCTGGTTACCAAATCAATAGTAATGATTATAAAAACATATAGATCAAACTGAAATCAATCCCAATCACATCATAAAAATATCATGTGCGTCCGGTGCGCACTGAAATCGAAACCAAATACAGATGCCACGAATTCACACAAAAACAAAACTGAGTGCAACAGGTGTGCACCAAAAACATCTGTCAAGTGCAACGGGCGTGCATGACTCTAATATCAGGTGCATCTAATATACACAAAAGCACGATTTAGTGCATCTGGTGTGCACAAATCGTATCAGGTGCACCGAATGTGCACAAAAATCTCAATCAGGTGCACATGGTGCATGAAAACATACACCGAATATCAAAATCGAAATCACAGTACGAAAATGCATGAAAACTAGGTCGAAGCATATGTCAAAATCATGTGCAACCCATATGCACGAAATCAAATCAAAATCTCAAAATGTATAAAACCAAATCGAGTGTACTGGGTATGTACAAAACAACATCAATACAACTGATATATGAAGCACGAATAGAATGTAATGAATGCACACATAAGAAATACCAATCGTAGAACAAAATCCTCAAAATACAAAAAAAAAAATCCAATCAACAGAAATATGAAATTCAAATCACCAAATCACAATCGTAAACACTATCGTCAATGTGCGCCTCTTTCCCCCTTTCCTCTGGTGTCGACTGCTTCGAACTTGTCTCTTCATAGGTGTGCTGACTGCGCTACCAACGGCAATACTCATATCTAAAGTCTCCCACGTAGTCGATCCCTTCACCTGATATCCGGACTACATTAAACTTTTCGATCGATCCATCAAAATCGCATAATTCCCCGAGAGCTCAACACTCAAGTACAGTTTAAAAATATCCGATACATACCCCAGCATCGATGGTCCAGCCGTAGAAAGGCAAACCCAAACCTCACTAATGGCACCGCGGAACTGCCGTAAACCCTAAGGTTCAAGGGCGTTCTCGTGGTCATTATGTCGAGTTAGGGTTTCATTCTTCTAGAGGGTCCATCGAAATACCTGCATGTTCTTCCGAATACTTTAAACTTGGGAAAATGGGTTTCTGACAATCGTTTGAATCCTTTAACTTCTTCTGGACGGCATGTGAATACCCTTCTCCCGCACGCTAAACAATGATTCAATCCTCAAGAATAACCGATACCCTAATGGTTATCGCATTCGAGCCGCAGCTCCTTCTGCCCATGCGCCCGTGGTAACAGAAACCCCCCTCCGATATCGACGAAGATAGATCAAAAGAACGAATGAAATGCGGTGCAAACAAATGTACATCCTAAGGCTACTTAAGAAGAGTAGCGTATCGTAAGTATGCCGCGGATCATACCCACGGTACGTCACTCTACCTAAGTCGCCTACTCCATCAACCAAGGGTCACCCTAGACATATACAAGGTTAAACCTAGCGCTCTGATACCAATTTTGTCACGACCCGAAATTACGGAACGTGACCGGCACTTATATTACGAAGCGTCTAGAGGCGCAACGTAACCTAAGTAAGCCGTAGCCCTGAAATCTAAACCATAAAAAGAAGAAGAAGTAAAGGAAAACATATAGAAAACAAGTTTAAAAGCAACATCCAATTTTCTCAAAAATTTCGGCAGAGTCTCCTTTGTAAAAACTGGCCCCAAACGGGTACAAACAAGAATAATATATATACAAACAATAAAAAGCATCCCCAAACGGGAGCTAGCTCTATGCCAAAAGGCGGAAACAACCGCATCAATGCACAATAGTATACAACGCCAAAGGGTGAGGCTCAAAACTAAAAAGAAAAACAAAACCACCAGATATCATAATAATACAAGCGCGACTCTCAGATGGAAATAAACAACTGATCCAGTAACCTATCAAGTAATACAAGTTTGGTTGATGGAGTTTTCTAGATACAAATGAAATAATAAAAGTATAATGGCGGTCCAGATACAAGTGAACCAACCTACCGTGCAAATCACCCTGAATGAAAAGATGTGCCAGCAAGCTGCCAGGAAAACCTGTACATCGAACCTGTAATAAAATTTGGCATAACGAAGGTGAGTTGCCAACTCGTGAGTAGAAAATATCTGCGAAAAGAAATCGAATGCACGACGCTGTCCTAGGTCATAATAATATACTAATATACTACTAGTCATCAAGTAATGACAGGATAATAAACTACGTGTAAGTGCAAATGCTCCGTTCTCGTATCAGTGCCTCATATAGAACTATGTCATGTGAATGAGTATGCATGCACCATGAATGTGAAATAACCAATCCTGAAATCTAGATATATCTGTATAAGAAATCTTTAACTTTTATCATGGTGAAATGTGTATAGAAATCTGAAATATCAACGATGAAATCCTTGGAAATCCGTGTCAAGCATCGACACAAAACATGTAAATCTCAAGTCTCAATACCTCATAATCTCAATGTCTCATAGTCTCAATATCTCGGGCTCCATCAGTCCGGATCGGCCCATATCATCAAATCTCACGACAACGGTCGGTATCCTTCGGATCTCCGCCGCGCCAGACATCACCGGTAGGTAGTCCTCCCCTGCCAGGCTCATCGTCTACAACTCGATCTTCTTGCCCCGGGGTACCATACCGGGCCCACCATGTACCCGAGACGGTTCATCTACTCCTCGAATCGGGTCTCGAAATCCAACAGAAAACATGAAATCTCATGGTGGACGACACATACATCACGAGAAAACCGCATCTTATATTTTAAAAAGAGAGGAGGAGAGAGAGAGAAGTTTTTATATATTCTTGCGGTTTTCCCCAAAAATCCAGAAATCTCATAGAAATCCAAAATCCCAAAATCATGAGTAAGTATATGATAAGTGTCGGCATATGCCCCATAATACTGCATGATAACATGAAAATGCGAATGCATGAAATGTCGAAGTAATAAATACCATATCTATACTAACACCAGAGAGTAATCACAATATTATATCGATCTAGCTGTTAGCTGATTGTATCAATAAAAGATAATATGATCTAAAGTGTACGTGACATAGCAATTACCGATGATGATGTGTGTGAGCCGGCAAATAAGTGTGCGTAGAATATGCGCATCATCGGTAATGGTGCTGGTGTCCTAACAGGCAAAGTTTTATTCTGATTATAGAAACATATAAATGAACATGCACCATTATGATTACGGTATGAATGTAAAGACGGATGTGTAATAACCACTCATTTGTGATATACAAGTATAACTACAACTATATGACTCGAGCCAAAATTAGTGTCCATCTACCCTCCTAAGGAACTAAACCTAAGAAACTAGTCAATAAGAAATAAGAGTCCACCTAAGGTCTGAATCCATATCTCTAATAGTCGGCGATCCAGCCTCAATAGCGTCACGTACGAAGTACGGCTTCCTCGAATCAAGAGTGCGGATCAGTCATCATATCTATGCCTCGTACGGTAAAATCTAACGCATGGCATCCCAATATCGGGGTACGGGTCAAGTATCACCTACGTGTCTCATCATTCGTATAATATCATCATCAACACATGTCAAGATCAAGGTGCTATACTGTAATCGCATACATCAATCATATATCATTGTCAGCATAAATATACATCGTTAATTTATCCTCAGAAATATCATGTCATATGTATCATATTGTGATTAAGTCACAGTTAGATCATATCGTAATCAAGTCACACCTATATGATATCGTAATCAAGTCACACATATATGATATCGAAATCAAGTCACAATTATATGATGTCGTATCAGAATTTTAGGCACAGGTTACGGTCCGGGTTTAATTTTAGAGCCCCATATATTTCAATATCATCACCACCCTTTATTATTGTTCAAGTATACAAATCCATTATCTCATTTTCTAATGATCCGCTAACATCATAACACGACTGTATAGCCAAGAATCACGGCATCAGCCCAGTTATATTGTTTCATTCCCGTGTATCATATCACATCCTTGTATCACATATACGTATTGTGTGTGTGTGTGTATATATATATATATATATATATATATATATATATATATATATATATACCTACACCTAGTCCTATACACACACACACATACACGTATACACCACGTCGAGTCTCAGTGTGTGCGTGTGTGTATCTACCTGAAACCTACGAATCTCTTCCAAGGTATTCATCCTCTGGTATGGTCTTTCTAAATCAGTCTAGTCCAACCTAGGGTCATTACTAGGGTCCTACTCATCAAGAATCTAAGGTCACGTCTGGCTTCCTAATGACAATAAGTACTATCCCTATTCTACGTTTGCGGGGTGCTAAACGCCATCCACCCGACTTCCCCCCGTAGATATACATCTACTCACCTGGTCCTTGTCTGCCGAAAATGATGTCGCCATCCTCTTCTTCATCGCCCGCAGTCCACGTAAGGGGTACCAATACGCAAACATATATATAGTATCGTAAACTGAATCACGGAAAAAAGTCAAAACGACGCACGGAACGCGCATAGGTTAAAACCTATGTCCTGCTCATGCAAAAGAACCAAATATCGCTCGATATCTGCGTACAAACGCCGATTGATTGAGATAACCATCAGCAAACAACTTATAGTTTAAAAACTCATTACTTATAATATAAAACATGATTTAATCCATCGAAACCCTAAAAATCGATCAAATCGTCCGATTCCGTAAAACCTGAAAACACCAATTTACCGTTTTACTTCAAAACTTGATGTTTAAAAGAAACTAATGGTCATAATATTCATTAATTATCATAACTAGACTATATAAACCATCACTATATTTTTAACACCCTAATTTATATTAGTTTGAAAATTCTAGTTTGCAAACTTGCCCGATTTCGATACTTTTAAGGAAAATTTCACAATATCACATCTAAACTGGATTTTGCATGAATTAATGTATTAAACTACAATTCATGATGATAATGATATAATGAAACCATAAATTATATTTTAAATTTCATTTATTTAAGAATTTCCAAAATCTAGTTAGCAAAATCCCATTTTTATTACTATTTTTCAATTATAAATAGAAACTATTAACCAGTTTAAGTTTTTCATTCCACCAATAAGTTAATATCCTCATTAAAACCACAATCTAGTGTTACAAATATTAATTGGAATTTTATCTCACCAATATATACAATATATAGAAATCTAGTTTGCAAAATGGATTAATTTAAACAATTTTGGATAAACAATTTACAATATATCATCCATACAAGATTTTCCACTTCTAAAAATGTTAAACTAGTTATTATAACCCTACTTAATTAATAAAAACTATAACTTAATTTTATAAACCCTAACTTGAATTTTAAAACTTATAGATAGAATTTATTTATTAAATCTAATTATGCTTAAATGAAACATCTAATAACAATAAATCAAAAGAAGAAGATTTATACCTCCACAACATGAAATCCAAACATGAAAATAAGCCTCCAAAATGAATGCTTCCCATCTCCAAAATCCTTGTAAAGATGAGCAAAGAATAGAGGGCAGGAATTTATTAGGATTTTGTGGATTTTTTATTGAATTTTTGATGATTTTTAATGCAAAAATGATGGGGGAAAAATTTTGGGGCTGCCCATGGAGGTGAGGCCGGTCATGAGGTGAGGAAAAGAGAGGAGAGTGAGAAAAGGTGAAGAAAAGTGTAGAAGGTTTCACAAAAATATCACACAATTAAGTCTTTTCATGAATTTATTTAAAAATTCTTTATTTTCTTCACTCCATTTGACCTAGAATGGTCTAGAACCATTGTAAAATTTTGAAAATAAATTTTGCATGAAACACACTTGATTCTAAGATGCAATGGTTCATTTTTTCAAATTTAACCCATTCAAATTTGTAATTTACACTAATTTAGTGTAAAAATAAAGCTTATGTTAATATTTAAAATAATTAATTTAAGAAAAATATTTAATTAAACTAAAAATTTATAAGTGGCTAAATAAACACCATTTACTAGTAATAACATAATTAAAATAGGTATTTTAAATTTATAGTGAAAAATAATTACGGTTTAGTTTTATGAAAACTACGTTTTACTTTACCGAAAATTATAAAATTCACTTAAACGATTTTATTTATTTAATCAATTATTTAATTATTTTTAAAATGTTACAATCTTCCCCCCTTTAAGAAATTCGGTCCCCAAATTTAAATAAAACTCCCCCCAATTACTAAAACATTCAGCCAAAACACTCAAATCGTCGGGGCTCCGAAATCATCAATACATAACTAAAATCAACTCCGTCAAGCATAACACAATCATCGGAGTTATGGAGAAAATAAAATAACAAAACCCAATACGAAAACCAACATAATATATATCAAAACTACAACTTATATATTGTGCGCATCATAGTAAAATCGTCCAAACATCTGGATAAAGAAGCATGCAAGAACCCCTTTTGAAAATCGCCGTGTGATGCATGTGCCACGGCATAAGTAGCGGACGCTTATTTTAAAAAAAATTGCTATATATATATATATATATCTTTTATTTAACATACACGTCCCGCCTGGTTACCAAATCAATAGTAATGATTATAAAAACATATAGATCAAACTGAAATCAATCCCAATCACATCATAAAAATATCATGTGCGTCCGGTGCGCACTGAAATCGAAACCAAATACAGATGCCACGAATTCGCACAAAAACAAAACTGAGTGCAACAGGTGTGCACTAAAAACATCTGTCAAGTGCAACGGGCATGCATGACTCTAATATCAGGTGCATCTAATATACACAAAACCACGATTTAGTGCATCTGGTGTGCACAAATCGTATCAGGTGCACCGAATGTGCGCAAGAATCTCAATCAGGTGCACATGGTGCATGAAAACATACACCGAATATCAAAATCGAAATCACAGTACGAAAATTCATGAAAACTAGGTCGAAGCATATGTCAAAATCATGTGTAACCCATATGCACGAAATCAAATCAAAATCTCAAAATGTATAAAGCCAAATCGAGTGTACTGGGTATGTACAAAACAACATCAATACAACTGATATATGAAGCACGAATAGAATGTAATGAATGCACACATAAGAAATACCAATCGTAGAACAAAATCCTCAAAATACAAAAAAAAAAATCCAATCAACAGAAATGTGAAATTCAAATCACCAAATCACAATCGTAAACACTATCGTCAATGTGCGCCTCTTTCCCCCTTTCCTCTGGTGTCGACTGCTTCGAACTTGTCTCTTCATAGGTGTGCTGACTGCGCTACCAACGGCAATACTCATATCTAAAGTCTCCCACGTAGTCGATCCCTTCACCGGATATCCGGACTACATTAAACTTTTCGATCGATCCATCAAAATCACATAATTCCCCGAGAGCTCAACACTCAAGTACAGTTTAAAAATATCCGATACATACCCCAGCATCGATGGTCCAGCCGTAGAAGGGCAAACCCAAATCTCACTAATGGCACCGCGGAACTGCCGTAAACCCTAAGGTTCAAGGGCGTTCTCGTGGTCATTATGTCGAGTTAGGGTTTCATTCTTCTAGAGGGTCCATCGAAATACCTGCATGTTCTTCCGAATACTTTAAACTTGGGAAAATGGGTTTCTGACAATCGTTCAAATCCTTTAACTTCTTCTGGACGGCATGTGAATACCCTTCTCCTGCACGCTAAACAATGCTTCAATTCTCAAGAATAACCGATACCCTAATGGTTATCGCATTCGAGCCGCAGCTCCTTCTGCCCGTGCGCCCGTGGTAACAGAAACCACCCTCCGATATCGACGAAGATAGATCAAAAGAACGAATGAAATGCGGTGCAAACAAATGTACATCCTAAGGCTACTTAAGAAGAGTAGCGTATCGTAAGTATGCCGCGGATCATACCCACGGTACGTCACTCTACCTAAGTCGCCTACTCCATCAACCAAGGGTCACCCTAGACAGATACAAGGTTAAACCTAGCGCTCTGATACCAACTTTGTCACGACCCGAAAGTACGGAACGTGACCGGCACTTAGATTACGAAGCGTCTAGAGGCGCAACATAACCTAAGTAAGCAGAAGCCCAGAAATCTAAACCATAAAAAGAAGAAGAAGTAAAGGAAATCATGTAGAAAACAAGTTTAAAAGCAACATCCAATTTTCTCAAAAATTTCGGCAGAGTCTCCTTTGTAAAAACTGGCCCCAAACGGGTACAAACAAGAATAATATATATACAAACAATAAAAAGCATCCCCAAACGGGAGCTAGCTCTACACCAAAAGGAGGAAACAACCACATCAATGCACAATAGTATACAACGCTAAAGGGCGAGGCTCAAAACTAAAAAGAAAACAAAACCACCAGATATCATAATAATACAAGCGCGACTCTAAGGTGGAAATAAACAACTGATCCAGTAACCTATCAAGTATTACAAGTTTGGTTGATGGAGTTTTCTAGATACAAATGAAATAATAAAAGTATAATGGCGGTCCAGATACAAGTGAACCAACCTACCGTGCAAATCACCCTGAATGAAAAGATGTGCCAGCAAGCTGTCAGGAAAACCTGTACATCGAACTTGTAATAAAATTTGGCATAACGGGGGTGAGTTGCCAACTCGTGAGTAGAAGATATCTGCGAAAAGAAATCGAATGCACGACGCTGTCCTTGGTCAAAATAATATACTAATATACTACTAGTCATCAAGTAATGACAGGATAATAAACTACGTGTAAGTGCAAATGCTCCGTGCTTGTATCAGTGCCTCATATAGAACTATGTCATGTGAATGAGTATGCATGCACCATGAATGTGAAATAACCAATCCTGAAATCTAGATATATCTGTATAAGAAATCTTTAACTTTTATCATGGTGAAATGTGTATAAAAATCTGAAATATCAACGATAAAATCCATGGAAATCCATGTCAAGCATCGACACAAAACATGTAAATCTCAAGTCTCAATACCTCATAATCTCAATATCTCATAGTCTCAATATCTCGGGCTCCGTCAGTCCGGATCGGCCCATATCATCAAATCTCACGACAACGGTCGGTATCCTCCGGATATCCGCCGCGCCAGACATCACCGGTAGGTAGTCCTCCCCTACCAGGCTCATCGTCTACAACTCGATCTTCTTGTCCCGGGGTACCATACCGGGCCCACCATGTACCCGAGACGATTCATCCACTCCTCGAATCGGGTCTCGAAATCCAACAGAAAACATGAAATCTCATGGTGGACGACACATACATCACGAGAAAACCGCATCTTATGTTTTAAAAAGAGAGGAGGAGAGAGAGAGAAGTTTTTATATATTCTTGCGGTTTTCCCCAAAAATCCAGATATCTCATAGAAATCCAAAATCCCAAAATCATGAGTAAGTATATGATAAGTGTCGGCATATGCCCCATAATACTGCATGATAACATGAAAATGCGAATGCATGAAATGTCGAAGTAATAAATACCATATCTATACTAACACCAGAGAGTAATCACAATATTATATCGATCTAGCTGTTAGATGATTGTATCAATAAAAGATAATATGATCTAAAGTGTATGTGACATAGCAATTACCGATGATGATGTGTGTGAGCCGGCAAATAAGTGTGCGTAGAATATGCGCATCATCGGTAATGGTGCTAGTGTCCTAACAGGCAAAGTTTTATTCTGATTATAGAAACATATGAATGAACATGCACCATTATGATTACGGTATGAATGTAAAGACGGATGTGTAATAACCACTCATTTGTGATATACAAGTATAACTACAACTATATGACTCGAGCCAAAACTAGTGTCCATCTACCCTCCTAAGGAACTAAACCTAAGAAACTAGTCAATAAGAAATAAGAGTCCACCTAAGGTCTGAATCCATATCTCTAATAGTCGGCGATCCAGCCTCAATAGCGTCACGTACGTAGTACGGCTTCCTCGAATCATGAGTGTGGATCAGTTATCATATCTATGCCTCGTACGGTAAAATCCATCGCACGGCATCCCAATATCGGGGTACGGGTCAAGTATCACCTACGTGTCTCATCATTCGTATAATATCATCATCAACACATGTCAAGATCAAGGTGCTATACTGTAATCGCATACATCAATCATATATCATTGTCTGCATAAATATACATCGTTAATTTATTCTCAGAAATATCATGTCATATGTATCATATTGTGATTAAGTCACACTTAGATCATATCGTAATCAAGTCACACCTATATGATATCGTAATCAATTCACACATATATGATATCGAAATCAAGTCACACCTATATGATGTCGTATCAGAATTTCAGGCACAGGTTACGGTCCGGCTTTAATTTTAGAGCCCCATATATTTCAATATCATCACCACCCTTTATTATTGTTCAAGTATACAAATCCATTATCTCATTTTCTAATTATCCGCTAACATCATAACACGACTGTATAGCCAAGAATCACGGCATCAACCCAGTTATATTATTTCATCCCCGTGTATCATATCACATCCTTGTATCACATATACGTATTGTGTGTATATATATATTTACCTACACCTAGTCAAATATATATATATATATATATATACATACACGTATACACCACGTCGAGTCTCAGTGTGTGTGCGTGTGTGTATCTACCTGAAACCTACGAATCTCTTCCAAGGTATTCATCCTCTGGTATGGTTTTTCTAAATCAGTCTAGTCCAACCTAGGGTCATTACTAGGGTCCTACTCATCAAGAATCTAAGGCCACGTCTGGCTTCCTAATGAGAATAAGTACTATCCCTATTCTACGTTTGCGGGGGTGCTAAACGCCATCCACCCGACTTCCCCCCGTAGATATACATCTACTCACCTGGTCCTTGTCTGCCAAAAATGATGTCGCCATCCTCTTCTTCATCGCCCGCAGTCCACGTAAGGGGTACCTATACGCAAACATATATATAGTATCGTAAACTGAATCACGGACAAAAATCAAAACGACGCACGGAATGCGCATAGGTTAAAACCTATGTTCTGCTCATGCAAAAGAACCAAATATCGCTCGATGTCGGCGTACAAACGCCGATTGATCGAGATAACCATCAGCAAACAACTTGTAGTTTAAAAACTCATTACTTATAATATAAAACATGATTTAATCCATCGAAACCGTAAAAATCGATCAAATCGTCCGATTCCGTAAAACCTGAAAACACCAATTTACCGTTTTACTTCAAAACTTGATGTTTAAAAGAAACTAATGGTCATAATATTCATTAATTAGCATAACTAGACTATATAAACCATCACTATATTTTTAACACCCTAATTTATATTAGTTTGAAAATTCTAGTTTGCAAACTTGCCCGATTTCGATACTTTTAAGGAAAATTTCACAATATCACATCTGAACTGGATTTTGCATGAATTAATGCATTAAACTATAATTCATGATGATAATGATATAATGAAACCATAAATTATATTTTAAATTATATTTATTTAAGAATTTCCAAAATCTAGTTAGCAAAATCGCATTTTTATTAGTATTTTTCAATTATCAATAGAAACTTATAACCAATTTAAGTTTTTCATTCCACCAACAAGTTAATATCCTCATTAAAACCACAATCTAGTATTACAAATATTAATTGGAATTTTATCTCACCAATATATACAATATATAGAAATTTAGTTTGCAAAATGGATTAATTTAAACAATTTTGGATAAACAATTTACAATATATCATCCATACAAGATTTTCCACTTCTAAAAATGTTAAACTAGTTATTATAACCCTACTTAATTAATAAAACCATAACTTAATTTTATAAACCCTAACTTGAATTTTAAAACTTGTAGATAGAATTTATTTATTAAATCTAATTATGCTTAAATGAAATATCTAATAACAATAAATCAAAAAAAGAAGATTTATACCTCCACAACATGAAATCCAAACATGAAAATAAGCCTCCAAAATGAATGCTTTCCATCTCCAAAATCCATGTAAAGATGAGCAAAGAATAGAGGGTAGGAATTTATTAGGATTTTGTGGATTTTTTATTGAATTTTGTATGATTTTTAGTGCAAAAATGATGGGGGAAAATTTTTGGGGCTGCCCATGGAGGTGAGGCCGGCCATGAGGTGAGGAAAATAGAGGAGAGTGAGAAAAGGTGAAGAAAAGTGTAGAAGGTTTCACAAAAATATCACACAATTAAGTCTTTTCATGAATTTATTTAAAAATTCTTTATTATCTTCACTCCATTTGACCTAGAATGGTCTAGAATCATTGTAAAATTTTGAAAATAAATTTTGCATGAAATACACTTGATTCTAAGATGCAATGGTTCATTTTTGCAAATTTAACCCATTCAAATTTGTAATTTACACTAATTTAGTGTAAAAATAAAGCTTATGTTAATATTTAAAATAATTAATTTAAGAAAAATATTTAATTAAACTAAAAATTTATAAGTGGCTAAATAAACACCATTTACTAGTAATAACATAATTAAAATAGGTATTTTAAATTTATAGTGAAAAATAATTACGGTTTAGTTTTATGAAAACTACGTTTTACTTTACCGAAAATTATAAAATTCACTTAAACGATTTTATTTATTTAATTATTTTTAAAATGTTACATGCCTCCCGATCGAGCTCTTGAATTCGGAATTAATTTAGTCGCTGGAGCACAACTGGTGATTAAAGCACCGTATCGGTTAAGCTCTGAAGGTTTGAAGGAGGTTCGCACTCAGCTGGACGAACTTCTACAGAAAGGATGGATTCGTCCCAGTACTTCAAGTTGGGGATCTCCAGTTTTGCTTGTGACGAAGAAGGACGGTTCAAACAGAATGTGCATTTATTATAGAGCTTTAAACGAAGTCACGATAAAGAACAAGTATCAACTACCATGAATCGACGATCTGTTCGATCAGCTAAGTGGGTCTTGCGTTTTCTCAAAGTTAGATTTTTGTTCGGGTTATCATTAGGTGAAGGTCAAAGAGTCTGATATTCTGAAGACGGCATTTAGATCTCGCTATGGATATTATGAGTTTCTCGTAATGCCATTTGGAGTGACTAATACACCAGCCATATTCATGAACCCAATGAATCAAATTTTCCGAGAGTACCTTGACAGGTTCGTTGTCATATTCATCGACGACATCCTGGGATATTCAAAGAATCGAAAAGAGCACGCTGAACATTTACGAATTGTCCTAAAGACTTTGCGACAGCCTCAACTCTATGCCAAGTATAGCAAGTGCGAGTTTTGGCTAGAACAAGTCGGATTTCTCGGACATATCGTTTCAGGTGAAGAAATCTTTGTAGATCCAGCTAAAGTAGCAGCAGTAAGTGAATGGCCGACACCAAAGACAGTGAAGGACATTCGAAGTTTCTTGGGATTAGAGAGATACTACCGAAGATTTATTGACGGATTTTCAAAGATTGCAACACCCCTGACCAAGCTTACACATAAAGATGACGAATTCGTGTGGTCAGAAGCATGCGAACAAGCTTTCGTAGAACTTAAGTCAAGATTGACATCAGCACCTATTCTCATCATACCGGACCAATCTGGAGGTTTCGTAGTGCATTGTGATACATCCGGTATGGGATTAGAATGTGTTCTACATTTGCACGGTAAAGTTGTAGCTTATGCATCAAGACAATTGAAAGTTCATGAGCGCAACTATCCGACGCATAATCTGGAGTTGGAAGCTGTTATCTTTGCTCTCAGGATTTGGCACCATTATCTTCTTGGAGAACGGGTAGATATCTATACAGACCACAAAATTCTGAAGTATGTGTTTACTCAGAAAGAGTTGAATATGCAGTAGAGAAGATGGTTAGAACTTATGGCGGACTTCGACATCAACCTACAATATCATCTAAGGAAGGTGAATGTAGTACTTGATGCACTTAGTCGCCAACCAGTATCAATGA
Source organism: Agapanthus africanus (assembly GCA_030015575.1). Classification (NCBI taxonomy): domain Eukaryota; kingdom Viridiplantae; phylum Streptophyta; class Magnoliopsida; order Asparagales; family Amaryllidaceae; genus Agapanthus; species Agapanthus africanus. Next base: position 793,048,953 of record CM057340.1, on the reverse strand, counting down.
ATCTTACCGCACAGTGGAAGATACAACAAGATTTGCATCAGATGGAGATAGAAGTGGTCATTCCAGGTAACGTTTCAAGTTTGATGAACTTACAAGTTCAATCTACTATTGTCAATCAGATCAAAGCAGCTCAAGCAAGTGATACCAAGTTGCAAAATATCAGAGAACAAGTAGAAAGTGGACTTAGAACAGACTTCATCATCTATGAAGACGGATCTTTGAGATACGGAAGCAGATTGTGTGTACCACAAGATTTTGTTCGGGAAGAATTGATGAAAGAAGCTCACAGTTCTCCCTATTCAGTACATCCTGGTGGTACAAAGATGTGCAAAGATCCGCAGTAACATTACCGGTGTTATGGAATGAAGCATGAAGTAGCCAGAAGCGTTGCTAAATGTTTGGTGTGTCAGCAAGTGAAAGCTGAACATCACAAGACTGTTGGTTTACTTCAACCGTTACCTATTCCAGAATGAGGGTGGCAACACATCACCATGGACTTTGTGACTGCTCTTCCTTGCAGCACGAAAGAGAACGATGCGGTATGGGTTATTGTGGATCGACTCACAAAGTCGGCTCACTTTATTCCCTTTCGAGTTGGCCAATCTACCGAGACATTAGTAAAGAAGTATATGAAGGTAAGTTTGAATCTAAGTAAGATTTAACTCTTCAATATGTACTTTCTCTGATACCCATGAACTCATGCAGGAGATTGTGAGATTACATGGAGTACCGGTTTGCATTGTCTCCGATCGTAACACCAGATTCCGATCGCAATTTTGGCAGAGTCTGCAAGCTAGCTTGGGATTAAGTCTGAACTTTAGCACAGCTTACCATCCACAAACAGTTGGACAGTCTGAGCGAACGATTCAGATACTTGAAGATATGCTAAGAGCGTGTATGTTAGACTTCGGAGGATCGTGGGAAGATCACCTACATCTTGTGGAGTTTTCATAAAACAACAGCTACTAAGCAAGCATTAAAATGACACCCTTTGCAGCGCTCTATAGAAGGAAGTTTCGATCACCATTAAGTTGGGATGACATCGGTGTTAGAGAACTCTTTGGACCTGAGATGATGGTGGTAACTGTAGATGTAATTCACACTATTAGGGAAAGAATGCGCATAGCCCAAGACTGACAGAAGCACTGGGCTGATGCAAAGCGCCGTCATTTGGAGTTCCAACCGGGAGATCAAATCTTTTTGAAAATTTCTCCAAACCATGGAGTGATTCGCTTTGGAAGAAGGGGTAAGCTAAGTCCGAGGTACATTGGACCGTTCGACATACTCGAATGAGTCGGAGAAGTGGCTTATCGCTTGACACTTCCACCCTCATTGGAAGGAGTGCACAATGTGTTCGACATATCCTAACTTAGAAGGTATGTGAGTGACCCCAGTTATATTCTTGATCACTCTGAGCACACTGTATAGATGGATCTATCTTGCGAGCAACAACCCGTTGAAATGCTGGACAGAAAAGTGAAGTCACTTTGGAAAAAGGAAGTAAACTTGGTTCGAGTGATGTGGAGAAAAGACACACCGGGAGAATCAACATGGGAAAGAGAAGATGACATGCGTGCAAGATACCCTCACTTGTTTGTAAATTAGTCCTTAAATAACTGTAAATTTCGAGGACGAAATTTTTGTAAGCAGGGTAGAATGTAACGACTCTGTTTTAATGTACATAAAATTGTTAACGTTAATGTACAAATGGAGTATTTGTAAGTCCTGAGCACAAGTTATAAATTTGATTTGCTTTTGAACAGCAAGAAAGCACTTGCAGCTTATTGGTAAAGCCCTTGCACTGCTGTGACGTAGCTCCTGTGTTCGAATTCTCTCAGCAACATATTATTTTTGTTGATTTTTATTTTAAATTTTTTGGAAGCCCAAAAGTTTACACGTGCAAATCACGTAAAAATGAAAAGTCTCAGAAATCAAACATGTGCACTGAGTTATATGAAGCGACATTGACACGTGGTAAGAATCCAGAGCATACCCTAGCACATACGGCCGGCGAGATCATCATTGGGGCCGGCGCCGCCGCCCCCCCGTCCCAAATGCTCCAATTCTTTAACCCTAACACCCTGTTCACCGCCGAAAATGGAGACAAACCGGGATGGATCGTCTTGCCTGAATTTGGGGCAGATACTATTTGGGTTTATCCGTCCACCTCTCCGAAAATGCCAAGTTGATTTATGGAACCGTATATCGGAGGTTTGGACGGATGCGGCCGTTGAAGCAGACTTCGTCAGATTCCCCTCATTTGCGAGGGGTTTTTGATTGTGGGGACGCTCTTCCCTGCAGGCGCAAGCCCCTGCAATTAATTACGTTATCGCATCGCGATAACCACTTTCTCCTGCTCCAGAGGTCCACTTCATGTCGTGTGTGTTTGTTTTATTTTGGTTGCCCGTGGATTGTATATAGAGACTAATTTATGTCGTCGCCCGTAGGGCGCGATTAGTCCAAATCCGTATATTTTAGATTTGGGTTTTTATTTAAAGATCGTTAATCTAGTTTGAGATTAAGATCAACTTAAATGTTTGTGAGCAGTTGGAGCTCGATTGGTTTTTTGTTAAGGATCCATTAGTCCAATTTGAGACTAATATCCACTTAACAAGGTTTTAGGATCATTCAGATCCAACAAAAGTGCATTTGGGCTCTATTGTTTTAGTTTAAGGACGTTTCGGTCCATTGCTCATCTCGCGTGCACGTGTATTTGTTACGTGACGGAGTGAACGATCCGATTTGAGGCGTGCCCAATTTGGGGCACGATCCGATTTGAGGCGTGCACGTCAGTTTGGAAGTGCACCAGCGAAAGAAGTTGTTGGTCGTCGGGACCCGCAACCTCTCTGAAGACGTTGAGGAATTACAACGACATATATAAGAGGTGTGAAGAGATGTACCCTTAAACCAAATCCCGTATTTGAGGGAAAAGACTGCGATGGACCTAAGAATCGTCAATCATGAATGCAGATCGGTTTGGATATCACAAACATAAGCTTAGCCAATTTAGGCTAAGATTGGGTTTTTGTATCATTCAGCAGTGCTAAACACTCAGTTGCATATAGCGCTCACGCATGTATCACGTGAGGCACTCCAATAGTGCTAAGCACTAACTTTTCCCGGCGCTCACGTGTGTCTCACGTGAGGCACTATATAACTTGGCCTTGAGCGCTCACGTGCTTTTCACGTGAAGCGCAGAGTTCTTTAGAAGATTAAATCTCTGTTGATGTTTTTAGAGAACTTAAATCTCTGTTAAAGGTATTTTGACCATTAACGATCACCAAGATCATTATTTTGAGGATCTTGAATCGGGTTCTTTAAAAAACTAAGTTCTTGATTTGAAGAAACTAAGTTCTTGATTTGAACTCCATCTTCTCCGAGAGTTTAAATCTCTGTTAATGGTGTTTTGACCATTAACGATCACCAAGATCATTATTTTGAGGGTCTTGAATCGAGTTCTTTAAAGAACTAAATTTTTAATTTGAAAAAACTAAGTTCTTGATTTGAACTCCATCTTCTCCGAGAGATTAAATCTTCGTTAATGGTATTTTGACCATTAACGGTCACCAAGATCATTATTTTGAAGATCTTGAATCGAGTTCTTTAAAGAACTAAGTTTTTGATTTGAAGAAACTAAGTTCTTTATTTGAACTCTATCTTCTCCGAGAGTTTAATTCTTTGTTAATAGTATTTTGACCATTAACGATCACCAAGATCATTATTTTAAGGATCTTGAATCGGGTTCTTTAAAGAACTAAGTTCTTGATTTGAACTCCATCTTCTTCCTTTTCAAATTCGTTCTTTCATGAATCTTTAATTCTCAAGAACAAGATCTTCCCGATGAGAATTAAATTCTCAACTTGTGGGAGATTTGTCTTGTGGATCTTAGATCCATAGAAAGAACTAAGTTTTTAAAGAAAAGTTAAACTCTTGATTTGAGAATTAAATTATCTTTTTGTTTTGTGGGAGCTTTTGGGAGGCTTATGTATATTTTTTTAGAACCTTATGGGGTGGTCTCTCTCTTCTTGGATTTAATCTCCTGGCTCCTATTTATAGGAGAAGGGAAAAAATCAATTTGAAGAGAAAATCTCTAATTGAGAGATCTTGATTGATTCCATGATCTTTTAGATCAATCGGTTAATTTTATTCACCGTTGGATTTTTAATCCAAAGGCTCTCTGTTTAACAAAAAAGATTTCTTGTTTTTTTAATAAGATTATTAATATCTTGTTAGTTGTAACAAGATTAGAAATTTATTCTATCATATATTTTTAATTTAACAAGATCAGAAATATATTTTCTTAATATGGATATCTTGTTAGTTTAACAAGATTAGAATTTTATTCTATCATAGAATTTTATTCTTATCATGTGAATATCTTGTTAGTTTACCAAGATTAGAAATATTGAATTTAATTCTCTAAAATGAATATCTTGTTAGTTTAACAAGATTAGGAAAATATTTTCCTATGATAGAATTTTATTCTATCATATGATCACCGCTGGATTTTTGATCCAAGGGTCATCTGTTTAACAGAGAAAATCTTTCTAGTTTGAGGAAGATCAGGAAAATATTTCCCAAATAGAATTTAATTCTAGAATTTGATAGGAGTATTTTAAATTGGGACGCCCACATGCTTTGCATGTGAGCGACAAGAGAACTCACGTATTTAACACGTGACCCATAGTGTGGGTTTTAGCCTGTTTATTTTCAGCGCTCACATGTTTAACACGTGAGGCCTATTTGGTCAATGGTTATTTATATTCAGTGTTCATATTCTTTGCATATGAGCGCTCACGTGTTTTACACGTGAGGCCTGTTTGGCCCTTAGTTATATGTTTTCAACGCCTATATGCTTTGCATATGAGCGCTCACGTGTTTAATACGTGAGGCCTGTTTGTCCTTTTGTTATTTTCTTTCAGCGCTTATATGCTTTGCATATAAGCGCTCACGTGTTTAACACATGATGTTCAACTGTGAATTCTTTTCCTCTTTCTTCTATCCCTTTTTTATAAGGGTTATTAGGGAACAAATAGCTCTTGGCCGAAAATTTTGGCGGGAACAAATGCCCCCCACTACTTTGCCCACGTAAGTATGTACGTGGGTGAAGTAGTGCAGACTTATGCATGACCATAGAATTGAGGGCTTAGGAGATAAGTTTAGGGTCCTTGTAGCCTAAGACTTTTTTCATCTTCATGAGCTGTAAGGGTCTCAAGAAGGTTTTTTCTCCCTACAAGTCGAGAGGATCCCATAGATGCATATTCTCCCTAGAAATCATGATGATTTCTAAGTGTTCATCGCCTCCGTGAGTCGTAAGGATCTCACTTGGGTATTTTTCCTTACGAATCGTGAGGGCCCATAAGTAGCTTCTTTATTTCATTGGTGAATGTGGCCTGTGGATAGTGTACAAGAGTCAGTTTGGATCTTCTTATTGGGCAGTGATGGCTTAAGAAACAGGTTTGGATCTACTGCCTAAGACTTTTCAACTTTATGAGCCGTGAGGGTCATATAAAGGGTTTTCTCCCTACGAGTCGAGAGGATCCCGCAGGTGTATTTTCTCCTTAGAAGTCGTGAGGATCTCCTAAGTGCGTTTTCTCTTGAGAGTCGTAAGGATCTCACAAGAGAATTTTCCCCCTTACAAGTCGAGAGGACTCGTAAGTGGTTTTTTTTTTCTCCTTGTCGATATTCGACCTTGGAGAATATGACCCGTGGATAGTATACAAGAGTCATTTTGGACCTGCTTATAGGGACACAGTGCTTAGAAAACAGGTTGATATCCCCGTTACCTAAGGCTTTTCACCTTCATGAGCTGTGAGGATTTCATGAAGATGTTTTTCCCTACGAGTCGAGACGAGTCGAGAAGTTCTTGTAGGAACATTGTTTTCTCTATGAGTCGATATGAGTCGAGAAGTTCTCGCAAGAATATCCTAACGTTATAACCCCTGCTCTTTACGATAGAAGTCCGTTAGGTTTTGTGGTACTAGGGTTTTTATCCATGGTACCGTCGCGTTGGCTGATGCATTCCCCGATATGCAATCTTGCTGTTCGAGTAGCCCTGCGACTGTCGTGTCTCTGATCCCTTCAGGGGCTGGACAAGACGTCTTTAAATAATCTTCCAGGTTATATTACCTTCGAAAGAGCAAGCGTTAGGGATTTTCCATGCCGCTTTTTACTTGAGATTAGGCTCAGTTTGGGAGCCCCGATGAGTCATAACCACTCCGTGTTGGTGTGGGATGATCTACGATAGTTTTTCAGGTTTTATTTGAGTTGCCGTCAAGACCCTGAAGCTAGGGATTTTCCTTTGCTTCGTTTATTGACATTGTGTCTGCTGTAATGAGACGAAAGTCGCAGTTGCCTCTAGGTTGTTTGTGAACCGTCGAGGCTTGGAACCAGGGACTTTGCCATGGCTCCGTTTGTTTTGACCCTGGGGTCGGTTGTTGACGTTGCGTCTGCACCCTGCTGGAGTGAGAAGGAACGCCGGGGTAACATCGCGTCTGTTGTATCGAGATGAACGTCGAGATGGTCTCTAGGTTGTTGGTGAACCGTCGGGACATGGAACTAGGGATTTTGCCATGGCTCCGTTGTTTTGACCCTGGGTTCGGTTGTTGACGTTGCATCTGCATCCTGCTGGAGCGAGAAGGAACGCCGGGGTGATCTCTAGGCTGTAGATGTTGCCGTCGAGACTGGGACTAGGGACTTTCCCATGGCTCCGCTGTTTTGACCGTGGGGTCGGTTGTTGACGTTGCGTTTGCATCATGTTGGAGCGAGAAGGAATGCCGAGGTGATCTCTAGGCTATAGATGTTGCCGTCGAGACTGGGAACTAGGTACTTTGCCATGGCTCCGCTATTTTGACCCTGAGGTCATTTGTTGACGTTACATCTGCATCCTGCTGGAGTGAGAAGGAATTTAGAGTGATCTCTAGGCTTTAGATGTTGTCGTCGCGACTGGGAACTAGGGACTTTGCCATGGCTCTGCTTTGTTTCGACCCTGGGGTCGGTTGTTGACGTTACGTCTGCGTCCAGCTGGAGTGAGAAGGAACGCCGGGGTGATCTCTAGGCTATAGATGTTGCCGTCGAGACCTGGCTTTCCCTTTGGCGAAGCCTGGTAGGAAAACGTGGTTCCCTTTTTGTTTGTGCCCATAGATCGTATACAGGGGTTGATGCGGACTCACCTGTAGGGCAAAAATTTTCTCTTCTTTTTTTTGTTTCTTTCCGCGATGATCTATCATTTCAGCGTTTTATATCGCGAAAGTCGCGATTGCCCCATCATTTCGGCAATTTTTCCCGGTGCCCAATCATTTCGGCTATTTATATTTTTACTCTCTATTTTTTTATTGCGAGTTGCTCTATCATTTTGGCTATTTCATATGCATATATTTTTGGCTCGCTGATTTTTATTGCGATTTGCCCCATCATTTCGGCTATTTCATATGAATTTTTGGCTTGCTGATTTTGTTGCGAGTATGGAACTTAAGATCTGATACCAATCTTAGCATCAACATCGCTGTGACTGGAATATGGCCATGAGCGAATCATCATTTGCCTTGAGAGGACTTGGAATTTGCTATCAATTTAGGTATCAGCATCGCTACCACTGGAATGTTGCCAGGAGCGAATTATCATTTGCCTTTACTGATTTGAACAAAGGTGGCTTAGCAAACATGGTTAGGATCCTGCTGACCAAGGCTTTTTGACTTCATGAGCCGTAAGGGTCTCATAAAGGTATTTCTCCCTACGGGTCGTGAGGATCTCGTAGGTGTGTTTTCTCTTTAGGAGTCGTGAGGATTCCTAAGAATGTTTCTTCTTATACAGGTAAAACATTCTTATTCGAGATGATAGTATGCTATATGGTTTTTTTTATCATTGATGTGTATACGTTTTACTGGTTATTACGTGTCGTTAATACATAATGATAAAGCCCGAAGGATATTTACTTGACTACCATAGCTATGATGGTGATCATACTAGTGAAAGCTGGGTAGTCCATAAGTACATCCTTAAATATTCCTAGTTGTGGGAGTATCGAGACTGGGTATCGATATTTTAGAGTAGATTAGTATATACATTTCTACACCCCGACGAGAGGCGGTGGCAGGTCTCATAGCCATTGGTGTGTTGCACCTAGAATTGTATACAGGTGCTCACTGGAGGTGAGTACACTGGACGGACTCGCCGAGAAATTCTAGATGGTACTATACTTATCGTCAGATAATAGTTTTTAGTTGACATGAGTATAGGTAGTCTGTTGACCTGAGATCGTCATTTGTCTCATGTGAGTTACCACTGTATTTAGATTGCCTTCCTACCATGGCTCTACTGAGCTGTGCAAATAGGTTTTAGTTGGATACAATCCTGAACCACATGGAGGCCGTAAGAGATCGTCAGGGATTTGTCTCTCCCGGTATAGGGAATCGATGTCGTGCAGCGTTCGGTTAGCTATCACCATAAATCCCTGGCCAAGATGGATGAGATTTACTGATAGTAGATCATTATTTTCTTCGTGGGTGATGAGCTTGACACTGACACGAGTTATCGGATTATTAAGGTTCTGACATTATCCACTTCCTAGACTCGGTATGCGATACTCTTAGATGAATAAACCGGTCTGTATGAAGATTGTCACTTACAGGCTCTATAGGGATACGGATGAGTTTGCTCGTCAACCTTCCTTTCGTTCATTACCTGGGTAGCCTTTACGTACAGCTAGTGACACCGATGTACTTGTGGTTAAACCCACTGCCAGAATATTGTCGAGCCTTTAGAGTCTAATACAGAAGGTTTTCCGATTCAAGAGAAACGATATAGTATGTGCGCATTTTGATACGCACTCAGGTTCGATTAGTTACGTGTATTTAGTGCACGTACTTTAATCGTACGTTTTGATAATACTAGTAGGTTTTCCGATTCAAGAGAAACGATATAGTATGTGCATATTTTGATACACACTCAGGTTCGATTAATTACTTGTATTTAGTGCACGTACTTTAATCGTACGTTTTGATAATACTAGCAGGTTTGAAAAATAGCCTGATCATTGTGAGCTAGTATTATATTTCTCATTATTTCTCTTTTAGGTATTTGTGTTTTGATACGAATATGAATACGAGTATTTGTATAAATACGGGTACTTGTATCTTAATACGAATATGGGTATTTTTATCTTGATACGAATAGGGGTATTCGTATTTTTATACGAATGCGGTATTCGTATTTTGATATGAATACGGGTATATGTATTTGTTCATATACGGTTATATGTATATATATTTTTATATGTATGTATGCGCGCACGCACGTGTATGTGTAAACATACACTTTGGTTTTCTCCTTAGAAAGATTAGAAGAGTGTGGGCTTGTGTGGATTTGTAACTCATTGGTGTGAGTCACACATTTATTCCCCCTCTTTTCTAAAAGGATAAGAAGAGAAGAAAATATGATAAGTGGTGAGACACTCACATTTCTTCTTCTTCAAGGCTACTTTCTATAGAGAGAAAAGAAAATATACAAAGAGAGAAACCACCTCTACATCATTTACACTCCATTTCTAGCAAGCATGGTATGTGAGTTGCTTCACTTGGTATTTTGGATGTGAAGCTCAAACTTGAATTGGATTCTCTCGGGTGGATCATCTTCGGCGTGGAAGATCGACTTGCAAGCTTGTTCCCGACGACTTCGAAGCCTTGCTAGATTCCTTGAAGTGGTGTGCGGGTCTTCCGCAATTGGGTGTACATGCTACGAAGGTAGCCAAACCCCTTAACCTTGTATGTATGATATCTAGTTTAGTGTTTGGAATCGAGTCTAGAGTTTTGGTCGTTAGTGCTTACTTAAAAGTTTTTTGTTTTCGCTTCCGTCTTAGTTGTGAGTTTTGCGGCGCAAACACTAGGGACCTTACATATAGAACGTGTGGCACAGCCCTAGGATTTTTTCAGAGATTAATCTCTATTTTTTTCAAAGAAAGTTAACCTTACATAGAAAAAGGATTTAATTTTATGAAGCGTAAGCTTCTGTTTAATGGTTTTTGGCCATTAAAATCAACAAGATCAACTTTTCATGATCTTGGGTTTTTTTGGGTCATGGTATATATCACGGTGACAAACTTAGGGTTTGTGAAGTTTAAAATTCATCCTTTCATGGTGAACTTTGGGATCTCGATCAATCTGCATCTTTCTGTTGAGGATACTTAAGTTTTCCTCCAACACTCAAATCTTGAGATCGAAAATCTCTCCATAAAAACTTAAGTTTTCAACAAAGAGGAGATTTGACTCAAGGATTTATGATCCAGAGGAAGAACTAAAGTTCTTTGCGAAGCTTAAGCTTCTTTTTAATAGAGATTAATTATCACGCCCGCTTCCCGGTGTACGGACAAGGGGGCGTGGCGGGCTCGCTATTATTTATTCAGAAGAAAACACGCTAAGCGTAAATAAGCAATATGATAAAGTACACAAGAAAATGACAAGAGATATAATCGAACAACAACTTTTATTTATTAAATATTTTTTTACAATACAACTGAAAATATAAATACAAGAATTGAAAGCAATGCCTAAACAATGGTATAAACTGAAAAGAAAAAATATACTAGTGTCTAAAGCTCGAGGTCTTCTGTGAACTGCTCCAAGCCGTCAGTAGTAGGCTCTATCTTTAATGAGCCGGATTCACCTGACAACATTCCAAAAAAAGAAGAGAAAAGGAATGCCGTCACCGAACAATCGCTCAGTAAGTCCCAAAGAAAGATAGAAGTAGAATAGACAGATAAGAAAGAATATAACTGTATAATATTTGATTGTTATTTAAACACAGTTGTTTGTAGCTTGGTACAGAATATGCCAGTGTATACGAGAGGCGCCCAACTATTTCGTGAACTAAGGTATACGGAGCACAAGGAACCATTAAGCCACGGGACAACAACAACGAACATTCAGGTTAGGTGTATTAAACTGACCGTCTCGTGCCTCTTCTAACACATTCCGTACCAGTCTACCCCTTTAAAAACCCGTAATGTATTTTGTACTGATGTGTATTATTTTGTTTAATATATGTAAGACTTGCCGAAACCATGATATCAGTAGTTCATGTAAACGGAACGGATAGTCATGTAATCAGAGTATATCCATGGTTCGGTTCAGTCGAGTCATGTTGATATTGATTGTATTCTGGTATAAATGGATTCATGTTGAATTAGAGTTTTACTTGAATTTTATTCAAGGATGGATTGATTTCAGATTAGACCGAGACTCTATCTGAGTCAGACACTTTAAAACGAATTGAAGTCCTGAATTAGTTTTGGAGTTATCGATAACTGCTGCACATGGACGGCAGGATTTATGACTTTTTCCAAGCCAATTACCGTATTGATAACCCAGTTTTTAGATGTCTACCTTAAATAGGCAAGAACCCAAATTCTCCGGCTCCCTGAGGCTCAAGAGAACCGGTCCCGCTTAAACCTATATTTACTAGATCCTTATTGTAATTTAATATAACTTAAGGTGGGTTTTGAAAAATAGTTTGATATATTTTTAAAATACACCTCAAGTATTTAATTATCGTTTTTAGGGTTTTCATGGATGTAATTTTTAAGAGTGATGAGATAGTCTAGTTGATATAAATCTAACTTGAATAGTATATGGTATTTTCATGTAATTTGACTTGTATTGATTCTTGATGGTATTTTCATGAACTTTTGTGATTCTTTTCTTTCGATTAGAAAACATGGAATATATTATATATTTAAAATAGATATTTTGATAATATATATATATATATATATATATAAAATTATTAAAAATAGAATATATTTATTAAATAGAAATCTCGTTTTCTTAAAAAAAAGTAATAAAAATTCCATCGAGATCGTATGCTCCGTGAGGAGGTCTGCATCTCGCTCTAGTAGTCCTGAGGACGTGCGATAATCTGCACCATCCCGATCGGGTTCCCCAAAATGGGTTGTAGAGGCTTATTTGCAAGGAATTAATTAATTTTTTTTAAAGAATACGGGTTCTGATAAATTTAGGTATTTTAATATAAAATATTGTATTTTGTCCCACAAAAAATGTTACAAAAGCTATCGTGCTATATCAAGATGAGTGTTGTGATGAGGTAGGTCATTATCTCGTGAGTTTTCTAAAGGTAATATGAGCAAAACGATAAAGTAATGTCGTATGTAAACTTGATGGTATTTTACCGAAAAAGTAAAATAAAAGTTGTAATACATATTATTTTGAATTGAAACTTGTTGTAAATGTTGTTTTATGTCTATTAAACAATATATAAAAAGATGGTAAATTTGTTATCAAGAAAAATTGTGTTTTTGATGAAATTAAATCGGAAGTCGAAATAACTCCGCTTCCGACGAGTTTTGAAAAGAAATCATTTTGAGAGGTGAAAAAGAGAGAAGAGAAAAGACTTACTGGATTTGCCCCGAGTCGTCTCCGGAACTTGGCCTTGGGCTAACTCCACTTATACAACTTTTGAACTTGGAAAATTTAGAGAGTTTTGGCAATGGATTTCTGAATGAGGAGGGCTAGGGTGTAGGATAGTATTTATAGAAGAAATTAGGGTTTAGGCTATTGAAATGAGAATTAAAAATGCATTAAAATTTGGTTTTGAGACTCATTTTAATTCTATGGAAATGTGCAGGGAAATCAAAAAGACTAGGGTTAGTGGAGGGAGTCTAACAAGTGTGTTCCCGCCAAAATTTTCGGCCAAGAGCTATTTGTTCCCTTATAACCCTTATAAAAAAGAGAGAGAAGAAAGAGGAAAAGAATTCACGGTTAGATATCACGTGTTAAACATGTGAGCGCTTATATGCAAAGCATATAAGAGCTGAAAGAAAATAACAAAAGGCCAAACATGCCTCACGTGTTAAACACGTGAGCGCTCATATGCAAAGCATATAGGCGTTGAAAACACATAACTAAGGGCCAAACAGGCCTCACGTGTAAAACACGTGAACGCTCATATGCAAAGCATATGAGCGCTCGACATAAATAACCAATGACCAAACAGGACTCACGTGTTAAACACGTGAGCGCTCATATGCTCATATGAGCGCTGAAAATAAACAGGCTAAAACCTACACTAGGGGTCACGTGTTAAACACGTGAGTTCTCTTACCGCTCACATGCAAAGCATGTGAGCGCCCCAATTTAAAATGCTCTTATCAAATTCTAGAATTAATTTTTATTTCGGAAATATTTTTTTGATCTTCCTCAAACTAGAAAGATCGTCTCTGCTAAACAGAGGACCCTTGGATCAAAGATCCTGCGGTGATCATATGATAGAATAAAATTCTATCATAGGAAAAATATTTTCCTAATCTTTTTAAACTAATAAGATATTCATTTAATAAAATTAAATTCAATATTCCAAATCTTGTTAAACTAATAAGATATTCACATGTCAAGAATAAAATTCTATGTTAGAATAAAATTCTAATCTTGTTAAATTAACAAGATATCCATAATAAGAAAATATATTTCCGATCTTGTTAAATTAAAAAGATATGATAGAATAAAATTCTATTCTTATTAAAAATAACAAGATATTAATAATCTTATTAAACAAACAAGAAATATTTTCTGTTAAACAGAGAGCCTTTGGATTAAAAATCCAACGGTGAATAAAATTCACCGATTGATCTAAAAGATCGTAGAATCAATCATGCTCTCTCAATAAGAGATTTTCTCAACAAATTAATTTTTTCCCTTCTTCTATAAATAGAAGCTTCTAAAAAAATATACAGAAGCCTCTGAAAAGCTCCCACAAAACAAAAAGAGAATTTAATTCTCAAACCAAGAGTTTAACTCTTCTCAAAGAACTTAGTTCTTTCTATGGATCTGAGATCCGCAAGACAAATCTCCCACAAATTTAGAATTTAATTCTCATCAGGAAGATTTTGTTCTTGAGAATCAAAAATTCATGGAAGATCGAATTTGAAAAGGAAGAAGATGGAGTTCAAATCAAGAACTTAGTTTTTTCAAATCAAGAACTTAGTTTTTTAAAGAACCCGATTCAAGATCCTCAAAATAATGATCTTGGTGATCGTTAATGGTCAAAATACTATTAACAGAGATTTAATCTCTCGGAGAAGATAGAGTTCAAATCAAGAACTTAGTTTCTTCAAATAAAAAAATTAGTTCTTTAAAGAACTCGATTCAAGATCCTCAAAACAATGATCTTGGTGACCGTTAATGGTCAAAATAACATTAACGGAGATTTTACCTCTCGGAGAAGATTGAGTTCAAATCAAGAACTTAGTTTCTTCAGATAAGAAATTTAGTTCTTTAAAGAACTCGATTCAAGATCCTCAAAATAATGATCTTGGTGATTGTTAATGGTCAAAACACCATTAACAGAGATTTAAGCTCTCAGAAAATATGGCGTTCAAATTAAGAACTTAGTTTCTTCAAATCAAGAACATAGTTCTTTAAAGAACCCGATTCAAGATACTCAAAATAATGATCTTGGTGATCGTTAATGGTCAAAATACCATTAACAGAGATTTAAGTTCTCTAAAAACATCAACAGAGATTTAATCTCCAAAAGAACTCAGTGCTTCACGTGGAAAGCACGTGAGTGCTCAAAGCCAAGTTATATAGCGCCTCACGTGAAATACATATGAGCGCCGGGAAAAGTTAGTGCTTAGCATTATTGGAGCGCCTCACGTGATACACACATGAGCGCTATATGCAACTGATTGTTTAGCACTGCTGAGTGATACAAAAATCCAATCTTAGCCCAAATTAGCTAAGTTTATGTTTGTGATATCCAAACTGATATCCAAACCGATCTTCATTCTTGATTGACGATTCTTAGGTCCATTACAGTCTTTTCCCTCAAATACAGGATTTGGTTTAAGGGTACATCTCTTCATACCTCTGATATATGTCGTTGTAATTCCTCAATGTCTTTAGAAAGGTGGAGGGTCCCGACGACCAACAACTTCTTTCGCTGGTGCACTTCCAAACTGACATGCACGCCTCAAATTGGATCGTGCCCCAAATTGGACACACCCCATATCACTATCGTTCACTCCGTCACGTAACAAATACAAATGCACGTGAGATGAGCAATGGGCCGAAACGTACTTAGACTAAAACAATAGAGCCCAAATGCTCTTTTGTTGGATCTGAATGATCCTAAAACCTTGTTAAGTGGATCTTAGTCTCAAATTGGACTAACGTATCCTTAACAAAAAAAAAACAATCGAGCTCCAACTGCTCACAAACATTTAAGTTGATCTTAATCTCAAACTAGATTAACGATTCTTAAATAAAAACCCAAATCTAAAATATACGGATTTGGACTAATCACGCCCTACGGGCGACGACATAGATTAGTCTCCGTATACAATCCACGGGCAACCAAAAATAAAACAAACACACACGACACGAAGTGAACCTCTGGAGCAGGAAAAAGTGGTTATCGCGACGCAATAACGTAATTGGCTGCAGGGGCTTGCGCCTGCAGGGAAGAGCGTCCCCATAATATAAAACTCTCGCAAACGAGGGGGAATCTGACGAAATCTGCTATAACGGCCGCATCCGTCCAAACCTCCGATATACGACGCCATAAATCAACTGGCATTTTCGGAGAGGTGGACGGAAAAACCCAAATAGCATCTGCCCCCAAATTCAGGAAAGACGATCCATCCCGGTTCATCTCCGCTTTCGGCGGTGAACAGATTCTGGCACGCCCGGTAGGAGCTTTTCCTATTTCCACTCCACACTTCGTGTGTCGTGTTTTTCCGCGATCAAATAATCGTGGTATATATGTTTGTGGTTGCCCTTGGATGATAGGATACTGAAGCCGGCGTTTCGTCTCTATAAAGAATGGAGTTTGCTCCCTCCCTGGCAACTCAGATTCTGTCATATCCGGTGGAATCAAGTATGGGACACTTGCAGCCTTAAATCTCTGCAATCCGTCTCTTCAAGAATTCAATGGGCTTCTTTTTGGGTCGATACTCCTACCTCCCACCCTCGGTGCCTCAATGCCGATGGAGGAAGCCCATAGGAAGACTGTCTTCCACAGGCTGGTTCCCCAAGCTATAGTTTTGCCGACGGAATCAGTCCTCAAACAACCGGCACCTGCCAAGGACCAAGGTCGATGAAGGGGGAAGAATATTCAAGCTCTCAAAGGAAAAAGGGGGTAGGTTCGGCAAAATCCTGAGGCAAATCAAATCCCGACCGTAAGAAACGGTCGACGTCGATATCGGCATCATACAAAATGAGCTTGGGGCAGTTCTCCCTATGGTCCTGTTTCAACCCCAGTGGTGAATGTTGTTGTTCCAGCTGGGAACAGCTTCAAACTGTTGCGAAGGGTCAGACAAAATTCTCCCACTTTAATATTGAAGAAATCTCCGCAGCCCATGGAGATCCCACGAGAGCAGAAACCAATTCGCTCCTTAGAACAACTTTCCTCATCTATATATAAGGTATAGAAGCATGCGAAGGCCTCTGTCGTCAACCACGACTCTTCCCCTAGACGTCAGCCAACTTCTGACAAATCCTCTTTTCAAATACAAGGGGACTCATCCCAAGACGGATCCTGATACAGTGGTTCCTCCCAAAAACAAAGCGGCTTCTCACAATAAAGGAGAGGCCTAATAAAGCTGAAGTGCTCGAGGCAAACTCCAAAGGCCAAAACTTCAAACACCCCAAGCCTGGGGGTATGATAGTTCACATAATCTATGTGGTAAATTCTAAAGACGAAGTTCGAGCTTCTACAAGTCGCCGACCTCAAACTCGGTCCCTGACAAATGTTCAACTGCAACGTGAAAAGCTGCAGGAGATGCTCGCTCAGGCGGCAGCAATAATCCATCGCCTAAGGAAAATCCCGAAGACGCACCCGAAAAAAGAATAGAGAAGGAGTCGGATATTGATTTCCTAAAGTGTGCTCTTAAAAAGAGAGATAAAGAAGCGGCAGAAATTTCCACTAAAATGAACCAGATGACCCTTCTGATCCAGAATATGGCTAGAATGATGGTCCATTCGGGACCACTAGCAGATGAACCGCCGGTAGTCGCTCTTAAAGAAAATGGTGACATTTCAGATCCTCTGCAAATCTCATCAACGGCTGAGGAGGAAATGATTCCTAAAAGAAAAGCTGGACACATATATCGCTCAGCAAGTCAAAACTCACTATGCCAGTGAAGCATCAAATAGGCCAATCAAGACTGGTCGACCGTATCCGGCGTGCTACGATCAAATACAGTACCCACCAGAATACATAATTCCGACTCCACATATACAAAGGAACTGGGAATCCTCACCAGCACATCGCGCGATTTAAATTCATGTACGGTAACCCTGGAGAGAATGATATACTTCTCCTCTGATAGTTCGTCAGCTGTCTGGCGGGCATTGCCTTCGAATGGTATGCAGAACTCCCGAATGACTCCGTGAATACCTTCGACGAGATGGAGATGCTCTTCTGTCAGAGATTCGCTAGTGTGAATAAATGCACTACCGTAACGACGTTGTTCAATGAAAGGGTTAGACCGAATGAGACCTGGGTTCAATATGTTACCCGATGGCGAAATCTCTGGTCAAAATGCGAGCAACGTAACGACGAAGCTGCAGCTTTGGGAATGTTCATAGACACTCTTGACCCAAATTCAAAAGGTGTTCCCATTTACGACCCTTTTCAAGCCGACAACCTTCTAAGAGCTCATGGATAAAATGACTCGATTGGATCAGCTGGGTCAAGACCCTTCATCATCCGATGAAGATGAATGAAAAACAGAGGTAAGGTGGCATATGTCTCCAACGCTCAACAAAAAATGAACGACTTTGAAGCAACCTGTCGCCAAAATAGTGACGGCGTGGGTACTCGCTCCCCCCGAGATATACACAGGGGGCATATTTCTCACTGGCGGAAGAATCTTTACGTGGGATGGTCCTTTCTTCTCAAAGAACAGATAGAATATCAAGGGACTTACAAGCGGGTTTTACAATCAAGTGGAATATCCCACTTGAACCAAAAAACATGGGAGGGATGTGAAACCCATGTCCCACTCCGAATCAGACGATGGGGAAAAAACCCAAAAGTCAAATTCATTCTTCCAAGGAAGAGGAAGACTCGGCAGAAGGAATGATGTGATATCTCGTTCCTTTGTATATGAAGAAGACGCTCAATCAGTATCGGAAAGCGACATTGATAAGCAGGGGGCAGGTGATGTTTAAAATGCCCAGTACTTCCTGCAAAACAACCCGATTGGCATGATGATAGATGAAGAAGTCCAAGAAGGTAAAACTAGTCAAAGACGTGAAGTGTCCATGCAAACAAAGGATAAGCAGCAGCGTCTCAGCAAACAAGAGTTGGAAGGGGTGAGTTATGCAACTTCACGACCGAATAAGAATGTTGGACCGAAAAGTCCTTAAACTAGAAATTCGCCTCAAATATGGCGATAATGGGCCGAAACATCCCTAAACTAGTGTGTCGCCTCAAACATGGCACATTGCCCCAAATACGACGATATCCTCACTTGAGATCTATATTGCAATTGAAGTCCCAACGGCAAAGGTTGTAACTCAAGTCCTACCGGCTACACAGCTACTCCAGCAATGAAGCCACCCCCAGGTCCTACCGGCAAACAGATGGGTCACCTGTGGCGAAACTATTTTCGATAGTTTCATCGTTCGAAAATATATCCACAAGCGAAATGGGTACGGATGAAAACCCGAAAGGGTGCCATGAGTAAAAACAGCAGGATTGCCGACGAGTTTGTGAAAATCCGGAAGGGCGCAATCTCGTTAAAAAAAAATAAAAAAGAGAAAAAACGGTGTGTCCACAAGCAAAATGGGCACGGATGAAAACCCGAAAGGGCGCCGTGAGTAAAAACAGTAGGACAGCCGGCGAGTTTGTAAAAACCCGAATAGGGCGCAGACTCGTAAAAAAAATTCATGTGCACTTGCAAGGTCCTCTCGACCTTGTGAGGAGAAAATACCTGCGTGAGATCCTTACGACTCACAAAAGGAGCAACACACTTAGGAATTCTCATGATTCCTAAGGAGAAATTACATTTACGCGATCTTCACGACTCGTTAGGAGAATTCCCCTTATGAGACCCTCACGGTTCATAAGATTTAAAATCCTTAAGCTACAGGGATCTGAACCTGTTCATAAGCCGTCATATCCCGCAAGTTTCCCTACAGGCGTTCCAATATCGGCCCTTGTATACAATCCACTATCACAAATAAACGTTCCCTCACCTAGTTCCACCAATGACGAGAAATGTCCTCAGAAGATAAACAACACTTGTAGGTCCTCTCGACTTACAAGGAGAAAATATTCTTATGAGATCCTTACGACTTATAAGAGAGCACACACTTAGGAATCCTCACGAATCCTAAGGAGAAAATACACCTACGAGATCCTCACGAATCGTAGGGAGAAATACTTTTATGAGACCCTTACGGCTCATGAAGTCAAAAAGCCTTAGTCGGCAGAATCCTAACCCTATTTTCTAAGCCACCTTTGTTCAAATCAGGCAAATGATGATTCGCTCCTGGCAACATTCCAGTGGTAGCGATGCCGATGCCTAAATTGGTAGCAAATTCCAAGTCCTCTCAAGACAAATGATGATTCGCTCCTGGCCATATTCCAGTCGCAGCGATACTGATGCTAAGATTGATATCAGATCTCAAGTTCCATACTCGCAACAAAATCAGCAAGCCAAAAATGCATATGAAATAGCCAAAATGATGGGGCAACTCGCAATAAAAATCAGCAAGCCAAAAATATATGTATATGAAATAGCCGAAATGATGGGGCAACTCGCAATAAAAAAATAGCGAGTAAAAATATAAATAGCCGAAATGATTGGGCAAGGCGAAAATAGCTGAAATGATTGGGCAATCGCGACTTTCGCGATATAAAAAGCTGAAATGATAGAGCATTGCGGAAAGAAACAAAAAAAAGAAGAGAAAATTTTTGCCCTGCAGGTGAGTACACATCAACCCCTGTATACGATCCATGGGCACAAACGAAAAGGGAACTACATTTTCTTACCAGGCTTCATCAAAGGGAAAGCTAGGTCTCGACGGCAACATCTACTACCTAGAGATCACCCTGGCGTTCCTTCTCACTCCAGCAGGATGCAGGCGCAACGTCAACAACCGACCCCAGGGTCGAAACAAAGCAGAGCCATGACAAAGTCCCGAGTTCCCAGTCTCGACGACAACATTTAGAGCCTAGAGATCACCCCGGTGTTCATTATTACTCCAGCAGGATGCAGACGCAACGTCAACAACCGACCCTAGGGCCAAAACAGCGAAGCCATGGCAAAGTCCCTAGTTCCCAGTCTCGACGGCAACATCTACAGCCTAGAAATCACCCCGGCGTTCCTTCTCGCTCCAGCAGGATGCAGACGCAACGTTAACAACCGACCCTAGGGCCAAAACAGCGAAGCCATGGCAAAGTCCCTAGTTCCCAGTCTCGACGGCAACATCCACAGCCTAGAGATCACCCCGGCGTTCCTTCTCGCTCCAGCAGGATGCAGACGCAACGTCAACAACCGACCCCAGGGTCAAAACAACGGAGCCATGGAAAAATCCCTAGTTCCAGGTCCCGACGGTTCACCAATAACCTAGAGACCACCTCGACGTTCGTCTCGATACAGCAGACACGATGTCACCCCGGTGTTCTTTCTCACTCCAGCAGGGTGCCGACGCAACGTCAACAACCGACCCCAGGTTCAAATCAAACGGAGCCATGGCAGAGTCCCTAATTCCAAGCCTCGACGGTTCACAAACAACCTAGAGGCAACCGTGACATTCGTCTCATTACAGCAGACTCAATGTCAACAAACGAAGCAAAGGAAAATCCTTAGCTTCAAGGTCTTGACGGCAACTCAAATAAAACCTGAAAGACTATCGGAGATCATCCCACACCAGCGCGGAGTGGTTATGACTCATTGGGGCTCCCAAACTGAGCCTAATCTCAAGTAAAAAGCGGCATGGAAAATCCCTAACGCTTGCTCTTTCGACGGTAATATAACTTGGGAGATTACTTGAAGACGTCTTGGCCAGCCCTCGAAGGGATCAGAGACACAACAGTCGCGGGGCTATTCGAACAGCAAGATTGCATATCGGGGAATGCATCGGCCAACGCGACGGTGCCACGGACAAAAACCCTAGTACCACAAAACCTAACGGACTTCTGTCGTAAAGAGCAGGGGTTATAACATTAGGATATTCTTTCGAGAACTTCTCGACTCGTCTCAACTCGTAGGGAAAACAATGTTCCTGTAAGAACTTCTCGACTCATCTCGACTCGTAGGAAAAAACATATTCATGAAACCCTCATGGCTCATGAAGGTGAAAAGCCTTAGGCAACGGGGATATCAACTTGTTTCCTAAGCATTATGGCCCTATAAGCAGGTCCAAACCGACTCTTGTATACTATCTACGAGCCATATTCTCCAAAGTCTAATATAGACAAGGAGGAAAAAAACCACTTACAAGTCCTCTCGACTGGTAAGCGGGGAAATTATCTTGTGAGATCCTTACGACTCTCAAGACAAAACGCACTTAGGAATCCTCACGACTTCTAAGGAGAAAATACACATGCGGGATCCTCTCGACTCGTAGGGAGAAAACCTTTTATGAGACCCTCATGGCTCATAAAGTTGAAAAGTCTTAGTCGGCAGATTCAAACCTGTTTCCTAGGCCATCGTTGTCCTACAAGAAGGTCCAAACTGACACTTGTACACTATCCACGGCCACATTTGCCAATGAAATAAAGAAGCTACTTACGGTTCCTCACGATTCGTAAGGAAAAATACCCGAATGAGAACCTTATGACTCACGAAGGCGAAGAACACTTAGAAATCATCACGATTTCTAGGGAGAATACGCACCTATGAGAGCCTCTCGAATTGTAGGGAGAAAAACCTTCTTGAGACCCTTACAGCTCATGAAGATAAAAAAAAGTCTTAGGCTACAATGACCCTAAACTTGTCTCCTAAGTCCTCAATTCTATGGCCATGCATAACTCTGCACTACTTCACCCACGTACATACCTACATGGGCAAAGTAGTAGGGGGCATTTGTTCGCGCTAAAATTTTCGGCCAAGAGCTATTTGTTCCCTTGTAACCCTTATAAAGAAGGGATAGAAGAAAGAGGAAAAGAATTCACAGTTGGACATCACGTGTTAAACACGTGAGCGCTTATATGCAAAGCATATAAGCGCTGAAAGAAAATAACAAAAGGCCAAACATGCCTCACGTGTTAAACACGTGAGCGCTCATATGCAAAGCATATACGCGTTGAAAACACATAACTAAGGGCCAAACAGGCCTCACGTGTAAAATACGTAAGCGCTCATATGCAAAGCATATGAGCGCTGATCATAAATAACCAATGACCAAACATGCCTCACATGTTAAACACGTGAGCGCTCATATGCTCATATGAGCGCTGAAAATAAACAGGCTAAAACCCACACTAGGGGTCACGTGTTAAACATGTGAGTTCTCTTACCGCTCACATGCAAAGCATACGAGTGCCCATATTTAAAATGCTCCTATCAAATTCTAGAATTAAATTCTATTTTTGAAATATTTTCCTGATCTTCCTCAAACTAGAAAGATCTTCTCTATTAAACAGAGGACCCTTGGATCAAAGATCCAGCGGTGATCATATGATAGAATAAAATTCTATCATAGAAAAATATTTTCCTAATCTTGTTAAACTAATAAGATATTCATTTAACAGAATTAAATTCAATATTCTTAATCTTGTTAAACTAACAAGATATTCATATGACAAGAATAAAATTCCATGTTAGAATAAAATTCTAATCTTGTTAAACTAACAAGATATCCATATTAATAAAATATATTTCTGATCTTGTTGAACTAAAAAGATATGATAGAATAAAATTCTATTCTTGTTAAAACTAATAAGATATTTATAATCTTGTTAAACAAACAAGAAATCTTTTCTGTTAAACAGAGACCCTTTGGATTAAAAATACAACGGTGAATAAAATTCACCGATTGATCTAAAAGATCATGGAATCAATCATGATCTCTTAATGAGAGATTTTCTCAACAAATTGATTTTTTCCCTTCACCTATAAATAGGAGCAAGGAGATTAAATCCAAGAAGAGGGAGACCATCCCATAAGCTTCTAAAAATATACAGAAGCCTCTCAAAAGCTCCCACAAAACAAAAAGAGAATTTAATTCTCAAACCAAGAGTTTAACTATTCCCAAAAAACTTAGTTCTTTCTATGGATCTGAGATCCGCAAGGCAAATCTCCCACAAATTGAGAATTTAATTCTAATCGGGAAGAACTTGTTCTTGAGAATCAAAAATTCATGGAAGAACGAATTTGAAAAGGAAGAAAATGGTGTTCAAATCAAGAACTTAGTTTCTTCAAATCAAGAACTTAGTTCTTTAAATAACCCGATTCAAGATCCTCAAAATAATGATCTCGGTGATCGTTAATGGTCAAAATACCATTAACAGAGATTTAATCTCTCGAAGAAAATGGAGTTCAAATCAAGAACATAGTTTCTTCAAATCAAAAACTTAGTTCTTTAAAGGACTCGATTCAAGATCCTCAAAATAATGATCTTGGTGATCGTTAATGGTCAAAATACCATTAACGGAGATTTAATCTCTCGGAGAAGATGGAGTTCAAATCAAGAACTTAGTTTCTTCAAATCATAAACTTAGTTTTTTAAAGAACTCAATTCAAGACCCTCAAAATAATAATGTTGGTGATCGTTAATGGTCAAAACACCATTAACAGAGATTTAAGCTCTCGGAGAATATGGAGTTCATATCAAGAACTTAGTTTCTTCAGATCAAGAACTTAGTTCTTTAAAGAACCTGATTCAAGATTCTCAAAATATTGATCTTGGTGATCGTTAGTAGTCAAAATACCATTAACAGAGATTTAAGTTCTCTAAAAATATCAACAGAGATTTAATCTCCAAAAGAACTCAGCGCTTTACGTGAAAAGCACATGAGCACTTAAGGCCAAGTTATATAGCGCCTCACGTGAAACACACGTGAGCGTCGGAAAAAGTTAGTGCTTAGAACTATTGGAGAGCCTTACGTGTTACACACGTGAGCGCTATATGCAACTGAGTGTTTAGCACCGCTGAGTGATACAAAAACCCAATCTTAGACCAAATTGGCTAAGCTTATGTTTGTGATATCCAAACTAATATCCAAATCGATCTTCATTCATGGTTGACGATTCTTAGGTCCATCACAGTCTTTTCCCTCAAATACGAGATTTGGTTTAAGAGTACATCTCTTCACACCTCTGATATATGTCGTTGTAATTGCTCAACGTCTTCAGAAAGGTGGTGGGTCCCGACGACCAACAACTTCTTTCGCTAGTGCATTTCTAAACTGACGTGCACACCTCAAATCGGATCATGCCCCAAATTGGGCACACCCCATATCACCATCGTTCACTCCGTCACGTAACAAATACATGTGCACGCGAGATGAGCAATGGACCGAAACATCCTTAAACTAAAACAATAGCGCCCAAATGCTCTTTTGTTGGATCTGAATGATCCTAAAACCTTGTGAAGTGGATCTTAGTCTCAAATTGGACTAACGTATCCTTAACAAAAAAACAATCGAGCTCCAACTGCTTACAAATATTTAAGTTGATCTTAATTTCAAACTAGATTAACAATCCTTAAATAAAACCCCAAATCTAAAATATACAGATTTGAACTAGTCACACTGTACGGGCGACGACATAAATTAGTCTCCGTATACAATCCATGGGCAACCAAAAAATAAAATAAACACACATGACACGAACTGAACCTCTGGAGCTGGAGAAAGTGGTTACCGCGATGCGATAACGTAATTAACTGCAGGGGCTTATGCCTGTAGGGAAGAGCGTCCCCACAATAAAAAACCCCTTGCAAACTAGGGAGAATCTGACGAAGTCTTCTACAACGGCCGCATCCATCCAAACCTCCGATATACGGTGCCATAAATCAACTTGGCATTTTCGGAGAGGTGGACGGATAAACCCAAATAGCATCTGCCCCCAAATTCAGGTAAGACGATCCATCCCGGTTTGTCTTCGCTTTCGGTGGTGAACAGGGTGCAAAAGCAATTTCTGGTCTGGTATTTGATATCGCATGATTGACCTAATTGGCAAAGTAATTGGAGTGTCATTCATGCAAGTACCTCCCCAAATCAGTCTTGAAGATTTCTTTTTAGAGAGGGTGACTCCACCTGCGGGTAAACTACCATGCTAGGAGTCGTTCTTTTTAAACCCTTTTAGAATGATGTCAAAGTATCTGGATGGAGACACATATCAAATCTACATCTATCGACATAGATCTAGTTACCAAAATCTCTGATATATTATCCAGATCCTATGTGGAGAAACATCTGTGATAACCAAACTTTGACCGATTGTAGTATAGGAACATCACTTCCTATCCGGAGTATATCATCCACGACAATACTCCTTAATCCTTCTTATCAAGTTCATCTGTTATTTTGATGAAGTCAATCATTTTGACTATTACATCAAAACAGATGATCCACATCTGTTATGCCTATTTTATTTTATAAATAGACATAAGAAACTTGCACAATTTCCGCTGCTCCCACTGACTACAACAACGCTCTGGCAGAGTCATATATATGTGCAATTCTAAATTCCCATTTAGAAAGACGTTATCATCATCCACTTACTAGATCTCATAGTCATGAATAACAGTAGCAGTAAGTAATATCCGTATAGACTTCAGCACATACTTTGAAGAAAAAGTTTCATCTCAATCCACAGCGGGTATTTGATAAAAACTTTTTACTACAAATCTAGCTTTATTTGGTCACTACCTTTCCAGATGCACTGATCTCAAAAGATCTACTTGCTTCTAATTGGTTTTACCCCTTTAGAAGCACTTAGCAAATTGCATAATTTGCTGAAGTGCATTGAGTCCAACTTGGATATTTGGTATCTGGCCATCATCCGAAAGTCATCACTTCCCAATAGCCAGCTGATAAGTAGTAGGGCTATCATGACCATGATGTAAATCTCCCTGTCACCATCTATGAGAAAACCGAAGTACCTCTCGGGTGGCTGGGATTGCCTACTAAAATCCGCGGAGTGGCTATGGTTTGTCGGGTCCAAATGAATCCTTAGGTTCTATTAAATTTTCTGTAAACGTTTACGGTTCTACAATCACTTTCAGTTCTATCATACTCCCACTAATTTCTTTTGCAAAATGAAATCCTTTTTATAAAAAGGTGGTGAGTCAAGAACAATGCAACTATTGATCTTGCAAATGGTAGAAATTAAAACCTTTGCGAAAGCTTGGGATAATTCACAAACTACCATTACTAAAGCGTGCCTTGAGTTCATCCGGATTATGCTTTTAAACAAAAAACCGGATAACTCCATATCTTAACAAGCATAAGACATGTTACCATTCTATGTCCATATAGAATCAAAGACGCTAATTTAGATGGAATCGGATTCAAAATGTTATGCAATTTTGTCCAGTGCATATCCTCTAATTGAAAAAAGGGCTATACAGTATTACTCATCAAGGAGCACACCCACGGATGAGTAACCTGTAAGAGAAATAATATTCTCATTGTTACTATGACGGAATATTTATCATAAGTATCTACATCTTCGATTAGTTCGAAGAATCTTGATACTTCCAACGTCTGGTTCTCTACTTTATTCTTATACTTTTGAACTTAAAATCTTTGGATCTTGCATTTCAACGAATGTGTGTCTAAAACAAGAATACTCATAGGTAACCTGAATGAAGTAAGAGTACCAACCCCTTATCCCGAAGGACATTAGAAAACATACATTTTCATGTATAAGTCCCAAGAGTTTACTAACTCAAATTCCGTGTATTTGTAAGTTAATAACTGTATTTTAGTTAAGAATGTTTTACACCGTTATTTAATGCACCTTACCTTATCCTCAAATGATTAAGGCAAATATTTTTCAAAAACTATATACTACTTTATAAAATAAAGAGACCGATATATCGGTTTTAAAAAATGTTGCATAAAAATGGTTATTCAAAACTAAATATTTGGTGTTAAGCAAAACCAAGTGATTTAATCCAATATCACCAATTGCTACGAATTCCAATATTGATTATCAAATCACCCATTTCCCAAAATTCTACTCCTCGGTATCTGTAATGACATACAGATGTAAGATTCCTATCCAGTATATACATACCCAGGAGTCAGAATTAATTGGGAAAAAAGTTTTCAATTAAAACTACACAGAAAAATTGAAACACAAATGTTTCAAGGGGTGGCCGGGTATTCCTAGTAATGCATTTTCCAGTATCTAGATTTACTGTCACGACCCAAAATTGGCCCGTGACGGCCCTAATACTACGCAACGCCAAAAGACGTAACACAGTAAAAGAAAGCCAAAACCCAGAAATCTAAACCAAGAAAATACGGAAAAGATAGTATAAGTTTTTGAAACATTTGAAACCACAACCCAAATTCTTTAAAAGTCCCACTTTCTCTCTTTAAAATTTTAGCAACACCCCCTTTTTGTAAAAACTAGCCAAGAAGAATACAATACAAATATACGACGCCGTAGCGAAGAAATAAAGACAATAGGAAGGAAACTGTATATAAAAGGCAACAAATCCACAAATAATATACAAAAGCGTCCTCACCAAGTCTCTAAGTCAACAATACAATAGTAGATGGAGAGTACAAAATACAACGAATGTACAATACAAAATACAGATGACCACCAAAACCCACCTAAGCAAAATAGCACTGTGAGCTGATGCGGTATCTGTAGCAAAAGATGATAGCTGAAAAGCTGAATAGCCTTCCTCGACTACTCTGGGGAACAACCTGAAACACCTGTGGCACAACGGGGGTGAGTTGCCAACTCGTGAATAGTAGATAACATATGCAGGTAATCGCAGGAATGCACGTACAACATGCATCTAAGATATGCGATTACAGTAATAACATGTTATGTAAATGCTAAATAAGGGGTAGTACACTATCAGGTACAATCAATATGTGAAGCAATAGTAACATGACAATAATATGCAATCACCATGCACTAGGGATATGAGAAAGTCGATATGCAACTATCATAAGGGTACACTAACAGGTACTACCAATATATGAATCTGTGCATAAAGTAGATAAGTGTGAGGTATAGGGTGGAGTATGTCATTTCCACGGAAACCTGACATCGTGGTAGGATCACAATCCATCAAGACACTCAAATCCCAAATCCTCAAATCAGCCCCCAACTGGGCTCTCACATCACATAGGTCTCACATCATCTCAATGTACGATATCGAGTAGCTCTCCGATATCTCGAATGTACAAATCCACAATCTCTTTCATATCCAATATCCAATCTCAATGAATCACCTATATCCCAAGTCGAATCTCAAGCAAGCTTCTAACATCCTAAAGGTATATATATACAGAAATAAATATGATGGGGGCAATACACATATATTAGCGTCCCACTCCATTAATATTGGTGTAAAGGTATATATAACAACGGCTAAATCCCCTGTTATATATACAAAAGGTGTTTAAGAGAAATATCATGAAAACAATGTGCCAAGCATCGACACAGAAATCCTGATAGGTACGTATCATACGCTGTCCCGAAAGCACGAGTGCCTAGCTCTGACCCTCGCCTTTCGACGTATGCATATGTGCATGACTCCCAACGGTGTCTCCATGACCCCCGCCGATTCATCAGTACTGTCACCGGTAGGTACTAGCCGGCCTCCAGGCTCAATCGGCAAAATCCATCGATCTTCTTGCCGAGGGGAACCATACCGGGCCCCACCATGTACCCTCTACGGCCTCGACGCCTCCTCGTAGGGGTATATATAATCAGCACCGATAAAGCTCATGGTGGATGCGCAAATATCATATCAAGGAAACCAGGTTTTTCAATGTATGCATAATTTCATGAACTCCCGCGGTTCCCAAATCCAGAAAACATCATCTAAAATCCAACTAATAATGCGCAATCCAGGAATAAACATATGCGATATATCTGAAATGCGAGCATATAAATGAGAATATGTAGCTAAAACCAGATGTATGCAAAACCAATAAGGTACAGCTAAGTAACATCAGTAAAGGTAAATATGTAACTGCAACTGAATATGTGTGTAACATACAAGTGTAGCAATGTATAGGTATCTACCTATAAGAACCGATGTCGTATACCCCCCTGGGTATAAGAAAATATGAGTAAGGTATACCTGTAGATGTATCGTAAAGGGTAAGTGTACCTATCACTAATGGTACGATACTCTATAGGTATATAGGTATGGTAAAGTCATCTGTGATAAGCAATAGAATCTATAAGGGGTTGTGTGTGACATGGCAATTATTGACGGTGTGTGTGTAGCATACAATCCGTGCTCGTGCAACATGAACCGTCAATAATGTGTGCAGTGTCCTACGGCTGCTAGTCACAGTATAACTATATCAAGGAAATAAAGTAAAGGCGCAATTCTAACAATGACGTAGAATGTGCGATAGGTATTTGAATCCTAGCCCAGACGCATAACGCCATGCGGGCGATTCCCCTGTAGATGTTAAATCTACTCACCTACGCTCCACGCTAGGTGAATCCTACCATCTGCTCCCCCCTGTAGTAGTGTCCGTAGTCTCTGCCTGCAAATCTGCAAATAAGACACAAAAATCATATATAAGCCAAATATTCCGCGAAACGCGATATCGAACCAAAACGAGAAACTCGCGTCGCGAACTAAACGCGCGTGTGCACGATACGCTAAAACGTGTGTGTACGCGTCTAAAACCATCGCGACACGCCGCGATACGCTGGATCACAGAACCCACTCACGTATCGCGCGTATCGCGCAAACATAACGGACACAAAAACGATATATAGTCCCAGATTTTCCTACAGGCCAAATCTTACAAAACTAGACATGCCAAAACACTACAATACACCTCAGAGAACCCTACGCAAGACCCCAACACCCCTGTCCCCTTCCTGGCCGCAATTTGCGGCCAGAATCAATAATTTGGCGGCCTGCATTGGGAATGGTGGGTTCGTGTTCTGGTGGTGGTATCTAGACCTAGTGTACATGCTCCAGTCTTCTCAATTTTATCCTGTAGGGTCCGGGTCATAAGCAGATTCCAGATGTCACAAATATCGCTTAAAAACGACAATTTAGCACAAAAGCAAACCCTATGGTATTTTAGTGTAATCTGGGGTTAAACTCAGTTAAGGTGACCCTAACAACACTTAAACAAGTAGGGTTAACCAACACAATCATCAATTATCCAAAAGTCCACACAAAACATCACAATCTAGCACTAAACTAACAATTAAACGCAAACCGACACTAATCGACACACAAGCTAGGAAAGCTAGGGAAAGAGCTCAGAATTATACCCAAAAGAACCCAAGGAAGCAAGAGAAGAAGTGTGTGTAGGAGATGATGGCTGCTGCAGTTGCTGGAGCTCCCACTGCTGCTCCAGAAGTTGCTGCTGATGCTGCTTTGCTGTTGCTGCTGCT
This sequence comes from Agapanthus africanus, assembly GCA_030015575.1. Taxonomy (NCBI): domain Eukaryota; kingdom Viridiplantae; phylum Streptophyta; class Magnoliopsida; order Asparagales; family Amaryllidaceae; genus Agapanthus; species Agapanthus africanus. The sequence goes on along the minus strand of CM057340.1, from coordinate 793,018,415 downwards.
TGCCTCTGTTGCTGCTGCTTCTCTCTGCTGCTGCCCTGATGATGAAGATGATACTGATGCTTACTTCAGCTGCTGCTCGAGCTGCTTGCAGTTGCTGATGCTGTGGCTGTCTGTTGCTGTTGCTGCTTCTGGGGCTGCTGCTGTGCTGAAGATGAGTGTGTGTGTGTTTGTGTGTGTGTTTGTGTGAGAGAAATGAGAGAAGTGAGAAGAAATTGAGAGGCAAGGAAATTGTGGCACCAAGGGTCAACCCCTCTCTCTCTCTCTCTCTTCATTTAATGAGGCATGGCAAGGCCATCATGCCTCATAATGCACTCTCTCTCTCTCTCACACCAAGTCAACACTCATAACAAAAATTCAAAATAAAACCCTTTTTAATTTAACAACCATGCACACTTAAAACCCATAACACTTAAAACAAAACTAAAACTAGATTAAGGAATGGTTAGTTCACCATGTTACCAATCATGGTTAAACACCAAAAACAAGCCTAGTTATCATGCACAAGTGTGTGCAAGGCTAGGAAAAATCTACTAAAATACTCAATAAATAGGATAAAATATTTAAAACCCAATTTGGTAAACTTTTTATTAAAACCCACACATTAAAAATATAATTAGCCACAAAACACATTCTAAGGTGTTACAATCTCCCCCCTTAAAAGAAATTCGTCCCCGAATTTAAAAATATACCGATACGCGTACCCTCAAGGAGAAGATTACAACTCTCAATCTCGCTCGCAGCCTCCCAAGTGATTACCTCACTATACGGCTACGTCCAAGAAAAACCCTTCACAGATGGCAAGACCCTTGACCGACGTTTCTATGCCTGCCGAGCCATTAACACAATTGGCTGCTGGCGAACGAAAGATCGCGTCCAAGCTAAATGGTCTGGTGCTAAATCATGTGATAAAGGTCAAGAAGGTAATCGTAGAGTATCATCACAAGGAATACGGGGTGAAAATCCAATAATTTGGGCGGAAGTGCCAATTTAAAGGCAACGAAACTAACTCGCTTACAGGATCTCAGAAAGACCTAAATCCTGGGACAAGCTTCCCAAAATCCAACACGTCATGCATCGGAAAGTCCGTAGGAATACATGATCTGTCCCTGCGAACTCGAGTCTATGGCTAACACAGTAGGCATAAGACCTCAGTTTGCAATGGACAATTCCCATCCTGACCTAACACAGCTGGACCATCTCCGAAGTCTCTAGACTAGCTGGGGTCCAAAATCCTACTCACGCAGAGTCAGAAAGACAACAGACTGTGATCGACACGACCTAACCCCTAAACCTAAAGGTGGCCAATTGGAGTGTCTCCTGATAATAGCTATCGAAGGAGAACCCTAACGATGGCGAGTGACGATCCCCCAACTGCTGACAACAATCAAAACAAACACACAACTTAACAGGAAACAACTGAGCAAACTGAGTATAACCGGACGATAAGAATCCGAATGGAGTCACACCCTGACTAAACTTGGGTAGAAACCATAACGAAATTCGTGGAGATCTGCTCCCACTCCTACTTCGGAACGGTAAAAGATTGCAACTCTCCAGCCGGCCTCAGATGCTCGACCCAAGCACACAACAAGACAGACACCTTGAAACGAAACCTGAAACTTCTCTTTACATCCTGTCCACTCGTAACTATCTCACAAGTCACGCCAAAGCTGGTGGAACTTGAATGAATACAGAGAGTTGACTGATGTGCTTACTCTAGGATTGCACGTCTCTACCTGATAATGTCAGGTACACAAACGTGTCCCTAACTTAGCACATCATTGTCACAATCAAGGTCTCCGAATCATTACCCAGCCGAGTATGCTCAAGTATCACTGACGAACGAGTATCGGCGGGCAGTGTCTCGCGAAAACGATTCAAGGAAAGTGGTCGGGCGCGGACATGAGCAAGCTGTCCCCTCCGTAGAGACGAACTTAAGCTGTACTCAACGATTACACAAGAACTGTAAATCTGCAGAAAACTATCACAATAATCAAAATCCGCTGCAGGAAGATGTTCATTAAGCTCTAGTGGTCCGTGGAAAATCTGACACGACTCTCAAACAAGTAGTGTCCTCAAATCTCCAACGTAAAAGCACCGCGGCCATCTCCAGATCATGAGTGGAATATCCTTCTCGTACTTCCTCCAAATGTAGGGAAGCAAAAGCGATGACTCTGTAGTGTCACATCAGTACACACTCGAGCCCACTCAAGAAACATTACAGTTAAAACAACAAGGTCGCCTGAACCAGAAAGCAAGGAAAGAACTGATGCAGTTGTTTAACCGAATCTCCAACTGCCGAAAACTCCGTACACATGCCTCAGTCCACAGAACAGAAACCTCCATCTCGGTCAATTCAGTCGATGGTGCAGCACTACTCTCGTAATCCTGCACGAAACAGCAGAAAAACCTGCTAAGTCCAAGAATCTGAGGATCTCCGTCCTGCACACATGTCTGGACCTAAGCTGTACGGTCACGATCTCCCTCGGAACCATACGAAACCGTCTCCCGTGACTACAAGACCTAGGAGTCAACACAAAACAAGCCTGAAGAAACACTCCGAGAATTTAGCAAACTGCTGGTGCTCTCCCAGTATCTGCATAATAAATCCTCAAGTGCTGCTCCTGTTCCTCAAGACACATTAGATAGACCAGAATGTCGTAAATAACACAACAAAAACTGGTCGAGGAACGGCCTGAAGAAATCTGGTTCATCACATCTACGAATGCTGCTAGGGCACTGGTGAGTCCAGTGACACACCAAAACACACAAAGCCCGTAGCACGCATAAGGCAGTCTTCGGAATGCCATCACCCCGAATCCGCAATAATGATGACCTGATCCCAAGCAAACTTAGAAAATGTCTTGCATTCTGGAGCTGATCGAAGAAACCGTCAATGCGAGGTAGGGGTTACCTATCCGTACCGTAAGCCGGTTCAATTAACGATTCGTCGATACACAACCCTAAACTGCCGTCTTCCTCCTCGACGAACAGAAATAGGAGCTTCCAAAAGCGAAACACTCAGACACACAAAACTCCCCAAACCACAACTCTGCAGCTGATCCTTAAGCTCCAAGCTTCGCCGGCTCATCCGGAACAACGTCGGAAAAACTCTCGCACGAAAGGAACCCGGCCCAACGATCCCACTATGGCTCCGGTATCACGAATGAGCGCCAAGAATCCACGACATCTCCTCAGTAGCCGACTAGCGAAAAAGGCTGAATTCAAGCTGTGAGAGACGGCACAACTATCCACCTGCACAACAAGAACTGACCTGCCGGGAAAACAAACTTGACTGTTTTCCTCACGGTAGTCCACAGACGTCTAGCACGTAGTTAACCAGTCCGTGCCCAGGAGAACGTCAAATCCAACATCTCTAGAAGGACCAAAACGACGGACGAATCTTTATCTCCTAACCGATTGGCACACAACTGAATACGTGTCGCGCAACAAAAGAATCGCTGACAGAAGTTAACACAACTACGACTAAACTACCCAACCACGGTACAAGCATGAAAAACAAACGAATACATCAAAAGAACATATAAATCAAGGGTACCTGAAAACTCCACATTGGACGTCTGCGCGTCCCGATGAGTAGAAGCAAACTCCTGTGTCTGCCCTCTACTCGCAGCTGGACGAACTCCTCTGGTAGACTGAGCCCTCTGAGCGAATCTTCCACGTCCACGGCTTCTCTGAATACGATCATGACGAGGTGCTAAGGAGCAATCCCTGACGAAGTGCTGAAGGCTTCCGCATCGAAAACATCCACGCGCTGACTGCTGACCATCCTGGGGATGAGAGCTGAACGACTGTCCTCGTCCTAAGCCTCTGCTACTCCCGCGGCGGCCACGAAATCTGTCTCGACGACCAAACCTTTGCCTCTGGGCTGGTACGCTGGTATGAGTCCTCCACTGTCCTGGAACTCTCTGAGCCTCTGGAATATGCGCCTCGTCAACTAGAGCTGCAACCACTGGTGCTATGTAAGTGACGGACTGCTGCATGCTGATCGTAAGGGACAGCTGAGTAACAGGGGTGACAACCTCCTGTCGTAGCTCCCGAACGACATTAACCAAATAACTCATAGTCTGGTGGAAGTCCTGCATCTCTGCCAAAAGTCTATCCATAGTATAGATCGTAGGCTGATCCGTCTGCACCTGTGCAACTAGAGTGCCATCCTGGTCAGTACTCGTCTCACCCGAGCCAACTCTAACCTCGGCCCTCGCTGTATCACTCTGAGTCCCCATAGTCATCGGCGGCAAGGCTATAAATAGATATAAGATAAGATTCGATAAGAATAAGGAAATCGAATCTTAAGGGTGGAATCATCAAGGAAGGAATTTCAAGCAAATTGTACTTAGGTCACTTAATGCGAAGTACCGCATCGTGGGTATGCTGCAGACATAAACACACTACGTTACTCTGCTTAAGCTACCTACTCCATCATACTAAGGTCATCCTACACTCCGAAAGGTAAAACCTAGCGCTCTGATACCAACTTTGTCACGACCCAAAATTGGCCCGTGACGGCCCTAATACTACGCAACGCCAAAAGACGTAACACAGTAAAAGAAAGCCAAAACCCAGAAATCTAAACCAAGAAAATACGGAAAAGATAGTATAAGTTTTTGAAACATTTGAAACCACAACCCAAATTCTTTAAAAGTCCCACTTTCTCTCTTTAAAATTTTAGCAACACCCCCTTTTTGTAAAAACTAGCCAAGAAGAATACAATACAAATATACGACGCCGTAGAGAAGAAATAAAGACAATAGGAAGGAAACTGTATATAAAAGGCAACAAATCCACAAATAATGTACAAAAGCGTCCTCACCAAGTCTCTAAGTCAACAATACAATAGTAGATGGAGAGTACAAAATACAACGAATGTACAATACAAAATACAGATGACCACCAAAACCCACCTAAGCAAAATAGCACTGTGAGCTGATGCGGTATCTGTAGCAAAAGATGATAGCTGAAAAGCTGAATAGCCTGCCTCGACTACTCTGGGGAACAACCTGAAACACCTGTGGCACAACGGGGGTGAGTTGCCAACTCGTGAATAGTAGATAACATATGCAGGTAATCGCAGGAATGCACGTACAACATGCATCTAAGATATGCGATTACAGTAATAACATGTTATGTAAATGCTAAATAAGGGGTAGTACACTATCAGGTACAATCAATATGTGAAGCAATAGTAACATGACAATAATATGCAATCACCATGCACTAGGGATATGAGAAAGTCGATATGCAACTATCATAAGGGTACACTAACAGGTACTACCAATATATGAATCTGTGCATAAAGTAGATAAGTATGAGGTATAGGGTGGAGTATGTTATTTCCACGGAAACCTGACATCGTGGTAGGATCACAATCCATCAAGACACTCAAATCCCAAATCCTCAAATCAGCCCCCAACTGGGCTCTCACATCACATAGGTCTCGCATCATCTCAATGTACGATATCGAGTAGCTCTCCTATATCTCGAATGTACAAATCCACAATCTCTTTCATATCCAATATCCAATCTCAATGAATCACCTATATCCCAAGTCGAATCTCAAGCAAGCTTCTAACATCCTAAAGGTATATATATACAGAAATAAATATGATGGGGGCAATACACATATATTAGCGTCCCACTCCACTAATATTGGTGTAAAGGTATATATAACAACGGCTAAATCCCCTGTTATATATACAAAAGGTGTTTAAGAGAAATATCATGAAAACAATGTGCCAAGCATCGACACAGAAATCCTGATAGGTACGTATCATACGCTGTCCCGAAAGCACGAGTGCCTAGCTCTGACCCTCGCCTTTCGACGTATGCATACGTGCATGACTCCCAACGGTGTCTCCATGACCCCCGCCGAGTCATCAGTACTGTCACCGGTAGGTACTAGCCCGCCTCCAGGCTCAATCGGCAAAATCCATCGATCTTCTTGCCGAGGGGAACCATACCGGGCCCCACCATGTACCCTCTACGGCCTCGACGCCTCCTCGTACGGGTATATATAATCAGCACCGATATAGCTCATGGTGGATGCGCAAATATCATATCAAGGAAACCGGGTTTTTCAATGTATGCATAATTTCATGAACTCCCGCGGTTCCCAAATCCAGAAAACATCATCTAAAATCCAACTAATAATGCGCAATCCAGGAATAAACATATGCGATATATCTGAAATGCGAGCATATAAATGAGAATATGTAGCTGAAACCAGATGTATGCAAAACCAATAAGGTACAGCTAAGTAACATCAGTAAAGGTAAATATGTAACTGCAACTGAATATGTGTGTAACATACAAGTGTAGCAATGTATAGGTATCTACCTATAAGAACCGATGTCGTATACCCCCTGGGTATATGAAAATATGAGTAAGGTATACCTGTAGATGTATCGTAAAGGGTAAGTGTACCTATCACTAATGGTACGATACTCTATAGGTATATAGGTATGGTAAAGTCATCTGTGATAAGCAATAGAATCTATAAGGGGTTGTGTGTGACATGGCAATTATTGAGGGTGTGTGTGTAGCATACAATCCGTGCTCGTGCAACATGAACCGTCAATAATGTGTGCAGTGTCCTACGGCTGCTAGTCACAGTATAACTATATCAAGGAAATAAAGTAAAGGCGCAATTCTAACAATGACGTAGAATGTGCGATAGGTATTTGAATCCTAGCCCAGACGCATAACGCCATGCGGGCGATTCCCCTGTAGATGTTAAATCTACTCACCTACGCTCCACGCTAGGTGAATCCTACCATCTGCTCCCCCTGTAGTAGTGTCCGTAGTCTCTGCCTGCAAATCTGCAAATAAGACACAAAAATCATATATAAGCCAAATATTCCGCGAAACGCGATATCGAACCAAAACGAGAAACTCGCGTCGCGAACTAAACGCGCGTGTGCACGATACGCTAAAACGTGTGTGTACGCGTCTAAAACCATCGCGACACGCCGCGATACGCTGGATCACAGAACCCACTCACGTATCGCGCGTATCGCGCAAACATAACGGACACAAAAACGATATATAGTCCCAGATTTTCCTACAGGCCAAATCTTACAAAACTAGACATGCCAAAACACTACAATACACCTCAGAGAACCCTACGCAAGACCCCAACACCCCTGTCCCCTTCCTGGCCGCAATTTGCGGCCAGAATCAATAATTTGGCGGCCTGCATTGGGAATGGTGGGTTCGTGTTCTGGTGGTGGTATCTAGACCTAGTGTACATGCTCCAGTCTTCTCAATTTTATCCTGTAGGGTCCGGGTCATAAGCAGATTCCAGATGTCACAAATATCGCTTAAAAACGACAATTTAGCACAAAAGCAAACCCTATGGTATTTTAGTGTAATCTGGGGTTAAACTCAGTTAAGGTGACCCTAACAACACTTAAACAAGTAGGGTTAACCAACACAATCATCAATTATCCAAAAGTCCACACAAAACATCACAATCTAGCACTAAACTAACAATTAAACACAAACCGACACTAATCGACACACAAGCTAGGAAAGCTAGGGAAAGAGCTCAGAATTATACCCAAAAGAACCCAAGGAAGCAAGAGAAGAAGTGTGTGTAGGAGATGATGGCTGCTGCAGTTGCTGGAGCTCCCACTGCTGCTCCAGAAGTTGCTGCTGATGCTGCTTTGCTGTTGCTGCTGCTTGCCTCTGTTGCTGCTGCTTCTCTCTGCTGCTGCCCTGATGATGAAGATGATACTGATGCTTACTTCAGCTGCTGCTCGAGCTGCTTGCAGTTGCTGATGCTGTGGCTGTCTGTTGCTGTTGCTGCTTCTGGGGCTGCTGCTGTGCTGAAGATGAGTGTGTGTGTGTTTGTGTGTGTGTTTGTGTGAGAGAAATGAGAGAAGTGAGAAGAAATTGAGAGGCAAGGAAATTGTGGCACCAAGGGTCAACCCCTCTCTCTCTCTCTCTCTTCATTTAATGAGGCATGGCAAGGCCATCATGCCTCATAATGCACTCTCTCTCTCTCTCACACCAAGTCAACACTCATAACAAAAATTCAAAATAAAACCCTTTTTAATTTAACAACCATGCACACTTAAAACCCATAACACTTAAAACAAAACTAAAACTAGATTAAGGAATGGTTAGTTCACCATGTTACCAATCATGGTTAAACACCAAAAACAAGCCTAGTTATCATGCACAAGTGTGTGCAAGGCTAGGAAAAATCTACTAAAATACTCAATAAATAGGATAAAATATTTAAAACCCAATTTGGTAAACTTTTTATTAAAACCCACACATTAAAAATATAATTAGCTACAAAACACATTCTAAGGTGTTACAATCTCCCCCCTTAAAAGAAATTCGTCCCCGAATTTAAAAATATACCGATACGCGTACCCTCAAGGAGAAGATTACAACTCTCAATCTCGCTCGCAGCCTCCCAAGTGATTACCTCACTATACGGCTACGTCCAAGAAAAACCCTTCACAGATGGCAAGACCCTTGACCGACGTTTCTATGCCTGCCGAGCCATTAACACAATTGGCTGCTGGCGAACGAAAGATCGCGTCCAAGCTAAATGGTCTGGTGCTAAATCATGTGATAAAGGTCAAGAAGGTAATCGTAGAGTATCATCACAAGGAATACGGGGTGAAAATCCAATAATTTGGGCGGAAGTGCCAATTTAAAGGCAACGAAACTAACTCGCTTACAGGATCTCAGAAAGACCTAAATCCTGGGACAAGCTTCCCAAAATCCAACACGTCATGCATCGGAAAGTCCGTAGGAATACATGATCTGTCCCTGCGAACTCGAGTCTATGGCTAACACAGTAGGCATAAGACCTCAGTTTGCAATGGACAATTCCCATCCTGACCTAACACAGCTGGACCATCTCCGAAGTCTCTAGACTAGCTGGGGTCCAAAATCCTACTCACGCAGAGTCAGAAAGACAACAGACTGGTGATCGACACGACCTAACCCCTAAACCTAAAGGTGGCCAATTGGAGTGTCTCCTGATAATAGCTATCGAAGGAGAACCCTAACGATGGCGAGTGACGATCCCCCAACTGCTGACAACAATCAAAACAAACACACAACTTAACAGGAAACAACTGAGCAAACTGAGTATAACCGGACGATAAGAATCCGAATGGAGTCACACCCTGACTAAACTTGGGTAGAAACCATAACGAAATTCGTGGAGATCTGCTCCCACTCCTACTTCGGAACGGTAAAAGATTGCAACTCTCCAGCCGGCCTCAGATGCTCGACCCAAGCACACAACAAGACAGACACCTTGAAACGAAACCTGAAACTTCTCTTTACATCCTGTCCACTCGTAACTATCTCACAAGTCACGCCAAAGCTGGTGGAACTTGAATGAATACAGAGAGTTGACTGATGTGCTTACTCTAGGATTGCACGTCTCTACCTGATAATGTTAGGTACACAAACGTGTCCCTAACTTAGCACATCATTGTCACAATCAAGGTCTCCGAATCATTACCTAGCCGAGTATGCTCAAGTATCACTGACGAACGAGTATCGGCGGGCAGTGTCTCCGAATTATTATTTAAAGAACATTTTATGTTCTCTTAGCGCACACGTAAGGAGCACATGGCGTGCTTGGCGTTGAGCGCCAGTCAATGAGCACAGTGCGCTTCTGTCAAGTAGCGCACATATGAGGAGTACGTGGCGCGCTTGGCGCTATGCGCCAGATAATGAGCGCAGTGCGCTTCTGTCAAGTAGCGCACACGTGAGGAGCACGTGGCACGCTTGGCGCTATGCACCAGACAATAAGCGCGGTGCTCTTCTGTCAAGTAGCGCACACGTGAGGAGCACGTGGCGCGCTTGGCCCTATGCGCCAGACAATGAGCGCAGTGCTCTTCTTTAAATTTGGAGTGCTAAGGCTCTTTTTAGACAGCTTTGCGCCCTGAGAATTAAATTCTCTTTCTTATAAGAGACTTTGTCTCATGGATCTAAGAATAAAGTTCTTATCTTTTATAGGAGATGTTTCAATCTCATATATTTTTGGTGAAAGGCTTTGCCTTTATGGATCTATGATCCTAAGAGAATTGAATTATTCTCCCCCATTTTATAATGAGATATTATAATCTCTGAAAGACAATTTGTCTTATAGATCTATGATCTGAAGAAGATTAAGTTCTTCCCCTTATTTTTTATGATGAGATACATTGATCTCTGTTGAAAGACCTTGGTCTTATAGATCTATGATCTTAGAAAAAGAAGTAAATTCTTCTTTTAATATGAGGTGATTTCGTCTCTCTGTTCTTTTTTTACGTTGAAGAGAATTTTCTTCTTCTGAGAGCTTGCCCTTTGTCTTTGAAATTTCTCAAAGTTTATGGGGGGTTCCTCTATTTGAGACTTGAAGTCTTAGGGTCCTTATATAGGGCGAGCTGATTTGTTGATTCAGTTGAAGAGATCTTTTCTCTAATTGATTTGGGGATGTTTCCCCCGTTGGATTTTTGATCCAAGGGTTTCTGATTTACAGAAGGCAATCTTCTTGTTTTTAACAAGTTTGGGAAATCTTTACCCATACAGAATTTTTTCTGTATCTTGGTAATTTTTAATCATCATTAGATCATTGATCCAACAGTCCTCTGATTTACAGAGAACAATCTTTCTTGCTTGGAATGATTCTGAGGAATGTTTCATTAACAAAAATTTATTCTGGTCAATTGATGATTTATAATCATGTTCGTTGGATCTTTGATCCAAGGGCCGAGAACATTTTGTTCTGTTTCTAGGGCCCACGTGGTTTACACATGGTGCGCTGCTTTGAGTGCAGCGCACTTAGTGCTAGTGCTCACGTGCTTTGCACGTGGTGCGCTGCTTAGAGTGCAGCGCTCTTAGCGCTAGCGCTCATGTGGTTTACACGTGAGCGTTGCCTCAGAGTCTTTGACTCTCAGCGCTGGCGCTGCTATGAAGCGTTGCTTCAGAATGCTTTAACTCTTGGAGTTGAAGCATTTGTTACATTCTTTGCATGTGGAGTTTTTCCCTTTATTTTTCATTTTATTGTTATTATTTTATAAGGGAGCGGGTTTTGAGCCAAAATTTTGGCAAGAACATATTCCCCCCACTAGTTTGCCCCACGTAAGTATATACGTGGGTGAAGTAGTGCAGAGTTATGCATGGTAATAGAACTGACGGCTTAGAAAATAAGTTTAGAGTCCTTGTAGCCTAAGAATTTTTTCAAATTCATGAGCCGTAAAGGTCTCAAGAAGGTTTTTTGTCCCTACAAGTCGAGAGGATCTCGTAGGTGTAAATTCTCCCTAGAAATCATGAGGATCTCTAAGGGTTCATCGCCTCCGTGAGTCATAAGGATCCCACTCAGGTATTTTTCCTTACGAATCGTGAGGACCCGTAAGTAGCTTCTTTATTTCATTAGCGAATGTGGCTTTGGTAAATGTAGCCCGCAGATAGTCCATATTGACCTCCTTGTAGAGCAGCGATGGCTTAGGAGACAGGGTTAGGATCTGTCACCTGAGACTTTTCAACTTTATGAGCCATGAGGGCCTCATAAAGGTTTTTCTCCCTACGAGTCGTGAGGATCTTGTAGGTGTATTTTCTCCTTAGGAATCGTGAGGATTCCTAAGTGTGTTTTTCTCTTGAGAGTCGTAAGGATCTCACAAGAGAATTTTTCCCGCTTGCAAGTCGAGAGGACTCGTAAGTGGTTGTTTCCCTCCTTGTCGAGATTCGACTTTGGAGAGTGTGGCCCGTGAATAGTATGCAAGAGTCCACTTGGACCGACTTGCAGGGCCCCAGTGCTTAGGAAACAGGTCCTTATCCCCATTGCCTAAGGCTTTTCCCTACGAGTCGAGACGAATCGAGAAGTTCTCGCAAAGACATTAATTTCCTCACGAGTCGAGACGAATTGAGAAGTTCTCGCAAGAATGTCCTAACGTCACAGTTAACCTCTGCTCTTTACGACAAAGGTCCGTTAGGGTCTGTGGTACTAGGGTTTTGCCCATCGTATCATCGTGTTGGCTGATGTATTTCTCGATAGGAAATTTTGCTGTTCGAGTAGCCTTGCGATTGTCGTGTCTCTGATCCCTTCGGGGGCTGGACAAGACGTCTTCAAGCAATCTTCCTAGGCGATTTGACCGTCGGAAGAGCAAGCGTTAGGAAAATGCCGCTTTTTACTTGAGGTTAGGCTCAGTTTGGGGAGCCCCGATGAGTCATAATCACTCCGCGCTGGTGTGGGATGATTTCCGATAGTCTTTCAGGTTTTATATGAGTTACCGTCAAGACCCTGAAGCTAGGAATTTTGCCTTTGCTTCGTTTGCTGGCATTGCGTCTACTGTATCGAGAGGAATGTTGCGGTTGTCTCTAGCTTGTCTGTGAACCGTCGAGGCTTGGAACCAGGGATTTTTCCATGGCTCCGTTGTTTTGACCTTGGGGTCAGTTGTTGACGTTGTATCTGCATCCTGCTGGAGTTGAGAAGAAACGCCTATGTTGACACTGCGTCTGCTGTAACGAGACGAATGTCGAGGTGGTCTCTAGGTTGTCCGTGAACCGTTGAGACTTGGAACTAGGGATTTTGCCGTGGCTCCGCTTTGCTAACGTTGCGTCTGCCTGCAAAGACACTGATTTCTCTGCGGGTCGACACAAATCGAGATGATCTCGTCAAGGACGCTGATTTCCCTGAATCGAGGTATTTTCCAGGGATACTGATTTCCCTGGGGATTGAAACGAACCAAGGTATTCCTGCAAAGACACTGATTTCCTTGCGGGTTGACGCGAATCGGGATGCTCTCATCAAGGATGATGATTTCCCTGAATAGAGGTTTTTGCCAAGGACGCTGATTCCCTGGGGGTTGAGACGAATCGAGGTATTCCTACAAAGACACTGATTTCCTTGCGAGTCGACGCGAATCGAGATGCTCTCTTTAAGGACGCTGATTTCCCTAAATCGAGATATTTGCCAAGGACACTGATTTCCTCGGAGTTGAGACGAATCGAGGTATTCCTGCAAAGACACTGATTTCCTTGCGGGTCGACACGAATCAAGATGCTCTCGCCAAGGGCGCTGATTTTCCTAAATCGAGATATTTGCCAAGGACACTGATTTCCTCAGGGTTGGTTGACTTGTTTCCGAGACGGAGCGTTGATCCGGCGGGGAGGTCATTGGTTGACTCTAGGTTGTCTGTGGACCGTAGAGTCTTGGAACTAGGGACTTTGTCGTGGCTCCGTTTGGTGATGTTGCGTCCGAATCCTGTTAGAATGAGGAGGATCACCGATGCTGATTTTTAGGCTGTAGATATTGCCGTCAAGATTTGGAACTAGGGACTTTGCCATGGCTCTGTTTCGTTGTGTCGCTTCCGTGCCCTGTTGGCATAAGAAGGAACGCCGTTGTTGGTCTTCTGGGATGCAGATGTTGCTGTTGAGATCTGACTTTCCTTCTTGATAGGATCCGGTAGGGGACATGTGGTTCCCTTTTCGTTTGTGCCTATGGATTGTATACAGAGGTCTGTATGGACTACCTGTAGGGCAAAAAGTTTCACTCTTTCATTCTTTTTTATATTTCTGTTGTTTTCTTTCCACGACGCTCTATCATTTTAGCTTTTAATATCGCGAAAGTCGCGATTGCCCAATCATTTCGGCTATTTTTCGCGGTGCCCAATCATTTCGGCTATTTTTGTTTTTACTCGCTGCTTTTTATTGCGAGTTGCCTAATCATTTTGGCTATTTTGTATGCATATTTTTTTACTTGCTGATTTTGTTGCAAGTTGCCACATCATATCGCCTATTTCATATGCATTTTTGGCTCGTTGATTTTTTATCGCGAGTATGGAACTTGGAATCTGGTGCCAATCTCAGCATCAGCATCACTGTGACTGGAATATTGCCAGGAGCGAATCATCATTTGCCGTGAAAGGACTTGGAATTTGATTTCGATTCAAGCATCAGCATCGCTACAACTGGGACATCGCCAGGAGCAAATCATCATTTTCCTTTGTCGATTTAAATAAAGATGGCTTAGCAAACAGGGTTAGAATCCTGTCGACTAAGGCTTTTGACATCATGAGCCGTAAGGGTCTCGTAAAGGTGTTTCTCCCTAAGAGTCATGAGGATCTCGTAGGTGCATTTTCTCTTTAAGAATCGTGAGGATTCTTAAGTGTGTGTTCTCTTATAAGTCATACGGATCTTACAAGAGTGTTTTCTCCTTGCAAGTCGAGAGGACCTATAAGTGTTTGTTTACCGTGTGAGCATATCCCTAGTCGCTGGTGAAGGGTTCCTAGGCACCCTAGTGAGGTCTCACAAGGCATCATCTATGCCAATTTTTAATTTAACGGTGCCGAGAAACCCTAGAACGGATCGTTGGCTAGAAGTTTAGGCGACATAAGAAAATAGTTAACAACTTTAACTAAAAGAAACGGAAATACAACCTTTGTAGATCCGGTCCACCACTTCCTAAGCTCCGCGATGATCTCCCTCCGCTGTCCAAATCGAACCCATGACTCTAGCATCGGCTTCATCGTAGAAAAGGGCGGACTTGGTCGTCGGTTCGATGCCGAAGATGATCTACGTCGAGGCATCACAAACTCGAGCTCCGCCTTCGCCAAGTCAAGAAACTTGTGAAGACAACACACTCTACTACATAGCAAGTAGTAGAGGATGAAGAAATAGGAAGTGGGTAGACTTTAGATTTGGATTTCTCACTTGTTTTGGCTAGTTGCCATTGAAGCTATCAACATCTTTCTTCTTGAAGAAGAAGAAGAAGAAGATAATATATGATAAGTTGTCTTTAAAAAAGAAAATAAAATGAATACATATCATTTCTTCAACCATGGTTTAGTGTAGAGATTTAACTAAGGTTAGATGAGTGGTTAGGGTTAGGCATGAGACAAGAATGGTGACTAAGCCAATGCTTCATGAATCTTCAACTAAAAACAAAATTAGCAACCATTCTTTTCTCTTTATCTTTTTCTTTTGCCCAAAATAAACAAAAAGAATATTCAAATGAATAAGTAAATAAAAAAGAAACCCTAACCATTCATATAACCATGGTCAATTCTTTACACAAACCCAAGCTAGAATGTATCATCAAACATGATACAATCATGTGCACAAAATATATCACATATACAATGTGCACAAACCAAGTGAGTAAATCCATTTAAAGTGAACCAATACTAGTTAATGCAAAGTAATATATCAAATATATAATTATACATTAAATCATTAAATCAACACTTGATTCAATGATCCGGTCATATCGCATATAACCGGCTAGTATCTAATGTATCGGCTTATCGAATCAATCCTTGATTCGATAACTAGGTTATATCGCATACAACCATTCGACACATTCATCGCGAGAATGAAATACGTTATCACATACACGCATTATTCTCGGTCCCGCACATATCTCATATGCGCTCCTATTTCGTTTCGCTTGAGCCAGGAAACCTCTGTGTAGGACTCTAAAGACTCGTCAATACGCCGGCAGCGGATGATGATCATATCAAACATCCACAAGCCGCAAGCGGTCTGCTAAACGTAACGGCCACCCGGGTATTGAGCGATCAGAAGATCGACGAGCAAGCCCGCTCACACTCCTGTGAATCCAACCAGTAACACTTACCGTACAGTCCGGTCTGTTCGTCTGATATGTCGCATATCTCGCCTAGGGGTGGTAAACGTCAGACCCCAATAGCTCGATAAGTCATGCCGACGTAGGGTCCATAACTATCGTGAAACTACTGATAACTCTTACCAGTATATCACTGCAACCCTGGCCAGG
The DNA here is from genome assembly GCA_030015575.1 of Agapanthus africanus. Taxonomy (NCBI): domain Eukaryota; kingdom Viridiplantae; phylum Streptophyta; class Magnoliopsida; order Asparagales; family Amaryllidaceae; genus Agapanthus; species Agapanthus africanus. Next base: position 793,002,640 of record CM057340.1, on the reverse strand, counting down.
GATTTCCTGTTATGGCCAGTCGTGCATTGCGCAACATCAACCCCCAATACCGGGAGAGACGAATCCCCTCCTATCGCTCATTGCCTCCATGTGAATCGGGACTGTACCCAAAAACCACCTGTTTGCACGACTCAGTAGAGCCGTGGTAGGATGGAAATCAAAGCACAGTGGGAGACACGCAAGACTCTATGACGATCTCGGGTCAACAGACTAAGCTGTACCAGTGTCACCAGAGAACTGCCATCTGACGTGAGGTATAATACCATCTGGGAGTTCTCGGCGAGTCCGTTCAGTGTACCCAGTCTGCACTGAGCACCCGCATACCATCTCCGATGTCAAACACCAATGGATATGGGATCATCCATCGCCCATCTCATGGGTCGAGAAGATATACGCTAGTCTACTCTGGAATATCGATGCCCCGTCTCGATATTCCCACGACTAGGAACAATGAAGGATGTACTCATTGACTACCCAGGCCCCACTAGTATGATCTGCATCATAGTCCTGGAAGTCGAGTACACATCCTAAGGGCTGTATCAACATGTAATCAGAGAGACAGAAGGTATACACGTTAAGATAAAGAGCAACCAGATAGCGTACTATCATGTCGAGCAAGAAAGTCCTACCTATATATGTCCCAGCATCCACTACAATATACATCCAATGTACAGTAATGGCCTCTAGGGCATACATATAACTAACAATCTCCCACTTGCACTAGGGCCATCTGTAGCAGTGGTTGTAGTATCTAATACTCAACCATCCCCTAAAAGTCTCTCTTTGGGAAAAAGGCCTTCGTGAGTGGATCCGCCGTGTTGTCCTCTGAGTCTACTCTCCTAACCTCGATCATCCTGAAGATCAGCTATCTCCATGATCAGGTGATGCTACCTCATAATATGTCTGGGTCACTGATGGGACCATGGTTCCTTGGCCAAAGCCACAGTTCCATCGTCACACAATGGTAGGAACCTAGTTCATCTTATGAACCAATATACACCCAAACTGCCTCTTTGGTAGTATCTTTAATAGCGATGTTACCAGCCTTTATCGTCTAGTTTGCCACGGTATCTAGCTTGGAACTCTTCTAACATACCGTCCCTTTACTGAGGGTAAAGACAGTGCCTGTGACTGACATTCAGTCGTCTTTATCACCCTGGAACTCTTCCAGTGATTCTCCCCAGGATCGATTGATACCATCTCACTACATCTAGTGAAAATCCTAGTATCCAATTACATCTATCTCATTGATGAAAACTCAGGATTTAGGAGGTATCACTTTGATCCTATTTGGAGAATCCTTGTGATAAGCGGAGATTGATCGAGCGTAGCATAGGAAACTCCTTCCCTAACAAGAGTATATCATCCACGTACTCTACGAGGATCGTCACCATACTCCCTACTACCTTTTCGTTTATACAAGGTTCATCTACTATTTTGATGATGTCAACTTCTTTGACTAATCCATCAAAACAGATGTTCCAACTCCGCGATGCCTGCTTTATCCTATAAAGCATCTTGCACACGTTTCCGCTGCTCCCACTGTTTACGTAACCCTCTGGCTGTGTTCTTACAGACGCACTCTTCTAAAACATCATTTAGAAAAGCAGTCATGACACCCAACCACCAGATATCGTAGTCATGGTATGTAGCCGTGATAAGTAGGATCTGGATGGACTTAAGCATAGTCCCTGGAAAAGGTTTCATCATTATCCGTGCCTGGTTGATGACGAAAAACTTTAACAAGTCTAGCTTTGAAAGTCTCAACTTTTCCATCTACACCAAGTAATCTTCTCACGATATACTTGCTCCTGATGGGGATTTAACCCTTCAGATATAGCAGCTAAAGTCCATACTTTGCTGGTGTATATGGATTCCATCTCAGATCGCTAAGCATCCAGCCATTCTTACAGAGTCCCTACTCTCGATGGCCTGCTCGAAACTAGTTGGGTCATCATCTCATGATGCAATCCTTGCTCCCACTGTCATCGAGAAACCGAAGTATCTCTCAAGCAGGTGAGGAGCCCTGCTAGATCGGCGGAGAGGCTGGGGTTCGTCGGGAACTATTGAATCCTTTGGTTCTGTCAAATCATCAGCTGCAGTTTGTATAGCTGGAACATTTCCAGTTCTACATTACAGACCTTGCCTTGAGCTTGTCCGGATTTTGCTTTTAGACATAGGCCGGTCAACCCCAAATCTTAACTAGCTTAAGACATGGGCTCTTCCCTTTCCATATCACATATGAAGCGGTAGGCAACTGATTTGATTCGAACCTAATTCATTAGATACGCAGCTTCTCAAGCGCATAACCCCAAAAGGAAATAGGTAACTCAGTAGTACTCATCATAGAGCACACCTTATCATATAGGGTGTGATTGCTCCGCCCCGATATACCATCGTGCTATGGTTTATACGGAGGAGTAATGCTGAGAGAGAATCTCATTTTCTTTTAGAATAATCCAGGAATGCCATGCACAAGTATTCTCCTCCCTGATCTTATCATAGGACATAATACTTATACCCGTATTTTGGTTCTCCACTTCTAACTTATATTCTGTGAATACCTCAAAAGCTTTAGACTTATGTTTCAACAGGAACATATGACTGAATCTTGAGAGATTATCAGAGAATACAATGAAGTATAAAGAACCAGTCCTGGCATGTGTAGACAGGAGACTTTACATACATCATCATGTATCAGTCCCAAGAGTTCATTAACTCTTTCTCTGCTTCCAGTAAACAGAGCTGGTGTCATTATATCTTTGTGACATGACTGGCAAGTTTCACAAGATGTAAATTCAAACTGATTTAAATATGCATCTAAATGTAACTTCAGCTAGTCGGGTCGCATTGATATGACCTAGTCTACAATACCTCAAGAAGGATCCGTTCATTTCTGAACTCTTCCTCTTGTGTATGTTCTGTATACTAAAGAACTGTAGTTTGATTGAGAACGTCAATGCTTTTAGATAACGTGCCTGAACCGATCAACTTTTGATATAGGAAATGTTCAAAACATTATCCATCAATACAAAATTATATCCTTTCTTTACTAATAAAGAGACTGATATGATTTTGTATATCAGGTTCGGTACCTAATAGCATTTGTTCAGAATCAATGTATTCGTAATACAGGGTGACAGTGACCAACAGACTTGGCTGCAACACTTGCCCCGTTTTCTGCCTCATGAAACTTATCACCCGTTCTCAGTTTTTCTACCTTTTTGTAGCCCTATGTAACAGATTACATATCTGGGATCCTGATCCGGTATCAGATACCCAGGATGCAGAGGATACTGAGAAATAGTTCTGTATAATGAACACACCCGAAGGAGATGCATCATATGCACTTTCTTCGTTTGGGCGGCATAGGAATTCTGGTATTCCCCTATTTCCTGCTCTGTCTTATAACAATTATAAGTTGGAGCGGGACCAACGGTCCCCAACTCAGTATAACAAGCGGGTTCGGTCAATACATCCATTTTATTATCTTGATTAAGGCGTGATATGGTCGCTACTAGGAGAGAGAGAGAAGAAAACACTCAGCGTGCGCTCTTGCAAGATCAGATTGGTTATATATTTTATCTAATCAGGATGGCTCCCACTGTTTTTATCAAATCTTCCTTCAAACCTTAAAAGGAAAGACTAGCCGGGATTAATTACACTTTACAAGTTCGCCAATCTTTCAGCCAGGCTAGTGTCGGTACTTTGAGGGAGCTTCCCCGTGCTTTCGCACGGACCTAATTACTGTAAACCTCGTTTTCCCAGAGGCGTAACCCCGTTGACACCTTTCTAGACACCTACTTGATCGGCTAATTGCAAAGTGCAAAACTCTCCCAGGAGTAACAATTACTCGCAGTGGGTAACGGGATCCAACTATCATATAGAGGGTATGCAATCTCATTGCAAATTTCAACACTTGAAACTCCCGATAAAGGTTTTTACCCCTAGCACCTATGACCTTAACTATGGTCAACAAATCATAAGTACTAGTCAAGTTCTACCCGTCATTTCGTGATTAATTAGACCCACCCACATGACTCTTAACTAAGGTCAACAAAGTCACGCGACTGTCCTAACTAATCGCATCATATGCGGTGTAGGAAGACATCACTTAGCTACCGTACACTGTGCCTTGACTATGGTCAACAAACACAGCACGAATACTAAGTACTCTACTTCCTAAAATGACGGAGGGTTGCGGCTGGTTTTTATGAAAACCTTTAACGCTTTGAACTTGATCTCGTTGCGGAATCAAATGGTTTTTAAATGGAATGTTTTTTGAAGCTTTTCTAGTTTTGCTAAAGGGGCCACTCCCGGTGAAGGGATCGTCGGCCCTTTCCTCGTCGAATGAGGTGAGGGATATATCACATATATCACTGTGCAGAGCGAAAACTATAGAAGCTATCAAAAGACAAACCGAGTGATGTAGCATCTTCCAGTTATTGCTAAAGGAGTCACTCCCGGTGAAGGGATCTCGGTCCTTTCCCTATCGAATAAGGTGCAGGATGTTCTACAAGGAACACCGCGATGCAAAGCAAGAACTGTAGCTACCTGTTTTTATTTTGAAATTCGATTCCACAACATCAATTAGGTTTATTTTCTTTCATTAATCACATTAATGAATATCCCATCATTTAAGTCCACCTAATCATCACAGATAAATATAACGTACGCTTATACCATCCGCATTCGCCTCGATGTCCCGTCTGCACCGTTAGGTTAGGTAACTAACGGCAGAGCGAGGCAGGGCTAGCGCGGGTGTAAAACATAAGCAACGTCTATATAATATATCATATATACTATATACAATATCTGTCACAGAACATCACATGATCACATCACAGATAAATCACAGCAGAAGAAATATATGAAATATTGGATATACTAGGACGTCCGTGTTTTCAATACGAGCCAGTATAAAACACGGATTCCACGGTCGTGATGAATAGCCAATCCCACACCCAAAGACCCTTACGAGAGCGGAAAGTAACCCTACCAATTCTAGAGTTAGGAGACCCGGACTCGACTCCTCGAGTTGGTCTCCCACTGGACTCCAGAACCCGGTTACTTGTGCTCCCCTCCTTGGGTCTATCTTAGTGCAGAAAAGTAAATAATATACATCAACGGTGACATCTTCCGCAACCTGGAAGTGCCCCAATAAAAGAATATTACATACAAGTTTTTACATGAATGAAAATGAAAAACACTCATCTCACATAAAAACCCCCCGGCTATTCAAACACGACGATCCAATATAACATATCCAGCAACACATAACATCACATGTCATCAACGTAAGTAAATATGTGCATCCCAATTGTCGTTGACATATAGCAACGAAACCGGCGATATCACATATTACACTTACGGTCACAGAAAAGAAAGTGTAAAACTACAACAGTTGGAATCCGCAAACTCTTTAGACATCACATGCCTAATCATATGAATACCTTAGACATCGCATGCCTAACAATTATAAACCCCGTATTTTAGTCTCAAAATCGAAAACACTTTTCAATATCAAGTCGGGCAATTCAACAAGATTCCCGACATCCTGATCGAATGCTCGTCGCAAACTTCAGTAGATGGCCGCACCCCCAATGCCATCGACGAAGTGCACCAAGGCGGAACACCGCTACCGCGAGCACTCGAACGGATGCTTTCGGCGACGGGGTTCTCCTACAGTCACTTGGTTGGGGCTATGGAGTGAGGCTGTCTATTAAGTTTACTCGGTGAGTATCCGCGTACGCTACGTGATTGCGACGGACTTTTGATCTCATCAAAATTCCATGGCAACCGATCAAGTGAGACTAAACTGCTATGTTTATAATATTCATTCCGTTATCTCATAACTACTTGTGAATTCCAATTATTGTATCACATTCCGGATAAACAGAAAATGTTAAACTTTCCGATCGAACATTCGAACACCCAAGTTTTCCCGATACGGCTCAACACATGAAATAAGTCTAACAGTATTCAGTTCGTGCCTCAGTACCAACGGTCCAGCCGTAGAAGGGTCAAGCCAACGCCTCACATGTGGCACGCCGTACTGCCCCAAACCCGAAGGTTCAAAGGGCAGTTCAAGACGGTCACATAATTGAGTTAAAGTTTGTTGTCTTCTAGAGGGACCATCGCGTTACTTGCACTACTTAGAACGTCGTTAAACTACGGAAAAATCCAACAATTGAAAATTTCCCGGCAGGGAAAAAAGTGGGTATTTATATCCGGTCGAACTTTTTAACATATTCTAAAAATTACCCGGAAAAACACACAGACAAAATTAGACAATCCGATCGATACACCGAGTCCCCAATACAACCCAGAAAATTCAACTTTTGAAAAAAAAAATATAAAAAATTCCCAGGAAAACCAACACTGCAAAGTAGGAGTTACTGTGCAAGATTTAATGCATGAAGAGGCTAAAGGGCCGCGGAACCGCCGCATTAGCATGCTAATGCCGCGGTTCCGCCGCGCTTTGGTGGAGTTAGGTGTACGAGCTTCACAGTAATTCATAGAATCTCCTGCTGATTTTTCTGCATATTTTTAATACTCAAAAATCCCTGTTTTTGAAAAAAGTCCAGAGAGCAAGGAAAAGTCGGGGTTTCGGGTTCGATCGGGTTTCTAACATCGTCTACGCATCGCCTAAGGCTCTAGATAGGCTTTGATACCAATGAAGGGTTCCTAGGCACCCTAGTGAGGTCTCACAAGGCATCATCCATGCCAATTTCTAATTTAACGGTGCCGAGAAACCCTAGAACGGATCGTTGGCTAGAAGTTTAGGCGACATAAGAAAATAGTTAACAACTTTAACTAAAAGAAACAGAAATACAACCTTTGTAGATCCGGTCCACCACTTCCTAAGCTCCGCGATGATCTCCCTCCGCTGTCCAAATCGAACCCATGACTCTAGCATCGGCTTCATCGGAGAAAAGGGCGGACTTGGTCGTCGGTTCGATGCCGAAGATGATCTACGTCGAGGCATCACAAACTCGAGCTCCGCCTTCGCCAAGTCAAGAAACTTGTGAAGACAACACACTCTACTACATGGCAAGTAGTAGAGGATGAAGAAATAGGAAGTGGGTAGACTTTAGATTTGGATTTCTCACTTGTTTTGGCTAGTTGCCATTGAAGCTATCAACATCTTTCTTCTTGAAGAAGAAGAAGAAGAAGAAGATAATATATGATAAGTTGTCTTTAAAAAAGAAAATAAAATGAATACTTATCATTTCTTCAACCATGGTTTAGTGTAGAGATTTAACTAAGGTTAGATAAGTGGTTAGGGTTAGGCATGATACAAGAATGGTGACTAAGTCAATACTTCATGAATCTTCAACTAAAAACAAAATTAGCAACCATTCTTTTCTCTTTATCTTTTTCTTTTGCCCAAAATAAACAAAAAGAATATTCAAATGAATAAGTAAATAAAAAAGAAACCCTAACCATTCATATAACCATGGTCAATTCTTTACACAAACCCAAGCTAGAATGTATCATCAAACATGATACAATCATGTGCACAAAATATATCACATATACAATGTGCACAAACCAAGTGAGTAAATCCATTTAAAGTGAACCAATACTAGTTAATGCAAAGTAATATATCAAATATATAATTATACATTAAATCATTAAATCAACACTTGATTCAATGATCCGGTCATATCGCATATAACCGGCTAGTATCTAATGTATCGGCTTATCGAATCAATCCTTGATTCGATAACTAGGTTATATCGCATACAACCATTCGACACATTCATCGCGAGAATGAAATACGTTATCACATACACGCATTATTCTCGGTCCCGCACATATCTCATATGCGCTCCTATTTCGTTTCGCTTGAGCCAGGAAACCTCTGTGTAGGACTCTAAAGACTCGTCAATACGCCGGCAGCGGATGATGATCATATCAAACATCCACAAGCCGCGAGCGGTCTGCTAAACGTAACGGCCACCCGGGTATTGAGCGATCAGAAGATCGACGAGCAAGCCCGCTCACACTCCTGTGAATCCAACCAGTAACACTTACCGTACAGTCCGGTCTGTTCGTCTGATATGTCGCATATCTCGCCTAGGGGTGGTAAACGTCAGACCCCAATAGCTCGATAAGTCATGCCGACGTAGGGTCCATAACTATCGTGAAACTACTGATAACTCTTACCAGTATATCACTGCAACCCTGGCCAGGGATTTCCTGTTATGGCCAGTCGTGCATTGCGCAACATCAACCCCCAATACCGGGAGAGACGAATCCCCTCCTATCGCTCATTGCCTCCATGTGAATCGGGACTGTACCCAAAAACCACCTGTTTGCACGCCTCAGTAGAGCCGTGGTAGGGTGGAAATCAAAGCACAGTGGGAGACACACAAGACTCTATGACGATCTCTGGTCAACAGACTAAGCTGTACCAGTGTCACCAGAGAACTGCCATCTGACGTGAGGTATAATACCATCTGGGAGTTCTCAGCGAGTCCGTTCAGTGTACCCAGTCTGCACTGAGCACCCGCATACCATCTCCGATGTCAAACACCAATGGATATGGGATCATCCATCGCCCATCTCATGGGTCGAGAAGATATACGCTAGTCTACTCTGGAATATCGATGCCCCGTCTCGATATTCCCACGACTAGGAACAATGAAGGATGTACTCATTGACTACCCAGGCCCCACTAGTATGATCTGCATCATAGTCCTGGAAGTCGAGTACACATCCTAAGGGCTTTATCAACATGTAATCAGAGAGACAGAAGGTATACACGTTAAGATAAAGAGCAACCAGATAGCGTACTATCATGTCGAGCAAGAAAGTCCTACCTATATATGTCCCAGCATCCACTACAATATACATCCAATGTACAGTAATGGCCTCTAGGGTATACATATAACTAACAGCTGGTGGGACTCTGTTGGGGAAATGTTTATTCGTGCCCGTGGATTGTATACAAGGGTCAATATTGAACCGCTTGTAGGGCTATCTGTGGGTTGTGATGGCTTAAGAACAGGTTCAGATCCCTGTAACTTAAGGCTTTTGAATCCTATGAGTTGTGAGGGTCTCAAAGGGGAATTCTCCTTACGAGTCGTGAGGATCTTGTAAGTGTGTTTTCTTCTTAGGAATCGTGGGGATTCCTTTGTGTGTTGCTCTCTTGTGAATCGTAAGGATCTCACGCTGGTATTTTCTCCTTACAAGTGTCTTTTAACGAGATTGCGCCCTTTCGGGTTTTCACAAACTCGCCGGTAGCCCTGCTGTTTTTACTCATGGAGCCCTTTCGGGTTTTCATCCGTTCCCATTTTGCTTATGGATGTACCGTTTTTTTGGGGCAACGTACGATTACGTAGCTAAATGTCCTCGCAAGTCTTCGTATCTTTTGTGTCGGAGGAGGATTCCTTGAAGAGAGGGTTGAGGGCCATTTCTTCGTCAGAGTCGCTTCCAAAGGTGATAACTTGCGATCCCTTGGTGTCAACTATATGACAGTTGCCGGCAGTTCTTTTGTGCTCATATATCGTGTTTCTCTGTTTCCGACGAGCCTTACGCTTCACTAGTTGAACGTGTTGTCGGTGGGCAATATATCCCTGCCACCAGTTTTTAAAGGATATGCAATCTTCGGTAGAGTGTGCAATCCTCTGATGATATAAGCAGAAGTTAGGATGTACGTCCGCTTCATCAAGATGTATACCGCCAGGAGAATTTCCTTTGAAAGAGGGCAAATTCATTCCTATTGACAGGGCCCTAGCGAATTGCTTCCTTACTTTTGCTGGCGATGGGGATGCTTCGATCCGGTTGGGGTATTCTATGGCTTCCCGTCACCGGAGCTTCTTTATCTTGACGCCGACGTCTGGCCCTTTCGTATATGGCTGTTTCCCGCTCTCTGTCAGCTTTGCTTTTCTGAAGAGCTTCGTTCAGGAATACGTTAATCATCTCGTCTGGTGGTTCTAGGAGTTCCTGTTTGGGATCTGCCCCCAGTTTCTCTGCATCAGTAGCTTCTTCACCATCTATTGATGAATGAGAGATCCCGTGGAAGCTCGCCATATAGTTCTCAGGTTCATCTGACGAGTCTTCTCCCTCATCATTGTCATCATTTCTGTCCTCAAGGATGTGGTGGAGAAACTCTTGGAGTGTGACCGGGGTTCGCGCCTTCTGGTTATATTCCTCCAGCGCGTCGATATGTTTTTGCAGGTCCGTGTGCTTATCACCAGGCTTCATGGGCTTTTTGGTCTTCTTCTTTTTCCTCGAAGACTTTGACGGCTGGGCTTAGGTATTTTGCCCATTGCTACTAACTCCCAAAGTTGGACGTGGTTTCAGCATCCCATCGATGATCTCCGGCTCTTGCGGGCTTTTCCACCTGATCGCCAGATATGTTTGAAGATCTTTCAGCATTCTTTTAGTTTTGGCTGAAAGAGCGACCTCCCATGGATCTTTTTCTATAAATGAGCATGATGCCCCCCGGCGTGTCCACCCTTTTAGGGGTGTGCTGTTGTGGCGGATTTACTTTCCTGTTTTCGGACATCGCGAACTTGCCCTGTTGATACTGGTCTTCAATCCAATTTTTGAAGACGTAGCAGTCTTCTATTGGATGACTCACTACTCTGTGGTATGACAATAGTTAGGATGGTTGACGTCACCAGGTTGCGCCGGATGTCTCGGATCTGGTAGGGTGATGAGCCCGTTACGCAGCGCCAGTTCGAACAGTCTCCTTTTTTTATCCTGGGGAAATGAGTAAGGACGTCCCAGTCTCTCCTCGAGGGATTGGCGTGAACGCACGTTGCTTTGGCGAACAACCGGGTTTAAGTTGCTCGGCTGTTGTTGAGTATTGGCGACAAAGGTCGCTTTCCCTTTACCCTTTTGTTCCGCGGTTCTGTCTTTGAAAAGGAAGGCTTATGACCCATCTGGTCCATTTAGGCCAGCTTATCAATCAAGGTCTGAAAGGTAGTCGGCTTGAAAAACATCACGAACTGAGATATGGTCGCCTGCGGATCGAGGGTACCTACGAACATGCCTACTGCAGGCGCTTCTTCGATGCGCTGATCGCACTTAGACTATAGATTTCGCCATCGTATCGCGTACTGGACCCATGTCTCACCCGGCTTCATTCTGGCTTTAATTAATGCTGTGATTCGGGTGCGTTCGCTAGCGCTCGCGAAACATTGGGTGAACAACAATTCCATCTCCGTAAAACTTTTGACGGAGTCGTTGGGCAGCTCTGAATACCACTCAAAGGCCGTTTCCGCCAAGCTGCCGAAGAACTGACGAAGTAACAATTTGTCTTCACCTCCGGTATTTCCACAGAGAGCCCTGAACTGAATGACATGTTGATTGAGATTACCTGTCCGCTTATATACGTGAAACTTAGGAATCATGTATCCTGGCGGATACTTGATCTGATCGTACCATCCTGGATATGGTCGCCCCGTTCTGACGACTTGGCCGTTTGCTTCATTCTCTTGATGAGCTCGTATTTGTTGAGATATATAATCATCGAGCATGGCTTTGGAGATGGTCTCCTCCTTGGCTGATGACAGAGCCGGCAGAGGATTTGATGTCTCTCCTCTATCAACTTTAATTATTACTGGAGGATCTTCGGCTGGAGGGTCCGGCTGGATCATCATGCCTACCATATCTTGGAATAGGAGGGCCATTTGTTTTATGTTGGCCGCTGTAGGGTTCCTAGGCACACCCATGAGCTTCCGCAAGGCATCAACCATGCCAAAATCAAATTTTTTCGTGTGCCAACGAACCCTAAACTAGATCGTTAACTAGAGGATAGGCGAAAGATGCAAGTTAACAACTTAACTATAAAGTGAAAGTTACTACAACCTTTGTAGATCCGGTCCTCCACTTCCTTAGCTCCGTGATGATGTCCCTCCGCTGTGATCATCGGATCCAGGACTCTAGCGATGGTTTCGTCGAAGAAATGATCGGGCTAGGTCGTCGACTTCGATGCCGAAGATGATCTACGTCGAGGCAACTCAAGATCAAGCTCCAACTTCACCAAGTCATGAAACTTGTGAAGAAAACACCCTATACTACATGGCAAGTGGTAGAGGATGAAGAAATAGGAAGTGGGTTCATTTTGGATTTTGATTTCTCACTTGGAATCATCACTTGATCATTTTCAAGCAAAGGTTTTCTTTTTCTCTTCACTTGAAGAAGAAGATGAAGATGAAAAAGAATGATAATCATCATGATAATAAAATCAATTGATCTTATCATAATGCAACCTTGGGTTAGCTTAACAAGTGTAGAGAATTAACTAGGGTTTAAGTAAATGGTTAGGGTTAAGGAAAGAAACAAAATGGTCAAGCTTTCAAAGCTTCATGAAGCTTCAACAAAAAACAAAAGAAGCAACCATTTTCTTTCTTGCCCTTAAAAATAAATGCATAAATAAAATAAATAAAACATTTAAAACCCTAACCATTAACCTAAATCATAGTTTAAAAGCAAACACACCCAAGTTTGCATGTATCATCAAACATGATACAATCAAGTGCACAAAAATATATCACATATACTAGTTGTGCACATCAAGTGAGAAAATCAATCTTAAGTGAACAAATACTAGTTAATGTAAAGTAATATATCAAATATATAATTATACATCAAATCATTAAATCAACACTTGATTTAATGATCCGGTCATATCGCATATAACCGACTAATATAAAGTGTATCAATGTATCGAATCAACACTTGATTCGGTAACCCGGCTATATCATATATAACCGTCCAATGATACAAATCGCGAGAATAGAATACAGTATCACATACTGTTATTATTCTCGGTCCCGCACATATCTCATATGCGCTCCTATTTCGTTTTGCTTGAGCCAGGAAACCTCTGTGTAGGACTCTAAAGACTCGTCAATACGCCGGCAGCAGGTGATGATCATATCAAACACCCACAAGACGCAAGCGGTCTGCTAAACGTAATGGCCACCCGGGTATTGAGCGATCAGAAGATCAACGAGCAAGCCCGCTCACACTCCTGTGAATCCAACCAGTAACACTTACCGTACAGTCCGGTCTCGTCGTCTGATATGTCGCATATCTCGCCTAGGGGTGGTAAACGTCAGACCCCAATAGCTCGATAAGTCGTGTCGATATGAGGTCTATAACAGTTCGAGAAACTACTGGTAACACTTACCAGTAAATCTCAGTAACCCTGGCCAGGGATTTCCGGTTATAGCCAATCGAACACAGCGCAACATCAACTCCCTATACCGCGAGAGACGAATCCCCTCCTATCGCTCATTGCCTCCATGTGATTCGGGACTGTACCCAAAAACCACCGTTTTGCATGCCCTCTTGGACGTGATAAGGTGGAAATCAAAGCACAGTAGGAATCACACAAGACTCTATGACGATCTCGGGTCTACAGACTAACCTGTACCAGTGTCACCAGAGAACTGCCATCTGACGTAAGGTATAATACCATCTGGGAGTTCTCGGCGAGTCCGTCCAGTGTACCCAGTCTCCACTGAGCACCCGTATATCATCTCTGATGTCAAACACCAATGGATATGGGATCATCCATCGCCCATCTGTATGGGTCGAGAAGGTATACGCTAGTCTACTCTGGTATATCGATGCCTCGTCTCGATACACCCACGACTAGGGACCTTGAAGGATGTACTTATGGACTACTATGTCCCCACTAGTATGATCCGCATCATAGTCCAGGTAGTCAAGTACACATCCTAAGGGCTTTACCAACATGTAACAGAAAGACAATCAGTGTATACGTTAAGGTAAAGAGCAACCAGATAGCATACTATCATGTCGAGCAAGAAAGTCCTCTCTACATATGTCCAAGCATCCACCACAATATACATCCTATGTATAGTAATGGCCTCTAGGGCATACATATAACTAACAATCTCCCACTTGCACTAGGGCCATTTGATAGCAGTGGTTGTAGTATCTCATACTCAACCATCCCATAAAAGTCTCTCTCTGGGAAAAGGCCTTTGTGAGTGGATCCGTCGTGTTGTCCTCTGAGTCTGCTCTCCTAACCTCGATCTCCTTGGAGATCAACCATTTCCATGATCAGGTGATACTGCCTTAGAATATGTCTGGATCACTGATGGAACGGACGTTCCTTGGCATAAGCCACAACTCCATTGTCATACAATGGGAGGAACTAAGTTCATCTCATGAACTAATATACACCCAGACTTCCTCTTTGGTAGCATCTTTGGTAACGATGTATCTTGCCTTTATCATCTAGTATGCCACGGTATCTAGCTTGGAACTCTTCCAACATACCGTCCCTCTATTGAGGGTAAAGACAATGCCTGTGACTGACATTCAGTCGTCCTTATCACCCTGGAACCTTTCCAGTGATTCTCCCCAGGATCGATTGATACCATCTCACTACTACTAGTAAGAATCCTAGCATCCAATTACATCTATCTCATAGATGAAAACTCAGGATTTAGGAGGTATCACTTTGATCCTATATGGAGAATCCTTGTGATAAGCGGTGATTGACCGAGCGTAGCATAGGAAACTCCTTCCCTATCAAGAGTATGTCATCCACGTACTCTACGAGGATCACTACCATACTCCCTATTACCTTTTTGTATATACAAGGTTCATCTACCATTTTGATGATGTCAAACTATTTGACTAACTCATCAAAACAGATGTTCCAACTCCGCGATGCCTGCTTGATCACATAAAACATCTTGCACACGTTTCCGCTGCTCCCACTGTCTACGAAGCCTTCTGACTGTGTACTTATAGACTTTCTCTTCTAAAACATCATTTAGAAAAGCAGTCATGACACTCAACCGCTAGATATTGTAGTCATGGTATGTAGCCGTGGCAAGTAGGATATGGTGGACTTAAGCATAGCTCCTTAGAAAAGGTTTCATCATGATCCATACCTGGTCAATGATGCAAACTTTTAACAAGTCTAGCTTTGAAAGTCTCAACTTTTCCATGTTCACCAAGTAATCTTCTCAAGATATACTTGCTCCTGATGGGGATTTAACCCTTCAGATAAAGCAACCAAAGTCCATACTTTGTTGGTGTATAAGGATTCCATCTCAAATCACTAAGCATCCAGCCATTCTTATGGAATCTTACTCCTGATGGCCTGCTCAAAACTAATTGGGTCATCATCTCATGATGCAATCCTCGCTCCCACTGTCATTGAGAAACCGAAGTATCTCTCAGGTGGGTGAGGAACCCTACTGGATCGGCGGAGAGGCTGAGGTTCGTTGGTAACGATTGAATCCTTTGGTTCTATCAAATCATCTGCTGTAGTTTGTATAGCTGGAACCTTTCCAGTTCTACATTACAGACCTCGCCTCGAGCTTGTCCGGATTTTGCTTTTAGACATAGGCCGGTCAACCCCAAATCTTAACTAGCTTAAGACATGGGCTCTTCCCATACAATATCTTATATGGAGTGGTAGGCTGTGATCTGATTCGAACCTAATTCAATAGGTATGCAGCTTCTCAAGTGCATAACCCCCAAAAGGAAACAGGTAACTCAGTAGTACTCATCATAGAGCGCACCATATCGAATAGGGTGCAATTGCTCCGCCCCGATATACCATCGTGCTATGGTGTATTCGGAGGAGTAATGCTGAGAGAGAATCTCATTCTCCTTTAGAATAGTCCAGAAATTCTATGCACAAGTATTCTCCTCTTTGATCTCATCAAAGGACATAATACTTATACCCGTATTGGTTCTCTACTTCTAACTTATATTCTGTGAATATCTCAAAAGGTTCGGACTTGTGTTTCAACAGGAACATATTACTGAATCTTGAGAGATCATCAGAGAATGTAATGAAGTACAAAGAACCGGTCCTGGCATGTGTAAACGGGGGACCTTACATACATCAACATGTATCAATCCCAAGAGTTTACTAACTCTTTCTCTGTTTCCAGTAAACGGAGCTATGGTCATCTTATCTTTGTGACATGACTGGCAAGTTTCACAAGATGTAAATTCAAACTGATTTAAATATGCATCTATATGTAACTTCAGCTAGTCAGGTCGCATTGATATGACCTAGTCTACAATACCTCAAGAAGGATTCGTTCATTTCTGAACTCTTCCTCTTGTGTGTGTTCTGTATACCAAGAACTGTAGTTTGATTTAGAACATCAATGCTTTTAGATAACGTGCCTGAACCGATCAACTTTTGATATAGGAAATGTTCAAAACATTATCCAACAATACAAAATTTTATCATTTCTTTACTAATAAAGAGACTGATATGATTTTGTATATCAGGTTCGGTATCTAATAACATTCGTTCAAAATCAATGTATTTCGAATACAGGGTGACAATGACCAACAGACTTGGCTGCAACACTTGCACCGTTTTCTGTCTCATGAAACTTATCACCCGTTCTCTACCATTCTGTAACCCTATGTAACAGATTACATATCTGGGATCCTGATCCGGTATCAAATACCCAGGACGTAGAGGATACAGAGAAACAGTTCTTTGTAATGAACACACCCGAAGGAGATGCATCATACGCACTTTCTTCGTTTGGGCGGCATAGGAATTCTGGTATTCCCCTATTTCCTGCTCTGTCTTATAACATTTATAAGTTGGAGCGGGACCAACGTTCCCCAGCTCAGTATCACAAGCGGGTTCGGTCAATACATCCGTATTATTATCTTGATTAAGGCGCGATATGGTCACTACCTGGAAAGAGAGAGAGAAGAAAACACTCTGCATGCGCTCTTGCAAGAATAGATTGGTTATTATTTTATCTAATCAGGATGGCTCCCACTGTTTTTATCAAATCTTCCTTCAAACCCTAAAAGGAAAGACTAGCCGGGATTAATTACACACTACAAGTTCGCCAATCTTTCAGCCAGACCAGTGTCGGTACTTTGAGGGAGGTCCCCCGTGCTTTCGCACGAACCTAATTAATGTAAACATTGTTTTCCCAGAGGCATAACCTCGTTAACACCTTTCTAGACACCTACTTGATCGGCTAATTGTAATGTGTAAAACTCTCCCAGGAGTAACTCTTACTCGCAGCGGGTATCGAGATCCAACTATCTCATAGAAGGTATGCAATCTCATTGCAAATTTCAACACTTGAAATTCCCGATAATATTTTGCCCCTAACGATCTATGACCTTGACAAGGTCAACAAACTATAGACCGTAAGTCAAGTTCAACCCGTCATTTCTTGATTGAATCAAACCCACCCGCACGACCCTTGACAAGGTCAACAAGGCCGTACGACTACCCTAACCCAATCTGCATCATATGCATAAGCAGATAAATACTGGTTAGCTACCGCACACTGCGCCTTGACAAGGTCAACAAACGCAGCACGAATACTAAGCAGGACTTATCTGAAATGACGGAGGGCTACGACAGGTTTTTCTG
This sequence comes from Agapanthus africanus, assembly GCA_030015575.1. NCBI lineage: Eukaryota > Viridiplantae > Streptophyta > Magnoliopsida > Asparagales > Amaryllidaceae > Agapanthus > Agapanthus africanus. Next base: position 792,985,257 of record CM057340.1, on the reverse strand, counting down.
AAAACCTATTGCGTAATGAACTTGATATCGTTGTAGAATCAAATGATTTTGAAATGGAGTGTTTTTGAGGCTTTTCTAGTTTTGCTAAAGGGGTCACTCCCGGTGAAGGGATCGTCGGCCCTTTCCTCGTCGAATGAGGTGCGTGATATATCATATATATCACTGTGCAAAGCAGAAACTATAGAAGCAATCAAAAGACAAACCGAGAGTTGTAGCATCTGCCAGTTATTGCTAAAGGGGTCACTCCCGGTGAAGGGATCGTCAGTCCTTTCCTCATCGAATAAAGTGCCGGATATATCATATATACCGCTGTGCAAAGCAAGAACTGTTGCTACTTGTTTTATTTTTTTGAAAGTCGATTCCACAACATCTTTTGGTTTCTTTTATTTCATTAATCTCATTAATGAAGTCCAATATCACAGATAAATACGACGTACACTTATGCCATCCGCATTCGCCTCGATGTCCCCTCATGCACCGTTAGGTTAGGTAACTAACGGCAGAGCAGGGCAGAGCTAGCGCGGGTGTAAAACATAAGTAACGCATATATAATATATCATATATACTATATACAGTATTTATCACAGAACATCACATGATCACATCACAGATATCGCAGCGGAAGAAACATATGAAATATTGGATATACTAGGACGTCCGTGTTTTATATTGAGCCTCTATAAAATACGGATTTCACGGTCGCGATGAATAGCCAAACCCACACCCCTAGACCCCTACGAGAGTGGCAAGCAACCCTTCCAATTCTAGGGTTAGGAGACCCGGACTCGACTCCTCGAGTTAGTCTCCCACTGGACCCTAGAACCCGGTTACTTGTGCCCCCTCCTTGGGTTTATCCTAGTGCAGAAAAGTAAATAATATACAAAAGGTGACATCTTCAGCAACCTGGAAGTGCCCCAATAAAAGAATATTACATACAAGTTTTTACATGAATGAAAATGAAAAACACTCATCTCACATAAACCCCCCCGGCCATTCAACCATGACGATCCAATATAACATATCCAGCAACACATAACATCACATGTCATCAACGTAAGTAAATATGTCCATCCCAATTGTCGTTGACATATAGCAACGAAACCGGCGATATCACATATTACACTTATGGTCGCAGAAAAGAAAGTGTAAAACTACAACAGTTGGAATCCGCAACCTCTTTAGATATCGCATGCCTAATCAAATGAATTCCTTAGACATCGCATGCCTAACAATTATAAACCCCGCATTTTAGTCTCATTATCGAAAACTCTTTTCAATACCAAGTCGGGCAATTCAACAAGATTCCCGACATCATGATCGAATGCTCGTCGCAAACTTCAGTAGACGGCCGCACCCCCGATACCGTCGACGAAGTGCACCAAGGAGGAACTCCGCAGTCGCGAGCACCTGAACGGATGCTTTCGGCGACGGGGTTCTCCTCTAGTCACTTGGTCGGGGCTATGGGGTGTAGCTGTCTATTAAGTTTACCCGGCGAGTATCCGCGTACGCTACGTGATTGCGACGGACTTTTGATCGCATCAAAATTCCGTAGCAACCGATCAAGTGAGACTAAAATTCTATGTTTATAACATTCATACAGTTATCTCATAACTATTTGTGGATTCCAAATATTGTATCACATTCCAGATAAATAGAAAATGTTAAACTTTCCGATCAAACAATCAAACACCCAAGTTTTTCCGAAACAGCTCAACACATGAAATAGGTTTAAGAACATTCACTTCATGTCACAGTAGCAACGGTCCAGCCGTAGAGGGGTCAAGCCAACGCCTCACATGTGGCACGCCGTACTGCCCCAAACCCTAAGGTTCAAAGGGCAATTCAAGACGGTCACATAATTGAGTTAAGGTTTGTTGTCTTCTAGAGGGTCCATCGCGTTACTTGCACTACTTAGAACGTTCTTAAACCACGGAAAAATCCAACACTTGGAAATTTCCCGGCAGGGGAAAAATCGGGTATTCATATCCGGTCGAACTTTTTAACATATTCTAAAATTATCCGAAAAACACATAGACGGAGTTAAACTTTCCGATCGAAACACCGAGTCCCCAATACAACCCAGAAAAATCAACTCTTGAGCAAACTTTAAAAATACCCAGAAAATAGAGGAAACTCTAAAGAACATTACTGTGCAAAATTCAATGCACAAGGTGACTAAACGGCCGCGGAACCGCCGCACGAGCCATGCTCGTGCCGCGTTTCCACGGCGCTTTGATCGATTTAGCCGCACGTGTTGCACAGTAACTCCTAGAAAACCCTGCTGATTTTTCTGCATATTTTTAATTTGGAAAAATCCACAGTTTACAAAAATGTATAGAGAGGGCTCAAAGTTAGGGTTTCGGGGTTCGATCGGGTTTCTAACTCCGTCTACGCATCGCCTAAAGCTCTAGCCAGGCTCTGATACCACTGTAGGGTTCCTAGACACACCCATGAGCTTCCACAAGGCATCAACCATGCCAAAATCAAATTTTTTCGTGTGCCAACGAACTCTAAACTAGATCGTTAACTAGAGGATAGGCGAAAGATGCAAGTTAACAACTTAACTATAAAGTGAAAGTGACTACAACCTTTGTAGATCCGGTCCTCCACTTCCTTAGCTCCGTGATGATGTCCCTCCGCTGCGATCATCGGATCCAGGACTCTAGCGATGGTTTCGTCGAAGAAATGATCGGGCTAGGTCGTCGACTTCGATGCCGAAGATGATCTACGTCGAGGCAACTCAAGATCAAGCTCCAACTTCACCAAGTCATGAAACTTGTGAAGAAAACACCCTATACTACATGGCAAGTGGTAGAGGATGAAGAAATAGGAAGTGGCTTCACTTTGGATTTTGATTTCTCATTTGGAATCATCACTTGATCATTTTCAAGCAAAGATTTTCTTTTTCTCTTCACTTGAAGAAGAAGATGAAGATGAAAAAGAATGATAATCATCATGATAATAAATGTCCCTCCGCTTGTTCCGCAGCTTCTTTGTCCTTCTTCTCAAGCATTCTCGGAAGGAATTCAGTATCCGTTTCCTGCTCACGACGCTGCTCTGATGATATCTTCGGGCTTGCTTTTGGTCCCGTGAGTGCGGCCATAGCTGTTAGCGTCTCTTGGAGATTTTGTTGTTGTTGCTCCTGAGCCTTAGTCACTGATCGTGTAAGTGGTCGATGACCTATGGAGATACGGCTATCCTCTTTTCCAGATGCCATATAGACGGTATGCACCACCATGCCCCCAGACTTAGGGCGTTTAAGCTCAGTGCCCTTGACATTTGTCGCAGACACGGGGATCTTCTCCGGCCTTCTCTTTTTATGGACTAGTGATGTTGAGGGGGCCGTTGCAGCGGGCCCCCAGGTAGACGACACCTTCTGTGGTACGACAGAGTGGTCCTTCTCATGCCGAACCTTTATCTTCTTCGGTCGGCGGGAGTAATCTTGATCAATCACCGAGTCTTGGACTTGACGCCAGACCTTGTAAATTTTAGAGGACAGCCGCTAAAGGGGCTGCTCCAGCTTCACCTTTGTAACGTTCTCCACAGGCGGAGGAGTTATTTTTAGCACGGCCTTCAGAGAGTTCTTGCGTACCCTCCTAAGTGGTTCAAAGTTGTTCGCAGTTGGAACAGCAGCATCAACTTCCATAGTTGGAGCTGGCGGAGTCAGTCCAGAGGGTGAACTACCCCCAGGTTTCCTCACTCGGCGCCAGTGGTGACGTCGTGCATGTCGTGCGGCCGGAATCACCTCCGCTGTTGGATGAGCTTCTTTATGCCCCCTGCTTTGAGGAGAGGCTGTTATTGGTGCTAGCCTGTCGAAGACTAACGTCCGTTGAAAGGGGATAGTCAGTCTTGCGAAGGACGATTTTCGAACAGGGGAAGCAGCCTTCGTGACTTCGCGTGGAGTAGGAGCTGAAATGGCCAGTCTTGTGAAGACCGGCCCTTTAGCAGGAGAAGTCGCCTTGACGATTTCAGGAGCGGGAATGGATATCCGCTTCGGGATGACCGCTTCAGGTATCGCGGGCTTCTTCATAGGCCCACTTGAGCTTTGGCCCAATCTGCTGAAAACTGAGGCGCTGGACTTGGGCGACCCGTTGAGAGGGGCCGCGGTAGTTGTAAGCCGATCAAAGACCGACTTGTTTGGAGCTTCGTGCGATGGAATTTGAACGTTGAAGCTCGTTGGTGGGATCATGGTCCCGAAGAATAGCCCAGTGGTGGCTTGGGTCACTTGTTCCACCGGCATTGTGAAAAGGGAGGCCGCTTGGGGCCCGTAGGTTACTCCTCCAGATGAGGCGGAATGGGAGTTGTTGTTGCAGTTGGAACAGTTAGAGGCCATTGATTTTTTTTTGCACGGGAGCAAAACCAAATCTTAGTACCTCGAACCCAAGGGCAACCATATCAAACCGCGATTCGTTCGCGAACACGACACACGAAGTGTGGAGTGGAAAGAGGAAAAGGTCCCACCGTGCATGCCATAATCTGTCCTCCTCCGAACACATAGACGCGACCGCGTAGGTTCGTCTGGCCTGAATTTGGGGGCAGAAGCTATTTGGATTTATCCGTTCACCTCTTCGAAGATGCCAAGTTGATTTATGGCACCGTGTATCGGAGGCTTAGACGGATGCGGCCGTTGTAGCAGACTTCATCAGATTCCCCCTCGTTTGAAGAGTTATTCGTTGTGGGGACGCTCTTCCCTGCAGGCGCAAGCCCCTGCAGTTAATTACGCTACCGCATCGCGGTAACAACTTTCTCCTTCTCCAGATGGTCACTTTGTATCGTGTGTTTTTGTTTTGTTTTTGTTTGCCCGTAGATTGTATACGGGGACTAATTTATGTGGTCGCCCGTAGGGCGTGGATTAGTCCAAATCCGTATTTTCTTATATTTGGATTTTGGGTTGGGTTTAAGGATCGTTAATCTCATTTGAGACTAAGGTCAACTTAAACGTTTGTTAAGGACACGTTAGTCTAATTTTAGACTAAAATCAACTTAATGTTTGTTAAGGACACGTTAGTCTAATTTTAGACTAAGATCAACTTAACAATTTGTTAAGGATACTGTTGGGGTCAAAGTTTGCACCCCGGTTGACCGAGTCAAAGTCAAGGTCAACCCCAAACCAGGTGGGCCTAAGCCCAGGTCAAGCGGGCCCATGCCCAAGTCGAGCCCGCGGCCAACCTCCTCCATGCCAAAATATAGATCATGTAATAAATAATTTTTATGTAATTTTTTATGCATGAATGTATCCAAAATGAACATAAAGCCAAATTTTTGTAAAGCCCATGGCTTATGTGCAAAAAGAAATGGCACATGAGCCATGGGATGAGCAAAATGCCATTTTTGTAAAGCCCAAGGGGCTATATGTAAATGTGTAAGCCTATATAAGGCAACATGATGATGAATAAAGTATAGACTTTTCATTCCTCTCAAAAAAATTAGGGCCTGTGCCTCTTTCTCCTTCCTCAAGGTTCTAAAACCTTCTTCATTCTTTTGAATTAAATCAAGAGTTTTAATCTTCCTTTTATAAAACTAAATAGTTTTTCACCACAAAAAACACAAAGGGCAATTCAGATCTTCCATCAGATCTCAGAAAGGAGAGATTTTTAAGATCTCATACTTCTTGATCTTCTAGATCCGGCCAACAAAAGAAGAAGAAGGAAACCCATCTCCAGAAACCCCACTTTGGGGAAGATCCAGGGCTCAAGGGGAGAAGCCTCTTCATCAGCTTCAAAAATATCTTAGGAGTTTAACTCCTCATATATATATATATATATATATATTTACAAAATAATAAGTGTTCCTTTCTGGGAGTACAACTCCCATTGCAGGGACCAAATCCCTTTTGCCTCCCGAGCACCCACATGCCTGGCACGTGGGACGCTAGCGCTCAAAGCGCTAGCGCCCTTGCGCTCAGAGTGCTAGCGCCGAAATCGCTAGTGCCCTAGCGCCCACGTGCCTGGCACGTGGGGCGCTAGCGATCTTGCGCTTAGAGCGCTAGCACCCGAGCGCCCACATGCCTGACATGTGGAGCGCTAGCGCTCAAAGCGCTAGCACTCTTACGCTTAGAGCGGTAGCACCCAAAGCGCTAGCGCCCGAGCGCCCACGTGCCTGACACGTAGGGTGCTAGTGACCAAAGCGCTAGCGCCCGAGCGCCAACGTGCCAGGCACGTGGGGCGCTAGCGCTTTGGCGCTCAAAGCGCTAGCGCCCGAGCGCCTACGTGCCTGGCACGTAGGGCGCTAGCGCCCTTATGCCCAAAGCGCTAGCACCCAAAAGCGTATTCACATCTCAAAGGGGTGATAAAAAACATCCTACAGATACGTTAGTCTAATTTTAGACTAAGATCAACTTAACGGGATCATTTAGATCCAACAAAAGAGCATTTGGGCTCTATTGTTTAAGGACGTCATAGTCCGTGGAGTTTAAAAACATCATAGTCTAGTTTAGAGACATCATAGTCTGTAAAGTTTAAGGACATCTGTCACGCCCCGCTTCCCAAAATACGGAATACGAGGGGTTGACAAGGCCAGCCATGCTCCTACGGTCAAGGAAAAGTCCTGCCGTAGTCACACTTCGGCTTCTAGCTTTACGTGGTAAACAGTAAACAATGCGCAGGTAATAAGAAATGCAGTAACTGAAACAAATCAAATACAAAGAACTGACCTGATGGAGGTAAAAAGAGTATAACTCTGGATAGCTGATCAAGATGTCCGCGATGTACGTATAGTCCTGGTCCAGGCTAGATCCACTTCTCACTCTGAGCATGCATACTCAGGTCGTCAGAGCGACACAATAGCAATATAAACATATAGATGCAAGTAGCAAATCGGACAGTGATAATAGATATATATAACAGTAATCAAGACGGTAACGATATGAACATGCAGTAATCAATGAAGTGTCCAATAGATCAGGTGAACGGTAAAGCAGTAATATAGTATGCCAGGTATGTCAACACAGTAAGTAATGCATATCAATGCCATTATCCCTATCAGTCTCTAAGTCTCACTGTACAGGTCACTAAGCCTATCGTCAGTCCAAGTGTGAGAGTCAACTACTCGCGAGTGTCCTCCACCCAAGGGTAGGACCCAAGGGCAACGGACCACGGGCCCAAAATGTAACTCACGGTAATAATCATGTACCCTATAAATCTCCATATATCTCCATATATATAAGCCGGCATGGGACTCCCGAGATTCTGTTGAACTCACACTCAAACTACCCCACACCCCGTGGTCTACATCAAACGCCAACCATAACCTCAAATACCAGTCGGTCTGTGACAAGTCTGCGCGAGAACTGGAGACAGGATCTCCATCAAGCACGTCCTGACTAATACCCAAGATAAATGGCAGTGTCTGGTGCCTTATCTGTGACACCCATGCAAGGGCTTCCATAAGTGTCCCATACCACTTATAGTCACACTTACACGCGTCCCACAGACGCCGACAATGCAATAGAATAATAGGGTTCACTGATTGTGTACAAGTACGTGTCACTTTTACTTATTCACTCATGCACGAACACTAACGTACTTGCCACAATCACCACTAATATCTAACACTGGGTAATGCACATGATCACTAGGTTATCTATGCAGTGACATATGTATGATATGATGAGGAAACAGTATCTAAAGCAATGATTAAGATGTCATAAATCAGTATTCTACCACATGCATAATTTATCATGAATCATACGTGTACAGTTTAGCGAAACGATAAACGGGGAATAAATAGTATGTTTGGTTATCTAGCCAGCGAATTTGGTTTCACGTCAATCGGGTTTCAGGATCACTAGATGTGGCCATTTCATATTAAGCGTTCACGGCTGGAAATCCGGTTTCAGAATCGGAAGTCCGTTTCGCAACGCATTTTAATCCCAGTTGGGATCAGAATTTAGCGACGCTACAGTTGAATGAAACCTAGGGTTTTAAATAAGATTTTCAACTCAACACACGGATCCTCAATCGCGTCTGTATGTTAGGAGTTATACACTGTTCAATACTAGTATGTCAATTCTGATTCTGTTGGGACTGATATACATCCCCATCTTTTAAATTACAGATTAAATACCAAAAGACGATGAAACAGAATGAAACCACTTGTGTTATCTAGATAACAATTTCACCTTTACTAAACTGTGGAGTTCCGCAACATACGAGTTCAGGAAACAAGGTGGCACGCATTACGGGACAGTAAACAGTAACTAGAGTCGCTCTGGACTGCAGTCCAGAGTAGTACTCCGATCCAAATATTGTCACAATTTAAGTATAGAAACCATTAAAAACTTGCATAGGGTTATATTTTGTCGAGTCGGCTTCGATTTAAGCCCTCGAACGCATCATTTCAGTATGTACATAATTTATGGTGATTTTAACGGTTTTCAGATACGCGGAAAGTTCCAGTTTTACAGATATATTTGGGGTAATCGTTTTAGTCACTAACAGTCGTATTTTCCAGTGAAATTTGTACAAGGTATTCAATATCACATGGGCCAGCAAATGCCCTCATGTTCCGTCAATTTAAATGAGGATTTTCATTGGAATTTTACATCGAACAGGTATGTTATATAATCTATCGGGTATTGTGAATATGGGATTTATATGATTTTAGTTTGTAACACGAATAACTTAGCATGTAGCAAGTAGGTACTTGCCTGGAGACGATGTGTCGATGGTGCCGCAGTGATGATGACTGTGATGGCATGCACGGGCACGACACACACGGTCAACAACGACAAAGGTTTGGCCTCAGCTCGAGCTTAGCTTGACGGCTCTGTGCAGTGGCGGCGACGGCTGCGAGCTCAGGTGATGTTGTGGCTCCATCGATGGTTGCAGCGGTGCTCAGGCGATGGCCGACAGCGAAGAGGGCTCGGGCGACGGCTAGAAGCTGCGGTTGGGTGTGAGGTAGTTGGTTGATAGAAGAGGGAGAGAGAAGGAGGGAGAGAGAGAGACAGAGAGAGAGTGAGAGAGTTAGATAGGGAGAGAGAGAGAGAAAGAGTGTAACAGAGAGAGAGGGGAGATAGAGAGAGAGAGAGAGAGAAAGAGTGAGAGAGAGAGAAGCAGAGGTTGAGAGAGGGGGAGACACAGAGAGAGAGAGAGAGAAGGAGGGCTTTGTGGTGGTGGGGAGGTGGCGCTCGGGTCGACGAGATGGGTTGCGGAGGCCGGAGCTCGTCGGCATCGTCGGGGTGCAGGCGTTAGTCATGGTCGGGTGTAGGCGAGGTTGGTGGGTCGGTTTCTCGAGGGGAGAAGTCGAGAGAGGTGAGGAGGTGAGCGGAGAGAGAGAGGAGCGATGCCGGCGATGGTGGCGAGGCGAGCGCGGCGTCGGTGTGATGTGGGCGTGGGTCGGGAGTAGGAGCAGGAAGAGGAGGAGGAAGGAGAACGAAGGAGAGAGATGGTGAGTTCGAGGGTGTGAGGGAGAAGGAGGAGTGAACCGTTGGGGGAGCGGGTCATAGGGGAAACGCGCGCGTCGTGGGCGCGAGGAGCGGGGCACGGCGCGTGACGAGCGGCGTCGTGGGCATAACAGCAGATTCGAGCAGGAAATATGGAAACGTGGGGAGAAGAAGGGGTAGGGCATGGGCCGGGTCGGGTTGCTGTGGGTGAGGGCTTGGGCTTGGGTGTCACGGGCTGGGCCGGGGTTTAAACTTAAAAATAAATTCCTTTTTATTTTGTGCTGGGCTGAGGAGATGGGGAAAGGCCGGAAGGAATGAAATGGGGAATGGGCTGAGGGTTTTTATTTGGAAAAAGAAAATGGGATGAGGAGAATATATATGGTGGTTTTATTGTTTGGGCTGAGTATAATTAAAATGAATAAAAGAAATGGGCTGAAGGGAAAAAGAATAGGGGTTTTGGGTTTTAAATAAAAAGAATTTAGCCGGGCTGAAGGAGTTGGGCCAGGGAAAGAATTGAAGTTTTAATTTATATATATTCTTTGGGCTGGGGTGGGAAAAGAGCTTGGGCTGATAAAAATATAAAAGGGATTGGGATTTGGGTTCGGGGTTTAGAAGAAGTAAAATCATAAATAAAAATAAATAAAATTCAAGAGTAACAAAATACAGATATTGGTATAAAAGGGGGCTGGGTATTATATCATACCACCCTTACAAAAATTTCTTCCTCGAAATTTAAAAGAACGATAAGCTATAAAATAATAAGCGAAAAGTTACCACATCGAACACTAATACATAGTGATTTACTTAAAACGGGTGGATAAAATTTTGAAGGTATATATATGTAAGAACAACATATAAAAAGATAGGTCTAAACAGGTATAAGGCTGGAACAACTATAAGGGCAACTACATGTATACGAGAATATAGATAACAATAATGAACAATAATATTCAAGGCGTGTTCGATAAAATCGAAACCCAAATATGTGCACATATAAGTATATCAAAAGTAGCACAGCAAAAATAATAAGTATAAGGCATAATTATAATGAAGCAGTGAAGGACTTGTCGGTGGTTTAAAACATTTTTGGAATAACGTATCAATCAAACCATTGTAACATAACTTAGAAAACTACATGGTGAAATAAGAAGTATAGCACCAAAATAATATATGTAATACATATGGTCACGCTACCGAAAATGAGAAGAAAGTAGTGTACTTAAAATACATAAAACGGAGTAGTCAATAACACGCACTTTTCAATAAATACAAAATAGTGGAAACTAAATTTGAATAATGATGTCCCTGAATATAGTTAGGGTAATAGGAAAAAGCACAAAAATGTATAGGGCTAGCTAGGGTAGGGATTACAAGGGAGTGTGGCTCATTCAAAAGGTCGGAGTGTGACGGCTTTAGACTGAAGGTCAAAGAGATTGGGGTCGGGTCAGCACAGGAAGTAAGGTGAGCAGCAAAGGACTACAAAGGGGAAAAATGTATGGGGAGGATAACGGTCGATACATCATGTGAGTAAAAATTTCGAAGGGTCAGCCAACTCAGAAATTTTACTATCAATTTCCCCTCCCAGAAGGATCTCAAACGAAGCATAGACGAAGGATGAAGGGTGGCCCATTCCAAAGATCAGGGTGCGGTACTTTTTAATCGAAACGAGGGTTAAAACAATACAAGGAGTAGGGGTGGACAGTCAGGGATTTCAGCAGGAAAAATAAATGTACATGAGAAATAACCAAGCATCAAGTGAACTAAGAAGATCGGAAGATTAGCGAATTCAGCAATTTATTTCATTCCAGGAATTTCAAAACAAAGCACTCTAGAAAAACGAAGATGGCCCTAAACTATACATAAATTTATTTGGCCAGAGAAGACAACATTTAAAAATTCCGTCAGTCGCGGTTGTGGAGGTTCAGCATATTGCGGTAGGCTCGCTCGCTCAGGTAGGAACGTCCATTTCCATAACGCCTCGCAGGGACCGCCATTGGGAGTTCTTCCACCGCAGAGTCTTTTTCTTCTAGTCCTTCATCCTCGGCTGGAGCTTCTTCATCGAGGCCTGCTTCCATGTGATTCTCTTCTTCTGGATTCCCTTCCATGGGGTTTTGCTCCACTGGATTTTCTTCTATTGGGTCTTCCTCGGGATCTTCCTCTATCGGGTTCTCTTCATGGTCTCCTTCCTCTTCGTCGGAATCGCCTATCATGTCAACCTCTGGGGCGGCGGCTCCTTCGTCCTCGGAATCGCTGTTTCCGAAAATGACCTGGGGACCGTTGATCTCATCGTCAGAACTCATCAGCGTGCGGTCTAAGGAAACGCATGACTGTGCATCTTCATCTAGATGCGGTGCTGCTCTAGGATGAGCCATGGCCTGAAAAGAAAGAGTCATGATTAGACAGTGGAACACATCAAGAAAATAGCTAAAGGTACGGAGTATAGGAAAATATGCGGCGGCAGGAACTGAAAAATCAGAATTAAAATGCTGTGGTAAAGAATAGTATAAATAAGAGGGAAAGCAAGAGAATGATATATATATTACGATTCAAAGTTTTATTGCATTCAACTAAAAGTTCGACGGATACAAGATTTCAAACGAAAAGAATATTTACAAGAGGGTGACAACACTTTATTAAAAGCAGAAAACGTGATAACGCTTCTTCGATTACTAGGCCGCTGCATTCTCGTCACGCGAATTGAATCCTGCGCTGGGTCCGCCTTATCCTCAAAGTTCGAACTACGCAATAATCATCACTTGGCAGAAGTGGAGAGTGTGGACGAGTCTCCTCCTTGTAGCTCCTTCCTTTTTGGGCAACCGTTGATATGATGTTCGCAGGATCCGCAAATCAAACATTTCCCTTGGGCTCGGCGACAATCCCTCTGAAGATGTCCTGGCCTCCTGCAGTATCCACAACATTGGGTCTTCTGCTGCTTCTGTCTCGGGGGAACAAATGGGCGCTTCATCTTCTTCTCTTTTCCTCGTCTAACAGGGATCCCTTTACGATTGGAGACTCCCGCTGGTGCTTGATTCACCTGCCTTTTCAGTCCTTCAGCTAACAAGTCGTTTGTTCGCTCCTGGGCTTCCTTCAGACCTTACAGTACACTCAGAATTTCAACAGTCTGATTCTGGGGAGTGGAAATAGAGGAAGAGTCGTTGGAAGACATGATCCTGAAACAATAATTTTGAGAACGATATGAGGCACAAGCTATGAGAATTAAAATATATTATGGATTGGGCAAGGAATCAAGAACATCGGATGTGATGAAATTCATTACAAGTAGAAATCAACTGTAGGATTCTAAGTCACTTAAACAGAGTACGGTAGTGTAACTATGATGTATTTCACAATTACAACCACGCAACTTTGCCAAGCCACCTGAAACCCTAGCGAATGAATAGCAGAACACACAATGTGAATATGGATCAAGAATGGCAAGTTTACAACCTAGATCGCGGAATGTCTTAGATTGTCAAGCTCTACACGGAAAACTGCAATCCCAATCGAAGCAAAACCTGGCTCTGATACCAACAAAACCATGTCACGCCCCGCTTCCCAAAATACGGAATACGAGGGGTTGACAAGGCCAGCCATGCTCCTACGGTCAAGGAAAAGTCCTGCCGTAGTCACACTTCGGCTTTTAGCTTTACGTGGTAATTAGTAAACAATGCGCAGGTAATGAGAAATGCAGTAACTGAAACAAATCAAATACAAAGAACTGACCTGATGGAGGTAAAAAGAGTATAACTCTGGATAGCTGATCAAGATGTCCGCGATATACGTCTAGTCCTGGTCCAGGCTAGATCCACTTCTCACTCTGAGCATGTATACTCAGGTCGTCAGAGTGACACAATAGCAATATAAACATATAGATGCAAGTAGCAAATCGGACAGTGATAATAGATATATATAACAGTAATCAAGACGGTAACGATATGAACATGCAGTAATCAATGAAGTGTCCAATAGATCAGGTGAACGGTAAAGCAGTAATATAGTATGCCAGGTATGTCAACACAGTAAGTAATGCATATCAATGCCATTATCCCTTTCAGTCTCTAAGTCTCACTGTACAGGTCACTAAGCCTATCGTCAGTCCAAGTGTGAGAGTCAACACTCGCGAGTATCCTCCACCCAAGGGTAGGACCCAAGGGCAAGGGACCACGGACCCAAAATGTAACTCACGGTAATAATCATGTACCCTGTAAATCTCCATATATCTCCATATATATAAGCCGGCATGGGACTCCCGAGATTCTGTTGAACTCACACTCAAACTACCCCACACCCCATGGTCTACATCAAACGCCAACCATAATCTCAAATACCAGTCGGTCTGTGACAAGTCTGCACGAGAACTGGAGACAGGATCTCCATCAAGCACGTCCCGACTAATACCCAAGATAAATGGCAGTGTCTGGTGCCTTATCTGTGATACCCATGCAAGGGCTTCCATAAGTGTCCCATACCACTTATAGTCACACTTACACGCGTCCCACAGACGTCGACAATACAATAGAATAATAGGGTTCACTGATTGTGTACAAGTACGTGTCACTTTCACTTATTCACTCATGCACGAACACTAACGTACTTGCCACAATCACCACTAATACCTAACACTGGGTAATGCACATGATCACTAGGTTATCTATGCAGTGACATATGTATGATATGATGAGAAAACAGTATCTAAAGCAATGATTAAGATGTCATAAATCAGTATTCTACCACTTGCATAATTTATCATGAATCATACGTGTACAGTTTAGCGAAACGATAAATGGGAAATAAATAGTATGTTTGGTTATCTATCCAGCGAATTTGGTTTCATGTCAATCGGGTTTAGGATCACTAGATGTGGCCATTTCATTTTAAGCGTTCACGGCTGGAAATCCGGTTTCAGAATTGGAAGTCCGTTTCGCAATGCATTTTAATCCCAGTTGAGATCAGAATTTAGCGACGCTACAGTTGAATGAAACCTAGGGTTTTAAATAAGATTTTCAACTCAATAGACGGATCCTCAATCGCGTCTGTACGTTAGGAGTTATACACTGTTCAATACTAGTATGTCAATTCTGATTCTGTTGGGACTGTTATACGTCCCCATCTTTTAAATTACAGATTAAATACCAAAAGACGATGAAACAGAATGAAACTACTTGTGTTATCTATCTAACAGTTTCACCTTTACTAAACTGTGGAGTTACGCAACATACGAGTTCAGGAAACAAGGTGGAACGTATTACGAGACAGTAAACAGTAACTAGAGTCGCTCTGGACTGCAGTCCAGAGTCGCACTCCGATCCAAATATTGTCACAATTTAAGTACAGAAACTATTAGAAACTTTCATAGGGTTATAGTTCGTCGAGTCGTCTTCGATTTAAGCCCTCGAACGCATCATTCCAGTATGTACATAATTTATGGTGATTTTAACGGTTTTCAGATACGGGGAAAGTTCCAGTTTAACAGATATATTTGGGGTAATCGTTTTAGTCACTAACAGTCGTATTTTCTAGTGAAATTTGTACAAGGTATTCAATATCACATGGGCCAGCAAATGCCCTCATGTTCCGTCAATTTAAATGAGGATTTTCATTGGAATTTTACATCGAACAAGTATGTTATATAATCTATCGGGTATTGTGAATATGGGATTTATATGATTTTAGTTTGTAACACGAATAACTTAGCATGTAGCAAGTAGGTACTTGCCTGGAGACGATGTGTCAATGGTGCCGCAGTGATGATGGCTGTGATGGCATGCACGGGCACGACACACACGGGCAACAACGACAAAGGTTTGGCCTCGGCTCGAGCTTAGCTTGACGGCTCTGTGCAGTGGCGGCGACGGCTGCGAGCTCAGGCGATGTTGTGGCTCCGTCGATGGTTGCAGCGGTGCTCAGGCGATGGCCGACAGCGAAGAGGGCTCGGGCAACGGCTAGGAGCTGCGGTTGGGTGTGAGGTGGTTGGTTGATAGAAGAGGGAGAGAGAAGGAGGGAGAGAGAGAGACAGAGAGAGAGTGAGAGAGTTAGACAGGGAGAGAGAGAGAGAGAGAAAGAGTGTAACAGAGAGAGAGTGGGGAGATAGAGAGAGAGAGAGAGAAAGAGTGTAATAGAGAGAGAGGGGAAACAGAGAGAGAGAGAGAGAGAGAAAGAGTGAGAGAGAGAGAAGCAGAGGTTGAGAGAGAGGGAGACACACAGAGAGAGAGGAGGGCCTTATGGTGGTGGGGAGTTGGCGCTCGGGTCGACGAGATGGGTTGCGGAGGCCGGAGCTCGTCGGCGTCGTCGGGGTGCAGGCGGTGGTCATGGTCGGGTGTAGGCGAGGTTGGTGGGTCGATTTCTCGAGGGGAGAAGTCGAGAGAGGTGAGGAGGTGAGCGGAGAGAGAGCAGAGCGATGCCGGCGATGGTGGCGAGGCGAGCGCGGCATCGGTGTGATGTGGGCGTGGGTCGGGAGTGGGAGCGGGAAGAGGAGGAGGAAGGAGAACGAGGGAGAAAGATGGTGAGTTCGAGGGTGTGAGGGAGAAGGAGGAGTGAACCGTTGGGGGAGCGGGTCATAGGGGAAACGCGCGCGTCGTGGGCGCGAGGAGCGGGGCACGGCGCGTGACGAGCGGTGACGTGGGCGTAACGGCAGATTCGAGCGGGAAATATGGAAACGTGAGGAGAAGAAGGGGTAGGGCATGGGCCGGGTCGGGTTGCTGTGGGTGAGGGCTTGGGCTTGGGTGTCACGGGCTGGGCCGGGGTTTAAACTTAAAAATAAATTCCTTTTTATTTTGTGCTGGGCTGAGGAGATGGGGAAAGGCCGGAAGGAATGAAATGGGGAATGGGCTGAGGGTTTTTATTTGGAAAAAGAAAATGGGATGAGGAGAATATATATGGTGGTTTTATTGTTTGGGCTGGGTATAATTAAAATGAATAAAAGAAATGGGCTGAAGGGAAAAAGAATAGGGGTTTTGGGTTTTAAATAAAACGAATTTAGCCGGGCTGAAGGAGTTGGGCCAGGGAAAGAATTGAAGTTTTAATTTATATATATTCTTTGGGCTGGGGTGGGAAAAGAGCTTGGGCTGAGAAAAATATAAAAGGGATTGGGATTAGGGTTCGGGGTTTAGAAGAAGTAAAATCATAAATAAAAATAAATAAAATTCAAGAGTAACAAAATACAGATATTGGTATAAAAGGGGGCTGGGTATTACAACATCATAGTCCATGAGTTTAAGGACCCCACAGTCCGTGGAATGTCTGGTTGTCGGGACCTGTCACCTCTCTGAAGACGTTGAAAGATTACAACGACAAATATCAGAGGAGTGAAGAGATATACCTTTGAACCAATATTGGTTTGGAGATCTCTAGTCCAATTTGAGACTAAGATCGAAGATTTGTGAGCATATGGGCTCAATTGATCTGAATTAGGGATCTGTGGCCACTTTGGGCTTAGCCCATTTAATTAAAATGTTGAACATTTAACAATGCTGAGCATTGGTTTGGGCTCTGACAATCCTTTTGTCTTTTATTGAGTGCTGGGCACTCGTCATAGCTCTGGGGCTTTGTTATTTAAAGAACAATTTATGTTCTCTTAGAGTACACGTGAGGAGCACATGGCACGCTTGGCGCTGAGCACCAGTCAATGAGCGCAGTGCACTTCAGTCAAGTAGCGCACACGTGAGGAGCACGTGGCGTGCTTGGCGCTATGCACCAGATAATGAGCGCAGTGTGCTTCTGTCAAGTAGCACACACGTGAGGAGCACACGGCGCACTTGGCGCTATGCACCAGACAATGAGCGCAGTGCTCTTCTGTCAAGTAGCGCACACGTGAGGAGCACGTGGCGTTCTTGGCTTTATGCGCCAAACAATGAGCGCAGTGCTCTTCTTTAAATTTGGAGTGCTATGGCTCTTTTTAGGCATCTTTGTGCCTTGAGAATTAAATTCTCTTTCTTATAAGAGACTTTGTCTCCTGGATCTAAGAACAAAGTTCTTATCTTTTATAGGAAATGTTTCAATCTCTTATGTTTTTGGTGAAAGGTTTTGCCTTTATGGATCTATGATCCTAAAAGAATTGAATTATTCTCCCCCCTTTTATAATGAGATATTATAATCTCTGAAAAACAATTTGTCTTATAGATCTATGATCTGAAGAAGATTAAGTTCTTCCCCTTATTTTTTATGATGATATACTTTGATCTCTGTTGAAAGACCTTGGTCTTATAGATCCATGATCTTAGAAAAAGAAGTAAATTCTTCTTTTAATATGAGGTGATTTCGTCTCTCTGTTCTTTTTTACCTTGAAGAGAATTTTCTTCTTCTGAGAGCTTGCTCTTTGTCTTTGAAATTTCTCAAAGTTTATGGGAGGTTCCTCTATATGTGACTTGAAGTCTTGGGGTCCTTATATAGGGCGAGCTGATTTGTTGAATCAGTTGAAGAGATCTTTTCTCTAATTGATTTGGGGATGTTTCCCCGTTGTATCTTTGATCCAAAGGCTTCTGATTTACAGAAGGCAATTTTCTTGTTTTTAACAAGATTGGGAAATCTTTACCCATACAGAATTTATTCTGTATCTTGGTGATTTTTAATCATCATTGGATCATTGATCCAACGGTACTCTGATTTCCAAAGCACAATCTTTCTTGCTTGGAAAGATTCTGAGGAATGTTTCCTTAACAGAAATTTATTCTGGTCAATTGATGATTTTTAATCATGTTCGTTGGATCTTTGATCCAAGGGCCAAGAACATTTTGTTCTGTTGCTAGCGCCCACGTGGTTTACACGTGGTGCACTGGT
The DNA here is from genome assembly GCA_030015575.1 of Agapanthus africanus. Taxonomy (NCBI): domain Eukaryota; kingdom Viridiplantae; phylum Streptophyta; class Magnoliopsida; order Asparagales; family Amaryllidaceae; genus Agapanthus; species Agapanthus africanus. The sequence continues at coordinate 792,967,100 of CM057340.1, read as the reverse complement.
TAGAGTGCAGTGCTCTTAGCGCTAGCGCTCACGTGCTTTGCACGTGGTGGCTGCTTAGAGTGCAGTGCTCTTAGCGCTAACGCTCACGTGGTTTAGCTGCCTCAGAGTCTTTGACTCTCAGCGCTGGCGCTGCTATGAAGCGCTGCTTCAGAATGTTTTAACTCTTGGCGTTGAGGCATTTGTTACATTATTTGCATGTGGAGTTTTTCCCTTTATTTTTTCATTTTATTGTTATTATTTTATAAGGGAGCGGGTTTTGAGCCAAAATTTTGGCGGGAACAGTATGTAACTATACGAGATGACCATTTCAAGCAATATGGATATCCATAGTGATGCAGAGTATTTTGGAGAAGGTAAAGGCTAAAGTAGGAGTAGCAAAGATATATGCGACTTTGTCGTGAATCATGACAATCCAAAACCAGAGTTTGTAAAAAAATACGGTTAACTTGGTTTACGAGTTACAGTTTAAGGTCAGTCATGGTCGCTGCCAGAGAGGGAAAAAAGAAACACTCAGCGTGTACTCTATCAAGATTAGATTGGTTAATTACCTTATTTAATCTGGATGGCTCCCACTTTTTCCTCAAATTCTCGTTCAAACCCAAAAGGAGAACTAGTCGGGATCATGTACACTTTACAAGTTCGCTAACAGTTCAGAGTGGCCAGTGTTGATCCTCTGAAGGATGCTCCTTGTATTTTTGTATGACCTAATTAAATAACCCTGTTCTCGCAGAGGCATAATCTCGTTAACACCTTTCTAGACACTTAATGGGTTAGCTAGTTGTGAAGTGAAAATCTCCCGGGAGTAATACCTACTCATTAGTGGGAATCAGGACTCAACTATCACTATGTGATAATTTTGACGGAAGCCGACCAAAGTCACCATATTTCAGAAGCTATGCGCATACTTGACAAGTTTTCTTTATATTTGAAACTCCCGATATGGTTTTTTCTCCTAATGGATTATGACCTTGATTACGTCAACAAATCATAAATCGCTAGTTAAGTTCAATCCGTCATTTTCTTGATTGCATTAAACGCACCTGTATGATCCCTTAACTAGATCAACAAGACCGTACGAATGTCCTAACCAATCTCTTCTCTATGCACAAAAAACACCACTTAGCTACCATACACTACGCCTTGACTAGGTCAACAAACGTAGCACGAATACTAAATACTACTAATCTGAAATGATGGAGGGCTACGACTGATTTTTGGCGAAAAACCTTTAACGTAATAAACTTGATATCGTTGAAGGAACTCGAGTGGCTTTGAAAATGAGTGGATTAGGCTCCGCTTTTAAGACAATTGGTATTGAAGAAAATCGAGTAGTTTTAAAATTTGTTCCGACAATATCATTTAAGTTTATTTTCCTATGCACTAAACATATAATGTTGTCCCATCATTCTATATTTCTAAGCCACCACAGAAACAACAAAAATAGCAAGCTTTTATATGCCATTCGCATTCGCCACGGGGTCCCGGGTCTTCACCGTAAGGTTGCTTAACTTACGGCAGGGCGAGAAAAGGGATAGCGTGGATGCAAAACATATATAAGTGTCTAATATATATATCAATATCACAGGAAAATAATAAACATCACAGGCATTCGATAAACAACAAACAAGATGGAATAGCGGATAAGCTAAGATCCATGTGTTTCATTTGAGCCGTAAACGAAAAACAACGGTCTCCAGTCATGTGGATATCCCGTATAATATCAAACCAAGACCCTATGAGTGCGGAAAGCTACCAACCAATTCTAGAAGTGAAGTGTAACGACTCACTATACTTGAATGTAACTTACTTCTTTCATTTGATTTTCATGAAGATTATTTCTTACTTTCTTGAAATTCAATTCTGTGTCTTCTTATATTTATTTGAAAATCTTTTATATTCAATATTACTCTCTTGTCATTTAGAGTACCGACCGGTAGAGCGACGACGAAATGCGATCACATTTAGTTTCCTTGTTCTGTTACCACATCCTTTTAGTAATTTCGAGGACGAAATTATTAAAAGGAAGGTGGAATGTAATGATCATAAAATTCCTATATTTTCGCGTATCATCTCTTTAATAAAATATTACAATTATTTATTTTTGGAATATTTTGTTTTCTAATAAATATATTATTTTATCACTTCATCTATTTTAACTAATTTATAATTTTTTCAAAGCCCAAACCCAAACCAAGACAAATCCATTTGATTTCTTTTTTTTCTTTTTTCTAAATCCACTTTCTTTTCAAAGTACAACATATATTTAATTCTTATTAAATATGTGCATGAACAACCTTGTAGCTCTTTGGTTAACTTCTTACATTATTATTCCATAGGTTACATGTTCAAATTCTTATTCTTGCAATTATTTTTTTTTATCAATTTTTATCTTTCTTATAACCTACAAATGAGACCTTTTATTTTATCTTCTTTTTAACTCCCAAAATAATCAGAATGGTTATGAGCTATAATTTATTAGAATTATGGTGCTCATGAACCCTTTTTATATGTCACTCCTATTTTTTTTCTTCATCACACATTTCTATCATTTCACATCTTCGTCTTTATCTAGATTCCTCGAAGAAGTTCTCAAGAAGTTCTCGCTAGAAATGCGAGACTGTCGGCGGATAGACAAGTCCGGTGACAATACCGGCTTGTGTATGTAAATCTCCTTCGTTTCTTCTCCTCCTCTTATTGAATTATCCTCATCTTTTCATGTCTCCACCGATTTCCATACTTGCTCACTTCATCTGTAAACTCCTTGTTTAGAAAACAAACATAAAATAAATAGATAACCTAATAATTAATTGTTTTGTAAACTTATTTACCTTCATGAATATGATACATTTTTAACTAGTAGTGATTGTTTTGTTTCATGTTTTAGTAGTTATGAAAATATGTGAATCGTATCATCCTATATTGCATACCATCATATAACGCGATCGTTTATTCAAAACAAAAGAAAAGTGTTTAATAATTTTTATGTAGAATTTTTATTAATCTTTTATATCGATTTTAGTATATATATCATGACCGATTCGTATACTTGTTCGTATACCTTTCATAATTTATTTCTCACTATTTTTATTTTATTTTATTTATATTTGGTTTTAAAAGAAAACGAGGTTTCAAATAAATATCATGACCATGTCAATCTCAAATACCACCTTGAAGAAATATCTTTACCTTCAAAATAATTTTTAGAAAATCAATATTGACTTCTGGAAATTATAGAAAAATTAGATTATATATTAGATAGAATTTCAGGTCTACAGTAAAAATTTCATATCAAACCGAATAACGGTTTAGGTATCATGTAGTTTTTTATTCACTGTTTTTATAACCAGAAAACTGCCAATAAGGGTCTTCTTCGAGAGACCATAACTCTATAATAATTGATCCAAATTAAGTTTTTTCATAAGTTTTGAACATCTAAATTGAATTATCTAGATTTTCTTAGTTTTAAGTTTTTACTGAAAAACGACGTAAAATATTGAAAACCGTGTTACAATATTTAGTGACGAATTTGGACAGAATATGTCCTGATTCGCACACTATTTTTAAATAGGACATAACTTGAAATCCCGATGTCCGTTCATGACACATTTTAGATGTGTAGATGGAAAATTGATAGAACTATAATTTCCTGTATATTAGATTACTTATAAATGTATGAAACAACCCGATATAGGTTTTGCAATATAATATATAGTTGCTGTTCAGAAATCTGAATTTCTGTTTTAAAAACTGATATTAAAATGATCATAACTAGAGTTTCAGGAATCCAAATCACTTGAATCTTGGTGTTTTGGTTAATTACATCGAATCTATTAATCTTCGTAACCTGAAACTTGATGAAAATTAACTCAAACTGCGTTTTAAAAATATATGACGGTGCTGAACAGATTCTGATCTGTTTTGCTCGACGATACAAAAACGAGTATATCTCCCAAACCGGTAGTCGTATTTAGGCGATACTGAAACTCACATGTAGAAAACACATAGATCTATATTTCTGTTTATATTTCGAAATTGATTGACTTGATTGATTAGTCATACACAACACTTATTTACAATATTGTTTTTGGACGTTACTTATATACTTATCTCATATCATGTTCTGTGATTCCTTATTTATTTTTATCTATATAACTTGTGATTAAACCATTATATGCTAGAATTGACTTGATCTTGACACGACTCAATCATGAAAACTTGAACTCAATATGCATACTTGAACAAACTTGACTCGAACCATGAATACAATTGGCATGACTTGAACTTTACATGACTACATGAACTCAATCTTGAAAACTTGATACTGTACATCACCTTTTGTATTCATGGTTTTGAGCAAGACTGATAACTTTAATTATAAATTAGATACACGGGGTGTTGGGATAGTTTAAGTATGAATCCGACAGAATCTCATGAGTCCCATTATTATAAATAACGTCGCTGTGGTATCGAGATGAAACGGTACAAATAACGTTGCTGTGGTACCGGGATGAAACGGTACATCATGTATTCATGAATGAGAGTTCGTGTTTCCAAGCCACTGGATGATAGACTGTTAGGTTTGGAATACTTCAATAACAATTGAAGTTCCGCTATTTTGGGCCCATGGATGATAACCTTGGGTTCGAGAATACTCTTGAGATTGGTTGATATTCATACTTGAACTGATATTAGGATATATTATCTTGTAGAGACCCCTTAGGACACGGACATCTATTTCATGTTCATTATACTTACACTCCATGCCATGTTATACTTGTTTGCCATACTGACATAATTTCCATATACATTACCATACTTGTTCACATGTTACAATTTTCATTTATACTATATTACATGTCATCCTGCACTCAATTTATATATTACACATCTCTATTGGGACTTACCGATTGCAAGTTCGCTGACGGGCATTCTACCTATCTTTTGTTTCTTGGAATGTTTGTTAGGTGACTTAGGATCAAAGGAGGTGGAAGTGATTGCAGAGAATTACAACCAGTTCACACCTGAAGCAGATCATTAGTTTTCTTTCCCGCTTTTCTTTTTCAGTAAATTACATGTTTAAACACTTTTTTTATGTTTAGACTTCTTGTATCAATTAAACGCTGTAAAGTTGAGAATGTAAATATATAAAGTGGTTGGATTTTATTTTCACTTGTCTATTCTTGTGTTATTTTTATGTTGCTTGTAGACGCTTAACGTATTCTTATAGTAAATACATTGCGGGCTTGCCATGTCACCGTTTCCGTCTACTGGGAAGCGGAGCATGACATGAAGCAACCCGCACTCAATATCATGAGTGGGCCACCCGGCACTTCTTGGAATCCGATAACTAATCACTCCTCTGTGGGTCAACCTAAAACCCCTACAAGTGCGGCGAGCAAACCACTAATTCTAGAGCGAGGCGGCTTGAACTCATCACCATGAGACGACCACCTTCCGCACTCTAGAATTCGGCTACTCGAGATCTTCTTCGTGGGCTAATCCTAGTACAGAAAAGAAATATATACAATCGTGATGACGAACACAACTTAGATGTGTCCCAAAAAATATACATCAAGCGGCAACGATGGCCACAATCCGACCGCTCGTCCCGAATAAATGAATACAAATGTCAAAACTGTACAAGAAAGTGACACGACTGTTCAAGAAAATATGGCTAAATCATCACAAGCTATATATATCCAAACCAACATAACAAGTAACCAGTGTGCAACCTCGTCTTATCTAACATATAGCAATTAGACGACGTTTAACAACACATAAAAAATACAGATTATAAACAATGCATTAGTTTTGACCGAAAAGTTTCCCAAACTTGCTCAAATACAAAGATAATCTTAACTGAAATCTAGGATAAAAAGAAATATACCAAAAATCAAGTTTCCCAATTTCCAAGCCACCACAAAAACCCAGGGACCTAATTCAAATTTTGGGGCGTAAAAAGCGGCCAAAACAAATAAATAGGCGGCCAAAATTTTGACTAAGGTCATCGGGTTTTGTGACATGTTTTCTTTCTTAAATACTAGTCCTCTTTAATAGTTTAAAAAAATTTCAGAGATCATTTTGAAAAAAGATAGAAACTTGGAAATCAGAAACTTGATACAGTTAAAATTTCGGTTTCGAATCTATAGTATCGCCTACAACTAGTTAAAGTATTTGGAACAGCTCTGACACCACTGTAAGGTCCTTAGTGGTCGCGCCGTAAGATTCACGGCGAAGGCGGAAGAGAAAACGGAAACTTTTAAGCAAGCACTAGCGACTAAAACCGTAGAATCGATTCCAAACACTAAACTAAAAATCATACATATAAGGTTAAGGGGTTTAGCTATCTTTGTAGCGTGTCCGTCCAATTGTGGAAGACCCATACACCACTTCAAGGACTCTAGTAAGGCTCCGAAATCACCGGGAATAAGCGTGCAAGCTGATCTTTCACGCCAAAGATGATCCACCCGAGATAATCCAATTCAAGCTTTAGCTTCACATCTAAAATACCAAGTGAAGCAACTCACACACCAAGCTTGCTTGAAATGAAGTGTGAGTGATGTAGTGGTGGTTTATCTCTTTGTATATTTTCTTTTCTCTTTTTAGAAAGTAACCTTGAAGAAGAAGAAGATGAAGACATGTGAGTGTCTCACCACTTATCATATTTTCTTCTTTTCTTATCCTTTTAGTAAAGAGGGGGGAATGAATGCGTGACTCACACCAATGAGTCACAAATCCACACAAGCCCACACTCTTCTAATCTTTCTAAGGAGAAAACCAAAGTGTATGTGTACACGTGCACGCGCGCACACACATATATAAATATATACATACATATAATCGTATATGGACAAATACATATACCCATATTCGTATCAAAATATGAATACTGTATTCGTACAAAAATATGAATACTCGTATTTATATCGAGATAAAAATACCCGTATTCGTATTAAAATACAAATACCCATATTTATACCAATACTTGTATTCGTATAAATACCGTATTCGTATCAAAACACAAATACCCATAAGAGAGATAATGCGAGATATAATACTAGCTCACAATGATCCGGCTATCTTTCAAACTTGCTAGTATTATTAAAACGTACGATTAAAGTATGTGCATTAAATACACGTACTTAATCGAACCTGAGTGCATATCAAAATACACACACACACACTATCGTTTCGCCTGAACCGGGAAACCCTCTGTGTAGGGCTCTAAAGAATCAACAATACGCCAGCAGTGGGTTTAACCACAAGAACGTCAGTGGCACTAGCTGTACGTAACGGGCACCTAGGTACTGAATGAAAGGAAGGTCGACGAGCAAACTCATCTGTATCCCTACAGAGCCTGTAAGTGACAATCTTCATACAGTCCGGTCTCTTCTTCTATGAGTATCACATACCGGGTCTAGGGCGTGGATAGCGTCAAACCCCTAATAACTCAATAAGTCGTGTCGGTGTCAGGCTCATCGCCCACCGAGAAATTACTGATCTACAATCAGTAAATCTCATCCACCATGGCCAGGGATTATGGTGATAGCCAACCAAACACTGCGTGACATCGGTTCCCTATACCGGGAGAGACGAATTCCTGACGATCGCTCACTGCCTTTATGTGGCTCGGGACTGTACCCAACTAAAACTTATTTGCACGACTCAGTAGAGCCATGGTAGAAAAGTAATCTAAGTACAGTGGGAACTCACAAAAGAAAAATGACAATCTCAGGTCAACAGACTACATGTACTCATGTCAACTGAGAACTACTATCCGACGATAGGTATAGGACAATCTAGAAGTTCTCGGCGAATCCGTTCGGTGTACTCACCTCCAGTGAGGACCTGCATACAATTTCAGGTGCAACACACCAATGGCTATGAGACCTGCCACCGCCCCTCGTCGGGGTCTAAAAACGTATACACTAGTCTACTTTGAAATATCGATACCCATTCTCGATACTCCCACGACCAGGTATATTTAAGGACGTGCTTATGGACTACCCAACTCTTACTAGTATGACCGCCATCATAACTCTGGTAGTCAAAAAAAATCCTACGAGCTTATTATTATGTATTAACGACACGTAATAACTAGTAAAATGTATACACATAAAAAATAAAGACAAAACAAATAGCATACTATCATCTCGAGTAAGACTGTTTTACCTGTATAGGTCCTCCTTCAATTATCTTAATCGCCTACTTTCGATTACAATAATTGCTTTGAGAGCACTATAGCTAACACCATATACGTAGACCCGGTGCCTGTTTCCCCTAATCAGAGCAAAGCTATGTTTGAAATTCGAATTTCAAAAATTGAAGTAACGCTTCAGATCCAGTGCCAGGTACGCTGTGCCCTAGGCAGCGCACCATGTGTGCACTAGCGCTAGGTGCGCTGCGTGCCACGTGTCAAACACGGGTGCGCTAGCGCAGGGCGCGCCGCGCTCTGAGCAGTGCACCACGTGTCAAACACAGATGCGCTAGCACAAAGTGCGCTGCGCTCTGAGCTGCGCGCCACGTGCAAAGCACGGGTGCGCTAGCGTTAGAATTAAAAATTCCCCACCTTTAGATCAAAAGATCTAATAATAATGATAAATCATTAATTAATCAGAATTAAAATTCTGTTATGGAAAGATTTTCCAATATTGTTAAAAGCAAAAAGATTGCCTTCTGTAAAACAGAAGCCCTAGCATCAAAGATCCAATGGTGGGAAACATCCCCAAATCAATCAGAAAAAGATCTCTTTAACTTCAAGTCTGATATAGAGAAACCCCCCTATAAACTTTGAGAAACTCAAAGATAAAGAGCAAGCTCTTGCAAGAAGATACTTCTTCAAGGTAAAGATGATGAATGATGAACATAGAGATGAAATCGTCTTATAAAAAGAAGAATTCTTTTCTTCTCACAGATCATAGATCTTCAAGACAAAAAGTCTTTCACAAAAGAGATCGAAAGATCTCATCATAAAATAAAAGAACATATTCTTCTCACAAATCATGGATCTATAAAGGCAAAAACTTTCATCAAAATAAGAGATTGAAAATCTCTTCCTGTAAAATAAGAACTGTTGTTCTTATATCTTGAGACAAAGTCTCTTCTAAAAGAACATAAATTTATTCCCAGATCATAAAATTGATCAAATGCGCTTTGCGCTCATGAAATGCGCCTTGCGCTCTTGAAATGCGCCTTGCGTTCTTAAACTGCACTTCTGTGCTCTCTGGACCGGCGCTCAGCGCCAAATGCGTCACGTGTCAACCACGTGTGCGCCAATTAAATAACTTGCGCTTTGCGCTTCTGAAATAGCACACTGCACTCATGGGCTGGCGCTCAGCGCCAAGCGCCCCACGTGTCACTCACGTGTGCGCCACTAAACTAGCGCTCTGCACTCATAAATTGGCATCAGATGCTCATCATCTGGCGCAAAGCGCCAAGCGCGACACGTGTCAATCATGTGTGCGCTACTTGGCAGAACCGCATTGCGCTCTTTAACTGGCGCCAAGCACCAAGCGCGACATGTGTCCTCCACATGTGCGCTACTTGGCAGAAGCGCATTGCGCTCTTTAATTAGCGCAAAGCGCCTAGCGCACCACGTGTTGCGCCAACAGAACATAAATTGTTTTTTTAATAAGCCAGAGCTCTGATGAATGCTCTGCATTCAATACAAGACAAAAATTTTGTCAAGATATAATGCTCAGCATTATTATAAGAGCCAAGCCCAAATAAAGGCTCAACAGCCCAAAACAAAATGTTAAACATTTATTATACTTAGCCCAAGATTGGCCATAAGTTCTCAACTCATATTAATTGAGCCCATCTGCTTATGAATATTTTAACAGATCTTAGTCCCAAATTGGACTACAGATCTTCCAACCAACTCACACCGGTTCGAGGGTACATCTCTTTACTCCTCTGATATTTGTCGTTGTAATCTTTCAACGTCTTCAGAGAGGTGACGGGTCCTGACAACCAAACATTTCTACGGACCGTGGGGTCCTTAAAATCACGGACTACGATGTCCTTAACCTGGACTGTGAGGTCCTTAAACTCACGTACTATGATGTCCTTAACCTCGACCGCGATGTCTTTAAACTAACATTGGACCGAGATGTCCTTAAACTAAGATTGGACCGAGATGTCCTTAAACTAACAATGGACCGTAATGTCTTTAAACAAATCGACCGCAATGTCCCTAAACTAAACAACAGAGCCCAATTCCCTCTTGCTGGATCTAAACGATCCCGTTAAGTTGATCTTAGTCTAAAAATTAGACTAACGTGTCCTTAACATACGTTTAAGTCGATCTTAGTCTCAAATGAGGCTAACGTATCCTTAAACCCAACCCCCAAACGCAAATCTAAAAAGATACGAATTTGGACTAATCCATGCCCTACCGGCGACAACATAAATTAGTCTCCGTATACAATTCACAGGAAACCACAAACAAAACAAACACCCACGACACGAAGTGACCATCTGGAGAAGGAGAAAGTTGTTACCGCGATGCGGTAGCGTAATTAACTGCAGGGGCTTACGCCTGCAGGGAAGAGAGTCCCCACAATCAAAAACCGCTCAAACGAGGGGGAATCTGACGAAGTCTGCTACATCGGCCGCATCCGTTTAAACCTTCGATACATGGTGCCATAAATCAACTTGGCATCTTCGGAGAGGTGGAAGGATAGCACCAATTAGCATCTGCCCTGGAATTTCAGACCTGACGTCCCAACGTCACGGTCGCGTCTTTCGGCGGGGAACAGATTCTGGCACGCCCGGTGGGACCTTTTCCTCTTTCCACTCCACACTTCGTGTGTCGTGTTCGCGAACGAATCGTGGTTTGATATGGATGCTCTTGGGTTCGACGTACTAAGATTTGGTGTCTTGCTCCGTGCAGAAAATAGAAGATCAATGGCTTCAAGCTGCACTAACTGCAGCTGCAACTCTCGCCCTGTACCGTCCAGAGGAGTGACTTATGAGCCCCAAGGGGCCTCCATCTTTGCTATGCTGGTGGAACAGGTCACTCAGGCCACCACTGGATTGTTCTTCGGGACCATTCTCCCGCCAACGAGCTTCAGCGCTCCTGTACCAACACAAGAAGCTCATAAGAAGTCGGTCTTTTATCGGCTTACAACTACTGCGGCCCCTCTCAACGGGTCGCCCAGCTCCAACGCCTCAGTCTTTGACAGACTAGGCCAAAGCTCAGTTGGGCCCATGAGGAAGCCCGCGATACCAGAAAGGGTTGTCCCAAAAAGGATAGCCATCCCTGCTCCCGAAGTCGTCAAGACGGCTTCTCCTGCCAAAGGGCCGGTCTTCATAAGACTGACTATTTCAACTCCTGTTCCAGGCAAAATCGCCAAGGTTGTTTCCCCTGCCCAGAGGTCTGTCTTTGTCAGATTGGACGTTGCGCCTCAACGGACGTCGGTCATCAAGAGGCTGGTATCAGCAGCGCCTCACCAGAACAGGGGGCATGACGAAGCCATAGCAGAACCAATCCCAATGGCTCGACACGCTCGACGTCGCCACTGGCGCCGAGTAAGGAAGGCTGGGGGCAACTCTCCCTCTGGGCTAACTCCACCAGCCCCAACGGTGGAAGTCAATGCTGCTATTCCAACTGGGAACAGCTTCGAGCTGCTTAACAGGGTGCATAGGAATTCACCCACCACCGTACTGAAAAGATCTCCTCCATCTATGGAGAATGCTTAAGAGAAGAAGCCGGAGCAGCCCCCTCAGCGGCTGTCCTCCAAAATTTATAAAGTCTGGCGACAGGTTCAGGACTCAGTAATTAATCAAGATTACTCTCGCCGACAGAAAAAAGTGAAACTTCAATAAGAAGAGAACCGTCCTGTCAAGCCACAAAAGATGACAGCTACCTGGGTACCCGCTGCAACGGCCCCCTCGACTTCAACTGCTAAAAAGAGAAGGAGGCCAGAGAAAGCCCCTGTGAACGTGGCAAACCGTAAAAGCGCTGAATCTAAATGCCCTAAGTCTGGGGGCATGATGTTACATACCATTTATATGGCTTCCGGAAAAGAGGAAAGCCGTGCTTCTACGGGACATAGACCGCTTACCAGATCGATAACAAAGGATCAGGAGCAACAGCAGCAAAAACTTCAGGAGATGCTGACTGCAATGGCCGCACTCACCGGGCCAAAAGAAAATCCAGTGACCTCGGAGCAGCGTCGGGAACAAGAAACTGACACCGAGTTCCTCCGAAGAATGCTCGAGAGGAAAGAAAAAGAGGCTGCGGAACAGGCAGCCAATATAAAACGGATGGCTTTCCTATTCCAGGATATGGCTGGGATGATGTTACAGCCGGAACCTCCAGCTGAAGACCCCCCTATCATCATTGAAGACGACAGAGGGAGACATCGAACCCTCCTCCGGCTCTTTCAGCAGCCAAAGAGGAAACCATTTCCAAGGCCGCTCTGGATGACTACATTGCTCAGCAAATACGAGCTCACCAGGCGAATGAAGCGGCCGGCCAAGTCGTTAAAACTGGGCGACCATATCCAGGCTGGTATGACCAAATAAAGTACCCGCCGGGATATACGATCCCTAAATTTCATGTATACAAATGGACGGGCAATCCTCACCAGCATGTCGTCCAGTTTAGGGCTCTATGTGGCAACACTGGAGGTGATGATAAATTGCTACTTCGCCAATTCGTCGGCAGCTTGTCGGAAACAGCATTCGAACGGTACTCTGAACTCCCGAACGACTCTGTCAAGAAATTTGCGGAGATGGAACTTTTATTTACGCAAAGATTCTCAAGCGCTAGCGAGCGCACCCCAATCACAGCATTGATTAACGCTAGGGTAAAGCCAGGCGAGACATGGGTTCAATACGCAATACGATGGCGGAATCTGTGGTCGAAATGCGAACAGCGCATTGAAGAAGCGCCGACGGTAGGCATGTTCGTGGGCACTTTGGACCCTCAGGCTACTATTTCCCAATTCATGATGTTCTTCAAGCCGACCACGTTACAGGCCTTGATAGACAAATTGGCCCAAATGGACCAGATGGGTCATAGACCGTCTCCTCCAAAGTCGGAGCCTCGGAACGAGAAGGGAAAGGGGAAAGCGACCGTCGTCGCCAATGCTCAACAGCAGCCCAGTGGTCTAAGACCAGTTGATCGCCAAAATGATAGAACTCGATCTCTTGGAGATAAAATGAGACGCCTTTATTCGTTCCCTCGAGACAAGACGAAAAGGTTATTCGAGCTAGCACTGCGCAACAGGCTCATCACTCTGCCGGAGCCAAGACGACTAGCGCAACCAGGCGACATTAGCAATCCTAACTATTGCCCTTATCACCGAATATTGGGCCATCCGATCGAAGATTGTTATATCTTCAAAAGCTGGATAGAAGATCAGTACCAACAGGGAAAATTCGTATTGTCCGAGAATTGGAAGGTGAACCCGCCTCAGCCGCACGCTCTCAAGAAGACGGATACACTGGGGGCATCGTGTTCTTTCGTAGAAGAAGCTCCATGGGAGGTCGCCCTTTCAGCCAAAACTAAAGGAATGCTGAAGGATCTCCACACATGCCCAGCAATCAGGTGGAAGAATCCACTGGAACCTGAGATCAACGAGAGAATGCTGAAACCGCGCCCGACTCCAAAGATTGGTAGTGATAGCCAAAGCGCTCACACCCAGCCGTCAAATTCTTCGAAGAAAAAGAAGAAGACCAAAAAGCCCGTGAAGCCTGGTGACAAGCGCACGGACCTGCAAAAACAGATTGACGCGTTGGAAGAATATAATCAAAAAGTACGGATTCCAGTCACACTCCAAGAATTTCTCAGCCACGTCCTTGAGGACGGAGATGATGACAATAGAGAAGACTTGTCGGATGAATCTGAAGGTTATGTAGAAAGCTGCCATGTGATCTCTCACTCGTCGATAGACGATGAAGAAGCTCCTTGCATAAAGAAACTGTGGGCAAATCCTGAACCGGAACTTCTAGGGCTATCAAACGAAATGATTGATGCATTCCTGAACGAAGCTCTTTCGAAAAGCAAAGCTGATCGGGAGCGCGAGATGGTCATATTTGAAAAAGCCAAACACCAACGACTGGACGAAAGAGTTGAAACACTCCCGCCGGATCAAAATACATCCGTCGCAAATAAAAACAGGTTCAAGATGAGAAAAAGGTTCGCTAAAGCCATATCGATGGGAATGAAGCTGCCACCCTTCGAAGGAAACATTCTTGGTGAAGCGGAAACACATCCTACCTACTGCTTATATCATCAAAAGATTGCACACCCCACCGAGGAGTGCAACGCTTTTAAAAGATGGTGGCAGGGATATGTTGCTCACCGGCAACATTTCAAGTGGATGAAATGCAAAGCTCGTCGGGAGCGAAGAAATACGACCGAGGAGCACAAAAGAACTGCCGGCAACTGCCACATGGTTGACTATGGGGGATCGCAAGTTCTCACCTTTGGGAGCGATTTTGATGAAGAAATGCTCTTGGCTCTCTCTTCAAAGAATCCACCTCGGGAAAAGAGGAAGAACCGAAGAACTGCGAGAACATTCAGCTGCGTAATCGCACGCTACCCGAAAAGAATCTTGGGCCCTCGAACATTGGGTCAAATAGAAAAGATAAGGGAAAAGAAAAAGTCCTTGAGGATATCATCCTTGATGACCAAGCCATCAAAGAGCTGACAGCCGAGGACCCGCCAAAGAAAAGTAAGGTGGACTACAACGTTCTGGCACACTTGAGAAAGTTACCTTCGCAGTTAAGCATTCTCGACGCCTTCCTGTTATCCAAAGAAGCAAGAGATACTTTGATCAAGGCATTACAAGAGCCCGAGCAATTCCAAGCTTTCCTCGCCGAAGAAAAGATGAAGAATGAGCTGGAAGAAGTACACACAGTCGATATCACCTTCGGCGATGAAGATATCCTCCTTAGGACATGCGAGCACAACCGTCCCCTATATGTCTCCGGATACTGTCATGACATCAAGATAGGTAAAATCCTGTTAGACAATGGGTCCTCCGTCAATCTCCTTAACGTAAGGGTGTTAAAGGAAATCTGCATGAGCGTTCAACACCTCGCTCGCGATAAAATCACCATCTTCGGATTTGACTCCCAGTCATCACGGATGCTTGGGTCTGTAATATTGATGCTACGCTTTGGGCTGCTTGTCACGGATATTAAGTTTCACGTCATTGACGCCAAGACATGCTACAATGCTTTGCTCGGCCGGCCCTGGTTACATGAGTACAACATCATCCCTTCTACAAAACATCAATGTATGAAGTATTTTAAAGATGGTCTCGAGTGCACTGTGACAGGGGAACTAAACCCGTTCTCCGTGAACGAAGTCCGAAAGTACGAAGACGCAAAATACTTCCTGCCAGATTTCAAGGACACAGAAAGATGTCGCAAATCGGAGGACAAGAACAAAACTATCACCACTATTCCAGTCTTCGGGAGTGATACTGAGGAGGAAGAAGAAATGGTTTATTCATGTCCGCCCCAGTGCAACAAGCCGGGACCGTCCGCTCCTATGTTGATCTTCGGCAGCGACTCGGAAGATGAAGTCAATGCCATATTCTCTGCTCGGCCATAAATACAAACCTTCGCTGATGAAGATCAAAGTTTGCAAGTTGCCATGGTTCCGCCAAAGCATCATAAAGAGCTAGATGTGCTTGATACCTACGGTGTGGATGAACTGCAGACATTCTACGTCCTTCCCACGCGAAAAGGTGAAAAGGCAATCTTATTCTACCGATCTGGGGAAACCAAAGTGGAGAAAGAAATCTGGCACGACGCGGATTCTACACTTGACAGGCTCCAGCCCATCCGTTTGCCCAGATATTACACAAATGGATTGAAGAGACTCTTGAGATGCCAAGGTGTACCCCTTAAGCAAACTGTGCGACAAGCACGGTTCTATAACAGGATTTGGAACGTTCCCGGAACTCAAAGAAAGTTGCTCAACGGGAGAATGGAAACGATCGGGCTTGGGTATGTTCAATCTAAGAAACGGGAGCTATTCCGCGACTGCTACGTCATACATTACTTTGATGAAGAAGGAAATGCTCTGTGGGAAGATGCTAACCCTGAACCAGAACGAGTTCCGGCCGTAAAAATGCCAAGCCCATCGTTCGAAGAGCAAATGGACAAGCTTATAAGGGAAGCGGGTCAAAAGGTTTGAGATGACCATAATCGCGAAATGGCCATCTACGAGAAAGCCAGGACGCAACGCCTCCTTTAACAGGCTGTAAAAAATGAAAATACTCCTCCTTGTCAACCCGTTGTATAAAAGACCCGACGCAGAGGCAGAAACAAACCAAAGAACGGGAAAGGCGTTCGACAGCGACAAAGCCGGTCTAAGAAGCCACGCGATCAGGAATCGAGCAGTCCGGATTCGTCTCTTATAAAAAAGATGGGTCGAGCATATTCTTTTCCCCAAGACAAGACAAGGAAGATATTCGATCTTGTCATAAAACATCAGATGATGACGCTCCCGGAGTCCAAGCACCCCGAGCAAGTAGGCGAAGTCTCTCACTCGGACTATTGCTCCTATCACAGGGCAATAGGACATCCTCTCGAAGACTGCTTTGTAAGTCTACGCTAGCGCCCCGGCCGTCTACAGACGCCAAATACGGAACAAAAACTTTTTATCTGGCGCTATCGTATACTTTAACCCGGATCTGCCATTATTGCTAAACTAACAAACTGTAAAGAGTGTAGAAAGGTTATACCGAACGATCCGAGTCTTTCGTTCTTTAACCATCATCCCACGCTCCGTTGCGGCTGCTCCGATCTCGTCGATCTCCGATCTGCTCGTCCAGGTGGCACCACATCACTGATTCTTTAAACGGGCTCCCGCCTCTGACTCGAGGCAACTCGGTCGTCAAGTTTGCTAGAAGAGACGACCAAGAATGATGTAGAGAATGAGTAGATGACTTTGTCTCATTCCGTCCAAAGCTATGGATGAACGGTTAATGAAGTTGCCGTGGGAATCGGGTGATGGAATGAAATGAGCTGTGAATTCCATACACCCCAAAATCTATCATATCTTTTTCAAGTGAAAACTCAAGTGTGAGAGAGAAGAGGGGGGCCGGCCACTTATAGGAGTGGGGGGGGTGAGTGTAAGAGAGGGGAGAGTAACCTTAAGCAAAATATCATAATGTGAACACATGAAAATATCTTAAGGAAAACAAAACCTCATTGAAATCAAAGCATGAGTCATTAACCTTGTCATCAAATTCTAGAACCTTCTAGAACCTTCTAGAAGCATGACTCACTCTCATCCAAGAAAAGATAAATCCGTCTTTAACCAAATGTTAAAAGACGGCTGATAGAAAACTGGAAACTGGCAACTTCCAAAAGTGATCCCGAAACGACTTTCAGGATAACCCCGTAACTGTATAAATATACCCGCATTTGTATTACGACCGAATACAAATGCAACTGAGACAAAGATATTATACCTACTCAATATAATACTCGGATCCGGCTTAAACCAAAGCCGACCAGTATCATCTGCCCGGAAAAATAATACGTGCGTAAACGCACGTGCATTTTCCGAACCCTGCCATAAAACCATACGGCCTCTACAACGTTTCGCCCGAACTTGGGAAACTGTCTGTGGGGGACTCTAATGACTCGTCAGTACCCTGGCAGTGGGTTTAACCACAAACCGTCAGCGGCACTAGCTATGCGTAACGGCTGCCCATGGACTGACCTCAAGGGAGGCTGATGAGCGAACTCAAGGGAGGCCGATGAGCGAACTCATCCAGAAACCCTACTGAGCCTAACAGTGACAATGTATATACAGTCCGGTCCGTTCGTCAATGAGTATCGCATATCCGCCTAGGGGGCTAGTAACGTCAGACCCCCAATAGCAGTATAAGTCTTGTCGGAGTGTAGCCCAATAACACCCTGAGATACTACTGGAGTACCTACCAGTAAATCTCCTGCCATGGCCATGGACTATGTGTAATGGCTCTCCTAGACACAGCACGACCTCGCCCCCAATACCGGGAGAGACGAATCCCCTGCCGATCCGCTCACGTGCCTCCATATGGCTCGGGACTGTACCCAAAAGCTACCTGTTTGCACGACTCCTTTGAGCCGTGGTAGGGTAGAAATCAAAGCACAGTGGGAACTCACACGAGACAAATGACGACCTCAGGTCGATGAACTAACCTGTACACATGTCACCAGGGAACTGCTATCTGACGATAGGTATAGTACTAACTAGCAGATTCCCGGCGAGTCCTGTCCGGTGTACTCATAACCCAATGAGCACCTGTATACATCTTAGGTGATCCAACTGACACCAGTGGCTTGTGAGACCGGCCACCGCCCCTCGTCGGGGTCTCGACTGTATACACTAGTCTACTCCGGAGTATCGATGCCCTATCTCGAAACTCCCATGACTAGGGACCACAATTAAGGATATGCATATAAACTACCCAACTCTCACGTATATGGTCGCCATCATACAGTTGGTAGTAAAGCAAGATCCTAAGGGCTCTATCAAAGTGTAACATGTAATCAGTCACCTGAACATGTACACGACTGATAAAGGCAAACCAGATAGCATACTATCATCTCGAGTAAGACTGTCCTACCGGTATAGGTCCTCCGCAATCATTGCAATCACGTACCTGCGATCCAATAATTGACTATGAGGGCACTATCTCCAACATGCTTCATATTTAAAGACTGGGTAGAACACCAGTATCAGCAAGGCAGGTTCGCTCTATCCAGCAGCTGGAGGGTAACCCCGCTGCAGAAGCATGAACCCAAAGCCGCGAGAGTAGAACCAGATCAACATCGGTCTCGGAAGTGATCTCGTACTTGTTATATGATAATGTTGTCAGAAGAAAAGCCCGAGAATATGGATGACCTCCCCCCGGTGTTTCGAAAACGATGATAACGAGGTAATTTCAGAGTTTCCACCGGCACCAAAGGAGCTGGAAGATGGGATACATACTACTGCAGATAACCTTAAGAAAATTGATTTGGGGACGGCAAGTGACCCGCGGCCGACGTTCGTCGGTGAGCTGTTGTCTGAAGAAAGGGTGGCTATGCTAAAGGACGTGCTCATACAGCATAAAGATTGCTTCGCATGGAACTATTCCGAGATGCCAGGACTAGATTCAGAGATTGCTGTACACAAATTGGCGATATCCCCGGACGTCAAGTCGATCAAACAGGCACCGAGGAGAATGCGGCTCGAGCTTGAGATGAGCATCAACGCCGAGGTCAAGAAACTAATTGACTCCGGCTTCATCTAGGTAGTTCAGTATCCTGACTGGATTACCAACATTGTCCTAGTAATGAAGAAGAATGGGATGGTGCACATATGTGTGGACTTTCGGGATCTCAACAAAGCTTGCCCGAACGATTACTTTCCAGTACCAGTCACTGAGCTGATGATAGATAATACGTCCACTCACGAAGTTTTCTCCTTCATGGACGGCTCATCAGGATATAATCAGATAAAGATGCATCCCGAAGACCAGAAACATACTGCTTTCCGGACCCCTTTAGGCATATTCTGCTACAGGGTGATGCCCTTCAGTCTAAAGAACGCCGGTGCCACCTATCAGAGGGCCATGACGAAGATCTTCGATGACTTCATACATGAAATCGTCGAATGCTATATCGACAACCTGGTGGTGAAAACCAAATCATACGAGGAACATTTAGAGCATCTGAAGATCGTATTTCAACGCTTTCGGCAATACAACTTGAAGATGAACCCTCTTAAATGCGCGTTCAGAGTTTCCTCGGGCAAATTCCTGGGATTCATCGTTCGACACCGAGGCATCGAGATAGATCCGTCGAAGATCAAGGCGATCATGGAAATGCCTCCGCCAAGAACTCTTAAGCAACTGCGGTCTCTCCAAGGGAAGCTCGCATATATCCGGCGATTCATAGCTAATCTCTCCGGCAAGTGCCGCCCCTACAGTCACCTGATGAAGAAGGGAACCCCATTTGTCTGGGATAATAAATGTCAAAACGCACTGGAAGAAATCAAGCAATACCTACAGAATCCGCCAGTGCTGGCCGCTCCCGTCAATGGAAAACCTCTCGTCCTATACACGACAGCCCTCGAAGGTTCTTTAGGCGCGCTGTGGGCATAAGAAAACGACCAAGGGGAGGAGTGAGCCCTTTATTATCTGAGTCAAGTTCTTCTTGGGGCAGAAAGCAATTACTTTCCCATTGAAAAACACTGCCTGGCGTTGATCTTCGCAATAACGAAGCTCAGAAACTATGCATTGGCACATGAGGTCCATCTCATATCAAAGGTGGATCCCCTCAAATATTTGATGTCAAAGTCCATATTAACAGGACGGCTCACTAAATGGGCCCTCCTCTTGATGGAGTTCTCGATAACTTATCGTCCTCTCAAGCAGTGAAAGGCCAGGCCATCGCTGACTTCATCGCTGAGCACCCGATACCCGCCGATTCTCCTTTGAACTGTGAATTGCCAGACGAACATGCGTTTGATATGATCGACAGGGATGATACCCGATGGGAAATCTACTTCGATAGAGCGTCTTCTATGAAGAAGCGCAAACAAAACACCCCTATAATCAAATCAGGGGTATGTCTCATCTTCGTGACTCCACAAGGAGGGATAATTCGTTTTGCCTTCTTCTTAATAGAGCCAAGGACAAACAATGAAGCCGAGTATGAAGCTTTGATAGCAGGTCTCGAGATCGCTATCGACATGGGAATTGAAAACCTCCTTATATACGGAGACTCCTAACTGGTCGCTAGTCAAGTAAACGGCGAATATCAAACGTGCAAGCCTGAGTTGGTGAAGTATGGCGGGAGAGTACAGCAACTGCTGACTCAAATTCCTTCCTACACGCTGGAAAGTATACCGCGTGCGGAAAATAGCAAGGCGGATGCACTAGCTAAGCTTGCTAAAGAGTTAGCCGACGAGAACCTCGATGACATGAGGATCACTGTGCAAAGCCGTCGGGTTCTCGCACCAGCAGAAATATATCCGGAATCGTCCGAAGAAAAAGGAGCGACCGAGCAAACGACCCTACAAATAAGAGACCAAGAAAAGGCTGAGGATTGGAGGGAAGTCTTTATAGACTACTTCAAATCCCGTCGAATACCTAAAAATGCGTCCTCAAGACATCAACTTATGAAATGAGCTCTGTCTTTCGCCTTCGTCAATGATACTATGTATAAAAGATCATTTGATTCTCTGTGGCTAAGATGCCTGGGACCTGAAGAGGCAAAAAGAGTCGTCCAAGAAACTCACGACGGACTCTGCGGTTCTCACCAAGCCGGGCCAAAGATGAAGCAGAAGATCAAACAGATGGGTTATTATTGGTCCACGATGATCCAAGACTGCCTCGAATACACGAAGCAGTGCCATACGTGCCAGATTCACGGAGACTTTATCCATTAGCATCCAAATCCACTGCATCCAACAGTGGCTAGCTGGCCGTTCGAAATGTGGGGGACTGACATAATCGGCCCCATCGAACCAGCATCGTCCAGAGGACATCGATTCATTTTGGCGACAACTGATTACTTCTCCAAATAGGCAGAAGCGGTACCGCTAAGGGAAGTGAAGACGGAGAATATTCTCCATTTCTTCAAGACGCATGTCATTTACCGGTTCGGCACTCCGCGACGGATTATCTCCGATAATGGGCCAGCCTACAGAAGCCACAAGATCAGCCGCTTCGCACAACAGCATAACATAGACTAGAGATACTCTTCAGTCTATAATGCTCGAGCTAACGGTCTAGCTGAGGCTTTCAACAAGACCTTGACGAAGATTGTGAAAAATATGGTGTCTCGAAATAAGAAGGACTGGCATGAGAGACTGCATGAAGCTCTCTGGGCGTATCGAACTACGTTCAAAACGGCCACTAACACAACGCCGTATGCATTGGTATTCGGCACAGAAGCGGTACTCCCTCTTGAGATAGAGTTACCCTCTCTATGAGTGGCAGTTCACTACGAGCTAATAGACGAAGAGAATGCTCACCTTCGACTTGAAGAGCTCGACGCCCTTGATGAAACTCGGCTCATGGCGCAACAAAATCTGGAGGCTTACAAAGCAAAGATGACGCACTCATACGAAAGATTGACTAGGCCGAGGACATTCCGCCAAGGCGAACTCATGCTAGTGGTCAGACCTATGATCCCTAATCGTGCCAAACGGGGGAAATTCGAGCCGAACTATGAAGGCTCATATATCATAGACTAGGTCTACCAGGGTGGGGCCTATCTATTCATGGACGTGCATGGCGAAAGGCCCTTCAGGTCAATAAATGGTCGCTTCCTGAAAAATTACTACGCCTGACGAGTCACGGCCTAGGTCAATGATAGATGACGAAAACTATGTCCGCTCACTATCTTCCTAAGCCCAAACTCTACAAGTAGTAACCGGCTAATGGACCGAAACGTCCATAAACTAACAATGGACCACTATGTCCTAAAACTAGCTGTCGACCGAGACGTCGATAAACTACTGTAGACTGCAGCATCCCAAGGCTGATAAAAAAAAGAGAAAAGAATAAAAAAAGAGAGAAAAAGAAAACGGTATGTCCATAAGCAAAATGGGCACGGATGACAACCCGAGAGGGCTCCGTGAGTAAAAACAGCAGGGCTACCGGCGAGTTTTGTGAAAACCCGAAAGGGCACAATCTCGTTAAAAGACACTTGCAAGGTCCTCTCGACCTTGTGAGGAGAAACCACCTTCGTGAGATCCTTACGACTCACAAAGGAAGCAACACACTTAGAGATCCCCACGATTCCTAAGGAGAAATTACACTTGCGAGATCCTCCTGACTCGTAAGGAGAACTCTCTTATGAGACCCTCACGGCTCATAAAATTCAAAAGGCTTAAGCAACAGGGATCTGAACCTGTTCTTAAGCGGCCACCACAACCTCCAACTTTGCCCTACAAGTGGCTCAATTCTGACCCTTGTATACAATCCACGGGCGTGAATAAACATTTCCCTAACAAAGTCCCACCCGTGACTAGGGATATGTTTGCACAGTAAAAAGCCCTTGTAAATCCTCTCGACTTATAAGGAGAAAATGCTCTCGTAAGATCCTTACGACTTACGAGAAGCCATACATTTACGAGTCCTCACGACTCCTAAGGAGAAAATGCACCTACGAGATCCTCACGACTCGCAGGGAGAAACACTTTTATGAGACCCTTACGGCTCATGAAGTCAAAAGCCTTAGTCGACAGGATCTTAACCCTGTTTGCTAAGCCACCTTTGTTCGACATTGATAAAGGCAAATGATGATTCGCTCCTGGTAATATCCCAGTTGTAGCGGTGCTGATGCCGAAATCGGTGTCTAATTCCAAGCTTGCAACGAAAAACCAGCGAGCCACACATGCATACGAAATAGCCGAAATGATTGGGCAACTCGCAATAAAAAAAAGCAGCGAGTAAAAATAAAACAAACAGCCGAAATGATTGGGCACCGCGAAAAATAGCCGAAATGATTGGGCAATCGCGACCTTCGCGATATAAAAGCTGAAATGATAGAGTATCGCGGAAAGAAAAATATATAAAATAAAATTTTCTGCCCTACAGGTGATATCACATCAATCCCTGTATACAATCCAGGGGCGCAAATAAAGAAAGAATCACACCTTCCCTCCCCAGGCTCCATCAGAAAACGAAGCCAAATCTTGACGGTTCAGGGATAGCCTAGAGATTATCAACAGCGTTCCTCCCCATTCTACTAGGATTCAGATGCTGCAATCAGCCTTGGAGCTATGACAAATCCCCTACTCCAAATCTCAACGGTTCACAGACAACCTGGAGACCACTTCGATATTCGTCTCATTACAACAGACGATACGTCATCCACATGACCCCGTCGCGGAAATACGTCATCCACATGACCCCATTTCGGAAATACGTCATCTACATGACCCCGTTGCAGAAATACGTCATCCACATGACCCCGTCGCGGAAATACATCATCCACATGACCCCGTCGCAGAAATACGTCATCCAAATGACCCCGTCGCGGAAACACGTCATCCACATGACCCCGTCGCGGAAAGACGTCATCCACATGATCCCGTCTCGGAAAGACGTCATCCACATGACCCCGTCACGGAAACACGTCATCCACATGACCCCGTCGCGGAAATTCGTCATCCACATGACCCCGTCTCGGAAATACATCATCCACATGACCCCATCTCGGAAATACGTCATCCACATGACCCCGTCTCGGAAATACGTCATCCACATGACCCCGTCGCGGAAATACGTCATCCACATGACCCCGTCACGGAAATACGTCATCCACATGACCCCATCGCGGAAATACGTCATCCACATGACCCCGTTTCGGAAATACGTCATCTACATGACCCCGTCGCGGAAATACGTCATCCACATGACCCCGTCGCGGAAACACGTCATCCACATGACCCCATGCGGAAATACGTCATCCAACGACTCCGTGGAACACGGCCAAAGTTAACCTTGACCCTGTGGAAAACGCCCGGAGTAACTTCTGACGCCGTGAAATGCGGATAATGTCAATCTCATTAAACACTTACGGGTCCTCTCGACTCATAAGGAAGAAAATTCTCTTATAAGATCCTTACGACTTATAAGGGAAAAAGCGCTTTGGAATCCTCACGATTCCTAAGGAGAAAATACACCTACGAGATCCTCTCGACTCGTAGGGAGAAAAGTCTTTATTGGACCCTCACGGCTCATGAAGTTGAAAAGTCTTAGGTAGCAGATCTGAACCTGCTTCCTAAGCCATCACTACCTCTCAAAGAATTCAAAACAGAATGCTCTCTATTATCTACAGGCTACGCTTACTAAGGTAACAAGCCAGCAACAAAGAAAAGAGAAGAAAGTAGTAATAGAACAAAAAAATATGTATCTTTTATTCATGAATTCAGTGTGGTACAAGTTGAATCGTATGAAAGAATAAAAAATGGATACATATTATTCAAAGATTACAAGCGAAACAGCTATTGAGAAGGAAGCGTTTTCAATAAGTCCGCAAGCTGCTCTCGCACTCCTTTCAGTGCCTTCTCGTGATCAGCCGCCGCGGCCAGCCCCGCTTCAATTCGAGCCCTTTGCTGCAAGCATGATGAAATCTTCTCATCGATTTCCCGTTCGGAAGCTTCACGACTCTGTGTAACCCGGTCAATAGAGTCGAGCTTACGCCTCAATACAAGCCCGTCCGAGATACATTGCTGCAAGGTGTCGAAAGCAACTCTCAGTTGCATGGCGTTCGCTTTAACTTGGGCGTGCAGCCGGGCAGATTCACCCGAAGTCTCCTCACGTTCCTTCCGCCTCAAGCTTGCTTCTTGTTCAAAATGGTGGAGGAAGGACACACTCTGCTCAACCCATGCAGCCCGCTGGGAGTTCAAAGCCTGAATCTCAGGGGTAGGACACATAAGCTCAAGCTCATGCAGGAAAGCCTCAATCTTCCTGCAGTGGTTAACCCAAGACTCAATGACGCCTTCATTATGGAAGTTCACAAGCATCGCCAACATTGGATTAATTTCGGCAGCAAAATCTACAGCAAATGTAGGGGCCTCCACGTCAAGCTCTTCGATGTAATCGTTCAACATACGCAGACTGGTCACAGCACCTTTTGAGGATGGACGTCTGGAAAAGGGCCCTGCCGGCATTATAACGCGAGACTCGAACGGGGCTGGAGTCGATGTGACCGCTACAAAATAAATCACAATCAGATGTCGGATCAAGAAATAAAGAAAATACACGAACAATAGAGTCTACTATACCGGCTGCAACAGGGGGCAGAGCTGGGAGTACCGGTGGCGCAACGATACCCTCGTCCCCTCCTTCAATTTGTAAGGCTACAAGTAATACAAAGAAGAATTAGCAATGATATGGCTGCCCGTTAAAAAAAAGAAAGGACGTCGGTTAGAAAAGATACTCACCGACACCAGCGGGTGGACTAATCTCCGACGGGAAAGAGAAATGCGGATTCAACACCTGATACAAATGATCAAAAAGAACTCCTGCGAGATCACGATGATACTCATCTATAGCCTCGGCTAAGACCAACTTGCGTGCGGTTGGAAACCACTCTTTCCTTCCCTAGCTATGCACCTCGCCCTCCTGGATGGTCAGTACATGAAAGATGCTGTCCTCGATTTAAATTTATCACAAACCCATATCTTCCAGCATTTGAGAAGATATAAGAGAAGACGGAGGGGCAACCACCATCAAAGCAACAACTAGCGATGCTTTCTCGGGTGGCACAACCTCAACGCTCGCCACGCCTGCAATAGAAACAAGAGAAATACTGTCAGGAGAGATTGAAAGGGATTGCAGAATAAAAAGTAAAGCAATGACCCAAAGTCTACCTGGTGAGTCGCCGGTCGGAACCGCGACAAGAGCGTCACTTGATGCAGTGACTGCTTCACCCTCCTCCATCGGAATGGTTTCGCCGCCCATGGCTTCATCCCCCGACTCCACGAGAATCGTCGTGATACTCGCAACGCCCGGCAACGGCAAGGAACCGCAAGGGGAAAGAGCGACGATTGGGGCAGTGCCCGACTCTTGAGAAAGGGTGGCTATCTCGGGCTCTGCGGCTGTAGCCGTCTCACCCACCACTACCTCGAGCTCGGCAATGGTAGCCATCTCACCTACCACTACCTCGGGCTCGGCGATCGTGGCTGTCTCACCTGCGGCTACCTTAGGCTCGGTGGCTGCCGCCATGACAGCCACCACCTCCTTGGCAAGACTCGGCCCTGCAAGATAAGATATATGAGAACCTGAAAGTTAAAACTTTGACAGAACAACCCAATGTCACGTTACCTTGAGTCGACTTTTCGATTGCTTCCCGAGCGGCACGTGCTGCCTGTATGTGGGCAGTGGACAAGGCAGCCGGAGCATATTTTGAAGGAGTAGGGGCAGGGGTAGCGGTGCTCGAACCTGCACCCGCGGCCAAGGCAGCACTACGCTCCCTTGTCGCGCGCATTCTACGCTTCCTTTCCGCTCGGGCCATGAGAGCGGATCTTCTAGAAGCCTCCATCAATAGGGCGTCATCGTCGATGCCAAGGGTTACCTCTTTCGGTCGTTTGAATAAGGCCTATTTCGGCAGTGCTGAGGAGGCCGGGACTTCGATGGATGGAAGCATCTGCGCATCACCTTGCGGGATTGGCATTGTAGTCCCTGCGATAAGATAAAAAGGGGTCAGATTGTCCATAAGAAAGGAGAATGAAGATGCAATGAGCCGAGAAATACCAATGCCCAGCAAAGCGCGGGTCCTCTCCTCCTCCTCAAAGGTCCTAGGGGAAGCCGCTAGAGCCTCTTCAATGGAAAAGCCTATTACAGAAGGAAAAATGTCTGCCAAAACATGATAATAAAAATATAATGCAATAACAGAAGTTACGGCTTATACTTACTTGATTGCGCGAGGATGGCCATTCCCGCTTTGTGGCTTGTTGATCGCACAGAAGCTGCAATGGCGGCCTCGAGATCAGTATCGTCC
Organism: Agapanthus africanus; assembly: GCA_030015575.1. Taxonomy (NCBI): domain Eukaryota; kingdom Viridiplantae; phylum Streptophyta; class Magnoliopsida; order Asparagales; family Amaryllidaceae; genus Agapanthus; species Agapanthus africanus. Next base: position 792,939,629 of record CM057340.1, on the reverse strand, counting down.
GATGCTATGAATAGACCTTCGTTGGTCCCATATTAGCTCAGACCCTCGCTATAAGGAGCATGAGGCTCCAGGCCGAGTACAGTGTCTACAGAGAGGATCGACTTCTTCTTCCTCTTCTGCGAGCGAGCTCCAGTCACAGCCAGCACAAGCTTACGCTTGGTGGGCACTTTGGGGCGATGAGTCCCGATATCTGAACCCACGCCAGACTTAGGGGAAGCTACATTCACCATCTCCACGGGAGCACGGGGCACTGGTAGTACATCCACCGTCTCTATGGGAGCACGGGGCACCGGTAGCTCAGGCCTGTTGTGGGGGACTTCAATCACGGCAGCTTCTCTTAGCGGAGGGAGGACAATGGTCCGTCGCTTCGAGGGGACGTTTCGATCACCAGCAGGGGGTGCACCCTTGCGGTCGAGTAGCAGTCACTTCTCCTCCCTGATAACAGCACCCATTGCATGTTGGTACCAGGCCACGTATACATTAAGGGCTTTCGGGACATAACTCGGTTCGCTGATAAAGAAGTGAGACCCTGTGTTCAGGCGCATAAAATGATGCAGCGCACTCTGCATTCCCTCTTCAGTGGCAGCAGGTTCTAGCAGGAAAGCCTCCAGCGGGACTCCCTGATTGTAACTCAGCTGTTGGGCAAAACGATGTGGGTTGTATCTCATGAATAGTGCCGAACCATTTTGCCTGAATACAAGAAAGCCTGGCCTGATGGAGTACAAATGAAGAATCTCCCGGGCTTTCAACACAGAGGCCCTGTCTTTAAAGATGTCTCGCAATGGCAGCACCGCTTTTGAAATTTCCTGGCAGATGGTCAAGACTTTGTCTGTGAAAGACATACCATCTCCGACCGTGCGCGGACGAAGAAGCAAGCCCCTAGCTTCCCGCGGTGACGGACTCACGATGGAGGCGTCAACCATCCGCATTATCCGAGGGAACTTGCATCTGTCGTAAAAAGAAGGTCTTTTGTGAATGCCAAAGACCCCAAGCACGTGCAGCTCCATCTATGAAGTGAAGTAATGCATTGGGAAGTTGGCAGTATACACCCCTGGTTCAGTGGTATCCGCTGCTAAGCTAAGATCGTGATATAAGTGGGATAACCCGGCGATCCCGACGGCCACATGTATTCCGGCAACCATGCGATGCGCGGGGTAGAAGACAGAAGGCCTCATATAACGAGGATGCATAGGAAGCGCGAACCATCTTAACCATAAATTGAGGAACCCAAGAAAGAACGCTTCCTCATCAATGCCCGGAGCGGTGATTTCTGACAGAGGGACGATCGCGACGTCAAGAAGAAAGAAACCATTTTGATCAGCTTCCAGTATCGGCCGACGGTCCAAACCAAAGCCGAAGGGATCATCAAGTTTAGCAAACTTTTCGCCTTGTCGCGACTAAATTTCCGGGCGAAGAAAACGGGCAATGAAGTCCGCAAAGCTGACCTCTCGGCCTCCGGATTCAAGGAAGAGGCTCTCATACATATTCAACACCTTTATCAGACTTGGGAACTGGTGCTGAATGGCGTTCTCTGAGGTATGGCCCATCACCACTGGCTTGGTGGTAAAATGATATTCATCCGGAGGAAGCAGCTCCTCATAGTGCTCCCCCCTAACCGGTAAACCAGAAACCTCGGCAAATTCTTCCAAGGAAATGGAGACCTCTCTATCCAATAGGAGGAAGGTATGGGTCGGGATGTTCCACTGCTCCAAAAACGTCTTGATCCACCATGTGGGAGGTGCAGAATACTGGAACAAGGAAGCGTAAACCGCAGGGTATAAGCCGAGCTTTAGTAGCTGCGATTTCTTTGCCGACAAGATATACCGGGCCCACTGCAAGTACCCGGCCGGATGACGGGGAGTTAGCCCGATGTTACAGGACTTTCCCCAAGGGCGTGACTCGTCCTGACATATGCGCCGCCCTAGGGTATCCAAAGCCCCCGGCGGCTGCACGGGTACTGTGGCGATCGAAGGCTGAAAGAGGCCCTCCGAAGTCTAATTAACCACCTCCACGGCATAGTTCACCGGGGATGCATCTGCATACGGGATCGCCGAGATAGGCTCCGAAGGCGTCGCACAAGAAAAGCTCCGGCGGCCTCTGTTAATCTGATTGTACCATCTACCCCACAGGTGAAGATTCTTGTATTCCGGGCCGTAGTCTTTGATCAGTGCGAGAACCTCTCGTTCTACAGGCGCCTCAGGAAATCCGCCTTCTGATCGGATGAACGGAAAGGAAGTGTCGAAAGACACGTCGCCTGCGCAAAAAGGGACAAAAGTCAACTGTCAGTGTTATAATTCTGAAACTTGGTACTTTAAAATTTGTACCACACTGCAACGTAGTGGAGAGGGACCAAAGGGGGCCCCACAAAATCTAGATGACAATTCATCAATTAATAATTAATAAAACAGCCTCATCATTTGATGAGACTGTTAATTAAATGAGGAGATCCTCAAGAAAATTCTCATTAAATGAGAGATCCCTCGGGAAGAGGAGTAAATCTCTCTTTGAGAGCAATGCTCTGTGACAGAGTGAAACTTGTCAAACTCTGATCATGAGAGAATCAAAATTCCTCAAGAGCCTGGCTCTGTAAAGATGATAGAAAAACCCATCAGAAAAAAAATTAAAATCAATTTTTAAAATTAAAAATTCTAAGATCTTCAAGATCTATGAACAAACTCTAAGAGTTCTTTATGAGCAAAGCTCTGTTCATGGGTTAAGAAACCCTGAAACAAGATCTCCTTAGATCTATGGGTTCATGATTTGAAAGAGAGCAAAGCTCTATTAGTGAAACCCTAAAAGGGTTTTCTTTAGATCAAAGATCTATGAAGAGCAAGGCTCTGTTAATGGGTAAAACCCTAGTTTATTAAAAGATTTAATCTTTACCTAAGTTTTGACAGAGTTTTGACTCTTAAAATCTCTTAAGATGAAGAGCTATGTTCTGAATAAAAATTCTCAAAGAAGAAGATGAACAGAATCATCTAAGGGACCAAAGGTCCTATTTATAGGTATTGAAATGCCTCTTCAATTTCTGAGTTGATCCAAGGGCGCAGATGCTGCCACCGCTACACTCACATGTGGGCCACGTGAGCGCAATGGTGGGGGGCATTTGTTTCCCCAATCAGAGCAAAGCTCTGTTTGAAATTCGAATTTCAAAAATTGAAGCAACGGTTCAGATCCAGCGCTAGGTGCGCTGCGCCCTGGGCAGCGCACCTTGTGTGCGTTAGCGCTAGGCGCGCTGCGCGTCACGTGTAAAACACGGATGCGCTAGCGCAGGGCGCGCTGCGCTCTGAGCAGCACACCACGTGTCAAACACAGGTGCGCTAGCGCAAGGTGCGCTGCGCTCTGAGCTGCGTGCCACGTGCAAAGCACGGATGCGCTAGCGCTGGAATTAAAAATTCCCCACCCTTAGATCAAAAGATCTAATAATAATAATAAATCATTAATTAATCAGAATTAAAATTCTGTTATGGAAAGATTTTCCAATCTTTTTAAAAGCAAAAAGATTGCCTTCTGTAAAACAGAAGCCCTAGGATCAAAGATCCAATGGTGGGAAACATCCCCAAATCAATCAGAGAAAGATCTCTTTAACTAATTCAACAAATCAGCTTGCCCTATATAAAGGCCCCAAGACTTCAAGTCTGATATAGAGAAACCCCCATAAATTTTGAGAAACTCAAAGATAAAGAGCAAGCTCTTGCAAGAAGATACTTCTTCAAGGTAAAGATGATGAATGATGAACACCGAGATAAAATCATCTTATAAAAAGAAGAATCTTTTTCTTCTCACATATCATAGATCTTCAAGACAAAAAATCTTTCACAAAAGAGATCAAAAGATCTCATCATAAATTAAAAGAAGAACATATTCTTCTCACAGATCATGGACTTATAAAGACAAAGCCTTTCATCAAAATAAGAGATTGAAAATCTCTTCCTGCAAAATAAGAACTGTTGTTCTTAAATCTTGAGACAAAGTCTCTTCTAAAAGAAAATAAATTTGTTCCCAGATCATAAAATTGATCAAATGCGTTTTGCGCTCTTGAAATAAGCCTTGCACTCTTGAACTGCGCTTCTGCTCTCTCTGAACCGGCTCTTAGCGCCAAATGCGCCACGTGTCAACCACGTGTGCGCCAATTAAACAACTTGCGCTTTGCGCTTCTGAAATAGCGCACCGCGCTCATGGGCTGGCGCTCAGCGCCAAGCGCACCACGTGTCACTCACATGTGCACCACTAAACTAGTGCTCTGCGCTCATAAATTGGCATCAGGCGCTCATCATCTGGCGCAAAGAGCCAAGCACGACACGTGTCAACCATGTGTGCGCTACTTGGCAGAAACGCATTGCGCTCTTTAACTGGCGCAAAGCGCCAAGCGCGACACGTGTCCTCCACATATGCGCTACTTGGCAGAAGCGCATTGCGCTCTTTAATTGGCGCAAAGCGCCTAGCGTACCACGTGTTGCGCCGACAGAATATAAATTGTTCTTTAATAAGCCGGAGCTCTGATGAATGCTCTGCATTCAATAAAGACAAAAATTTTGTCAAGATATAATGCTCAGCATTATTAAAAGAGCCAAGCCCAAATAAAGGCTCAACAGCCCAAAATAAAATGTTAAACATTTATTGGACTTAGCCCAAGATTGGCCATAAGTCCTCAACTCATATTAATTGAGCCCATCTTCTCATGAATATTTTAACAGATTTTAGTCCCAAATTGGACTACAGATCTTCCAACCAACTCACACCGGTTCGAGGGTACATCTCTTTACTCCTCTGATATTTGTCGTTGTAATCTTTCAACGTCTTCAGAGAGGTGATGGGTCCTGACAACCACACATTTCTACGGACTGTGGGGTCCTTAAACTCACGGACTATAATGTCCTTAACCTGGACTGTGAGGTCCTTAAACTCACGGACTATGATGTCCTTAACCTCGACAGCGATGTTTTTAAACTAACATTGGACCGAGATGTCCTTAAACTAATATTGGACCGAGATGTCCTTAAACTAACAATGGACCGTAATGTCCTTAAACTAATCGACTAAACTGGCTTTAATTACCCCTCGCTTTTGGAGTGAGGAAACCTCCGAATGACGGATAAAACTGGTCATGCGAACTCAATATGCAGTGCGAATGTGTTGTGTTTTGAAGAGGACTAAGACGTATCGGGAGAAGCGCCCCGTTAGAAATTTATTCTAACGGAGGACGTGTTTTGAGTATGGAGCGTGAGGGAAAAAGAGAGGTGAGGAATATCCTAAGGACGCGTGAGTAGCGCGTGGGCGCTGGGTGCCCACGGGTCACGTGAGTGGTGCGTGGACGCCCGCGGGTCACGTGCCAAGCGCATGGGTGCTGGACGCCTATGGGTCACGTAAGTGGCACGTGGACGCTGGGCATCCGCGGGTCACCTGCGCAGCACACGACCGCTGGATGCTAGCTGGTCACGCGCGCGGCATGCAACCGCTGGAAACACCAGCGGAGAAAGGGGCTTAGCTCTTTGGCTGGGAGTTGAACTCCCAAAGGGCTTTGGAGTTGAACTCCTAAACAGGAATTAGGTATAGATTTGGAGTTAAACTCCCAAAAGATTTTGATTTTGAGTTAAACTCTTATGTAAGAAATTGGATGTGGATTTGGGGTCAAACTCCTAAAAGACTTGGATTTGGAATTAAACTCCTAAAAGGTCTGGATGTGGAGTTAAACTCCTTTAAGCATTTGGATCTTGGAGTTGAACTCCTCGAAGATCTTCGGAGATGATCAAAGGGAACCCATTTCTTCACCCTGGAGCTTTGGATCCTCCCAAAGTGGGATTTGAGAGTTGGGTCTTCTTCCTCCTCCTCTCCTTTTGCTGGATCTTGGAGAAAAAGAGATGTGACATTAAAAATCTTCCTTTTAGGGATTTGATGGAAGATCTGAACTCTCCCTCGAGGGTTTTATAGTGAAAAACCATTTCTTTTTTGAAAAAGAAAAGTTAAACTTTTGATTTAATTGAAAATGAAAAGAAAGAGAGAGAACTTGAGAGAAAGGAGATGGAGGCACAAACCCTTGAATTTTTGAAAGAATGAAAGTTATTGATTTTTTCATCATGTTTGTTTTTTATAGGCTACACACTTTTCATATAACCCCTTGGGCATTTTCATATGGCAGTTGTGCCACCCCATACCTTATGTGCTTATTTCTTTTTGCAAGACGTTCGACATCAGTTCGTCTCCCATTTTCGACGGAAAACAAGGAGCATGTTTGATGATGGGAGCATGCATGAGGCGTTTAGGAAAGCGATGAGGAGCGCACATATATAAAGGGGAGCTCACAAGAAGGTGCTGGAGGTGAATGATGAGGGTGAGATAAGTTGGGGGTGAGAATGAAAATGTATAAAATAACTTAACCATGGTAGCCCTGAATAGATGACTAGACTGACCCCAAGCTAGCCGAGTTAGGATATTAGCTAACAGTAATGATTTGGGTGGAGATTTTAAAATTATGAGGATTTGGGTGGGTTATTTCAAAATAGACAAGTTTTGATTAGGGTAAATCAAAATAGCCCTTTTAATAATTAATAACTTATTAACATGTAAACTAATTATAATAAAGAATTACATTTTAGCATATAAACAAATTATGATAAGAGGAAAATGGGTATGAGTTTTGCGGCCTTTTATTTAAAATGAGCCCTCGCCCAAAAACATATATACCCCCGTGTATTTCATCAATCCAAACTGGTTATCTTGATCTACATATCATGAAACTCTTATGTATAGAAAATCTCGGGATTTAAAGATGTTTAACGTGTTTTTCAAGCGACCGCAATTTTCCTATACCGATAAACCGTTAATTTTTCTATTTGCTTAATGAATGCGGCGGAAGTCTTTAAATTCCGAGATTTTTTGTATATAGAAGTTTCATGATACGTAGATTAAGATGGCCAGTTTGGATCGGTGAAATATACGGGGGGTATAGAGTTTTGGGGTGAGAGCTCATTTTAAAAAAAAGGTTGCCGGCTTATATCCCTTTTCCTCGGTATAATAATTAATAAAAAAATTAATGGCCAAAATCTCTTAAATAATTACCCATAAAATATTTTTTTTGTTCTTGTAATTCTTATAAATATGTCATTAGTAAAGAATATGTAAATACAAAAATACTTTTTCTACCGCAATTTCTCTACCTAAAAATTTACCAAAGAGACAAACACAATGGATCCACCTGTTTGACACCATTATCTTGATATTGTGGGTCTTACCATTTTGTCTTTTGGGTAAAATTTTGGATTGACAAATTGCAGTTAGGAAAAGCATTGCTCATGTAAATAAATATAAGTCCAAAGACAAAATAGGAAAGTGTCACGACCCAAAATTGTAACTTTTTAAAGCTAAAATAAGTGAAAACCACCAGGATATCTAAACTAACACTACTACAACTAAACATAAACATTAAAAAACTATTAGCATAAGTTTTAATAGCTAAAAAAGTAGCTTTTATATAAAACTAGGTTTTCATGGCAATAAAAGTTAAAATTTGAAATCAAAAGGGTTTACCTTGGAAGATTTATGCAAACGAGGAGATCCAAGGCTTAAATGAAACTACTTGAAGGATTGAGATGGCTTTGCTTGAAGTCTTGAAGTGGTTTCTAGTTGGGGATTGATCACTTGGCAGTCGAGAGAAATATATGAAAGGAAGTGAGAGTTAATCGGGTTTGAGTTAGAGAGTGAGAGATAGAGATAAGGTTAATTTGTGTGAGATTGAGATGGATAATTTTAGAGAAGAAGAAAAGAAAAAGAATATGTGTACATATAGCATGGTGATCCCATGCCATCATCTCCCATCATTTTATTTTTCACCATGCCTCCCTCTCCCATTTTTCAACAACCATGTTGATAATTCCCAAAGTTTTATTTTAGAGAAATAAGGAAAAATGAAAATATTATAATATGGTTACCATGGCGTAAAAAAATTAAGTATAAAAGAATGTATTAGTTTTCTTTTAAAAAAATTAGACATAACACATAACCTAATTCTATAAATGTTATCATTTTATTAAAACTCATTATATCATTATTTAAATTCTAAAATAAATATAATAAAATTATGAAATGTTACAATATTCTCCCCTTAATTAAATTCGGTTCCTGAATTTAAATTAAATCCAAACCTGAAAATATTTTATCCAATCATATATCAAAAAGGCTCCAAAGTCCCATATAAGTAAGAAATACTTTGATGCAAAGTGCGTGTACGAAAGCAAAAATGTGATACTCGGATAACTAAACCAAAATAGTCAAAATAACTGACATTGATGTATACCATTTTCATCGTCGGTAAGTGCCTGAGCACCCTGAGCAGTCAGAGCAAATACTCTCGTTTGCCATCCGCCCACGGCCTGACGTCCTCTACCTCTGGATTCTTGTTCTCTCTGCACAGGACCACCATATCTATCAACCCTTCGATTCTCGGATGGAACCGGAATAATAAATGGTGGAGAGGGAAAGGAAGAAGAGCAGCTCTCTGGGGCCTATCCTGTTTTGACGCCTGATGGGATAGTCTCTGGCTTTATGGCCGAGCCTCTCACAATTAAAACACAACTGGGCTGGCCTTAGCATGCAATAGGTGTTGAATGACTACTCTCGGGGCCATTCCCTCACACCACCGCTCTCTTGCTCAAAAGACAGAGCCTCAACAAGAGCTCGCTTTGGCTTTGGAGTCACTCCAATCTCAGGATGGTGTTCCTCCATCTGTATGGCCACATCCATTCCAGTAAACACCAGAGGCCTGAGCTTCATGAACTCGAAAAGCGACACATCAATAGTCTCAGTCACATAAGGCACAGCTGATCTCTGAGCATCAGGCTGCACAAAGATCTCCGAAGCTGGCTGCGCAACGAATATGTCTGGGTCCTAATAGTCTCAGCTAACGACCCAATCAAACGATGCAGATTCTGAATGCTCACCTCCAAACGAGAAATCCCATCGAAAGAATGAAGATCAACATATTCCTGTGTCATTAGAGTACCATCCTGGTCAGTCCTCATCTCAAATGAGCCTACCCTGACCTCATTTCTAGCTGCAGCCCTCTCGGCTTGCGAAGACTTTGGCGGCATGGTGACTGGAACAAGAAACGATCAAAGGTCGGTTTTCAAATCTTAACGAAATAACAATACAATGCTACCAAATCGGAAAAGAAAAAAAGAATCACAAAAGAATTTGAAAATACATCCTAAAGTTACTTAAGCGGAGTACCGTATCATAAATATACCGTGAAAAATATTTACACTACGTAACTCTACTTAAGTTACCTACTCCATCATACCAAGGACAACATACGTATCGAGAGTTCAGGTTTAAGACCCCCAAGGTCAAGTCTAAATTCCGCAAGGTTAAATCTAGGGTTCGAAAGATCATACACCAGACTCCACATGGTTAAACCTAGACTCGACGAAGGTAAGTCTAGTGCTCTGAAACCAACTTTGTCGTGACCCAAAATTCTAACTCTTTCAAGCTAAAATAACTGAAAACCACTAGGATAGCTAAACTAACACTACTACAATTGTAACAACCATAAACTTTCTGTACAATTTTTTCAAAATTACAGAAAGATATACTTTTGCTTGAGCACAAATTATAAGTTTGTTTTGTTTTTGAACAGCAAGAAAGAGCTTGTAGCTCACTAGTAAGACCTTACACTGGTGAGCCAAAGCACCAGAGTTCAAATCCCATCAGCCACACATTATTTTTATTTTAAATTCTTTTAATATTTTAGAAGTCCAAGAGTCTACACGTACACAACACGTAAACTGAAAAGTCACACATAAAACAAACGCGTCCAATACAGTAGACCAAGTACAGAGGACACATGGCAAGGAGATGGACCCCGACTCGGCCGACTCGGGCCGGTGGAACGGTTGACTCGGTCGGCGCCGCCGGGTCAACTCGGCCCAATCCCATATTTTCTTCTGTCCCCTGCACCCTTTGGACTACCCCACTCCTCCTGCACTATTTAAATTCTCTGCAATTAAACAGAGAATTAAAATACCCCCTTTTAATTTTTTTAATGCAAAATTAAATACAATTTTTATCATACCCTTTCACTACCATAAACCCTAGATTTTTCTATAAATACCACACCTAAAATCACCCCTCCTCACTCCCAAATCTTTGCTCAAACTCTCAAGAAAATTCCCAAGTTTTTTTGTGTGCAAGTGGTGTTAGCAAAGGGCGAACCTCCGACGAACTTCCAACGGCAATCCGAGAAGTTTCCGACGACGAAACGACGCACCAGCACCTTCCATCTCTTTCTCTTTCCCTTCTCTAGCTAATCAACCCGTAAGTCCCCCTTCTCTCTCTCATTTTCCATTCTCAAATTCTTAATTCTGAAAACGTGTCGGAAGCGGAGTTATCCGGCTTCCGATTCTCTTTTCTTTCAAAAATACAATATTTTCTTAATAACAAACCTACAACTTTTGATATATTATTTAATACTCATTAACTAAGACAATAGAACAAGTTTGACATTTAAAATGATAACCATAGCTTGTTTTATTTCAATTTTACATTAAAATATCTTTATATTTCATATCGATATGTTTATACCTTTTAACCATGCTAGCTTTAGAAAACTCGCGAGATAATGACCTAGCTCCTCACAACATTCATATGTAACATAGCATGATGAAATTTGGGAACATAGATTTGGGAAAAATACGACTTTACACATAACTGCCTCCGACTTATAAAACCTTTTTCTACAAGATGTGTATTTTAAAAAATCTTTGCAAATGCGCCTCTACAACCCATTTTGCGGAACCCGTTCGGGATGGTGCGGATTATCACACATCCTCGAATTTAGTAGAGTGAGATGCAGACCTCCGCAAGGAGCATACGATCTCAAAAGATTTAAAATACAATTTTCTTTAGAAATTGTGATTTTTATTATAATTAAAACTTGTATTTTTAATAAATAAATATATATGTAATGAATATCAAAATATTTATTTTTAATATTTATAAAATTCCACATTTCCAAAATTCAAGAAAAATATCTCATTTACAAGAAAATACCATACAATTCCAATATTACAAATAAATACCATATATTATGAAATTAGGCTTTATTCACTAGAAATGCTATATTGATAAAATATACATCCATGAAAACTCTAAAGAAAATAATAAAATACTTTAGGTGTATTTTGAAAATTATACAAAATTATTTTTATATAAACCCCTCAAGTTATACTAAATTACAATAAGAACCCTAGTAAATATAGGTTTAAGCGAGACTAGTCTCTTGAGCCTCAGGGAGCCGGAGATATGGGTGCTTACCTATTTAAGATAGAAAACTTAACAAACGGTGTTATCAACACGGTAATCGTCTTTGAAAAAAACACAAATCCTGCCGTCCATGTACAGCGGTTACCGATAGCACCAAAACATAATTCATGATTCAATTTCTTTTCAAATTGTCTGGCTCAGACTGAGTCTCATTATAATCAATCTGACTTGAATATGATTCAAGTACAAATTATAATTCAACATGAATCCATGAATCTATATATTCAATATGTTCAATCTAATTAATCTATATTGACCGAACCGAACCATGGATATACATCCATCTACATGATTCTCCGGTTACATCCATTTACTGATATCATGGTTTCGGCAAGTTATCCATTTGTACAATTCAATTTACAAGACAATACAATACAAATAATACAAACAAGATATCGCCGGATTTATAAGGGGTAGATTGGTACGGAAGGTGTTAGAAGTAGCACGAGACTGCAACCATAATACACCTAACTTGAATTCAATTGCCGTTGTACCATGGCTGAACGGTTCCTTGTACTCCTGATACCTCAGTCTCCGGGGTAAGTGAGACTCCTCTCGTATACACTGGCATCTTCTGTACCAAATTACAAACAACAGCGTTAACATTAAATACAATATTATAACAATATACTCTCTATTCTATGTACTCCATTTACGGGACTTACCGAGCGATTTGTTGGTTGATGACATTCTCTTTCTTCTTCTTTGGAATGTCGTCAGGTGTTTCGGACTCATTGGAGATCGAGGCCACCAGCAAGAATTTTAACCAGCTAGCTTTCGACCCGGAGCTCTAGTTACTTGTACATTTCACTTCAGTACTTTTCATTTCTGTTATGTCATTGTTTAGGCATTGCGTTTCATTCCATATATTTACTTTTTAGATGTACTGTAAAAAGAATGTTAATAAATAAAGTTGTTGTTCAATTATATCTATTGTCTCTGTCTCTTGTGCATTTTATTTATATTACTTAGATACGCTTAGCGTGTTTACTTTAGAGTAAATACGTAGCGGTCTTGTCGCGTTCTCTGCCCGTACACTGGGAAGCGGGGCACGACAACAATTAAACATAAGCATTAAAAACTTATTAGCATAAGATTTAATAGCTAAAAAAGTTTCTTTTGTATAAAACTAGGTTTTCATTGCAATAAAACTTTAAATTTGAAATCAAAAGGTTTACCTTGAAAGATTTGAGCAAATGACGAAATCCAAGGCTTAAATGAGCCTACTTGAAGGACTTGAGGTAGCTCTACTTGAAGTCTTGAAGGGACTTCTAGTTGGGGATTTATCACTTGGTAGTTGAGAGAAATATATGGGAGCGAGTGAGAGTTAATGGGGATTAAGTTTTTGAGAGAGCGAGAGATAGAGCTAAAGCTTGTGTGAGATTGAGAGCAATAAATTTTGAGAAGAAAAGAAAAGGAATATGTGTACATGTACTATGGTGATCCCATGCTTCCCTCTCCTATTATTTCATTTATCACCAAGCCTCCGTCTCCCATTTGTCAACAATCATGTTGATAGTTCCCAAAATTTTATTTTAAAGCAATAAAGAAAAGTGAAAATATTATAATATGGTTACCATGATATAAAAAAAATTAAGTAGAAAAAATGTATTAGTATTCTTTAAAAAAATTAAATATAACACATAACCTAATTCTATAAATGTTATCATTTTAATAAAACTTATTATATCATTATTTAAATTCTAAATAAACATAATAAAATTATGAAATGTTACAGAAAGCACAAAAATATATATTGCTTTGGCAAAGATACCAATTTTAGCAAATGATTCTTTTTTGTGTTCCTATTCACTCATCTTTGTATTATATTAAAGAAGGATGCATTAGAATTCATGTAGCTGTTATTTTCTTAAACGTGATTTGAATAGATTGTTGTAAGAATTATGTATCTATGCGCAACGGAAATCCAATACTTTAGTTTTAGGGTAGATTGAAATAGATCTATCCGACGTATATCAAATCACACGAAAAGAACATACAAGATTTACCTAGGTTCAGCGCAACTAGCATCTAATCTTACAAACCGCGATGAAAACTTCCACCTTGAGAAATAATCACAAGAGATTACACCAACTACTCACCTTCTTTACAAAGAAATACTCTCTCTCACAAAACCTCTCTCAATCCGCGACCGTGCATAGCCGCCTCTCCCACTCTAATCAAACTCTAAATTATTAGAGAATTATGGATTACCTCAAAATCTTAGATAAAGCCTTATATTTATAAGATAAATATATGCTTGGAGATAAATACATATTTAAAAAGATAAATATGAATTTAAACTAGAGATTAGATTTAAATATAAACTAAAGAGATTATATTTAAATCATAACTAATCCAGAATTTAAATTAAATTCAACAATCTCCACCTTGATTCAAATTCGCCTTAATCTCTTCACTTTCTTAACTCCTTGGAATTTTGTTCTCGTCGCTTTGTGCCCGAAGGCACCTCAACAATCAACTAAGCGAAGCTTCAACTTGCACCGGAACTATCTCATAAATGCGTTTGCCGGATTTTCATGGGTACTAGTATTTGTAAGAGACATTACCCTTTTCTCGATTTCTAAGAAGAACACTCTCATCTCTTGTGGAACTCCCATACTAAATAATCTTTGCAAATCGATGGTCTCCCTAACCGCCTACATGACAACTATTAACCATGATTTCATTGTTGAAACCGTGATACCAGCCTAAAGCGTCGATCTACTTGGTATTGCATCCGTGCCCACTATATAACCCGTCGTCGACCTCTATCTTCCCCTATCACCAGTGTAATCTATACTTGATGATAATATCGCCGAAAACCTGAAGTGTGCCTTTAAATGAAAAGACACAGGTCGAGCCTTCAACATCCTATATCGAGCTAGAATTTGCTTGATTCACTGCTGCAACCGATGTTACTCCTCATCTATGCCACTCTCCATGCTATGAATCAAACGTGCAATTTTTCTGCCAATTTCTCGATTCTCTTGCCTTGAAGACTCGTCCCTAACCACTCCTGTGCGTCGAACTGTCATCGACCTCTGCACCACTGACTCTAGTGGACTCTCCATCTGAATCAAAGTACCGACCACTTTATCTCTCGTAACCTGGATTGGGATTTTGAACTCCACCTCGCTTGGCGGCTTACCCGTTCTCTGTTCACCATCTGACCGAGTCTGTCTTCTACGAAGTATCGCAGACTCAATGAATTAATGTCACTTGGCTGATTACTCTACTTTGGGTCCCAGAACACCATGCTCTGTACCCTTTTGTTCTACCTTCAAAACCAATAAGAAAACATCTATTGACCCTCTGCTCATCGATACATCGAATTCCACGAAGCCCTGAGTAATCTCTAGCCCTTCCAGTCCATACTTTCTTAGAAATTTTTATATCTACCGTCGTCGATGGTGACTGATCAATGAGGTACTCGATAATAGATAGGGCTCCAACCCGAAACTCTCTCGGAAAACCAGCCGTAAGGCGTAAAGTTATGTTCTTCCCAATTGTCCGAACGATCTCCCCCCTGCAATGCCATATGACCGAGAATCTCCCAACGTGGTTTACTGATGCACGATCCTCTCCAGCCTGCACAATCCTATGAACTCCTGCGAAGCAAACCCTCCATCTAAATCGGAACGAAAAACCTCTATGCGCTTCCCGGACTGTTTTAGGTAGAAATGGTCAATAAGACATTTCTTTATGTAAACGGAATCCAACTTGTTTCACAATTTTGCCGCTGGTGTCTCTTATGTCACTTCGCAAAGAACTTTATTGACCATTGAAAGCTGGATCGAACTGTGAGATTTATCTACCATCTCTTCAATCTCAATTGTCGTGGTCGTCGCTGGAATCCTGTCTTTCGTAAAGACAATCTTGTGCATACCTTATTGCTTAAGCAGCGCCATCATCTTCAATCTCCATAGACTGAAACTCTTGCGTCCATCGAACCTTTCGATCTCGTAACTTGTAGCCGTCATCTCTCCAATCAACTCCAAAGCATGAACTTGACGCTCTGATACCGCATGTTTTAAGGATTACGTATCTATGCACAGCGGAAATGCAAGACTTTTGTTTTAGGATATATTGAAAAAGAACTATCCGACGAATACCAAATCACACAAAAAGAACACGACAACAAAAACACACAAGATTTACCTAAGGTCTGTGCAACTAGCACTAGTAAAATAGGGGGTTGCCCCTACGGATATTGTAATCCGTAGGGGCAGAAATAACTTGGCCCTACGGATTAATCCGTAGGGATAAAAGGTTGCCCCTACGGGCAAAGACGTCCAAGAATAAAAATATTAATTCTTAATTAGGTGTTTGCCCCTACGGAGCCGCAAACAAAGGACCTACGGATATGTCCGTAGGGGCAAGTAAATATCGATTTAACAAAATCCCAGATCGATCGCCTACGCTCACTTCCCTCTCTCTCGATCACGCGCGAAAATAAGCCCCAAATCGCCACGCCGTCGCCGCCAAGGTTGTTCTCCTCGTCGCCACCGCCGGTTTCGTCGCCACTGCAGTTCTCGTCGCCACCGCCGTTCAGGTCGTCGCCCCAGCCCCAGCAGCCGTTCAGGTGAGTAAATCTCGAGGTAAGTTAAAGAATTTATTGGATTATTTTGGGCTTAGGGTTCATGGCGCGCGAGTTGGGGTTGGGCTGGGGTCGCGGTCGCAGTCGGGGTCGGGTTAGGGTTGGGGCAGGGGCTGGGCTGCGGGGTCGGGTTCGGGGTCGGGGTAGGGTTAGGGTCGGGGTCGGGGAAGGGTCAATTGATCAAATTTTTTATTGGGGGTGCGGCTGGGGCTGCGGGCTGGGGCTAGGGCTGGGCTGCGGCTAGGGATAGGGTTGGGGCTGAGGCTGGGGCTGGGGCTGCGGCTAGGGCTGTGCGTCCTCCAGAGGGCGATCATAGGATCGGTGAAGTGAGGTGGCTGGATATGAGATACGATGGATTTCCATGTGTTCAATGGAATGCTGAGGGTCAGAGTCGGTTATTCATATATCTCCCAAAAAAGAATGAGTTTGTTATCAAAGGTGTATTGACTTCTACATCAAGGAATATCAGTTATATGTCATCCAGTGACTAAGTCTGTTTCTGGCCCAACCATATTTATGAATCGTTTCTTCTTTTTCCTTCTTACGTATATTTACTAGTTCAGACTGTATGCACCTCTGCAATCAACGCCGAGAACTTGTACATTATAGGTTAATAGACATATGCTATGAAATCACGGTGCATATCGAATTCATGATATGTTATAGTCCCTCATTATTTTTACTTTGGTGAGAAAGCAGTCGCTGGTGGCCACAAGCCATAGAATTGGCAGTTGTCCTACCTGCGATAACATCTTACAAATTATCAGTAGACATCTCTGTTATATTAATCTTTTAATGTCTGCATGCATGCATGTTTATTTGCATATTTCCACTTGTTTGTGCCATAGTTTTTGTGTGCATGTGTGCGTGTGTGCCACAGTTATATTTACTTCTACATCAATGAATATCAGTCGCATGGCAGGATTTAGTCCGGTTTTGGCCTAACCGCATTTATGAATTTGTCTTTTAGATGTTTTCCTAAGTGTCACATCGTTCTCACCCAAGTTTGTAAGCCATGTTCATTATTCTTTCAATTCTTTTAACTTGAATATGCCAGTTATTGTTCCGTTTACTATAAGGTTGCAACAAAGAGTCTCTGTTAGCACTTCCATGCACCCTTTACATGTTTTTATCATATCCACTCCTATCTATCCAGAAAGTCAACATCTTCTGGTATTTGTTTTCAAAAAGAAAAGATAAGAGAGGAAAAGATATTTGTCCGTCTCATATTTGAGCCATACTTTTGATTTTCTTGCAGATTCTGGGTTGATTTTCTGTGATAATTCATAAACATAGTAATATTTGTAATGTTTCTTCTTGTTAGTCTAGCTTTCCTCTTATGAATGCCAACACTGTTTTTGCCCTCCTTTTCTTCGGGGCACATGATATCTTGCACCTCTCCTCTCGAAAACTTATTTCTCTTTTATTTTATATATCTTTATTTTATTTTATCTTATTTGCTACGCTTTGTTTTGTTTTATTATATTTTTCCTCTGCTAATTATATTCTTCTAGATCATGTTTGCCTAATCTATCCGAGGCTTAGCATAATCTAGTTGCGATAAACAATTCCATCTTCTGCTACTATGGTGGCACTGAGAAACTTCCATTTAGAAATGACAGCACGTATTTTGTGGAAGTACTGTACATAAGTAAAACCACAACGGGCATGACAAATTTGTTGACCAGGTTCCGATTACTGTGTGAAAGTTGTTCGGATGAAATTCTAATTCTGGTGGAATTGAAACCGATAACCGGTTCATATGGTGATTTAGGCTGCTTCAGTGATATTTATGCCTACATTGATGCCTCAAGCAACGAATCAATGATGTGGATCACAAACTAATTAAATAAATTTTGAATACCAATCTGGACTGGGATTTGTGATTGGGGAGAAGTTTGTGTGCTCATGGGCATGGCACAAGTCTGGAAAGTACAACTTACAATGATCGTGTTCCAAATTAACGTAATTCAAATAGCAATTCCTTGGAATTTTTTAGTCCAGAGAATCTTGATCGAGTCTCAGTTCCATATTATTGCTAGTGGATGCGTTTTGTTCAAAGAGTCTTTTCCTTTTAGTAATTTTCCTTTTTAGGGAGTTTTCGACATTGAAATCTCACTAGTTGATAATGTTAAATGAGTTCTAGTCCTAATTTGCTACATTTTTTTATATATAGTAGATGGTGATACTTCTTTAAGTAAGAACAACCCTACACTTAAGCGAAATCATAAATCGAAACACACATATATAGAATACAACTCATACATGGGTATCCTCAAATCTAACTTTAATTATCGATAATTTATTTTTTTTCAACGATAAACGCACACACAAAGCATATACACGGATTTTCTCCTTTGTCAGTAACCATCCCGTTCTTAGATTTCTCAATATAGTCATCATAACCTACAATTTATATGATACAGTCTAACATGGCCCATGAGTACGCCAGGGTTATGGACTGGATGTATGTGAATTGGCAACAACGTATGCAACCTAAGTTTGTCACTGGAGTTTCCGCTTTCATTGAATTTGCACGCGCACTTAAAATAACAACCTTTATACTAAAAAATTATGTATGCCATTACTTAGTAGTTTATGGTTTTTAGACGCAAAAGCCATTTGAGAAATACTTTTCCTACCCACTATTAATCCATATTCTCAATATAGTCATTAAATTTGCACGCGCACATAATAAGAAGGAGAAGACAGTAATGTGGCAAAAGAAGAAGGAGAAGACAGTAATGTGGCAGAAGAAGAAAAAAATGACATTCCTTGTTCTCTGTTTTAGCATCAATCTTCTGATATGAACTAATGATGGCTTTCACATAGGCTTTTCCCTTTAGAGACTTCTTAGTGTCCAATAGAAAATATACATCAGATTTGTGCAGGTCAGGTTCTTCTATGACTTTCAAGAGTCTCAACTGATTCTGTAAATTACACCCTAGTTGGGTTTTACCACTTCTCACTGCAGGTGCGCTCTCTAATATCCATTTTGAATGTAATATTATCGATATTCAAAATGGATATTAGAGAGCGCACCTGCAGTGAGAAGTGATAAAAGTATCACCCAACAAGAGTGTAATTTACAGAATCAGTTGAGACTCTTGAAAGTCATAGAAGAACCTGACCTGCACAAATCTGATGTATGCTTTCCATTGGACACTAAGAAGTCTCTAAAGGGAAAAGCCTATGTGAAAGCCATCATTAGTTCATATCAGAAGATTGATGCTGAAACAGAGAACAAGGAATGTCATTTTTTTCTTCTTCTGCCACATTACTGTCTTCTCCTTCTTCTTCTGCCACATTACTGTCTTCTCCTTCTTATTATGTGCGCGTGCAAATTCAATGACTATATTGAGAATATGGATTAATAGTGGGTAGGAAAAGTATTTCTCAAATGGCTTTTGCGTCTAAAAACCATAAACTACTAAGTAATAGCATACATAATTTTTTTAGTATAAAAGTTGTTATTTTAAGTTTTCCCTTATAGAGATATGATCTAACTGCATCTATAAACTATAAGTGTGCAGAAAATTATGATAAGAAACCATAAGAAAGGGTCGTAGCCATGCATAACCTTGAATCTACATACCAAATCATGCAAAAGCATGCACTTATTGTCACCTTGCCTTGGAATATAAAATATCTTGGAAGACTATAAGCGAGCATTTAAATCTTGATAGCTTTTGACTTCAACATATATTTTTCTCAAGTACCATGAAATATACTTCCTCCGTATAAACCGTTTTCAGGAAGATGGATTAATAATGACAAATTATCCATTGTGGCTCACTAGGTTAGTATTTTCTCTTCTATTGACCATCTTACTAATCTGCTTGGTAAATTTATTCGGAACCGGCTGCGAATCATTAAAATACATGCATAAGAAAGAAAGCTAAAATACAGATATATAGCATACCGATACATCGAAACTTCAAAGTTGCGATGGCAATCCAGAGATATTTATTTCTACACACGTGGTGCGCGTGCGAATGCGTCAGGCATCATGGACAAATATTTCAGAACATGGAAAGTATTATTCGTATAAAGTAATTAAAACTTTTAAACACCTTGGGTAGATATTTTCTTAGTTGATACAATCATATCATGAGGACTAAATTTAAGCTATTATACATATGCATATGTATTTTTCTAACCTAATATATCACACACACACACACACACACACACACACACACACACAGAGAACACCAGTTTGGTAGAGAAATCAGCTAGCAGGACCCTGAAGAAATGGAGTCCATAGCATTGCTCATCATCATCATCCATGATCCCTTTGAAAAAATATTATCAAAGGGATCATGGATGATGATGATGAGCAATACTATGGACTCCATTTCTTCAGGATCTTGCTACCTGATTTCTCTACCTACCTGGTGTTCTCTGTGTGTGTGTGTGTGTGCGTGTGTGTGATATATTAGGTTAGAAAAATACATATGCATATGTATAATAGCTTAAATTTAGTCCTCATGATATGATTGCATCAACTAAGAAAATATCTACCCAAGGTGTTTAAAAGTTTTAATTACTTTATACGAATAATACTTTCCATGTTCTGAAATATTTGTCCATGATGCCTGACGCATTCGCACGCGCACCACGTGTGTAGAAATAAATATCTCTGGATTGTCATCGCAACTATGAAGTTTCGATATATCGGTATGCTATATATCTGTATTTTAGCTTTCTTTCTTATGCATGTCTTTTAATGATTCGCAGCCGGTTCCGAATAAATTTACCAAGCAGATTAGTAAGATGGTCAATAGAAGAGAAAATACTAACCTAGTGAGCCACAATGGATAATTTGTCATTATTAATCCATCTTCCTGAAAACGGTTTATACGGAGGAAGTATATTTCATGGTACTTGAGAAAAATATATGTTGAAGTCAAAAGCTATCAAGATTTAAATGCTCGCTTATAGTCTTCCAAGATATTTTATATTCCAAGGCAAGGTGACAATAAGTGCATGCTTTTGCATGATTTGGTATGTAGATTCAAGGTTATGCATGGCTACGACCCTTTCTTATGGTTTCTTATCATAATTTTCTGCACACTTATAGTTTATATATGCAGTTAGATCATATCTCTATAAGGGAAAACTTAAAATAACAACCTTTATACTAAAAAAATTATGTATGCTATTACTTAGTAGTTTATGGTTTTTAGACGCAAAAGCCATTTGAGAAATACTTTTCCTACCCACTATTAATCCATATTCTCAATATAGTCATTGAATTTGCACGCGCACATAATAAGAAGGAGAAGACAGTAATGTGGCAGAAGAAGAAGGAGAAGAAAGTAATGTGGCAGAAGAAGAAAAAAATGACATTCCTTGTTCTCTGTTTCAGCATCAATCTTCTGATATGAACTAATGATGGCTTTCACATAGGCTTTTCCCTTTAGAGACTTCTTAGTGTCCAATGGAAAGCATACATCAGATTTGTGCAGGTCAGGTTCTTCTATAACTTTCAAGAGTCTCAACTGATTCTGTAAATTACACTCTTATTGGGTGATACTTTTATCACTTCTCACAGCAGGTGCGCTCTCTAATATCCATTTTGAATGTAATATTATAGATATCCATGCCTGTTTATGTCAAAATTACTTATATTGTCAATGTTTGATTGTCTAGTTGTTGGTGATGCGTCCATATCAGGGACAGAGGCCACTCCCGTTCCTCCAGGTATGTTTATATATTATATAGGGCATGTATATTGATTTAGAATGCTATATCATAAATATACACACATTCCTTTTGCTCTTAGTCGTCCAACTCATTATCATGGGCTGCTTGATGAGATTAGATTTGCGCCTGATGATCTACAAGAGCTTGTTCACTCCCTGTCATATGTGTAAGCAGCGCTATATGCGAGTTTACCTTGTTAGTATGTATGTACTGAAATTAATTAATATTATTCAAATTTTGATACATGCAGATACCAGAGGAGCACATCTTCTATCTCTGTAGGTAAGGCTTTGAATTTGTTGATTTTGGTATTTCTTGTCAATTTTATAGACCAGTATGTGCTAAATATAATGTACTGACAGTTGCTAGGGGGAAGGAAGCATTCGAGGCTGCTGACCCCAGTCCTGGACGCCGCACACGGACGGCACCACGGAGGTTGGGAGAGAGGCTGAGGACTGGGCTCTAGCAGGGCCCATATGAGGTTGGACTCCACCCCGGTGGTTACTTCCTCCGTCTCCAGTGAGCGACGTATCCAGCAGGAACTGGAGAGCTTGAAGGCCACCGTTCAGGAGTTGAAGGAGATGCTGGTATGTATACTACTTAATAGTAAAATATAATGTCATATTATAGATATCAACATGTCCAATATCAGTACATAGCCTGAGCTTATTTGGTTGTAGACTTATGTTTTATTAATCATACATGTACATATCTAATTAAAATAAACTACAGTTTTCCAAACTAGATATCCAAATGGGGTTTCGAAATAACTCGATAATGATAAGAATTCGAATAAAACAGAGTTCTTACACGCTTATTGCACACGTTAGGTCCAGACGCGACGGGGAAGGCGCAAGATTCTAGCGTTTATCAGAGGTGGAGCTGGACCGAGCTAGGCTAGCATTTTGATTCTTATTTTTTGAAACATGTATTTATTTATATGATACATATTGTACTACATTTTGAAACATTTTGGGCGATATTGATTTTGGTTTATATTTATATCATATTCATTTTTTTGGTTTCTTTTGTATATTATATGGTTTTTTTTGGTTTCTTTGTGTTTCTTAATTAGAAAACTAAATGTTAATGCGTTGTGCAAAAACAGGCCGCTCAGAATACGGAGAACAGAAAGTCGGCGAAGAGGGGTCGCCCCACTTACACAGGTGGCTCGAGGAACATTACTCGAGCCATGGAGTTATCGGTAAATTAAGAGTTATTCTCTAATATTCTGCAATATTAAGAGTTATTCTCTAATATTTCTAATATTAAGAGTTACTTTCTAATATTGCAGACATCTCGGACCGTGGCGTCAGGTGGTACACCGAGCGTGCTGTCCGCATATCTTGCCGTCCACGGCACCTCGACAGATCCCGCCACGGGTGAGCTTCGATATCCCGACGTCGCTACCCAGGAGTACTGCGTAAGTGTTAATATTTTTTCTACCCAAATTTGAAATTTTAGTTTTGGAAGGTTCAAGTTTAAATTTTATACTTATACTTTACTGCTTAATGTGGGTGTAGGAGCAGGTGGTTGAGCAGGCCCAGGCCTCGGGGATCGATTTTACCGGACAGAACGATCCGAGGCTGCTGACCCCAGTTCTGGACGCCGCACACGGAGGGCACCACGGAGGTTGGGAGAGGCCGGGGATTGGGCCCTAGCAGGGCCCATATGAGGTTGGACTCCACCCCGGCGGTTACTTCCTCCGTCTCCAGTGACCGGCATGTCCATCATGAACTGGATAGCTTGAGGGCCACCGTTCAGGAGTTGAAGGAGATGCTGGTATGTATACTACTTTATAGTAAAATATCATTTCATATTATATACATATCAACATATCCATAATTAGTACGTAGCTTGAGCTTATTTGGTTTTAGACTTAAGTTTGATTAATCATACATACATATGTAATTGAAATAAACAACGCTTTTCCAAACTAGATATCCAAACAGGGTTTCGAAATAACTTAATAATGATACGAATTCGAATAATAAACAGTTCTTACACGCTTCTTACACACGTTATATCCAGACGCGACAGGGTAGATCGGCCGAGCCTCCACATGCATCTCCTTCGGCTGCGGCTCCGCAAGCCACTACATCGGCTGCGGTTCCGCAGACAGCTCCTGTAGCTCCACCGCCCACTCAGACTCCCGCAGCCGTGGCTCCGCAAGCGACTACCTCGACGGCGGCTGCGCAGACCACATCGCCGGCTCCACATGCCGCTCAGACTCCCGCTCGCGACGAATTGCAGAGTTTATTGACCGAGAAGCAGGCGCGCGTTATTCTATCGTTATTCAGAGGTGGAGCTGGACCGAGCTAGGGTAGATTTTTGGTTCTTATTTTTTGAAACATGTATTTATTTATTTCATACACATTGTACTACATTTTGAAACGATATTGATATTGGTTTGTATTTATATCATATTCAGTTTTTGTGTTTCTTTTGTATATTATATATATGCGTGAGATGTGATTATGAATACTGCAATATATGATTTGATTGATGTATATATTATTGTGCACAGGACGGGAAAAAATCAAGCAGCCCATTTTTTAAAAAAAATTACAGACAATATGAACCTACGGATTAATCCGTAGGCACACATGTTACCCCTACGGATATGTCCGTAGGGGCAAAATATCAGCAGTAACTGATATTTTCCCCTGATCTCAGTGCCAGGGGGTTGGGAAAGCCCCTACGGATATATCCGTAGGGGCCACTGCCTCTCCCCTACGGCGTTATCCGTAGGGGCAAAATATCAGGAATCCTGAATTTGTGCCCCTACGGAAACGTACCTACGCATATATCCGTAGGGGGTAGTACATGCCCCTACGGACATATCCGTAGATCCAAGTAATTTATTAAAATAAACCGTAAATAATATAAAATCTTATACCCTATGGCTTAATCCGTAGGGGCAACAGGACCTACACATATATCCGTAGGGGCAAAAATTTGACCGTAAGGGCAAGTTCAGGGCCTCAACTTGCACCTGCGGCCACTACTACAAATAAGGGTTGCCCCTACGGATTTATCGGTAGGGGCAACCCACTGCCCCTACGGATATGTACGTAGGGGCGAAAAAAGACCCCGTAGGTGCAAAGGCCGCAGGTGCAAGTTGAGGTCCTGAACTTGCCCCTACGGGCAAATTAGAGCCCCTACGGATTTATCTGTAGGTGTTATAGCCCCTACGGAGTACTCCGTAGGGGTAATCAAATCATATATGTATTTTTTTTTTAATATATTGTATATACCTACGGATAAATCCGTAGGTCCTTATTCTACCCCTACGGATAACTCCGTAGGGGATAGAAGGTGGCCCCTACGGATAAGTCCGTAGGGGCACTTCCAACACCCTGCACTGAGATCAGGGGGGAAAATATCAGGAAACCTGATATTTTGCCCCTATGGATAAATTCGTAGGGGATAAACATTGGCCCCTACGGACATATCCGTAGGGGCACTCCCAACACCCTGCACTGATATCAGGTGGGAAAATATCAGGTGTCCTGATAGTTTGTCCCTACGGATATGACCGTAGGGGCAACATATATACCTACGGCTTAATCCGTAGGTACATGTTGTCTGTATTTTTTTTTTTAAAATAGGCTGCTAGATTTTTTCCCGCCCTGTGCACAATACTATATACATCAATCAAATCATATATTGCAGTATTCATAATCACATCTCACGCATATATATAATATACAAAAGAAACCCAAAAACTGAATATGATATAAATACAAACCAATATCAATATCGTTTAAAAATGTAGTACAATGTGATATAAATACATGTTTCAAAAAATAAGAACCAAAAAGCTACCCTAGTTCGGTCCAGCTCCACCTCCGAATAACGTTAGAATAACGCGCGCCTGCTCCTCGGTCAATACACTCTGCAATGCTACATATAAGGGAGTCTGAGCGGCATGTGGAGCTGGCGATGTGGTCTGCGCAGCCGCCGTCGAGGTAGTCGCTTGCGGAGCCGCGGCTGTGGGAGTCTGAGTGGGCGGTGGAGCTACAGGAGCTGTCTGCGGAACCGCAGCCGATGTAGTGGCTTGCGGAGCCGCAGCCGAAGGAGATGCATGTGGAGGCTCGGCCGATCTACCCTGTCGTGTCTGGACATAACGTGTGTAAGAAGCGTGTAAGAACTGTGTATTATTCGAATTCGTTTCATTATTAAGTTATTTCGAAACCCTGTTTGGATATCTACTTTGGAAAAGCGTTGTTTATTTTAATTACATATGTATGTATGATTAATCAAACTTAAGTCTAAAACCAAATAAGCTCAAGCTACGTACTAATTATGGATATGTTGATATGTATATAATATGAAATGATATTTTACTATAAAGTAGTATACATACCAGCATCTCTTTCAACTCCTGAACGGTGGCCCTCAAGCTATCCAGTTCCTGATGGACATGCCGGTCACTGGAGACGGAGGAAGTAACCGCCGGGGTGGAGTCCAACCTCATATGGGCCCTGCTAGGGCCCAATCCCCGGCCTCTCTCCCAACCTCCGTGGTGCCCTCCGTGTGCGGCGTCCAGAACTGGGGTCAGCAGCCTCGGATCGTTCTGTCCGGTAAAATCGATCCCCGAGGCCTGGGCCTGCTCAACCACCCGCTCCTACACCCACATTAAGCAGTAAAGTATAAGTATAAAATTTAAACTTGAACCTTCCAAAACTAAAATTTCAAATTTGGGTAGAAAAAATATTAACACTTACGCAGTACTCCTGGGTAGCGACGTCGGGACATCGAAGCTCGCCCGTGGCGGGATCTGTCGAGGTGCCGTGGACGACAAGATATGCGGACAGCACGCTCGGTGTACCACCTGACGCCACGGTCCGAGATGTCTGCAATATTAGAAAGTAACTCTTAATATTAGAAATATTAGAGAATAACTCTTAATATTGCAGAATATTAGAGAATAACTCTTAATTTACCGATAACTCCATGGCTCGAGTAATGTTCCTCGAGCCACCTGTGTAAGTGGGGCGACCCCTCTTCGCCGACTTCCTGTTCTCCGTATTCTGAGCGGCCTGTTTCTGCACAACGCATTAACATTTAGTTTTCTAATTAAGAAACACAAAGAAATAAATTATATCATAAATAATGAATTAAATTTAAAATACATACTTGTTTGCGTTCGGAGTCGAAATAAGTGCACAATAGAGGCCATGTCTCTACGTCGACTCTCGCAAACGCCGGAGTAGATAGGAGGGCCGCTCTCTCTGCCTCGGGGGTCGCTATCCACAGGGAGTAGCAGTCGGCCTTCAGCTCATTCCTGTTGTATCGGACCTTGGCCTGCATGTTCTTCATCAGGCCATTTTACAGAGCATGAAGGTCGAGCACCCTCCCCGGATGATCAGGGTCGGCTACAGGTTGAAAATCGTAATCCAACTGAAAATACAAAAAAAAACATTGTTATTAGATTGCAAGTGTTAATAATAAATATATTGGATAGATCAAATGAAAATATATATTAATACATACCCGAGCCTGATCAAAGAAGAGGGCGAATGAGCGCTGGTGCTGCTCGCCCCACTCAACGTGAAGTGGATAGTTCTTCACGATCCGGCTCTCGTCCCCCAAATACCGGCCGAACCTCTCGGCATGAGGACCGGTATAGCGATAGTCAAGGGTAAAAAATAGGGGGAATGCTGCCTCCCCCTAGCTCTATCAAGCCTCAGCCTATGGGACTGATTCGGGCCTCGAGTCCCCCTCTGGGGATGGAGAGGCCCTGCGTCTGCACGAAATATCAAGACAATCAATAATAAGACAAAGTTGTATTAAGAAATCAAGGTTAAACAAAAATTCAAGTGTGATATATACCTCCGGTGAATAGCGCACGAGCCTGGGCCCGAGCAGCAGCACGAGCGGGACGATAGTTCCTCCGGTGAGGAACAACCGGGGTCCTGGACCCGGACGCATCCCCTCCAACTATAAAATAAACATCGACGCTAAATCTCCATGAATTTCATATTTATTCTATAGAGCATATGTAAAATAAATAAATATTTTAAATTTATTCATACTAACCTGCAGACGATGCGGAGGGTATGGAAGCGGCAGGAGTGGCCCCTATGGAAGGTGTGGACGCACCACCTATAATTAGACAATTAAAAATAGATTTTATAAGTAATTGCAAAAAGAATGTGTAGATCAATAATATAACGTTCTAAATCAATATGCATGCACTATAGGACATATAAACATACCCGCAGGTGCGGTGGTGTCACCACCTACAGCTAGACAATAATAAAAATTGCTAGGTAAGAGCAAAAGGAATGTGTATATTTATGATATAGCATTCTAAATCAATATACATACACTATATGATATATAAACATACCTGGAGGAGCGGGGGTGGCCTCTGTCCCAGATGTGGACGCAGGACCAACAACTAGACAATTAAAAATAGATTTTATAAGTAATTGCAAAAAGAATGTGTAGATCAATAATATAACGTTCTAAATCAATATGCATGCACTATAGGACATATAAACATACCCGCAGGTGCGGTGGTGTCACCACTTACAGCTAGACAATAATAAAAATTGCTAAGTAAGAGCAAAAGGAATGTGTATATTTATGATATAGCATTCTAAATCAATATACATACACTATATGATATATAAACATACCTGGAGGAGCGGGGGTGGCCTCTGTCCCAGATGTGGACGCAGGACCAACAACTAGACAATCAAACATTGACAATATAAGTAATTTTGACATAAACATGCATGAATATCTGTAATATTACATTGAAAATGGATATGCGTGCAGTATACCTGGAGGTGTAGCAAAATCCACACGGAAGGAGGCATCCGAAGGGGTCTCCGATCTGGGTGCAAGACCGGCCCTCTGAAGCTCCCTACGGAGCTCTCCGGGCGGCAGAACCGCTCTGCCTCTGCCTCTGCCTCTGCCTCTGCCGCGGCTGGAGCTCCTGCCGCCCCTCGCTGCTCCCGACATCGTCATCAAATCTAGATAAACGGTTCGTGGACGCATTAGACAATCATTAAAAGTATTGACTATATATGATCTAGAGCGTAAAATGTGAAGTAATAATATAACATTACTGATAACCTTTTTCGTTTCGTGGGCGCATCATACATATCTACTTGGATTTCATCGTCGATGTCATTTCTAACCCACGTAACTTCATGATCGGTCGAAGACAACCCGTCCTTCAAAACAGACGGTCGGAGCACTTTAAGCCTTCTCTCTTCTTCGTCCTCATCGCTGTCCTCGTATTCTGGGACATCGTAGACATCTCTAGGTTTCCATCGGCATACAACACTCCATCCCGGATGCTTCAAACACTGTGAGTAGTATACTTGGAACGCTTGGTTCGGAAAGATAAACGGATCGTCCTGACTGTAAAATCGAAGTGTGTTCACACTGGTCAATCCATATTCATCTTTCCAAGTCCCAAGACTGCTTCTCCACCTGTCTGTATCGGTTCGCGGATCGTACCAAGTACAGTGGAATATATAAAAGGGTTCTGATCGTCCGGGATAGTGGATGCCGAGTATACAATTTAAGTACCCATAGTAAATCACACCGTCCGATCCTACCGTCGCAATCCCACTATTCTGAGTGATTCTAGATGTTTCTATGTCCTTAATTTCGAATTTGTATCCAAGGACACCAAATCCTTTGTAATATGCAACCTCCATACTAGGAAATTGAGCTAAACATCTTGAATCACTCTCAAATGATGCAGACAAGTTCGGATCGTGGATCTAACAAAACAAATTTTACGATAAATACATAACGATACAAGTTTAGATTAAAACTGATAGCAATAAAATGTAATTCGAATAACTTACATGCTCTGTGACCCAATCACAAAAATTATCCTGATGGTATTTTTCCAAACGCTCTTCGTTCCAATCAGGATGCCCCTCACGTACCTCGTTAAAATGAGTTCTGTTTTCGACAAATAATTGTGACATTAATATTATGTCATTTCATACACACACAAACACAGATATAACAATTAATCCAAAAGAACTTACTCTCTAATTTGTTCAAGACATGCGCAATTAAGCAAGATAAACCGGTATATCTTGTTGATAAACATAGTGTCTACCCTCTTATACTCGGCTTTACCATATGGCCCGTCTTGAATTCTTCGTGGTCGGTTAAGCCTTGTCTCAATGTTCTCGTCCAGATAGCGGGAACAAAATGTGGTTGCTTCATCAAGAAGATAACCTTGCATGATAGAACCCTCTGGTCGATTTTTATTGCGTATATACTTCTTAAGAGTGTAAAGGTACCTAATGAGAATATGTTGAATAAATAAACATGGGCATACAGGACAAAAATAAAATTATAAATTGCGCGAAACGAAAAATTACACGTACCTCTCGACGGGATACATCCATCGATATTGTACGGGTCCGGCTAACTTCGCCTCAGTTGCAAGATGAACCGTCAAGTGTATTATGATATCGAAGAATGACGGTGGGAAAATACGCTCAAACTTGCAAAGTATCAACGCAATAGAATTTTCTAGTTTATCCAGCGTCGCAACCTCCAGTGTTTTAGCACACAACTCCCGGAAAAAACAACATAGGTCGTTGATTACTAGACCAACCGAGTCGGGGAGAGAAGTCCTGAGGGCTAATGGAAGAAGGTGCTCCACGATAACATGGTGATCATGACTTTTCAGCCCATCGATCTTGCCCTTCACAATTTTTATTTTCTTGCTGAATGATCCTGAGAAACCTGTGGGGACTTTCAAATCATGCAACACCTGCAGGAATCTTTTCTTCTCCGGTTGTGACATATGATAAGCGGCATTGGGAAGTACAAACTTGCCCGGTTTACCCGCTACCGGTTTAGGGTGCAGTTCACTTCTTATTCCCCACTCTTGTAGATCCATCCGGGCATTCATGTTGTCTTTCGATTTCCCGTCTTTACACAGAAGCAAGTTAAGTATGTGCTCTGATACTCCCTTCTCTATATGCATGACGTCCAGACAATGACGCACTGAATTTGTAGACCAGTACGGAAGCTCGAAGAAAATGCTTAACTTGTTCCAATATTGTGGTTTAACCTGTCTCGTCGGATCCATCCCGAATGTCACGTTATTGTAACCATCCCATTTAGCAGTCACGTCCTCTCCGGAAAATGGGGATGGAGGCCCAAGAAGCTCCTGATGACCATCAAAGTGAACCGTGTCTAGCCTATAGGGGTGGTCTGGAGGCAGAAAACGTCGATGGCCGCAATAACAAACCTTCCTGCTAAAATTCAAAAATTTTGATGTTGTGTGTTCATGGCAATGAGGACATGCTTTGTGACCATGTACGGACCAACCTGATAGCATTCCATACGCAGGAAAGTCATTAATTGTCCACATTAAAGCCGCACGCAGTATGAAGGTTGTATTTGTGTTTGAATCATATGTCTCTACACCATCAATGAACAAAGTTTTCAGCTCCTCGATCAGAGGTCGGAGATAGACGTCGATATTGTTCCCCGGTGAGTTTGGTCCGTCGATAAGAAGAGGCATCATAAAGTATGATTGGTCCATAGCCAACCAAGGCGACAGATTATAAATTATCATTACAACGGGCCATGTACTGTGACTTCCAGCCATATAGTTGAATGGGCAGAAGCCATCGGCAGCCAGTCCGAGCCGGACATTGCGAGGATCGCTACTGAATATTGCGTGCCTCCTATCGAAATCCTTCCATGCCGGTGAATCTCTTGGATGGCTCATTTTTCCA
Source organism: Agapanthus africanus (assembly GCA_030015575.1). Lineage (NCBI taxonomy): Eukaryota > Viridiplantae > Streptophyta > Magnoliopsida > Asparagales > Amaryllidaceae > Agapanthus > Agapanthus africanus. The sequence continues at coordinate 792,908,261 of CM057340.1, read as the reverse complement.
TTTTCGCTTGGAGGAGCACGGTGATGCCAAATCATTGCCTCGGCTGTTTTCTTGCACCTGAATAGCCTCTGTAGCCTCTGTGCTATGGGAAAATATCGTGCTATCTTCACAGGTATATCAGGCTTCTTATCAGAATCTTTCGGCTTATACCTGGCCTCTCCGCATGTTGGACACTCTTTCAAATCTGAATTCTCTTTCCGGTACAACACGCAATTTTTAGGAAATGCTTGAATCTTCTCGCACTTTAGACCCAAATCAGATATCATTTTCTGGGCATCGTACCAGCTTTTGGGCACATTATTTCCCGTAGGCATAGAATCTTTCAAGAACGAAAGAAGCATTGTGAATGGCTTGTTGTTCCATCCATTTAGGCACTTAATTTGGAAAAGTTGGACGAACCATGAGAGGGTGGAATACTTCACATTCTCATAAATTGGTTTCCTAGCATCATTCATGAAATTTTCATATTTATCCGCACGCGGTCCTTGACCGGAAGGAATGTCATCTTCGGTACGAATAGATTCACCTAGGGCAGCCTCTACCATATCTTCCATTTCTTCTGATGGAAATAAATTTCCGTATCCTGCCGTATTACCAAAATCTTCTTCTTCTCCTGCCGCATTATCGTGTTCTCCTTCTTCTACCGCAGTACTGCATTCTTCTCCTTCCCCGTGATATTTCCAAGTTGAATAAAGTCTAGTAAACCCATGTTTTACAATATGAAGCTCTGCCAATTCTACCTTCTGCCAGTACTTATTGCCACATCTATCGCACGGACAGAGAATCTTCTCTATTATGATCTTATTATGTGCTCGTGCAAATTCAAGGAAAGCAGCAATTCCTGCGACAAACTTAGGTTGCATACGTTGTTTCCAATCCACATACATCCAGTCCTTAACTCTGACGTACTCATGGGCCATGTTAGACTGAATAACATATAAATTGTAGGTTATGCTGACTATATTGAGAAATATAAGAACGGGATAGTTACTGACAAAGGAGAAAATCCGTGTATATGCTTTGTGTGTGCGTTTGTCGTTGAAAAGAATAAATTATCGCACGTTATGTTGACCGATAGACGGGGACTAAGTGGCGCTTTTAGTTTCATATATGGGTATCGATGGGAATATGAAGGTTTCATATTATCATATATTGGTTTTAACCCGAACATCTCGAATCGCTCTCTGATTATGCGTTTGTATGTATGTGTTCCGGCTGTCGGGGGTAGGCTTCTATCCCATTAAGAATGTATAGAGCGAACGCCCATCACTTGTGCTTTCAACCGTTTTGAGTAAATTTCGGCAGCACCTCCCCGCTGTTCTCCAAGTACACTGTAATAGAATAGATAATCATTTCAAAGCTGTGAAACAACGTTGAAATGAACATCTAATCTATCTTTGTACACGGAGAACCAGCAGAAAGATACCGACGAAATATCTCGAAACGGATGAAAACACAAGTGAATGAAGGCGTTTGCTTTATACATTCTTAACTTGTCCACACGGGACAAATCTATGGGTTACCATACGATTGAATTTTCTCGTCGCGTAGACTATACGACGGTTGTTAGTATCGAGCTATACTGTCCGATATTTAACAACCTTCATATAGTTCTAGGTCACGACGAGCATCGCACGTATGTTAACCGATAGACGGGGACTAAGTGGCGCTTTTAGTTTCATATATGGGTATCGATGGGAATATGAAGGTTTCATATTATCATATATTGGTTTTAACCCGAACATCTCGAATCGCTCTCTGATTATACGTTTGTATGTATGTGTTCCGGCTGTCGGGGGTAGGCTTCTATCCCATTAAGAATGTATAGAGCGAACGCCCATCACTTGTGCTTTCAACCGTTTCGAGTAAATTTCGGCAGCACCTCCCCGCTGTTCTCCGAGTACACTGTAATAGAATAGATAATCATTTCAAAGCTGTGAAACAACGTTGAAATGAACATCTAATCTATCTTTGTACACGGAGAACCAGCGGAAAGATACCGACGAAATATCTCGAAACGGATGAAAACACAAGTGAATGAAGGCGTTTGCTTTATACATTCTTAACTTGTCCACACGGGACAAATCTATGGGTTACCATACGATTGAATTTTCTCATCGCGTAGACTATACGACGGTTGTTAGTATCGAGCTATACTGTCCGATATTTAACAACCTTCGTATAGTTCTAGGTCACGACGTGCATCTCACGTATGTTAACCGATAGACGGGGACTAAGTGGCGCTTTTAGTTTCATATATGGGTATCGATGGGAATATGAAGGTTTCATATTATCATCGAGTATCATATATTAGTTTTAACCTGAATATCTCGAGTCGCTCTCTAATTATGCGTTTGTTGTGCATTCGTGTTGTATGTGTAACATGATTTTAAACCATTGAGATCAAGATTGATAGAACTGATCATCCTACATTGCAATAGCATTCATCAACCAAAAACTATTATTGCAATGGTATACATCTATAACAATCAACAATTAAAACTACAAATATAGGATACTGATATCATAAAGCGTTATGAGACACGTCATCTGCCACGTGTCGTGATCATGGAAATCGCTAATATTGAGCATCATCAAGATTAGATTATGGTTTTGAAGCAAGTTATTGAGCATCTTGGATTGATTGTCAAGTGTTGATTTTTATTTGAACACTTGACAGAATGAAAATCATAAATACAGTTGCAAAATGTGTTCCTCACCCCCATAAAGTGGATCTTAACAATCCAGACAAGACCATCATTGTTCAAATTGCCAAGGTAGACATAATCTCAGCAGTTATTTACGGTTGCTAGCTTGTATTGCTTGTTGCTATTCTTTTTTTTCCTTGTCCTTTCTTTCTTTCTTTTTTTTTGGGGATGGGGGGTTGTGTTTGAAAAGTTTTAACCAACTCACTGCTATTTCTAGGCAATGCAGGAATATAACTAGTTTTATCCCCCAAAAGAAAGAGCTTCAGGCTTCATGAGTCAAGCGATGTGTACGTATAATTATAGGATTTTCTTGCTAGCGGTTCATTTACAACTATTCTTTAGTCTATATACCTAGCATCTGCTACTAGATATTACATCTTGCATCAACACCCTGCATGTTAAAATCAAAATCGATTATTTTTTTCTTGATCTTTTTCTGATTTTCTACCATCTGTGTCGAGTAAATTATGATTAACATTGTATTTGTCAACTAATCAGAATAGCCATTCAACCAGCCCCACCGTAACCCTAACCCCAGCCCCACTACCGTAACCCTAACCCCAGCCCCACCGTAACCCTAACCCCACCCCACCCCAGCAGCAGCCGAACCCCAACCCTAACCCTATCCCGACCCCGACCCCGACCGCCACCGCGACCCCTGCCCAACCCCAACTCTCGCGCGCGCAACCCAGACCCAGCCATGAACCCTAAGCCCAAAATAATCCAAAAATGCTTTAATTTACCTCGAGATTTATACCTGAACGGCTGCTGGTGGGCTGGAGCGACGACGGTGGCGACTTGGCGACGAAACCGGCGGTGGCGACGACGGTGGCGACGACGGTGGCCACGAAACAGGCGCTGGCGACGACGGTGGCGACGACGGAGGCGACGGTGGCGACGACGGAGGCGATTTGGGGTTTTTTCTCGCGCGCGATTGAGAGAGAGAGAAAGTGAGCGTAGGCGATCGATCTGGGGTTTTGTTAAATAGATATTTACTTGCCCCTACGGATATACCCGTAGGTCCTTTGTTTGCGGCTCCGTAGAGGCAAACACCAAATTAAGAATTAATATTTTTATTCTTGGACGTCTGTGCCCGTAGGGGCAACCTTTTAGCCCTACAGATTAATCCGTAGGGCCAAGTAAAATCTGCCCCAACGGATATTTTCATCCATAGGGGCAAACCCCTATTTTACTAGTGGGCCTTTGCACCTACGGGGTATTTTTTCGTCCTTACGTATATATCCGTAGGGGCAGTGGGTTGCCCCTACGGATAAATCCGTAGGGGCAACCCTTCTTTGTAGTAGCACCTAATCCTGCAAACTACGACGAAAACTTCTACTATGAGAAAGAGTTATAAGAGATTACACTGACTACTCACCTCCTTTACAAAGAAATACTTTCTTTCACAAAACCTCTCTCTATCTGCGACTGTACTTGGCCGTCTCACCCACTCTAATCAAACCCTAGATTATTAAAGGATTATCAAAATTTTAGAGAAAGCCTGCTATTTATACGATAAATATATGCTTTGAGATAAATCCATATTTAAATTAAAGATAAATATGAATTTAAACCAGTGATTAGATTTAAATATAAACTAAAGAGATTGGATTTAAATTCTAACTAATCCCGAAATTAAATCAAACTCAACATAGATGTATAAAAGTCAAATTCCCTAAAATTAATTTTAGCGTATGCACTCTTACAACATCGACATCCGTTCTGTCTATTCTATTTGAACGTGCTTTGAATAGATGCACCAAAGTTAAAATCCGAAAGATATACTGTATGCAGCCAAACAATATACGTCTCCTCTGTCTATTCTATTTAAGCATGTGTGAAATTAAATTTCCTAAAATTTTCACTTTGCAGCCAAAGACACTTAAGTATGGCCTATTCCATTCAAGTCTGCTCTTCTTAAAACCCCTAATATCCTAATATTGGCCATCAAGTCTACAAAAGCAAGGTAGTTGCATTTCATTGGATAATCAAACCCATGATACCTCTATCTATATGGTATTTTAATGAAGTGTATTATCTAATTATAAAAATGCTGTGTAGCTACTTGTAAAAACAAAACAATAGAGAAAACTCACCGGACCCAAAAAAAACATGCGGAAAAACTCCCAATCTTCCAAAAACAAAAAGTTTAAGCCACTCATGTACACCGCAGGCCATTTACTTTTCAACATCCATATACCATCCTTAAATAACTTTTTGGCAGATAACTACTATATTTAACATATAAATGCCACGCCATGTATATTCGTCTTTTCAATCTAACATTTTTTTTATATGTGGTGGTTATCTGATGAATGAAGTAATGAATAAAATAATAGATGTATATATATGAGGTAAATGTTATAGTTATGTGATAAATGTATTTGTTATTATGGAAAAAAAAGAAAAATACTTTTCCTACTGGGATGGTGGAATCCATTTAACCTATATATATGATTCTCATTGGGTAAACAATGGACATGCTATACAGTAGGTAGGAAATTACTCCCTCTATACCAATAAGAGTACTCGTAGATGACGTGGATTCTACCACATGGGTAGAAAAAGCATTTCTCGAAAAAAAATTCAAAAATACTTTAGCTACGGTTATTTGTTTAATCAAAGATTACCAAAGAGATAAAGATCATGGGACTATCTGTTTGACATTGTTATCTAGATGTTGTGGATCCCATCATTTTATCTCTTTGGTAAAATTTTGGTTAGAAAAATTATGGGTGGGAAAAGCATTGCTCAAAAAAATTCTAGACGAGTACTGCAACTACGTTTTATAAATGAAAATAACCTAGGAGGCTGCCAAATAAATGCTTCCTGCAGAAAAGCTTACAGCAAATAGCAGTTGGATATGATCAAGATCATCACAGAATTGACATGAATCACCCTCAAGAGAGAGGGGGGAGAGAGAGAGAGAGAGTCTGCTTTGTCTTGGACTATATAGCTAGGGTTTTTTAGGCTGTGAATGCATGCCGCGGATGTGATGCTGTTTTTATTAGTATTAAGTAAGAGGATCAAACCAAAGATTTTGTGTAGTTAATAAAGCAGTACGGTGTTTACTCTTTCTCGTGTGCAACGCTAATTAAAGGGCATCAAGCTGTCACGTTGCACACTGTTCAACACTTGTTATCACGCCGTATTATTTTTTTTGTGCCCCCTACTTTTTTTTCCCCCTTGTTTGAGAGATGATGATCATCAGAGAAAAATGAGCCATGGATCATTAAAGTTCCCTGCAAAGCACGTGTTGTGTTTGGCCTTTAACCGGCCATTTTAAGGTCTCACCCTATATCGATGTTTCATCTATTCCCCTCCTTTTTTATTCACCTTCTTTTCTTTTCTGATAGAATTAAATGTGGTTGCGGATGTCCCAAGCCACTACGACCGGACAGTGCACCCGCATAAACAGAGAGATGGAACCGCACGTTTTATGTTCTTTCGCCAGCACCGAAGTTTATTGCTGGCGCATCTGCAATCCTGTAAACCTTCATATATTATCTTTCATTTTATAGACCTTAAATGGCTTGCAAACATTTTCTTTATTTGTTTTCCATTCTCTGCATAACTTACTCAAAAGATAACAAGGGAATAAATGGAGCAGCGAGTGTACCGCGCAAGCCCACATAGCGGAAAAAACTAGTATGCAAGGGCTTGCATGGTGCAGGCCACTTGCAAGCCCTTGGATAGCTTTGGGATTTGTGCAAGGAAAGCCATCTAAGGGCTTGCAAGTGGCTTGCACTATGCAAGCCCTTGCATAGAAGTTTTTTCCCACATAGCTGTGGTGCCAAGACACAGCATGGTGGGGTGAGCCCTTTCCAACTTAAAGCTTAGCAGCAACGCCCCCTAGTTTTGCTCCCAAACTGTGTTTATAAGGTAGGCCTAGCAAGCCCTATAATTGAAACTTAAGGCCTAGTTTGACAACAAACTTCAAAAACCATGGTTTCGTTTAAGTTAAAACAAAGCCATACAGTCGTCACGAGTTTGCATGTATTTAAACCGCGGTTTCACATAAACAGGGATCTGCAAAGCTTAAGATTGTTTAGCAACAGTCTTCTAATTAAGGTTTCGCTTAAATGGCAAGGTTTAAAAATAAAACGACTTACAACTTTGCGAAGATCCGGTCCTTTTGGAGTTTAATGGGTTTTCAAGCAAAAAATTGTACATAATAAGGGCAGAAACTTGCATATAATTAGGGCCAGTTTGGATTAGAATTTTTTTGATCAACAAGTGAATAAAATTCACTTTAAAGTGTGCCTCAAGTAGATAGTATGTTTGGATCTCTTTTTTACTATTCAATATGTGATTATTTTATCATGGGTCACATTCCCCCATTTAAAAGTAAGTTAGGAATTCCTACTTATTTCATAAGTGATTATAAAATAATAGAGTTGACCAAGTAATGAACCATAATACCCTTTGTTTTTTCATTATGGCATTAATGATACGTTCTTTTGATCATTTTACACTCAATAATCACTGATCTATTTTTTTATCCAAACACCTTACCTACTTATAATCACTTTTCATACACAATCATCTAAACACTAAACAACTTAATTGCCAGCACTTATAAGTGATTAGATTTTTTCACTTTTACCAGAAATAATCACTTATACGTGATTATGGCAAATAATCACTTAAAATAAGCCCATCCAAACAGGGCCTCAGAACACATGTTAAACTACAGTGTTTCCTCCGTTTAAATTTACTTGTATTTTTTAATCCTAAATTTTTTTTACTTGTTCTTTTGGTCTATTGCAAATATACGAATTCCTCCATAAAAAATAATGTACATGGTTATTTTTGGTAATTTACCGCTAATTACATTAACTATAGAAGGTATTTTTCTCAAATTTTTTTTATGAGGATTGGTAATTACAAACAGAAAAAATAGGGCATAAAATGGTACGGTAAGGAATTTCTTACATTAGAGACTTGTGTACATGAATTTTACATGAATAGGAGGCTTCGAATGGTTGCAAAACATGCGGTTTTTCGATAATTGAATATTTTACGAGGTTGAATGAATAAAGAAAGAGTATCCGAACGATAAGAAAATCGGCGCATCCATAGTTTAGAACATGGAGGTCTATATGTTTGGTGTCACTCGTTCAAAAAACGATGGATGGTCGTCTCTTCAACCTATAAATGCAAGAAATTTCATACACCGCCACTTTATACTTCTTTTTATTTTTCAAATAAAGAATAATGTAACTAAGAAATTGCAATCTCCGATATGATTGTTGATTGTATGCTCTGTTTTTGCATGATCTCACAAATTATATATCCTTATGTCGGCACACGCTCAAATCCACATGTTTATCAGTTATACCCACCTTTGGATTTAGATTCTCTTTTAGTTACAAACCAACTGTATAGCACATCATTTTTTGGTAACTTTGTTGACAAATTATCATCATCATAATTATTGCTACATGCTCCTGTCACCAGCTCCTTGTGTTGCTGCCCCTTTCTAGATTCCTTTATAAAAAAATTTCATGCCATCATTAAGAGAATCATATTGTTCATGGGAAATCGTCTCATTTTTGTGCCATCATTAAAAGAATCATAATGTTCATGTGAAAGGGAATGGGATTGATTGACCTAGAGCTTCATGCCTGCCCCGCTTCATGCCTCTCTTCTCTCCTTTTCATTACGCTTTGGTTACAATCGCAATGATTCATGATGGGAACATGTACTCCAGCTTATGCCTTATGGTCTATAAAATATATATCATGATTTACAATTGGGAAATGTTCAATTGTGATTTGTAACATTAATCTAAAATTAAAGAGTATTGGAAAGTCGTTTTCTTTCTTTTTTTGTCGACAGATATTGTTATAATTTTCATGCCAGGTTTGACTCATACCTGCTCCGGTGGTTCAAGGCTAACCCAAAACCCGCTTGAGTAAATCGGAGGTATTTTTGTATAAATTTTTAAGGGTACATTTTTCATAGCAACCCAGTTCATTTTACATATGCTATGGGTTAGTGATCGGCTAAGGAGATGAGATACAATTATACAAATGCATAATTTTAGAACCTGCCCTCTGCTCTGTTTTGTAGCCGATCGCTAAACCGTTAAATTGGAAGCTTATATTTGTGGAACTTGCCATATCGTATAAAAATTATTTTAAGAGTTTCATGGGCGTCTTCAAAATTAATCTGAACGGGCTTGGACCCGGACATGCTAGTATCGATTTTGCTAACAATTAGTTCTTATGTTGGATTTTCTATTCGAAGAACATAAAATGGTTTTACCAACTAAATTTACAGGTTTAAATCTCAAAATGATTTTCTATCAAATTATTACATATCATTATTGTTATTTTAATATAATTTTTTTTTTAAGAAACTATATAAAGCTTATACTTAGCAGCGCGAGGTACAACTTTGAAACTGTCTTTTTTACAAAAAGGATTTATGAATCCTACTTTTTTTGTTCGAATTTTGCAGGATTCTCATTGTTCATGTGAGGCCCTCCGTACTTTAGTTATTAAAAAATCTCCTCTCTTTCTATCTCTCTCTTTAATTCTCAAATCCAAATCCCACTTATTTTTTTCCAACCAAATAAGAATTACAGGGATCTACAAATCCAATACTAGAAATCCAATACCAACCAAACACAAAATTAGCTAATCCATATATTTTCAATTGTTCTATTTTGGAATCCAAATTTCACGATCCTGCAAACCAAACAGCCCCTGAAGAAAAGCAGGCAGTTTGGAGATGCTCTACTCCAAAATAGATTAAATAACTTGCATATAGGATAAGAAGGGGAGATTAGATGAAAGGGAGATAATGACAATGGAACCAAATGCCTCTCGGTCGCACCCGCCACAGCCACGGAAGTTTTACAACCATCTTTATCATTTGTCCGACCTCCAAGAAACATATGTCCGATGTCCATAAGTCGTTATACGCCGCATGTTTCTTCTTCGTTTCTTTTCGAGCTATATGGAATGCAGCCAGTTAAAATATTTTATTAAAAATAAAATAATTTTGGATATAAATATAAAATTATAGAGCTATATATATGAAAAGAAGGGTAAATTGTCAAAACCTCCAAATGTGACAAAAAACCCTCTTCCCGAGGCGCATGTCAAAACCCTCCTGAAAAGGTTTTCGGTCGTAAAAAAACCCTAACCTGCGATATCTTGTAGTTGCATGCTATATCATAGTTGCTTGCGATATGTAAGCAGTTGCCTATGAGTTAACTGGATATAGCATGCAATAATGTAGATGCATGTTGCAAGAAAAATTCCCATGGGGGTCTTGAGTCCGTGGGTTTTTGTCAGCGGGAAAATTGGCTTGGGTTCTTTTCTTGAAAATTTACTCTAAAAAGAAATTTATAAAAAGAAGCTTGAAAAACTAGTAAGTGTTGGAGATGGGAGGAGCAGTTACACGGAACAATACTCGCGACAACACAATCACACAATCAACACAACCATGCAATTAATCAGTGAAAGATAAACGATAAACGATGCGAGAATAAATAAGAAATCAAACACAAACAAGAGAGAATTTGTTAACGAGATTCACTCACCGTATGGCTAGTCCTTAGCAAAACGGAATCTGCAAACCTCCGCTAGAATTCTTGAATCAATTACAAGAATGAGCAACCCTAAAAGATTTCTCTCAAATCTCTCTAGATCTCACAAACTCTAACCGTCACCCTCTCAATACAATGATCTCTCTCTAGATTAATTTAGCCAGCATCCAATACATGTATGAGAGGCCCCTTTATATAGGCAAGCCCTAAACCTACCCAAAATTGGGATGAATCACAATTTACCAAATAATGATTTTCTGCAGTTTCTCCGTCGACAGACGGCTGACCCATGTTCGGGCAGACGTCTGCCTCTGATCTGCACATCTTGATTTCCCTTGTGCAGACATCTGGCTTATCTCCATACATCTGGTCTCAAGTCTCGGGTAGGGCTTCATCTCTTCACCAGACGTCTGAACCATACTTGGTCAGACGTCTGTCCTTCAGTCTCGGGTTGGGGCTTGGTCTTCTGCAGACGTCTATTGTGCTGACCTTCAGACGTCTGTCGTTACTCTGTTTTTTTTGACATGATTCTCATGTGCACGTACAGACATCTGCTGTTGTCCCATACAGACGTCTGACCTGAAGGAAACTCCACAATTTCTAGTAATCTCCCACTTGGAGATTCTTCAGCCTTTATTCCCAACGCTAGTGGACTTTACACGACCCCACTCTACTATATCCGTATCAAATTTTCTTGGTTTCTGGAGCTCGCATAGCGGAAGCGAGAATCGAAGGTGGAATACAAAACGAAAATTTTCATGCGAGTACAAGGAATCGCAACCTAGAAATCGATCCAAACACTAAACTAGCAACTAAACAAGATATCTAGCTACCAGTTTACGAACATACAACTATTGTAGCGTGTCCACCCAATCGTGGAAGACCCCTCCAAGCTTTGTAGGCCGTCGGGAATGCGCTTAAGAGTCGATCGCTCTTGCCGAAATGATCCACCTGAGGGAAATCGATCCAAGCTCCAATTTCGCTTCAAAGCGAAATTTAAGGAAGCAACTTACCATCTAAACTTGCTAGAGATAGAGTGTGAGGGATGTAGAGATTTATCACTATCATTATCTATCTATTTCCGACTCTAAAATGAAGGCTCAACACATGAGCAAGAAGGAGGAGGAAAGGAGAGAGAGTTAGCCATCACCAAATGAGCTAAGTCTTGGATGGGATGAGAATGATAGGGATTATTTAAAACCATAAAAAAATATGCCATACTCCTTTTCCAATACAAAAATGAGCCCATTGATTGAGATTTTATTAGTCTATCAATTTTAACCGTAATTACACAGTTCTATCGTAGTCTTACTTGCGGATCGATCCATAGAGAGGTGTGATTTTAATTAATTCTAACTAAGTAAAGATTATAGTTGTTATTTAAACTAAGAATTAAATTGAAAAAATAAAATAAAAATGGTTTTTTTATGAATATAGAAGAATCTAGGATTTTGTATTGCTTTACTTTTGTGGTTGGATTAAACGATTCTACATCCTTTTCTTTTCTAGTTTTAATATGTCATCTATTAATTATATAAAAGCATATATTAAATTAATGTTATCAAATATAGCATATCAATTATATAAAATCATTTAGAAATTAATTAAAACAAATAATTCTAATTAATTCAAAAGCAACTAATTTACCCTTTTATTAAATAACTCGTAGGTTGTCAATCTACGAATTATCAAATTATCGGCGTAACCTATACTACCCTAATTAACTCGGTTGAATTCTCTTGATTAAAAACCATGTTTTACCTTCCCTAATTATATTTCTAATTATTCACAATTTCATTAAACTAATTAGTTTCTCTGTGTATCATCAATCCCTAATTTTATTCAAGGAGTCAACTTTCATTATAGAAATTAGTTTCATAGATGAAAAACTTAAAAGAGAAGTATTAGATCAATAGACATTCATAATAAAAACAAAAAAAATATGAGATTAATAAAAATATCCAACCATTAAAATAAAGAACCCAAATCCTTGAAGAATAGATTACTTATTCATATTGCAAAAAAGGAATACTTTATTCATAATAAAGAGTACTAATAAAATTATTGATCCTTCTCTCAACTTGAAAATCCTAGAATAATTGCTTATGGAAGAGATATGAAACACTAATAAACTATAAAAAGTATTTATAGGATTTCTGGATAATTGGAACAAACTTCCTAAAATATACAGATAATCTCCAATTTACACAAAAATCTCGACTCCATATCCTTCAAAATTTCGGCTGAATCTTCTATTTTGCTAATTTTGGCCGAAACTTTATGGAGTTTGGGCTTCAAACTTTGTGTGAAGATTCGTCTCGTCAAGATCTTTTCAACGGTATGTGCCAAATTGAAATCGGAATTACGGTCTTCGAGATATGATCGTTTTAACTTTGCTCTGATATCGGACCATTCTCACCTTTACACCTCATCTCCATCTCATTTCTATAATTTCTAAATAAAGAAAATATCAAATGAGGTGTTCTCCTTTTAGAATCATTCTGTATAAATACGAAATACAACCCCGGTATATATATCGTATATATATATACGTATCCATATAAAAATACGAATAGTCAAGAGAGATAAATGAATAGTGAATATAATACTAGCATATATATATATATATATATATATATATATATATATATATATATATATCAAATGTGTGTGTGTATGTAAATTATTAAATCAAGTACATTAAATCAGTACTTGATTTAATAATCTAGCTTAATTCTAAGACGGCTAATATTATCAAATGGCCGATTAAAGTACGTGTAGTCAGTACACGTATTTAATCGGTCCCGAGCACGTATCAACATACGACCTCTATATCATATCGCCTGAACCGGGAGAACCCTCTGTGTGGGACTTCAAAGACCCGACAATACGCTCGCAGTGAGTTACTGGATAAAATCCATAACCACAATCACGTCAATGGCACTAACTGTACGTAACGGCTATCCGGGTATATATGAAAAGGGAGGTCGAAAATTAAGTTCGTCCGTACCTCACTGAGCCTGTAAGTGACAATCTCCGTACAGTCCGGTCTCTTCATCTAAGGGTGTTTCATACCGGGTCTAGAGATTGGATAACGTCAGACCCCTAATAATCTGATAAGTCGTGTCGGTGTCAAGCAAATCACCTATTGAGAAACTACTGATCTCTTATCAGTAAATCTCATCCACCTTGGTCAAGAATTTATGGTGATAGCCAACCGAACACAGTGCGACATCGACTCCTTATACTGGGAGAGACGAATCCCTTCTGATCGCTCACTGCCTCCATGCGTCTCGGGACTGCACCCAATTAAAACCTGTTTGCACGATTCCTTTGAGCTGTGGTAGGGTAGTAATCAAAGTACAGTGGGAACTTAAACGAGAAAATGACGATCTCAGGTCTAAAAACTACCATGTACTTATGTCACCAGAGAACTGCTATCTGACGATAGGTATAATACCATCTAGGAGTTCTCAGCGAGTCTGTTCGGTATACTCACATCCAGTGAGCACCTATATACAATCTTAGGTGGCAAAACACCAATGGCTTGTGAGATCGTCCACCGTCCCTTATCGGGGTCTAGAAAGTATATACTAGTCTACTATGGAATATCGATACTCAGTTTCAATACTCCCATGACCAGAAATATTTAAGGATATGCTTTTGGACTACCCAGCTCCCAAGTATATGATCGCCATTATAATGCTGGTAGTCGAGCCAGAATCGTATGGGCTTTATCATTATGTATTAGCGACATGTAATAAATCGTATACACATGAATGATAAAAATAAACCAGATAGCATACTATCATCTCGAGCAAAACTATTCTTCCCGTATAGGTTCTCCCTCAATTACCATTATTCACTACCTGCAATTACAATAATTGCATTGAGGGAACTATATCTAACAATCTCCCACTTGCATTTAAGGCCAATTATTGCGGTATCGTATACTCACAGCTCTGTATGCTATCGAATATCCAACTTCTCCACTAATCAGTTTCGGAAACCGTGTTCGAGAAACAGTCTCAGTGAGTGGATCTGCTACAATGTTCCATACTTTATCTATCTATTTCTTAACTTCACGGGATCAACTATTCCCCGAACTAAGCAATACCGGCTGTTCCCTTATAAAAAAAAGGGAAGAGAGGAAAATTCCCCACGTTGTGAGCCTCACGTGTTAAACACGTGAGCGCTTATATGCAAAAGTATATAAGCGCTGAAAGCAAGAAACTAAAGGTTAAACAGGCCTCACGTGTTAAACACGTGAGCACTTATATGCAAAGCATATAAGCGCTAAATAAACTGATTTAAACCCATATCGGGGCCACATGTTTAACACGTGAGAACATCCTTTTGAAGTATTAGCTTCAGATAGAGTTAAACTCTATGCATAGAATTAAATTCTATTTTGATGCAAAGCATACAAGAATTAAGAGTAAGTGGCTAAAGGCAAAACTGATCTCACGTGTGAAACACGTGAGCGCGCATATGCAAGGCATATGGACACTAAATAGACAGGCTAAACACCCACTTCGGGGTTACGTGTTAAACACGTGAGGGCGCCTCCCTATATAGAATTAAATTCTATTGGGGGGAAATATCTCCCTAATCTTTCTAAATGAGAAGGATATATTCTATTAAGCAGAAAATGGTTAGAACAAAAATCCAATGAAATGGGAATTTATTTCCCCATTTTTTCTAAATAAAGAAAGATTGTTCTCTGTAAAACAGAGAATCCTTGGATCCAAAAATCCAACGGTGATTATAAAATCACCAATCAAACCGTTTGATAGAATTAAATTCAATTCTTTGTGGGAAATATTTTCTTGATCTTTCTAAAATAAAAAAGATCTTCTCTATTAAACAAAGATCTTCTCTATTAAACAGAATTAAATTCTATGGTTAGGAAGATATCTTCTTAGTCTTGTTAAACTAACAAGAAATTCATATGATAGAATACAATTCTATCTTAGGAAAATATTTTCTAATCTTGTTAAACAAATAAAAAATCTTCTCTGAAAAACAGAGAGCCCTTAGATTAAAAATCCAATGGTGATTAAAAATCACCGTTTGACAGAATTAAATTCTGTATATGGGAAAATATTTTCACAATCTTGTTAAAAAAAAGAAAATATATTCTGTGAAATGGAAATCACCGGATCAAAGATCCAACGGTGGGTAAAATCCCCCGAACAAATTTGAGACCAATTAAATCAATTGGTATTTCTCAAATAAGAGATTTTCTAAAACTAATTAAAAAATTTGCCTCTACTATATAAACGACCCGAGACTTCAAGTCTCAGAAAGAGAAGAGACCACCACAGATAGAGGATTGATCTCATAAGTCTTCAACAAACAACAGAGAATTTAATTCTCAAAATAAAAGAGAGAAAAGAAGATCTCCATCCTCAAAACCCTAGGTAAAGAAAAAACAGAGAACAAAATATCTTTTTTACCTATCTAAGTTTTTAACTCTTCTTAAAGAACTTATTTCTTTCTCTGGATCTGAGATCCATAAGACAAGTCTCCCACAAGTTGATAATTTAATTCTCATCGGGAAAATCTTGTTCTTGAGAATCAAAATTCAGGGGAGAACATGAATAAAAAAACATGGAAAACATAGAGTTCATAATACTTCAGAAATTTAGTTCCTTCAAATTAAGAACTTAGTTCTTGAAGAACATGGTCGCGGATCCTCAAAATAATGATCTTGGTGATCGTTAATGATCAAAATACAATTATCAGAGATTTATGTTCTCTAAAAAATATCAACAGAGATTAAATCTCCAAAAGAACTTAGCGCCTCACGTGCTTCCCACGTGAGCGTCCAAAAACAAAGAAACTCATTTGCACTGATTGGGCAGCCACCAAAACAAAGCAACCCAACAGCCGAAAAATAAAGCAATCACGTGAAATACACATGAGCCACAAAAAACAAAGGCCATACACCTCACATGCTTCCCACATGAGCGCCATACCAAGTACTTAACATTTCTGCATAAAAAAAGGGCTGAGCAAACAGAACCCAAATAAGTGCTTAGAACTTTTGAATAAAAAAAAGGAAAGAAGAAAAGACTGAGCAGGCTAAACACAAATTGGTCAAGTCCCTCTGAAAGTTTCTTGCAGCTGAGCCCAAATGATCTGTTGTTGGATCTCAACTAAAATTTGATTATCCTTAAATGTTGCTAAGTTGATCTTAGTCTCAAATAAGACTGACATATCCTTAATAAAAAATAAATTGAGCCCAAATGCTCATATATTTAAGTTGATCTTATTCTCAAACTAGATTAACGGTCCTTAAACAAAATAAAACAATTTTGAACTTGAGCAGTATATAACCTAAGTTCAAAACCCAAATCTAAAATTTACGGATTCGGACTAATCCGCGCCCTACAGGAGACGACATAAATTAGTCTCCGTATACAATCCACGGGTAACCAAAACAAAAAAAATACACACGACACGAAGTGAACTTCCGGAGCAAGAAAAAGTGGTTATCACAACACAATCCACTAGCATCAAAAGAAACAAAAATACACACTACATGAAGTGAACTTCCGGAGTAGGAAAAAATGGTTATCACAACGTGGTAATATAATTAATTGCAGGGGTTTGCGCCTGCATGGAAGAGGGTCTCCACAATCAAAAACCCCTCACAAACGAGGGGAAATCTGATGAAGTCTGCTACAATGGTCACATCTATCCAAACCTCCGATATACGGTGCCATAAATCAACTTGGTATTTTCAGAGAGGTGGATGGATATGTCCAAATAGCATCTGCCCCCAAATTCAGGCAAGATGAGATATCCCGGTTCATCTCTGTTTTCGATGGTGAACAGATTCTGGCACGCCCGGTGGGATTTTTTCCTTTTTCCACTCCACACTTCGTGTGTCATATTCGCGAACAAAAAAAAATTGCGGTGTGCTATGGTTTCTCCTGAATTCGAGGTACTAAAACTTGGTGTCTTGTGTTAGTTATATGTATGCCCTAGAGGCCATTACTGTACATGCGATGTATATTGTAGTGGATGCTTGGACATATATAGGGAGGACTTTCTTGCTCGATATGATAGTATGCTATCTGGTTGCCCTTTATCTTAACATGTATACTTATTGTCTCTCTATTACATATTGATAAAGCCCTTAGGATGAGTACTTGACTACCAGGATTATAATGCAGATCATACTAGTGGGAATAAGATAGTCTCCATGTACATCCTTCAAATGTTCCTAGTCGTGGGAGTATCGAGACATGTCATCAATACTTTAGAGTAGACTAACGTATACGCTTCTCGACCCATGTGATGGGCAATGGATGATCCCACATCAATTGGAGTTTGACATCAGAGAAGGTATATGGGTGCTCAGCGGAGACTGGGTACATTGAACGGACTTGCCGAGAACTCCTAGATGGTATTATACCTATCGTCGGATAGCAGTTCTCTGGTGACACTGGTACATGTTAGTCTGTAAACCCGAGATCGTCATAGAGTCTTGTGTGATTCCCACTGTGCTTTGAATTCCACCATACCACGGTCAAGAGATCGTGCAAAAAGATGGTTTTTGGGTACAGTCCTGAGTCACATGGAGGCAATGAGCGATAGGAGGGATTTCGTCTCTCCTGGTATTGAGAGTTGATGTTGCGCTATGCTCGATTGGCCATAACAGGAAATCCCTGGTCAGGGTTGCTGAGATTTACTGGTATGTGTTATCAGTAGTTTCTCGGACCGTTATGGACATTGCATCGTCATGACTTATCAGGCTATTGGGGTCTGACGTTATACCACCCCCAGGCTGTGATATGCGACATATCAGACGAAGAGACCGGACTGTACGGTAGTGTTACTGATTGGATTCGCAGGAGTACGAGCTGGTTTGCTTGTTGATCTTCTGATTGCTCAATACTTGGATGGCCGTTACGTTTAGCAGACCGCTTGCGGCTTGTGCGTGTTTGATATGATCATCACCTACTGCCGGCGTATTGACGAGTGTTTAGAGTCCTACACAGAGATTTCCTAGCTCAAGCAAAATAGAGTAGGAGCACATATGTGATATGTGCGGGACCGAGATTAATGCGTGTATGTGATACCGCATTCTATTCTCGCGATGTGTGACATGATTGGTTATATGTGATATAGCCGGGTTATCGGATCAAGTGTTGATTCGATAAGATGTTGCATTTGATATTAGTCGGTTATATGTGATATAGCCGGATTATTAAATCAAGTGTTGATTTGATAATTTAATGTATAATTATATATTTGATATATTACATTACATTAACTAGTATTATCTCACTTAAGATTTCTTTTCTCACATTTGATAAACTTTACATATATGTGATATATATGTATTGTTTTCTATTTGCACACAAAATATATATGTGGTATATATTGTTGTGTCGTGCTAGGTTACACTTGCAACTTGAATGTATGAGACTTATACCAGCTAGGGTTTGATATTTATCACTTAAGTTATCACAAAATAGTGAAGACTTAGTCAATGTTTCAAGCTTGGATGAAGCTTGTAGAACATTGACCAAGTCCACTCTTTTGTCATTCCTTAAGATATTTGTTAACCCAACCTTAACCCTTGACCTTGGTTTATTCTCTACATGAGTTAGGCATGATACTTACTCACCCATGGTTGCAATTCTAACCTCACTCTCTCATGAGTTTCATTTCTTCTTCTTCAACAACAAAAGAAAAGGCTTGCTAGGTTTTTTCCAAGTAAAGAATTAGTGTGAGAAAAATAAAACTAAAGTGAGTACACTTCCTACTTTATCATCCTCTACTACTTTCCATTTAGTTTAGGGTGTTTGCTTCACTAATCTCACCATTAGTGAAGAGATAGCTTGGGTTAGTGTATCCTCGACGTAGATCATCTTCGGCCTCGAAGACTTCGATGTAAGATTGTTCGTTTCTTCATGGGAGCCTCTCTAGAGTCCGGGAGTTCGTGATCGCAGCGAAAGGACTACCATACAGAGCTATTGAAGTGAAGGACCGGTTTACAAAGTTTGTATTCCTTGTTCACTTTAGATATAAGTTTTTGCAAAATGTTTCGTCAGATTTTCTAGTATCGATTCTAGGGTTAGGGTTAGCTAGAACGGAAAAAATTTAAATATGGCATGGACGATGCCTCCCGAAAACTTGCTGCCATGCTAGGCAACCCTGCATCTTGCTCCTGTGCAGAAAATCAATGGCTTCTCAATGCATTGAATGCAACATCAACTTCCGCTCCTCCCCAACTGGAGGAGTGACCTATGGGTCCAACGCGGCCTCTATTTTCCCAATACCGATAGGGTAGGCCACCCAAGCCACTACCGGATTGTCTTTGGTACCATGCTCCCACCTGTGTGTTTCGGAGCCTTAATGACGCAAGAAGAAGCTCGTGGAAGGTCAGTTTTTGATCGGCTGGCAACCACGACGACTCCCATCAGCAAGCTGTCAAACTCTGGCGTCTCAGTCTTCAACTGGCAGAGAAAGAACTCAAACGGGCCTGTAAAGAAGCCCGTGATACCTAAAAAGGCTACCCCAAAAAGGATAACCCTCCCTACTCCTGCTACAGACGAAGCCGTCAAAGGCGCTTCCCCCATTAGACGGTCAGTCTTCAAAAGATTGGCTGGCTCTCCTCAAACTCCATCAAGGACGTCGGTCTTCAATAGGTTGATGCCGATTGAAGCTCCTCAGCAAAACCAGGGGCAGAATGAAGCTGCCTTCAAAACTAAGGCGGTCCTTTCTCCAAAACACGCTCGACGTCGCCACCGGTGCCGAGTGAGAGAAGCTGGAGGCAACTCCCCTTTTGGATTCACCCCACCAGCTCCAATGGTGGAGGTCGACACTGTTGTTCCAACTTGGAACAGTTTTGAGCCACTTAGGAGAGTACGCAAAAACTCCCCAACGACGGTGCTAAAGAAATCACCCCCACCTGCAAAAGTTACAGTGCAGGCAAAGCCGGAGCGGCCTTATCAGCGGGTCTCCTCGTAAATTCATAGGGTCTGGCAAAAAGTCCAAAACTCTATGATTGACAAAAACTACTCTCGTCAACCAAAGAAGTCGAAAGTCCGACAAGAAATATGCCACTCCTCCGCCATACAACGGGGGGATTTTCTTAAATTGGAGCCTGTCATAATGGCTCTTTAACTCCAATCTCTCATAAAAGAAAAAAGCTGGAGAAAACTCTACCGCACATGGAAAATTCCAAAAGCAATGGATCTAAACGCCTTAAGTCTTGGGGCATAACCGTACATATGGTCTACATGGCTTCACGAAAAGAGGAAAGCCATGCCTTGGTGAGTCATCGACCACAAACCCAATCGCTGACTGAGGCTCAGGAGCAATAGCAAAAGCTCTAGGAAATACTGACCAAAATGGCAGCGCTTACCGGACAGAAAGAAATTCCAGATAAAGAGGATGAACAGCGCCAAGACCAAGAGACCGATACAGAGTTTCTGCGAAGGGTGCTCGAGAGAAAGGATAAAGAAGCTGCTGAGCAAGCTGCTAATATAAAGCAGATGGATTTCTTGTTCTAAGACATGATTGGAATGATGATCCGGCCAGAACCCCCGGCCGAAGATCCGCCAATAATCATCGAGAATGACAGAGGGGAAACATCAAACCCTCCTCCGGCCTTGTCAGCGGCCAAGGTGGAAACGATCTCTAAGGCGGCCCTTGGTGATTACATTACTCAACAAATAAGATCTCATCAAGCTAATGAAGCCACCGACTAAATTGTCATAACCGGACGACCATATCCAGTGGCGGAACCTGTGGTTTAAGTTCGAACAGCCTTCGAATGTACTCGGAGCTCCCAAATGACTCCGTAAAAACATTTGCAGAGATTGAACTGCTATTCACACAACGGTTCGCCAGCGCGAGCGAACGCACTCCGATCATCGCGTTAATCCATGCCATGGTAAATCCGGGAGAAACATGGGTCTAATACGCGATCCGGTGGCAGAACCTGTGGTCTAAGTGCGAACAACGTATTGAAGATTCTCCTGCTGTGGGCATATTCATTGGGACCCTTGATCCTCAAATGACTGTGTCCCAGATCATGACGTTTTCCAAGCCCACAACCTTTTAGGCTTTGATAGATAAATTGGCCCAATTGGACTAGATGGGCCATGGGCCTTCCTCCTCAAATAAGGACTCTCGAAATAACAAAGGTAAATAGAAAGCGGCCTTCGCTGCCAATACGCAACAACCGAGTGGCCCAAAACCGGCTGCTCGCCAAAACAACACGCATCCGTGCCTATCCTTAGAGGAAAGACTAGGACGCGCTTACTCGTTTACCCTAGACAAGACGAGGAGATTGTTTGAATTGGCAATGCGTAATAAACTTTTCACATTTCCAGACCCACGACGTCCAGCACAACCCGGCGACGTCAACAACCCTAATTACGGTTCCTATCACAGAATGGTGAGCCACCCAATTGAAGATTGCTACGTCTTCAAAAATTGGGCTGAGGACCAGTATTAAAGAGGGAAATTCGCAATGTCCAATAACTGGAAGGTAAACCCACCCCAGAAGCACACTCCTAAAAAGGTGGATGCGCAGGAGGTATCATGCTCACTCGTGGAAGAAACTCTATGGAAAGTTATTCTTTCAGGGAAAACCAAAAGAATGTTGAAGGATCTACAAGCATGTCCGGCAGTCAGGTGGAAAATCCTACTTGAACCTAAAATAATCGAAGGGATGCTAAAATCTCATCCTGCACCGAAAATTGTTGACAAGGGGAAAATCTCCAAGTCAAGCTTTCAAAGTTTTCGAAGAAAAAGAAGAAGACCAAGAAGCCTGTGCATCCTGCCGAGTATGACGACAAGCGCATAGACCTACAAAAATACATAGATATGTTGGAGGAGTATAACCAGAAGGCGCGGACACCGGTGACGCTCGAAGAATTTCTCAAGCATATTCTTGAGGGCGAAGACAGTGACAATGATGAGGGAAATGACTCATCAGAAGACACCGAAGACTATATATCAGGTTGCCATATGGGCTACCATTTGTCGTTATATGACGAAGAGGCTCGATCAACATCAGAAAACAATGCAGAGGAATCGGGGGTTGAATCGGCGCTAAAATCCCCAGAACTGTCAGAAGAAGACCCGTTTAAGAGGCTGCTAAAAGTGGCTTTTCAAAAAAGCAAAGTTGACCGAGAATGCGAGACATCCATATATGAAAAGGCTAAGTGTCAGTGTCTGGATAAAGAAGCTGCGGCGAGAACGAGTCGTAAAGTACTCCAACCAAACCAAAGCACACCTGCAATAATTAAGAGCAGGATCAAAATAAAGAAGCGGTTCGCCAAATCCCTGTCAATGGGGATGAAACTGCCACCTCTCATAAAAAACACTACCGAGGTTATATGCCTCGATGGAGAAGAATCACATCCAAACTACTGCCTATATCAACGGAGGGCCATCCACCCCATCGAGAAATGTAGTGCCTTCAAGAAGTGGTGGCAAGGATACGTTGCCCATCAAAAACACTTCAAGAGGATGAAGCGCAAAGATCACTGTCGGGGTAAAAAATTACACCCCGGTTGACCAAGTCAAAGTCAACCCCAAGCCAAGTGGGCCCAAGCCCAGATCAAGTGGGCTCATGCCCGAGTCGAGCTCGAACATGAAGCGGTCGGTCTCCCCCATGCCAAAATAAAAATCATGTAATAAATATTTTTGATGTAATTTTTTATGTATGAATGGGCATAAAGCCAAATTTTTGTAAAGTCCATAGCCCATGTGCAAAATAAATGAGCACATGAGACATGTGATGGGCAAAATGCCATTTTGTAAAGCCCAAGGGGCTATATGTAAGTTTGTAAGCTTATAAAAGGCAACATGATAATGAAATAAAGAAGGATAATAATTCATTCTCTCAAATTCTTGGGTTTGTGCCTCTTTCCCCTTCCTCAAGGTTCTAGAACCTTCTCCCCCTTTTGAATTAAATCAAAAGTTTAACCATTTCTTTCTCAAAAATAAATAGTTTTTCACCATAAAACCCTTGAAGGGTAGCTCGGATCTTCCATCAAATCCCTAGAAAGGGAGATTTTAAGTCTCACCTCTCCTTTTCCCCTAAGATCCAGCCAACATAGAGGAAGAAGAAGGATACCCATCTCCAAAAATCCCATTCCAGGAGGATCCGAGGCTCTAAAGAAGATCCAAAGATTTCTAGGAGTTTAACTCTATTTAAGATCTGTTGGGGTTTAACTCCATAAATCAACCCTCTTTTTAGGAGTTTAACTCCATATCTATACATAATCCCTGTTAGGAGTTCAACTCCAAAATCCCTTTAGGAGTTCAACTCCAAAATCCCTTTAGGAGTTCAACTCCTAACTCAGGGGCTAAGCCACTTTTCCCGCTGGTGTTTCCGGCGGTCGCGTGCTGCGCACGTGATCTGCGGGCGTCCAGCGGTCGCGTGCTCGGTACGTGACCCACAGGCGCTAAGCGCCCACGTGCGCCTTATGCGATCTGCGGGTGCTCAGCGCCCAGGGGTCGCGTGTAGCTCACATGACCAGCTGGCGCTCAGCGGTCGCGTGTTGCGCACATGACCCGCAGGCGTCTAGCGGTCGCATGCTGCGCACGTGACCCGGGGGCGTCCAGCGGTCGCGTACTGCACACGTGACCCATGGGTGTCCAGTGCCCACGCGCCTGGCACGTGACTCGCGGGCGCCAAGAGCCCACGGGCTAGGCACGTGACCCACGGACGCCCAGCGCCCACATGCCATGCACGCGTCTTTAAGACGCTCCTCACCCCTCATTTTCCGCGCACTCCACACCAGAAACATGGACCCCCGTAAAACTCTGCAGTCCCCCGATATATCCAAAACCATTCCAAAATATACGTACACTGCACATTGAGTTCGCATAACCAGTTTGACCCGTCGATTGGAGGTTCTCTCGCTCCAAAGGCGAGGGGTAATTAACGTCATCTTAGTCCGCGGATGCTGGAGATTCGGATCCCCACAATCAATAAACCCCCGCCTACCTTAGACAGGGGGAATTTGTAGTACGCCTGACAAGTGCACGCATATTCCAATCTTAATGGGGTGACGAAAAACACCCTATACTCATGCTCGTCGACAGCAAAATAGAGAGATGAATACGCGTTCGATGCAATCGAAGAAGAAAATGATTCCCAATAGGAACTCTACTTCGATGGAGAATCTTCCATAAAGAGCTGAAAGCTAAACACCCCCATAATGAAAACTGGGGTGGGCCTTATTGTTACGCCCCACTTCCCAGAGTGCGCTATCTACGACATGACAGAGCCAACCATGCTACCTGTGGATAGGAATCATCCATCCACAGTCATATTACGGCTGTCTATAGGATACCAAGAACAGTAGAATATAAAATATATCTAGTACATGCCCATTTTCCAAAATAAAAGAGTAAAGAAAATGTATAAGCGGAAAAGATAGTAATAACCAATAAACAACATCTGGAAATACGTCCCAATATGGGCTCACATCAAGAAATAAAAGCTGCGGAAAATAAGCTGAGAGTCTAAAAGCTAAATATCTTTAAATCACACATAATCAATTTCTTACTGCTCGGTTTGATGGCTAAAGTACTCCTGTTCAGCCTGCGATAGAGATAGAGAAACTGGGCTATGCAAAAGCCAGACGTCAGTGCATCATAATATCAAAACAATAGTGATAATCAAGATGTAACGATATAGGTAAACATGAATATAAAAAATAACACGAATATGAATGGTGAGGTATGAATGTGTATGTGATGTGCGATGAGTAACCTAAACTGTGCTGCTAGGTTATCTACTCTAAAGTTTTTGAAATCAATTTAATGGAATCGTCGATGAAACTCAATAGTATCCCGTGCGTGATGTTCATATCAGAATATTGCATTATTATATCCCCATTTTTAATCATATTACAAATAAATAGGTGCTTCTGATCCATATCTGCTAAATAGTTGCAGGTTACAGGTTCTCAGAACAATACAGTGAAATTCATGAAAAGACGCTACAAATATGAGACTACGACCAACAAATAGATGAAACTGTATGATGCCGCCTACCAGTTTAAGGAACAAACGAAAGATCAATAAACAGTTCAATGCACAAAGTACAAGGGCAGCACAAGATTCAGAAGCTCACGGCAAAAAAGTTCACAACATTCTGCATTGTGGAAATCTGGAAGAAAATAGAAGGTATTCTGAGAAACCAAGTGAAGAAAACAGAAGGAAATAGCAACATGAAGCAGCCCTGAGAAAGTGAACTCAAGACCCCTCAATATGGCCGCGGATCCGCGGCCAAACATGGCATTCTGCCACGGTTCCGTGGCCGTGCAGTGCACGTGTCGGTGGGTGTCGGTGCTTTGACCCGGCTTTCTTAGGGTAGTTCTGTAATTTCAAATATGGATCAGATGTAAAACCTAGGGTTTCTCTTATCTATAAATAGGAGAGCCGAAAGCCTAATTAGGCATGTCACTATTTAATTTCTTAGATTAAATTTTATTTCCATTGTAATCATCAAGAGGTCATCAATAAAAGTAAGTGTTTTTCATTTTTATCTTGCGTTCTTCTTAATTGAAATTTATTTTTCTGCAATTTTTTATCTGTCTTTATTTATCTGCAAGTTAATTAGTTAATTAAAAAGAAACTATAAAAATGAATTTCATCGCAACTTTCCTAATGAGTGAGTAATTTCTCACTTGTTAGGGTTAGGATTGGGTAGGTTTGAGAGATGGAAATCTCTCACTCTTTTCTTTCCCATATAACATTTTAATTAGGACTCTATTTGAATCAAACACATACCGCTCACTATGGCACCCTATCCTACGAGATAGCGGTGATTCCCTAGTTAGACCAGTTGTGGTTGATTTACATAGAGGTTAGGGCTAAGAGTTAAGAAAGGACGGATAGAGACCAAAAGTAAGAAACGAAGTTTCTTTCTAGTCGTGCTAATCCCCTTTGTTGACTATTACCCTAACACCTATGTTCTTAACTTGGGCAAAGGAAGCAGTGAGTAGAGTTATTTTTCCAAACTAACCTAATCCTAACCCTAGCAAGGTTTTAAATCAAATTAAATTCAATCTTAGATTTTTAAATCAAAACCTACCAAAAATAGGACTTAACTCGTAAGAACTTAAAGAAAGAACACGTTTTCCCTGTGGATCGACCCGTATTCAACCGGTTAGCTACCAAGCGACATCGTTATTGATTGCGGTATATTCTTAATTTTGATTTTAAAACGCACGTACGCAAAACAACTAATAATCAAATGGCGCCGTTGCTGGGGAAACGGTAGTTATTTTCTTTTTGTAATTTCGGGTAAATTAAATAAAAAATATATATAAAAACCGAAAAATTAAAAAAAAATCATCTTGTTATTTTTGA
The DNA here is from genome assembly GCA_030015575.1 of Agapanthus africanus. NCBI lineage: Eukaryota > Viridiplantae > Streptophyta > Magnoliopsida > Asparagales > Amaryllidaceae > Agapanthus > Agapanthus africanus. The sequence goes on along the minus strand of CM057340.1, from coordinate 792,881,627 downwards.
AAGGTTTTATGCAAGTGTGCAGGCTTGAAGCAAACTCTGTTTCAGATCTGGAGCAAGCCCAGTGAACAAATCAAGAAACAGAGGATCTGAACAGATAGGGGAGAACTAAAACAACACAGAGAAACTTTTTGAAGATCTAAACTAACTAAACCACCGCGGAACCGCGGCATATTCAGGGTTTGACCGCGGAACCGCGGTCAATTGGTGACGTCAGCACCAAAAAATCTGTGTGAGCATCTCATTTCTCATCTACTCTCCTCTGCACTCCACTAAAAAAAAATTTCCTGCAAGTTTCTTTACACAGATTCTCTTTCTCTTATCCAATAAATTGTTTTTGTGCAGGATTTTTTGCGCTGCCAAATAAAAAAAATTTTTGCAAGTGTTTTAGATTTTTGGTGTGTTAACTGCTTTGCATAATTAATACGGAATTTAAGCGGCTATAACACCAACTCAGATTGGGTGGGGATTTCATCACTCTTCCTAAGACCCTAAAAATCACTAAAAGCATATGCATCACACTTGAGTTAATTAAAAAATATTTAGACTCGGCCAATTAAGGACTGTCGCGCTCATTAGGACAGAGGAAGGTTGTGGGCATTCAGTCGTTTATCTAAACCTGACTTTATGGTGCCTAGGCTAGACAAGTGAAAAAGGTAACTTTAAAACGACCGTCTCACGGTGATTCGTGAGCGGAACCCACCTTTCTTCATTTGTGCTTACCTGGCCACAATTGGCGGTGAAGAGGCGATTTGAGGGATATCTCACAACTTGTCGCTTTGGACCAGTTAGGAGCAGTCTAGTTGACTTAGGAGACCCTAGCTCTAGGTTTGATTGTGCATGTTTAAACTATGGTTGTTTTAAATTGTGCCGTAGTTCCGTACAAATTTTGCAAAAACTCTTTCTAAAAAAAAAACACTTTCAAAAATTTCAAAACTCCAAAAACAAACAATTTTTTTAAAAAAAAAATAACGAAAAAAATATGAAAAAATAAAAAAAAATAAAAAAACACATTCTTTTTCTTCTTCTTTCTCTCATCACATCATGGGTACCCCACCTCGCAAAACTCTTGCCGAACTTTGGTACACTCAATCAGACATTACTTCATACGCTTCTTGTTTTGGTCGAATTTCGAACGACCCCTCCATACCCAAAATTTCTTTGAAAGATCGAATAGACGTATTTAGGACAAACAATTGGACTCAGCAATCCACTTCGTATCAACCGTTTCAAACATTCACCCCTTCTCATATTGATACCCCTTTTGAGAGTCCAGTTGTAACCCCAAAACCTATGTCTATTGCTGAACATATTGAACAATCTCGTAACCGATCTTTCACTCCTTTCACCACTACGACCTCTTTGGATCAACAATTCCATTCACCTTCTTATCCGTATGTTGATCCTACTCCTGTCCAACCATTCATTTCCTACCAGTCCTACCAGACTTTTGCACCTTCCCTAGACATTGCTTCTGAACAGCCATTTGGGAGTTTTACATATCCAAACAACTTTGAATCTTTTACTGAAACCCCGTCACAAACCATGTCTAGTTTGGAACAGTCGTTGGAAGACTTTATGGTAACGTCATGCCAACAGATGAGGGATTTGAATGCGTCCATGGCCGCTCTTATACAACCTAGTGACCCGGTAGCTAGTTTCCAACTAGCTCCAAATTTTCCAATGTATGATGAGGTGGTTGGACAGATTGATAATTTTAGTGGAGAGAGTGAGCTGTGCACCCTTCCAAATCAAACCTACCCATCCCCAATTGAATCCCATAACTCTGGTTTTGAATGTCTATCAAGTGTCCCAAACGATTCAGCAGTTGAAGATAGAATGCTTAATTAGTTGTGCAACTTTGTAGTGTTTGATTTACCTGATTGTGAAGGGTCCCATTCGAGTGAAACCATCACCAATCTTTTTGACCTCTACACCTCCACCCTAGAACCTGAATTGATTAATATCCATGCTTTTGATGAGATGTCTCAAAAAATTGATTTTCACTTGGTTGAGGACATCGACGCTGGGAATATTTCGGATGATGAAATCACAGATTTGGATGAGTTTCTCTCTCCAATTCATCATCTCGAGTCATTAACTGTTTTTCCCGAACTTCATATGCGTCTGGATTTTGATGATAAATGCATGGATGAGATAACTTTTGAGGGGAATTTTGAGGATAATATTGAGGATGAACCAGTTTTGCTTGATGAGTCGGATTTTCCAATTCATCTTGTCCCTTCCACTGACTGTGTACACCCTCATGAACTTTTAACTGTTACCCTTCCTCAATCACTCCCTTCGATCCTTTCCATCGTTCCGACCGCGCAAGATACCGTATCACCTTCATTATCTGTGTCTGGTTTACCAAGTTCGGCGTACCCATGTTTTCTCATGAATCTTGAGGTATTTGACCCAATTTCTCACCATATTGATAGATTAGTACAATCCATCTTTTCACATCGATCATTACAGATGGTACTAATTTATTCAAATCATTTCCACCCTCAAGTTCGTATTCCACTTCTTTCTCCCTTCCGCCATTCTTTTCCTCCATCGAGACCGTATCCCGCTTCTCTCCGCATACGGTCTCGGGTATTCTCCATTTCATTCCTCTCCGTATTCTTTCAGCAACCACACCATTATAACGATAAAATTTTTGAATGGTTGGTGTTAACTTTTGGCCTTTGTAAGGCCCTGTATAGCTTGATACTGTTCTCTCCATAACTCTGAACTTTAACGCTTAAACAGTGGAAACACTGTTTCACTTAAGTTTGGGGGGACCTTTTGTGTATATATATTTTGTTTTTTCTGTTAAAAATAATAATAAAAAAATTAATATATATATATATATAAACAAACAAATAGGGGAGCGCCGACAATTTTGACCCTCTTGGTGTAGCCTGACAGTGAGGGCACTGTCAAGTTTAAGTTTGGGGGTGTGCTCGGTAAGCTTTCTTCCTTCGCATTCATATTTATATTTTTGCATTTGCATACTTATTTTAAAACCCGTAAATGTAAAAAAAAAAATTGAAAAAATTGAAAATTTCAATTTTGGCCATATTTAACTTAAGTTCAACATGACGGTTAAATAGTAGGGAAAAACTAGATCCTAAACTTAGTAAATTAAAAACCCCAAAAATAACATTTCTTAAAGTTTAACGGTAGAAATATATGTCCTTGTAGTTTATTTAGAAATAGGCAAATTTTGAGTTCAGTTCTTAGGCTAAGTCAAAATAAGGGAAGAGTATTGAAATTTTTATTTGAAGTGTAAGTCTGAAAAATAATTCCGAACCTTAAGTCTAAAATTCTGAAAATATATACAATACAACTTGCACAAACACGCACCTTGAAACTTGGAATAGTAGAGAATACCTTGAAATGCTCATGTCTAAAATCCTTAGTATGAAGAAAAATAAAAGTATAAGTGTGAATAAAGAGATATAAAAAAATGAACACTGGTTTTGCAATTACTTAAGGCTGCATAAATAAAAAATATATAGCGAGGGTGCTTTATCACCTAGTGCCTTAGACCAACTGGTTTGGGAGTCACTGCTAAAGCCTTAGGTATTACAAGACGAGGAATTACGCCTAATTACGCGAACACATTTTGTAATCGGTCGTTGGTACCTCAAGAAGTATTAACGGTCGCATGAAGAATGTATGAGAAATTTCATCGAAAATTCACCAACTAAAAGTATTTTGGAAGATGGACAAGAGTATGATAGCTTGAATTGAATTTCCAGGTGTAGGGGTAATACATACACACACGTAGGGGTATATGATTGGGGTTTGGATGAGAGACAGGGATGAAAGATAGGGATTATACCTTCAGTAAAAATGATAAATATTCCTAAGTTGAGATGGAACCTTAGAAGGAAAATTCAAAAGATGCTGAAAACTTAATAAATTTGCAGAACATATACGATCTTAAGTTAAATGATAAGTGAGTGTGAAAAATATGGGTTGATAATTTCTAAGTTAAAGATAATAGAATTTCTTGCTAGAATACCGAATTGAAGAATGAAAGTCAACATGCCAAATTGATTGGATTTTGTTGGTAGTATCCGCTGAAAACCATCAGGAGACAACACACCTCCTACTAGGGACACCTAAAGTTTTAACGGCTTGTTGCACGAGCTCAGTGCAATCGCAAATCCCTGCGAAAGTGATGTTAGTTTTTTTCGAGAATAAAAATAGTTTTGCTCGGGATGAGCAAAACATAAGTTTGGGGGTATTTGTTCATATCAGAATATTGCATTATTATCTCCCCATTCTTAATCATATTACAAATAAACAGGTGCTTCTGATCCATATCTGCTAAATAGTTGCAGGTTACAGGTTCTTAGAACAATACAGTGAAATTCATGAAAAGACGCTACAAATGTGAGACTACGACCAACAAATAAATGAAACTATATGATGCCGCCTACCAGTTTAAGGAAAAAACGAAATATCAATGAACAGTTCAATGCATAAAGTACAAGGGCAGCACAAGATTCAGAAGCTCACGGCAAAAAAGTCCACAACATTCTGCACTATGGAAATCTGGAAGAAAATAGAAGATATTCTGAGGAACCAAGTGAAGAAAACAGAAGGAAATAGCAACATGAAGCAGCTCTGAGAAAGTGAACTCAAGACCTCTCAATATGGCCGCGGATCCGCGGCCAAATATGGCATTCTGCCGCGGTTCCGCGGCCGTGCAGTGCACGTGTCGGTGCACATGTCGGTGGGTGTTGGTGCTTTGACCCGGCTTTCTTAGGGTAGTTCTGTAATTTCAAATATGGCCCAGATGTAGAACCCAGGGTTTCTCCTATCTATAAATAGGAGAGCCGAAATCCTAATTAGGCATGCCACTTTTTAATTTCTTAGATTAAATTTTATTTCCATTACAATCGTCAAGAGGTCATCAATAAAAGTAAGTGTTTTTCATTTTTATCTTGCGTTCTTCTTAATTGAAATTTATTTTTCTGCAATTTTTTATCTGTCTTTATTTATCTGCAAGTTAATTAGTTAATTAAAAAGAAACTATAAAAATGAATTTCATCACAACTTTCCTAACGAGTGAGTAATTCCTCACTTGTTAGGGTTAGGATTGGGTAGGTTTGAGAGATGGAAATCTCTCACTCCTTTCTTGCCCATATAACATTTTAATTAGGACTCTATTTGAATCAAACACATACCGCTCACTATGGCATCCTATCCTACGAGATAGCGGTGATTCTCTAGTCAGAACGGTTGTGGTTGATTTTGTTGGAGATAGTGCCCTCAGAGTCAATTATTAGGTCACAGGTACGTGATTGTAATGATTGAGGGAGGACCTATCCCGGTAGGACAGTCTTACTCGAGATGATAGTATGCTATCTGGTTTACCTTTATCATCGTGTACTGTTTTAGGTGACCTGACATGTCGCTATTACACGTTGATAGAGCCCCTAGGATTCTTGCTTGACCACCAGCAGTATGAGGGCGATCATATAAGTGGGAGCTGGGGGTCTACAAGCATATCCTTAAAAGGTCCCTAGTCGTGGGAGTTTCGAGACCGGGCATCGATACTCCATTAGTAGACTAGTGTATACAGTCGAGACCCCGACGAGGGGCGGTGGCCGGTCTCACAAGCCACTGGTGTCAGTTGGATCACCTAAGATGTATACAGGTGCTCATTGGGTTATGAGTACACCGGACAGGACTCGCCGGGAACATGCTAGTTGGTCATATACCAGACGTCAGATGGCAGTTCCCTGGTGACATGTGTGCAGGTTAGTTCATCGACCTGGGGATCGTCATTTGTCTCGTGTAAGTTCCCACTGTACTTTGATTACTACCCTACCACGGCTCAAAGGAGTCGTGCAAACAGGTTTTAGTTGGGTACAGTCCCGAGCCACATGGAGGCAGTGAGCGTATCTTCAGGGGTTCGTCTCTCCCGGTATTGGGGGTGAGGTCGTGCTGTGTCTAGGAGAGCCATTACACAAAGTCCTTGGCCAAGGCAAGGAGATTTACTGGTAGGTATTCCAGTAGTATCTCAGGGTGTTCTGGGCTACACTCCGACACGACTTGTACCGCTTTTGGGGGTCTGACTTTTACCAACCCCCTAGGCCCGCCATGCGATACTCATAGACGAACGGACCGGACTGCACGGATATTGTCACTGACAGGCTCAGTTGGGTGTCGGGGTGAGCTTCCTCATCGACGTCCCATTTAGTCAATAGCTGGTGGCCCGTCACGTATTGGCTTATACCTCTGACGTGCTAGTGGTTAAATCCACAGCCATAGTATTGACGAGTCTTTAGAGTCCACCACACTTTCTGTTACTCAGCTTTCGGGCGAAACGCTGTAGAGGCCGTATGGAGATATGGCAGGGTCCAATCAGATACGTGCGGTATTGCACGGATCAGGATGGGACGGTTTGTACTAGTAGCCGTATAGGTATATGGCAGGGTTCGATCAGATACGTGCGGTATTGCACGGATCAGGATCGAACGGATATTACTAGCCGGCTTTGGTTTAAGCCGGTCCTAGTTTAGTACAGTGTAGATTTTGTCTCATTGCATTTGTATCCGGTCGGAATACAGATGCGGGTGTGTATGCACAGTATCGGGGTTTTCCTGTAATTTATTACGGGACCAGTTTTCTGGAGTTGCCAGTTTGCATTCCGTTCCGGCCGGTTTTCCTTTGTTCTTTCCCGGCCGGACTTTTTAGATGGAGGGGGTTATTTGCAGTTTTGCAAATAACACTTTGTGGGGGGGTTTCTTGCAATTGTATTGATTATGATGGCTTTCATATCTTGCACCATTGACTTGCTTTTTATTGTGATTGAAAGGGTATGGGTTGAATAGTAGAACAAGCATGGTTCATGTTTGTTTGTGGTCACCTCTTCACTTCTCCTACACTCACCTCCCTTCTAGCTTCATATGGTTTTTTCTCCACCCTTTATTCTCACTTGATGAAAGAAGTTTTTCATGGTTGAGAGAAAGAAAAAGATGAGAGCTTCATCTTTGAGAGAGTAGCATTCTTGATTTCATTTTCGATGCTAGAAAAATGCAAGCACCATTTTTCTTCTTGTTTCCTCCATCATCTACAAATGGCAACAAACCCCAAAGTGAGACATCCACTCTACACTACACTTCCTACAGCATATCTTGAGCATGTCGAGTTGCCGGCTTCATGCGCGAGTTGCCTCGGTATTGAGGTGGGAGCCCGTAAAAGCTACAGGCGATGTGGTGCCCTTTCCGACGAGGAGGAGACGGACGGAGATCCCGCGAGGAGATCGGAGTGGAGATGAAGACCGGAGGACTCGGATCAGTCGGTACATCTCTTCCCTTTCTTATTAGTAGCGTAGACTTGTTAATGGTTACGATCCGGAGTTTAGTGCGCGGTGGTGCCGGTTTGCTAAGTCCGCAAAAATTTAAGTTATTCACCGCTTCCGCATTCCGGCGTCGGATTGACGGCCGGGGCGCCTCCGTGCACTTACAGTGGTATCAGAGCCTCGCCATTAACTTAGTCTAGCTTTGTGTAATGTGTTTGCATTTCCGATCGATCAAAAAGTTCCAAAACTGCATTTTAGTTCGCATCAGTTTCTGTTGAAAATTTTTGGTCTCGAAAAATTTTTCAGGTTATAAAATATTGATGTACTGGAAAATCTAAGAGTTCTGTAAAAATTTGACGAAGTAACTCCACAGTTGGAGCGCGGAACCGCCGCGAAAACCCCATTTGTGCGGCCCTTCCGCCGCGCACTATTCACATCACTTCACCATTTTTTTACAGAGGCCTTCTGGGCTTAAAATATGGTCTTTGGAATATTAAAGTTGGGCCAATTGTTTCTGTGAGTGCTACAGTTTTCTTTGGGGCCCACTTGTTAATTGTTTGATCAATCGGAAATTTTTTAAACACATTTTTCACAGTATTTACATTATATCTGCGACCGTGAATGTCACTCGATCGGTAAATCCGGTCTAACTGCTATAGCCCGGTTAGACGGATTTGCGAACGTGACTTTCACGTTGATGTTCTATGTATTTGCTGTGATGTTGCGGATCGGTCGTGGGGGATAGCCTGGATGCAATGCTAGTACAGTGTTGTTGTATTATGTACATTTGATATTGCGGGGCGAGCGTCCGACATGTGGACTGCCGTCACTGCCTGTTTGTATTATTCTTTTGGGGCACGACCTAGTTGCGGTCGATGTACCCGGTGTATGTATATTTTACTTTCTGTACTAGGATTGCCCCGCGGAGGGGTGCACGGATAGCCGGGTTCTGGAGGGCAACAAGCCCGCATCTCATGGCATTGAGACGGAGGGGGCTTCGCTCTAGGATTGGCGGGCTATTCGCCGCACTCGTAGGGGGTACAGGTTGACCCAGGAGGGGTGCCCAAGTTACCGGATTCCGTGAAGTGCTGGGTGGTCCATTCACGGCGCTGAAGGGGGCTGCCTCGCTTCAGGTTTTGGCGGGTGACTTGCCGCGCCCGTAGGGGTCTAGGATTTCATTGCACAGGCTATCCACACGACCAGGGGAACGTCGGGTTTCAGTAGTGGCTCTGTGAAACCCGGGGATCCCAGATATCTGTATTGTTTCTGTGATGCTGTTCATTCTCTGTGATGTTGCATTTTATTCACGCCTTGAGCGAAATATAATATATTGGTATATATATTAGTAGATGTTGTATATGTTTTGCATCCGCGCTAGTCCAGTCCCCGCTCTGTCGTTAGTAAGCTAACCTAACGGGTAATGACGGGACCCAGTGGCGAATGCGGATGGCATATACGTACATCAGTATATTTTCGTTCTTTTTGGTGTGATCAATTGATGGGACTGCATTGATTCGGATCAATGCAAGTTAAAAACAAACCTAATCTGATGTTGTTGGAACACTTTTTCAAAAGCTGTTATTGCAAGGACGTTTACTTTTGTTTTGCATCATGGTATTCATTTGGAATATCCTGCTCCTCAGTCGACGAGGCAAGGGCCGAGATCCCTTCACCGGGAGTGACCCCTTGGACAGAAGTTTGCGTCAGGGCATTAACTTCACTATAGCCGATTACTTTTGCTTTGCACCGTGGTATTCTTTTGGAATATCCTGCACCTCATTCTACGGGGAAAGAGCCGAGATCCCTTCACAGGGAGTGACCTCTTTAGCAAAGGTTTTCGTCACTATATTTTCTAAAAAGCTATCCGTTCCTTCAACGATATCAAGTTCACTACGTTAAAGGTTTTCGCCAGAAACCATTCGTAGCCCTCCGTCGTTTCATATGGGTAGTCAATAGTATTCAAGCTGTGTTTGTTGGCCTTAGTCAAGGCACAGTGTTTGGTAGCTATTGGGTATTCATATGCTGCATAGATAGATGCGTTGGTTTGGGACAGTCGTATAGCCTTGTTGGCCTTAGTCAAGGGCTTGTACGGGTGGGTTCAAATCAACCTGGACAATGACGGGTAGAACTTGACATGTGACTTATGATTTGTTGGCCTTAGTCAAGGTCATAAGAGCATGGGGCAGAAATCACATCGGGAGTTTCAAAAGAACTGAAACTTGCCAGATATGCGCATACCTTCTGGAGTGTGATACCGTGAGCGGATTCCGTCACGTTATCATGCGATGAGAGTTGGATCCCGATTCCCACTGATGAGTTGGTTTACTCCTCGGGTGACCCCGACTAATTCTTCTTTCTGGTTTGGAGGAGAATTTGAGGTACAGTGGGAGGATTCCAGATTAGATAAATTGGTAACCATTCTGATCTAGGTTAGAGTGCACGCTGAGTGTTTCTTTTCTCTCTCTCTCTGGCAGCGACAATTTGACCCGACCCTAAGACTATGACTCAGTGACCAAGTTGACCGAACCTTCTTAACACTGGCTTTTGGATTGTCAGGGTTGCAGACCTCATTGCCACTCCTACTTTTACCCATTTCTCCGGGACACCCCGTATTACTACAAACGTCCACTTCCATTGGACAAAACCATCGTATGGTTAGATACGAACTCGAAGGAATTCGAGGATGGTTTCCGGTTCTGGAGAAAACGGATAGGATTATTCAGTTGTCTTTTCTTTTTCACCTTCTCTCAGGTTGCGAGTACTCCTTGGTTTAGGAGTAGTACACCTATTACGCAAATTGGATAGTCTTCTTCCAAACCATAGGCTGGTGCCGACCGGTAGGGAATGAAGAAAACCAGTTAGCCTAAACGGTGTACAGAAGGTATTAAGTTCAGACAAAACAAGGGATTAGTAAGAGGGCAAAGTAAATTGCGACTGCTATTCACGACCGAACCAAGTATTTCTTCGCCAATCCTAAATCACCTTTGTATTTCTCCAGGACACTCCGTATCACTACGAAGATCCACAGTTTATTGGATACTCCATCGTATGGTTATATACGAACTCGAAAGGAACTTGTTCCAGTTCGGGGATGGATTCTGGTCCAGGAGAAATAGGAATAAGGTTTATTCGGTTGTCTTTTATCTTCACCTTCTCTCGCATTGCGAGTGCTCCTAGGACTAGGACAGTACACCCATTAAGCTTATTGGATAGTCTTCTTCCAAACCATAGGCTGGTGCTGAACGGTAGGGAAGGAAGAAAACCATTTGGCCTAAGGGGTGTGCAGAAGGTAATGACTAAAGACATATAAAGGGATTTGGAGAGGTGGCAAAGAATTATACGGTTATAGTTGTGAATCTGGATAATGGAAGAGGCATTACTAGGAATACCAGGATACCCCATCGAAATATTTCAATGTTTCAGTTCACTGTGTACTGTTAAATGAAAACTGATTTCCCGATTAGACACTTGCTCCAAGATATGTATTTACCAGGTATGATTGTCACATCTGTATGGTTTTACAGATGATGAGTGGGAGTAAGTTATTGGAAATTGGGTGATCATCCTCATTATATCGGGATTCGTTGTAATCGGTGATATTTGAGGAGATCACCTGGGCTGTTTGCCGGTCGGCAAATGTTTGGTTTTGAATATCCGCTGTTGTGCACCAATTTCAAATTGATATATCTGTACGTCTATTTTCATAGAGTGAGATATACCTTTTGATATTATGTCGATAACATTTACCTATATCAGTGGATGGTTAGGTAAGGAGCATTAAACAGCGGTGTAATTCTTCTTAACCATAAGTACAGTTTTCAACCTACGACGCACAGTGAAAGAGTTGTTAGACTCAGCGGACTTATACAGAGTATTGTATGTTGTCCAGTGTCCATTAAGACAGAGGGGTTGGTCCTCATACTATATTCTGTTTACTTTTAACTTCTCTAGTTCTTAGACATATGTTTCGTAGAAACACAGGGTCTAAGTTTTGAGGAGTTATAGGTATTTGAATAGAGTAGAGAACCAGGTGTAGCAAGTATCGGGATTCTTCAAAGTGATCGAAGATGTAGATACTTGTGTATGGTATTCAGTTGATAGTAATGATAAAGAGATCTTGCTTCTTTTTCAGGTTACTCATAATTGGAAGTATTCCTAAGTTGAGTAACGCTGATCGGCCTCCTTCCATTTAGTTGACATGCGCTGGGGACAGCTGCATGATTTGAATCTGGTTCAATTAAATCAGTGCCTCTGGTCCTATATGGGATATAGAACAGTTCGTATCTTAACGATGTTAAGGTACGGGGAGTTATCCGGTTTATGATTAAAACCAGACACTGGACAACTCAAGGCACGTTTCTGTAATGACTGTTTGTGGGTTGACCCAGGCTATGACGCGGGTTGACTTTCTACCATCTGGATGAACAATAGCGATATTGTTCTAGACTCGCCACAGTTTTATTAAAAATGGATTTTTTTTTCAGAAAACAGTAGTGGGAGTATGGTAGAACTGGAAGTGATTCCAGAACCACAAACGATTACTGAAGATTTGATAAGGAACCTAAAGATTCAATCTGGATTGACATTCCATTGGCCACTCCGCAGATAAGGTGGGTAACTTCAGGCACCCGAGAGGCACTACGGTGGCCTCAAGGACGGTGACAGGGAAGTTCTTGTTTACCCACAATTGCCATTGCTGTTGTTCCAGGTTACGAGACCCGGCGGGAGGATGAGTATAGCGTCGTTCTAAAACTAGTTTTAGAAGTGTACGTGTATATGACTCTGCCAGAGGGTTGTCGTAGTCAGTGGGAGCAGCGGAAGCATTGGTGGACTTGGTGGACAGGTAGCTTATGTCTATTTATAGACTAAAGCAGATGTAGCGGAGATAGATCATCTATTTCTGACGTGACAGTCATAAGTTTGACTCATCAGAATAGTGGATGGATCTGTTGAGAAGGTAGTAGGGTGTGATATCCTGGTATTTGGATGATATACACAGAGTAGGAAAAGAAACTCCTACACTATGATCGGTTATACTTTGGTCGTCACACAGTTGTTTCTCCACAAAGGAAATGGATTTTATATCAGACATACTGGTTACTAGATCTATGGTCTTAGATCTAGATTTGGGTGGTTTCCCAATCAGGGTACTTGACAGCATTCTAAGAGTATTTAGGATGGACGACTCCTGGCACGGTAGTGTACCTGCAGGTAATGGAGTCACCCTCTCCAAAGGTGTCTTACAGACTAAAGGGGAGAGGGACGTGCATGATTGGCAGATCACTTGCTCAGGCAATTGAGTCAATCATGAGATGTCAAGTACCACACCAGATGTTGTTCTTGCACAAGATGCAATAAGTTGACATTAATCCAATCCTGGAGAAACAATCGGAAGCAGTTTTAGAACATAAGTGGATGTTCTAGCGATATGATAACGACAGCCTCATTCAGGAGACAGTTATCATTCCAGACTTCCAAGGTGACATGGACGACAAGGAAGTTGTCAGAGTTATAGTTTTCCTTCTGATGAGGGGCAGTATTTTGGACAGGTGGTCCAAGGCAATACTGAGGGAGGCATGGCGCGCAGGTTACTGATTAAGTTCAGTTGACGATACAGTCTAAGAAGTTTGGATTTGGAGTTCATTTATGAGCTATGTCCCATCAGACATCCAGACACATTCTAAGACAGGTATTGCTCATTTCGGGAGATGGGTTTCTCCGCGAACTTGAGATATAGAGAGACATAGAAAGAAACAACTAAGCGGATCCACTCACTGAGGCTATTCCTCGAACGCAAGAGTTTCGCAAACGAGCTTTGTGAGACTGACTAGTAGAGGAGTTGGGTGTTCGGTATCACACGGGCTGTGAGTATGCGACATCGCAATAATATAGCCTTGAGTGCAAGTGGGAGATTGTTGGAGATAGTGCCCTCAGAGTCAATTATTAGGTCACAGGTACGTGATTGTAATGATTGAGGGAGGACCTATCCCGGTAGGACAGTCTTACTCGAGATGATAGTATGCTATCTGGTTTACCTTTATCATCGTGTACTGTTTTAGGTGACCTGACATGTCGCTATTACACGTTGATAGAGCCCCTAGGATTCTTGCTTGACCACCAGCAGTATGAGGGCGATCATATAAGTGGGAGCTGGGGGTCTACAAGCATATCCTTAAAAAGGTCCCTAGTCGTGGGAGTTTCGAGACCGGGCATCGATACTCCATTAGTAGACTAGTGTATACAGTCGAGACCCCGACGAGGGGCGGTGGCCGGTCTCACAAGCCACTGGTGTCAGTTGGATCACCTAAGATGTATACAGGTGCTCATTGGGTTATGAGTACACCGGACAGGACTCGCCGGGAAAATGCTAGTTGGTCATATACCAGACGTCAGATGGCAGTTCCCTGGTGACATGTGTGCAGGTTAGTTCATCGACCTGGGATCGTCATTTGTCTCGTGTGAGTTCCCACTGTACTTTGATTACTACCCTACACGGCTCAAAGGAGTCGTGCAAACAGGTTTTAGTTGGGTACAGTCCCGAGCCACATGGAGGCAGTGAGCGTATCTTCAGGGGTTCGTCTCTCCGGTATTGGGGTGAGGTCGTGCTGTGTCTAGGAGAGCCATTACACAAAGTCCTTGCCAAGGCAAGGAGATTTACTGGTAGGTATTCCAGTAGTATCTCAGGGTGTTCTGGGCTACACTCCGACACGACTTGTACCGCTTTTGGGGTCTGACTTTTACCAACCCCCTAGGCCCGCCATGCGATACTCATAGACGAACGGACCGGACTGCACGGATATTGTCACTGACAGGCTCAGTTGGGTGTCGGGGTGAGCTTCCTCATCGACGTCCCATTTAGTCAATAGCTGGTGGCCCGTCACGTATTGGCTTATACCTCTGACGTGCTAGTGGTTAAATCCACAGCCATAGTATTGACGAGTCTTAGAGTCCACCACACTTTCTGTTACTCAGCTTCGGGCGAAACGCTGTAGAGGCCGTATGGAGATATGGCAGGGTCCAATCAGATACGTGCGGTATTGCACGGATCAGGATGGGACGGTTTGTACTAGTAGCCGTATAGGTATATGGCAGGGTTCGATCAGATACGTGCGGTATTGCACGGATCAGGATCGAACGGATATTACTAGCCGGCTTTGGTTTAAGCCGGTCCTAGTTTAGTACAGTGTAGATTTTGTCTCATTGCATTTGTATCCGGTCGGAATACAGATGCGGGTGTGTATGCACAGTATCGGGGTTTTCCTGTAATTTATTACGGGACCAGTTTTCTGGAGTTGCCAGTTTGCATTCCGTTCCGGCCGGTTTTCCTTTGTTCTTTCCCGGCCGGACTTTTTAGATGGAGGGGGTTATTTGCAGTTTTGCAAATAACACTTTGTGGGGGGGTTTCTTGCAATTGTATTGATTATGATGGCTTTCATATCTTGCACCATTGACTTGCTTTTTATTGTGATTGAAAGGGTATGGTTGAATAGTAGAACAAGCATGGTTCATGTTTGTTTGTGGTCACCTCTTCACTTCTCCTACACTCACCTCCCTTCTAGCTTCATATGGTTTTTCTCCACCCTTTATTCTCACTTGATGAAAGAAGTTTTTCATGGTTGAGAGAAAGAAAAAGATGAGAGCTTCATCTTTGAGAGAGTAGCATCTTGATTTCATTTTCGATGCTAGAAAAATGCAAGCACCATTTTTCTTCTTGTTTCCTCCATCATCTACAAATGGCAACAAACCCAAAGTGAGACATCCACTCTACACTACACTTCTACAGCATATCTTGAGCATGTCGAGTTGCCGGCTTCATGCGCGAGTTGCCTCGGTATTGAGGTGGGAGCCCGTAAAAGCTACAGGCGATGTGGTGCCCTTTCCGACGAGGAGGAGAACGGACGGAGATCCCGCGAGGAGATCGGAGTGGAGATGAAGACCGGAGGACTCGGATCAGTCGGTACATCTCTTCCCTTTCTTATTAGTAGCGTAGACTTGTTAATGGTTACGATCCGGAGTTTAGTGCGCGGTGGTGCCGGTTTGCTAAGTCCGCAAAAATTTAAGTTATTCACCGCTTCCGCATTCCGGCGTCGGATTGACGGCCGGGGCGCCTCCGTGCACTTACAGTGGTATCAGAGCCTCGCCATTAACTTAGTCTAGCTTTGTGTAATGTGTTTGCATTTCCGATCGATCAAAAAGTTCCAAAACTGCATTTTAGTTCGCATCAGTTTCTGTTGAAAATTTTGGTCTCGAAAATTTTTCAGGTTATAAAATATTGATGTACTGGAAAATCTAAGAGTTCTGTAAAAATTTGACGAAGTAACTCCACAGTTGGAGCGCGGAACCGCCGCGAAAACCCCATTTGTGCGGCCCTTCCGCCGCGCACTATTCACATCACTTCACCATTTTTTTACAGAGGCCTTCTGGGCTTAAAATATGGTCTTTGGAATATTAAAGTTGGGCCAATTGTTTCTGTGAGTGCTACAGTTTTCTTTGGGGCCCACTTGTTAATTGTTTGAATCAATCGGAAATTTTTAAACACATTTTTCACAGTATTTACATTATATCTGCGACCGTGAATGTCACTCGATCGGTAAATCCGGTCTAACTGCTATAGCCCGGTTAGACGGATTTGCGAACGTGACTTTCACGTTGATGTTCTATGTATTTGCTGTGATGTTGCGGATCGGTCGTGGGGGATAGCCTGGATGCAATGCTAGTACAGTGTTGTTGTATTATGTACATTTGATATTGCGGGGCGAGCGTCCGACATGTGGACTGCCGTCACTGCCTGTTTGTATTATTCTTTTGGGGCACGACCTAGTTGCGGTCGATGTACCCGGTGTATGTATATTTTACTTTCTGTACTAGGATTGCCCCGCGGAGGGGTGCACGGATAGCCGGGTTCTGGAGGGCAACAAGCCCGCATCTCATGGCATTGAGACGGAGGGGGCTTCGCTCTAGGATTGGCGGGCTATTCGCCGCACTCGTAGGGGGTACAGGTTGACCCAGGAGGGGTGCCCTAGTTACCGGATTCCGTGAAGTGCTGGGTGGTCCATTCACGGCGCTGAAGGGGGCTGCCTCGCTTCAGGTTTTGGCGGGTGACTTGCCGCGCCCGTAGGGGTCTAGGATTTCATTGCACAGGCTATCCACACGACCAGGGGAACGTCGGGTTTCAGTAGTGGCTCTGTGAAACCCGGGGATCCCAGATATCTGTATTGTTTCTGTGATGCTGTTCATTCTCTGTGATGTTGCATTTTATTCACGCCTTGAGCGAAATATAATATATTGGTATATATATTAGTAGATGTTGTATATGTTTTGCATCCGCGCTAGTCCAGTCCCCGCTCTGTCGTTAGTAAGCTAACCTAACGGGTAATGACGGGACCCAGTGGCGAATGCGGATGGCATATACGTACATCAGTATATTTTCGTTCTTTTTGGTGTGATCAATTGATGGGACTGCATTGATTCGGATCAATGCAAGTTAAAAACAAACCTAATCTGATGTTGTTGGAACACTTTTTCAAAAGCTGTTATTGCAAGGACGTTTACTTTTGTTTTGCATCGTGGTATTCATTTGGAATATCCTGCTCCTCAGTCGACGAGGCAAGGGCCGAGATCCCTTCACCGGGAGTGACCCCTTGGACAGAAGTTTGCGTCAGGGCATTAACTTCACTATAGCCGATTACTTTTGCTTTGCACCGTGGTATTCTTTTGGAATATCCTGCACCTCATTCTACGGGGAAAGAGCCGAGATCCCTTCACAGGGAGTGACCTCTTTAGCAAAGGTTTTCGTCACTATATTTTCTAAAAAGCTATCCGTTCCTTCAACGATATCAAGTTCACTACGTTAAAGGTTTTCGCCAGAAACCATTCGTAGCCCTCCGTCGTTTCATATGGGTAGTCAATAGTATTCAAGCTGTGTTTGTTGGCCTTAGTCAAGGCACAGTGTTTGGTAGCTATTGGGTATTCATATGCTGCATAGATAGATGCGTTGGTTTGGGACAGTCGTATAGCCTTGTTGGCCTTAGTCAAGGGCTTGTACGGGTGGGTTCAAATCAACCTGGACAATGACGGGTAGAACTTGACATGTGACTTATGATTTGTTGGCCTTAGTCAAGGTCATAAGAGCATGGGGCAGAAATCACATCGGGAGTTTCAAAAGAACTGAAACTTGCCAGATATGCGCATACCTTCTGGAGTGTGATACCGTGAGCGGATTCCGTCACGTTATCATGCGATGAGAGTTGGATCCCGATTCCCACTGATGAGTTGGTTTACTCCTCGGGTGACCCTGACTAATTCTTCTTTCTGGTTTGGAGGAGAATTTGAGGTACAGTGGGAGGATTCCAGATTAGATAAATTGGTAACCATTCTGATCTAGGTTAGAGTGCACGCTGAGTGTTTCTTTTCTCTCTCTCTCTGGCAGCGACAATTTGACCCGACCCTAAGACTATGACTCAGTGACCAAGTTGACCGAACCTTCTTAACACTGGCTTTTGGATTGTCAGGGTTGCAGACCTCATTGCCACTCCTACTTTTACCCATTTCTCCGGGACACCCCGTATTACTACAAACGTCCACTTCCATTGGACAAAACCATCGTATGGTTAGATACGAACTCGAAGGAATTCGAGGATGGTTTCCGGTTCTGGAGAAAACGGATAGGATTATTCAGTTGTCTTTTCTTTTTCACCTTCTCTCAGGTTGCGAGTACTCCTTGGTTTAGGAGTAGTACACCTATTACGCAAATTGGATAGTCTTCTTCCAAACCATAGGCTGGTGCCGACCGGTAGGGAATGAAGAAAACCAGTTAGCCTAAACGGTGTACAGAAGGTATTAAGTTCAGACAAAACAAGGGATTAGTAAGAGGGCAAAGTAAATTGCGACTGCTATTCACGACCGAACCAAGTATTTCTTCGCCAATCCTAAATCACCTTTGTATTTCTCCAGGACACTCCGTATCACTACGAAGATCCACAGTTTATTGGATACTCCATCGTATGGTTATATACGAACTCGAAAGGAACTTGTTCCAGTTCGGGGATGGATTCTGGTCCAGGAGAAATAGGAATAAGGTTTATTCGGTTGTCTTTTATCTTCACCTTCTCTCGCATTGCGAGTGCTCCTAGGACTAGGACAGTACACCCATTAAGCTTATTGGATAGTCTTCTTCCAAACCATAGGCTGGTGCTGAACGGTAGGGAAGGAAGAAAACCATTTGGCCTAAGGGGTGTGCAGAAGGTAATGACTAAAGACATATAAAGGGATTTGGAGAGGTGGCAAAGAATTATACGGTTATAGTTGTGAATCTGGATAATGGAAGAGGCATTACTAGGAATACCAGGATACCCCATCGAAATATTTCAATGTTTCAGTTCACTGTGTACTGTTAAATGAAAACTGATTTCCCGATTAGACACTTGCTCCAAGATATGTATTTACCAGGTATGATTGTCACATCTGTATGGTTTTACAGATGATGAGTGGGAGTAAGTTATTGGAAATTGGGTGATCATCCTCATTATATCGGGATTCGTTGTAATCGGTGATATTTGAGGAGATCACCTGGGCTGTTTGCCGGTCGGCAAATGTTTGGTTTTGAATATCCGCTGTTGTGCACCAATTTCAAATTGATATATCTGTACGTCTATTTTCATAGAGTGAGATATACCTTTTGATATTATGTCGATGACATTTACCTATATCAGTGGATGGTTAGGTAAGGAGCATTAAACAGCGGTGTAATTCTTCTTAACCATAAGTACAGTTTTCAACCTACGACGCACAGTGAAAGAGTTGTTAGACTCAGCGGACTTATACAGAGTATTGTATGTTGTCCAGTGTCCATTAAGACAGAGGGGTTGGTCCTCATACTATATTCTGTTTACTTTTAACTTCTCTAGTTCTTAGACATATGTTTCGTAGAAACACAGGGTCTAAGTTTTGAGGAGTTATAGGTATTTGAATAGAGTAGAGAACCAGGTGTAGCAAGTATCGGGATTCTTCAAAGTGATCGAAGATGTAGATACTTGTGTATGGTATTCAGTTGATAGTAATGATAAAGAGATCTTGCTTCTTTTTCAGGTTACTCATAATTGGAAGTATTCCTAAGTTGAGTAACGCTGATCGGCCTCCTTCCATTTAGTTGACATGCGCTGGGGACAGCTGCATGATTTGAATCTGGTTCAATTAAATCAGTGCCTCTGGTCCTATATGGGATATAGAACAGTTCGTATCTTAACGATGTTAAGGTACGGGGAGTTATCCGGTTTATGATTAAAACCAGACACTGGACAACTCAAGGCACGTTTCTGTAATGACTGTTTGTGGGTTGACCCAGGCTATGACGCGGGTTGACTTTCTACCATCTGGATGAACAATAGCGATATTGTTCTAGACTCGCCACAGTTTTATTAAAAATGGATTTTTTTTTTCAGAAAACAGTAGTGGGAGTATGGTAGAACTGGAAGTGATTCCAGAACCACAAACGATTACTGAAGATTTGATAAGGAACCTAAAGATTCAATCTGGATTGACATTCCATTGGCCACTCCGCAGATAAGGTGGGTAACTTCAGGCACCCGAGAGGCACTACGGTGGCCTCAAGGACGGTGACAGGGAAGTTCTTGTTTACCCACAATTGCCATTGCTGTTGTTCCAGGTTACGAGACCCGGCGGGAGGATGAGTATAGCGTCGTTCTAAAACTAGTTTTAGAAGTGTACGTGTATATGACTCTGCCAGAGGGTTGTCGTAGTCAGTGGGAGCAGCGGAAGCATTGGTGGACAGGTAGCTTATGTCTATTTATAGACTAAAGCAGATGTAGCGGAGATAGATCATCTATTTCTGACGTGACAGTCATAAGTTTGACTTCATCAGAATAGTGGATGGATCTGTTGAGAAGGTAGTAGGGTGTGATATCCTGGTATTTGGATGATATACACAGAGTAGGAAAAGAAACTCCTACACTATGATCGGTTATACTTTGGTCGTCACACAGTTGTTTCTCCACAAAGGAAATGGATTTTATATCAGACATACTGGTTACTAGATCTATGGTCTTAGATCTAGATTTGGGTGGTTTCCCAATCAGGGTACTTGACAGCATTCTAAGAGTATTTAGGATGGACGACTCCTGGCACGGTAGTGTACCTGCAGGTAATGGAGTCACCCTCTCCAAAGGTGTCTTACAGACTAAAGGGGAGAGGGACGTGCATGATTGGCAGATCACTTGCTCAGGCAATTGAGTCAATCATGAGATGTCAAGTACCACACCAGATGTTGTTCTTGCACAAGATGCAATAAGTTGACATTAATCCAATCCTGGAGAAACAATCGGAAGCAGTTTTAGAACATAAGTGGATGTTCTAGCGATATGATAACGACAGCCTCATTCAGGAGACAGTTATCATTCCAGGCTTCCAAGGTGACATGGACGACAAGGAAGTTGTCAGAGTTATAGTTTTCCTTCTGATGAGGGGCAGTATTTTGGACAGGTGGTCCAAGGCAATACTGAGGGAGGCATGGCGCGCAGGTTACTGATTAAGTTCAGTTGACGATACAGTCTAAGAAGTTTGGATTTGGAGTTCATTTATGAGCTATGTCCCATCAGACATCCAGACACATTCTAAGACAGGTATTGCTCATTTCGGGAGATGGGTTTCTCCGCGAACTTGAGATATAGAGAGACATAGAAAGAAACAACTAAGCGGATCCACTCACTGAGGCTATTCCTCGAACGCAAGAGTTTCGCAAACGAGCTTTGTGAGACTGACTAGTAGAGGAGTTGGGTGTTCGGTATCACACGGGCTGTGAGTATGCGACATCGCAATAATATAGCCTTGAGTGCAAGTGGGAGATTGTTGGAGATAGTGCCCTCAGAGTCAATTATTAGGTCACAGGTACGTGATTGTAATGATTGAGGGAGGACCTATCCCGGTAGGACAGTCTTACTCGAGATGATAGTATGCTATCTGGTTTACCTTTATCATCGTGTACTGTTTTAGGTGACCTGACATGTCGCTATTACACGTTGATAGAGCCCCTAGGATTCTTGCTTGACCACCAGCAGTATGAGGGCGATCATATAAGTGGGAGCTGGGGGTCTACAAGCATATCCTTAAAAGGTCCCTAGTCGTGGGAGTTTCGAGACCGGGCATCGATACTCCATTAGTAGACTAGTGTATACAGTCGAGACCCCGACGAGGGGCGGTGGCCGGTCTCACAAGCCACTGGTGTCAGTTGGATCACCTAAGATGTATACAGGTGCTCATTGGGTTATGAGTACACCGGACAGGACTCGCCGGGAACATGCTAGTTGGTCATATACCAGACGTCAGATGGCAGTTCCCTGGTGACATGTGTGCAGGTTAGTTCATCGACCTGGGGATCGTCATTTGTCTCGTGTGAGTTCCCACTGTACTTTGATTACTACCCTACCACGGCTCAAAGGAGTCGTGCAAACAGGTTTTAGTTGGGTACAGTCCCGAGCCACATGGAGGCAGTGAGCGTATCTTCAGGGGTTCGTCTCTCCCGGTATTGGGGGTGAGGTCGTGCTGTGTCTAGGAGAGCCATTACACAAAGTCCTTGGCCAAGGCAAGGAGATTTACTGGTAGGTATTCCAGTAGTATCTCAGGGTGTTCTGGGCTACACTCCGACACGACTTGTACCGCTTTTGGGGGTCTGACTTTTACCAACCCCCTAGGCCCGCCATGCGATACTCATAGACGAACGGACCGGACTGCACGGATATTGTCACTGACAGGCTCAGTTGGGTGTCGGGGTGAGCTTCCTCATCGACGTCCCATTTAGTCAATAGCTGGTGGCCCGTCACGTATTGGCTTATACCTCTGACGTGCTAGTGGTTAAATCCACAGCCATAGTATTGACGAGTCTTTAGAGTCCACCACACTTTCTGTTACTCAGCTTTCGGGCGAAACGCTGTAGAGGCCGTATGGAGATATGGCAGGGTCCAATCAGATACGTGCGGTATTGCACGGATCAGGATGGGACGGTTTGTACTAGTAGCCGTATAGGTATATGGCAGGGTTCGATCAGATACGTGCGGTATTGCACGGATCAGGATCGAACGGATATTACTAGCCGGCTTTGGTTTAAGCCGGTCCTAGTTTAGTACAGTGTAGATTTTGTCTCATTGCATTTGTATCCGGTCGGAATACAGATGCGGGTGTGTATGCACAGTATCGGGGTTTTCCTGTAATTTATTACGGGACCAGTTTTCTGGAGTTGCCAGTTTGCATTCCGTTCCGGCCGGTTTTCCTTTGTTCTTTCCCGGCCGGACTTTTTAGATGGAGGGGGTTATTTGCAGTTTTGCAAATAACACTTTGTGGGGGGGTTTCTTGCAATTGTATTGATTATGATGGCTTTCATATCTTGCACCATTGACTTTCTTTTTATTGTGATTGAAAGGGTATGGGTTGAATAGTAGAACAAGCATGGTTCATGTTTGTTTGTGGTCACCTCTTCACTTCTCCTACACTCACCTCCCTTCTAGCTTCATATGGTTTTTTCTCCACCCTTTATTCTCACTTGATGAAAGAAGTTTTTCATGGTTGAGAGAAAGAAAAAGATGAGAGCTTCATCTTTGAGAGAGTAGCATTCTTGATTTCATTTTCGATGCTAGAAAAATGCAAGCACCATTTTTCTTCTTGTTTCCTCCATCATCTACAAATGGCAACAAACCCCAAAGTGAGACATCCACTCTACACTACACTTCCTACAGCATATCTTGAGCATGTCGAGTTGCCGGCTTCATGCGCGAGTTGCCTCGGTATTGAGGTGGGAGCCCGTAAAAGCTACAGGCGATGTGGTGCCCTTTCCGACGAGGAGGAGACGGACGGAGATCCCGCGAGGAGATCGGAGTGGAGATGAAGACCGGAGGACTCGGATCAGTCGGTACATCTCTTCCCTTTCTTATTAGTAGCGTAGACTTGTTAATGGTTACGATCCGGAGTTTAGTGCGCGGTGGTGCCGGTTTGCTAAGTCCGCAAAAATTTAAGTTATTCACCGCTTCCGCATTCCGGCGTCGGATTGACGGCCGGGGCGCCTCCGTGCACTTACAGATTTACATAGAGGTTAGGGCTAAGAGTTAAGAAAGGACGGACAGGGACCAAAAGGAAGAATCGGAGTTTCTTTCTAGTCATGCTTATCCCCTTTGTTGACTATTACCCTAACACCTATGTTCTTAACTTGGGCAAAGGAAGCAGTGAGTAGAGTTATTTTTCCAAACTAACCTAATCCTAACCCTAACAAGGTTTTAAATCAAATTAAATTCAATCTTAGATTTTTAAATCAAAACCTACCAAAAATAGGACTTAACTCGTCAGAACTTAAAGAAAGAACACATTTTCCCTATGGAACGACCCGTACTCAACCGTCTAGCTACCAAGCCACACCGTTATTGATTGCGGTATATTCTTAATTTTGATTTTAAAACGCACGTACGCAAAACAGCTAACAATCAAATGGCGCCGTTGCCGGGGAAACGGTAGTTATTTTCTTTTTGTAATTTCGGGTTAATTAAATAAAAAAATATATAAAAACTGAAAATTAAAAAAAAAATCATCTTGTTATTTTTGAAAGGTTTTTATGCAAGTGCGCAGGCTTGGAGCAAACTCTGTTTCAGATCTGGAGCAAGCCCAGTGAACAAATCAAGAAACAGAGGATCTGAACAGACAGGGGAGAACCAAAACAACATAGAGAAAAATTTTGAAGATCTAAACTAACTAAACCGCCACGGAACCGCGGCATATTCAGGGGTTTGACCGCGGAACCGCGGTCAATTGGTGACGTCAGCACCCAAAAATCTCTGTGAGTATCTCATTTCTCATCTACTCTCCTCTGCACTCCACTAAAAAAAATTTTCCTGCAGGTTTCTTTACACAGATTCTCTTTCTCCTATCCAATAAATTGTTTTTGTGCAGGATTTTTTGCACTGCCAAATAAAAAAAAAATTTACAAGTGTTTTAGATTTTTGGTGCGTTAACTGCTTTGCATAATTAATATGGAATTTAAGGGGCTATAACACCAACTCAAATTGGGTGGGGATTTCATCACCCTTCCTAAGACCCCAAAAATCACTAAAAGCATATGCATCACCCTTGAGTTAATTAAAAAATATCTAGACTCAGCCAATTAAGGATTGTCACGCTCATTAGGACAGAGAAAGGTTGTGGGCATTCAGTCGTTTATCTAAACCTGACTTTGTGGTGTCTAGGCTTGACAAGTGAGAAAGGTAACTTTAAAAGGCCCGTCTCACGATGATTCGTGAGCGGAACCCTCCTTTCTTCATTTGTGCTTACCTGGCCACAATTGGCGGTGAAGTGGCGATTTGAGAGATATCTCTCAACTTGTCGCTTTGGACCAGTAAGGAGCAGTCTAATTGACTTAGGAGACCCTAGCTCTAGATTTGATTGTGCATGTTTAAACTGTGGTTATTTGAAATTGTGCCGTAGTTCCGTACAAATTTTGCAAAAACTCTTTCTAAAAAAAACACTTTCAAAAATTTCAAAACTTCAAAAACAAACAATTTTTTTAAAAAAAATAACGAGAAAACATATAAAAAATAAAAAAAAATAAAAAATCACATTCTTTTTCTTCTCCTTTCTCTCATCACATCATGGGTACCCCACCTCGCAAAACACTTGCCGAACTTTGGTACCCTCAACCAGACATTACTTCATACGCTTCTTGTTTTGGTCGAATTTCGAACGACCCCTCCATACCCAAAATTTCTTTGAAAGATCGAATAGACGCATTTAGGACAAACAATTGGACTCAGCAATCCACTTCGTATCAACCGTTTCAAACATTCACCCCTTCTCATATTGATACCCCTTTTGAGAGTCCAGTTGTAACCCCAAAACCTATGTCTATTGCTGAATATATTGAACAATCTCGTAACCGATTTTTCACTCCTTTCACCACTATGATTTCTTTGGATCAACAATTCTATTCACCTTCTTATCCGTATATTGATCCTACTCCTGTCCAACCATTCAATTCCTACCAGTCCTACCAGACTTTTGCACCTTTCCTAGACATTGCTTCTGAACAGCCATTTGGGAGTTTTACATATCCAAACAACTTTGAATTTTTTACTGAAATCCTGTCACAACCCATGTCTAGTCTGAAACAGTCGTTGGAAGACTTTATAGTAGCGTCATGCCAATAGATGAAGGATTTGAATGCGTCCATGACCGCCGTTATACAACCTAGTGACCCGGTAGCTAGTTTCCAACTAGCTCCAAATTTTCCAATGTATGATGAGGCGGTTGGACAGATTGATAATTTGAGTGGAGAGAGTGGGCTCTGCACCCTTCCAAATCAAACCTACCCATCCCCAATTGAATCCCATAACTCCGGTTTTGAATGTCTATCAAGTGTCCCAAATGATTCATCAGTTGAAGATAGAACGCTTAATGAGTTGTGCGACTTTGTAGTATTTGATTTACCTGATTGTGAAGGGTCCCTTTCGAGTGAAACCATCACCAATCCTTTGGATCTCTACACCTCCACCCTAGAACCTGAATTGATTAATATCTATACTTTTGATGAGATGTCTGAAAAAATTGATTTTCACTTGGTTGAGGATATCGACGCTGGGAATATTTCGGATGATGAAATCACAGATTTGGATGAGTTTCTCTCTCCAATTGATCATTCCGAGTCATTAACTGTTTTTCCCGAACTTCATATGCGTCTGGACTTTGATGATAAATGCATGGATGAGATAACTTTTGAGGGGAATTTTGAGGATAGTATTGAGAATGAACCAGTTTTACTTGATGAGTCGGATTTTCCAATTCATCTTGTCCCTTCTACTGACTGTGTACACCCTTCTGAACTTTTAACTGTTACCCTTCCTCAATCACTCCCTTCGATCATTTCCATCGTTCTGACCGCGCAAGACACCGTATCACCTTCATTATCTGTGTCTGGTTTACCAAGTTCGGCGTACCCATGTTTTCTCATGAATCTTGAGAGATTTGACCCAATTTCTCACCATATTGATAGATTGGTACAATCCATCTTTTCACATCGATCATTACAGATGGTACTAATTTATTCAAATCATTTCCACCCTCAAGTTCGTATTCCACTTCTTTCTCCCTTCCGCCATTCTTCTCCTCCACCGAGACCGTATCACGCTTCTCTTCGCATACGGTCTCGCGTATTCTCCATTTCTTTCCTCTCCGTATTCTTTCACCAACCACACCATTATAACGATAAATTTTTTGAATAGTTGGTGTTAACTTTTGGCCTTTGTAAGGACTTGTATAGCTTGATACTGTTCTCTCCATAACTCTGAACTTTAACGCTTAAACAGTGGAAACACTGTATCACTTAACTTTGGGGGGACCTTTTGTGTATATATATTTTGTTTTTTCTGTTAATAATAATAATAAAAAAATTAATTAAATATATATATATATATATATATATATAAACAAATAGGTTAGCGCCGACAATTTTGATCCTCTTGGTGTAGCCTGACAGTGAGAGCACTGTCAAATTTAAGTTTGGGGGTGTGCTCGGTTCCTTCGTATTTATATGTATATTTTTGCATTTGCATACTTATTTTAAAACCCATAAAAGTAAAAAAATAAAAAAAATAAAAATTTCAATTTTGGCCATATTTAACTTAAGTTCAACATGACGGTTAAATAGTAGGGAAAAACTAGATCCTAAACTTAGTAAATTAAAAACCCCAAAAGTAACCTTTCTTAAAGTTTAACAGTAGAAAATATATGTCCTTGTAATTTATTTAGAAATAGGCAAATTTTGAGTTCAGTTCTTGGGCTAAGTCAAAATAAGGGAAGAGTATTGAAATTTTTATTTGAAGTGTAAGTCTGAAAAATAATTCCGAATCTTAAGTCTAAAATTCTGAAAATATATACCATACAACATGCACAAACACGCACCTTGAAACTTGGAATGGTAGAGGATATCTTGAAATCCACTTGTCTAAAATCCTTAGTATGAAAAAAAATAAAAGTATAAGTGTGAATAAAGAGATATAAAAAAATGAACACTGGTTTTGTAATTACTTAAAATAAATTAAAAATATATAGCGAGGGTGCTTTATCACCTAGTGCCTTAGACCAACTGGTTTGGGAGTCACTGCTAAAGCCTTAGGTATTACAAGACGAGAAATTACGCCTAATTATGCGAACACATTTTGTAATCGGTCGTTGGTACCTCAAGAAGTATTAACGGTCGTATGAAGAATGTATGAGAAATTTCATCTAAAATTCACAAACTAAAAGTATTTTGGAAGATGGACAAGAGTATGATAGCTTGAATTGAATTTCCAAGTATAGGGGTAATACATACACACACGTAGGGGTATATGATTGGGGTTTGGATGAGAGATAGGGATGAAAGATAGGGTTTATACCTTTAGTAGAAATGATAAAAATTCCTAAGTTGAGATGGAGCCTTAGAAGGAAAATTCAAAAGATTATGAAAACTTAATAAATTTGCAGAACATATACGATCTTAAGTTAAATGATAAGTGAGTGTGAAAAATATGGGTTGATAATTTCTAAGTTAAAGATAATAGAATTTCTTGCTAGAACACCGAATTGAAGAATGAAAATCAACAGGCCAAATTGATTGGATTTTATGGGTAGTATCCGCTGAAAACCCTCAGGAGACAACACTCCTCCTACTAGAGACTCCTAGAGGTTTAACGACTTGTTGCACGAGCTCAGTACAATTGCGATTCCCTGCGAAAGTGAGGTTAGTTTTTTTCGAGAATAAAAATAGTTTTGCTCGGGATGAGCAAAAGCTAAGTTTTGGGGTATTGTTCATATCAGAATATTGCATTATTATATTCCCATTCTTAATCATATTATAAATAAATAGGTGCTTCTGATCCATGTCTGCTAAATAGTTGCAGGTTACAGGTTCTCAGAACAATACAGTGAAATTCATGAAAAGACGCTAAAAATGTGAGACTACGACCAACAAATAGATAAAATTGTATGATGCCGCCTACCAGTTTATGGAATAAATGAAAGATCAATGAACAGTTCAATGCATAAAGTACTAGGGCAGCACAAGATTCAGAAGCTCACGGCAAAAAAGTCCACAACATTCTGCACTGTAAAAATCTGGAAGAAAATAGAAGATATTCTGAGGAACCAAGTGAAGAAAACAGAAGGAAATAGCAACATGAAGCAGCCCTGAGAAAGTGAACTCAAGACCTCTCAATATGGCTCCGGATCCTCGGCCAAACATGGCATTCTGCCGCGGTTCCGCGGCCGTGCAGTGCACGTGTCGGTGGGTGTCGGTGCTTTGACCCGGCTGTAACAACCGAGTCCAGTTACACCAATTTCTGTTGCCGTATGTGTTGTGTGTGGTGTTTATTTCTTTTACCGTGTTTGGTTGTGAACGGTAGTTTACTCTATATTCGAACCGCTTGCTCGAACTTGTTGTTCCTAGTTATAGTTTACCCCAACATTACATATTTCTGCATATAACAATTTAAGTCATTTAAAATAAATTAAAGATACATGACATGGCCTGCTTGATACCCCTAACCCTGTGGTAGCGTCCTTGCATCGTGTTCTCGTTCCGTTCAGTGAAACGGACGTGTTTGGATGGCTAAGCGCACGTACGTGCGTCCGTTCTTGGGGGTGTGCTTTTCTGTTACATAATCCTTCATTTCAATTTTTGGAACTTGCAATTAACTTTCATATTTTAAATTCAAAATTTTGGCCCCGACCCGGGCGCTTTTCTGAAATATTTTACATCCCGCTAAAATTCTAACTATTTTACATTTCTTTATATTTAATTAATATTACGATCTACATTAAAAGATTTTGTGTACCAACCAAAGTATATTAAATCTAACTTTAATATAATCTTTAACCGTCACCAGATTCCTTTAACCAATTATTTAAATCTTTTATAATTTTTTCCAAACCCCTGAGCCAATCCCAATTCTCCTTCACTCGGTACGGGACCCACGCCTCTCTCTCTTTCTCTCCCCCTTTCTCTTTCTCTCCCCCTCTCCTCTCTATTTCTCTCTGCGCTAGCGTCCAATTTTATCTCTCCTCCTCTTTCTCTCTCCTCTCGTTTCTCTCTATCTCTCTCTTCTCGCGCCCGCTTCTCTCTCCTCTCGCGGTGCGCGAGAATCCCGTCACCTCCCCGACGTTATCGTCACCTCCCTTATCTCTTCCTTTGTCTTCTTCTGTTTTCTTTTGAACCTATGCACGAGAAGAGAAGAACCCCATCCAACCTCTCGTCACCTCCGCAAACCCTAACCCTATTCCTGCTCCACACCACCGTCTCCTCTCCTCCTCCTCACCATCTTCTTTTTCTTTTCCTGATTCCCGAGTCTCTCTCCTGCACACACGCCCGAGGGAAAACCCAACAACCCAACGCCGCCTCCCATCGCCTCCGACCACTACCCATTGCCATCGCCATCTCCCCCTCTCCTCTGCTCTCCATTCAGCACCCAAAACCCTGCTTTACAACCTCTGGAACTAGACCTGAGCCCAAACCCTAACCAAACCCTAGCTCTTTTAAAACCTTTCACCAGCGCCCCTCACTGCCGTCGATCTCGCCGCCACTGCTAGCACACCCCTCTGCAACCTAGTAAGCCATCGTACACACATTCCTCCTCTACTCTCTTTCTTCTTGCCTTCTTTTTCTTTTTCCTTAAGATCTTGTTTCTTGTGCTTGATGTTCTGCCAAGATCGCCGGAGTTGGCCACGACGTCGACGATCCCGACGACTCAGCGAGGACCTCTGACCCGTGTGATCCCACTGTTCGTCGTTTGGACGCTTTCCGTGTACCGTGCGTGCGTCGCGACTTTTCCCGCCGACGCGAGACGTTCCGTTTTCCGTATCGTGATCCGTCGAGGCAAGTGAAAGTTGCTAAATGCTATTCATACTATTCCTATATTAATTTATCTATTTTCTTATTAAATCTATAGATAGAATCTAAAGCCATGAGTTCCAAGTTAACAGCACGATATTCCGTTTACATATTTCAGATCTAGAACTTGAAACCTAACTGTTGCATTTAGTTTACTAAACCTAGTAACCCCATTTATATGTTAGATCACATAATCACAATTGTTTGCATAGCCATAATACCCTTTTGTAGTTTATACCCTATCGGACGACCGGTTACATACATCTAGCCTAATTCATATTCAATTGGATCTCCAGATTGTTTGGTACATATTAATATGATTTTATTATCCACATTTTTTATACTGCCTTCATGAAATGTTAAAACTATCCCTTAAACCCAAACTGATAACCGTGCATCCAAGTAGTTTAATCTGTACCTATTTGCATATAATATTACATGTGCCAGTTTATTGTTCTGATAATACCCATGCTTGTTTATTTATAACCATGATTATGCTAGTTGATTATGAGCACCCACATGATATCTTGTACACCCTGAAATGACTGGCTACACATATTACTTGATCCGACATGGTACCGTACAACTCTTGACATAACGTGATACCTTTGTATTACCTGGCTTGACCTGATGTACCATGGTCTTACCTGTTACCTGATCTTGCGTCTAATGCCAACAGACCTGACCTGTTGTCCTCACGGACCGTTCCTGTTGTCTATCCAGACAAACCTGTACCTGCTTGATCCTGTGTTGGCATTAGCTCCAGATTATTTGAATACATGACTTGAACACTTATAACTTGGGGATATGGGGAAATCAATGATGAAATCTTGACTTGTAACTCGACAGTTTCTTGCTTATACTGATCAGTTTTAGAGGCTAGGCCCGCCTCGGGATGATGCTGCTGACATCATTCGTCTTTATATTCCCTGTTTTAGTGCCTAGCGGCACGTCTCGGTTTCAGCCCGAGAGTCTTAGACCGTGGTCCCAGGCATGCACGGGATACTATTGAGTTACATCGATTATTCATCAAATTGACTTCAAAGACTTAAGAGTAGATAACCAATAAACCAGTTTAGCTTACTCACTGTACACTACCCTTCACTGCCCTGATTTATCTTGCTGTTACACCTACTTTACCATTTATGATTATACTCGCATGTCTTGTTACACTGTTTATATTTTATTGCTTGATGACATGACGCGTTGACGTCTGGGTTTTGCATGGCCCAGATTCCGTACCTTTGCTGCAGTCCGAGCAGGAGTACTTCAGCCAGTAGGCTGAGCAGTGAGGATTCAGTAGTAGTTAGTTCTTTTACTTTTCAGCATTTATTTCCAGATGTGAGCCCGCATTATGGGACATACATTCCAGTTATTCTTGTATTGGATCTTTTGCTTCCGCATTATTATTCTCGACTCATTTTATTTTGGCTTATGGACATGTGCTAGATAGTTTTATTTTTGTTCTTGATATCTCTACAGCCGTAATGTGACTGTGGATGGATACTTCCTACCCACAGGTAGCATGGTTGGCTATGTCACGTGCCCATCTTGGCGTACTCTGGGAAGCGGGGCGTGACATGGTTCTTTTGGTATCAGAGCCATAGGTTAATCGGGTTGATTCATTTGTAGTTGGGTATTGTACCCAATACATGAAATCAGAATACCCGTGATTAGGAAACATGTCCTGCCACCTTGCCATTTTACCATTCTTGAATCTTAACCTCCTCCCGATTATACTTTTACGATATGCAGACCTCCTTTGCATATCAACTCGAAACCTGATCCTTTGTTTATCTCTAGAACTTAGGCGACTTGGGTGGAGTTATGTAATTGTAGCTATGATACCGCGGCATTGTTACAATGCGGTACTCTATTTAAGTAACTCGGAGTTCTAGCCTTGATCTACATTTGAATCTGTTATCATGTTAATCTTTGGGTGTTTTGATTTCAGGAACATGGCAGACAAGAATCTGAAGACGTACCAAAGGCGTGTTGACGAAGCCACTATACTTGGAGTAATACGGGGGATGTTGGAGAACCAAAAGCGGCAGACCGAACTGATCCAGCAGCAAGCTGAATCTTTTCAGGAAGGTTTGCGGGCCGTTCAGCAGTCCGTAAACAATGTTGGGGTCAGACCAGTAGATCGTATGGGAACCGTAGCAGATTTCAAAAGACTGGGTCCGTCTGTCTTTACTGGTTTGGAGGAGCCGTTGTCAGCGGAACAGTGGCTAATTGACACGGAGAACTTACTCATTGCGGCACAGATACCGGATGATAAAAGGGTGGATGTAGTATGCATCCAGTTGGTGGATTATGCCCGTGAATGGTGGCTTGTGGAGGAGACCCGCTTGTCCAAACCGATCAAGTGGGCGGATTTTTCAAAGAGTTTCCTGGAGAAATTCTTCCCGCGGACGGCACGGGAGGAAAAGGAAGAGAAGTTCATTAGTTTAAAGCAGAACGGTGCACCTGTAGATGTACATGCGGCGGAATGGACGTGGCTCAGTAGATTCGCTGGACCGTTGGTTGCCGATGATGCTAATAGGGCAAGGAGATTCATGCGCAGTTTGGATGTGGACATCCAGAGGCAGATTGTCTCCGTGGGTTTGACCATTTTCTCACAGGTACTTACGGCAGCCTGAGAACAGCAGAGCTTATCTGGGAAGACTGGGAGTTCACAGCAGACAGCAGTTATAGTGAGGAAGCCGACATTTTCACCGAACCGAGCTCATGGACGCAGAGGTATTCCAGTGGACCGTCATGGTGTAACACCGATGAAGAAGCCTGCTGTCATTGATCAGAGAAAGACCGTGATTTGTAATTATTGCCATTTACCCGGACATTTGCAAAGGGAATGTCGCAGGATGCGGGGACTTTGTTTGGTTTGTGGGTCGGCGGATCATACTATTAACTCTTGTTCGTCGAAGCTTCGCACAAGGGATGATGTTCAGAAACCACCGCAGAAACCGTTTCCGGGACAGAAGCAGCTGACTCAAGGACCCAATCAGGCTCGAGCTTTTACCTTGACGGCTGAGGAAGCTAAGGCTTCGGGAGAAGTTGTTTCAGGTATTCTACTTGTTCATGGTTTTCCCGCATTAGCGTTATTTGATTCTGGTGCATCCCATTGTTTTATGTCGTCCAAGTTTATTGCTACACACTCGATTACTTGCACGACCCTGTCTAGTTACTGGAACATACACACTGGGAATGGGAAAATCATATCTAGTAGAGAGTGTAAAGATTGTGCAGTTGTTGTTTGCGGACGGGAGCTTTTTGCAGATTTCTTGGTGATTGATACGGGCAGCTATGAAGTCATTTTGGGAATGGATTTTCTCGGCACTTTCCATGCTCACATTGATTGTAGGGCAAAGAAAGTAATTTTCCAGATTCCCGGACATCCCGAGTTCATCTTTACTGGAGGAAGCAGTTCTGTCGGGCCAGTCGAGTTTAGGGCTAGGCCGACAGCTAATATTCTTGCATCAATGGAGGTTGTTCATGATGAAATGCCAGCTGTTGTTCGAGATTTCATGGACGTGTTTGAAGACATATCAGGTTTACTGCCGAGGCAAGACGTGGAGTTCGCGATCGATCTTGTTCCTGGTGCAGCGCCAGTTTCTAAAGCGTATTATCCAATGGCACCAGTGGAGTTGGAAGAAGTCAAGAAGCAGGTTACTGAATTACTTGAGAAGGGTTGGATTCGCAGCAGTAACTCGCCTTGGGGAGCACCAGTTCTTCTAGTCAAGAAGAAAGATGGTACAGGAAGGATGTGCATCGATTATCGAGAATTAAACCGGGTGACTATTAAGAACAAGTACCCGATCTCTTGCATTGGCGAACTATTCGAGCAGCTTAGTGGCGTGAGGGTATTCTCGAAGCTGGATTTGCGATCCGGATATCATCAGGTCCGAGTGAAAGTAGAGGATATTTGCAAGACAGCGTTCCGAACTCGGTATGGACATTACGAGTACTTAGTGATGCCCTTCGGAGTTACGAATGCACCAGCGATATTCATGGACTTGATGAACCGAATCTTCTCACCATTCTTGGACCAGTTTATTATGGTGTTCATTGACGATATTCTGGTCTACTCGAAGAATATTGAAGAGCATGCTGAACATTTGAAGATCGCACTGCAGTCATTGAGACGGGAGAAATTATATGCAAAGATGAGCAAGTGCGAGTTTTGGCTGGAAGAAGTAAAGTTTTTAGGGCATGTCGTGTCTGGCGATGGAATCGCCGTCGATCCCGAAAAGATTGCAGCAGTTCGTGATTGGCCGATTCCGAAGAATGTTGCGGAGATAAGAAGCTTTCTTGGACTAGCCGGGTATTACAGAAGATTTATGGAGAACTTTGCTCGTCTGGCGGAGCTGTTGACCAAGCTTACGCGCAAGGAGGTACCTTTTGTGTGGACGGATAGGTATGCGTCAGCTTTCAAGGCGTTGAAGCAGAAATTGATAACCGCTCCTATTCTGACCGTGCCAGACAGTTCCGGAGGATTGGTGATTCACAGCGACACATCTGGGAAAGGATTGGGATGTGTTTTGATGCAGCATGGGAAGGTTATAGCATACGCATCGAGACAGTTGAAGACCCATGAGAAGAATTACCCAACTCACGACTTAGAGCTTGCGGCTGTAATCTTCGCTTTGAAGATTTGGAGGCACTACCTTTTGGGCGAAAGGGTCGAGGTTTTCACTGATCATAAAAGCTTGAAGTATGTGTTCACGCAGAAGGAGCTTAATATGAGGCAGCGCAGATGGTTGGAGCTGATGGCTGACTACGACCTTGATCTTAAGTACCATCCGGGAAAAGTTAATGTCATGCCGGATGCGCTCAGTCGGTTACCAGCAATTCAGATGTTGACTGCTCAGAAGGAACTCATTGAAGACTTTCGAAGATTTGATTTGGAGGTTGTGCTACCGCATTCTTCGGGACAGTTGATGCAGTTGCTGGTACATTCGTCGTTGATCGAGGATATTAAAGCAGCGCAAACGCAGGACCCTAGATTGCAAAAGTTTCTAGAACAGGTTGAGGCTGGACTTCGAACTGATTTATTGATCCATGAAGATGGTTCGTTGAGATATGGTAGCCGTTTGTGTGTGCCAAAGGGAGATATTCGTGAAGAACTTATGAAGGAGGCGCACAGTTCAGCATATTCCGTACATCCAGGAGGCACGAAGATGTACCGAGATATACGACATCATTTCTGGTGGGAAGGCATGAAACGGGAGATTGCCCGCTTTGTGGCAAGATGCTTGGTATGTCAGCAAGTTAAGGCTGAACATCAAAGGGTTGCTGGTTTATTTCAACCACTTCCGATTCCTCAATGGAAGTGAGAACATATCACCATGGATTTCGTAACAGCTCTACCGCGGAGTCCAAAGGGCAACAATGCAGTATGGGTGATTGTTGATCGTTTGACCAAGGCAGCTCATTTCATTCCTTTTCGGGTTGGTCAATCAAAAGAAACTTTGGCAGAACGGTACATGCAGGAGATTGTAAGATTGCATGGAGTACCAGTGAGTATCATGTCCGATCGTGACACTCGGTTCTTCACACTTATGGAGGAGCTTACAATAAAGTTTGGGGACTCGATTGAAATTTAGCACAGCTTATCATCCTCAGACAGATGGCCAATCGGAGAGAACGATCCAAACTCTTGAAGATATGTTGAGAGCTTGCATGTTGGACTTCAAGGGTTCATGGGAAGATCATCTACATTTGGTGGAGTTTTCTTACAACAACAGTTTTCAGGGGACGATTCAGATGGCTCCATTCAAAGCTTTATATGGTCGCAAGTGTCGTTCACCTGTTTGTTAGGACGATGTCGGTGAACGAAGATTGTTGGGACCGGATTTGGTTGTGCGGACAGTTGAGAAAGTTAATGCTATCCGAAATCATATGAAAGCAGCACAAGACAGACAGAAGAGTTGGGCAGATACATCGAGACGACCTCTAGAGTTCGCCGTGGGTGATTTGGTATTCTTGAAGATATCACCGACTAGATGGGTGGTTCGTTTCGGAAGTCGAGGAAAGCTCAGCCCTCGATTCGTCGGACCCTTTGAGATTTTGGAGCGTGTTGGTGAGGTAGCGTATCGTTTGGCGTTACCGCAGTCCTTGGCGAATGTGGATGATGTGTTTCACGTATCTCAACTCCGTAAGTATGTTCGAGATGAAACGCGTGTGTTGGATCATTCAGAGCTGACTGTACGAGAAGACCTAACTTTTGAGGAGCGACCGATTGCAATTGTGGATCGGAGGGAAAAGGTTATCCCTCTTGTACTTGTTTCTTGGGGTAGTCGCTCACGTGGAGAGTCAACTTGGGAATGAGAAGATGAAATCCGGCAGAAGTTTCCCCATCTTTTCTTGTAGTGTTGGTCGTTTATCCTTTTGTGTTCTTCGAATTTCGAGGACGAAATTCTTTTGTAGTTGGGTATAATGTAACAACCGAGTCCAGTTATACCAATTTCTGTTGCCGTATGTGTTGTGTGTGGTGTTTATTTCTTTTACCGTGTTTGGTTGTGAACGGTAGTTTACTCTATATTCGAACCGCTTGCTCGAACTTGTTGTTCCTAATTATAGTTTACCCCGACATTACATATTTCTGTATATAACAGTTTAAGTCATTTAAAATAATTTAAAGATACATGACATGGCCAGCTTGATACCACGAACCCTGTGGTAGCGTCCTTGCATCGTGTTCTCGTTCCATTCAGTGAAACGGACGTGTTTGGACGGCAACGCGTACGTACGTGCGTCCGTTCTTGGGGGTGTGCTTTTCTGTTACATAATCCTTCATTTCAATTTTTGGAACTTGCTATTAATTTTCATATTTTAAATTCATAATTTTGGGCCCGACCCGGGCGCTTTTCTGAAATATTTTACATCCCGCCAAAATTCTAACTATTTTACATTTCTTTATATTTAATTAATATTACGATCTACATTAAAAGATTTTGTGTACCAACCAAAGTATATTAAATCTAACTTTAATATAATCTTTAACTGTCACCAGATTCCTTTAACCAATTATTTAAATCTTTTATAATTTTTTTCCAAACCCCTAAGCCAATCCCAACTCTCCTTCACTCGGTACGGGACCCACGCCCCTCTCTCTTTCTCTCCCCCTTTCTCTTTCTCTCTCCCTCTCCTCACTATTTCTCTCTGCGCTAGCGTCCAATTTTATCTCTCCTCCTCTTTCTCTCTCCTCTCGTTTCTCTCTATCTCTCTCTTCTCGCGCCCGCTTCTCTCTCCTCTCGCGGTGCGTAAGAATCCCGTCACCTCCCTCACGTTATCGTCACCTCCCTTATCTCCTCCTTTGTCTTCTTCTGTTTTCTTTTGAACCCATGCACGAGAAGAGAAGAACCCCATCCAACCTCTCGTCACCTCCGCAAACCCTAACCCTATTCCTGCTCCACACCACCGTCTTCTCTCCTCCTCACCATCTTCTTTTTCTTTTCCTGATTCCCGAGTCTTTCTCCTGCACACACACTCGAGGGAAAACCCAACAACCCAACGCTGCCTCCAATCACCGCTGACCACTCCCCATCGCTATCGCCATCTCCCCCTCTCCTCTGCTCTCCATCCAGCACCCAAAACCCTGCTTTACAACCCCTGGAACTAGACCCGAGCCCAAACCCTAACCAAACCCTAGCTCTACTAAAACCTTTCACCGGCGCCCTCACCGCCGTCGATCTCGCCGCCACTGCTAGCACATCCCTCTGCAACCCAGTAAGCCATCGTACACATATTCCTCTTCTACTCTCTTTCTTCTTGCCTTCTTTTTCTTTTTCCTTAAGATCTTGTTTCTTGTGTTTGCTATTCTGCCAAGATCGCCGGAGTTGGCTACGACGTCGATGATCCCGACGACCCAGCGAGGGCCTCTGACCCGTGTGATCCCACTGTTCGTCGTTTGGACGCATTCCGTGTACCGTGCGCGCGTCGCGACTTTTCCCGCCGACGCGAGACATTCCGTTTTCTGTATCGCGATCTGTCGAGGCAAGTGAAACTTGCTATATGCTATTCATACTATTCCTATATTAATTTATCTATTTTCTTATTAAATCTATAGATAGAATCTAAAGCCATGAGTTCCAAGTTAACAGCACGATGTTCCGTTTACATATTTAAGATCTAGAACTTGAAACCTAACTGTTGCATTTAGTTTACTAAACCTAGTAACCCCATTTATATGTTAGATCACATAATCACAATTGTTTGCATAGCCATAATACCCTTTTGTAGTTTATACCCTATCGGACGACCGGTTACATACATCTAGCCTAATTCATATTCAATTGCATCTCCAGATTGTTTGGTACATATTAATATGATTTTATCATCCACATTTTTTATACTGCCTTCATGAAATGTTAAAACTATCCCTTAAACCCAAACTGATAACCGTGCATCCAAGTAGTTTAATCTGTACCTATTTGCATATAATATTACATGTGCCAGTTTATTGTCCTGATAATACCCATGCTTGTTTATTTATAACCATGATTATGCTAGTTGATTATGAGCATCCCCATGATATCTTGTACACCCTGACATGACTGGCTACACATATTACTTGACCCGGCATGGTACCGTACAACTCTTGATATAACGTGATTCCTTTGTATTACCTGGCTTGACCTGATATACCATGGTCTTACCTGTTACCTGATCTTTTGTCTAATGCCAACAGACCTGACCTGTTGTCCTCATGGACCGTTCCTGTTGTCTATCCAGACAAACCTGTACCTGCTTGATCCTGTGTTGGCATTAGCTCCAGATTATTTGAATACATGACTTGAAAATTTATAACTTGGGGGTATGGGGAAATCGATGATGAAATCCTGACTTGTAACTCGACAGTTGCTTGCTTATACTGATCAGTTTTAGAGGCTAGGCCCGCCTCGGGATGCTGCTGCTGACATCATTCGTCTTTATATTCCTGTTTTAGTGCTAGCGGCACGTCTCGGTTTCAGCCTGAGAGTCTTATACCGTGGTCCCGGGCATGCACGGGATACTATTGAGTTACATCGATGATTCATCAAATTGACTTCAAAGACTTGAGAGTAGATAACCAATAAACCAGTTTAGCTTACTCTCTGTACACTACCCTTCACTTCCCTGATTTATATTGCTGTTACACCTACTTTACCATTTATGATTATACTCGCATGTCTTGTTACACTATTTATATTTTTGCACACTCGACCCTTGGGCCGGCACCGACGGTCCAACTCTGGCCAAAGATGCCGGTGCTTTGCACACTCGACCCTTCCCCTACCCCTAACTCCCTACACTGTTTGATTGCTCTGCAATGAAACAGAGACCCTTCAATTCCCAATTTATCACCTTTTTAATGCATTTTAATTCACAATTTTAATTCCAAAACCCTAATTCTATACTATAAATACTATCCCATGCCCTATCCCTTCATCATTCTGAAATTCCTAGTCAAAACTTTCTAAAAATTTCTAAGTACAAGTAAAGTGCAAGTGGAGTTAGCAAGCGGTCAACATCCGACGAAGAATCGAACCAATTCCGGAGCTCCCGCGACGCCGCGATGACAACCCTCTCTTCTCCGACCTTTCCTTAACTTAAATAACTTGTAACTCCCTCCTAATCTTCTTTTCTATTTCTTGAATTTCATTTTAATCAAAATCGGTAAAAAGTGGAGTTATTACCGATATTCTTTATTCTAACGCATATAACTCCATTTTCCTTTACCTTTTGATCAAACAAATTATACCACATCACTTATAAGCTTAATACTCATGTCCAGAATAAATTTTATCTAAGAATCTTTTGTAAAACAATCACAATTTAACATTTTCAATTAAATACCATGAACTTTAGATAATAACTCTTTTCGTATTTTTTGTTAAAACTTACCTTTAGAAAACTTCACGGGGTAATGACCTATCCCTCACATACACACATGGTTCCATAGCACGATATATCCTTGTATGAATTTTTTCTACGGATATAATATTACAAGAAAATACCATTTACTATAAAAACGGTATTCTTTTAAATTGTATTTTAAATTTCTTTGCAAATATATCTCTACAACTCTCTTTAGGGGACCCGCTATTCGATGGTGCATATTATCGAACATCCTTGGGCTCGTAGATCAAGATGCAGATCTCCTTACGGAGAATTCGGTCTCGAAAGGTTTTTAACACGGTTTTTAAGAAAAACGCAGTTTTCTATTTAAATAAAAATTTAATTTTAAAAATTATATATATATATATTACAAATCTAAATATTTTCAAAATATAATAAACTTACATTTTGTACAAGGAAAGATTTAAAAGTTTTCACTAAAATACCATTAAGATACCAATAAAAGACAAGTTTTACAATAAAAGACTATGAACTTTCAAAGCTAACCTATTATCACTAAAATACCTCAAATCCTTAAAGTTCACATTCATGAAAACCCTAAATAATATAAATAATTTCTCGAGGTTATTTTGAAACTATATTAAAAATATTTTTCATAATCCCCCTCGAGTTATATAAAACAAAATTTAAGGACTTCAGCAAATATAGGTTTAAGCGGGATCAATTCTCTTGAGCCCTAGGGAGCCGGAAAAAGACACCGGAGCTCCGACCATTTCGTCGTCGCCTCCACGCCCTCTTCGCTACTCCATCTTCCTCTCCCGACCTCCTGACACCACCACCACCATCGTCACTTCATCCCAAACATCCGAGCTTTCCCTGCACACCTGAATCCCCGCTGCGGCCACCTCCTCTGTCGCCGTCGCCCCTCATCTCCGACTACCCTCGTCACCATCCCCGTCTCCTCACCTCCTTCCCTCTTCCCTTCAACCTCGACACCAAGAACCCCAACCCATTTCTTTTCTTCTTCTTTCTTCTTTCTTGATCGTGTTTCTTGTCTCCATTTTTCGGTGATCACTGCCGGAACCGTGCCACTGTCGATGATCCGAGCGATCCAGTGAACGTCCTCAGCCAGCGTGGTTACCTTCTTGCCTTGCCTGGACCCGTCCCGTGTGCCGTGTGTGCGTTGCGACGTTTACCCGACGTCGGACGTGCTGTACGCACCCGTCGTGTGTTCCGCTTAGGCAAGTTCATCTTGCTACATGCTATATATCTTATTTTGCATCCATATGAATAAAAATATCCCATGTTGATTGCATTGTACATCCATATTAAAGTTTTACTGTTTTCGGATACCCGTATGCGTTCTTATCATTTATTATATATATAGTCGCATCTACAAATCACATTAATTCATATTACTGTTACATTAGTACCCCATACTTGATAATGTACATCCCACATAGTATTGGAGCTGTAAATATAACCCCTGATAGATATTTGAGCATCCATATTTTATTGTGTATCCATACCATTAATTCTGCATATCTAGTTGCATGCCATATTATATTGATTCATATTATTGTTACATTAGTACCCCACGCTTGATAAAGTGCATCTTACATAGTCATGATGTAACCGCTGATGGATATTTATGCATCCATGCTTTACCGTACATCCGTACTTTTACCCTGATTCGATACTTACTATATTTTACTGTTGGGCATCCATTTGATGCATGTGCACTACCTGACATGACCTGATACACCACTACTTGACCTGTTACCTTATCCTATTCCTAACGCCGACAATCCTGACTTGTCGTCCCGACGGACGTATCCTGTTGTCTACATAAACAAACCTGTACCTGCTTGATTCTGTGTTGGCATTAGCTCCAGATTATCAATACCTGACTTGAACACATAATCTCGAGGGTAAGGGGAAATTAAAAGTGTAATTGAAGTGTAGCTTAAAAGGGTATTACTTGATCCGTAGTCCCGGGGGATAACGGGATAGAATCATTTGTGATTCTTACTTGATCCGTGGTCCCAGGGGATAACGGGACAGAGTCATTCGTGACTCCCACTACCTGATCCGTGGTCCCGGGGATAATGGGACATATTCTTTGAGTTACATGGAGGAGTACACTAATTGATTTCAAACAAACTTTAGAATAGATAACCCAATAACACAGTTTAGATTGATCACCGCACGTCACATCTACTGATACTCTTCACTGTTCTATATCCGTATTTACTTATTAAATTCATGTTACTATTTATAATTCATGCCTGCATATCTTGTTACATCCTGGTTGATTATTATTATTGATATTATGACGCACTGACGTCTGGGTTTTGCATGGCCCAGATCCTTTATCTCTCTCGCAGGCCGACCAGGAGTACTTCACCTTGGGGAGTTCGCGATCGATCTTGTTCCTGGTGTAGTGCAAATCTCAAAGGCGTGCTATCCGATGACACCAGTGGAGTTGGAAGAAGTAAAGAAGCAGGTTACCGAATTGCTAGAGAAGGGTTGGAGTCGCAGTAGTAATTCACCTTGGGGAGCTCCAGTTCTTCTAGTTAAGAAGAAAGATGGCACGCGGAGGATGTGCATCGACTATCGAGAATTGAACCGGGTGACTATTAAGAACAAATACTCGATCCCTCGCATCGGCGAATTATTCGAGCAACTCAGTGGCGCGAGGGTATTCTCGAAGCTGGATTTGCGATCCGGATATCATCAGGTCTGAGTTAAATTAGAGAATATTTGCAAGACTGCATTCCGAACCTGATATGGGCATTACGAGTATTTTTTGATGCCATTCGGAGTCACGAATGCACCGGCGATATTTATGGATTTGATGAATCGAATCTTTTCACCGTTCTTGAACCAGTTTATAGTGGTGTTCATTGATGATATTCTGATCTATTCGAGAAGCCTGGAAGAACATGCAGGACACTTGAAGATCGCATTGCAGACATTGAGGCATGAATGATTGTACGCAAAGATGAGCAAGTGCGAGTTTTGGTTTGAAGAAGTGAAGTTTTTGGGGCATGTCTTATCCGGAGATGGAATCGCCGTTGATCCCGAGAAGATTGCAGCAGTTCAAGATTGGCCGATTCCGAAGAACGTAGCAAAGATCAGAAGTTTTCTTGGCATTGCCGGATATTTCAGAAGATTCGTGGAGAATTTTGCTCGATTGGCTGAGCCTTTGACCAAGCTTACACGGAAGAAGGTACCGTTTGTATGGACGGATAGTTGTGCGTCAGCTTTTGAGGCGTTGAAGTAAAGGTTGATAACCGCTCCTATTTTGACCGTACCAGACGGTTCCGGAGGATTGGTGATTCACAGCGACGCATCTGGGAAAGGTTTGGAATGTGTTTTGATGCAGGATGGAAAAGTTATAGCTTACGCATCGCGGCAGTTGA
This sequence comes from Agapanthus africanus, assembly GCA_030015575.1. Classification (NCBI taxonomy): domain Eukaryota; kingdom Viridiplantae; phylum Streptophyta; class Magnoliopsida; order Asparagales; family Amaryllidaceae; genus Agapanthus; species Agapanthus africanus. The sequence goes on along the minus strand of CM057340.1, from coordinate 792,838,144 downwards.
AGTCCCATGAAAAGAATTACCCAGCTCATGATTTGGAACTTGCAGCGGTGATTTTCGCCTTGAAGATTTGGAGACACTACTTATCGGGTGAAAGGGTCAAAATATTCACCGATCACAAAAGCCTAAAGTATGTGTTCACGCAGAAAGAGCTTAACATGAGGCAGCGTAGATAGTTGGAGTTGATGGCTGACTACGATCTTGATCTTAAGTACCATCCGGGGAAAGTTAATGTAGTGCCGGATGCGTTTAGTCGGTTGCCAGCAATTCGGATTTTGACTGCACAGAAGGAGCTTATCGAAGATTTTCGGAGATTCGAGTTGGAGATCGTGCTACCGCATTCTTCGGGATAGTTGATGCAGCTGCAAGTACAGTCGTCGTTGATCGAGAGTATTAAAGCAGCGCAGTCACATGATCCAAGATTGCAGAAGTTTCGAGAACAGGTTGAAGCGGGACTTCGAACGGACTTGTTGATTCATGAAGATGGTTCGTTGCGTTATGGTAGCCGTTTGTGTGTGCCGAAAAGAGGTATTCGCGAAGAATTTATGAAGTAGGCACACAGTTCCGCATATTCTTTACATCCAGGATGCACGAAGATATACCGTGATCTACGACAGCATTTCTGGTGGAAAGGCATGAAAAGGGAGATTGCTCACTTTGTAGCGAAGTGCTTGGTGTGTCAGCAAGTTAAAGCTGAATATCAAAGGGTAGCTGGTTTATTGCAACCACTTCCGATTCTTCAGTGGAAGTGGAAAGATATAACCATGGATTTCATGACAGCTTTACCGCGGAGACCTAAGGGCAACAATACAGTTTGGGTGGTTGTTGATTGATTGACCAAGGCAGCTCATTTCATACCGTTTCGTGTTGGTCAGTCAATGGAAGCGTTAGCATAACGGTATATGCTGGAGATTATGAGATTGCATGGAGTGCCTGTGATCATTGTTTCCGATCGTGATACCCGATTCTTATCGCACTTCTGGAGGAGCTTACAGGAAATTTTGGGGACGCAACTGAAGTTTAGCACCGCTTATCATCCCCAGATAGATGGCCAGTCGGAGAGAACGATCCAAACTCTTGAAGATATGTTGAGAGCTTGCATGTTTGATTTCAAGGGTTCTTGGGAGGATCATCTACACTTGGTGGAGTTTTCGTATAATAACAGCTTTTAGGCGACTATTCAGATGGCTCCATTCAAAGCGTTATATGGTCGCAGGTGTCGCTCACCTGTTTGTTGGGACGATGTTGAAGAATGAAGATTATTGGGACCGGATTTGATTGTGCAAACAGTAGAGAAGGTAAATACTATCCAGAATCACATGAAGGCAGCGCAGGATCGACAGAAGAGTTGGGCCGACACATCAAGAAGACCTCTAGAGTTCGCTGTTGGTGATCTTGTGTTCTTGAAGATATCACCAACTAGAGGAGTGATTCGTTTTGGGAGTCGAGGCATGCTTAGTCCTCGATTCGTGGGGCCTTTCGAGATTATGGAGCGTGTTGGAGAAGTGGCTTATCGATTGGCGTTACCACCATCTCTGGCGAATGTTCATGACGTGTTTCATGTATCTCAACTCCATAAGTATGTTTGAGATGAAACACATGTGCTAGATCATTCGGAGCTGACTGTAAGCGAGGATTTGACCTATGAGGAACGACCGATGTCGATTGTTGATCGAAGAGAAAAGGTCCTCAAGAACAAGGTTATCCCTCTTGTACTTGTTTCTTAGGGAAAACGCTCGAACGGAGAATCAACTTGGGAGCGAGAAGACGAGATTCTACACCTATTCTTGTAGATTCATGTTTGTTTATCTTTCTTGCCTTGGGTATTTCGATGACGGAATTCTTTTTGTAGTTGGGTATAATGTACACCCTAGTTTATTTATACCAGTCTTATTTTGAGTATTTCTTTATTTATGGTATTTTCCTGATTTACTGTGTTTTGGGTGCGAATAGTGTATTTGACATCTGTATTTGCATCCGACCCGACTCGCTTGCTGGGAACCCGTCTTGATTCCTGTTTATAACTTATCCCAGCTTGTTATGTAGATCCGTGCACTTTCATTTTTTTCATATACTGCATACTGGCATTTTATCTGGCACCTGCATACTTTTCAATATAATATATAATGTCATATAAAATATTTTAAAATTTTATAGCATGGCTTGCATGATACCCCTAACTCTGTTGTAGTATCCGCGTATCTTGTTCTCGTCCCGTTCAGTGAAACGGACTCGTTTGGATGGCTACGTGCACGTGCGTGCATCCATTCTTAGGGGTATGCTTTTTTATGGCCCGGATATCCCGTTTTGATCTTGGTCGACACGTATACTTTCCGTATTTTAAAACTGGATTTTTAGACCCGACCCGGGCGTGTTTCGGACTATTTTTGTATTCACCAAAATATCAAGTTTTATTCATATTATATTATACTTATTTAACTGTTATATATATATATATATATATAATACATTTAACCAAAATAATATTTTAAAAGATTTTTAAAAAATAAAACTAACAGACTCTCTCTCTCTCCCTCTCTCTCCTCTCGCGAGTACTGTTCCTCACGAGATCCCGTCACCTCCCTTCTCTCCACTACAATTACCTCCCTTCTTTGTTTCTTTCTCCTTCTTTATTTATTTTTCTGCCGTCGCCCCTACGAGTTCCCCAAAACCCTAACCCTAACCCTAGTCATCGATCATCTCGCAACCCCAGCCTTCGCCTGCATCCCCTCACCATCCTCATCTCCTCCTCTCCTCCCCTCTCATCTCTTTCTCTTCTTCCCTTCTCTTCTGCAAACCCCGAACCCATCACCCGAGCACCCCTGCACCCCTCGCCACCGGAGCTCCGACCATTTCTTCTTCGCCTCCATGCCCTCTTCGCTACTTCCTCTTCCTCTCCCGACCTCCTAACACCACCACCACCATCATCACTTCATCCCAAACAACCGAGCTTTCCCTGCACACTTGAATCCCCGCTGCGGCTACCTCCTCTGTTGCCGTCGCCCCTCATCGCCGACTACCCTCGTCACCATCCCCGTATCCTCACCTCCTTCCCTTTTCCCTTCAACCTCGAAACCAAGAAGCCTAGCCCATTTCTTTTCTTCTTCTTTCTTCTTTCTTTTTCTTGATCGTGTTTCTTGTCTCCATTTTCCGGTGATCACCGCCGGAGCCGTGTCACTGCCGACGATCCGAGTGATCCAGTGAGTGTCCCCAGCCAGCGTAGTTACCTTCTTGCCTTGCCTGGACCCGCCCGTGTGCCGTGTGTGCGTTGCGACGTTTACTCGACGTCGGACGTGCCGTACGCACCCGTCGTGTGTTCCGCTCAGGCAAGTTCATCTTGCTACATGATATATATCTTATTTTGCATCCATATGAATAAAAATATCCCATGTTGATTGCATTGTACATCCATATTAAAGTTTTACTATTTTCGGATACCCATATGCGTCCATATCATTTATTATATATATAGTTGCATCTACAAATCACATTAATTCATATTACTGTTACATTAGTACCCCATACTTGATAATGTGCATCCCACATAGTATTGGAGCTGTAAATATAACCCCTGATAGATATTTGAGCATCCATATTTTATTGTGTATCCATACCATTAATTCTGCATATCTAGTTACATGCCATATTATATTGTTACATTAGTACCCATGCTTGATAAAGTGCATCTTACATAGTCATGATGTAACCCCTGATAGATATTTGTGCATCCATGCTTTACCGTACATCTGTACTTTTACCCTGATTCGATATTTGATACATTTTATTGTTTGGCATCCATTTGATGCATGTGCACTACCTGACATGACCTGATACATCACTACTTGACCTATTACCTGATCCTGTTCCTAATGCCGACAATCCTGACTTGTCGTCCCGACGGACGTATCCTGTTGTCTACATAGATAAACCTGTACCTGCTTGATCTTGTGTTGGCATTAGCTCCAGATTATTAATACCTGACTTGAACACATAACCTTGGGGGTATGTGGAAATCAAAACTGTAACTGAAGTGTAGCTTAAAAGGGTATTACTTGATCCGTGGTCCTGGGGGATAACTGGACAGAATCATTCGTGATTCTTACTTGATCCGTGGTCCCGAGGGATAACGGGACAGAGTCATTCGTGACTCCCACTACCTGATCCGTGGTTCCGGGGGATAACGGGACATATTCTTTGAGTTACATGGAGGAGTACACTAATTGATTTCAAACAAACTTTAGAATAGATAACCCAGTAGCATAGTTTAGATTGATCACCGCACGTCACATCTACTGATACTCTTCAGTGTTCTATATCCGTGTTTACTTATTACATTCATGTTACTATTTATAATTCATGCCTGCATATCTTGTTACATCCTGGTTGCTTATTATTATTGATATTATGACGCACTGACGTCTGTGTTTTGCATGGCCCAGATCCTTTATCTCTCTCGCAGGCCGACCAGAAGTACTTCAGTTGACAGGCCGAGCAGTGAGGACCCTATTAGTATTTTAGTTTAGTTTTCTTTCAGCATTTCATTTCCTGATGTGAGCCCGTATTTGGGACGTACTTTCCATATTGTTATTGTTACTTGGGTTTATTGCTTCCGCATATTATTTCTTGACTCTTTTATTCTGGCATATGGATATGTACTAGATAGTTTATTTTATTTCTACTGTTCTTGATATCTTATAAACAGCCGTAATGTGATTGTGGAGTGATGTTTCCTAGCCACAGGTAGCATGGTTGGCTCTGTCACGTGCCGATCTTAGCGCACTCTGGGAAGCGGGGCGTGAAAATTTACGGCAACACTACTGGTGGCATGGAATGAAGCGTAAAGTAGCCAGAAGTGTAGCCAAGTGTTTGGTGTGTCAGCAAGTGAAGGCTGAACATCATAGAACTGCTGGTCTACTTCAGCCGTTACCAATCCCAGAATGGAAATGGCAGCACATTACCATGGACTTCATGACTTCCCTTCATCGCAGCACGAAGGGTAACGACGCAGTATGGGTTATTGTGGATCGACTCACTAAGTCGGCTCATTTCATCCCATTTCGAGTTGGACAATCTACTGAGACGTTAGCAAAGAAGTACATGGAGGTAAGTATGAATCTAAAATAAGATTTCACTTAAAAAATATACTATATTTGATACCCATGAACTCATGCAGGAGATTGTGAGATTATATGGAATACCGGTTTGCATCGTCTCCGATCGTGATACAAGATTCCGATCACAGTTTTGGCATAGTCTGCAAGCTAGCCTGGGAACGAGTCTGAACTTCAGCACGGCTTACCATCTACAAACAGACGGACAGTCCGAGAGAACAATTCAGATTCTGGAGGACATGTTAAGAGCTTGTATGTTAGACTTCGGAGGTTCGTGGGAAGATCACCTACACCTTGTGGAGTTTTCATACAACAACAACTATCAGGCGAGCTTTAGAATGACACTATTTGTAGCTCTCTACGGAAGAAAGTGTCATTCACTACTAAGTTGGGAAGACATCGAAGATTGTGAACTCCTTGGATCAGAGATGATCGTGACAACTGTGGACGTAGTTCGCACGATCAGGGAAAGAATGCGCATAGCCTAAGACCAACAGAAGTATTGGGCTGATGCAAAGCACCGACATCTGTAGTTCTAATATGGAGACCATGTTTTCCCAAAGATCTCTTTAAACAGAGGAGTGATCCTCTTTGGCAAGAGGGGTAAGCTAAGTCCAAGATATATAGGACCGTTCGACATACTCGAACGTGTTGGAGAAGCGGCCTACCGTTTAGCACTTCCACCCTCACTGGAAGGAGTGCACAATGTGTTCCATGTATCCCAGCTACGATGATATGTGAGCGACCCCAGCCACATACTTGATCACTCAGAGCCCACAGCCCAGACTAACCTGACTTGCGATCAACAACCCGTTGAGATCATGGATTGAAAAGTAAAGACATTACAGAACAAGGAAGTAAACTTGGTCCGAGTGATGTAGAGAAAGGATTCGCCAGGAGAATCAACGTGGGAACGAGAAGAAGACATGCATGCAAGACACCCTTACTTATTTGTAAATTAGTCCTTATGTAAATATAAATTTCAAGGACAAAATTTTTATAAGATGGGTAGAATGTAACAGCTCTGAATTTAATATACGAAATTTTCCAGTTTAATGTTCAGAAATGAGTTATACTACCTGAGATTGGGTTATATGTTAATTTTATTAAATAACAGCAAGAAAAAACTTGTAGCTCACTGGTAAAGCCTTTGCACTGCTGTGACGTAGCCCATGTGTTCGAATCCCATCAGACATATTATTTTTTCTGATTTTCTTTTTAAACATTTTGGAAGCTCAAAAGTTTACATGTGCAATACACACAAAATGAAAAGAAAGAAAAATCAAACTTGTGCACAAGGATTTAAATACAGACTTTTACACGTGGCCAAAATCCAGAGACCCCACTGCCAAGATCGACCGGCCAAAACCCCCATGGGCCGGCACCGACGGTCCAACTGTATCCAAAGAGCCCCGTGCTTTGCACACTCGACCTTTCTCGTACCCCTAACTTCTCTGCAATCAAACAGAGACCCTTCAATTCGTAATTTATCACTTTTTTAATACATTTTAATTCACCATTTTAATTCCAAAATACTAATTCTACACTATAAATACTACCCCATGCCTTAGCCCTTCATCATTCTAAAATTCCTAGTCAAAACTCTCAAAAATTTTCTAAGTACAAGTGAATTGCAAGTGGAGTTAGCAAGCGGTCAACTTCCGGCGAAAAATCGAAGCAATTTCACAGCTCCCGCGACGCCGCAATGACAAACCTCTCTTCTCCTATCTTTCCTTAACCTAAATAACCTGTAAGTCCCTTCCAATCTTCTTTTCTATTTCTTGAATTTCTTTTTAATCAAAATTGGTAAAAAGTGGAGTTATTACCGATATTCCTTTTTCTAAAGTATATAACTCCATTTTCCTTTACCTTTTGATCAAACAAATTGTACCACTTCACTTATAAACTTAATACTCATGTTTAGAATAAATTTTATTCAATAATCTTTTGTAAAACAATCACAATTTAACATTTTCATTTAAATACCATGAACTTTAGATAATAACTTTTTTCGTATTTTTTGTTGAAACATACCTTTAGAAAACTTCACGGGGTAATGACCTACCCTTCACATACACACATGGTTCCATAGCACGATATATCCTTGTATGAATTTTTGCTACGAATACAATATTACAAGAAAATACCATTTACTATAAAACGATTTTCTTTTAAATTGTATTTTAAATTCTTTTGCAAATATGCCTCTACAACTCTCTTTAGGAGACCCGCTATTGGATGGTGCGGATTATCACACATCCTTGGGCTAGTAGAGCGAGATGCAGACCTCCTGACGGAGCATTCGGTCTCGAAAGGTTTTTAATACGGTTTTAAAGAAAAACGCAGTTTTCTACTTAAATAAAAATTTAATTTTTAACAATTATATAAATATTACAAATCCAAATATTTTCAAAATATAATAAACTTACATTTTGTACAATGAAAGAATTACAACTTTTCACTAAAATACCACCAAGATACCAATAAAAGAGAAGTTTTACAATAAAATACCATGAACTTTCTAAGCTAAGCTATTATCACTAAAATACCTCAAATCCTTAAAATTCACATTCATGGAAACCCTAAATAATATAAATAACTTCTCGAGGTTATTTTGAAACTATATTAAAAATATTTTTCATAAAACCCCCTCGAGTAATATAAAACAATATCTAAGGACTTTAGTAAATATGGGTTTAAGTGGGATCAATTCTCTTGAGCCCTAGGGAGTCGGAAAAAGTGATTGCTTGCCTATTTAAGCTAGAAACCTTAACGGAGTTATCAATGATAATTGTCTTGGAAAAAGACACAAATCCTGCCGTTCATTTGCAGCAGTTACCGATAACTTCCGAACCTAATTCAGGATCTAAATCAATTACAAGTGTCTGACTCGGTCTGAGTCTAACTCAAACCTGAATCCAAACTTAAATTAGAGCTCAATTCAAACATGAACCCAAAGTCTAACATGTATACTTGAACATGAACCTGAATACCTGAATTCAAACTTCAATACCAAACCGAATACATGACTTGACTTGACCGAACCGTGGCTATAACTTAACATGACAACAAGATTACATCCTGAACCTGACTACTTGAATAACTTGTATCCATGGTTTCGGCAAGACTAGTAAATATAACTCTATACAATACATTACGCGGGGATAACGGGGTAGATTGGTACGGAATGTATTAACGTGGCATGAGATGGTCATTAAAAGACACCTACATGAACTCTCATGCCATTGTCCCATGGGTTTTGATGGGGCCTTGTACTATATGTTACCATAGTCCACGGGGTAAGATGGACTCCTTTCATATACATAAATACCTTCTGTACCAAGCTACAACCAACTACGTTAGAATAACATTCATATTCTTGTACAACTTACCAGTTCAATTTTCATTACTTGTTCTATTCCATTCTTTCTTTTGGGACTTACCGAGCGCTAGTTCGCTGACGTCATTCCTGTCTTTTCTTTCTTAGGAATGTTCGTTATGAGGACCAGACTCTCAAGAGAACGAGCCTAGCCAGAAGGACATGGACCAGCTCACTGCCCAGCAAGACTGCTAGCTTTCCTTGTACGTACTTTTATTTTGTATGCCACTGTTTAGGCATTACTTTATATCATTGTATCATTCCATTTCAAAGCAGTTGTATTCTAAAGATGAATGTTAATAAAATTTGTTGTTTATTTTATATCTCTTCTCATTCTTGTGCACTTTATATATATATTGCTTAATTACGCTTAACGTATTTATTTCTTAGTAAATACGTTGTGGGCTTGCTACATCTCCACTTCCGTGCACTGGGAAGCGGGGCGTGACATCAAGCGAGTTCCCAAACTTTCCTGTAGACTCCTCCAAAAGTGTGATAAAAATCAAGTATCATGATCGGAAACGAAGCTCATCGGTACTCCATGCAATCTCACAATCTCCTGCATGTACCGCTCTGCTAAAACTTCCGTCGACTGACCAACTCGAAACGGTATGAAATGAGCGGCCTAGGTCAATCAATTAACAATGACCCAAACTGCATTATTGCCCATTGGACTCTGTGGTAAAGCTGTCACGAAATCCATAGTTATATGTTCCCACTTCCATTGAGAAATAGGAAGTGGTTGCAACAAACCAGCTATCCTTTGATATTCAGTTTTGACTTGCTGACATACTAAGCACTTCGATACGTAGCGAGCAATCTCCTTTTTCATGCCTTCCCACCAGAAATGTTGTCGAAGATATATGTACATTTTTGTGCCTCCCGGGTGTACTGAATACGCGGAACTATGAGCCTCCTTCATGACTTCTTCTCGAACATCTCCTTTGGGCACACATAAACGACTACCATATCGTAACGATCCATCTTCATGAATTGACAAGTCCGTCCGAAGTCCCGCTTCTACCTGTTCTCGAAACTTCTGCAATCTTGGATCGTGTGACTGTGCTACTTTAATGTTATCGATCAAGGATGACTGTACTTGCAACTGCATCAACTGTCCCGAAGAATTCGGTAGTACAATCTCCAACTCGAATCTCTGAAGATCAGCTATAATTTCCTTTTATGCAGTTAACATCCGTACTACTGGCAACCAACATAGAGCATCCGACACTACATTAACTTTTCCCGGATGGTACTTTAGATCAAGATCATAGTCAGCCATCAGCTCTAACCATCTATGCTGTCTCTTGTTGAGCTCTTTCTGTATGAACACATAGTTTAGGATTTTATGATCGGTAAATACTTCGACTTTTTCGTCTAATAAGTAGTGTCTCCAAATCTTCAGAGTGAAAATCACTGCTGCTAACTCCAGATCATGAGTTGGATAGTTCTTCTCATGAGATTTCAATTGTCTTGACACATAAGCTATGACCTTCTCATGCTACATTAGAAAACATTCCAAGCCTTTCCCAGATGCATCGCTATGAGTAACTAACCCTTCGGAACCATCTGGCACTGTCAAAATAGGAGCGGTTGTCAATCTTTGCTTCAACGCTTCAAAAGCTGACGCACATTTCTCCGTCCATATGAACGGTACCTCTTTTCGTGTTATCTTGGTCAATGGTTCAGCTATTCGAGCGAAGTTCTCTACGAACCTTCTATAATATTGTTCATATCATAATTTTGCATTATTATATTCCCCATTCTTAGTCATTTTACAAATAAACAGGTGCTTTTGACCCATGTCTGCTACATAGTTGCAGGTTACGGGTTCTCGGAACAAAAACAGTGAAAAAGATGAAAAGACGATACAAAAGTGAGACTACGACCAACAAATGGAAGAATCTTGATCAAGCCTACAGTTGGAGAATAAACGAAGATCAATGAACAAGTTTACAAAGTACAAAGGCAGCGCAAGGTTCAAGACTTCGACATGAAGCAAACGGTAAAGTCCACAACATTATTCACTGTAGAAATCTGGAAGAAAACTAGAAGACAATCTGAGAAACCAAGTGAAGAAAAACAAAGGAAAAAGCAACAGGAGAATTACCAGAGAAGCAGCAACCAACAAGCTCCCAACATGAAGCCCGTGTCGGTGCAGTTTCGTGTCGGTGCGGCGGTGCGTTGACTAGTTTTCTTTAGGGGTATATTTGTAAATGCAGATGTGAGTCGATTGTAACCCTAGGGTTTCTATGCTCTATAAATAGAAATCCTAAACCTCTCTATGGGGTATGCCTCTTCTTGTGCCTCATTGTATTTATCAAAATTCAGAATTCAATTCCTGTAAATATTTGAAGAGAGCATCAAATAAAAATTAGAGTAAGTTTTCTTTTTATTGCCCTAGTTAATTTTCTTTCTGCCCTAGTATAACTTTTATTATCTGCCTTAGTATAACTTTTATTATCTGCCCTAGTTAATTAGTTTAGAACATGTTTATCAATTCTCTAATGAGTGAGTAGTTCCTCACTTGTTAGGGTTAGGAATAGGGAAGGTTTGAGAAATGAAAATCTCTCACCCCTTTCTTGCCCGTCATACATTTTAATAGGACTCTATGCATACGTACACACACCGCTCTCTACGGCACCCTATCCCACGAGGTAGTGGTGATACCGTAGTATAAAAGGCCGGTTGTATATGTTTTCCATGGAGGTTAGGGTAAGAATTAAGAAAAGAAGGACAAGAACCTAGAGGAAGAAACCTAGTTTCTTCCCGATGGTACTAATCCACTTTATTAATTATTACCATAACACCTAATAGATCTTAATTAGGGCATAGAAAGCGGTGAGGAATATTGACTTTCCAAACTTAATCTAAACCTAACCCTAACAAGGTTTTAATCCTAGTCTAGATCAACATAGTTTTTAGTGATAATTGATCCAACACCGTTTGGAATTAACTCGTTAGAACAATTTGAGAATACACAAAATCCCTGTGGACCGACCCGTACTCACCGGCTAACTACCAAGCGACGTCGTTCTTGATTGCGGTAAAAATATTTTGATCACAACAACCATCATTCAATCAAATGGCGCCGTTGCCGGGGATGGCGTTGTTATTTTCTTTTTGTAACTTCGGGTTAATATAAAATTGAAAAATCATAAAAACTGGAAAAAAATATAAAATTTTATCATCGTTTTATTTTGTGAAGGGTATTTTCGTTTGAATTGTGCAGGATCGAAGAACAAATTCAGATCTGGAAAAATCCAGAGAGCCAAAAAGAAAACAGCAGATCTGAAGAAGCAGAGGATAATCAGAACAGAAAATAGAAAAGATTTAGAGATCTGAACAGTGCTACTGACTGCGAAACCGCCGTCGGAGGCTTCCTTCTGCCGCGGAACTGTTCATATCATAATATTGCATTATTATATTCCCCATTCTTATTTATTTTACAAATAAACAGGTGATTTTGACCCATGTCTGCTACTTAGTTACAGGTTACAGGTTCTTGGAACAAAAGCAGTGAAAAAGGCAAAAGACGTTGCAAAAGTGAGACTACGACCGATAAATGGTGGAATCTTGATCAAGCATATAGTTGGAGAATAAACGAAGGTCAGTTCACAAAGAACAAGGCAGAGCAAGGTTCAAGACTTCGACACGAAGTAAATGGTAAAAGTCCACTACATTACTCACTGTGGAGATCTGGAAGAGAAATGGAACATATTCTGAAGAACCAACAGAAGAAATAGGAAGAAAAGAAAGACCAGAACCATCACAGGAAAGCACAGCCAACAAGTCTCCATTTTGGCCGCGGAACCGCGGCCAAACCTGGCCTGCTGCCATGGTTCCGCGGCCGTGCTATGCCCGTAGTGGCGGAAAAAATTTCCATAATTCTTGGCGGCGCTGACTAGTCTTCCTAGGGGTATTTTTGTAAAAACATACATGCAGCGATTGTAAACCTAGGGTTTTCTATGTCCTATAAATAGAGACCCAAATTCTTGTATTATGTTATACCTCCTTTCATTAATAAAATTCAGATTCTTTTTTTGAAGAGCATCAATTTGTAAGTAGTTCTTTTTATTTGCCCTAGTTAATTTTATTATCTGCCCTAGGTAATTTCTATTCTTGCCCTAGTTTAGATTTAATTCCTTGCCCTAGATAGATAGTTTAGATCTGTTCTTCAATTCCCTAATGAGCGAGTAGTCTCCTCGCTTGTTAGGGTTAGCTTTGGGGAAGGCCTGAGAGATGAAAATCTCTCACCCCTTTCTTGCCCGTCATATATTTTCATAGGACTCCATGCATACATGCACACACCGCTCCCTACGGCACCCTATCCCATGAGGTAGCGGTGATACCGTAGTATAAAGGCCCGGTTGCGCGTGTTTTCCATGGAGGTTAGGGTAAGGATTAAGAAAGGAAGGATAAGAACCTAGAGGAAGAAACACCGTTTCTTCCCGATGGATCTAATCCCCTTTATTAATAATTACCATAACTCCTCATAGATCTTAATTTGGGTATTGAAAGCGGTGGAGAATCTTTGCATTTCCAAACTTAATCTAAACCTAACCCTAGCAAGATTTAGTCATAATTTAGATCTAGATTAATTTAGTTTTTAGATTTAATCAATCCGACCCCAATCGGAATTAACTCGTAAGAGCAATTAGGAAATTCACAAAATCCCTGGGGATCGACCCGTACTCACCGGCTAGCTACTAAGCGACGCCGTTCTTGATTGCGGTTTATAAATTCTTTGATTCATCTTTTAAAAGCGCATAAGCTAATTAAAATCTCTTCAATCAAATGGCGCCGTTGCCGGGGATGGCGTGTTATTTTCTTTTTGCAATTTCGGGTTAATATAAAATTAAAAAAAATCATAAAAACTGAAAAATATAAAAATATAAAAAATTTATCATTTTTTATTTTGTGAAGGGTATTTTTCGTGTGAAATTTGCAGGATCTACAATCGAGTTCGGATCTGGAAAAATCCAGAGATCAAAACATAAAAAGGCAGATTTGAACAACAGAGGATTTTACCAACAGAACAACAGAAAAAATTTTGAGAACTGTGCCGTCACCTCCACCGCGGAACCACCGTACCAAGCCACTTACGACCGCGGAACCGCCGCCGTTTGGTCGACTCAGCACGTGAAAAAATTCTTGGGAAACGAGCCTGCCACGTGACCGCGGAAGCGCTGCCGAAGCCTCATTCCGACCGCGGAACCGCGGCTTCCTTGTGACGTCAGCGCTTGGAAAAATTTCTGTTTGTCTCTTTTCTCTCTCTTCTGCAAATCTCAATATATCTTCTGTAAAATCTCCTGCGGGATTCTTTGCGCTAAAAAATCTCCCCCCCTTCCAATAATCGATTTTGTGCAGGATTCTTTGCGCCGCGCTTAAAATAAAAAATTTGATTGCAAGTGGTTGTTACTGTTTTGCATATTTTTAATCGGACTTTAAGGGGCTTGAGACCAATCCAGATTGGGTGAGGATTTTATCACCCTTCCCAGGACCCCAGAAATCACATAAGGCATTTGCATTGACCAATCTTTAATTAAAAAATACTAGACTCAGCCCTAAGGACGTCGCGCTCAATAGGACAGAGGACTAGTTGTAGGCATCTGCCGTTGATCCTAACCTGACTTTACGACGTCTAGGCAAGTATGTCTAAGGCGAGTGGTTACTTAATTAGGGCCACTACTTGTAATGGAGAGCCTCCCACTCACCTGGCACTTACCTGACCACAATTGGCGATGAAGAGGCGGTTCGAGGTCCTATTTCTAGCCCTTTGGAACAGTTAGGAGCTGTCTAGCTGACCTAGGTGACCCTAGATCTAGGCCTGATTGTGCATTTGTGGTTGATTTTATTTGTGTTAAAGCCCTTTATCGAAAATCTTCTTTGCAAAAAGTTCCAAATAAATAAAAAGGGGAAAATTTTTATAAAAAGACTTGCAACTTTTGTCGCTAAGAAATCCTTGCACCCTACTTACATCCACCTTCTTTTTCTTCTCCTTTTTACATCATGGGTACCCCACCTCACAAATCTCTTGCCGAACTTTGGTACCCTGAACCAAACTTTGCTTCGTACACGAATTGTTTTGGTCGATTTAAAGACGATCCCTCCATGCCCAAAATTTCTTTGAAAGATCGAATAGAAGCGTCTAGGAGAAACAGTTCGACGTTGCAATCCACTTTGTATCAACTATTTCAACCTTCACCACCTTCGTACGTTGATACCACTTTTTCAAGTCCTATTGTAACTCCTAAACCCATGTCTATTGCTGAGCATATTGAACAATCTCGTAACCGATCTTTCACTCCTCTCCACACATCCAGTTTTAGGGATCAACAAGTCCATTCACCTTTTTATCCAAATGTTGATCCTACTCCTGTCCAACCATCCAATTCCTACCAGTCCTACCGACATTCCCACCTTCACTAGACATTGCTTCTACACAGCCATTTGGGAGTTTCACGTATCCAAAGAATTTCGAATCTTTTACCGAAACCCCTTCACAACCCATGTCTAGTTTGGAACGGTCGTTGGAAGCTTATATTTTAGCAACAAACAAAATGATGAGGAATGTGGATGCGTCCATGTCCGCCCTTATGCAACCTAGTGAACCAGTAGCTAGTTTCCAACTAGCTCCAAAAATTCCAATGTATGAGGAGGCGGTTGGACAGAGTGAGAATTTGAGAGGAGAGAGTGAGTTCTACACCTTTCCAAATCAAACCTACCCATACCCAATTGAAGCCCACAACTCCGGTTTTCCATCGATTGTCCCAAATGATTCACAAGTTGAAAATAAAACATTTAACGAGTTGTGTGACTTTGTAGTGCTTGATTTGCCAGATTGTGAAGAATCCCTTTCGAGTGAAACCACACCTAATCCTTTTGAATTTTACACCTCCAATCTAGAACCTAAATTGATAAATATCCATGCTTTTGATGGGGTGTCAGAAAAAATTGATTTTCACTTGATTGAGAATATAGACGCCGGGAATATTTTGGATGATGAACCCGTGGATTTGATTGAAATTTTATGTCCAATTCATCATCCCGAGTCATTAAATGTTTCTCCCGAACTTTATATGCGTCTTGATTTAGATGATAATGGCATGGATAAGCAAAATTTTGAGGAGAATATTGAGGAGATTATTGAGGAGATTATTGAGGATGAACCAGTTTTATTTGATGAGTCGGATTTCCCAATTCATCATGTCCCTTCCACTGATTGTGTATACCCTCCTAAATCTTTAACTGATACCCTTCCTCACTCACTTCCCTCCATTCTCGTTCCGACCTTGCAAGAGACCGTTACGTTTTCATCTCCAATACCAAGTTCGACGTACCCATGTTTGCTCACGAATCTTGAGGGATTTAATCTGATTTTTCCGCGGGTTGATAGATTAGCACAATCGCTTTTTACACATCGGTCATTACAAATTGTGCTAATTTATACACTCCATCCCCACCCTCAAGTTCGTATTCCCACTTTCTTTGGTTCTTCTAATCTTCCTTTAATAATACCGAGTGTTGATGAATCACAATCCGATATTTTGAGTTCGATAATTTTAGAAACCCAACTTGATTTTGAATCTTTTGAGAATACGGTAGATGAGCTTTACGAGTCTCCTACCTCCATAATTTTTGAACAATCAAGTGTGTTGAATTCTGGCGTGACACCTTTTGAGATTGAAACGTTCAATCGGACCTTCGATGAAAGTTTCGAAGATATTTTCGCCGACGAACTCGCATTCTTAAACGATACTGATTTTGTGATTAATCAACCTCCACTCGATGAAGTCGAACCACTACCATTTCTTTTTTCCCTCCGCCATTCTCCTCCACCGAGACCGTATACCGTTTCTATCTCCACACGGTCTCGTGTGCTTCTCATTTCTTTTCTTTACACTCCGTTCTTTCACCAACCCCACCATTATCACGATAGAATTTTTGAATGGTTGGTGCTCACTTTTGATCTATGTAAGGCCTTATATAGTTTGATTTTTCTCCTCCCTAACTCTGAACTTTAACGCTTAAACAGTGGAAACGCTGTTTCACTTAAGTTTGGGGGGAACCTTATTGTATATATATTTTGTTTCTCTTTTAACAATTTAAAAAATTTTATTATAAATAAATAAACAGGGGAGTGCCGACATTTTGACCCTCTTGGTGTAGCATGACAGTGAGGACACTGTCAAGTTTAAATTTGGGGGTGTGCTCGGTAAGCCTTCTTCCTTCACATTCATGTGTATATTTTTGCATTTACATACTTATTTTAAAACACATAAAAATTGAAAATTTCAAAAAAAATTATAAAAATTAAAGTATTCAATTTTGGTCCTAATTGACTTGAGTTTGACAAGAAGGTTAACTAGCTAGGAACAACTAGATCTAGACTTAGTGAATTAAAAACCCAAAAAATAACCTTTCTTAAAATTTAACGGTAGAAAGTATATGTCTTTGTAGTTTATTTAGAAATAGGCAAATTTCGAGTTCACTTCTTGGGCTAAGTTAAAACAAGGGAAAAGTATTAAATTTTTATTAAAGTATAAGTTTGAAAAATAATTCCTAGCTTAAGTCTAACTTCTGAAAATATATACCCTAAATTGCACAAACACGGACCTTGAAACTTGGAATAGTAGAAGAGACCTTGAAATGCTCTTGTCTAAAGTCCTTAGTACGAAGAAAATAAAAAAATTCAAGTGTGAATAAAGAGATAAAAAAATGAATACTGGTTTTTGTGATTACTTAAGGCTGCAAAAATAGAAAAAATATTTAGCAAGGGTACTTCATCACCTAGTGCCTTAGACCAACTGGTTTGGGAGTCACTGCTAAAGCCTTAGGTATTGCAAGACTAGGAATTACGCTTTAATGTGCAAACACATCTTGTAATCGGTTGTTGGTACCTCAAGAAGTATTAACGGTCGTATGAAGGATGTGTGAGCGAAATTCATCTAAAAATTCACCTATTAAGAAGTGCTTTGGACAACGGACAAGAGTATGATTGCTTGATTTGAATTTCCAAGTGTAGGGGTGATTTTTACAGACACGTAGGGGTATGTGATTGGGGTTTAGGTAAGAGATAGGAATGAAGAATATGACTTGTATCTTTAATAGAGATGATAAAAATTCCTAAGTTGAGATAGACCCTAGAAGGAAAACTTAAAAGATGCCGAAAGCTAAGTAAGTCTACAGAACATATATAATCTTAAGTTAAATGATAAGGAAGCGTGAAGAATATGGGTGGATGATTTCCGAGTCGAAGATAATAGAATTCCTTGTTGGAAAACCTAATTGGAGAATAAAAGTTAATGGGCCAAATTGATAGGATTTTGTGGGTAGTATCCGCTGAAAACCCTCAGGAGACAACACTCCTTCTACTAGGGACACCTAGAGGTTTAACGGCCTGTTGCACGAGCTCATTGCAATCGCGTTTCCCTGCGAAAGTGAGGTTAGGATTTTGTCGAGAATAAAACTAAGGTTGCTCGAGGACGAGCAAAGGATAAGTTTGGGGGTATTTGTTCATATCATAATATTGCATTATTATATTCCCCATTCTTATTCATTTTACAAATAAACAGATGTTTTTGATCCATGTCTGCTACTTAGTTACAGGTTACAGATTCTTAGAACAAAAGCAGTGAAAAAGACAAATGACGATGCAAAAGTGAGACTACGATCGATACATGGTGGAATCTTGATCAAGCCTATAGTTGGAGAATAAACGAAGGTCAATTCACAAAGAACAAGGCAGAGCAAGGTTCAAGATTTCGACATGAAGCAAATGGTAAAAGTCCACTACATTACTCACTGTGGAGATCTGGAAGATGAATGGAACATATTCTGAAGAACCAACAGAAGAAATAAGAAGAAAAGAAAGACCAGAACCATTACAGGAAAGCACGGCCAACAAGTCTCCATTTTGGCCGCGGAAACGCGGCCAAACCTGGCCTACTGCCGCGGTTCCACGGCCGTGCTATGCCCGTAGTGGCGGAAAAAATTTCCATAATTCTTGGCGGCGCTGACTAGTCTTCCTAGGGGTATTTTTGTAAAAGCATACATGCGGCGATTGTAAACCTAGGGTTTTCTATGTCCTATAAATAGAGACCCAAATTCTTGTATTAGGTTATGCCTCCTTTCATTAATAAAATTCAGAATTCTTTTTTTGGAGAGCATCAATTTGTAAGTAGTTCTTTTTATTTGCCCTAATTAATTTTATTATCTGCCCTAGGTAATTTCTATTCTTGCCCTAGTTTAGATTTAATTCCTTGCCTTAGATAGATAGTTTAGATCTGTTCTTCAATTCTCTAATGAGTGAGTAGTCTCCTCACTTGTTAGGGTTAGATTTGGGGAAGGTTCGAGAGATGAAAATCTCTCACCCCTTTCTTGCCCGTCATATATTTTCATAGGACTCCATGCATACATGCACACACCACTCCCTACGGCACCCTATCCCATGAGGTAGCGGTGATACCGTAGTATAAAGGCCCGGTTGCGCGTGTTTTCCATGGAGGTTAGGGTAAGGATTAAGAAAGGAAGGCTAAGACCCTAGAGGAAGAAACACTGTTTCTTCCCGATAGATCTAATCCCCTTTATTAATAATTACCATAACTCCTCAAAGATCTTAATTTGGGTATTGAAAGCGGTGGAGAATCTTTGCATTTCCAAACTTAACCTAAACCTAACCCTAGCAAGATTTAGTCATAATTTAGATCTAGATTAATTTAGTTTTTAGATTTAATCAATTCGACCCCAATCGGAATTAACTCGTAAGAGCAATTAGGAAATTCACAAAATCCCTGTGGACCGACCCGTACTCACCGGCTAGCTACCAAGCGACGCCGTTCTTGATTGTGGTTTATAAATTCTTTGATTCGTCTTTTAAAAGCGCATAAGCTAATTAAAATCTCTTCAATCAGGAACCGCCGCGCCTTGATGACGTCATCATTCCAAAACCCCTCTATAAGCTTCTTCTCTTCTTCTCTGTAACCCCATTATCTCCTCTGTGAAATTTTCCTGCAGGATTCTTTGGGCTAGAAACTTCTCCCCTTCTCTAATAATTGATCTTGTGCAGGATTCTTTGCGCCGCGCTAAAAAAAATTTTTTTGTTTGCAAGTGTTTGTGTTTACTGCTTTGCATATTTTAAATTGACTTTATGGGACTTGAACACCAATCCAGATTGGATGGGGATTTCATTACCCTTCCCAGGACCCCAAAAATCACATAAAGTATATTGCATTGACCATCAAGTTAATTAAAAAAGATTAGACTCAGTCCTAAAGACTTCGCGCTCAATAGGACAAAGGAATAGTTGTAGGCATCGACCATTTATCCTAACCTGACTTTGTGGTGCCTAGGCTAGACAGGTAGTGAAAGGTAACTTTAAAAGGCCTGTCTCACGGTGATTCGTGAGCGGATCCCTCCTTTCTCTAGTTGTGCTTACCTGGCCATAATTGGCGGTGAAGAGGCGGTTTGAGGTCCTACTTCTTGCCCTTTGGAACAGTTAGGAGCTGTCTAGCTGACCTAGGTGACCCTAGATCTAGGCTTGATTGTGCATTTGTGATTGATTGAACGTGTGTCTAAGTCTTTTATTGAAAATCTTTTTGCAAAAAGCTCCATAAAAAAACACAAAATGAAAAAAAATTTACAAAAAACTTGCAACTTGTCGCTAAGAAATCCGTCCACCCCACATTCTTTTTCTTCTCCTTTCTTACATCATGGGTACCCCACCTCCCAAAACTCTTGCCGAACTTTGGTACCCCGAACCAAACTTTGCTTCTTACATGAATTGTTTTGGTCGAATTACGGACGACCCCTCCATGCCCAAAATTTCTTTGAAAGATCGAATATAAGCGCCTAGGAGAAACAGTTGGACTCCGCAATCCACTGTGTATCAACCAAATCAACCTTCACCACCTGCTTACGTTGATACTCCTTTTTCAAGTCCTGTTGTAACTCCGAAACCCATGTCTACTGCTGAACATATTGAACAATTTCGTAACCGATCTTTCACTCCTTTCAACACTTCCAGTTCTTGGGATCAACAAGTCCATTCTCCTTTTTATTCAAATGTTGATCCTACTCCTGTCCAACCATTCAATTCCTACCAGTCCTACCCGAATTTCGCACATTCCCTAGACATTGCTTCTACACAGCCATTTGGGAGTTTCCAGAATCCAAACAATTTTGAATCTTTTACTGAAACCCCTTCACAACCCATGTCTAGTCTGGAACAGTCATTGGAAGCTTATATTGTAGCGACAAATCAACAGATGAGGAATTTGGATGCGTCCATTGCCGCCCTTAATTCATCAAGACAACCTAGTGAACCTGTAACTAGTTTCCAACTAGCTCCAAATTTTCCAATGTATGATGAGGCGGTTGGACAGATTGAGAATTTGGGTGGAGAGAGTGAGCTGTGCACCCTTCCAAATCAAACCTACCCATCACCAATTGAATCCCACAACTCCAGTTTTGAAACAAGTGTCCCAAATGATTCACCAGTTGAAAATAAAACATTTAATGAGTTGTGCGACTTTGTAGTGCTTGATTTGCTAGATTGTGAAGGGTCTCTTTCGAGTGAAGCCATCACCAATCCTTTCGATCTCTACACCTCCAATCTAGAACCTGAATTGATAAATATCCATGCCTTTGATGAGGTGTCTAAAGAAATGGATTTTCACTCGATTGAGGATATTGACGCAGGGAATATTTTGGATGATGAATCCGTAGATTTGATTGAAATTTTCTCTCCAATTCATTATCCCGAGTCATTAAATGTTTCTCCCGAACTTCGTATGCGTCTTGATTTTGATGATAATTGCATGGATGGGATAACTTTTGAGGATAATTATGAGGATAGTATTGAGGAGAGTATTGAGGATAGTATTGAGGATGAACCAATTTTATTTGATGTGTCGGATTTTCTAATTCATCCTCCTGAACCTTTAACTGTTATACTTCCTATATCACCCCCCTCCTTTCCATCGTTCTGACACGCAAAAGATCACACAGGAGGACTGTGAGCTTGAAAAATTTCTGTTCGATCACAGCAGTTTGGACGCCACTAGTGCGTTCCTCTTTGAATCTGACACAGTTCTCACAGCCGATTACGATTACGAGTGTTTCACTTTTTCGGACGATTATGTAGACTCACCGCCCGATTTTGAGTCCTTTGAATTTTCAGATGAGTTAGTCGAACCATCAAACTTGGTTGCTTACAGTCATTTCGAACCATTGATGGAATCCTTCGAGTTCGAGACAGTTTACTTAGGTGAGAATAAGACTATCCCTAGATCACTCCCCTTCGTCCTTTCCATCGTTTCGACTGTGCAAGAATCCATCGCGCTTCCATTTTCAATAGATGGTTTACCAAGTTCAACGCACCCATGTTTTCTTGCGAATCTTGAGGGATTTGACCCCATTTCTCGACGGGTTGATAAATTAGCACAATCGCTTTTAACACATCGGTCATCACAATTTGTGCTAATTTATTCACTAAATTTACACCCTCAAGTTCGTATTACACTTCTTTCTCTCTTCCGCCATTCTTCTCTGAATATACCGAGACCATATTTCACCCTTCTTCCCATACGGTCTCGTGTGTTTCTCAACTCCTTTCTCTACACTCCATTTTTCCACCAACCGTACTATTATAACGATAAAAATTTTGAATGGTTGGTGCTAACCTTTGGCCTGTGTAAGGCCTTGTATTGTTTGATTTTTTCTCCTTCCTAACTCTAAACTTTAACGCTTAAAACAGTGGAAACACTGTCTCACTTAAGTTTGGAGGGTAGGCTTTTTGTATATATATTTTGTTTTTTTTAACAATAAGAAAATATAAAAAAATAAACACGAGAGTGCCGACATTTTTGACCCTCTTGGTGTAGCCTGACAGTGAGGACACTGTCAAGTTTAAGTTTGGGGGTATGCTCGGTAAGCCTTCTTCCTTCGCATTCATGTGTATATTTTTGCATTTGCATACTTATTTTAAAACCCATAAAAATTGAAAATTTTCAAAAATTATAAAAATTGAAAAGTTCAATTTTGGCCATATTTGACTTAAGTTTGACATGACGGTTGACTTGCTAGGAAAAACTAGATTCTCAACTTAGTAAATTAAAAACCCTAAAAAATAACCTTTCTTAAAATTTAACGGTAGAAAATATATGTCTTTGTAGTTTACTTAGAAATAGGCAAATTTTGAGTTCACTTCTTGGGCTAAGTCAAGATAAAGGAAGAGTATTGATATTTTTATTAAAGTATAAGTCTGAAAAATAATTCTTAAGCTTAAATCTAAATTCTGAAAATATATATCCTACAAATTGCACAAACACGAATCTTGAAACTTGGAATAGTAGAAAAGACCTTGAAATGCTCTTGTCTAAAGTCCTTAGTATGAAGGAAAATAAAATAAAAAATATATAAGTGTGAATAAAAAGGGAAAAAAATGAACACTGATTTTTGTAATTACTTAAGGCTGCATAAATAGAAAAAATATTTAGCGAGGGTGCTTTATCACCTAGTGCCTTAGACCAACTGGTTTGGGAGTCACTGCTAAAAGTCTTAGGTGTTACAAGACTAGGAATTACTCCTTAATGTGCAAACACATTTTTTAATTGGTCGTTGGTACCTCAGGAAGTATTAACGGTCGCATGAAGAATGTGTGAGCAATTTCATCTAAAAATTCACTAATTAAAAGTACTTTGGACAATGGACAAGAGTATGATATATTGAATTGAATTTCCAAGTGTAGGGGTGATATATACACACACGTAGGGGTATGTGATTGGGGTCTAGATGAGAGATAGGAATGGAAGATAGGGCTTATATCTTTAGTAGAGATGATAGAAATTCCTAAGTTGAGATGGAACCTTAGAAGGAAAACTTAAAAGATGCTAAAAACTAAGTAAATCTACAAAACATATATAATCTTAAGTTAAATGATAAGGAAGCGTGAAAAATACGGGTGGATAATTTCGGAGTCGAAGATAACAGAGTTTCTTGTTGAAAAACCTAATTGGAGAATAAAAGTCAATGGGCCTAATTAATAGGATTTTGTGGGTAGTATCCGCTGAAAACCCTCAGGAGACAACACTCCTCCTACTAGGGACACCTAGAGGTTTAACGGCTTGTTGGACGAGCTCAGTGCAATCGCGTTTCCCCGTGAAAGTGAGGCTAGGTCTTTTTCGAGAATAAAACTAGGTTTGCTCGAGGACGAGCAAAATATAAGTTTGGGGGTATTTGTTCATATCATAATTTTGCATTATTATATTCCCCATTCTTAGTCATTTTACAAATAAACAGGTGCTTTTGACCCATGTCTGCTACATAGTTGCAGTTTACAGGTTCTCGGAACAAAAATAGTGAAAAAAATGAAAAGACGATACAAAAGTAAGACTACGACCAACAAATGGAAGAATCTTGATCAAGCCTACAGTTGGAGAATAAACGAAGATCAATGAACAAGTTCACAAAGTACAAAGGCAACACAAGGTTCAAGACTTCGACACGAAGCAAACGGTAAATTCCACAACATTATTCACTGTAGAAATCTGGAAGAAAACTAGAAGACAATCTGAGAAAACAAGTGAAGAAAAACAAAGGAAAAAGCAACAGGAGAATTACCAGAGAAGCAGCAACCAACAAGCTCCCAACATGGCTGCGGATCGCGGCCAAACATGGCTCTTAGCCGCGGTTCCGCGGCCATATGAAGCCCGTGTCGGTGCAGTTTCGTGTCGGTGCGGCGGTGCGTTGACTAGTCTTCTTTAGGGGTATATTTGTAAATACAGATGTGAGTCGATTGTAACCCTAGGGTTTCTATGCTCTATAAATAGAAATCCTAAACCTCTCTATGGGGTATGCCTCTTCTTGTGCCTCATTATAATTATTAAAATTCAGAATTCAATTCCTGTAAATGTTTGAAGAGAGCATCAAATAAAAATTAGAGTAGGTTTTTTTTATTGCCCTAGTTAATTTTCTTTCTGCCCTAGTATAACTTTTATTATCTGCCCTAGTATAACTTTTATTATCTGCCCTAGTTAATTAGTTTAGAACATGTTTATCAATTCCCTAATGAGTGAGTAGTTCCTCACTTGCTAAGGTTAGGAATAGGGAAGGTTTGAGAGATGAAAATCTCTCACTCCTTTCTTGCCCGTCATACATTTTAATAGGACTCTATGCATACGTACACACACCGCTCTCTATGGCACCCTATCCCATGAGGTAGCAGTGATACCGTAGTATAAAAGACCGGTCGTATATGTTTTCCATGGAGGTTAGGGTAAGAATTAAGAAAGGAAGGACAAGAACCTAGAGGAAGAAACCTAGTTTCTTCCCGATGGTACTAATCCACTTTATTAATTATTACCATAACACCGAATAGATCTTAATTAGGGCATAGAAAGCGGTGAGGAATATTGACTTTCTAAACTTAACATAAACCTAACCATAGCAAGATTTTAATCCTAGTCTAGATCAACTTAGTTTTTAGTGATAATTGATCCAACACCGTTTGGAATTAACTCGTTAGAACAATTTGAGAATACACAAAATCCCTATGGACCGACCCGTACTCACCGGCTAGCTACCAAGCGACGCCATTCTTGATTGCGGTAAAAATATTTTGATCACAACAACCATCATTCAATCGAATATCCAGCGAGCCCAAGGAAACTTCTGATCTCCGCTACGTTCTTTGGAATCGGCCAATCATGAACTGCTGCAATCTTTTCAGGGTCAACGGCAATTCCATCTCCGGATACGACATGACCCTAGAACTCCACTTCTTCGAGCCAAAACTCGCACTTGCTCATCTTAGCATATAACCTTTCTTGCCTCAACGTCTGCCGTGCGATCTTCAAGTGTTCTTCATGCTCTTCTTTGCTCCTCGATTAAACTAAAATATCAACAATAAACACTACTACAAAATGATCCAGATATGGTGAAAAGATTCGGTTCTTTAAGTCCATAAATATTTCTTGTGCATTAGTAACTCCAAATGGCATCACTAAATACTCTTAATGCCCATATCGAGTTCGGAACGCTTTATTGCAAATGTCTTCTTCTTTTACCCGAACTTGATAATACCCTGATCGTAAATCCAACTTCGAGACTACTCTCGCGCCACTGAGTTGATCGAATAATTTGCCTATGCGAGGGATTAGGTACTTGTTCTTAATAATCACCCGATTTAACTCTCGATATTCGATGCACATCCTCCGCGTGCCATCTTTCTTTTTGACTAGAAAAACTGGAGCTCCCCAGGGTTAATTGCTGCTGCGAATCCAACCTTTCTCTAGTAATTCAGCAACTTGTTTCTTTACCGCTTCAAGTTTCACCAACGCCATTGGATAATAAGCCTTTGAAATTGGCGCTGCTACAGGAATAAGATCAATCGCGAACCCCACATCTCGTTTAGATGATACACCCGAGATGTCCTCAAACATATCCATAAACTCTCGAACTACTGCTGGCTCTTCCTCCTTGTCTGCTTCCATTAACGAAAGAACAGCGCTTGTCGGCCTAGCCCTAAATTCGACTGGCCCGACAGATCTGCTACCTCCTGAAAATATAAACTGCGGATGTCCGGGAATCTGGGAGATCACTTTCTTTGCCCTACAATCGATGTGAGCGTGGAAAGTGCCAATGTCACGCCCCGCTTCCCGGTGTACGGTGAAGGGGGCGCGACTAGGCTGCTACGTATCTACTTTGAAGTAAATACGCTAAGCGTATCTAAGCAATATAAAAGAATATACATAAGAAACAAATGTAATGAAACAAGAACTTTATTTATTAACATTATTTTGTACAATGCATGGAAAAGTAAATACATCTGAATAAAAGCAATGCCTAAACAATGGTATAACAGAAATGGAAAGTACTGAAATGAAATGGAAAATGTACAAGTGAAACTACAGCTCGGGTTCTTCAGTAAACTGGCCCAAGTTTTCAGTGCTGGGCTCGATCTCTAGAAGGTCCGAAACACCTGACGACATTCAAAGAAGAAGAAAGAGAATGTCATCAGCGAACAAATCGTTTGGTAAGTCCCAAAGATAAAGGAGAAATAGAATAGAAAGAGAGAGAGAGAGAGTGTGTGTGTGTGTGTAGTTTTTAAAGTTGTATTATTATTGTTAATGTTGTTGTTTGTAGCTAGGTACAGAAGGATGCCAGTGTATACGAGAGGAGTCTTTGTATGCCAGAGACTAGAGGCAAATGGAAGTACAAGGATCCATTAGAAAGCCCGGAACAACGGCTTGGTATTCAGGTTAGGTGTCTTAAATCTTGCAGTATCGTACCGCTTCTAACACCTTCCGTACCAATATACCCCTTAAACCCCGCGAAGTATCGTTTGAATTGTTTGTATTGTATTGCAACTTGTATTGTCTTGTAATATAGATTGTATAATTGGATGACTTGCCGAAACCATGATATCAGTAAATGGATGTAACTGGAAAATCATGGATGTAACTGGAGAATCATGTAAATATAAGTATATCCATGGTTCGTTTCAGTCAATATAGATTGAATAGTTTGATCCGATTGATTATATAGATTCATGGATTCATATTGAATTGTAATATTATAGATTGTACTTGAATCATATTCAAGTCAGATTATTATAATGAGACTCGGTTTGAGTCAGAACAATTATAAAAGAAATTGAAGTCCTGAATTAGGTTTTGATGTTATCGGTAACCGCTACACATGGGCGGCAGAATTTGTGTCTTTTTCAAAGACGATTACCATGTTGATAACACCGTTGTTAAGTTGTCTACCTTAAATAAGCAAGCACCCACTTCTCCGGCTCCCTGAGGCTCAAGAGATTGGTCCCGCTTAAACCTATATTTACTAGGGTCCTTAGGGTAATTTATAGAACTTGAGAGGGTCTTATGTAAAAATGCTTTTGTATAATTTTTAAAATACATCCCAAGTATTTAATTATCGTCTTTAGAGTTGTCATGGATGTAAATTTTATATTTGTGATATTTCTAGTGAAAATAACCTAATTTCATAATATAGGGTATTTAATTGTAATATTGAACTTATATGGAATTCATGGTATTTTAATGTAAAGTGATTCTTGTGATTTTAGAAAAAGTTGGAATATTTATATTATCACAAAAATAGATATTATATATATATATAAAAATAATTTTAATATATATTATATTTCCAGAAATCTCATTTTCGTAAGATATTTGTATTTTAAATCTCTCGAGACCGAATGCTCCTTGCGGAGGTCTGCATCTCGCACTACTAAGCCCAGGGATGTGCTATAATCCGCATCATCACAGTCGGGTTCCCCAAAATGGATTGAAGCGGCGCTTTGCAAAGATTTATAAAAATACTTAATTTTATAGATAACGGTTTTAATAGTTAGTGGTATTTATATATAAAGTTTCGTTTTCCCGTATTCTATGTTCCCGAAAAGTATCGTTCTATATTGCATATGAGTGTTGTGAAGAGGTAGATCATTACCTCATGATCTATTTAAAGGTATAGCAATGAAATATGATATTTAATGTCAAAACTAAACTACATGGTATTTTACTGAAAAAGTACGATAAAAATTACAATATGAAATATTTTGCTATGAAACTTGTTCATGATATTTTGTTAATGATTACTAGTCAAGATGTGAGAATTTGGAATGATTGAAATTGCACATTTTAAAGAAAACCGAATCGGAAGTCGGATTTAACTCCGCTTCCGTCGGGTTTTAGAAAAAGAAGTTTTAAGAATAGATTAGAGAAGAGATAGGTGGGACTTATGGGTTTGTAGTATAAAGAAGAGGGATAGGAAGAAGCAGGAGGCGCCGGTGCGTCGTTTCGTCCCCGGGAGCTCCTAGGGTCGTTGTCGGAAGATCGCCGGAGTTTTGCCCTTCGCTAACTCCACTTGTACAAAAAAGTTCTATAGAGTTTTCTTGAGTGTTTGGATAGAATTGTGAGTGAGGGGGTGTGTTTAGAATTGATATTTATAGGGTAAAGCTAGGGTTAGGGTAGATGAAAAGTTGTATTGAAAATGTAATAAAAATTATATTTAAAATGGAGTAAATAGGTGTTTTAAAAGACTCTGTTACTGTGCAGTAAATTTAAACCATACAGGGGTTCAGGGAAGACCAAGAGGCAGAACTTTCATGTTAAGAGGCAGAACTTTCATGTTGGACAATCGGCGATCCGACCGAGTCCGGCCGGCGGAGACGGGCCGGTCGGCCGAGTCGCCGGCCCGAGTCGGCCGAGTCGGGCCGGGGCTCGCCGCCACGTGTCCCTCGCCGCTTGGTGTAGCCCCTAGGTCAGTTTGGTTTATATGTGTAGTGGGGTTTTTATGAGGTATGCACGTGTAGACTCTAGGACTTCTAAAAATTCAAAACAAAAGAATATTAAAAAATAATATGGGGGATGGGATTTGAACTCTGGTGCTTTGGTTCAGCAGTGCAATGTCTTACCAATGAGCTACAAGCTCCTTCTTGCTATTAAAAAGCAAAACAAACTTATAATTTGTGCTCAGGCAAAAATACCCCTTTCTGTAATTTTGAAAAAATTGTACAGAAAGTTGTACAGAAAGTTTGGGGTTGTTACAGCCAAGAAAGTCCATTCCCAAGACAACATCGTAGCTTCCAGTGTCAATCAATAAGAAATCCGTGAATAACTCTCGTCCGCAAATAACAATCGGACAATCCTTGCATTCGCTACTAGATATAATTTTCCTATTCCCAGTGTGTATGTCCCAGCAACTAGACAGGGCCACGTATGGAATCGAGTGTGCAGTAATAAACTTGGACGATATAAAACAATGGGATGCACCTGAATCAAATAATGCTAATGCTGGAAAATTATGAATGGGTAGGATACCTGAAATGACTTCATCTAAAGCTTTGGCCTCCTCGGCCGTCAAAGTAAAGGCCCGTGCTTGATTAGGCCCCTGAGTAATCTGCTTTTGCCCCTGAATCTGCTTCTGTAGTGGTTTCTGAGTATCGTCTCTCAATCGTAGCTTTGACGGGAAAGCATTGACGGTATGGTTAGCCGATCCGCAAACAAGACGGAGTCCAAGTCTCCTTCGACATTCCTTCTGTAAGTGTCCGGGTAGATGGAAAAAGTCACAGATCACACTTCTTTTCTGATCGGATATGACGGGCTTCTTCATAGGTACAACGCCTCTCCAGTTAACCAAGATGCCTCTGCGTACAGGAGCTCGGTTTTGCATAAATGCCGGCTTCCGCACTACGAAAGCTTGCTGTTGCGTACTCTTTGCTTTCACCGATAAAGTCTGCTGCTCCCTGGCTGCCTTGATGTTAGGAATATGTATGCCCTAGAAGCCATTATTGTATATTATAGTGGATACTTGGACACACACACACACACACAAACACACACACACATATATATATATATATAGAGAGAAGACTTTCTTACTCGACATGATAGTATACTATCTGGTTGCTCTTTATCTTAACATTTTCACTTGATTAAGTTTACTGTCTATTTGATACATGTTGATAAAGCTTTTAAGATGTTAGCTTGACTACCATGACTATGATGCAGACCATTCTAGTGGGGCATGTGTAGTCCACAAGCACATCCTTAACAGTTCCTAGTTGAGTGAGTATCGAGACAGGACATCGATATTCCAGAGTAGACTAGTGTATACGTTTCTTGACCCAGTGTTGGGGTAATAGATGATCCCATATCCATTGCTGTTTGACTTCAAAGATTGTATACAGGTGCTCATTAGAGACTGAGTACACTGAACGGACTCGCCGAGAACTCCTAGATGGTATTATACCTATCGTCAAATAGCAGTTTTCCGGTGACACTTGTATATGTTAGTCTGTAGACCCGAGATCGTCATAGTGACTTGTGTGATTCCTACCGTGCTTTGATTTCCACCCTACCATGGCTTTACTGAGTCGTGCAAACAGGTGGATTTTGGGTACAGTCCCGAGACATATGGAGGCAGCGAGCGATAAAAGGGGTTTCGTCTTATCCGGTATTGGGAGTTGATGTTGCGCAATGCGCGATTGGCTATAACTGTAAGTCCCTGGTCAGGGCTGATGAGATTTTCTGATAAGTTTTATCAGTAGTTTCTCGACTGGTTATAGACCACACATCGACATGACTTATCGAGTTATTGGGGTCTGACGATTCCACCCGCAGACTCGATATGTGACATATCAGACGAAGAGACCGGACTGTACGGTAAGTGTTGCTTATTGAATCTACGGGAGTTTGAACAAGTTCGCTTGTTGATCTTCTATTCATTCAATACCTGGGTAACTGTTACGTCCAACTAGTACCGCTAACGGCTTGTGGGTATCTGATATGATCATTGCCTACTGCTAGTGTATTGACGAGTCTTAAAAGTCCTACATAGAGGTTTCCAAGCTCAAGCGAAACGAAGTAGAGCATATATGGAGATATGTACAGGAGCTTGAATAACTACGAGTATATGATACCGTATTATAATCTGGCGTTGTTGATATTTGTCGGGTTATATATGATATGACCGGATTATTAAATCAAGTGTTGATTTAATAATTAACTAATCACTCATTTTAATTCTTTTCTTTATATATATATATTTGATATATATATACATGTGTGTATATATATATATACATGTGTGTGTGTGTGTGTGTATAAAGAAAAGATTATTGATATTGATAAATATAAATGAATAAGAACAAAAGGAAGTGATGAGTCATGGCTTCTATAAGGATCTCAATGACTCTAGTGACCATGACCCATCCCTTTTTATTTTATTTTATTCATCCATATTTATCAATCACTTCTCCATCTTATCTCCTTGGTTCATTTAACTTTGCCAAGTTCATCCTCTTCATTCTAAGCTCTCTAGATATTTTATAGGAAGAAAAGAAAAGGAAAAAGAAAGGATTTTGAGTGAAAAACTTCCCCACTTCATCAATCTATTCTAAAGTAGCAAATTAGTATAGGTTGTTGCCTTCACTTGTTCAAAGATTAGTGAAGCAAGAACTTGAGAGTGAGAAGGTTCGGGGTGGATCTTCGTAGACGACGAAGACCTCCAGCAACCTCGTTCAAACTTCAAGCGGAGTCGTAGAGGAGCTCAAGGACTTCTACACGGAGCAAGTTGAAGCGAAGAATCAATCTACAAAGCTTGTAGTTTCCTTTCACTTGGAGTTAAATCTTCATTTACTTTGCTTTAGTAAGCCTAATTTCTAGTTCGATTCATGGTTAGTTAACATAGCACCCTCAAAAAAATTAAATAGCTCACATGCTTTTGTTGAAGCAGGCATCACGGAGTTGGAATATCTGCTTTGATGATACAATCAAAGAGTTTGATTTTTATCAAAAATGTAGATGAACCTTGCAGTTATAAGAAGATTGTAGGGAGTACAGTCACATTCCTCGTATTTTATGGGGATGAAATTCTCTTGATAGGAAAGGACGTTCCTATGCTACAATCGGTCAAACTATTCCTATCAAAAAGGTTCTCCATGAAGGACCTGGGTGACGCATCGTGCATTCTACGCATTAAGATCTATAGAGATGGGTCTAAGAGATTGTTGGGATTGTCCCAATCTGATACATAGACACCATACTAAAGAGGTTTAGTATGGAAGATTCCAAGCGAGGTAATTTTTAAGACCCGGTTCTTTTTATACGCCTAAAATCCATATTTTTCTTTTTTTAAACCAACTTTTGTTACTTAATTATTTTGATAGAACCCACTCCCTATATTTATTCCCATTAATCCTAACCCAAGCCATTCAATATTTTTACCATAAATTAAACCCCATTTTAATTACTGGCCCATCCTTTCTTTTCTCTAAATTTTAGCCCAGCCTATTAAATTCCCTCAGCCCATCAAATATTTTTGGGAATTTAATTAAAACCCAGCCGGCCCACTCCCTCAATTCTCCATTTATATTCCCTTTTAAAGCCCGGCCCAGCCCTTTATCCCAATTCATTAATTCTTTTATAATATACCGCGGCCCATCTCATTCAGCCCGCTCTTGTTTATCTCCCTCTCCCCAACGGCTCATTTCTTTCCCGCGCGTTACTCCCCACGATCCTCGCCGTCTTCGTCGCCAACGCTCGCGAGCGTTACGCCCCACGACCCGCTCGCCTCCAACGACGCGCGACCCCTCGCACTCCCCGTATCCAACTCCTTCTCAGATCCTCACTCTCGCAACCCCTCGCGAAACCCACTGCAGCCGTCCCCTCACACCGAGCACCACCACCCTCGCCGTCGACGACGACGACGGCAGTTCTCTCCCCTTCCTCCTCCAACGACTGAGTCCCTCACCATCCACCCGCCCCTTGTTACACCGCATCAACGTCAAATCCAAACTCGAGCCAGGATCGAGGCTTTTGTCACTCGAGCCATAGCGTCGCGGTGCTTGCCCGTCGCGCGTTCGTGACTTTACCACTGCCGTGCATCGTCTAGACGTCCCCAAGCAAGTTTTTACTTGCTTACATGCTATTTACTTATGATACAAATGTTAATTACATAAATGTTAAAGTTGCAAGATTAGTTAAAATTTTGTGTCGAAACTGTTCGACCAGGTTGGCCCGTAGGGCTGTGAACATGGTGTGTGATTTTTGTTGGATGATGTGATCGATAACGACTAAAACAACTACCCCCAAGTTTGATCGTAAAACTGTAATTCTGTTGCACTTGAAAATAGTTAAATTCACCATAAATCATATACATATTAGAATGGTGCGTTCGAGGGCTCAAAACGAATCCAACTCGATGAACTTTAACCCTATACTGGTTTTCAGACATTTCTGTATTTAAACTGTGGTGATATTCGGATCGGAGTGCGACTCTGGACTGCAGTCCAGAGTGACTCCAGTCTTTGGTTGCTGTTCCATAATGGATACCATAGGATTTCCTTAACTCGTAGTTTGCGGAACTCTGCTGCTTATTGTAGGTAACTCTGTTAGCTAGACGACACGATTGGTCTCATTCTGTTTCGTTACCGTTTGATATTTAAACTGTAATTTAGAACATCGGGACACATAACAGTCCCAGCAGATTCAGATTTGACATGTTAATATTAAACAGCGTATAACTCCTAACGTACAGACGCGATTGAAGATCCGTTTATTGCGTTGAAAACTTTACTGAAAACCCTAGAATTCATCCAATTGTAGCGTTGCTAAATTATGATCCCGACTGGGGTTAAAATGCGTTACGAAATGGATTCCTGATTCTGAAACCGGATTTCCAGCCGCGCGCGCTTAAAATGAAATGGTTATAACTAATGATTCTGGAACCCGATTGGCTTGAAACAAAATTCTATGGATAGCTAACTGAACACACTAATTACTACCTGTTCATCATTTCGTCAAATTATATACGTATGTTTCATGATAAATCGTGCAAGTGAAAGGATGCTGTTTCATAACATCCTCATCATGTTTATATACTGGTTCACGCATCATAGCATACCCATATCATCATATTGATAACCTAGTGACATCGTGCATTTACCCAGTGTCAGATTTTAGTGATGATTGTGGCAA
This sequence comes from Agapanthus africanus, assembly GCA_030015575.1. Classification (NCBI taxonomy): domain Eukaryota; kingdom Viridiplantae; phylum Streptophyta; class Magnoliopsida; order Asparagales; family Amaryllidaceae; genus Agapanthus; species Agapanthus africanus. The sequence goes on along the minus strand of CM057340.1, from coordinate 792,804,149 downwards.
GTACGTCAGTGTTCGTGTATTCGTGATTAAGTGAAAGTGATACGTACTTGTGCACAATCAATGACCATATTATTCTATTGCATTGTCGACGTCTGTGGGATGCGTGCACGTGTGACTAATAAGTGGAATGGGACATTTATGGAAGCGTTTGCACGGGTGTCACAGATAAGACACCAGACACTGCCATTTATCTTAGGTATTAGTCGGGACGTGCTTGATGGAGGTCCTGCCTCCAGTTCTCGCGCAGACTTGTCACGAATCGATTGGTACTTAGATTGATGGTTAGCGTTTGATGTAGACCTCGGGGTGTGGGGTAGTTCAAGTGTGAATTCAACAGAATCTCGGGAGTCCCATGTCGGCTTATATATTTAGGGAGTTATATGGAGATTTACAGGGTACGTGATATATACACTGTGATACATTCGTTACATGTTGGGCCCGTGGTCCCTTGCCCTTGGGTTCTACCCTTGGGTGGAGGACACTCGCGAGTGGTTGACTCTCACACTTGGACTGACGATAGACTTATTGACCGTACAGTGAGACTTAGAGACTGATAGGGATACTGGCATTTATATTCCTTTTTGTACTGTGTTGGCATGCGTGACATATTGTTATACTGCTTTACTATTCCGCTGCATTGATTACTGCACATGCGTATTCATGATGTCATTTATTTACTGCTTCACATACCTATTATCACTGTTAGAACTGTCACTTGATTTTATACATATTATATTGCTATTGTGTCGCTCTGACGACCTGAGTATGCATGCTCAGTGTGAGGAGAAGATTTAGTCTGGACCAGTGCACCACAGTCTTCTTGACTCGCCATTCCGAGTTGCATTCGTTTGTTCCACTTCAGGTCAGTTCTTTACTTTGTCTTTTCAGTTACTGCATTTCTCATTACCTGCGCATCGTTTACTGTTTACCATGATAAACTAGAAGCCGAAGTGTGACTACGGCAAGACATTTCCTTGACCGTAGGAACATGGCTGGCCTTGTCTACCCCTCGTATTCCGTATTTTGGGAAGCGGGGCGTGACATGGTTTAGTTGGTATCAGAGCCAGGTTTTGTATCGATTGGGATTGCAGTTTTCCGTGTACGGTTTGGAAATCTAAGACATCACTCGGTCTAGATTGTAAACTTGTCATTCCTGATCCATATTCATATCGTGTATTCAGCTATCCTTTCGCTATGGCTTCGGGTGACTTGACAAGGTTACGTGGTTGCAATTGCACTACCGTATCCTGTTTAGGCGACTTAAAGTCATACAGTTGATTCGCCACTTGTAATAAATCCATCATCTTTGATATTCTTGAATCCTTGACCTATCCATATTATATTTTGATTCGTCTAGCTTGTGACTTATACTATCCTCAAAATCATTGTTCAGGATCATGTCTTCCAACAACTCTTCATCTATATCCGCTCCCCAGAATCAAACCATTGAGATTCTGAGTGTACTGCAAGGTTTAAAGGAAGTTCAGGAGCGAACAAACGACTTGTCGGCTGAAGGACTGAGAAGACAAGTGAATCAGACCCCAGCGGGAGCCTCCTATCATAAAGGGATCCCTATTGGACGAGGGAAGAAGAAGAAGATGAAGCGTCAACAGAAGCATCAGAAGAACCCTTGCTGTGGATATTGTAAGAAGCCAGGACATCTTCAGAAGGATTGTTGTCGTGCCCAAGGGAAATGTTTGATATGCGGTTCCGACAAACATCTCATCAACGGTTGTCCAGAAAGGAAAGAACTACAAGGAGGAAACTCGACCACACTCCCCACTTCTGCCAAATGAGGATTTTCGCGTAATTCGAACTTCGACGATAAGGCGGATCTAACGCAGGAGTCAACTCGCGTAACGATGATGCAGCGTTCTGGCAATCGAAGAAGAATTCTACGATTCCAATTTCAATATTAATGTTGTCATCTTTTATGAATATTTCCTTCCATTTGAACCTTTGTATCCGTCGAACTTTAGTTGAATGAAATAAAATTTGAATCATAATATAGGTATCATTCTCATGCTTTCTCTATGTCAAATTCTATTCATTATCACAGTATTTTCATTCTGATCTTTCAGTTCCTGCAACCGCATATTTTCCTATATTTCGTACCCTGAGCTTTCCTTGATGTATTCCACTGTCAAATCATGACTTCTCTTTTCAGGCCATGGCCCACCCTGGAGCAGCGCCTCATCTAGACGAGGATATACAGTCATGCGTTTCCTTAGATCACACACTGACGAGTTCTGATGATGAAGTCAACGGTCCCAAAGTCAACTTCGAAAACAATGATTCAGGGGACGAAGGAGCAGCAGTCCCAGAGTTCGACATGATAGCTGATTCTGATGAAGAGGGAGAAGATCCCGAAGAGAACCCTGTAGAGGAAGACCAGATGGAAGAAGATCCCGATGAGGACCCGGTAGAAGAAAATCCAGTTGAGGAAAACCCCGTGGAAGAAAATTCAGAAGAAGAAAATCACATGGTATCGGATCTCGATGAAGAAGCTCTATCCGAGGATGAAGAACCAGAAGATCAAGACCCTGCCGTGGAAGAACTCCCTTTGGCGGTCCCCGCGAGACGCTATGGGAATGGACGCCCCTACCTGAGTGCGCGAGCCTACCGCAACCTGCTGAATCTCCACAACCGCGACTGACGGAATTCCTTTGGGATGTTGTCCTTCTGGCCAAATAAAATGTGTATAGTTTAGGGCCACTTTTCGTCTTTGGGGGGGCCTTGTTTCAAATTTTCTTGAATGAAATAAATCTTCTGAATTCGTAAATCTTTTGACTTTTGGTTCGCTTGATACTTGTGTATTGCCCCTATCCATTTATCTTTCTGCTGAGATCTCTGACTGTCCACCCCTACTTGTTGTAAAGTTTTTCACCCTCGTTTCAATTCGAAAGTACCGCACCCTGATCCTTGGAATGAGCCGCCATTCATCTTTCGTCTGTGCCTCGATTGAAATCCTTCTGGGAGGAGAAGTTCATAGTGAAACCCTTGAGTTAGCTAACCCTTCAAATTCTTGATTCATACTATGTACCGAAAGTTATCCTCCCCATACTGTATCACATGTAGCCCTTTGTGGCTCACCTTTACTTTTGTGTTGACCCGATCCTAATTTCCTTGATCTTCAGCCTAAAGCCGTCATCCTTCAACCTTTTTGTATCAGCCACATCCCATTGTAATCTCTATCCTACCTAAGCTTGGACACACTTATGCTTTTCCGTGTTACCCCGACTATATTTAGGGGCACTATTATGTTAAAATGTAGTTTTAGTATTTTTGCATTTGTCAAAAGTACGTGTTAAAGATTACCCCGTTTTACGTATTTTAAGTGCATTATTATTATTCTTTTAGTAGCGCAACCTTAAACCGCGCACATTTTGCTCCATGTTTCTTATATTCACTATATGAGTTTTCTAAATTATTTTAAAACTATCTGATCAATATATCGCCCTAAAATGTTTTAATCTACCGACTAAAATTTTTTCACTACTTTATTGTCGTTACCCTATTTTCAAGAACTGTGTCTATGCTTACTATTATAAGTGGTTGAGCCTTATACTTATTGTTTCTGTTTGCTACTTTCATATACTTAGATGTGCACACTTTTGGGTTCGACGTTTACTGAGCATGCTTTGATTAATATTATTCGTTAATTGTACCTATACTCTTACATATTTGTAGTTGTTCTTATGATGTTCCTGTATTGTGCTTTTAGCCCTAACTTTTGTATGCGGTTTTTTTTTATATATATGTATGTACCTTCACAACTTTATCTACCTGTTTTAAATAAATCAACACATATTAGTTTTCGATATGATAATCTTTCGTTTATTATTTATAGCTAGTTGTTTCTTTTAAATTTCGAGGACGAAATTTTTGTAAGGGTGGTATGATGTAAGACCCGGTTCTTTTTATACGCCTAAAATCCATATTTTTCTTTTTTTAAACCAAATTTTGTTACTTAATTATTTTGATAGAACCCACTCCCTATATTTATTCCCATTAATCCTAACCCAAGCCATTCAATATTTTTACCATAAATTAAACCCCATTTTAATTGCTGGCCCATCCTTTCTTTTCTCTTAAATTTTCCATATATATATTCCTCAGCCCACCCTCTGTTCTCTTCAAATTTCACTTTTGATTTCTCTAATTATTTTCAAGCCCGGCCACAATTCTTTTCTATTTAATCTTCAATTTCTTCTCTGGCCCATCTCCTAAGCCCATACCCCTAACTTAAATTTAAATATTTTAAAACCCTAGCCAGCACCATTTTCCCAAGCCCAGCCGTTTCTCTATTTATCCCCTTAATTCCTATTCTCTAAATTTTAGCCCAGCCTGTTAAATTCCCTCAGCCCATCAAATATTTTTGGGAATTTAATTAAAACCCAGCCGGCCCACTCCCTCAATTCTCCATTTATATTCCCTTTTAAAGCCCGGCCCAGCCCTTTATCCCAATTCATTAATTCTTTTATAATATACCGCGGCCCATCTCATTCAGCCCGCTCCTGTTTATCTCCCTCTCCCCAACGGCTCATTTCTTTCCCGCGCGTTACTCCCCACGATCCTCGCCGTCTTCGTCGCCAACGCTCGCGAGCGTTACGCCCCACGACCCGCTCGCCTCCAACGACGCGCGACCCCTCGCACTCCCCGTATCCAACTCCTTCTCAGATCCTCACTCTCGCAACCCCTCGCGAAACCCACTGCAGCCGTCCCCTCACACCGAGCACCACCACCCTCGCCGTCGACGACGACGACGGCAGTTCTCTCCCCTTCCTCCTCCAACGACTGAGTCCCTCACCATCCACCCGCCCCTTGTTACACCGCATCAACGTCAAATCCAAACTCGAGCCAGGATCGAGGCTTTTGTCACTCGAGCCATAGCGTCGCGGTGCTTGCCCGTCGTGCGTTCGTGACTTTACCACTGCCGTGCATCGTCTAGACGTCCCCAAGCAAGTTTTTACTTGCTTACATGCTATTTACTTATGATACAAATGTTAATTACATAAATGTTAAAGTTGCAAGATTAGTTAAAATTTTGTGTCGAAACTGTTCGACCAGGTTGGCCCGTAGGGCTGTGAACATGGTGTGTGATTTTTGTTGGATGATGTGATCGATAACGACTAAAACAACTACCCCCAAGTTTGATCGTAAAACTGTAATTCTGTTGCACCTGAAAATAGTTAAATTCACCATAAATCATATACATATTAGAATGGTGCGTTCGAGGGCTCAAAACGAAGCCAACTCGATGAACTTTAACCCTATACTGGTTTTCAGACATTTCTGTATTTAAACTGTGGTGATATTCGGATCGGAGTGCGACTCTGGACTGCAGTCCAGAGTGACTCCAGTCTTTGGTTGCTGTTCCATAATGGATACCATAGGATTTCCTTAACTCGTAGTTTGTGGAACTCTGCTGCTTATTGTAGGTAACTCTGTTATCTAGACAACACGATTGGTCTCATTATGTTTCGTTACCGTTTGATATTTAAACTGTAATTTAGAACATCGGGACACATAACAGTCCCAGCAGATTCAGATTTGACATGTTAATATTAAACAGAGTATAACTCCTAACGTACAGATGCGATTGAAGATCCGTTTGTTGAGTTGAAAACTTTACTGAAAACCCTAGAATTCATCCAATTGTAGCATTGCTAAATTATGATCCCGACTGGGGTTAAAATGCGTTACGAAATGGATTCCTGATTCTGAAACCGGATTTCCAGCCGCGCGCGCTTAAAATGAAATGGTTATAACTAATGATTCTGGAACCCGATTGGCTTGAAACAAAATTCTATGGATAGCTAACTGAACACACTAATTACTACCTGTTCATCATTTCGTCAAATTATATACGTATGTTTCATGATAAATCGTGCAAGTGAAAGGATGCTGTTTCATAACATCCTCATCATGTTTATATACTGGTTCACGCATCATAGCATACCCATATCATCATATTGATAACCTAGTGACATCATGCATTTACCCAGTGTCAGATTTTAGTGATGATTGTGGCAAGTACGTCAGTGTTCGTGTATTCGTGATTAAGTGAAAGTGATACGTACTTGTGCACAATCAATGACCATATTATTCTATTGCATTGTCGACGTCTGTGGGATGCGTGCACGTGTGACTAATAAGTGGAATGGAACATTTATGGAAGCGTTTGCACGGGTGTCACAGATAAGACACCAGACACTGCCATTTATCTTAGGTATTAGTCGGGACGTGCTTGATGGAGGTCCTGCCTCCAGTTCTCGTGCAGACTTGTCACGAATCGATTGGTACTTAGATTGATGGTTAGCGTTTGATGTAGACCTCGGGGTGTGGGGTAGTTCAAGTGTGAATTCAACAGAATCTCGGGAGTCCCATGCCGGCTTATATATTTAGGGAGTTATATGGAGATTTACAGGGTACGTGATATATACACTGTGATACATTCGTTACATGTTGGGCCCGTGGTCCCTTGCCCTTGGGTTCTACCCTTGGGTGGAGGACACTCACGAGTGGTTGACTCTCACACTTGGACTGACGATAGACTTATTGACCGTACAGTGAGACTTAGAGACTGATAGGGATACTGGCATTTATATTCCTTTTTGTACTGTGTTGGCATGCGTGACATATTGTTATACTGCTTTACTATTCCGCTGCATTGATTACTGCACATGCGTATTCATGATGTCATTTATTTACTGCTTCACATACCTATTATCACTGTTAGAACTGTCACTTGATTTTATACATATTATATTGCTATTGTGTCGCTCTGACGACCTGAGTATGCATGCTCAGTGTGAGGAGAAGATTTAGTCTGGACCAGTGCACCACAGTCTTCTTGACTCGCCATTCCGAGTTGCATTCGTTTGTTCCACTTCAGGTCAGTTCTTTACTTTGTCTTTTCAGTTACTGCATTTCTCATTACCTGCGCATCGTTTACTGTTTACCATGATAAACTAGAAGCCGAAGTGTGACTACGGCAAGACATTTCCTTGACCGTAGGAGCATGGCTGGCCTTGTCTACCCCTCGTATTCCGTATTTTGGGAAGCGGGGCGTGACATAATTTACCCGCTTGTCACGGAATCACCCACTCCAAAGACTTTTGTCCAAAGTCTGAAGAAGAAAGGGCTTGCATGAGTGTTATACTCTATACTTCCGCAGTAGGGTCTATCATGTATGCGATGTTATGTACTCGCCCAGATGTAGCTTACGCATTGAGTATAGTAAGAAGGTATCAATCCAATTCAGGAGAGAAACATTGGACAGGTGTGAAGAACATTCTTAAGTGCTTACGAAGGACTAAAGAAATGTTCTTGGTGTATGGCAATGGGGATCTCCAAATGGAGGCCTTTACCGATTCCAGCTTTCAGAGTGATAAGGATGATAGCAATTTTATCTTGGGTTTTGTATTTACCCTCAATGGAGGGACGGTTTGTTGGAAAAATTCCAAACAGGACACCGTTGGAGACTCAACGATGGAAGCTGAGTACATTGCTGCAAATGATGCTATCAAGGAAGCTGTCTAGATGCGGAAGTTCATCTCAAAGCTTGGAGTGGTTCCAACCATTATTGATCCAATACCCTTTTATTGTGATAATAATGGGGCTATGGCATTAGCCAAGGAACCTAGGTCCCATCAGCGTTCCAGACATATCCTGAGGTGATATCACCTGATCCGGAAGATAGTTAATCGCCGCGAGATCGAAGTTCAGAGAGTAGACACGAAGAAAAACACCGCGGATCCACTCACCAAGGCCCTTCCACTGGCGCAATTTGAGCGACTTTTTGAGATGTTGGGTATGAGATACGCCAATAATTGGCCTTAGTGCAAGTGGGAGATTGTTAGGAATATGTATGCTCTAGAGTCCATTATTGTATATTATAGGGGATGCTTGGACACACACACACACACATGACTTTCTTGCTCGACATGATAGTATGTTATCTGGTTGATCTTTATCTTAACATGTTCACTTGATTGAGTTTACTGTCTATTTGATACATGTTGATAAAGCCCTTAGGATGTTAGATTGACTACCATGACTAGTGGGGCATGTATAGAACACAAGCACATCCTTAACAGTTCCTAATCGAGAGAGTATCGAGACAGGGAATCAATATTCCAGAGTAGACTGGTGTATACGTTTCTTGACTCTGTGTTAGGGCGATGGATAATCCTATATCCATTGGTGTTTGACATCAAAGATTGTATACAGGTGCTCATTAGAGACTGAGTATACTGAACGGACTCGCTAAGAACTCCTAGATGGTATTATACATATCGTCAAATAGCAGTTCCTCGGTGACACTTGTACAGGTTAGTCTGTAGACCTGAGATCGTCATAGTGTCTTGTGTGCTTCCCACTGTGCTTTGATTTCCACCCTACCACGGCTCTACTGAGTTGTACAAACAGGTGGATTTTGGGTACAGTCCCGAGACATATGGAGGCAGTGAGCGATAGGAGGGGTTTCGCCTCTCCCGGTATTGGGAGTTGATGTTGCGGAATGCGCGATTGGCTATAACCGCAAGTTTCTAGCTAAGGCCGATGAGATTTACTGATAAGTGTTATCAGTAGTTTCTCGACTGGTTATAGACCACACATCAACAAAACTTATCGAGTTATTGGGGTTTGACGATTCCACCCCTCAAACTCGATATGTGATATATCAGACGAAGAGACCAGACTGTACGGTAAGTGTTTCTTATTAACTCTACGGGAGTTTGAACAAGTTCACTTGTTGATTTTCTATTCGTTCAATACCTGGATAGCCGTTATGTCCAACTAGTACCGCTTATGGGTATCCGATATGATCATTGCCTGCTACTAGCGTATTGACGAGCCTTAAGAGTCCCATATAGAGGTTTCTAAGTTCAAGCGAAATGAAGTAGGGCACATATGGAGATATGTGCGGGACCTTGATTAACTACGAGTATATGATATTGTGTTATAATCTGGTGTTGTTGATATTAGTCGGTTATATATGATATGACCGGATTATTGAATCAAGTGTTGATTTAATAATTAACTAATTACTCATTTTAATTCTTTTCTTTATATATATATGTGTGTGTGTGTGTATACCATGGTAGATGGTACATAGAATATGACAATGTAAGAATCACATTGGAGAAAAGATTTTTGATATTAATAAATATAAATGAATAAAAACAAAAGGAAGTGATGAGTCATGGCTTTTTTAAGGTTCTCAAAGGCTCTAGTGACCATGACTCATCCCTTTTTATTTTATTTTATTCATCCATACTTATCAATCACTTCCCCATCTTATCTCCATGGTTCATTTAACTTTTTCAAGTTCATCCTCTTTATTCTAAGCTCTCTAGATATTTTCTAGGAAGAAAAGTAAAGGAAAAAGAAAGGATTTTGAGTGAAAAACTTTCCCACTTCATCAACCTATTCTAAAATAGAAAATTAGTGTAGGTCGTTGCCTTCACTTGTTCAAAGATTAGTGAAGCAAGAGCTTGAGAGTGAGAAGCTTCGGGGTGGGTTATCGTAGACGACAAAGACCTCAAGCAACCTCGTTCAAACTTTAAGCGGAGTCGTAGAGGAGCTCAAGGACTTATACATAGAGCAAGTTGAAGCGAAAAATTGATCTACAAAGGTTGTAGTTTCCTTTCACTTAGAGTTAAATATTCATTTACTTTGCTTTAGTAACCCTAATCTCTAGTTCAATTCATGGTCAGTTAACTTAGCATCTAAAATTTTTTTAAATTGCTTACATGCTTTTGTTAAAACCCTAGTAGAAGTGCTAAGAAACACTTACACTTGAGAACTTGGGAAAATGTGGTCAATCCCATAGATATGATATGTCTCTAGATCTCCACATCGAAGCTACGCATAAACCTTCGTGCCCTATCTGCATCGTTGGCAACCAAAGGCCCTAAAAATCGACTGAGCCGAGTCCACTCAGCCGTATGCGCATCAACGGATCCACCATTCTGCTTCAGGCTAATAAACCTTTCTTCCATTACTTCTCGAGCAGTTTACGGAAAGAACTTCTCCAAGAAACTCCGCGAACATGTTGCCCAACTGATTGGCTTGGGCAGATGGGTCTCCTCCATGAGCCACCACTCGCGAGCATAATCCACCTATTGGATGCGTACAACGTCCACTCTCTTGTCATCCGGAATCTGCACGGCGACGAGCAGATTCTCCATATCAACTAGCCACTGCTCCACTGAAAAATGGCTCCTCCAATCCAGTAAATGTGGACGGACCAAGTCTCCTGAAGTCCGCCATGGTGCCCTCACGCTGTACTGGCCTGGCCGCTACTGCATCTACGGACTGCTGGACTGTCCGTAGACCATCCTTGAAAGCCTCGGCTTGCCGCCGATTCAAATCGGTTTTCCGCCTCTGGTTTTCCAGCATTCCCCCGTATAACTCCAAGTAATGCAGCATTATCAACACACCTCTGGTACGATCGCAAATCTCTATCCGCCATGATTCTGAAGTAAAGACACTGAAGAGGATTGGCAACGGTAGTCAGGATTCAATAAATAAGATAGTTATAGATTCAAAAATGGCAGGATAGTAATGTGGAAGGACATGTTCCTAATTATGGGTTTTCTGATTAGTGTATCGAGTTTAATACCCAACTAAAAAGAATTAACCCGATTAATCCTAAATCATATATCTCTGATACCAAACAAATCCTGTCATGCCCCGCTTCCCAGAGTGCGCTAACTACGGCACGTGACAGAATCAACCATGCTACCTATGGATAGGAATTATCTCTCCACAGTCACATTACGGCTGTCTATACGATATCAAGAACAGTAAAATATAAAATCTATCTAGTACATGCCCATTTGCCAAAATAAAAGAGTCAAGAAAATGTATAAGTGGAAACAATAATAATAATCAATAAACAACATCTGAAAATACGTCCCAATATAGGCTCACATCAAAAAATAAAAGCTGCGGAAAAATAAGCTAAGAGTCTAAATGCTAAACATCTCTAAATCATACATAATAAATTCCTCACTGCTCGGTTTGACGGCTAAAGTACTCCTGTTCAGCCTGCGATAGAGATTGAGGAACTGGGCTATGCAAAATTCAAACATCAGTGCGTCGTAATATCAAAACAATAGTAATAACCAGGATGTAACGATATAGGTAAACATGAATATAAAGAATAAAATGAATATGAACAGTGAGGTATGTATGTGTATGTGAAGTGCGATGAGTAACCTAAACTGTGCTACTAGGCTATCTACTTTAAAGTCCTTGAAATCAATTTAATAGAATCGTCGATGTAACTCAATAGTATCCCGTGTGTGCCCGGGACCACGGTCAAGACTCTTGGGCTGAATACGAGACGTGCCGCTAGGCAATAAACAGGTAACATGTACAGATGAATGATGTCAGCAGCAGCATCCCGTGGCTGGCCTAGCCCGTAAAGACTGATCGGTATAAGTATCGAACTATTGAGTTACAAGTCAGGTCTCATTATTGATATTCCCTTACTCCCAAGGTTATGTGTTCAAGTCAGGTATTTATGATATGAATCTAATGCCAACACAGGATCAAGTAGGTATTGGATTTGTCTATATAGACAACAGGTTACGTCCATCGGGACAACCAGTCAGGATTGTCAGCATTAGTAATAAGATCAATGTAACAAGTCAAGTAGTGTGTCAGGATATGCCATGTGGTGCATAATATCAAAAGGATACCCAAATGTGAAACTGTAACGAATATCTGACATGGTAAGTACTACGGATAACTTGATGTATATGTGTCTATCCGTAATAACCTGTTATATATATCCATGACTATGTATGATGCAAGCTCGATAACATGTCGCACTAATATAGAAGTAACATGATATAATGAAGTTCCGGCATACAACTAGATATGCAATTGACAGTACGGATACGAACGGATATCGAAAAATGGTAAAACTATAACATTGGATGCACAATACCACACATGTATTATTTTTATTCATATATAAATAGATATACTATAACATAGCATGTTGCAAGATAAACTTGCATACACTGTATATTATAAAACTGATTAACGTTAAATAACTACGGTATATAAATTATATAGATATTGCTGTATGATGATGATGATGATGATGATGATGATGATAATAGTACGACGACATATAAGTAAATTATATAAAGTATAGCATGTAGTAAGTTGTAAACTTGCATCGAAACAAATGCGATGAACAGAAGCAACATGACTCTATACAAATCAACACCAAGTTTTAATGGCTCGGTTAAGCTTCTAGGATGTGGCTGGAGTTACGTCGGCGAGAATGGGTGTGGGATTGAAGAACAAAAAAAGAGAATATATAAATTGATGAGGGAGAGTTATGTTATGTGGAGAGAGAGAGGTTTTGTGTTTAATATAAATATATATAGTATAGTTTAAATTAGGTTATAAATATATATTATTTTTAATGTATATAGATAATATCAAACTACAACTAATCTCCACCAAAATCTCATGAAAAATATATTTTGGAAAATAATTCACATATGTAAACATCTCAATCATAATGCAAGAATATATTTTAAATAACTCATACCCCTAATTTAAGATTTAAAAGGATTCTAAAAATATATCTAGATTTAGTAAATATTTGATATTAGATATCTTGAGGTTTAAAAGTAAAAGATAAATGTAAAATAAGATATGGGATGACAACCATATGATGACAGTTAACAAAATATAATTTATTCATAACTTGTGGCTATTAAAACATATATAATGATCTAGATATATGATATATAAAGATCTAAAAATATAATATAGGTATTATACTAGATTCACATAGATACACTTTACTGGTAAATCTCAGATACAATCTTGCACCATATTAGGTTCTAAATTTGCGGGTCGGCTCGGATAATGACTACTACTATTCGAATCATTCATAACCCAATGGATAGAATAGAAGAAATATAAAGCAAGTGTTAAAATACCAATTAATATTGTATAACCGTATTAGGGTGTTACACTTATCTTCGTTATTCCGAAAGGATAGAGATATTTCGTTACTCTCTCTCCTTAGCAGAGTCAAGGACTAATAACAAAGCTGAATATGAAGCTTTGATAGTAGGTCTCGAGATCGCTATCAACATGGGGATCAAAGACTTCCTTATATATGGAGACTCTCAGCTGATCGTTAGCCATGTAAATGAAGACTACGAAACATGCAAGCCAGAGCTGGTAAAATATGGCAAAAGCGTGCAGCAACTGCTGACACAAATCCCTTCATATACTCTGGAAATCATACCATGAGCAGAAAACAACAAAGCGGATGCATTGTACAAATTGGCTAAGGAATTGGCCGATGAAGACCTCAATGACGTGAGAATCATTGTGCAAAGTCGTAGGGTTCTTACGCCAACAGATATATCGTCGGAAGACCCGAAAAAACTTTCCGAAGGAAAAGAAACGACTGAACAAGTAGCCCTGCAAATAAAGGACGAAGAAAAGGCCATCGACTGGAGGAAGTCTTCATAGACTACTTCAAGTCCCAACGAACGCCCGAAAACGCGTCGTCTAGATATCAGCTCATGAAATGAGATTTGTCTTTCGCCTTCGTCAATGATACTCTGCATAAGAGATCGTTCGATTGTCTATGGCTAAGACGCCTGGGGCCAGAGGAAGTAAAGAAAGTCGTCAAAGAAATTTACGACGGACTCTGCGGTTCTCATCATGCTGGGCCAAAGATGAAGCCGAAGATAAAAAAGAATGGGTTACTATTGGCCCACGATAATTCAGGACTGCCTCAAATATGCGAAGCAGTGTCACTCGTACCAAATTCACAGGGAATTCATCCATCTACATCCAAATCCGCTACACCTGACAATGGCTAGTTGGCCGTTCGAGATGTGGGGAACCGATATAATTGGCCCTATCGAACCGACATCGTCCAAATGACATCGGTTCATATTAGCAACAAATGACTACTTCTCTAAATGGGCAAAAGCAGTACCACTGAGGGAGGTGAAGATGGAGAATATCCTCCACTTCTTCAGAATCCATGTCATCTATCGGTTCGGCATTCTGCAACGGATAATCTCTGATGACGGGCCAGCTTATAGAAGCCATAAAATAAGCCGCTTCGCAAAGCAGCATAAAATAGATTGGAGATACTCTTCAGTCTATAATTCTCGGATCAACGGTCTAGCTGAAACTTTCAACAAGACCTTATCAAAAATTATAAAAAAGACGATGTCCAGATACAAAAAGGACTGGCACGAAAGGCTGCATGAGGCTCTCTGGGCGTACCGAACAACGTTCGAGACGACCACAAACATAAAACCATACGCATTGGTGTTCAGCACCGAAGCAGTGCTCCCGTTGGAATTAGAACTTCCCTCTCTACGAGTAGCGGTTCGATACGAGTTGATAGATGAAGAAAATGCTCATTTTAGGCTTGAGGAGCTCGACGCCCTTGACGAAACTCGCCTTATAGCACAGTAAAATCTGGAGGCTTATAAGGCAAGGATGACATGGTCATACGAAAAACTGACCAGGCCGAGAACATCCGCCAAGGCGAACTCGTTCTAATCGTCAAAAGACCAATGATTCCCAATCATGCAAAACGGGGGAAGTTCGAGCCGAACTATGAAGGCCCGTATATCATAGACAAAGTCTACCAAGTTGGAGCCTACCTGCCCATGGATATGTATGGCGAAAGACCATTCCGGCCAATAAACGATCGATTCCAAAAAAAAATACTACGCTTAACGAGTTATGACTTAGTACATTGATAGATGACGGCGCCTGTGTCCGCTCGCTATCTTCCTGAGTCAGGACCTTGAGATTAGTATCCAAAAAAGCTTCGTCGCCCCAAAAACACGAGGATAATGGACCGAAACGTCCTTTAAACTAATATTCGACCCAAATATGGGAATGTTGGACCAGAACATCCTTAAACTAACAATGGACCGAAATGTCCTTAAACTAATATTCGTCCCTAATATGGGAATATTGGACCGAAATGTCCTTAAACTAACATTTGCCCCCAAAATGGGATTGTTGGGCCGGAACGTCCTTAAACTAGTATTTCGTCCCAAAATACGGCGATAAAGGACCGTCATGTCCTTAAACTAACACGTTTAGCCCTACGGTGAATCCCCATATCGATAACCATATACAATCCATGGGCTTAAACGATTCATAACTCTTCCAGGTTCTACATGGTAGTCCTTAGAAGGAGATCGGGGTCTACAGCTAATGGTGTGTTACCTTACAGGCCGCCTAAAAAAAGGGGTATGTCCACAAGCGAAATGGACACGGATGAAAACCCGAAAGGGCGCCGTGAGTAAAAACAGCAGGACTGCCGACGAGCTAGTGAAAACCTGAGAGGGCGTGAAAACCTACGTGAGATCCTTATGACTCACAAAGGAACAAGAAACTTAGAAATCCACACGATTTATAAGGAGAAAATACACATACGAGATCCTCACGACTCATAAGGAGAATTCCCCTTTATGAGACCCTCACAGCTCATAAAATTCAAAAGTCTTAGATTACATGGATCTAAACCTGTTCTTAAGCTGTCATATCCCCAAGTTGCCCTACAAGTAGTCCCATATCGACTCTTGTATACAATCCACGGGCATAAATAAAAAATTCCCTACCAAGTTCCACCAATGGCGAAAAATCTCCCCATATAGTGAACGACACTTGTAAATCCTCTCGACTTATAAGGAGAAAACACTCTTGTAAGATCCTTACGATTTACAAGGGAAAATATTACTTAGGAATCCCCGAGATTCCTAAAGAGAAAATACACCTATGAAATCCTCACGACTCGTAGGGAGAAATATTTTTATGAGACCCTTACGGCTCATAAAGTCAAAAAAGCCTTAGTCAACAGGATCCTAACCATGTTTGCTAAGCCATGTTTGTTCAAATCGACAAACGCAAATAATGATTCACTCCTGACAATATCCTAGTTGTAGCGATGCTGATTCTTAAATAAGTATCAAATTCCAAATCTATCACGGCAAATGATAATTAGTTCCTGGCAATATTCCAGTTGTAGCGATGCTGATGCCAAGAGTGGTATCAGACTTCAAATTCTAAAAAAATAAAAAAAAAATAGGGCAACTCGCAATAAAAAGTAGCGAGTAAAAAAATAGCTGAAATGATTGGGCACGGCGATAAATAGTCGAAATAATTGGGAAATCGCGACATTCGTGACATAAAAGCTGAAAAGATAGATCATCGCGGAAAGAAATAAAAAAATGAAAATAAAACATTTCTGCTCTGCAAGTATGTTCATATTGACTCTTGTATACGATCCGTGGGCACAAATAAAATAAATAGAACCATATTTTCCCATCACGCTTCGTCAAAAGGAGCTCTAAATCCTAACGGTACATATACAACGTAGAGACTATCCCGACGTTCCTTCTCATTCCGGCAAGATGCAGACGCTACATCGTCATAAAAAAAGAGGACCCAAGGGTCTAAACAAAAATGGAGTAATAGAAAAATCCTAGCTTCAAGTCTTGACGGTATATATACAACGTGGAGACTATCCCGGCATTCCATCACATTCCGGCAGAATGCAAACGCAACATCATCATAAAAAAAAGAGGACCCAAGGGTCGAACCAAAATTGGAGTAATGGAAAAATCCTAACTCCAAGTCTTGACGGTACATATACAACCTAGAGAGTATCCTGACATTCCTTCTTATTCCGGCAGAATGCAGACGCAACTTCATCATAAAAGAAAGAGGACCCAAGAGACAAAACAAAAATGGAGTAATGGAAAAATCCTAGCTCCAAGTCTTGACGGTACATATACAACCTAGAAACTATCCCGGCGTTCCTTCTCATTTCGGCAGGGTGTAGACACAACATTATCATAAAAAAAAGAGGACCAAAGGGTCAAAGCGAAAATGGAGTAATGGCAAAATCCTAGCTCCAAGTCTCGACGATAGATATACAACCTAGAGACTATCCCGCCATTCCTCTTCATTTCAGCAGGAAGTTGACGCAACTATCAAATGAAATTGGAGCAATGGCATATTCTTAGCTCCGTACTTCAATTGCAATACATACAGGATGGAGGTCCTGCAGATGTCCACCCTACTTCAGCAAAGAATCGGCGCAATATCGTCAAAGAAAAAATGAAGTGACGGCATATTCCTAACTTTGAGTCTTGATGGCAGTACATACAAAGCCTAAATACTGTTGGAGATCATCCCATCTCAGAAGGGTGCGGTTATGACTCATCAGGGCTCCAAATTGAGCCTAACCTCAAGTAAAAAGCGTCATGGCAAATACCTAACACTTATTCTTCCAACGGTAACATGACCTAAGGAGATTACTTGAAAACGTCTTGTCCGCCTCAGAAGAGATCGGAGATACGACAGTCACGGGGCTACTGGAACAGCGGCTTAAAGACTGCATATTGAGAAATACGTCAGCCAACACCACGGTACCACAGACTAAAACCCTAGCACCACAAACCTAACAGATCTCTATCGTAAAAGAATGGGGGTTATCTATATACAACGTTAGGACGAGTTTGCTTGTAAATCCAAGGGAGGCAAACTAAAAATATTCTGAAATGAGCACATAAACTAGAGATTCCGAAATGAGTGAATAAGCTACAAACTCCGAAATGGGTACATAAACTAGAGACTCCGAAATGAGTGAATAAACTACAAACTCCAAAATGAGTACATAAACTAGAGACTTCGAAATGAGTGAATAAACTACAAACTCCGAAATGAGTACATAAACTAGAGACTCCGAAATTAGTGGATAAACTACAAATCCCGAAACGAGTAAATAAACTAATCAGCGCCGAATCAAGACATTAAAAGATAGAGAGGTGCAGACATGAAATAAAATATATCTTTTATTCATAAACCAAAATGAATACAAGATAAAAAAAGGAAAAATACAGCGAAAAAAATTAAGACGGTGGACGGTTCAAGAAGCCAACCAGATCATCATTTTTTCGCCGGACCTCCACCTCAAGCTCTAGCAGCGCCGCAAGCTGAACCCCTGCCTGCACTTGTTGTTGTTGATACATAGAAAACTGATACTCAAGCTTTTTATCAGTAGTCTTGTGAGTCTCAACCATTTCGTACTTAAAATGACAGTTTTATCGAGAGCCACCACCTTCGTAATTGCCTCTTGAAGAACTCACCAAATTTCATAGGCCCGAGTAGTCCTGGTTGTGAGCTGGGCTTAAAATTCCCTCAAAGCCTTCGAGGCCGGCTCCCTCGCCGAAATTTCCAGTTGAGCATTTTCTCACAAGATCGGAGATTGTCCACACACCGACCAATCTATTCATGCAATTTGGCCTTTACAGATAAGACATCAGAAGGAAGGCGTATGCATTTGACTTCATGTAGAGAAGCCTCCACTCGACGGCAATACTCAACCCAAGTACGCACCAGCGCCTCGTCATGGTAAGTGGTAAAGACAGACAAAGAAGTATTACCTTCGACAGCTAATTCCTCTGCTATGACGAAAGTGCCGGCGCGAAGATATTCGATAAGAGTGGCCAGAGAATGTATACTCTGTTTCGCCATCCTTTTAGACATACGTCTGGCATAAGGGCCCAACGGTATATAAATATGGGACTCAAGTGGAGTCAGGGTTGGAAAAACTGTGAACATACATGTATAGTTAGTCGCCTTTCCGAACGGGGAATAAGTAAAAGTATACCAGGGTTAAAGCGTCATTTACCCATGGTAACAGAAGGCAAATCTGAAAAATCCCCAGGCCTATCAAGAACCTCAACTTCTTCATCATCCTGTAGGACTGTGGTTCAAAGTAAAGGACACACCGGTACCGTTATGGAAATATAATACGAATGGCAAAGGAATACCAACCATGACCGAAAGAAAGGACGATGCGCTGGGGGGTATTGCGTGCGGGGCCTCTATGTTAAGTAAACGTAAGAAAGTTTCCTCCGGAGAACGATCCATAATAGAGGACACCAACTCCAGAAATTCTCGGAAAAAAGGGTCAGACATATTGAAAGATCATTAAACAGAAAGAAAGATATAAGATTACCTCAATATTTCGTCCATTCTGGACCAAAGGGACAGCAGCCTCAGGAATATCCTCTAAATCCTTCAGTGCGCCACTGGTAATAATT
The DNA here is from genome assembly GCA_030015575.1 of Agapanthus africanus. Taxonomy (NCBI): domain Eukaryota; kingdom Viridiplantae; phylum Streptophyta; class Magnoliopsida; order Asparagales; family Amaryllidaceae; genus Agapanthus; species Agapanthus africanus. The sequence continues at coordinate 792,785,004 of CM057340.1, read as the reverse complement.
ACAGAGGCTATAACTGGTACAATAATCTCCGCTGAAGGAATAAAACTTATCACCGGAGTCTCCAAGGCACGATCTGGGCTCGAAACTGCACCCGCCGTGGAAGGCCCTACAAAAGAAAAATTTGTAAAGACGAATATAATATGAAATCAATATAAATCATTTACTGAGAAGGATGTAAAAGGTACATACTGATACGCTAAGGAGACTGAAGTATAGCATTTTCGAGCCGCTGCTCTTTTCGTGTTAACCATGCTCGGCGGGCTTTGATTGAAGATAGAGCTCTACCTTCTTTCAGAGCAACCCCATCTTCAGAAGCGGCCGATGTCGGCTGTTTAAGAGCCCTTTCTTTTGCCGGCGTTAAAGGAACTACTGGTGACATAGCAGGTGCCAGATCAACATCATGGAACTCGACGGGGGGAAAGCCTCCCTTCTTAGGGCATACGTTTTTAGTTTCATCCTGTGATTTCTTTAGGGTTTCGGCCAGCTGAGAGGCTTCCTCGGCAGATGTATCTGGAAAAAGAAGACCATCATCTGGTTCATGCGCAGATATAGGCTCATCATAAGTGAGAGGCTCAGGCCCAAGCAAGGTGTCAATTAAACGCGCGGCCGACTTCTTCTTCCTTTTAGGACCCGAGCTAGCACACGCAGAAGGACGCTTCCTCCCCTTAGGCACCTATGCACAGCACTGCCCAATTTCACCGTCGGGGTCCGACTTTAATGATGCTGCAGCTTTTGAATTATCAGGAGTCTCTATGCCGGCTCCAGTGCGAACTGGCATACCAGCAATACGGGGGGCCGACTCGGTTCAAGCAGATCTCAGAATAATCACTGAATCGCTGTCTCTCAGAAGAGGGCGAATGACTGACCGTGGTCACAGTGGAACGTTGATGGCTTAGGAAGGCATAGAGGCCTTACACTCGAAGAGCACCCATCTCTCCTCTGTAATGATGGGACTGACCCAGTGATGATACCAGCACTTGAAGGGTCCCACAGGCCTTGAGATGTAATCGGGCTGAGGGATCATGAAGAAAGAACCGGTGTTCAGCCGCATAAAGTGATGAACAACATCGCGGGAAATCTCCAGTGAGAGAGTAGGCTCAACCAAGAAAGCTTCAAGGGGAACGCCCTGGTTATAACACAACCGTTGGGTAAAGCGATACGGATTATACCGCATGTACAGAGCGGCACCATTTAATTGGAACACCAAGTACCCCGGCCTGATTGAATATAAGTGCATAATCTCCTTGTGTTTCAAAGTCAGCACTCCATTCTTTAATAAATCAAATAATTGTATAATAGGCCCCGCTGGCATAGAAAGAACCCGATCATTGAAAACCATTCTACCTTCGTTTGAATACGGGTTAAACAGCATGCGTAAAGCCCCTAACCGAGTCCGATCAGGACTGGAAGCATCAACCAATCTCATGACTCGTGGGAAAGTATAAGATTCATAGAAATCAGGCCGCCAATGCACAGAAAACGCGTTTAACACGTGCATCTTAATCCAGGACATGAAGTAATGGAGAGAGAAGTTCACAATGTCTGCACCTGGATTTAAAGTGTTGGCTGCGGTACTCAAAACATGATACAGGTGTGATAACCCTGCAATGCCAATGTCCAGTTGTGCTCCTTCGACAATATGATGTGCTGGGTAGAAAACAGAGGCTCTTATAAAGCGTCAGTGCATCGGCATGGCAAACCAGCAGAGCCAAAGGCTGATGAAACCTACAAAGAATGTTTCCTCATCCATACTAGGAGCAGCAATCTCGTTAAAGGCCACGGTCGACGAACTTGGGATGTAAAATTATGGCAGATCATCTTCTTTAGTAGGCAGTTTGTCCAAGCCAAAACCGAAGGGATCTTCGACCTTCGCAAATTTCAGAGCTTTCTTAGATAGAACATCATTTCGAAGGAAGCGAGCGATGAAATCATCAAAACTAGCACCTTGCCCTTCTGATGCCATAAACAGGCTTTCAAAAATGCCTGAGGCCTTGATTAAACTTGGATGCTTGTGATGAATTACATTCTCATTTGTCAAGCCTCTATGCATGGATGGCACCGTGGCAAAAACGTACTCGTCAGGGGGTAGTAACTCCTCATAATGTTCTCCCCCGATCAGCAGTCCGGAAATTTCTCGGAATTCCTCCAGCGAAATGGAAACCTCGCGGTCCCCCAATAGGAACGTATGCATGGGAAGATACCATTGGTTTAAAAAGGACTTAACCCACCAAACGTGGGGAGCATAATTATAGAACAATGACGCATACACTGTCGGAACAATCCAACTTTTTTCAACCGTGAGCGTTGGGAGGAGAGAATATACCGGACCCAAGGAAGGTAGCCACTACATGCCGTGGGATGATGCCTATTTTATAGACCTTCCCTAAGGTCGAGCTTTTCCTTGGCATATTCGACGTCCCAGAATGTCAATAGCCACTAAGGGCTGATTTGGTATCCCTGTCGTCGATGGTTCAAGCTGCCCTTCAGGAGTCCAATTAACCACCTCCACTGCATAAGCAGTACACGGATGCTCCGTAAACTAAATCGAACGAATGGGTTCCGTTGGTACTCCACATGTAAAACTACGACGACCCCTTATGATATGACCATACCAGACGTCCCATAGGAGAAGGCTCTTTTTGTCCTTATCATGATTCTTAATCATATCCATAACTTCCTCGTCTGATGGCGACTGCGGGAAAGTGACCTTTGAACGGGTATAAGGGAAGTAGGGAAGTGAGGCTATTGTACCTAAAAAGGGGACAAAAAAAAAACACAGTCAACAAAAGGTGTGAGTTGGTCTTATAGGACTATTTACTTAAAATCTAGTGGACCCCACGAAATCAAAATGGCGGCTCGTCAATGATGAGACAAAGTGCCCATTTTGAGAATCTAAAAGGATTCTCATTATATGAATGGTGGAGTTAAAAACTCCCAATATCCCCAAAAAGCGGGTTCTGTTAAAAAACAACAACAGATTCAGATCTGTAAAGAGGGTATTAAAACCCTAAAAAGGAAAATACTCAAGAACAGAAAGGGGAATAAAATTCCCAAAAGTTTCAAAAAAAATTCAGAGCTGAGCTCTGCAAGACAAGATGGAATTAAATTTCTCCAATAATGGGATTAAATCCTAGAAATTCCCATGATGGGAAACATAATGGAATTAAATTCCAGACCCTCAAAGATCAGGATCAATGATAGGGTAAAATGCTAAGAAGAGAATCAGAGATTCTAGAGGATGCCCATTGATTCAAGCCCCGAAGTCTACTAAAAAAAGTTTTTTAAGATCTCCAAGAGATCAGTTCAAAAAAAAGGCCAAGCTCTGTTAATGGATTAAAAATGCAAAACAAAATAAAAAGTCTTCTAAAGAGCTAAGCTCTGTTTATAATCCTTACCAAAATTTTTGGCAGAGTTTAACTCTGATCAGAAGAAGTTTTGTGGGCAGAGATCTAAGCTATGAAATGAGAATTAAATTCTCAAGAAAGAAAAAAAATTTATGGAGGAAGATGAAAAACGGTAGTCATCTGATGGGTCAAAGGCCCCATTTATAAGACGTGATGGGATCGGTTCAAATTCCCATTCGCCTAGGCGATCCAATGATGGTAAAGATGGACATCATTGCACTCACATGCAAGCCATGTGAGAGTAACGCTGGGGACATTTGTTCCCTCATAAAAAAGGGAAGAAAAGAAACTTCCCCTCGTTGTGAGACTCACGTATTAAACACGTGAGCGCTTAAATGCAAAAGCATATAAGCGCTGAAAGCAAGCAACTAAAGGCTAAATAGGTCTCACGTGTTAAACACGTGAGCACTTATATGAACGTAAGCACTTATTGTAGGGTGTTTTCATCACCCCATTGAGATGGGAATGCGCGCGCGCTTGTCAGGCGTATTATATATTCCTTCTGCCTAAGATAGGTTGGGGTTTATTGATTGTGGGGATCCAAATCTCCGGCAGCCGCGGACTAAGCTGCCGTTAATTACCCCTCGCCTTTGGAGCGAGAGAACCTCCGATTGACGGGTCAAACAGGTCATGCGAACTCAATGTGCAGTGTTGTGTTTTGAAGGGGTTTTGGATATATCGGAGGCCCCGCAGAGTTTCTACAGGGGTCCCGCTACCCGGATAGCGGGCTGGGGGTCAAGAGAGCTAGTAGCCCCCTTGCGGGGTGCGGAGCAGCGCCCCGTTAGAAATTTTTCCTAACGGGGAAGGTATTGTGGAGTGTGTGTGTGTGTGTGTATATATATACATATATACAAGAAAGGGAAAAGGCGTCCAAAGGACCCGTGGGTGCCAGCGCCTCGCGTGCCGAGCACGCAGGCGCTGGGCGCCGGCGCCTCACGTGCCGAGCACGCGGGCGCTGGCGCTTCACGTGCTTGGTACGCGGGTGCTGTGCACCAGAGTGCCAACGCCCCACGTGCCTGGCACGCCGGCGCTGGGCGCCAGAGCGCCAGCGCCCCACGTACCTGGAACGCGGGAGTTGTGCCCCAGAGTGCCAGCGCCCCACGTGCATGCCTGGCACGCGGGCTCTAGGCGTCAGCAGTAGAAAGGCTTGGTCCCTACACTGTGAGCTGCGCTCCTGAAAGGAAATATTTATTATTTTGTATATATATGTATATATATTTTTGAGGAGTTGAACTCCTAAGATATTTTGGAGCTGATGAAAGGGGCTTCTCCCTTGAGCCCTGGATCTTCCCCAAAATTTGGTTCTTGGAAGTGGGTTTCCTTCTTCCTCCTCTGTTGGTTGGATCTTGAAGAACAAGAAGTATGAGATTTTAAATATCTCTCCTTTTTGATATTTAATGGAAGATCTGAGTTCCTTTTTGTGGGTTTTGTTGTGAAAAACTATTTAGTTTTGGAAAAGGAAGAGTAAAACTCTTGATTTAATTCAAAAGAAAGAAGAAGATTTAGAACCTTGAGGAAGGAGAAGAAGGCGCAGACCTTGATTTATTTTAGAGAGAGAGGAAAAGATCTTTAGATGTTTTCATCATATTTTCCTTTATAGGCTACACACTTTACATATAGCCTCTTGGGCTTTACAAAATGACATTTTGCCCATCTCATGCCTCATGTGCTATTTCTTTTTGCACATAAACCATGGGCTTACAAAAATTTGGCTTTATGCCCATTTTGCTTACATTCATGCACAAAAAATTACATCAAAATTATTTATTACATGATTTTTATTTTGGCATGGAGGGGGTCGGCCGCAGGGCTCGACTTGGGCATGGGCCCACTTGCTTGGGCTTGGGCCTGCTTACTTGGGGTTGACCTTGACTTTGACTTGGTCAACCGGGGTGCAAATTTTGACCCCAACAAAGTGCCCCCTATCAATAAATGCACACCACATATGTGGGTCGTGTGAATGAAATTGATGTATCTTCTTTCGCGTGGAGGCGACTTGCTTTGGTTCCCACTTTTTGGGATGCACTACCCTTTTTACGACATGGACGGTCGACGCTTGACGCGTCTCCGAGACGGTGTGTCTATAGTAGATACGTTTCCCCGGCACGGAGTGTCTGTTTGTGACGTTTCCCCGGCACGGAGTGGCGCTGTTTGTTCGACTTGTCCCCGGCACGGAGTGTCGCTGATTGACCTGATTCTGAGGCGGAGCATAATTCTGGCAGGGAAGGTGGATATCCCGAGGCGAAGCATGATTTCAACATGGGGTACATTCTGGGACGAAGCATGATTCTGCCGCAGAGGTTGTTGGTTTGATTTGATTTGGGTTGACATCAGTATCGCTACACTGGAATATGGTACCAGGAGCAAATCATAATTTGCCATGAGTGGATTTGGGGATTTTAGTTTCGATTTAGTATCAGCATCGCTACACTGGAATATGGTACCAGGAGCGATTCATCATTTGCCTTTGCTTATTGGGAAGCGATGGCTTAGGGGATAGGTTTAGATCCCTATCACCTAAGGCTTTCCAATTTTATAGGCCGTAAGGGTCCCATAAAAGCATTTTCTCCATACGAGTCGTAAGGATCCCGTAGGTGCATTTTCTCCTTAGGAGTCGTGAGGACCCCCTGGTGTGTTTTTCCTTTGTGAGTCGTAAGGATCCCACGAAGGCGTTTTCTTACGAGTCGTAAGGATCTCGCAAGTTTTATTCTCCTCATGCATCGTGAGGATACATGAGTGGATTTCCCTCGTTCCCAGTTTAATCACTTAGGGGTCATCTGTTTCCAGTTTAACGACTTAGCGGTCATCTGTTCCCAGTTTAATGACTTAGCGGTCATCTGTACCCAATTTAACGACTTAGCGGTCATCTGTTCCCAGTTTAACGACTTAGCGGTTGTCTGTTCCCAGTTTAAAGACTTAAGGGTCTATCATGCCCAGTTTAAAGACTTAAGGGTCTATCATGCCCAGTTTAACGACTTAGTGGTCATCTGTTCCCAGTTTAACGACTTAGCGGTCATCTGTTCCCAGTTTAAAGAATTAGGGGTCTATTAGATCGGAAGCATAGAATTTTGGGGTAGGGGTCGGCATCAGCGTTGCTAACACTGAAGCACATGTGCCAGAAGCAATTCATCATTTGCCTTTCCCTGTTGGGGAGCGATGGCTTAGGAGACAGGTTTAGGTCCCGATCACCTAAGACTTTTCAATTTTATGAGCCGTAAGGGTCCCATAAAAGCATTTTCTTCCTACGAGTCGTAAGGATCCCGTAGGTGCATTTTCTCCTTACGAGTCGTGAGGACCCCTAAGTGTGTTTTTCCTTTATAGGTCGTAAGGATCCCACGAAGGCTTGTTCTCCTCATGTATCGTGAGGACACATGAGTGGGTCTTCCCAAATGGTGCATAATTCCTAGGGCGGAGAACAGCCGCGTAACTGGTAATTACGGTGGGGCATGCATGGATTGTATACGGTAGTCAACTTGGGGACCAACCGTAGGGCCCGGAGAATGTTGGGAATCTGAATTTTGGTTGGCGTCTGCATCGCTGCACTGGAATATGGTACCAGGAGCGACTCATCATTCGCCATTTGAGAGTTTGGATTTTGGTTGGCGTCTGCATCGCTGCATCGGAATATGGTACCAGGAGCGACTCATCATTCGCCGTTGGGGATTTGAGTTTTGGACGGCGTCTGCATCACTGCACTGGAATATGGTACCAGGAGCGACTCATCATTCGCCGTTGGGGTTTTTGAGTTTTGGACGGCGTCTGCATCGCTGCACTGGAGTATGGTACCAGGAGCGACTCATCATTCGCCTTTTTTTATTTTACCGTGATTGCTCTATCATTTCAGCTTTTCTTATCGCGAAGGTCGTGATTGCCCTATCAATTTGGCTATTTATTCGCGGTTGCCCCATCATTTCGGCTTTATTCTCATCTTTATTTTTACTCGCTGATTTTTATTGCGAGTTGCCTTATTATTTCGGCTTATTATATTTTTTATATATTTTTTTTTATTTTTTTTATTTACACATTTTTACATCCCCAACGACTTAGAGGTCGACTGTTCCCAGTTTAACGACATGGTGGTCATTTATTCCCAGTTTAAAGACTTGGTGGTCTGTGGTTTGCTTATCCCAGCTCCTCGAACTTTGATCTTGGCAGGGCTGTGTTAATGACCGTAGCTCTGTGGCTTGTCGATATATATGACGACTGTGAGGCTTTCCCAAGTTTGTATTTGTTCTCCACCCAGTCCTTAAAAACATAGCAGTCTTCAATGGTGTGACTCACCATTCTATGGTATGGGCAGCACATGAGATTGCCGGTCATGTTCATCTCATGTGGCCTCTTTGGAATAGGCGGTTGAAGACCGTTGTTCAAGACGTCCTCGAATATTTTGCGGACTTCATCCCTCCTGAAGGAGTATACTTTCTTCTTTCTCTCCATTAGAGGTGGTGCCCTTACTAATGCTAGACCATGAGGATGATCAGTGTTTTGTTCGCCTATTGTCCGCTTACCACGTTCAGTGTACATATCAGATGGACTGGAGGCTGACCGCGGCCGTTTTTCGCAAAGGCGTTCCGCTTTTGGGCCGGAGGGAATATCGGTTGGCTGCTTCCGGATATCAATCCATAGCTCACGAACCAAAATTTGATTTTGCTGTAATTGCAATCGGGCGACTTGGGTCGTGAGATCTGCCACGATGTTTGCCAGCTCGTTGACTTTTGAATGGACCTTTTCCATCTTCTTGTCCCTATCCTGAAGCTGCTTTTGAAGCCATTGGGATAATGCTTGTTCTATAGTCCCGGGTAGGACAATGGCATCATCCTTACCGCCTGAGCTTGATTCAGTAAGAACAACGGGTTCCTTTGGCTCAATGGCCTGAGCGGGATCTTCATCATTTGGATCGAGCCGGTGTTGGATGGCAACAGCCACGTCATTGTCATGGCTATAAGGCGTAGGAGGACTTGCTTCCCTGAGCTCCATCATGTAGACCGTATGGGTTGTGTACCCGTCTATTGCTTCTTCATTGTCAGTGTTGCTCGCCTGGCTCTTAGCTTGTTGCCTTAGTCCGCTCTTCTCGGAGAAAGGCAGATGTCTGAGAAAATCAGGTTCCCGAAGGACTTCGGTCTCCGTTTCTATGAAATTGGCGGTCGCACCTTGACTGTTTGTTAACACGCCATGGGACAATGTTATTTCTCCTGTCTTGTATTGTTTCTCGACCCAATCCTTGAAGATGCAACAGTCTTCAATAGTGTGTCCCAGCACTCGGTGGTATGGGCAAAAGTTAGGATGATCAGTCATGTTCGCTTCGCTTAGCCTTTTTGGTTCTGGTAGCCGAAGGCCATTTTTCAGAGCATCTTTGAATATTTTGTTGACCTTGTCCCTTCTGAAAGAGTAGACCTTATTTCTTCTTTTATCCAAAGTTGGCTCCCGAGATTTGTTAGCTTTCGCTCCGCCCGCTCTCTGCTTATTTAGAGAATCGGTGCTGCTGGAACTTTCACTTTTCCGGTTGTCGTCCCTCCGATGTCTCGGTCTGTTTGTGAATTGAGATTCTGAGTGGACTCGGGCTTTGAGCGTTCTAACATTTGAACTTTCTTGGTCAGCACTTGGAATGTTCTGAGGCCTGCGGTGCACAGGAAAGGTTTCATCCAGTCGTTCATATTTTCTATAAGAAGACTGACGGATTGTTCTTGCTCCAACGGCGGTTCACATTTGACAGAGAGATTACGCCATCGGACTATAAAATCCATGTTGCTTTCGTTGTTCTTTGGCTCGGTCCTTACGAGGTCGGCAATGGTGATTTTATCGATGAAACTCATGAACCTTCGCTTGAACATGGATTCTATTTGAGCAAACGTCGTGATCGAGTCACCCGGTATGCTTGCATACCAATCGAAAGTAACATCGGTCAAGCTATTGACAAACTGGCGGAGAAGGAGCGCATCATTGCCCCCAGAATTCGCGCATGATGCTTTAAATTGGGCAATGTGCCGGTTCGCATTTCCCGTCCCATCGAACCTTTCAAATTTGGGAACGACATAGCCAGTGGGAAACTCCAAAAGGTCGTACCGAGCAGGATATGGTCTCCCGCTACTGCTAACATCTTTTTGCTCTCCGGCTTCGGCTACTAATGTTATGACTTTGTTGGCAACCAAATCCATGATTTGATCTTGAGTTCGCGGCTTGCTGTCATCGGCAATCAAGACATTTCCCGAGATAGGATGCGATCGACTTTCATGCAGCTCGCCCACCTTTGGATTTGGAGGAATAGGCGTCGGCTGTCTCGGGACACCGCTTCCCGGTTCATGAGCAGAGCCCTGCACTTGATTGGGCGGATGAGAGGCAACTTGGGCCGTAAGCCGTAAGACGACATTTTTCAAGTCGTCAATCTTTGAGTAGAGCTTGGCCATCTCATTTTCTTTCCTTCTGAGCTATTATCGGAGCTCTTGGAGGAGTTGCTGCTCTGCGGTCTTAGGATGGAAAGTTGGCTCATCTTTGCTTTCCGAGCCCGACTCCTCATGAACTGAGGGCTCTCTCTGCCTATCAGCCTCACTGGAAGGATTTTCATCATCCTCTGGAGGATGCTGGTCTTAAGAAGTTACAGCTATATTCACACCGGGTTGGATTTGAGATGTGGTGGCCCCGTCTTTGCTCTTGCTGCCCATGCCCACCATATGGACAGTGTGGATCACATATCCAGCCATCTCTTTATCTTTGGCGGGGTAACCCTATTCCTCGAAGCTCATGAAGTTCAGCCTAGCAGGAGCCCTAGCCTTTTTGTTGGCTCTATACCCGATCCTTCTTTCTTAGATTCTCGATTTTGAAGGCTTAGCGGGCATCCATTATCCGGGAAGCCATTTTGAGTCGATTAGCGGGGAGATTAGAGAAGACACCCGATCGAGCAGTTGTTAGGGGCACCGCTGGAGCTTACTCGAGACGCGTTGTAACTTTGTTGGTGTTGATGGCCTTGCCCTCAGCTGGGGCCAAGAAAATTCGTTCAAACACCGACTTGCGTTTGGGTTGGGGCGCCTTCGAGACCACCACATTTGGCCTCTTACCTTTAGAGGCCGGTTTATCCATCACCGAGGCTTGAGGAGTAGAGATGGTGTTAGCTGGCATGAACAGAATAGAGCCGAATGGTAGCGGCGGCTCCTCCCACTGTCGTTTGAGACTGGCCGGGAGGACTATCCCGGCGTCCATCTTCATCGTGTAGGAGATGAGAGCTGTGTTAAGAGATGAGCTTGTCCTTGGAGACATTTTTGCTGCGTCCGAAGATTGCAATTTGAAACTTAACTTGCACAAGGAAACAAGATTTCAGTACAGACAATCGTTATGTATATTGATTGAGTTCGCATGAACGTTTAACCCGAAATATGGGAGGAGAGATAATGTCCTACTGGGCATGCCAAGATTTGTAGGGTGTTTTTCGTCACCCCATTGAGATGGGAACGCGCGCGCTTGTCAGGCGCATTACAGATTCCCTCTGCCTAGGGTAGGCTGGGGTTTATTGATTGTGGGGATCCAAATCTCCGGCAGCCGCGGACTAAGCTGCCGTTAATTACCCCTCGCCTTTGGAGTGAGAGAACCTCCGATTAACGGATCAAATAGGTCATGCGAACTCAATGTGCAGTTTTGTGTTTTGAAGGGTTTTAGATATATCGGGGGGCCAGCAGAGTTTTTGCGGGAGTCCCGCTACCCGGATAGCTGGCTGGAGGTCAAGGGGGCTAGCAGCCCCCTTGCAGGGTATGGGGCAGCGTCCCGTTAGAAATTTTTTCTAATGAGGGAGGTATTGTAGAGTGTGTGTGTGTGTATACATATATACATATATACAAGAAAGGGAAAAGGCGTCCAAAGGACGCGTGGGTGCCAGCTCCTTGCGTGCCTAGCACGCAGGCGCTGGGCACTGGTGCATCACGTGCTTGGCACGCAGGCGCCGTGCGCTGAGCGCCAGCGCCTTACAAGCCCCCCATGTCGGCGCTGTGCGCCAGAGCGCCAGTGCCCTACGTGCTTGGCATGCGGGCGCTAGGCGTCAGCAGCAGAAAGGCTTGGTCCCTACACTGGGAGCTGCGCTCCTGAAAGGAAATATTTATTATTTTGTATATATATGTATATATATTTTTGAGGAGTTGAGCTCCTAATATATTTTTGAGCAGATGAAAAGGGCTTCTCCCTTGAGCCCTGGATCTTCCCCAAAATAAGGTTCTTGGAAGTGGGTCTCCTTCTTCCTCCTCTGTTGGCCGGATCTTGAAGAACAAGAAGTATGCGATTTTAAAAATCTCTCATTTTTGAGATCTAATGGAAGATCTGAGTTCCCCTTTGTGGGTTTTTTTGGTGAAAAACTATTTAGCTTTGGAAAAGAAAGAGTAAAACTCTTAATTTAATTCAAAAGAAAGAAGAAGGTTTAGAACCTTGAGGAAGGAGAAGAAGGCACAGACCTTAATTTTTTTAAGAGAGAGAGGAAAAGATCCTTATATATTTTCATCATGTTTGCCTTTATAGGCTACACACTTTACATATAGCCCCTTGGGCATTACAAAATGGCATTTTGCCCATCCCATACCTCATGTGCTATTTCTTTTTGCACATAAGCCATGGGCTTACAAAAATTTGGCTTTATGCCCATTTTGCTTACATTCATGCACAAAAAATTACATAAAAATTATTTATTATATGATTTTTATTTTGGTATGGAGGGGGCCGGCCACGGGGCTCGACTTGGGCATGGGCCCACTTGCTTGGGCTTGGGCCCGCTTACTTAGGGTTGACCTTGACTTTGACTTGGTCAACCGGGGTGCAAATTTTGACCCCAGCACTTATATGCAAAGCATATAAACGCTAAATAAACTGATTTAATTCCACATTGGGGTCACATGCTAAACACGTAAGAACACCCTTTTGAAGCATTAAGTTCAGATAGAGTTAAACTCTATGCATAGAATTAAATTCTATTTTAATGGAAAGTATACAAGCATTAAGAGTATGTGGCTAAAGGCAAAACTGATCTCACGTGTTAAACACGTGAGCGTCTATATGCACGCCCATATGCAAGGCATATGGACGCTAAATAAAACAGGCTAAACTTCCACATCGAGGTCACGTGTTAAACACGTAAGGGCGCCTCCCTATATAGAATTAAATTCTATTGAGAGGAAATATCTCCATAATCTTTCTAAATGAGAAAATATTTTATGTTAAACAGAAAGTGGTTGGAATAAAGATCTAATGAAATGTGAATTTATTTCTCCAATCTTTCTAAACAAAGAAAGATTGTTCTCTATAAAACAGAGAACCCTTGGATCTAAAAATCCAACGGTGATTATAACATCACCAATCAAACCGTTTGATAGAATTAAATTCTATTCCTTGTGGGAAATATTTTCTTAATCTTTCTAAAAATAAAAAAAGATCTTCTCAGTTAAACAGAATTAAATTCTATGGTTAGAAAGATATCTTCATAGTCTTGTTAAACTAACAAGATATTCATATGATAGAATAAAATTCTATCTTAGGAAAATATTTCCTAATCTTGTTAAACAAACAAGAAATCTTCTCTGAAAAACAGAGAGCGCTTGGATTAAAAATCCAATGGTGATTAAAAATCACCGTTTGAAAGAATTAAATTCTGTATATGGGAAAATATTTCCCCAATCTTGTTAAAAACAAGAAAACATATTCTGTGAAATAGAAATCACTGGATCAAATATCCAACGGTGGGTAAAATTCCCTGAACAAATTTAAGACCAATTAAATCAGTTGGTATCTCTCAAATAAGTGATTTTCTCATATTAATTAACAAATTTGCCTCTACTATATAAAGGACCCGAGACTTCAAGTCTCAAAAAGAGATGAGACCACCACAGATAGAGGATTGATCTCATATGTTTTCCACAAATGACAAAGAATTTAATTCTCAAAAAAAAGAGAAGAAGATCTCCATCCTCAAAATCCTAAGTAAAGAAAACACAGAGATCAAAATATCTTTTTTACTTATCTAAGGGTTTAACCCTTCTCAAAGAACTTAGTTCTTTCTATGGATTTAAGATCTATAAGACAAGTCTTCCACAAGTTGAGAATTTAATTCTCATCGGGAAGATCTTATTCTTTAAAATCAAAGATTCAGGGGAGAACATGGATAAAAGAACATGGAAAATATGGAGTTTATAATACTCCAGGAACTTAGTTCTTTCAAATAAAGAACTTAGTTCTTGAAGAACATGATCCTAGATCCTCAAAATAATGATCTTGGTGATCGTTAATGGTCAAAATACCATTAACAGAGATTTAAATTCACTAGAAAACATCAACAGAGATAATATCTCCAAAATACCTTAGCTCCTCACGTACTTCCCACGTGAGCGCCCAAAAACAAAGAATCTCATTTGCACTGATTGGGCATCCACCAAAGCAAAGCAACCCATCACCCGAAAAATAAAGCAATCATGTGAAATACACGTGAGCTACAAAAAACAAAGGTCGAACGCCTCACATGCTTCCCACATGAGCGCCATACTAAGTGCTTAACACTTCTGCAAAAATAAAAAGGGGGCTGAGCAAACAGAACCCAAATAAATGCTTAACAATTTTGAATAAAAAAAAAGAAAGATGAAAAGACTGAGCAGACTAAGCCCAAATTGGCTAAGTCCCTCTAAAAGTTTCTTGCAGCTGAACCCAAATGCTCTGTTGTTGGATCTCAACTAAAATTTGATGATCCTTAAATGTTGCTAAGTTGATCTTAGTCTCAAATAAGACTAACGTATCCTTAGTAAAAAATAAATTGAGGCCAAATGCTCATATATTTAAGTTGATCTTAATCTCAAACTAGATTAACAGTCCTTAAAGAAAACAAAAAAGTTTTGCACTAGAGGAATATATAACCTAAGTTCAAAACCCAAATCTAAAATATACGGATTTGGAGTAATCCATGCTCTACGGGCGACGACATAAATTAGCTTCCGTATACAATCCACGGGCAACCAAAACAAAAAAAAATACATATGACACAGAGTGAAGTTCCGGAGCAGGAGAAAGTGGTTATCGCAACGCGGTAACTTAATTAACTATAGGGGCTTGCTCCTGCAGGAAAGAGCGTCTCCACAATCAAAAACCCCTCATAAATAAAGGGGAATCTGATGAAGTCTGATACAATGGTCGCATTTATCCAAACCTCCGATATACTGTGCCATAAATCTACTTGGTATCTTCGGAGAGGTGGATGAATATGTCCAAATAGTATCTACCCCAAAATTCAGGCAAGACGATATATCCCAGTTCGTCTCTATTTTCGGCGGTGAACACCAGCCTTAGAATTTTTCTGGATAGATAATAGGACCAAGTTCATAAATGAACACATTTATCCAACAAAATTCTTGGGTTGTATCCTCCGCTGAATTGAATCAGCATCCTACACCATGTCTACCTTATTATCCATTTCGAACACTTTCCAACATACTTCCCTTCACGAGAGGGTAAACTTATAACTCTGACAGCCATTCTGTCATCCAAGTCACCTTAGAAGCTGGAACTAGTAATCGCCTCCTGTAGGAGGCTGCAATTACCTTACTCCATGAATATCCTGATATATTTTTCACTGCTTCCCTTTGTTTCTCCAGAATTGGATTAATATCCGCTTACTACTGTAAGTGTAAAAGTAATATCTGGTCTGGTACATAACATCACATGATTGACCTAATTGCTAAAGCAATTAAAATGGTATTCATGCGAGTCTCTCTCCTCATCAGCCTATATGACATCTCTTTAGAGAGGGTGACTCCATTACCTGCGGGTACAATACCGTGCCAGGAGTCGTTCATTCTAAACCTTTATAGAATGGTGTCTTAGTACCCCTATTGGGACACTTCCCAAATCTAGATCTAATATTATAGACCTAGTTACCAGAATTCCTGATACATTATCCATGTCCTTTATAGAGAAATATCTGTGACAACTATAGATTGACCGATTGTAGCATAGGAATATTACTTCCTATCAGGAGTATGTCATCCAAATACCAAGACAGTACTCCCTACATCCATCTTACCTGGTTCATCTGTTGTTTTGATGAAGTCAAGTACCTTGACTGTCATATGAAAATAAGAAAACTGAAGTATCTCTTAAGTAGCTGAAGTCACCTACTAAAATCTGCAGAGTAGTTAAAGTTTGTCGGGGTGCAAATGAATCTCCAAGTTCTACTAAATTTTCAGTAACCGTTTGTGGTTCTGGAATCACTTTCAGTTTCACCATATCCCTACTAGTTTATTTTGCCAAAAAAAACCTTTTATAAAAAGGTGGCGAGTTAAGAACAATGCAGCTATTGATCTTGAAAATTGTAGAAGTTAAACCCTTGCGAATGTTTAGGATAACCCATAAACTACCATTTCTGAAACGTGCATTGAGTTTGACCGGATTCTGCTTTTAAACAAAAACCGAATAACTCCATCTCTTAACCAACTCAAGATATGCTACCGTTCTATGTCCATATAGAATCTAATGCAAAAATTTAGATGGAACCTTTTTACCGCCGAAAACTGGACTGAGGCGCAGGGAGCGCATCAAGACTGAACCTGGAGGCAGATGCATGGGTTTGATCCATCCGCCTCTCCGAGATACCAAGTTTATTTATTGCACCGCATATCATATCGGAGGTTTGGATAGATGCGACCGATGTAAATGACTTCAGATTCCTTTTCACGGATGAATGGTTTATAGATTGTGGGGACGCTTTTTCCTACAGGCGCAAGCCCCTGTAGGTTTATTAGTTTGGGAGTCACTGCTAAGCCTTAGGTGTTGCAAGACTAGGATATTGCTAATTACGCCTCAATGAGTGAGCACATTTGGTAATCGTTTGGTTAGTACCTCAAGAAGTATTAACGGCCGCATGAAGAATGTGTGAGCAAATCCATCTAAAATATTCACCGACTAAAAAGTACTAAGGAAGATAAACAAGAATATGATAGCTTGAGTTGAATTCTCTAAGTATAGAGTTGTCTTTTACACACACGTAAGGGTATATGATCGATATTTGAAAGAAAGGTAGGGAGGAAGACTAAAGATGATATTTTATTGAGTGATGATGTGATTTCTGATACCTTTTCATGACTATTAAGATAGGGCTCATGACAAATAATAGTTGGTATAGTTTGAAACTCTTATTTTCAAGATTCTTTCTTTTATAAATTCCTTGTCTTTGTATGTAACTTTCATCTTATTTCTTCTATTATGGGATTTTGTGGGTGTAATCCGCAGAAAACCCTCAGGAGACAACACTCCTCCAACTAGGGACACCTAGAGATTTAAAGGTTTGTTACACGTGCTAAGTGTAATTGTGTTTCTTATGAAAGTGTGATAGTTAGGTTTTTCTTTTTCTCTTTGATGACTAGTTTGCTCATGACGATCAAAGACTGAGTTTCACATATGATGTGATTTCTCTAAGTGTAGGTTTGCTAAGGGCTTGACAAGAATAGAGATCAATGAAGGCCAAGGGTTAGTAGTGGAAAACCCTAATTCCCCCTAAGAAACCTAATCCACATTCATCGCTATCTCTATAGTTTTAAACTATTAAAACATTAAAAGAGTCATTTTTAAGCATTCATCCATTAACTACTAAGTCTTATGAACCCTACAAACCTTTTTAATATAAATTTTATATCCGTCACAATATAGAATGACAACATCCCATCTTATCTTTAATCAACTCGTTTAAAGCAAGAAAAGAAGTTCACGTTTCCCTGCAGACGACTCGTATTCATCACGCCTAGCTATTAGCGACACTGTCTTGATTGTGGTTATTGACAAAACACTTTTCGCATGACCAATCAAATGGTGCCATTGAGAAATTGAGGAGCTTTACGATACTGATCTTGACGCTACTAGTGCGTTTTTGTTTGA
Source organism: Agapanthus africanus (assembly GCA_030015575.1). Classification (NCBI taxonomy): domain Eukaryota; kingdom Viridiplantae; phylum Streptophyta; class Magnoliopsida; order Asparagales; family Amaryllidaceae; genus Agapanthus; species Agapanthus africanus. Next base: position 792,767,722 of record CM057340.1, on the reverse strand, counting down.
TCCTTCTATCTTCCTTAGCGATGAATGATAGCTTGAATTGAATTCTCTAAGTGTAGAGTTGTCTTTTACACACACGTAAGGGTATATGATCGATATTTGGAAGAAAGGTAGGGAGGAAGACTGAAGATGATATTTTATTGAGTGATGATGTGATTTCTGATACCTTTTCATGACTATTAAGATAGGGCTCATGACAAATAATAGTTGGTATAGTTTGAAACTCTTATTTTCAAGATTCTTTCTTTTATAAATTCCTTGTCTTTGTATGTAACTTTCATCTTATTTCTTCTATTATGGGATTTTGTGGGTGTAATCCGCGGAAAACCCTCAGGAGACAACACTCCTCCAACTAGGGACACCTAGAGATTTAAAGGTTTGTTACACGTGCTAAGTGTAATTGTGTTTCCTATGAAAGTGTGATAGTTAGGTTTTTCTTTTTCTCTTTGATGACTAGTTTGCTCAGGACGATCAAAGACTGAGTTTCACATATGATGTGATTTCTCTAAGTGTAGGTTTGCTAAGGGCTTGACAAGAATAGAGATCAATGAAGGCCAAGGGTTAGTAGTGGAAAACCCTAATTCCCCCTAAGAAACCTAATCCACATTCATCGCTATCTCTCTAGTTTTAAACTATTAAAACATTAAAAGAGTCATTTTTAAACATTCATCCATTAACTACTAAGTCTTATGAACCCTACAAACCTTTTTAATATAAATTTTATATCCGTCACAATATAGAATGACAACAACCCATCTTATCTTTAATCAACTCGTTTAAAGTAAGAAAAGAAGTTCACGTTTCCCTGCAGACGACTCGTATTCATCACGTCTAGCTATTAGCGACACTGTCTTGATTGCGGTTATTTACAAAACACTTTTCGCACGACCAATCAAATGGTGCCATTGAGAAATTGAGGAGCTTTACGATACCGATCTTGACGCTACTAGTGCGTTATTGTTTGATCCTTCTATCTTCCTTAGCGATGAATGATAGCTTGAATTGAATTCTCTAAGCGTAGAGTTGTCTTTTACACACACGTAAGGGTATATGATCGATATTTGGAAGAAAGGTAGGGAGGAAGACTAAAGATGATATTTTATTGAGTGATGATGTGATTTCTGATACCTTTTCATGACTATTAAGATAGGGCTCATGACAAATAATAGTTGGTATAGTTTGAAACTCTTATTTTCAAGATTCTTTCTTTTATAAATTCCTTGTCTTTGTATGTAACTTTCATCTTATTTCTTCTATTATGGGATTTTGTGGGTGTAATCCGCGGAAAACCCTCAGGAGACAACACTCCTCCAACTAGGGACACCTAGAGATTTAAAGGTTTGTTACACGTGCTAAGTGTAATTGTGTTTCCTATGAAAGTGTGCTAGTTAGGTTTTTCTTTTTCTCTTTGATGACTAGTTTGCTCAGGACGATCAAAGACTGAGTTTCACATATGATGTGATTTCTCTAAGTGTAGGTTTGCTAAAGGCTTGACAAGAATAGAGATCAATGAAGGCCAAGGATTAGTAGTGGAAAACCCTAATTCTCCTTAAGAAACCTAATCCACATTCATCGCTATCTCTCTAGTTTTAAACTATTAAAACATTAAAAGAGTCATTTTTAAACATTCATCCATTAACTACTAAGTCTTATGAACCCTACAAGCCTTTTTAATATAAATTTTATATCCGTCACAATATAGAATGACAACAACCCATCTTATCTTTAATCAACTCGTTTAAAGCAAGAAAAGAAGTTCACGTTTCCCTGCAGACGACTCATATTCATCACGTCTAGCTATCAGCGACACTGTCTTGATTACGGTTATTTACAAAACACTTTTCGCACGACCAATCAAATGGTGCCATTGAGAAATTGAGGAGCTTTACGATACTGATCTTGACTCTACTAGTGCGTTATTGTTTGATCCTTCTATTTATTATACATGTGAGGACCCTTCTGTCGAAAAGTCCACACCCAAGTCTGAATCCTTTGACTTGTCGAATGACTTAGTCGAGCTATCCGAGTCAGTCCCTTACACTAGAAATAAACCTCTTATGCAGTTCGAGTATCATTCCTTTCTTACCGATGAGATTATCATTTGGAATATCGATGAAAATTTTGAAGAAAATTTCGCCGAAGAACTCGCATTCTTTAAAGACATGGATGTTGTGATGATTCAACCTCCACCCAAGGAAGCTGAACCGTCGCCCCTTCTTCTTATCAACTACGAGAATGCGAATATTCCACCTATTTCTTATCTTTCACATTCTCGTTTTCATCCACCGTCACTGTTTCGTCTCTACCAACCGAGACGTAAAACCGTTTAATTATACCTTTTATCTCCTCCTCGCTTCTTCACGTCTATCTGTAATATGATCTTCTACCAACCGTGGTGTTATATTGATAAAATATTCGAATGGTTGGTGTTGAATTTTGGTCTTTGTAAAGTTTTGTGTGGACCGATAATATTTACTCCCCTTATGTTTTTAAATGCTTAAATAATGAAAACACAGTTTTACTCAAGTTTAGAGGGGAGAAGAAAAATATTTTTTGTCTCTTGAAAGAAATTTTTTTTTACACGATTATGAGCCAAGAACAAGTTTGGAGGATGATTTCACGGTTATTCACTCTTGACCCCTTCTTTATACCGTCTTATTAATCTGTTCCTCACAGCCTTCAGGTTTTGAGCTTACAAGACAGTATCAGTGAGGACACTGCTGTAAACAAGTTTGGGGTGATGGTTTGTATATATCTATGCATCATATGTAAATATTGCATTGCATAAAATAATTGAAAATAAAAGTTAGAAGTGAAAAATACATATGAAAGAAGGGAAGGGATTTAAAAAAAGCAAGAAAATTAGATATTTTAAAACAAAACTAGTAATAAATAGTCATGAGCTGTTGTCCCAAGGGTTAGTAAGATAAAAGGAATCACTAATCTGCGGATAGAAATAAGTCTGAAAAATAGTCACTATTTTTTAGTCCAAACATCTGAACGTTGATACCCTACTATACGCACTTGCACACATCTTGAAACTTTGGATAGTAGAGAATACCTTGAAATGCTCTTATCTAAAAGCCTTAGTATGAAGAAAAAATATAAATCAACAAAATATAAATGAGACATAAAATATAAATGGTGAAGAAAAATGAACACTGGTTTTATAATTACTTAAGGCAGCATAAAAAATATAGCGAGGGTGCCTTGTCACCTACTGCCATAGACTAACTGGTTTGGGAGTCACTGCTAAGCCTTATGTGTTGTAAGATGAGGATATTGCTAATTACGCCTCAATAAGTGAACACAATTGGTAATCGGTTGGTTAGTACCTCAAGAATTATTAGCATTCACATGAAAAATGTGTGAGCAAATCCATCTAAAATATTCACCGATTAAAAAGTACTAAAGAAGATGGACAAGAATATGATATATTGAATTGAATTCTCTGAGCGTAGGGATGTATTTTGCACACACGTAGGGGTATATGATCGATGTTTTGAAGAAAGGTAGGGAGGATGACTAACGGCGATATTTTATTGAGGGTGATGTGATTTCTGACATTTTTCAAGACCATTAAGATAGTGCTCATGACAACTAAAAAGCTGGTGTAATTTGAAACTCTTATTTTCAAATTTTTTCCTTTATATGTTATTATCTTTGCATGTAATTTTTGTTGGATAAGTATGCCCTGGAGGCCTTTATTGTATAGGATGTTAGTGATATATATGTATAGAAACAATCTTTGCTCAATATGATAGTATGCTATCTGGTTTATTTTTATCTTAACATGTGATGTGTTTTACCTAGTATTTCATATATTGTATACATGTTGATAAAGCCCTTAGGATCTTTGCTTGACTACCAGGACTATGATGTAGATCATACTAATGGGGTTTGGGTAGTCCATAAGCATATCCTTTAATAGTTCCTAGTCGAGGGAATATCGAGACAGGGCATCGATATTCCAGAGTAGAATAGTGTGTACGTTTCTTGACCTTGTATGAGGATGGTGGTTGATCCCACAACTATTGGTGTTTTATATCAAAGATTATACACAGGTGCTCATTGGAGAATGGGTACACCGAACAGGACTCACCGAGAACACCTAAATAGTATCATACCTATCGTCAGATAGCAGTTCTCTGGTGACACTTGTACAGGTTAGTCTGTAGACCCGAGATCGTCATAGTTTCTTGAGTGGTTCCCACTGTGCTTTGATTTCCTCCCTACCACGGCTTGTCAGGGTTGTGCAAACAGGTGGATTTTGGGTACAGACCCGAATCACATGGAGGCGGTGAGCGATAGGAACGGTTTCGTCTCTCCCGGTATAGGAAGTTGATGTTGCGCTATGCTCGATTGGCTATAACTGCAAATCCCTGGCCAGGGTTGCTGAAATTTACTGATAAGAGTTATCAGTAGTTTCTCGAACCGTTATGAGTCACACATCGTCATGACTTATCAAGTTACTGGGGGTCTGACGTTTACCACCCGAAGACTTCATATGCGACATATCAGACGAAGATACCAGACTGTACGGTAAGTGTTACTCATAAGCTCGTTGGGGTTAGGATGAATTCGCTCGTCGGCCACCTTTTCGACATGTACCTGGGTAGCCGTTACGCACAGCTAGTGCCGTTGACGGGCTTGTGGTTAAACCCACTTCCAGCATTCTTTCGATTCTTTAGAGTCCCACACAGAGGGTTTCCCTGGTTCAGGCGAAACGATGTAAAGGTCGTAAGGTGTTACGACATGGTTTCGATCATATACGTGTACTGGCTACACGAATGATGTTCGGAAGGATAATACTGGTAGGATTTGGTTTAAGCTGGATACCAGTATTATGTTTTTGGATTATTGGTATCTCATTGTATTCGTATTTTTTGGAATACGAATACGGGTATATTTATACGGTATACGGTGAGGGGCATTCTTGTAATTGTATAAGAAATGACTTCTAGAAGAAGACACCTCATATATGGATTTTATTTTTTGAAAATAAAAATAAATGAGGTGGAATTTGGAGACTTTTTCAAAGCATGGATGAAAGCATGGCTAAGGATTATTATATTCATTTGGGTTTGCTATTGAGGCATGGTTGATTATTTTTTGAGAAAAATAATCCATGCTTCAATAATTCAAAATCCATAGCCATTCTTTTATTCAAGTTTAGTTCACTTGACCTAGCTCATTTTCTTACTTTCACATTCTCTCTCCAAGTTATCTTCTCCCTCAAAGCTCAACCCTAACCCTTCACATGAGTTGTGATATATGGGGTTTTGAGATCAAAATAATCCTCTAGATTAACTCTACATCATCTAAGTAGTTTCTCTTAGCAAGCATGACTTCTTAGTTACCTCTTTAGATGAGGTTGAAACTTGATATAAAGCTCTTGGGTGGATCATCTATGATTTAAAGGTGACTTGAGATCGAGGTCTTCTCAAACACCCAAGGAACCTAGAGGCGCAGCGGAATGAAGACCCGAAGGACCAGTTCACGATGGTATAACCCCTATCATAGTAGCTAAAACTCCTAAATAGGGTTAATGGTTATGGTTTAGTATAAGATCCGGGAATAAAAGTAGTTGTTGCATGCTTCAAAATTATTGTTTGCTACTTCCGCCTCCCCACAAAAGTTGTGAGGGTGTGCAATATCTACTAACATGGTATCAGAGCCTAACTAAACCAAAACTAGTAGTTTATACAATGTTTAATGTTTCGAACACGAAACAACTCCGAATACCTTAAATCAAAAACCAAGTTTCTGTATATTTTCAAATGTCTTTTAAATTTTTTTTAAACATCTGCAGAAGACTTGTTATGTGATAACTAGAACACCCTCGAAAAACGAGCCCAAAACCCCAAAATCTTGCCGACCAAAACTTCAATATTCCCGGCCTCGCCGGTCCTGTTCATGGGTTTGGGCTTGGGTTTTTTACGGTGTTCTATACACTTAGTTTTAGGATTTATGGTATTGTTTATTTATTTCCAGATTGCATGTGATGTAACCTAAGTGTCAGGGAAATCCGAAGTGTTTCAAAGTCGAATATTTAACATCGTTTTTCCACTTTTCAGTTTGATATGTGTTGAGAAACGTCCACTAATTGCTATACGACGATTAGTGGGGGTTGCACATATGTGTATCATGTGATGATATGCGTATATGAATGTGTTGGATCATCGTGGATGAATAGCCAGGAGGATGTGAGAAGAGTGTTTTCTTTTCTTTCATTTTTGTATTTGTAAAAATGATGTAATATTATTTTGCGGGGCACATCCGGGTTGAGATTGTAGCCACCATTTTATTATTTCTTTTTACTGTTTTTGCTCCTAGGATAGACCCAAGGTGGGGTGCACAAACTACCGGGTTCTTGAAGTTTCGAGTGGCCTACTCATTTTATTAAGGGAGATTGCTTCACTTCGGGAATTTTGTGGCTAGTTTGCCGCATTCGTAGGGGTCTAGGGTAGGATTTGGCTATTCATCAAGACCGTGGAATTCGTCTTTCGTTCACGGCTTAAACGAAACACGGAGTTCCTAATATATCCAATGTATTCATCTGTGATCTGGAACGCTTATTATTGTATGAGACGAATGGTTATTTATATATAAGATATATAATAAATGTTGCTTATGTTTTGCGCCTGCGCTAGTCCAGCCCTCGCTCTGCCGTTAGTTAAGTAATCTAACGGTGTATGACGGGGCCCCGTGGCAAATGAAGATGGCATAAGCGTACGTTCTATTTTCTTTTCTTTTTCTGCAATGATAAGGTTAAATGATGGGAAAACATTGATGAGATTAATGTTAAGAAAAGAAACCTAAAGATCTTGTAGAATCTAAAATTTTCAAAAAGGGCAGCTCTAATTATTTCTTTACATAGTGGTATTCCTTGATGAATATCCAGCACCTCATTCGACGAGGAAAGAGTCAAGATCTCTCCACCGGGAGTGACCTTTTTAGCAAAGCTAGCTAATGCTACAACCCACTCGGTTTATCATGATAGCCTATCTAGCTCTTGATTTGCATAGTGGTATTCCTTGATGAATATGCAGCACCTCATTCGATGAAGAAAGAGCCGAGATCCCTTCAACGGGAGTGACCTCTTTAGCAAAACATATTCGGTTTGTTTTTGAAAAACTACTCGATTTTTAAAGCGGAGCTTAAACCACTCCTTTTCAAATCGCTAGATTTTACAACGATATCAAGTTCATTACGCTAAAGGTTTTCATCAAAACCATTCGTAGCCCTCCGCCATTTTAGAAAGTACAGTACTTAGTATTCGTGCTACGTTTGTTGACTATAGTTAAGGCGTAGTGTACGGTAGCTAAGTGATGTCTTCCTACAAAACATAAGATGCGATCGATAAGACATTCGTATGACTTTTTTGACCATAATTAAGGGTCATACGGGTGGGTCTAAATCAATCACGAAATGACGAGTAAAACTTGACTAGTGCTTATGATTTATTAACCATAGTTAAGGTCATAAGTCACTTAGGGTAAAAACCATATCGGGAATTTCAAGTGTTGGAATTTGCAATGAGATTGCATACCTTCTATTTGATAATTGGATCCCGATCCCACTGTGAGTAATAGTTATTCCCAGGAGAGTTTTACACTTTACATTTAGCTAATCCAGTAGGTGTCTAGAAAGGTGTCAACGGGGTTAAGCCTCTAGGGAAACGATGTTTATTTTAATTAGGTTCGTGCGAAAGCACGGGGAACCTCCCTCGGAGTACCAACACTTGCCTGGCTGACCAGTTAGCGAACTTGTAGAATGTAATTAATCCTAGCTAATTTTCTTTTTAAGGTTTGAAGAAATATTTGATAAAAAGCAGTGTAAGACATTGATTAGATAAGATTAATAACCAATCTAATCATAGAAGAGCAATCACCGAGTGTTTTCTTTTCTCTCTCCTAATGGCAGATACCAATGTCGGGGCATAAGCTTCTATTAGAAAAAAATAAATTCACAGGACCAAACTATAAAGAATGGTTGAGGAACGTAAATATTGCCCTTACTTATGACAAGATTACATACGTCCTTACTGCTCCAGCCCTTCCCCTCCCAGGCCCTGATTTCTCTATTGCGGATAAGGAGATCCGAAAAACATGAGATATAGATTGCGCCACAGCCAAATGCCTCGCGCTTGCTTCGATGGACAACGAACATCAGAAGCAACACGAGAAGATGGATGTACAATCCATCTTTCTCCATACAAAGGACATGTATTGGGAGCAATCTCGTACCCTGCATTACGAGGCATCAAGAAATTTGTTTTAGATGAGGATTGCTGCGGGCATATCTGTAGGTGATCATGTGTTGAAGATGATAGGTCTTATTGAAGAACTAGAGGACCTGGGATGGACGATGGAAAATGAACAATATGTTGATATAGTTCTACAGTCTCTCCCCTGCCTTTGCTCAGTTTATAGTGAACTTCAACATGCACAATCTGGAGAAGTCACTTCCTGAACTTCTCAATATGTTGAGGAGTGCTGAGAGCACACTAAAAGTAGCGAAAACTCCCTCTCTTGTTGCTGAGTCATCTTCCTCTTCCGTCCCGAAAGCTAAAACTAAGGGAAAGAAGAAGAAGAAACATATCAAACCGAGAGGTGGAGTTAGAAAGGCATAGGGGAAAGACAAGTCAGGGGCTGCAGTATCGGGAAAAGGGGAATGCTTCTAATGCCATAAGACTGAACACTGGAAGAGAAACTGCGTTGGGTACCTCGCTGATCTCAAGAAGAAAAAGCATGTTGATGCTTCCACTTTAGATGTGTTTGTTATTGAAAACTGTTTTTCAATTAACTCTGGTTCCTGGGTATTAGATACCGGATCAGGATCTCACATCTGCAATTGTGTGCAGGGGCTGAGAAATAGCAAGGTATTGAAGATAGGTGATCACACTCTCCGAGTTAGGAATGGTTCGAATGTACATGCTGTATCAGTGGGAGAGTATCACCTTGGTTTACCATCAGGATGTATATTGGTTTTGAACCCATGTTATTTTGTACCAAGCATGTTGTGTAATATAATTTCTGTATTCATGTTGGACAATGAAGGATATAATTTTTTGTTACAAAGTAATGTTATGAACATTAACCTCAATCAACAGTTGATTGGGTATGGTACATTAAATAACGGGATCTACGTCCTGAATCAAAAGAAAGATTTCAGACATAAATGAAGCTTTCATTTGGCATTGTAGACTTGGTCATATTAACGAAAAAAGACTAACCAAGCTACATAAAGATGGATATTTAAACCCGTTTGAATATAAATCTTATGCGATTTATCAGTCTTGCATCAAGGGTAAAATGATCAAAACTCCGTTTACTGGATACGGAGAGAGAGCTACTAAACTCTTACGCCTCATACATAGTGATGTATGTGGACCAATGTCTACACATGTAAGAAGTGGTTTTTCATACTTCATAGCTTTTACTGATTATTTCTCAAGATTTGGACACGTGTTCCTGTTGAAACATAAGTCTGAAGCTTTCGAAAAATTCAAGAAGTATAAACTTGAAGTAGAAAAACAAACTGGGTTGAGTATCAAGAAACTTCGATCAGATCGAGGAGGAGAGTACCTAAGAATAGAATTTCTAGATTTCCTGAAAGAGAATGGGATTTTCTCTCAGCTCACACCTCCGTACACACCACAGCACAACGGTGTGTCAGAACGGAGAAATCGTACCCTATTAGATATGGTACGTTCGATGATGAGTGATGCCGAGTTACCACTTTCGTTCTGGGGGTATGCATTCGAAACTGCAATATATCTATTAAATAGGATTCTGACCAAAACCGTGCCTACCACTCCATATGAGATATGATATGGGAAGAGACCATCTGCTTTTGTTAAAAAGCAGAATTCAGACAAACTCGAGACGCGATCGCTTTTGTGTAAATTTGTGGGGTATCCTAAACATTCATATAGGTATCTTTTCTACCATAAAGAGGAACAAAGAGTGTTTGTTTCTTAGTACGCCACATTTTTAAAAAATGATTTTTTTACAAATGATAATGTTGGCAATACGGTAGATCTGGAAGAAATTTCAGAGCCACAAACAAATACTGACGATTTGGTTGAGCCTGGAGTTTCAATAGAACCTAACGAGCCTCAGTCACTCCTTAGATCTAGTAGAACTTCTCGCCTACCGGATAGATACTATGGTTTTCGAATTGATGGTGATAGAGAAGATTGCATCATAGATGATGATGAACCTACTAGTTTTCAGCAAGCTATCATGATTAGTGACTCAGTGAAATGGTTGGATGCCATGCGATCCGAAATGGAATCCATGCACACCAACAAAGTATGGACTTTGGTGGTTGCACCTTCTGGAGTAAAACCCATAGGGTGCAAGTGGATCTTTAAGAAAAAGATTGGTCTAGATGGACAGGTGGAGACCTATAATGCTAGGCTTGTGGCGAAAGGATTTCGTCAAAGACCAGGATTGGACTATAACGAAACTTTTTCTCCAGTTGCAATTCTTAAATCCATTAGGATTCTGCTTGTTATTGCTACTTTCTACGACTATGAAATCTGGCAGATGGACGTTAAAACAGCATTTCTAAATGGTGATTTAGATGATTGTGTTTTTATGGATCAGCCGGAGGGCTTCATTGACAGTGGGAGCAGCGAAAAGGCATGCAGGTTGCTTAAATTCATCTATGGATTAATGCAGGCGTCACGGAGTTAGAACATCTGCTTTGATGATACAATCAATGAGTTTGATTTTATCAAAAATATAGTTGAACCTTGCATTTATAAAAAGATTGTTGAGAGTACAGTCACATTCCTCATATTTTACGTGGATGACATTCTCCTAATAGGAGATGGCGTTCCTATGCTACAATCGGTCAAACTATTCTTATCGCAAAGGTTCTCTATGAAGGACCTGGGTGATGTCTCATGCATTCTAGGCATTAAGATGTATAGAGATAGCTCTAAGATATTATTGGGATTGTCCCAATCGAGTTATATAAACACCATACTAAAAAGGTTTAGTATGGAAGATTCCAAGGGAGGTAATTTACCCGCTTGTCACGGGATCACCCTTTCCAAAGAGATGTCTTCAAAGACTGATGAAGAGAGGGCTGCATGTGCATTATACCCTACGCTTCAGCGGTAGGATCTATAATGTATGCGATGCTATGTACTCGCCCAGATGCAGCTTACGCACTCAGTGCAGTAAGCAAGTATCAATGCAATCCGAGGGAGAAACACTGGATTGCTATAAAGAATATTCTTAAGTACTTGCGAAAGACTAAATAAATGTTCTTGGTGTATGGTAACGGAGATCTCTAAATGGAGGCCTTTACCGATTCCAGTTTTTAGAGCGATAAGGATGATAGCAAGTCCATCTCAGGGTTTGTATTTAGCCTTAATGGAGGGGCGGTATGTTGGAAGAGTTCCAAGCAAGATACCGTCGATGACTCTACGATGGAAGCTGAGTATATTGCTGCTAAAGATGCCGCAAAAGAGGCAGTCTGGATGAGGAAGTTCATTTCTGAACTTCAGGTGGTTCCATCCATTGCTAATCCAATACCTTTGTATTGCGATAACAATGGAGTCATGGCTTTGGTAAAGGAACCGCGGTCCCATCAGAAATCCAGACATATCTTGAGGTGGTATCATCTCATCAGGGAGATCGTGGATCGCCAGGAGATCGAGGTACGGAGAGTGGACACAAAAGATAACACAGCCGATCCATTCACCAAGGCTATCCCTTAAGTCCAGTTCAAGAGACTGTTCGAGATGTTGGGCATGCGGTACGCCAGCATCTGACGATAGTGCAGACAGTGGGAACTTATTGCGCCAACTAAAAGCCTCAATACAAGTGGGAGATTGTTGGATATGTTTGCCCTATAGGCTTTATTGTATAGGATGCTAAGGATATGTATGTACAGAAACAATGTTTGCTCAATATGATAGTATGCTATCTGGTTTATCTTTATCTTAACATGTAATGTGTTTTACCTAGTATTTCATATCTTGTATACATGTTAATAAGGCCCTTAAGATATTTGCTTGACTACCAGGACTATGATGTAGATCATACTAGTGGGGCTTGGATAGTCCCCAAGCATATCCTTTAATAGTTCCTAGTCGAGAGAATATCGAGACAGGGCATCGATATTCCAGAGTAGGCTAGTGTGTACGTTTCTTGACCCTATATTGGGGCGATGGTTGATCCCACAACCATTGGTGTTTGACATCAAAAATTGTACACAGGTGCTCATTGGAGAATGGGTACACCGAACAGGACTCGTCGAGAACTCCTAGATGGTATCATACATATCGTCAGATAGAAGTTCTTTGGTGACACTTGTACAGGTTAGTCTGTAGAACCGAGATCGTCATAGTGTCTTGTATGGTTCTCACCGTGCTTTGATTTCCTCCCTACCACAGCTCTTCAGAGTCGTGCAAACAGGTGGATTTTAGGTACAATCTCGAATCACATGGTGGCGGTGAGCGATAGGAGGGGTTTCGTCTCTCCCGGTATAGGAAATTGATGTTGCGCTATGCTCGATTAGCTATAACTGTTAATCCCTGGACAGGGTTGCTGAGATTTACTGATAAGAGTTGTCAGTAGTTTCTCGAACCGTTATGAGCCACACATCGGCATAACTTATCAAGTTACTGGGGTCTGACGTTTACCACCCTTAGACTTCATATACGACATATCAGACGAAGAGACCGGACAGTACGGTAAGTGTTACTCATAGGCTCGTTGGGATTAGGATGAGTTCGCTCGTCGGCCACCTTTCCGACATGTACCTGGCTAGCCGTTACGCACAGCTAGTGCCGCTGACGCGCTTATGTTTAAACCCACTGCCAGCGTACTGTCGAGTTTTTAGAGTCCCACATAAAGGGTTTCCCTAGTTCAGGCGAAACGATGTAAAGGCCGTAATGTGTTACGGCAAGGTTTCGATCATATACGTGTACTGGCTACATGAATGACGTTCGGAAGGATAATACTGGTAGGCTTTGGTTTAAGCCGGATACCAGTATTATGGTTTTTGGATTATTGGTATCTCATTGTATTCGTATTTTTCAGAATACGAGTATGGGTATATTTATACGTATACAGTGAGGGGCATTCTTGTAATTGTACAAGAAAAGTGTTGTTAGAAGAAGACACCTCATATATGTATTTTATTTTGTGAAAATAAAAATAAATGAAGTGGAATTTGACGACTTTTTCAAAGCATGGATGAAAGCATGGCTAAGAATTATTATATTCATTTGGGTTTACTATTGAGGCATGGTTGATTATTTTTTGAGAAAAATAATCCATGCTTCAATAAATCAAAATCCATAGTCATTCTTTTATTCAAGTTTAGATCACTTGACCTACAACATTTTCTTACTCTCACATTCTCTCTCCAAGTTATCTCCTCCCTCAAAGCTTAATCCTAACCCTTCACATGAGTTGTGATACATAGGGTTTTGAGATCAAATTAATCTTCTAGATTAACTCTACACCATCTAAGTAGTCTCTCTTAGAAAGCTTGACTTCTTAGTTACCTCTTTAAAGGAGGTTAAAGCTTGATCCAAAACTCTCGGGTGGATCATATATGATTTAAAGGTGACCGGAGATCGAGATCTTCTCAAACACACAAGGAATCTAGAGGCGCAGCGAAAATAAGACCTGAAGGATCGGCTCACGAAGGTATAACACCTATCATAGTAGCTAAAACTCCTAAATAGGGTTACTAGTTATGGTTTAGTATAATATCCAGGAATAAAAGTCGATGTTGCATGCTTCAAAATTATTGTTTGCTACTTCCGCCTTCCCACAAGTGTTGTGAGGATGTGCAACATCTACTAAACAATTTTTATATTCTTTATTTTAGTATGGAATTTTGTAGGTGTAATCCGCTGAAAACTCTTATGAGACAACACTCCTCCTACTAGGGACGCCTAGAGGTTTAAAGGTTTATTGCACGTGCTAAATGCAATCGCGTTGCCTACGAAAGTGTGCTAGATTTTTTTTGCTCTTTAATAACTAGTTTGCTCGGGACGATCAAAAATAAGTTTGGGGGTATTTGATTAGTCAAAAATAGTGCACATTTGTATGAACATTTTCCCTACTATTTTTAAGTGCTAAAAGGTGTTAATTGTAAATAAAGAATATATATGGGTTCATTTGTAAAAATTTTATTATCATATATTTCTACATTTGTAATTAATATAATTTAGGAAAATATATGCATATAATATTTAAATGAAATATTAGTAATTAAAATATGCATATTATATCAAATAGTCCTGATCAATATTCTTAAAATATTATATCATATAAATGGTTGGAATAATATTTCAAAAATATAAAATGCTACTAACACTTTGATTTGAGATATTATGCAGGTATTATAAAAGATTAGCTCAGGTCTGAAATTTATGTAGGAGATCCAAGTCAAATCGGGATATCGAAACTGAATTTGCCAAATTTTAGAAGCAAATCGAAGAATCTAGCAACGGCAGAGACTCAGAGCAATATTTTCAGAATATATATATCAAAAGAATCCCCAAATATCAACATAGAAAGCCAGAAAAAATCTCAAAACCCAATTCCACCAGGAGGCGGCGGATCTGCGGTCAACAAAGGGCTTGGGCGGCGGTTCCACTGTCAGATCTAGGCCGTTGGATGTGGGATTTTGGGGGCATGATCTTAACTGCATCTACTCACATATGGCATGTAGGGTTTCTGGTTTCAGAGACTATATAAAGGACCGAGAGCAGTGCATTCAAAATCATTGAAGAGATCACATAATCATCTATTCATCTACCTCCATAAAGAGAGAGAGAGAGAGATCTAGAGCAAAACTAGAGTTCTTGTAATCTACTTTCTAAGGAGAAAAATTGTAATGCAATAGTTGATTAATAAATGTAGTTTTTGTTTGAATTCTTTTTGCATTTTACTTTTCCGCATTTACTTTACACATTAATTTTACGCATTACTTTTCTGCATCTTAATTATGGTTTCATTCATCTTCAACCTTTCTTCTAAAGCACTACTAACCATGAGCGAGTAATTTCTTACTTGCTAGGGTTTGTAGGATAGGGTAGAATAATGGATGAAAAATCTTTTAACTTTTTTTTTAATATTTTAATTTTTATAAACTTTACCAAAATAAATATTAACCTTCTAATCGGGCGCGCTATCAATTTATTGATAGTCACGACCACGATTTGAGATTGGTTAATGCTTGTTTTGTTATGGGCTTGACATGAATAGAGATCAATGGAAGGCCAAGGGTTAGTAATGGAAAACCCTAATTCCCTTCAAGAATCATAATCTACATTTATCATTATCTCTCTAGTTATAAACAATTAAAAGATAAAAAGAGTCATTTTTAAATATTCATCCATTAACTACTATGTCTTATGAACCCTACAAGCCTTTTTATTATAAATTTTATATTCGTCTCAAAATGGAACGACGACAAACCATCCTATCTTTTATCAACTCGTCTAAAATAAGAAAAAAATTCACGTTTTCCTGCAGACGACCCGTACTCATCACGGATAGCTATTAGCGACACCGCCTTGATTGCGGTTATTTACAAAACACTTTTCACATGACCAATCAATGCTCGCTGAAATAATGTTGGCATAAAGTGCAATGGAAGGATGTCTCCGAATCT
This sequence comes from Agapanthus africanus, assembly GCA_030015575.1. Lineage (NCBI taxonomy): Eukaryota > Viridiplantae > Streptophyta > Magnoliopsida > Asparagales > Amaryllidaceae > Agapanthus > Agapanthus africanus. The sequence continues at coordinate 792,752,065 of CM057340.1, read as the reverse complement.
AGGAACTAAGTATCCGCATTTGTACTCTCGTTCGTCGATAGACAAATCCCTTGTTCCACTTATTCTTGTGTAGACACCATATTCGTTTCCTTTCCATCCACCTTCTAAGCTGAATCTTTTCTCGGAGATTTGCATTCATTTTTTCTGTGACCCTTCTTCCCACAATTCCAACACGCGTCTTGGATTTTTCCTTGAGATTTTTCTCGGCTTTTAGATTTGCCCTTCTTCCCCCTTTTCCTTTTCAACGACCTGCCGTGATCCTCCACTGTAAGCGCAGAAGTTCCTGAACCCCCACGGCTTTTCTTCTCATCTCATCGCTTAATATGCTTCTCACAGTATCATGAAACGTGAGAGTCCCTGAGATAGAGTTGCTAGCCGCTATCACGAGGTTTTCCAAACTCTCCGGCAACGAACAGAGAAATAGCAGGGCTCGAATATCGTCTTCAAACGTAATTGAAACAGACTCTAATTAGCTCGTCATATTGTTGAAATCGTTCAAATTTTCTCCCACCGAACCACTTTCTAACGTCATCATTGACCCCATGGTTGTCTTCTTCTTCGAGATATTAAAGACCATCTGTGGAGTCAACGATAACCTGATTGTCGCCAAGACTTTCCCATCCAAAAGGTTTCACGCCTCATCGACCATCTTCTCGGGCTTCTCGCCTATCAACGGAATATACAAATCCTTTTGATATAGGTGGTTTTCCATCTGCATGCGCCACTTACCATAATCGTGACAATTGAATTTTTCAATCCTTATCTTATCCTCCGCCATTTTTCTCTCTACAGTCGCGGAAAACACAACTTCTCCTTTAGATATGAACCAATGCCTTCAAAACGACGATCTAAAAAGATGGGGAAAAGCACGTAGTTTTAATTATCCACCGTTGACCTAGTTCGTAGAATTGAAGAACCTTAGGTTCTTTAACCAAAGCTCTGATATCAGTTTTTGGGGATGGGAGGAGCCATTACACGGAACAATGCTCGCAACAACACAATTACGCAATCAATAACAACACAATTAATCGGCGAAAGATAAAACGATAAACGATGCGAGAATAAATAAGAAATCAAATATAAATAAGAGAGGATTTGTTAACAAGGTTCATCCACCGCATGGCTAGTCTCCGGCAGAGCGAAATCTGCAAACGTCCACTAGAATTTTTGAATCAATTATAAGCACGAACAACCCTAGAAAATTTCTCTCAAATCTCTCTAGATCTCACAACCCTATCCGTCATCCTCTCAATACAATGATCTCTCTAGATTAATTTAGGCAGTATCTAATACATGTATGAAAGTTCTCCTTATATAGGCAAGCCTTAAACCTACTCAAAATTGAGATAAATCTCAATTTACCCAATAAATATTCGCTCTAGTTTCACCATCGACAGACGTCTGACGTCTGCATCTGATCTGCAAATCATGATTTCCCTTATGCAGACGTCTGGCTTATCCCCAGACGTTTGATCTCAAATCTCGGTTGGGCTTCATGTCTTCACCAGACGTTTGAACCACACTTGGTCAGACGTCTGGCCTTCAGCCTTGGTTTGGGTCTTGGTCTTCTGCAATAAATTTGCCGTGCTGATCATCAAACGTCTGCCATTGCTCTGTTGTTCTGACATGCTTCTTATGTGCAGATCCAGACTTCTGTTGTTGTCCCATACAGACGTCTGATCTGAAGGAAACTCCATAATTTCTAATAGTAAGCACCTTCTAAAAAACGTTCGATCTTGAGCTATAGTTTTGTAATAAACTTGAACTTGTCGGTTTGTATTTTATTTTCTTTTTATAGTTGTTTTATGTTTTTTAAATATATAAAATTAGGCTTCTTGCCCTGTGTGGAGGGGGGCGGGGAGGGGGGGGACCTTGTGTAAAAAGTTACTGAATGAGACATGAGGACAGGATTTAGAGTCAGAGAAGAGCCATGCCTCTGCCTTTGTTCGAGCATGATTGCTAGCTATAATATCATAAGTTCTATGATTGACCATGCATCACGGATGCGTACATTTCAAGCTACAGCTTCAGAGATCCACCATTTATTAATCCTCATCATTTCTTGATGAATGAGAGCATCATATGTTGCAATTATATTGAGTTTTATGGCTCCGCTTTCCAACCATCGGTGATAAATAACTAAAAGTTTTTTATTGGCAGCGTAAAAGGGCTTACATTTTTATGTGGAAAAAAGATGCAAAATTGGACTTAAATTGTGAAAGCGGAGGGGGTACATGTTATTCATTCTCAACTAATAGTGATTATATATATATATATATATATATATATATATATATATATATATAAAAGAAATCAAATGCTAATAAAAAATATATAAAAAAGAAATCAAATACTAATAAAAAAGGTTTTATTTTTCTCAGTCTAGATGGATTTATAAATATATATAAGAAATCAAATACTAATAAAAAGGTTTTATTTTTCTCAGTCTAGGTGGATTTCTTTTTTGTTCTGTTTTTCGGAGTGAGTGAGAAGGAGTTTTGATTAGTGTGTGTTCGCGCCTTAGGAAGGAGGGATGAGATGGTCATATTTTGGAGTGGAAGTAAATTAAAACAATTTTCTCGTCCTTTTAACCTTTTTGTATGAAGAAGAAAAATATGGCAATATATACTCCTTGGGTTTAGTTATCAGAGTAATAAAAAAGTAAAGAAAATAAGGCATGCATTTAAATTTTTATTTGAAAAGGAAGACATGAAGCTATCTAATACTTGCTTTATGCAAAGACCATTTCTTCTTCTTTCGAAACATTTTTTGTAAAATGTTGCATTAATGACATCAACATCCAAAAGATTTGGACTATAATAATAAAGATAACTAGTAAAATAACTTATAAATCACCGTTGTGAACATAACATGAAAACTAAAAACCATAGTGAAACCGAGTTAAAGAACGCATTGCTAAGATAAGCCGTTGCTAATTAGATTAGGGTTAGCAACTTAGCTTATAGATAAATTACGCGTGCGTGTGTAAAATAGATAAATGGGTCGGCTCTAAACGGGTCCGAACTGAATAGATCCAGACCTAGACCGACCCATTTATTAAACCATTAAAAGGGTCCGGGTTGGGTCGGGTCTAGAACCAAACTTGTAATACCCAGTTTCCTTAGAACATATTTCCCGTATTTATAAATAAAAGTTTCCCAAAATTTTTCTATTAGAATATTTCCTATAAATAATTTCCTATAATTTCAAATATTAATTTCTAATTTTTATATTTTCTAACCAAAACCCTAAAACCCTAAACCCTTTTATTTTCTAACCCTAAAGCCCAGCCTAACTAACCTCTACTCAACCTCGACCCGACCCGTCACACACCCCACTCATTCGCTTCTCCCCACTCTTTTCCCACCTGTTTTCTCTCTTCCCCACGTTCCCTTCTTCCTCACCCAAAACGCCCGCTTCCTTCGATCCCATGCCCCATGACCCACTCTTCCCCACGATCACTGCACCTACCCCAAGACCCCTTCCTCGTCCCAACGTCCTTACTCCCGCTCCGTGACGATCGCGCCCAACTCCTTAGCCTAAACACTCCAAGACCGAGCCCTCATATTTCCTCTCTTCCCATCTTCTTCCTCGACCCCCACCATCTTCACCTCCCCCGACCCTTCGAGCTCCTCACCTTCACTGACGAGCTCGAGCCCACCAAGATTCCCCATCGGCCTCACTGCACTGACCGCCTGCTACCACCGCCGGCACCACCTCACCGTTGACCATAAACAACACGCGCCCCAACATCCATGAGCCTCGGAAACCATCACCACCTCCACTCCCAGCTGAGCTAACTCCTCCCCTCACCCATCGAGTACCTAAGCCCCTCTGCCCACCTCCTTTTAAGCCGTCGGCTCCTTGTCGAACCCACCCATCGGCCACCTTCGCTTGCAACCGCAACCACTACTGAGGTCACCTTCGACGAGCTTCCGCCGTCGTCGCCACGTCCTCCCAACTCGCCCATCTCCCTGACCTCGTCTCCTCCTCCTCAAACTCACCTCCCTCTCTCCTTTCCACCTGCAAACATCCAGCGACAACCAACCCAAGAACCTACGATCCCATCGCCTTTGTCCTCGTCGCCTTCGACCTCCATGTCGCTGCCAGCACCGCCTCCATCTCCTCCTCTTCTTCCTCCTCCCCCTTCATCCCCGACGACGAGACCCCAGCAACCCAAACCCCGACCACTGCAACCCATCACCGAACGATCACTGCAGCCCTCGCCTGCACACTCAAGTCACTGAGCCGCCGCCGCCGAACCCCTGGACCACCTGCTGCAGCTGCTCCGTGCCCAGACCATCGTGCCCACCGTGCCCTGCACTGCGTCTAGCCAAGCACAAAGTCCAGCCGAACCCTTCAAGCATTTCAACGAACACTTACATTTTGTCGTGATCCCCACTGTCCTGGTCTCTGTAGCCATCACGGTCGTCAATGCAGTCACCATCGCAATACCGTACACATCCATCGTAACCGTTTCGTGCTCGAGCTTCACGTCCTACCGTACCCGATTCTGTAACGTTCATAGTCGTCTCGTATTTCACGGTGATCTCCGCGTCCGTGTCGCTTTCAAATCTGCGACTGAAGGCAAGTGAACTCCTCACTTACGTACATGCTAATACTATATAAATCAGATTTAATGCTTAATTAGACTATATACATCGATAAGCATAATTGAGATAGATTAATGTGAAACTCTAAATCAAAACATATCTTAAATTGGCGAAACTTGTAATAGATAGATCCGTTTACTGATAATGAACGCCATGCATGAATTTGGGTTGAAAATAGTTAAGTTTAATTTATGTAACGACGCCCCAAAAGGCAACATTGAATCTGGAATTTACCACATATGCCACGTTCTAAAATCTATATTAAACTGAATGCAACTTGTAATCTAATGCTCTATGGTTCGTATCGAAGCCAATAGATAAACCTACAGCACCCCAGAGTTAATCTTAATACGTTAAAACAACGAAAACTGAGGCGATTCATGGCTCTTGACTGCAGTCCAGCGCCAGAGTCTTTACCTGTACTCGTTTTGGAACACAAGTTTCTTCCTGTGTAAGCGTGCAAGTGTGCAGAACCATACATGGAAGCGTAGTGAATTGAATTACATTTCCAATGATACTGGTCTCATTACATTCCAGTGTCTTTTGATATTTATAACACCTTTTAAACCGTCGTTGTGTTCCGTAGTTTTATCCAGAAACAAAATGTATACCTTAACCTTAAACAGTGCATATCTCCCTGCGTACAGCTGATATTATTGATCTGTTTGATGCGTTGGAAAAATAACAGATAAATATAAATATTATATAACTGTAGCGTCGTCTAATTATTCTCCCAACAGGGAGTAAAACGTGTCACAAAACGGATTTCCAGTTCAGAAATTTAATTTCCAGCAGAGAACCCTTAAAATGAAATGACCATAACTCGCAAATCTGAAACCCGATTGACTTGAAAACAATTTTAATGCTTAGATGAACAAATATAATTCATATGCCTTTTATATTTTTCTGTCAAATTATGCACATGTGATTTTATGTGATTTTTCTAATTCAACCGACACCAGTTGCTCATATATTTTCAGCAGTGCATTTACTGTATTCCCATCATATTGCGTGACTGTTATACTCTTGTAAATAGAGTTCATTTTCATCAATATCCTAGTGATCGAGTTACATTATCAAGTGATAAATATTAGTGGTTGAATTGTGGCAAGTACGTTAGTGTAAAAGTGTGATTGAATAGTGGAAGTGACGCGTACTTGCACACAATCAGCGGAACCAGTTAATTATTGCATTATCGACATCTATGGGACATATATAAGTGTAACTATAACTGGTATGAGATGGTTATGGAAGCACTTATATTAGTGTCATAGGTAAGATATCGAGTACTGTCCATTTATCTTAGGTACCGGTCTAGACATGCTTGATAGAGATCATGTCTCTAGTTCTCGTGTAGACTTGTCATGGAGCGACTAGTATTTGGTTTCATAGTCGGTGTTCGATGTAGACCGCGGGTGTGGGGTAATTTGAATGTGAGTTCGATCAACGGAATCTCAGGAGTCCCGCTGCCGGCATATACAGTGATTTTGGGAGTTGTATGGATGGTATTGCTGATTATTAGCGAGCGTGATTCGGGCTCGTGTTCCCTAGCCCCCGAGGCCTACCCTTGGATCGAGAATACTCCTGCGGTGGTTGATGCTCACACTTAGACTGATGATAGGTTTAGTGACTTGGATAGTGAGACTCAGAGACTGATAGCTTTAGTGATATGGACATTGCATTGATTACTGATCTGATACACTTACTTTATCGTTACCTGTACCGGTTATTTCATGCTCGCATCATTGTTCTATACTTACTGCTTTATGTTTATTATCATTGCACATATTACATATTCATATATATTGCTATTGTGTCGCTCTGACGACCTGAGTATGCATGCTAAGAGTGAGCAGTGGATTTAGCTCGGATCAGGACCTGCCTTACCTCAAGGATACTGCGGACATCTAAATCAGCGACACCAGTGCTATCTTTTCCTTTAACTCTATCTGATTAGTTTTACATCTGTTTTGATAGAATTAGTGAATGTATTTCTCATTACATGTGCATTGATTACTGATTACCACGTAATTCTAGAAGCCGAAGTTGGGAGGATTGTGCGTCTGAGTGTTTCTCTTTAAGGAGTTTCTATTTCTGTTCGTCAAGGAGAAAGAAGGCAGTTTGAGGTTGTGTATTGATGAATCGTCAATTAAACCGGCTTACGGTGCGGATAGGTATCCTTTACCCCGCATTGACGATTTCTTCGATCAGCTCCAGAGTGTGAGACATTTTCTAAGTTTGTTTGGGATCAGGTCATCATTGTTGTGGGTTCGGAGTGATGACATTCCGAAGACGGCTTTTGTGCGTGCTACAGGCAGTTTGTGTTTTCGTGGTGTCGTTGGACTCACCAGTGCCCTAGCAGCATTCGTGGATATGATGAACCAGATTTCTTCAGGCTTGTTTGTGTGGACTCTTAGGTCTTGTAGTTACGGAAGACGGTTTTGTATGGTTCCGGGGGAGATCGTGGTCGTACAATTTAGGCCCAGACTTGTGTGCAGGACGGAGGTCCGCAGATTTTGGGCTTAGCAGGTTTTTACCGCCGTTTCGTGCAGGATTGCTAGTGTAGTGCTGCACCGTTGACCGAATTGACCAGAATGGAGGTTTCTGTTCTTTGGACTGAAGCATGTATGTGGAGTTTTCGGCAGTTGAAGATTCGGTTAACAACTGCTTCAGTTCTTTGCTTTTGGTTCGGGCGACTTTGTAGTTTAACTGTAATGTTTCTGGAGTGGGCTCGATTGTGTGCCGATGTGACACTATAGAGTTATTGCTTTTGCATTCCTGCAGTTGGAGGGAGTACGAGCAGGATGCTCCATTCATGATCTGGATATGGCCGCGGTGGTTTCGCGTTGGAGATTGGAGACACTACTGGTTCGAGAGTTGTGTCGGATTTTCACGAACCACCAGAGCTTAATGTGCATCTTCCTGCAGCGGATTTGATTGTTGTGACAGTCTTCTGCAGATTTACAGTTCTTGTGTGATCGTTGAGTATAACTTAAGTTCGCCTCTACTAACGGGACAGCTTGCTCATGTCCGCGCCCGACCATTTTTCTTTTATAGCTTTTGCGAGACACTGCCCGCCGATGTTCGTTAGTCTGAGATACTTGAGTATACTCGGCTGGGTAATGATTCGAAGTATTTGATTGTGACAAGGGTGTTCTAAGTTAGGAATGTGTTTGTGTACCTGATATTATCGGGTTGAGACGTGAAATCCTAGAGCAAGCCCCTTAGTCAACTCTCTATGTTCATTTAGGTTCCACCAACATTGACGTGACTTGTGAGATAGTTACGGGCGGGCAGGAATGTAAAGAGAAATTTCAGGTTTCATTTCAAGGTGTTTGTCTTGTTGTACGTTTGTGTAATTGTTGTCGGCAGTTGGGGATCGTCACTCGCCATTGTTAGGGTTCTTCTTCGATAGCTGTTATCAGGAGATACTCCAATGGGCAACCTTTAGGTTTAGACAGGTCGTGTCGATCACCAGTCTGTTTTCTGACTCTGAGTAGTAGGATTTTGGACCTAAGCTAGTCTAGAGACTTCGGAGATGATTCAGTTGGTTCAGGTCAGGATGAGAGTAGCCCAGTGCAGACAGAGGTCTTATGTCGACCGTGTTGGTCGCAGACTTGAGTTCGCAGTGGGAGATCATGTATTCCTACGGACTTTTCCAATGAATGACATGTTGTGTTTTGGGAAGCTTATCCCAGAATTGTAGGTCCTTTTGAGATCCTTTAAGCGAGTTAGTTCTGTTGCCTTTGATTTGGCACTTCCGTCCAGATTATTGATTATTCACCCCGTATTCTTTGTGTTGATTTTTGCAATTACCTTCATGACTTTCTCACATGATTTAGCACAGACCATTAGTTTGGACTCGATCTTTTCGTTCACCAGCAGCCATGTGTCTTAGTGGCTCGCCAGGTAGAGAAACTTCGGTCAAGGGTCTTGCCATCTATGGAGAGTTTTCTTGGACATAGCCGTATAGTGAGGTGATCACTTGAGAGGCTGCGAGCGAGAATTGGGAGTTTTGTACTTTTCTCTTTGAAGGCACGCTTAGTGAAAATTTTAAACTCGGGGACGAATTTTTATAAGGGGGGAGATTGTAACGTTTTAGAAATCGTTATGTGAATGTTTCCGTTTTTGGGTAAAATTGTCTGTATTTTCTGTTTTAAACCGACTGTGATCAAATGACCATATAGACTTGCTAGCATATAGTTTAGCTAAAATAAAGCTAGTGCGCAAGCTTTGGGGGTATATGGGACGTTTTGGTCCAATTTGAATTTTTCCCAATTTTAATATTATTTTAATGCGCTATTCACATTTTGGGAAACTTCTCTTTGTATTTTTTCTTCAATTATTCTTGAGAAAACCAAACCCAAATAATATCTAGATATTTGTATGGGGTTTGTTTTAAATTTAAAAGAAAAGAATAAAAGGAGGTGCATGCATATGTGCAAGTGGGTGTGTGAATGCATTAATGAGCATTTATCACAAGAAGTTGCTTGGAAATTCCTCACTAAACCCTCACCCTCTCCCCCTTGACCGAGCTCTCTCTCTCTCTTCTGCCCTTGTGCATTTCTCTCACCATTTACTTAAATTCAAGCTCATAAAATATCCAAAATTCCATAATAAATCATAAAAATACCCCAAGTCTTGATTTGAGCATCTTGGAGCTAGGAAAGCTTGGTTCTTGTGTTCTTGAAGATAGGTAATGATCCTTATCTATTCTTTATTTAGTTTTTGTTCTTTGTGGTTAGTTATTTTCAGTTTAGATAAGGTATGGTTAGTTTTGTGCAAAATATCGTATTTTAGTGTCGGTTTGTGACATCTAGGATCTGCTGTGACCCGGGAAAAATACTGAAAAACTAAACAAAATTGTAGTGATGTACTAGGGACCCTGGAGCACCACCTGAAAGACGGACCCCAGGCCACCGGCCAGGGCCGGCGACGGCAAAGGGACGGGCCGGTGACGCCGACTCCTCTGTGGAGTTGGGGTTTGGGTTTTTGTGTGTTGGTGTCTGCAGTGGTTTGGGTTCTGTTGGTCTTGTTTGTTTGTTTAGTTTTCACAGTAAGCAAAATCTGGGATCACTTAGGTAGTTTCTAGTGTTTTGTGTCCGCACGATACGTGATACGACACGGGTCGTGCAGTTTGCGTGGTTTTGCTCTTAGATTAGCTTCGTCGTGTCGCTACGCACGTTAGCCACAATACGAACACTTAAGAGGATGTTTTGTGTTGTTGTGTCGGTTATGTGTAGTCTGTTTGTGTTTTGTAGCTGTTGTTAATATATATATTTGCTTGTTGTTTTAATGTTGCAGGTTCACAGGCGGGGACTACGGACACTGTCAGAGGGGAAAACAGGTGGTAGGATTCACCTAGTTTGGAGTGTTGGTGAGTAGATTTAACATCTACAGGGGAATCGCCCGCATGGCGTTATGCGTCTGGGCTAGAATTGATTAGACTTGTAGCATATTCTATGTCATGTTTAGAATTGAGCACTTACCCTACTGCTTAGTAATTGTTGTGCTTGGACTAGTATCCTTAGGACACTGCACTATTATTGACGATTCATGTTGCACGAGCACTGATTGTATGCTACACACACCGTCAATAATTGTCATGTCACGCACAACCCACATATAGAAATGGTATTGTCTGGTTAGGGATATTGAGACATTGATTCATATTTTATTGTGCTTATGACATATAGCATACCTGTGCACTTACATGCTAGTTACCCATACACCTATATGGTATTGTACCATTATGATAGGTATATACACATATGAGACATAGCTACCTATACATCTGGCATACTTACAAACATATACCTGGAGGGTATTATGGATAGATATAGACACATACCTTACTACAGCTACTTTGACATCATACATACTCACATATGGATACACATATCTTGCTATACCGACATGGTTACGCATACCTTATTATAGCTACATGTTCACCTGTCTATTTTGTTGCATCTGATTTCGGGGAAATCAGGAACCGCGTGATATATTTATTTAACTAGTTGCAGTTAAATAGTTGTTTTCCTGTATATGCTCATATTACTGTTTCATATTGCATATACTACATTCATAGATGTCATATGATGTTCTCTGATATTTTTACTACTATGTATATATAACAGTGGAGTGGGACGCTGTTATATATGCTTTTACACCATTATTAGTGGAATGGGACGCTAATATATGTGTATTGATTCATGCATTCATACATATTCACTACTTGATGTTTTCTGGATTTGAGGACCGTGGTTGTTTCATGAAATTATGCATTATTTCAAAAACTCGGTTTCTCTTGATATGATATTTCTGCTTCCACCATGAGATTTCTCGGTTCTGAGCTTATATATATACCACATGCGAGGAGGAGTCGTGAGCCGTGTGCGGGTACATGGTGGAGCCCGGTTGGTTCCCCGGGGCAAGAAAGACGAAGGTCCATGCCGTTGAGCCCGGCTGGGGGCGTTTGCCATCCGGTGACAGTATTTGGACTCGACGTATATCTGGGGGATATCGATTGAGGTTATCTACGTACATGCCTTGCAGATTGCGGGTGGTGCTTACCCAGGTTATTAGGATGTACGTACATGACATTGGAGGGCCAGTCCTAGGTGATGGCGCCTCAGAGATCAATATTTTGGTGTCGATGCTGGACACTTGTTTTATGATGTTTTGGGTGTCGATATTAGACACTCACCTTATATGAAACTTACTTTATACTGATATTGTACACACTGGATATGTGGGATATATTTATGTTGTGCATTTGGGATATATGAGATTTACTTGATATTGGACATTCAGGATATATGAGATATATTGATGTTGTACATTCAGGATATATGAGATATATTGATGTTGTACCCTCAGGATATATGAGATTTACTTGATGTTGTACATTAAGAATATATGAGACTTACATGATATGAGAGCCAATTTAGGGGTTGAATTGGAAATTTGGAATTTGATTGTCTTGTTGGATTTTGGTCCTACCACGAGGTTAGGATTTCCGTGGAAATGACATGTTTTATTTCATATTCCACATTTATTGTTTATGCACTGCTTCATGTATTAGTAGTATCTGATAAAGTACCTTACATGATTATTGCATACAGATTGTCATATTATTGCTTCATGTGTTAGTAGTATCTGCTAGTGTACTTTTCTTTATTATTGCATTACATATGGCTATTCATTAATATTAAATGCTTGTTAGATTCGCGTTGTACGCGTATACTCGTAATTACCTGCATATGTTATTTACTATTCACGAGTTGGCAACTCACCCCCATTATGCCACAGTGTTTGCAGGTGTTCCTCAGGATAGTTAGAGGCAGGCTATTTCCACCCTTCGTATCATCTTTTGGGCTGCGGATACCACTTCGCCTGATAGTGTGCAGTTTTTCCCAGGTGGGTTTTGTGGTTATCCGATGTTGTATTGTATATTCATTGTATCCATGTACTCTCCATCTACCAGTATTATGTATGACTTAGTGACTTGGTGTGAGGACGATATTGTATATTATTTGGTGACTTGGAAGTTTTTATGCAGTTTTATTTATATCGTCTCTTTCTTCGCTACGGTGTCGTATATCTGTTGTGGTGATTGTTTTCCGCCGTTGGGCGTGGATTTTGCTCCCGTTTGGGATGCTTTACTTTATATTTATGTTGTACCTATTTTTGGGGCTAGTTTTTACAAAGGAGGTGCTGCCAAAATTTTAAAGGAAATAAGGTTGGACTTTTAAAGAATTTGGGTTGTGATTTCAAATGTTTCAAAACTCCTATTATCTTTTCTTGTCTTTTAATGGTTTAGATTTCTGGGTTTTGGCTTTCTTTTACTGTGTTACGTCTGTAGGCGTTGCGTAGTATATGGGCCGTCACGTGCCAAATTTCGGGTCGTGACAAAGTTGGTATCAGAGCGTTAGGTTTTACCTTTCGGAGAGTAGGATGACCTTGGTATATGGAGTAGGTAGCTTAAGCAGAGTAACGTAGTGTGTGTATGTCTGCTGCATGCTCACGATGCGGTACTTCGCCTTAAGTGATCTAAGTACAAACTGCTTGAAATTCCTTCCTTGATGATACATATCCTTGTGATTCGATTTCCGTGTTCTTATCAAATCTTATATTCTATTTATAGCCTTGCCACCGATGACTATGGGGACTCGGAGTGATGCAGCGAGGGCCGAGGTCAGGATGGACTCGAGTGAGACGAGGACTAACCAGGATGGCACGCTCGTTGCACAGGAGCGGACGGATTCGCCTTCGACAGATAGTATCGTTAGGCTTGTGGCAGAGATGCAGGACTTGCGCCAGACGATGAGTTATTTGGTTGAGGCCATTCGAGCGCAGCGACAGGAGGTTATCACCCCTGTTACCCAGTTGTTCCTTGCGGTCAGCACACAATATTCCGTCACCTACACAGCACCAGTGGATGCAGCCTCAGTTGACGAGACACGTCTTCCGGAGACTTTAGGAGTTTTGGATCAGAGGAGAGCTCATGCAGGTGTGCCAGCCCATAGATAGAGGTTCAGTCATCGTGACAGGTTTCGTGAACGTCATGGCAATACAAGAGGCTTGAGGCGAGGACAGTCATCTAGCTCTTATCCCCAGGATGGTCAGCAGTTTTCTTTCGGATGTTATCGGTGCGGGAGTTTGGATCATTGGGTTCGAGTTTGTACTGAGCCACGTTGTTACGAGGCAGCTATACCGCAGAGAGGAGGATGTCAGCCTGTTTCGGGTAGAAGACCGACTCGGGAGTTTGCTTCTACTCATCGGGACGCACGGGCGTCCAATGCTGAGTTTTCAGGTACTCTAAATTCACTTGTTCCTTGACGTACTTGTTTATTTTACACCCTTTGTGCCATGGTTGGCATGAGGATTCGTGTTAGCTAGATCAGCCATTTGTTGTGTTAACTCCTGTCAGCGATTCTTTTGTTACGCTACACGTATTTCAGTCGCGTGCCAATCGGTAAGGAGATTCTTTCATCACTTGATCCCTCTAGAGATGTTGGATTTGACGTACTCCTGGGCACGAATTGATTAGCTACGTTCTAGGCATCTGTAGACTACCGCGAGAAAACAGTCAGGTTTGTTTTCCCGGCAAGTCAGTTCTTGTTGTGCAGGGGGGCAGTGGTGCCGCCTCTCACAGCTTGAATTCAGCCTTTTTCGCTAGTCGACTTTTGAGGAGAGGATGTCGTGGATTCTTGGCGTTCATTCGAGATAACGGAGCCACAGTGGGTTTGTTGGACCGGGTACTTATCGTGCGAGAGTTTTCCGACGTTGTTCTAGATGAGCCGGCGAAGCTTAGGGAGCTTAAGGATCTGCTGCAGAGTTAGTTGTTGGGAGGATTGTACGTCTGAGTGTTTCTCTTTGAGGAGTTTCTATTTCTGTTCGTCAAGGAGAAAGGAGGCAGTTTGAGGTTGTGTATTGATGAATCGTCAATTGAACCGGCTTACGGTGCGGATAAGTATCCTTTACCTCGCATTGACTATTTCTTCGATCAGCTCCAGAGTGTGAGACATTTTCTAAGTTTATTTGGGATCAGGTCATCATTGTTGTGGGTTCGGAGTGATGACATTCCGAAGACTGCTTTTGTGCGTGCTACGGGCAGTTTGTGTTTTGGTGGTGTCGTTGGACTCACCAGTGCCCTAGCAGCATTCGTGGATATGATGAACCAAATTTCTTCAGGCTTGTTTGTGTGGACTCCTAGGTCTTGTAGTTATGGGAGACGGTTTTGTAAGGTTCCGGGGGAGATCGTGGCCGTACAGCTTAGGCCCAGACTTGTGTGCAGGACGAAGGTCCGCAGATTTTGGGCTTAGCAGGTTTTTACCGCCGTTTCGTGCAGGATTGCTAGTGTAGTGCTGCACCGTTGACCGAATTGACCGGAATGGAGGTTTCTTTTCTTTGGACTGAGGAATGTATGTGGAGTTTTCGGCAGTTGAAAATTCGGTTAACAACTGCATTAGTTCTTTGCTTTTGGTTCGGGCGACTTTGTAGTTTAACTGTAATGTTTCTGGAGTGGGCTCGATTGTGTGCCGATGTGACACTATAGAGTTATCGCTTTCGCTTTCCTGCAGTTGGAAGGAGTACGAGCAGGATGCTCCACTCATGATCTGGAGATGGCCGCGGTGGTTTCGCGTTGGAGATTGGAGACACTACTGGTTCGAGAGTTGTGTCGGATTTTCACGAACCACCAGAGCTTAATGTGCATCTTCCTGCAGCGGATTTGATTGTTGTGACAGTCTTCTGCAGATTTACAGTTCTTGTGTGATCGTTGAGTATAGCTTAAGTTCGCCTCTACTGAGGGGACAGCTTGCTCATGTCCGCGCCCGACCATTTTTCTTTTATCGCTTTTGCTAGACATTGCCCGCCGATGCTCGTTAGTCTGAGATACTTGAGTATACTCGGCTGGATAATGATTCGGAGTATTTGATTATGACAAGGGTGTGCTAAGTTAGGAATGCGTTTGTGTACCTGATATTATCGGGTTGAGACGTGAAATCCTAGAGCAAGCACCTCAGTCAACTCTCTATGTTCATTCAGGTTCCACCAACATTGACGTGACTTGTGAGATAGTTACGGGTGGGCAGGAATGTAAAGAGAAATTTCAGGTTTCATTTCAAGGTGTTTGTCTTGTTGTGCGTTTGTGTAATTGTTGTCGGCAGTTGGGGATCGTCACTCGCCATTGTTACGGTTCTTCTTTGATAGCTGTTATCAGGAGATACTCCAATGGGCAACCTTTAGGTTTAAACAGGTCGTGTCAATCACCAGTCTGTTTTTTGACTCTGCGTAGTAGGATTTTGGACCTCAGCTAGTCTAGAGACTTCGGAGATGATCCAGGTTGTTCAGGTCAGGATGAGAGTAGCCCAGTGCAGACAGAGGTCATATGTCGACCGTGTTGGTCGCAGACTTGAGTTCGCGGTGGGAGATTATGTATTCCTACAGGCTTTTCCAATGAATGACATGTTTAGTTTTGGGAAGCTTATCCCAGAATTGTAGGTCCTTTTGAGATCCTTTAAGCGAGTTAGTTCTGTTGCCTTTGATTTGGCACTTCCGCCCAGATTATTGATTATTCACCCCGTATTCTTTGTGTTGATTTTTGCAATTACCTTCATGACTTTCTCACATGTTTTAGCACGGACCATTAGTTTGGACTCGATCTTTTCGTTCATCAGCAGCCATGTGTGTTAGTGGCTCGGCAGGTGGAGAAACTTCGGTCAAGGGTCTTGCCATCTGTGGAGAGTTTTCTTGGACGTAGCCGTATAGTGAGGTGATCACTTGAGAGGCTGCGAGCGAGAATTGGGAGTTTTGTACTTTTCTCTTTGAAGGCACGCTTAGTGAAAATTTTAAATTCGGGAACGAATTTTTATAAGGGGGAGATTGTAACGTTTTAGAAATCGTTATGTGAATGTTTCCGTTTTTGGGTAAAATTGTCGGTATTTTCTGTTTTAAACCGACTGTGATCAAACGACCATATAGACTTGCTAGCACCTAGTTTAGCTAAAATAAAGCTAGTACGCAAGCTTTGGGGGTATATAGTCCAATTTGAATTTTTCCCAATTTTAATATTATTTTAATACGGTATTCACATTTTGGGAAACTTCTCTTTGTATCTTTTCTTCAATTATTCTTGAGCAAATCAAACCCAAATAATATCTAGATATTTGTATGGGGTTTGTTTTAAATTTAAAAGAAAAGAATAAAAGGAGGTGCATGGATATGTGCAAGTGGGTGTGTGAATGCATTAATAAGCATTTATCACAAGAAGTTGCTTGGAAATTCCTCACTAAACCCTCACCCTCTCCTCCTTGGCCGAGCTCTCTCTCTCTCTCTCTTCTGCCCTTGTGCATTTCTCTCACCATTTACTTCAATTCAAGCTCATAAAATCTCCAAAATTCCATAATAAATCATAAAAATACCCCAAGTCTTGATTTGAGCATCTTGGAGCTAGGAAAGCTTGGTTCTTGTGTTCTTGAAGATAGGTAATGATCCTTATCTATTCTTTATTTAGTTTATGTGCTTTGTGGTTAGTTATTTTCAGTTTAGATATGGTATGGTTAGTTTTGTGCAAAATATCGTATTTTAGTGTCGGTTTGTGACATCTAGGATCTGCTGTGACCCGGGAAAAATACTGAAAAACTAAACAAAATTGTAGTGATGTACTAGGGACCCTGGAGCACCACCTGAGAGACGGACCCCAGGCCACCGGCCAGGGCCGGCGACGGCAAAGGGATGGGCCGGCGACGCCGACTCCTCTGTGGAGTTGGGGTTTGGGTTTTTGTGTGTTGGTGTCTGCAGTGGTTTGGGTTCTGTTGGTCTTGTTTTTTTGTTTAGTTTTCACAGTGGGCAAAATCTGGGATCACTTAGGTAGTTTCTACTGTTTTGTGTCCGCACGATACGTGATACGACACGGGTCGTGCAGTTTGCGTGGTTTTGCTCTTAGATTAGCTTCGTCGTGTCGCTACGCACGTTAGCCACAATACGAACACTTAAGAGGATGTTTTGTGTTGTTGTGTCGGTTATGTGTAGTCTTTTTGTGTTTTGTAGCTGTTGTTAATATATATATTTGCTTGTTGTTTTAATGTTGCAGGTTCGCAGGCGGGGGCTACGGACACTGCCACAGGGGAAAACAGGTGGTAGGATTCACCTAGTTTGGAGTGTTGGTAAATAGATTTAACATCTACAGGGGAATCGCCCGCATGGCGTTATGCGTCTGGGCTAGAATTGATTAGACTTGTCGTATATTCTATGTCATGTTTAGAATTGCGCACTTACCCTACTGCTTAGTAATTGTTGTTCTTGGACTAGTATCCTTAGGACACTGCACTATTATTAACGATTCATGTTGCACGAGCACTGATTGTATGCTACACACACCGTCAATAATTGTCATGTCACGCACAACCCATATATAGAAATGATATTGTCTGGTTAGGGATATTGAGACATTGATTCATATTTTATTGTGCTTATGACATATAGCATACCTGTGCACTTACATGCTAGTTACCCATACACCTATATGGTATTGTACCTTTATGATAGGTATATAAACATATGAGACATAGCTACGTATACATCTGGCATACTTACATACATATACCTGGAGGGTATTATGGATAGGTATAGACACATACCTTGCTACAGCTACTTTGACATCATACATACTCACATATGGACACACATATCTTGCTATACCGACATGGTTACGCATACCTTATTATAACTACATGTTCACCTGTCTATTTTGTTGCATCTGATTTCGGGGAAATCTGGAACCGTGTGATATATTTATTTAACTAGTTGCAGTTAAATAGTTGTTTTCCTGTATATGCTCATATTACTGTTTCATATTGCATATACTACATTCATAGATGTCATATGATGTTCTCTGATATTTTTACTACTATGTATATATAACAGTAGAGTGGGACGCTGTTATATATGCCTTTACACCAATATTAGTGGAATGGGACGCTAATATATGTGTATTGATTCATGCATTCATACATATTCACTACTTGATATTTTCTGGATTTGAGGACCATGGTTGTTTCATGAAATTATGTATTATTTGAAAAACTCGGTTTCTCTTGATATGATATTTCAGCTTCCATCATGAGATTTCTCGGTTCTGAGCTTATATATGTACCCCATGCGAGGAGGAGTCGTGAGCCGTGTGCGGGTACATGGTGGAGCCCGGTTGGTTCCCCGGGGCAAGAAAGACGAAGGTCCATGCCGTTGAGCCCGGCTGGGGGTGTTTGCCATCCGGTGAGAGTATTTGGACTCGACGTATATCTGGGGGATATCGATCGAGGTTATGTACGTACATGCCTTGCAGATTGCGGGTGGTGCTTACTCAGGTTATTAGGATGTACGTACATGACATTGGAGGGCCAGTCCTAGGTGATGGCGCCTCAGAGATCAGTATTTTGGTGTCGATGCTGGACACTTGTTTCATGATATTTTGGGTGTCGATGTTAGACACTCACCTTATATGAAACTTACTTTATACTGATATTGTACACACTGGATATATGGGATATATTGATGTTGTACATTCAGGATATATGAGATATATTGATGTTGTACACTCAGGATATATGAGATTTACTTGATGTTGTACATTAAGAATATATGAGACTTACATGATATGAGAGCCAATTTAGGGGCTGAATTGGAAATTTGGAATTTGATTGTCTTGTTGGATTTTGGTCCTACCACGAGGTTAGGATTTCCGTGGAAATGACATGTTTTATTCCATATTCCACATTTATTATTTATGCACTGCTTCATGTATTAGTAGTATCTGATAGAGTACCTTACATGATTATTGCATACAGATTGTCATATTATTGCTTCATGTGTTAGTAGTACCTGCTAGTGTACTTTTCTTGATTATTGCATTACATATGGCTATTCATTGATATTAAATGCTTGTTAGATTCGCGCTGTACGCGCATACTCGCGATTACCTGCATACGTTATTTACTATTCACGAGTTGGCAACTCACCCCCATTGTGCCACAGTGTTTGCAGGCGTTCCTCAGGATAGTCAGAGGCAGGCTATTTCCATCCTTCGTATCATATTTTGGGCTGCGGATACCACTTCGCCTGATAGTGTGCAGTTTTGCCCAGGTGGGTTTTGTGGTTATCCAATGTTGTATTGTATATTCGTTGTATCCATATACTCTCCATCTACCAGTATTATGTATGACTTAGTGACTTAGTGTGAGGACGATATTGTATATTATTTGGTGACTTGGAGGTTTTTATGCAGTTTTATTTATATCATCTCTTTCTTCGCTACGGTGTCGTATATCTTTTGTGGTGATTGTTTTCCGCCGTTGGACATGGATTTTGCCCCCGTTTAGGATGCTTTACTTTATATTTATGTTGTACCCATTTTTGGGGCTAGTTTTTACAAAGGAGGTGCTGTCAAAATTTTAAAGGAAATAAAGTTGGACTTTTAAAGAATTTGGATTGTGATTTCAAATGTTTCAAAACTTCTATTATCTTTTCTTGTCTTTTAATGGTTTAGATTTCTGGGTTTTGGCTTTCTTTTACTGCGTTACGTCTGTAGGCGTTGCGTAGTATTAGGGCCGTCACGTGCCAAATTTCGGGTCGTGACAGATATAATATTTATTTAATTTATTATTTTATAAATTAAATTACTTGCCCCTACGGCATTATCCGTAGGGCCTACTAAATGCCCCTACGGATAAATCCGTAGGTCCGGATGAATTTTCCTACGGATAAATGCATAGGGGCAAGTTTTACCCCATGTTACTGGGTCCATAGAGACAAAAATTAGGTATCATGATATTTTGTTCCTACGGCGAACTGTGTAGGGGAAAACTTTGCATCTACGGGTTAATCCGTAGGTGCAACAGGTGGTCCTACGGATTAATCCGTAAGGGCAAAATATCAAGGGGTTTGTTTATAAAAAAAGGGCTTCCTGTTTTTCCCCCGTGCTGTGCACAATAATAAATACATCATATAACCAAATACAGAAATATTCGTAAGCAATATGTCACGCATAATATATAAAAGAAATAAACAAAAATAATACGATATCAAACTAAATCATCGTGAACAAACAAACAACCACCAATATCGTCCAAAATTTATACAATATATATCAGATAAATACATACATCCTCAAAAATATAAATAAAGCTACCCTATCTCGGTCCAGCTCCTCTACCTCTGATAATCTCCGTAATATGGCACATCTGATCCTCGGTGCAGCCCCGAGTCATCAAAAACTCGACTAATGAAGGAGCAAACTGTGCGGGAGTCTGAGCGGGCTGTGGAGCTACAGGAGTGGTCTGCGCAACCGCAGCCAAGGTAGTGGCTTGTGGAGCCGCAGCCGAAGGAGATGCGTGTGGAGCCGCAGCCGAAATAGCCTGTCGCATCTGTTAAATTTTATGTGTAATAAACGAGTAAGAACAGTGTATTAGATTTTAGTCGAGTTCGTATCATTATTAGGTTATTGCGAAACCCCAATCTAAGAATACTTAGGAACTTAGGCCTCGTTTGGGTATCTAGTTTGGAAAGTCGTAGTTTATTTTAATTAGATAGTTTTATGTAATTATAATTAATCAAAGCTAAGTGTACAACCAAATAAGCTCAGTTTACTAATATTGCATATGTTACTATCTATAATATGATATAATATTTTCCTATTAAGTAGTATATGTATCATCTCCTTTAACCCATCGACGGTGGTCTTCATGGTGGCAACATCATGCTCTAGACGTCGCTCACGGGAGGTAGGGGAAGTAACCGCCGGAGTAGAGTCCAACCTCATATAGGCACTGCTAGGACCCAGTCCCCGGCCTTTCTCCCAACCTCCGTAGTGCCCTCCGTGTGCGGTGTCTAGGACCGGGGTCAGCAGTATCGGATCGGTCTGTCAAGTAAAATCGATCCCCGATGACTCCGCCACCCGCTCCTACACCCACATTAACTATTAAAATATAAGTATATCATTTAAATTTGAAGTTTTCAAAACAAAAATTTCAATCTTCTTGGAATAAATATTAATACTTACGCAATACTCCTGGGTAGCGGTGTCGAGGAATCGAAGCTCGCCCGTGGCGGGATCTGTCGAAGTGCCATGGATGGCAAGATACGCGGTCAGCACGCTCGGTGTACCACCCTACGCCAGGGTCTGAACTCTCTGCAATTCGCAAAAAATTTACATATATTATAAAATAACTCTTAATATTACATTATATCAAAATAGATCTATTGTAATTTACCGATGCCTCCATGGAACGAGTAATGTTTCTCGAGCCACCTGTATACGTGGGACGACCCCTCTTCGCCGACTTCCTATTCTCTTTATTTTGATCGGCCTATTTCTGGACAACATATTCATATTTAGTTTTCTAATTAAGCAAGAAAAAAAAAATTATTTACTAAATAATGAATTACATTTAAAATAAAAATACGTTTGCGCTGAAAGTCGAAATATTGGCACAAGAGAGGTCATGTATCTACGTCGACCCTCGCAAAGGCCGGAGTATGTAGGAGAGTCGCTCTCTCTGCCTCGGGGGTCGCTATCCATAAGGAATAACAGGCGATCTTCATCTCCTTCCTATTGTATCGGACCTTTGATTGCATGTTCTTCATCAGGCCATTGTACAGAGCGTGAAGATCGAGCACTCTCTCAGGATAATCAGGGTCGGGTACAGGCTGAAAGTCGTAATCCAACTGCAAATACAAAAAAACAATATTTTTAAATTGAAAGTGTTAAATAATAATAAATATGTTGGACAAGTCAAATGAAAATATATATTACTACCCGAGCCTGATCTTAGAAGAGGGCAAATGAGCGCCGGTGCTGATCACCCCACTCAACGTGAAGTGGATACTTCTTCACGAGGCGGCTCTCATCCCCCATATACCGGCCAAACTTCTTGGCATAATCGCCGGTATAGCGATAATCGATAGTAAAGAAGAGGGGGAATGATGCCTCCCCCCTAACTCTGTCAGGCCTCAGCCTTTGGGACTGATTTGGCCCTCGAGTCCCCTTCTCGGGATGGGCTGCCCTGCATCTACAAGAAATATCAAGACAATCAATATTAAGACAAAGTGGTATTAAGAATCAAGGTTTCACGAAAATTGAAGTGCGATATATACCTCCGGCGACAGCAGCACGAGCCTGGGCCCGAGCAGCAGCACGAGCGGGACAATAGTTCTACCGGTGAGGAACAGCCGGTGATCCGGATGTGGACGCATCCCCTCCAACTAGAAAATAAATATTGATGCTAAATTTCCATGAAGTTCATGCTTATTCTTAGAGGACATGTAAAATGAATAAATATTTTATATTTATTCATCCTATCTGCAGACTGTGCGGAGGGTGCGGAAGTGGCCCATGTGCCAGATATGGATGCACCAACTATAATTAGACAATTAAAAATAGATTATATAAGTAATTGCAAAAAGAATGTGTAGATCAATAATATAACATTCTAAATCAATATGCATGCACTATAGGATATATAAACATACCCGCAGGTGCCGTGATGGCCTTTGCCCGAGATGTGGATGCACCACCTACTGCTAGACAATAAAAAATGATTATCTAAGTAAGAGCAACAAGAATGTGTGTATATTTATGATATAACATTTTAAATCAATATCCATGAACTATAGGATATATAAATATACTTGGAGGTGCGGGAGTGGCCTCTGCCTTTGATGTGGATGCACCATCAACAGCTAGACAATCAAACATTGACTATATAAGCAATTTTGAAATAAATATGCATGTATATTTATAATATTACATTCAAAATGAATATGCGTGCAATATAACTGGAGGTGTAGCAAAGTCCACACGGAAGGAGTCATCCGGAGGGGTTTCCGATCGGGGTGCAAGACCGGCCCTCTGAAGCTCCCAACACAGCTCTCCAGGCAGCAGAACCGTTCTGCCTCTGCCTCTGCCTCTGCCTCTACCGCGACCGGTGCTCCTGCCGCCCCTCGTTGCTTCGGTCGTCGTCATCAAATCTAGACAATAGTACAATCATTACATATGCATTCTATATATGTATAGATCGTAAAAATGTGAAGTAATAATATAACATTACTGATAATCTTTTTCGTTTCGTAGACACATTAGACATGTCTACTTGGATTTCATTATCGATATCATTTCTAACCCACGTAACTTCACAATCAGCCGAATACAACCCGTTTTTTGAAACAGACGGTCGGAGCACTCTATATCTTCTTTCTTTTTCGTCCTCATCATTGTCCTCCATACGATCCTCGAATTCTAGGACATCGTAAACATCCTGGGTTTCCAACGGCATACGACACTCCATACCGGATGCTTCAAGCACTGTAAGCAGTATACTTGGAATGCTTGGTTCGGAAAGATAAATGGATTGTCCTGACCGTAAAATCTAAGTGTGTTCACACTAGTCAATCCATATTCAACTTTCCAAGTCCCGAGATTTTTTCTCCACTTATCCGTATCGGTTCGTGTATCGTACCAAGTACATTGAAATATATAAAACGGTTCTGATCGTCCGGGATATTGGATGCCAAGTATGCAATTTATCGTGTTCTTCTTCTGCCGCATTACCGTCTTCTCCTTCTTCTTCTGCCGCATTACCGTCTTCATCTTGTCCTTCCCCGTGATATAGTCAAGTTGTATAAAGGCTTGTAAAACCATGTTTAAGGATATGAAGCTCTACGAATTCTACCTTCTACCAGTACTTATTCTCACATCTATCGCACGGGCAGAGAATCTTCTCTAACACAATCTTATTATGTGCGCGTGCAAATTCAATGAAAGCAACAACTCCAACGACAAATTTAGGTTGCATACGTTGTTGCCAATCCACGTACATCCAGTCCTTAACTCTGATGTACTCATGGGCCATGTTAGAATGTATAACATATAAAT
This sequence comes from Agapanthus africanus, assembly GCA_030015575.1. Taxonomy (NCBI): domain Eukaryota; kingdom Viridiplantae; phylum Streptophyta; class Magnoliopsida; order Asparagales; family Amaryllidaceae; genus Agapanthus; species Agapanthus africanus. The sequence goes on along the minus strand of CM057340.1, from coordinate 792,728,020 downwards.
TGTAGGTTATGATGATGATATTGAGAAATCTAAGAACGAGATGGTTACTGACAAAGAAGATAATCCGTAGATACAATTTTGTCGTTGAAAAGAATAAATTATCGATAAACAAAGTTAGATTTGAAGATACCCAAGTATGAGTGTATTCTGTGTATCTGTGTTTCAATTTATAATTTCGCTTAAATTTAGGGTTGTTAGTGTGCATGTGCTTTGTGTAGGGTTGAAAAGAATAAATCATTATTTTTTTTAAGAACTAAGTTCTTTATATAGGGTTAATCCCTAATTTTTGGAGGAATTAAATTCCCATATGTTCCTGTTATTTCTTTTTTTCATTTGAAGCACTTATGTGGAAAACACGTGAGGCTTCTGTAGGGTGTTTTTCGTCACCCCATTGAGATGGGAATACGCGCGCGCTTGTCAGGCGTATACTACAGATTCCCCCTGTCTAGGCTAGGCCGGGGTTTATTGATTGTGGGGATCCGAATCTCCGGCAGCCGCGGACTAAGCTGCCGTTAATTACCCCTCGCCTTTGGAGCGAGGGAACCTCCGATTGACGGGTTAAATTGGTCATGCGAACTCAATGTGCACTGTGCGTGTGATGTGTTTTGAAAGGGGTTTTTGGGAGCCACGCAGAGTTTTTACGGGGGTCCCGCTACCCGGATAGCGGGCTGGGGGTCAAAGGGGCTAGCAGCCCCCTTGCGGGGTGCGGGTGATCAGTCGAAAATATTGTATATTTTAGCCGGCAATTTCCTTAACATTTGCATACATTTAGAAGTGTTCGGCATTCATATTCTACATATTAGCAAATCTGTCACAAAATATGAGATTGCATGTGTTAGACTTTTAAACCGACACTTTAAAGGAAATTAACCGCATTTCATGGCATCGCATCATTTCTGTATTTGCGCAACACTTGTCTTGAGTCTATGCAGGAAAATACGGAAGAAAAACCAAAGAGCTGATCAACATTACACCAACTCCATACTTTCAGATCTGGTAGCAATGAAGAAGGAATTAGACAATTCTATATATCAGAAAAAGGCCCATACATCAGGCCCAGCAACAACCAGAAAGCCCAAGCTTCAAGGCTCCAAGAGCGCCGCGCTTCCGCGGCATAAGATGGCTTGAGCCGCGGAAACGCGGCGGTTCTGCCACGTCAGCCGTTCACTTTTTGGTCATAATTCTCAGCTCGGGACCCACACCTCATTGTGATACTTCAAATCCCATAATTCTCTCGAACCTACTGCCAGATCAGCAAAGAAGATTAAGAAGGCTAATCCTAAATTAAGCTCCAAACTAATCCTCTTCTAGAAGCTCCTCCTAACTAATCACATCTAGAAACTTCTCCCCTAACTATCAATCAGCGGGGCAGCGCCCCGTTAGAAATTTTTTTCTAACAGGGACAGTGTCGTGGAGTATGTGTGTGTGTAAATATGTATACATATGTATATATATATATATGTACATAAAAAGAGGGGAAAAGGCATCCAAAGGATGCGTGGGGGCAACTCCTTGGACGCTGTGTGTCTAGGTGCTGTGCGCTCAGGCGCTAGAGTGCCACGTATCGGCACGTGGGCGCTCTGCCCTTGAGCGCTGGGCACTTGAGCACAAGTGCCCCACGTGTCGGCACGTGGGCGCTTTGCGCTTCAGCGCCTGACGCTCGAGCGCAAGTGCGCCACGTGTCGGCACGGGGGCAACTTGCGCCTGAGCGCTTGCGCTTGAGCGCAAGCGCGCCACGTGTCGGCACCGGGGCGACTTGCGCTCGAGCGCAAGCACGCCACGTGTCGGCACCGGGACGACTTGCGCTCGAGCGCAGGGCGCTGTAGTGCAAGTGCGCCACGTGTCGGCACGTGGGCGTTTTGCGCTCGAGCGCCGAGCGCTGGAGCGCAAGGCGCCACGTGTCGGCACGCGGGCGCTCTGCGCTTGAGCGCCGGCGAGAAACGAGGCTTTTAGCCAAAAAAAAATTCTCGGGAGAGAAATCAGAGAGGAGTTGGACTCCTGAGTGTGTTTTTTTGGGTTTAGTGAAAGGGGTTCTTCTTCTTCCTCTTCCGTTAGCTGGATCTTGAAGATCAAGAGATGTGAGATCTCAAAATCTCTCCTTTTTGAGATCTGATGACATATCCAAGTTCCCCTTTGTGGGTTTCGTGGTAAAAAACTATTTTGTTTTTGAAAAGGAAGAGTAAAACTCTTGATTTAATTCAAGAGAAAGAAGAAGGTTTTGGAACCTTGAGGAAGGAGAAAAGATCTCAGATCTAAATTTTTTTTGGAGAGAATGAAAAGTGTTCCTTTATTCATCATCATGTTGCCTATTATAGGCCTACATATTTACATATAGCCCCTTGGGCTTTACAAAAATGGCATTTTAACCATCCCATGGCTCATGTGTCATTTCATTTTTGCACATAAGCCATGGGCTTACAAAATATTGGCTTTATGCCCATTTTGTTTACATTCATGCATAAACAATTACATAAAAATTATTTATTACATGATTTTGTTGTTGGCACGGGGAGGCTGGCCGCGGGCTCGACTTGGACATGGGCCCGCTTGACCTGGGCTTGGGCCCACCTGGCTTGGGGTTGACTTTGATTTTGACTTGGTCAACCGGGGTGTAATATTTTACCCCAACAAATTGCCCCCCATCAATAAATGCAGACAGCATATGTGGGTCGTGTGCATGAAATTGATGGATCTTCTTTTGCGTGGAGGCGACTTGCTTTGGTTCCCACTTTTTGGGATGCACTGCCCTTTTTACGACATGGACGGTCGGCGCTTGACGCGTCTCCGAGACAGAGTGTCCGTGGTAGACGTTTCCCTTGCCCGGAGCGATCCGGTTCCTGCTTTGTAGGAAGCCTGCACTGCCCTTTTTGCGACATGGACGGTCGACGCTTGACGCGTCTCCGAGATGGAGTGTCCGTGGTAGACGTTTTCCTGACCCGGAGTGATTCGGTTCCCGATTTGTGGGGAGCCTGCACTGCCCGTTTTGCGACATGGACGGTCGACGCTCTGATCCGGAGCGATTTGGTAGACGTGTCCCCGGCACGGAGTGTCGCTGGTCGACGTTTCCCTGAGGCGGAGTGTCGTTGTTGGACGTTTCCCTGATGCGGAGTGTCTGTGTTGGACGTTTCCCCGATGCAGAGTGTCGCTTGCTGACGTGTCCCCGGCACAGAGTGTCTGCTTGACGTTTCCCCGGCACGGAGTGTCGTTGTTCGACTTTTCCCCGGCACGGAGTGTCGCTGATCGACTTTTCCCCGGCGCGGAGTGTCGGGTTGACTTTTCCCCGGCACGGAGTGTCGCTGGTTGACTTTTCTCCGGCACGGAGTGTCGCTGATCGACTTTTCCCCGGCGCGGAGTGTCGGTTGTTGACTTTTTCCCGGCACGGAGTGTCGCTGATCGACTTTTCCCCGGCGCGAAGTGTCGCTGGTTGAATTTTCCCCGGCATGGAGTGTCGCTGATCGACTTTTCCCCGGCGCGGAGTGTCGCTGGTTGACGTTTCCCCGGCACGGAGTGTCGCTGATTGACTTTTCCCCGGTGCGAAGTGTCGGGTTGACTTTTCCCAGGCACGGAGTGTCGCTGATGGACTTTTCCCCGGCGCGGAGTGTCGCTGGTTGACTTTTCCCCGGCACGGAGTGTCGCTGATCGACTTTTCCTCGGCGCGGAGTGTCGCTGGTTGACTTTTTCCCGGCACGGAGTGTCGCTGATCGACTTTTCCGCGGCGCGGAGTGTCGCTGGTTGATTTTTCCCCGACACGGAGTGTCGCTGATCGACTTTTCCCCGGCGCGGAGTGTCGGGTTGACTTTTGCCCGGCACGGAGTGTCGCTGATCGACTTTTCCCCGGCGCGGAGTGTCGGGTTGTTGACTTTTCCCCGGCACGGAGTGTCGCTGATCGACTTTTCCCCGGTGCGGAGTGTCGGGTTGATTTGATTCCGAGGCGGAGCATAATTCTGGAAGGGAAGGTAGATATCCCGAGGCGAAGCATGATTTCGACACGGGGTAAATTCTGGGACGGAGCATGATTCCGCCATAGAGGTTGTTGGTTTGATTTGATTTGGGTTGACATCAGCATCGCTATACTGGAATATAGTAAATATAGTACCAGGAGCGAATCATTATCTGTCTTGAGAGGATTTGGGAATTGGTTTTTGTTTGGCATCTGCATTGCTGCACTGGAATAATGCCAGGAGCAACTCATCATTTGCCCCGGGAGGATTTGGGATTTGGTTTGTTTGGCATCTGCATTGCTGCACTGGAATAATGCCAGGAGCAACTCATCATTTGCCCCGGGAGGATTTGGGATTTGGTTTGTTTGGCATCTGCATTGCTGCACTGGAATAATGCCAGGAGCAACTCATCATTTGCCCCGGGAGGATTTGGATTTAGTTTGTTTGGCATCTGCATTGCTGCACTGGAATAATGCCAGGAGCAACTCATCATGTGCCCCAAGAGGATTTGGATTTGGTTTTGTTTTGGCATCTGCATTGCTGCACTGGAATAATGCCAGGAGCAACTCATCATGTGCCCCGAGAGGATTTGGATTTGGTTTTGTTTTGGCATCTGCATTGCTGCACTGGAATAATGCCAGGAGCAACTCATCATTTGCCCCGAGGGGATTTGGGAATTGGTGGTTTAGGAGACAGGTTTAGATCCCTGTCACCTAAGGCTTTTCCATTTTGTGAGCCGTAAGGGTCTCACAAAGCATTTTCTCCCTACGGGTCGTAAGGATCCCGTAGGTGTATTTTCTCCTTAGGAGTCGTGGGGACTCCTAAGTGTGTTGCTCCTTTGTGAGTCGTAAGGATCTCACGCGGGAATTTTCTCCTCACAAAGTCGAGAGGACTTTGTGAGTGCATTTCATCTCTTTTTTTACGAGTGTGCGCCCTTTCGGGTTTTCACAAACTCGGCGGCAGTCCTGCTGTTTTTACTCACGGAGCCCTTTCGGGTTTTCATCCGTGCCCATTTTGCTTGCGGACATGCCTTTTATTTCTTTTCTTTTTTTTATTTTTGGTGGGACTTTGAATGTGGTCTCACCGGTAGGACTTGGGAGGGATTGGGATTGTTTTACGCCCATGGATTGTATACGGTTTTCCAGGATGTATGATCCAGACCGTAGGGCCAAAAGCATTTTGGGTCTTTGTTGGCGTCTGCATCGCTGCACTGGAATATGGTACCAGGAGCGACTCATCATTCGCCACTTGGGAATTGGGGAGCGATAGCTTAGAAGACAGGTTCAGATCTTATCGCCTAAGGCTTTTCAATTTTATGGGCCGTGAGGGTCCCATAAAAGCATTTTCTCCCTGCGAGTCGTAAGGATCCCGCAGGTGTATTTTCTCCTTAGGAGTCGTGAGGACTCCTAAGTGTGTTTTTCCTTTGTGAGTCGTAAGGACCCCACAAAGGTTTGTTGTCCTCATGTATCGTGAGGACACATGAGTGGATTTCCCTCGTTCCCAGTTTAATGACTTAGAGGTCGACTATTTACAGTTTAACGACTTAGCGGTCATCTGTTTTCAGTTTAACGACTTGGTGGTCATCTGTTTCTAGTTTAGAGACTTAAGGGTCTACTGTTTCCAGTTTAACGACTTAGATGTCATCTGTTTCCAATTTAACGACATAGAGGTCATCTGTTTCCAGTTTAACGACTTGGTGGTCATTTGTTTCCAGTTTAGAGACTTAGAGGTCTACTGTTTCCAGTTTAACGACTTAGAGGTCATCTGTTTCCAGTTTAACGACTTGGTGGTCATCTGTTTCCAGTTTAACGACTTGGTGGTCATCTGTTTCCAGTTTAACGACTTGGTGGTCATCTGTTTCCAGTTTAACGACTTAGAGGTCATCTGTTTCCAGTTTAACGACTTGGTGGTCATCTGTTTCCAGTTTAGAGACTTGGTGGTCTACTGTTTCCAGTTTAGAGACTTGGTGGTCTACTGTTTCCAGTTTAACGACTTAGAGGTCATCTGTTTCCAGTTTAACGACATAGAGGTCATCTGTTTCCAGTTTAACGACTTGGTGGTCATCTGTTTCCAGTTTAACGACTTGGTGGTCATCTGTTTCCAGTTTAGAGACTTGGTGGTGTACTGTTTCCAGTTTAACAACTTAGAGGTCATCTGTTTCCAGTTTAACGACTTGGTGGTCATCTGTTTCCAGTTTAAAGACTTAGAGGTCCGTTGTTTCCAGTTTAACGACTTAGAGGTCATCTGTTTCCAGTTTAAAGACTTAAAGGTCTGCTATTTCCAGTTTAACGACTTAGAGGTCATCTGTTTCCAGTTTCAAAGACGTGGAGGTCTATTGGATTGATTTGGAATTTTGGGATAGGGGCCGGCATCAGCGTTGTTAACACTGAAGCACATGTGCCAGGACACATGAGTGGGTCTTCCCAATGGAGCATAATCCCAAAGGCGGAGGCCAGCAACGTAACTGGTGGTTGCGGTAGAGCATGGGTATGCTGAGGATTATTTGAGCCCGTGGATTGTATACGGCAGTCAATTTAGGGACTAGCCGTAGAGCCGAGGGAATTTTGAAAAATTGGATTTTTGTTTGTTTTTTTTTTTTTGTTTTACCGTGATTGCTCTATCCTTTCAGCTTTTCTTATCGCGAAGATCGCGATTGCCCCATCATTTCGGCTTTTATTCTCGGTTGCCCCATCATTTCGGCTTTATTTTCATCTTTATTTTACTCGCTGATTTTTATTGCGAGTTGCCCCATCATTTCGGCTTTTCTCTATTTTTCTTTTATTTACACTTTTTTTTGTTTATTTACATATATATATATATATATATATATATGTATATTTTTACATTCCCAGTTTAACGACTTAGAGGTCGACTGTTCCCAGTTTAACGACGTGGTGGTCCTTTTTGCTTATCCCGGCTCCTTGAACTTTGATCTTGGCGGAGCTGTGTTGATGACCTAGCTCTGTGGCTTGCCGATACATCCGAGGATTGTGAGTTTTTTCCAATCTTGTATTGGTCCTCTGCCCAATCTTTGAAAATATAGCAGTCTTCGATGGTATGACCCACCACTCTATGATATGGGCAGTATATGGGATTGCCGGTAATGTTCATTTCATGTGGCCTCTTTGGAACAGGAAGTTGCAGACCGCTGTTCAGGGCATCCATGAATATTTTGCGAACTTTGTCCCTTCTGAAGGAATAGACCTTATCCAGCTTCTCTTTCAGTGGAGATTCTCCTCCCTCTACGAACACTGGCTTCCGAGGCTGGTTGGCGCTAGGCCCGCTCATCCCTTGCTTATTTCGGTTAGCCGAAATGTTGAAAGTTCCAGAATCATCAGAGTTTCCGCCTTTGCGATTATCGTCCTTTCGGTTTCTCCAGGACCTATTGTTATTTTGGGAATCCGAGGAGGACTCCTGCTTTGAGCGCTCCAGCATCTGGACTTTCCTGGTCAGCTCTTGGAAAGTTTTGAGACCCGCGGTGCATAAAAACGGGGCCATCCAATTGTTGAGATTTCCGACGAGGAGACTGACAGATTGGTCCTGCTCTATCGGTGGTTCGCATTTGACGGAGAGATTGCGCCATCGGGTTATAAAATCCGTGCTGCTTTCGTCGCTTTTGGGCTTGGTCCTTACGAGCTCGGCAATGGTAATCTTATCGCTGACGCTCATGAACCTCTGTCGAAACAGAGACTCCATTTGGACAAAAGTTGTGACGGAGCCATCCGGTATGCTCGCGTACCAGTCGAAAGCAACATCGGTCGAGCTATTAACGAACTGGCGGAGGAGAAGCGCATCGTTGCCCCCAGTGTTCCCGCATAAGGCTTTGAAGTGGGCAATATGCTGATTCGCATTTCCCGTCCCATCGAATCTTCCGAATTTGGGGATGACATAACCGCTAGGAAATTCCACCAGATCATACTGAGCAGGATATGGTCTCCCACTACTGCTGATATCTTTTTGCGCTTCGGCTTCAGCTACCAATGTTTTGACTTTGCTGGCAACTAAATCCATGATTTGATCTTGAGTTAGCGGGCTACTGTCATCGGTAGCCAAGACATTTCCCGAGATAGGATGCGACTGATTTTCATATAGTTCGCCCACTTTTGGATTTGAGGGAATAGGCGTCGGCTGCTTTGGGACACCGCTTCCCGGTTCACGAGCAGAGCCCTGCGCTTGATTGGGCGGCTGAGAGGCAAGTCGGGCCGTGAGCTGCAAGACGACGTTGGTCAAGTCGTCAATTTTGGAGTAAAGTTTGGCCATCTCCTTGTCCTTGCTTCTGAGCTGTTTTCGGAGCTCTTAGAGAAGTTGTTGCTCTGCATTCTTAGGACGGAAGATTGGCTCCTCTTCACTTTCCGAGCCCGACTCCTCATGGACCGAAGGGTCTTTTTGCCTATCATCCTCATCGAGAGGGTTTTCATCATCCACCGGAGGCGGCTGTTCTTGGAAAGCGGCCACTACATTCAAGCCAGATTGGGTTTGAGATGTGGTAGCCTCGTCCTTGCTCTTGCTGCGCGTGCCCACCGTGTAGACAGTGTGGACCACATACCCAGCCATTTCCACATCTTCGGCGGGGTAACCCTGTTCTTCGAACCTCATGAGGTTCAGCCTGGCAGGAGCCCTAGCCCTTTTTTTGGCTCTATATCTGAGCCTTTTCTCCCTCAGCTTATCGATTTTGAAGGCTTGGCGGGCATCCGCTACCCGGGAAGCCATTGTGAGTTGATCAGCGGGGGAGCTTAGAGAAAACACCCGATCGAGCAGTTGTCAGGGGCACCGCTGGGGCTTGCCCGAGTGCCTTATTTCTTTGCTGGCGTTGATGGCCTTGCCCCCAGCTAGGGCCGAGGAAAGTCGTTCAAACACCGACTTGCGTTTGTGTTGGGGCGCCCTCGCGACCACGACATTCGGCCTTTTCCCCTTTGAGACCGGTTTGTCTGTTACCGAAGCTTGAGGAGCTGGGATGGCGCTAACAGGTCTGAACATAATAGAGCCGAATGGTAGCAGCGGCTCCTCCCATTGTCGCCCGAGACTGACCGGAAGGACCGTCCTAGAGTCTATCTTCATCGTGTAGGAGACGGGAATTGAGTTCATCATCGAAGACATCGTCGGAAGGTGATGGCTTGAAAATCTGCATGAAAGAGCATTATTTTATTATAAATACAGGTATGTATAATGATTGAGTTCGCGTGAATGCTTAACCCGAAATATGGGAGGAAAGATTGGTCCCACCGGGCGTGCCAGAATCTGTAGAGTGCTTTTCGTCACCCCATTGAGATGGGAATACACGCGCGCTTGTTAGGCGTATACTACAGATTCCCCCTGCCTAGGATAGGCCGGGGTTTATTGATTGTGGGGATCCGAATCTCCGGCAGCCGTGGACTAAGCTGCCGTTAATTACCCCTCGCCTTTGGAGCGAGGGAACCTCTGATTGACGGGTTAAATTGGTCATGCGAACTCAATGTGCAGTGTGCATGTGATGTGTTTTGAAAGGGGGTTTTGGGTATATCGGGAGCCACGCAAAGTTTTTACGGGGGTCCCGCTACCCGGATAGCGGGCTGGGGGTCAATGGGGCTAGCAGCCCCCTTGCGCGGTGCGGGGCAGCGCCCCGTTAGAAATTTTTTTCTAACAGGGACAGTGTCGTGGAGTATGTGTGTGTGTAAATATGTATACATATGTATGTATATATATATATATGTACATAAAAAGAGGGGGGAAAGGCATCCAAAGGATGCGTGGGGGCAGCACCTTGGGCGCTGTGCGCTCAGGCGCTAGAGTGCCACGTGTCGGCACGTGGGCGCTCTGCCCTTGAGCGCTGGGCTTTTGAGCGTAAGCGCGCCACGTGTCGGCACGTGGGCGCTTTGCGCTTCAGTGCCTGATGCTCGAGTGCAAGTGCACCACGTGTCGGCACGGGGGCGACTTGCGCTTGAGCGCTTGCGCTGGAGCGCAAGCGCGCCACGTGTCGGCATGGGGGTGACCTGCGCCTGAGTGCTTGCGCTTGAGCGCAAGCACGCCACGTGTCTGCACCGGGGCGACCTGCGCTCGAGCCCAGAGCGCTGTAGTGCAAGCGCGCCACGTGTCGGCACGTGGACGCTTTACGCTCGAGCGCCGAGCGCTGGAGCGCAAGCGCGCCACGTGTCGGCACGCAGGCGCTCTGCGCTTGAGCGCCGGCGAGAAAAGAGGCTTTTAGCCAAAAAAAATTCTCGGGAGAGAAATCAGAGAGGAGTTGGACTCCTGAGTGTGTTTTTTTGGGTTTAGTGAAAGGGGTTCTTCTTCTTCCTCCTCCGTTAGCTGGATCTTGAAGATCAAGAGATGTGAAATCTCAAAATCTCTCCTTTTTGAGATCTGATGACAGATCCAAGTTCCCCTTTGTGGGTTTCGTTGTAAAAAACTATTTTGTTTTTGAAAAGGAAGAGTAAAACTCTTGATTTAATTCAAGAGAAAGAAGAAGGTTTTGGAACCATGAGGAAGGAGAAAAGATCTCAGATCTAAATTTTTTTTGGAGAGAATGAAAAGTGTTCCTTTATTCATCATCATGTTGCCTTTTATAGGCCTACATATTTACATATAGCCCCTTGGGCTTTACAAAAATGGCATTTTAGCCATCCCATGGCTCATGTGTCATTTCATTTTTGCGCATAAGCCATGGGCTTGCAAAATATTGGCTTTATGCCCATTTTGTTTACATTCATGCACAAACAATTACATAAAAATTATTTATTACATGATTTTGTTGTTGGCACGGGGAAGCTGGCCCCGGGCTCGACTTGGGCATGGGCCCGCTTGACCTGGGCTTGGGACCACCTGGCTTGGGGTTGACTTTGATTTTGACTTGGTCAACCGGGGTGTAAATTTTTACCCCAACAGCTTCAAAATAGTGCTAAGCACTAACGATTCACCAAGTTATTCTTGTGTTTTCTTAGAGATTGATCTCCTGTTAATGACATTTTTAGTCATTGATGATCATCAAGATTTCGGTTTTGAGAATCTTGGATCATCATCATTTTTTTGAAGAACTAAGTTCTTTATATAGGGTTAAACCCTAATTTTTGGAGGAATTAAATTCATGTATATTCATATTATTTCTTTTTAAGTTAGTTCTTTTCCCCTAAATTTTGAATCTGTAGAACAAAATCTCTCCGATTAGAATTAAATTCTCAACTTGTGGGGAGATTTGCTTCTGCAAATTTCAACCAGAGGAAAAACTAAATTCTTATATGAAGGTTAAGTTTATGGTAAAATTGTGCGTTTACGTTATCATCGAGTATCCTACTGAAGGAACTAGTGCACCCTAAATCCTAATTCTAATTTTTGGAGGAATTAAATTCTCATATGTTCCTGTTATATCTTTTTAAGTTGGTTTTTTTCCCCTAAGTTTTGAATCTTCAGAACAAAATCTTTCTGATAAGAATTAAATTCTCAATTTGTAGGGAGATTTGCTTCTGCAAATCTCAACCAGAGGAAGAACTAAGTTCTTACATGAAAGGTTAAGTTTACGGTAAAGATGTGCGTTTACAATATTATCGATTATCCTACTGAAGAAACTAGTGCACCCAAAACCCTAACCCTAATTTTTGGAGGAATTAAATTCCCATATGTACCTGTTATTTCTTTTTAATTTAGTTATTTTTCCCTAAGTTTTGAATCTGCAGAAAAAAAATCCCCCTGATGAGAATTAAATTCTCAACTTGTTGGGAGATTTGCTTCTGCAAATCTCAACCAAAAGAAAAACTAAGTTCTTATATGAAAGGTTAAGTTTACGGTAAAATTGTGCATTTACATTATCATCAAGTATCCTACTGAAGGGACTATTGCACCCTAAATCCTAACCCAAATGTTTGGAGGAATTAAATTCCCATATGTTCCTGTTAATTGTTTTTAACTTAGTTCTTTTTCCTAAGTTTTGAATCTGCAGAACAAAATGTCCCCGATAATAATTAAATTCTAAACTTCTGGGGAGATTTGCTTCTGCAAATCTCAACCAAAAAAAGAACTAAGTTCTTATATGAAGTGTTAAGTTTACGGTAAAGTTATGCATTTACGTTATTATCGAGTATCCTACTGAAGGAACTAGTGCACCCTAAAACCTAACTCTAATTTTTAGAGAAATTAAATTCTCATATGTTTCTGTTATTTCTTTTTAAGTTAGTTCTTTTCTCCTACGTTTTGAATCTGCAGAACAAAACCTTCCTGATGAGAATTAAATTCTCAACTTGTGAGGAGATTTGCTTCTGGAAATCTCAAGCAGAGGAAAAACTAAGTTCTTATATGAAGGGTTAAGTTTACAGTAAAATTGTGCGTTTACGTTATCATCAAGTATCCTACTGAAAAAAATAGTGCAACCTAAACCCTAACCCTAATTAACCCAAATTATCTCTAATTAACCCAAAATTAAACCCTAATCATCACCCTAACTCAAATTATCCCTAATTAACCCAAAATTTACCTATATTAACCCAAATTAACCATAATCCTCACCCTAACCCAAATAAACCCTAATCAACCCAAAATTAACCCAAATAAACCCTAATCAACCCAAAATTAACCCAAATAAACCCTAATCAACACCCTAACACAAATACACTATATTTTACCTAATTAACCCAAACCCAAATCAACCTAACCTTAATCATCACCCAAACCCCAACCCAAATTAACTCTAGCCCAAACCAAAATTAACCCTAATTAATCTAATTAACCCTAACTCTAACCGTAATCATCACCAACCCAATTTTAACTAATTAACCTTAACTAACCCTAGCCCTAACCCTACCTAATTAACCCTCACCCTAACCCTCACCCTAAACCGAAACCTAAACCTAACCCTAACCCTAACCCTAAACCGAACCCTAACCCTAACCCTAACCTACCTAATTAACCATAACCCTGACCCTGACCCTAACCCTCACGCAAACCCAATTAACCCCCAATTAACCCGGAACTAACCCTAACCCTGAAATCAACAATAACACAAAAACTAAGAATAATTAATAGTTCAAAATGGAAATTAACTCACCTCACTTGTAGTTTTGCCGACGGATGGAGCTCGATGAGGTGGAGGAGGCCGGGGATGGAGCTCGACGACGTGGTGGCGGCAAAGTGGTGACGAGCTTGAAATTTTAGCGAGACTGTGGCGAGACTAAGGTGGAGGAGCTCGACAAGGTGGTAGCGAAAACTGAGGTGACGATGACGACGGGAAGATTTGGCGACGAGAAGTGGGTCCGGCGGATGACGAGACTGAGGTGACGACGCGCGGAGAAGTTGGTGGGAAAAATTAGGGTATGGGCTTTATTTTTTTTATAAATAACCCTTAGTTGTCCCTACGGATTAATCCGTAGGGACTTTTTTTGCAGCTCTGTAGTGTCAAATAAAAGATTACATTTTAATATTTTTAAATTAATCCGTAGGGCACCGTAGGGGCAACCGGATAGCCCTACGGATTAATCCGTAGGGGCAATAAAAAGTTGCCCCTACTGATTCCTGTAGCTGTAGGGACAAGCCTTTATTGTAGTGGTGTTGTCACCCCTCGTATTCTGTATTTTGGGAAGCGGGACATGATAAAACTCAAGTATACTAGACCCATATTATATTAATTGGTCTAGGTTGGGTTCGAGTCCGATCCAACCCATTAACAATCCCACTGTAGGCCTCTAGGACTTAGTTGGGATGGGACTCATCTCCGGGGCTCAATTATGCGGCGGTCATCGTGACCTTGTTTTCCTATTGGGTTTATTAAGGAGCAATCTTAAAACCGGCATATATTTGATTTTATGCTAAATGACATTAGAGCATCCTTAATGACCTTAACTACTATATTAATTTCTCATTTATTACAGTAAGAGCTTCCTTAAGCTATGGTGTTTATGTGCATTGTTTAGTTACAAGAAATCCTTCAAAACCTAATGTTAGAAGGCAGTTGGTTAAAATAACATTCATAGTTAAGGACAATTTAGTGAGATCTAGGTTGGACCAAACAGGTTTCTGACCAGCTTTACAAGTTTGCAAAAAATAATAGGCTAATTAACCATTTTGGAAAGTTATTAATAAAGTTTTAAATGAAGCGATACAAAAAACCCTGGACACAAATTATAAAACACAATAATGTGTAAAATGATATCAAGAATCACGTCTCACTGTTTAACCATCGATGGGGCCTTCAAGTCCTCCATGTGATCATGCACGCCTAGCCGAAACACTATCAAACTTTGTGAACGCCTTCATGATTGTTGTCGTCGGTCTTTTCTTAAAGTCTATTAATGGCAGACATATATACCATCTGGGTTTAGCTCAGCTGATGCCAATTTTCTCTGCAATGTGAGAGGTCGCATCCCACGGCCAATCATCTGAAAAATAAGATAAATATACATAGTAGACATTTATTTCTCCGAACTAACGCATGGATTATATTATGTATTATTTAAGGCTAAATTTCAACTTGCAACCATGAACTATATGCATTATCCCCAAATGATACCATGAACTTTCAAAATGATGGATTGATACCATGAATTTCCAAAAACTTTTAAAAAAACATGAGGAAAATTACCTAAATAACCCTCCTTTTTTGCGAATATAGTCTTTCTTATTATATGAGGTGTATTTTTGTAATTTTGTAATTTTACTCAGGCTTTTTTTTTATACTTTTAAAAGTTTATAGTATCAATCCATCATTTTGAAAGTTAATGGAATTATTTGGGAAAAGTGCATATAGTTCATAGTAGTAAGTTGAAATTTAGCCCTTTTTAATGTGCATACACATGCTAAAAATATATAGTTCAATTGCTCAAGTCGACGGTGCCAAAAAAAACCATTTTGGGCAAGTTCGTTGGCTATAATTTTCACAAAGTTCTATTAATTCCTCTATTAGTACAATTTATGTTTAACTTTATAGATTTTACTATATATATTTTACTCTATTGTTTTTGTTGGTATAAAAAGATGAGTAAATTGGAAAAGCAAGAGACTGAGCTTTCAAATGCGGAGTAAATTGGTAATTTAACAACAATTATTTCACAGTGATATCTAATTATGGAATAAATCAAAGTTGGCAACTTGCGAGGATCATGGTATCAATCAATTAGAAATAATTGCTACTGGGGCCCACATAATGTGCAGACCCAAAACAGAATTCTAAGGTACAAATGATTGCTTGTCTTCTCAAATAGGACAATCGGTCCCCACTCTCCAATCAATTGATGACACGACAGCCACACCACATGTCACCTTGTAGTCACATGATTGGCCGTGGATGCAAGCAATCCGCCCCCAAAATTCCATCCAATTTATTGTAATCGTATTAGTTAATATATTGGTTAATCAATATTAATATTAATGCTTTATCACACTGTCTTTGATGAGGGATTCATAGACTATACATATCGGAGTCATGTATGGTTGATATTTTTCTTCTCTCTTTCTATCACATTTCTATTTATCCATATCCATTTAGTTACTTTTTCCCTTTGAAATTTATAATAGGATTTTTTTATGGAAATTTTTTTCTCGTTCATAGACGTTGATAAGATCCTTCCATTTAGCAGCACCTTAGGATGGCATAGCCTTAACATTAATGGCCAAAAATGAGTGGCTTTGTTGCGGAATTCAGAATTACCCAACTTGAGTTATGAGTGCGATTGATTTTTTTTTTCTCTGTAAGTAAAAACAAAAAACGACTCAAATCATAGTTTAATTCATGAGTTTATTGATCTATTTACCATTAGATACAGAAATATTAGAATAATTTTTTCTCGAGCCATATGAGGGACGATTGAAAAGCTCAGTCTCTTGCTTTTCCGGTCATCAACTTGAAAGCCTAGGTAGAGTCATCCGGGTTTGGTAGTTTAATAATTCCAAACTTTTTCCTTACTTTTTCTCAAACAAACAGGCCCTAGGAATTGAATATTTGGAATAGGAATTTGTAAAGAAATCAAAAGCAATGTATGGTGTGCATGGGTTTGTGTCAATCATTCAATAACACTAATAAACGGTTGATTGTTCGGTGTTTTCCAGCAGATCTAACTATCACAGCTGAAACTATATATCTTTTAATAGGGTTATTATAACAAGTTTCATAACTTAAATAACTATTAGTTGCAACTACATGCATAACCATTCATAGTTTTGATTTCTGTTTCTAGTTACAACCGTTAAGATATACATATCTTATGTACTCCATCCGTTCCTTTTTAAATGTCCAGTTTTGGTTGTGCGCTCCTTTTAAGAAAACTTTTGAAAAACTACTATATCATTTAAACTTATGATATCTTTAATGCTAAATCACTATATTAATCTCATGGGTATTTTTCCGAAATAGGGTATTTTTATATTAAATTTATTAGAGTAGGGTAGAAAAATTTTAAATTATGAGAATATGGCACTTTGGTATAGGACCCCACCCCCTGTAGGAGAGGGCGGGTTGTAGGAACCCGCTCCCTACCCTATATAGGGGAGGGCGGGTTCCTAGAACCCTCCCTCCCCTATAATGGGAAGAGGGCGGAATCCGTCCCATTTTTTTAAAAAAAAAATTAAATAAAAAACAGTTTAATAACGAAATGAATTAAATATCCAATAAAAGAATAAAAATTGTATAATATTATTGTTGTTTAAATATGAATCTGGTATACACTCTAATAATAAAATGAATCCTTCAAATTTATAATACAAAAAAATCATATCTGTTTGAAAAATGTAAATTGTACAAGTTTCTTTACAAGCGCTAACCGATTTTCTTCCGGTGCACTTGTCACGATCTCGAAGGTCCCGTCCCTGTTGACTGTTCTGCACATCTGGTTCTATAATGACCTGGTTGTTTGCATAGGCTACATCTGGCGTGCCTTTGCCGAGGATCGGCATCCATTGTCATTCGATCTCGACGCACCTTAGGTCTTCCGGGCCCTATATTTTTTTCCGGCGGTAATACAATCGGTGTTTGTATGTTCCCAGTATAATAGTGCCAATAGCGACTGTCTGGTATAGGATAAAATTTTGGATCGTATGCGCCTTGGTAATTGGAAACTGTATTGTAATGGGAAGCAAAATTGTAATGTGAGTTATGCATGATGCCTGCAGCAGCAATTTCGTGGGAACAAGGTAAATGTTGTTGCTGGAAAACACCGCATGTGCACGAAGAGAGCCCTTCATATCTAAAATTTACGGTATATTGATTCCCATTACTCCCCGTAACTTGAAACTCCGCCGTGTCAAACCTTTCAGATCTGTAGTATTGTGCTCTGCGCTCTCTTTTCCGGAATATATGTTCGTAATACGCGGTGAGTGGAGTCTCCATCACCAAGGACTTTTCTCTTCTATGCATAAAGCAAATATTCACTCGGTAAAAGGTTCGAACAATTAACCCATGTATCGATAAGTCTCTAACACCTTTAAGGACCCCGTTGAAGCTTTCAGACATATTAGTGGTCATTAGTAGATATCTGCATCCATTATCATGTGCTTGTGACCACATGCGTACTGGATACTCATCTAACCACGCTTTCGCGGCTTGACTCATCTCTCCAATTTTTGTCATATACATGTCATGAACATTAGGGTCAGACGCTTCACCGGCTTTGTACATAAGCTTATGTAGATCTGAATTTTTAAATTTTCTATAAAAATTTTGCCTGAAGTGCCGCAGGCAAAACCTATGTGAGGTCGTCGGAAATACAGCTCTCATTGCAGCTAGTATTCCTAGATGTCTATCAGATATAATGCATAAATCTGTTTTATCAATAACAGATGGGATACTTTTGAGTTGACGGAAAAATCATATCCAGGATGATGTATTTTCACCCTCGACAATAGAAAATCCCAACGGAAATATACCGTTATTAGTATCAACACCTGTAGCAATTAACATGCAACCTCTGTACTTATCTTATAGATACGTCCCATCCACGCACAATACCGGCCGACAGTGTGTGAAACCAGCCGCACAAGGAGTGAAGCACCAGAAAATTCTTTGAAACCGGACACAGCCATCGACATCTGTTTCTGTGGTTTTTAACCGGTATACGGACCCCGGATTTGATACTTTCATGGCTTCCATAAAAGGGACTAGTGAGTTGTACGAGCTTTCCCAATCTTGCATAAATCCTTTCTACGAGCATCCCATACCTTCACATACGAAATCTGAATTTTGTGCTCTCCGCTAACGTAGAGTCGTATCTCTCGGGGAGTCATCGCCACATCTGTACGGATTAGTGGCATGATTAGTGAGCAAATGTAAAATGAAGTGCAATTCCTGTGATCTTTTAACATAATAGAATTGATGCAAATATGTTCTTGGTTGTATTTCGTGACTTTCCAAGCTTTGGCTCTTTTGGAACAACATGCATGCAATCTCCACTTACATTCAGGAGCTTTCGTACATACCATGGTATAGTACGTATTATTTGACTCTTGGGTGTTAAATATAACGTTTTTTTGAATAGCCCAAAACTTCAGCTTACAAATAAGATCCTCTTTTTCTTGAAACATATCCCCAACAGTGATGCAATCTTCGCTTGCTACTGTCGCTTCCAAATAGGATTCCGTATTTACTTCTGCCATGGCTAAGTTTACCCAACTTTAATCTTTCAGGGGATCGAGGCCAGGATCTTCTAGTTCGACAAAATTATTATTCACAGCCATATCATCAAACAATGCTACTTCATTCAATCCAGCGGCATATTCCACGCTATCCTCCCCTTGATGACCTTCACCAGTTTCATCATCATCACTGCCACACATACCAATATCATCCGTAGCAACATAAGGCTCGGGTGCAATATATGATGGTTGGGGTCAGTGTAATGTGGATGGCTCGGGGTGAAAAGACCGGAAAGATGTGGATGGACATGCTTGGAATGCGCTACTTGGATCGTGTTGGAATGATACAGAGGTATGGGAAAATCTGCGTTTAATATATAAATTGTTTTTATATAATTATTCCTTAATATTTTCGTATTACGAAGAATATAAACATAATCACCACTTGTTTCAGATTTATTTACCTTTGGAAGGTTGTATTTGGTAATCCTTGTTGTTCTTCAGGGGTGCATGTAACTGCAACAGTCGATTGGGAAAACCTGTATTCAATATATAAAATATATTAATTTTTTGGTATTACAAAAGGTGGATTTATAAAATATTTATGCTTGAGTTTGAAGGTTTGAATAATGTTGTGTATAGTAATATCCACCGAGACTGACGGTATCATCGTTAACCATGTGACCGTACTCCCAGGAACTATCTCCAGTATTACCATCAAAATTACCCGTTGGAGCGACATCTGATACTTCCAATTGTTCCTTCTGAACCAAAAGTTTAAAAGAATTCTGGGTGTTTGCCAGACCGAAGTCTATCATCGAAGATATTGATGCATCGTCTAAAATTTCAACCAATGCATTTCCACTAAACATGGGCCATATACAACTTAACTTAAGCTTAATTTCACGGGGATCATATTTCGTGATTTTAAACACTTTATTCTCGATTTTATTATAAGTCGTTGATGGTTCTAATCGCATGATTCTTGCGGACCCGCCCATATACTCGAGACCTTGTGCACTTGTGATAATCCGGCCATCGTATTTACATACAACAAATAAGCTTAAATTCGTCATAATCTGCATCAAACAATATCAAGCCAACAATAAAAAAAGCGTTAACAACTTATATAATGCTTATATTCAAGACTTGTTAAAGGTATTTCTAGGCTAATGATCAATTAGAAGACTTGTTCATGGGATTTTTAGGTTTTCAGGTCTGTTTTAACGAGTTAATACCGTATTTTGAGTTGTGATTTATGCTAAGCGTCGTAACTAGGATATGTTTAATTACAAGACTTGTTAAGGGTATTTTTAGGTTAGCTTGTGTTAGGATGATGTTTTCCGGTTCCTTATAGACCCAATCTTGACTTTGACGCTAGGTAATAGGCAACCACACGGATTAGGGAACATAAAATACGGTATTTGTGGTTTTAAACTAAATCCGTATTCCATGTCCCTTATCCTTCCGTTGATGTCCATTGACTTTAGCCTTCGGCAAACCACTTGCAATCCGGTCATGATTAGGATGTCTAACGGAGCGGAATTGCAAGTGGTTTGCTCGGAGTTTCAATTTCAAGGTTAAGATTTTTAAGGCTTTAGCAAAACATTTCCTAATGCGAACTAACCGTATTATACCTTTAACAAGTAAAGCGAATATCTTCAAGGGTTCTCTAGCCCGGTGCAATGTGAAATCCAAATACCAAATTTTAAGGTTAAGAGCTTGCAAGATTAAAGTAGAGCAAAAATTTAACAAGTTCAAGTATGTAAAGAGCAAGACATGGTAATAGTATCCGAACTTTTTACTGAATTTCAAATGAGTTACAAGTATTCTTGAAGTCAGGAACCTAACCCTTAAGCTGGCAAGTTCAATGAAGAAGTTGCAATGTCAAGACAAAAGGGTAAGAGCTCAAGAAATTAAAGAGTTCTAAACAAAACTTGAGAAAACATCCACTTAACTAGTTTAACTCCTCTTGGACTTGGAAATTTTTAGAGAATTTTTACTATAGATTTCAGAATAAGGGTACTTGGAGAGGAATGGAGAGTTGCTGGAAAGGAGAGAGAGCTGCATTTATAGGAACACGTCGGCATCAAATTTGGTACTATGTTATTTGCACAGTTCACATGGACGCCTTATACAACATATCGTCTGTATGGATTACCCGGCATTTGTATCGAAAGAGAGTCGGTTTGGCGGGCTCGATGCCCACTCCTCTGCATTAATATCGCTCTCATGCACCTACCGGACCGGGTGTTGCGACAGTTCAGTAGATTGCAACATATTCATGTCCCACCACATGTGTCTATGACAATAGAGAGAGACATGCGAGGAGGAAAGGCGGAGCGTGATTGGAGGGAGCATCATCATCAATATTTGCTCAGATGGGAGAATATGCAGCGTAATATTGCCTTATAGCAAATAGGTGACCAAACAACCACCGACGCTACCGAAGCATATCTACAGTGGTATAAGTGTGTCACCATAAGATATCTTTCTGCTCCCCCTAACGACTTCCCAAACATCCAGCGGTATGAGCCTAGAGGCCACGTGTAACGAGAAATGGTAAGTTAAATTCTTTAAATTATATTACTTTTTAACATCCGGCGGTATGGGTCAATACTTATTTCTTATTTCTAATGTAACGACAGACTCGTGGGTTGCATCATATACAATCAATGATGCAGGATCCATATTCGACTGATGCTGGTCCGGATACTCAGGCTTTATTTTCAAATGTAGACTCATATATTGGTGGTATATTCAGTTCATATAATATGCTTCCATATTCATCACCGGCACCAGAGCAGCAGCATGAGCCGGCACTGGAGCAACAGCATGAACCGGCACCAGAGCCGCAGCATGAGCCAGCACCAGAGCCGCATCATCAGGGAGATCCAGAGCAGCATGATCGGTGGTTTGGATCACCATACTGTCAGCAGCAACCCTCGCATACCGGACAAGCGCAACAACCGGAGGAACAACAGTTTTGGGGGACTGGTTTTGCACAACAACAGCAGCCTTGGTGGTCAGGTTTTGCACAACAGCCGTCTTGGGGGTCAGGTTTTGCGCAATAACAGCAATCTTAGGGGTCAGGATTTGCGCAGCCATGGGGCCCAGGTTTTGTGCAACAGCAGCCGCAAAAAACCGGGACAGGTTCTTCGCAACAACTGCCCAGTTGGGAGATGTATTTTTCGTCCTAAATACAGTTGTTGAGAGGCAGCACATATCCGACACCTGTCCCGCATTCAGGATTTGCGGAACAACAGCCTGTCCAAGACGCTGCTGAAGCCGAAGCTGAAACCGAAGCTGAAGCCAAAGCAGAAGAGCAAACGCCGCAGCCGCCGCCATATACCCAAGAAACGGGAGGGTCCTCTAGTCATCCCAAGAGGCATAGGCTTATGTCAAGCCTCCTCGGATTAGGAAAGGGAAAGGGAAAGCGATAGTTATATGCCTTTACAAACAGATATGATTTTTTTGTATTATAAATTTGACGGATTCATTTTGTTATTATAGTGTATACCAGATTCATATATAAACAACACTAATATTATACAATTTTTAGTATTTTATTTGATATTTTAATTTATTATTGTAATACACAGTTCTTTTGGTACTCATATATCCGTATTTCAATAAAATATTTTGTCTATATTCATTTTCCAATTATTTTCCCATATTTTTCTAACTTTCCCTGACTCAATTATTATTCCTAATTCTCTGAAACCCTAATCCTACCCAGGCCCAGCCCACTCCCCATATCCTTCTTTTCTTTTTAATTACTTCTGAAATCCCAAATGAAGATATCATCAATTAATTTCCCATTAACACCTCTTTAATTCTCTCTTAATTTCCTTTAGTTTCTTTAATCCTTTCTCCCATATCCTTACCCTCTCTCTCTATTCTTTAAATTTTATTTACTTAAAATTTCCACGTTTTCTCTCATTCTCTCTCACACGTCTCTCTCTCTCTCCCCCTCTCTCACACACGTCTCTCTCTCTCTCTCACACACGTTCCTCTCTCTTTCTCCCATTCTCCTTCCTTTCCCGCTCCCTCTCTCAAACCCACACCCACGCCCGTGCTTGCCTCGCTATTGCCGCCTCCATGCTCGTCGTCATCTCCTCCCCTCCTCTACACCCTCGCCCCCACCTTTGCCTCCACTCCCCTTCATCACCAAACCACCTGACACCGACAAGCTCCCCACTGCCCCTGAACCGTCTTGTCGACCCGAGCACCACTGTTATCACCTTCCACCATCGACCACCACCGACCACCACCATATCCCATCATGACTCCACCCCTCTCCTCCTCCTCAAAACCGCGGCCATCTCCTTCCATGAGCACCCTCACCTGCGCACCCCTCGCCGGGCTTCTCACCTCGTCGGAGCCATCTCTGCACCGTCGCTGCCCCCGAGCTCCTCGATCCCTTCTCGACTCCACCTTCCACCATCGCCACGAGCCAAATCCAACGAGCCGTGCCCACCTCCACGCCTCCCACCTCCAGCGGTGCCTCACTCAATCGTGGCTCCCTCTACTTGAGTTTCCCCCACCACCGTGACCACCTTAGCCACCGCCCAACACCCCATAGCATCCTCATCTTCGCCTCTACCCTCACCATTGCCGGCCCCACCAACCTCTGACCTCCGGCCTTCTCCATCGACTCAACACATACCTCACCAACTGACTCCACCGCGAGCACCTCTCGCTACCGCGACCTCCTTCTTCCACTGTGAACTCCTTCATCTCCGACGTGAGGCCCCGACAACCAACTGTAAACCCACCCGAACTCCTCACACACCCCCTGCCGCCGGCTGCCACCTCCTCTCGACGACGACGAAGCCGCCTAGGTTCCCCCAACCACCTCCATCAACGGGCCTGTCTCCAGCCCAAAGCCGACCCATCACCGGCCACCCGGGCCCTCTGCACCGTCGTCCATCGCCTGAGATCGTTTCCGTCATCCGAAGCTGCACCGTCTCCATCTCCGAGCCAAGCTCCACCGCATCGAGTCCCGCGACACAAGCCTAAGCCTAGCCAATCCTCATCGTGATCTTGTTGCGCCGTTGCCGTTGCCACTGCCGCACCGTCGTCGACACGTCGCTAGGCAAGTATAATGCTTGCTTCATACTAATATTACTTATTCTATTCGGTTACCGAATAAATTCCGCATATACTTTTCGCGCGAATCAATATAATGCAAGTGCTCGATGCAAAACCCGAATGGAAAACCCCCGTTAAATTGACGAAAACTGATCACATAGGATGTCCCGAGTAATAACGAACGTCGTGTTACGATTTGGCTGGAAAATACGGTCTTTATTGACATGATAGGCCTTTCCCTTTTAGACCCGTAAAACTGAAATCTTCCCGTACCGGAAACTCGTAAAAATCACAGTTAATTGATTACAAATCGGAATGTTGCGTTCGAGGGATCATATAGAATACGACTCGACGATCTAGAACCACATAAGAGTTTTAATCTATTTCTATGCTAAAAAGGTGACGGAAACTGGTTCGGAGTGCCGGAGCAGCTCTGGCTGTCGAGTCTCGGTTTGTAATGCTTTTACTCTACTGTATGAAAATGTTATAATGCGGAATCCTATACCATAGAGAAGATAAATCTTTTAGCTAACCATTGAAAGTAGTTTCACTCATTTTTACTGTCGGTTATTATTTAAATTATATTTTAAATCAACAGAACCTATGGCTGTCCCAAACCGGGACAGAACGTTTACCCCTGTATTGTACAATGCATAATTTACAGTACGCCATAGATATTACTGATCTTCCAATTGCGTTGCAAACCTAACTGATAACTCTAAATATTGTTCAACTATAGCGTCATCTAATTTTGATCCCAACTAGGAGTAAAATGTGTTACGAAACGGACTTCCAATTCTGAAACTGGATTTCCAGCAGTGAACACTTAAAATGAAATGGCCACAACTGGCAAACCTGAAACCCGATTGACGCGAAACCAATTTTGACGGATAGATAATTAAACATAATACTTACCCCTTTGACATTGTTTCTCTTAATTCTGCATGTATGATTTTTAGTAAATTATGCAAGTGGGAGGACACTGGTTGATGATATTTTATTCATATCGTAATTATTGCATTCTCATCATATCATGTAGATGTCATATGCATTGGTAACCTAGTGATCGTGTACATTACCCAGTGATAGATATTAGTGTTTGGATTGTGGCAAGTACTTTGGTGTTAAAGCGTGAATGAATAAGTGAAAGTGACACGTACTTGTACACAATCCGCGGACCCGGTTGATTTATTGCATTGTCGATGCCTGTAGGACATATATAAGTGTAACCATAACTGGAATGGGACGGTTATGGAGCACTTATATTAGTGTCTTAGGTAAGGCACCAAACACTGTCCATTTATCTTGGGTACCAGTTGAGACATGCTTGATGGAGATCCTGTCTCCAGTTCTCGCGTAGACTTGTCATGGACCGACTGGTATTTCAGTTTATGGCTGGTGTTTGATGTAGACCACAGGGTGTGGGGTAGTTTGAGTGTGAATTCAACGGAATCTCGGGAGTCCCACTGCCGGCATATACAGCGATTCTGGGAGTTATATGGGTGATATTACTGACTATTAGCGACTCGGGCCCGTGTTCCCTTGCCCCTGGGGCCTTACCCTTGGGTGGGGGATACTCACGAGTGGTTGACTCTCACACTTGGACTGACGATAGCTTTAGCGACCTGGACAGTGAGACTTAGAGACTGATAGGTTTAGTGACATGCATTGATTACTGACTGATACACCTGTATTACTGTTTACCCGCTTTACTGTTTACCTGTACTGGCTCCTTCATGCTCATATCATCACTCCATGCTTACTGCTTCATATTCATCATTATTACACTTGTTACATATGTATTTCTATTTATTGCTATTGTGTCGCTCTGACGACCTGAGTATGCATGCTCAGAGTGAGAAGTGGATTTAGCTCGGACCAGGACCTGACGTACCCCGAGGACATTGCGGATATCTAGATCAGCGACTCAGCGCTATACCTCCTTGATCTCTATCTGGTTAGTTTTTGTATCAGTTTTGATTTAGTGACTGCATTTCTCATTACCTGTGTATTGATTACTGATTACCACGTAAAGCTAGAAGCCGAAGTGTGACTACGGCAGGATGTTTCCTCGACCGTAGGAGCATGGCTGGGCGTGACATGGTTTTGTTGGTATCAGAGACAGGTTTTGCTATGATTGGGATTGCAGTTTCCGTGTAGGGCTTGACAATCTAAGCCATTTTTTGGTCTAGATTGTGATTTGTTATCCTTGATCTTGATTCACATAGTGTGTTCTGCTACATATTTTGATCCATCCGCTAGAGTTTTGGGTGACTTAGTAGAGTTATGTGATTGTAATTATGAACTGTAGCATGGTTACAATACTGTACTCTGCTTGAGTGATTTGGAGTTCTACATTTGATTTCGACTCATTTGAGTTTCACCTCACCCGATATTCTTGTTTTGTTGTCTATTCGATATCATATTCTGATTCGTATTCCTTGTACCTTATATCGTCCTCAAATTTGTTGTTTCAGGACCATGGCTTCCAATGACTCTTCTTTCAACTCTACTCCCCAGAGTCAGACCGTCGAGATTTTGAATGTACTGCAAGGCTTGAAGGAAGCCTAGGAGCGAACGAACGACCTTTTAGCTGAAGGACTAAGAATGCAAATGGCTCAAGCACCAGCGGAAGCCTCCAATCGTAAGGGAACCCCTTTTAAACAAGGAAAAGATATGAAGATGAAGCTCCCATTTGTTCCTCAGCAACGGAAGCAGCGGAGAGCTCAATGCTGTGGATACTGTAAGAGACCAGGACACCTTCGGAAAGACTGTCGCAGGGCTAAGGGGGCAATGCCTGATTTGTGGATCCAACGAATATCTTGTCAATGGTTTCCCTAGAAGGAAGGAGCTGCAAGGAGGAGATTCGTTCACACTCTCCACTACTGCTAAGTGACTTGGTTATTTCATAGTTTGAGCTTCGAGGATAGTACGGACCCAGCGCGGAATTCCACTCGCTTGACGAGAATGTGGCGGTCTAGATATCAACGAAGAATTATCACCTTTTCTGCCTTCAATAAAAAATATTGTCACTCTTTAGTAAATGTTTCCTTTCGTCTAAAATCTTGTATCCATTGAACTTTTTAGTTTGAATGCAATAAAATTTTGAGTTGTGATGTATGTATCGTCCTCTTGCCACTCATTATCCTTATACTGCTTACTACATAATTATTCTAAATTTTGATTTTCAGTCCTTACCTACTGTATATTTTTCTTGTGCTCCATATCCTTGGTTATTCTCTTGGTGTGTTCCACTGTCTGATCATGACTCTTTCTTTCAGGCCATGGCCAATCCTGGAGCAGCGCCGCCTATCGATGAGGACACTCGGTCCTGCGTTTCCTTAGACTGCATGCTGGTGAATTCAGATAACGAGATCAATGGCCCCCAGATTATTTTGGGCAACAGTGATTCCGAGGACGAGAGAGTCGCAGCCCCAGAAGTCGACATGATCAGCGACTCTGACAACGAAGAAGAGGACCCCGAAGAGGACCTGATAGAGGAAGACCCGATAGAAGAAAATCCAGGAGAGGAAG
This sequence comes from Agapanthus africanus, assembly GCA_030015575.1. NCBI lineage: Eukaryota > Viridiplantae > Streptophyta > Magnoliopsida > Asparagales > Amaryllidaceae > Agapanthus > Agapanthus africanus. The sequence goes on along the minus strand of CM057340.1, from coordinate 792,700,934 downwards.
ACCTTGAGGAGAATCCAGTAGAAGAAAATCCCGTGGAAAAAGATCCAGAAGAGGTGAATCACGTGGAAGCATACCACGATGAAGAAGCTCCAGCCGAGGAAGAAGGACTAAGAGAAGAAGACCCTGTGGCAGAAGAACCTCTAGTGGCAATCCCTGCGAGGCGCTATGGAAATGGACGCCACTATCTTAGCGCGCGAGCTTACCGTAATCTGCTGAACTTCCATAACCGCGACTGACGTGATTTATCTTTTATTTCCTCTGGCCAAATAAATTTATGTATAGTTTAGGGCCACCTTTTTTCTTTCGAGAATGCCTTGTTTGAAATTTTCTGGAATAATAATAAAGTTCCTGAGTTCGCTAATCTTTTGAATATTGATTCGCATAATGCATTGAGTGTTTTTCCCTCCCCAATAAATTTCTTTCCCTTCTGAGATTCATTATTCTTCACCCTTGCACCTTGTGCTGATCTGACCCCAGCCTCTTCAACATTCAGATTTAAGTACCGCATTCCAACCTTTTGAATGGACCATACTCCATTATAATCCCTACCTTGACTAGCCTTTATACATTAGTAGTACTTTCTTTTATTACTATAATTACATTCAGTGGCGTCTTTATTCGAAATTTAGTTTTCATTATTTTGTGTTTATCGAAGAATTGTGTGTTATTAACTACTTCCGTTTTACTTATCCTAAACGCTTTACCGTTCTTCACATTTTCAATGGCGCAAACATATGTCACACGTACTATTTTGTTTTATTATCTATCGTTTCTCCATATGGGTTTTCTCAAGTTATTTTAAATTGTTGGATCAATATATTCATTCTAAAATACTTTGGCCTATCGGCAAATCCTTCACTATTATTTGTTATTGCTATTTTATTTTCTGGTATTGTGCATATAGTTTATCATTATAGATGGTCCTGTCTTGTGCTTATTTAGGCATATTCTTTTAGTTGCGTTATTTCTTATACTTGTATAAACCTTGGATTTTCTGCTAGCTGCTCTTGTGTGAATTGCTATATAATAGTATTTGATTTTGTGGCTTTTCGCATATCATTTTATAACTTATTGTTTATTTTAATTTCGAGGACGAAATTTTTGTAAGGGTGGTATGATTTAATACCCAGTTCTTTTGGTACTCATATATCCGTATTTCAATAAAATATTTTGCCTATATTCATTTTCCAATTATTTTCCCATATTTTTCTAACTTTCCCTAACACAATTATTATTCCTAATTCTCTGAAACCCTAATCCTACCCAGGCCCAGCCCACTCCTCATACCCTTCTTTTCTTTTTAATTACTTCTCAAATCCCAAATGAAGATATCATCAATTAATTTCCCATTAACACCTCTTTAATTCTCTCTTAATTTCCTTTAGTTTCTTTAATCCTTTCTTCCATTTCCTTACCCTCTTTCTCTCTTCTTTAAATTTTATTTAATTAAAATTTCCACGTTTTCTCTCGTTCTCTCTCACACGTCTCTCTCTCTCTCTCTCCATCTCTCACACGCGTCTCTCTCTCTCTCTCTCTCTCTCACATGTTCCTCTCTCTTTCTCCCATTCTCCTTCCTTTCCTGGTTCCTCTCTTAAACCCACGCCCACGCTTGCCTCGCTATTGCCGCCTCCACGCTCGTCCTTATCGCCTTCCCTCTTCTACACCCTTGCCCCCACCTTCGCCTCCACTCCCCTTCATCACCAAACCACTTGACGCCGACGAGCTCCCCACTGCCCCTGAACCGCCTTGTCGACCTGAGCACCATTGTCATCACCTTCCACCATCGACCACCACCGACCACCACACTAACCCATCGCGACTCCATCCCTCGCGTCCTCCTCAAAACCACGGCCATCTCCTTCTACAAGCACGCTCGCCAGCGCACCCCTCGCCGGGATCCTCACCTCATCGGAGCTATCTCTGCACCGTCGCTGCCCCCGAGCTCCTTGATCCCCTCTCGACTCCACCTTCCACCATTGCCACGAGCCGTGCCCACCTCCACGCCTCCCACCTCCAGTGGTGCCTCACTCAACCGTGGCTCCCTTTACTCGAGTTTCCCCCTCCACCGCGACCACCTTAGCCATCGCCCAACACCCCACTGCATCCTCATCTTCGCCTCCACCCTCACCATTGCCGGCCCCATCGATCTCTGACCTCCGGCCTTCTCCATCGACTCAATACATACCCCACCAACTGACTCCACCGCGAGCACCTCTCGCTACCACGACCTCCTTCCTCCACTGTGAACTCCTTCATCTCCGACGTGAGGTCCCGACAACCAACTGTAAACCCACCCGAGCTCCTGACACACCCCCTGCCGCCGGCTGCCACCTCCCCTCGACGACGACGAAGCCGCCTAGGTTCCCCCAACCACCTCCATCAACGGGCCTGTCTCCAGCCCAAAGCCGACCCATCATCGGCCACCCGGGCCCTCTGCGCCATCGTCCATCACCTGAGATCGTTGCCGTCGTCCGAAGCTGCACCGTCTCCATCTCCGAGCCAAGCTCCACCGTGTCGAGCCCCGCGACACAAGCCTAAGCCTAACCAAGCCTCATCGTGGTCTTGTTGCGCCGTTTCTATTGCCGCACCGTCGTCGACACATTTTCAGGCAAGTATAATGCTTGCTTCATGCTAATATTACTTATTCGATTCAGTTACCGAATAAATTCTGCATATACTTTTCGCGCGAATCAGTATAATGAACGTGTTCGACGCAAAACCCGAATGGAAAAGCCCCATTAAATTGACGGAAAATTATCACATAGGATGGCCCGGGTAAAAAAGAACTCCGTGTTACGATTTGGCTGGAAAATACGGTCTTTATTGACGTGATAGGCCTTTCCCTTTTAGACCCGTAAAACTGAAATCTTCCCGTACCTGAAACTCGTAAAAATCACAGTTAATTGATTACAAATCATAATGTTGCGTTCGAGGGCTCATATCGAAGCTGACTTGACGAACTAGAACCCCATAAGAGTTTTAATCTGTTTCTATGCTAAAAAGGTGACGAAAACTGGTTCGGAGTGCGGCTCTGGACTACAGTCCGGAGCAGCTATGGCTGTCGAGTCTCGCTTTGTAATGCTTTTACTCTGCTGTATGAAAATGTTATAATATGTAATCCTATACCATAGTGAAGATAAATCTGTTAGCTAACCATTTAAAGTAGTTTCACTCATTTTTACTGTCAGTTATTATTTAAATTATATTTTAAATCAACAGGACCTATGGCTGTCCCAAACCGGGACAGAACGTTTACCCCTGTATTGTACAATGCATAATTTCCAGTACATCATAGATATTAATGATACTCCAATTACGTTACAAACCTAACTAATAACTATAAATATTGTTCAACTATAGCGTCGCCTAATTTTGATCCCAACTGGGAGTAAAATGTGTTACGAAACGGACTTTCAATTCTGAAACTGGATTTCCAGCAGTGAACACTTAAAATGAAATGGCCACAAATGGAAACCCTGAAACCCGATTGACGCGAAACCAATTTTGACGGATAGATAATTAAACATACTGCTTACCCCTTTTACATTATTTCGCTTAATTCTGCATCTATGATTTTTTGTAAATTATGCAAGTGGGAGGACACTGGTTGAAGATATTTTATTCATATCGTAATTATTGCATTCTTATCATATCATGTAGATGTCATATACATTGGTAACCTAGTGATCGTATACATTACCCAGTGATAGATATTAGTGTTTGGATTGTGGCAAGTACGTTGGTGTTAAAGCGTGAATGAATAAGTGAAAGTGACACGTACTTGTACACAATCCGCGGACCCGGTTGATTTATTGCATTGTCGACGCCTGTGGGACATATATAAGTGTAACTATAACTGGAATGGGACGATTATAGAGCATATATATTAGTGCCATAGGTAAGGCACCAAACACTGTCCATTTATCTTGGGTACCAGTTGAGACATGCTTGATAGAGATCCTGTCTCCAGTTCTCGCGTAGACTTGTCATGGACCGACTGGTATTTCAGTTTATGGCTGGTGTTTGATGTAGACCACGTGGTGTGGGGTAGTTTGAGTGTGAGTTCAACGGAATCTCGGGAGTCCCACTGCCGGCATATACAGCGATTCTGGGAGTTATATGGGTGATATTACTGACTATTAGCGACTCGGGCCCGTGTTCCCTTGCCCCTGGGGCCTTACCCTTGGGTGGGGGATACTCACGAGTGGTTGACTCTCACACTTGGACTGACGATAGCTTTAGCGACCTGGACAGTGAGACTTAGAGACTGATAGGTTTAGTGACATGCATTGATTACTGACTGATACACCTGTATTACTGTTTTCCCGCTTTACTGTTTACCTGTACTGGCTCCTTCATGCTCATATCATCACTCCATGCTTACTGCTTCATATTCATCATTATTACACTTGTTACATATGTATTTCTATTTATTGCTATTCTGTTGCTCTGACGACCTGAGTATGCATGCTCAGAGTGAGAAGTGGATTTAGCTCGGACCAGGACCTGACGTACCCCGAGGACATTGCGGATATCTAAATCAGCGACTCACCGCTATACCTCCTTGATATCTATCTGGTTAGTTTTTGTATCAGTTTTGATTTAGTGACTGCATTTCTCATTACCTGTGTATTGATTACTGATTACCACGTAAAGCTAGAAGCCGAAGTATGACTACGGCAGGATGTTTCCTCGACAGTAGGATCATGGCTGGCCTTGTCAACCTCTCATATCCCGTATTTTGGGAAGCGGGGCGTGACAATTATTTAAATTTATTTATTTTTTTAAAAATAGGGCGGGTTCTGGAAACCCGCCCTCTTCACAAAATAGGAGAGGGTTGGTTCTTGGAACCCGCCCTTTCCTATATAGGAGTAGGGGGCGGGTTCTTAGAACCTGCCCTCTAAATATATGGGGTGGGATCGGCACCAAACCGTTCTATTTCCATAAATTAAAATAAAATCATTTTATTTTAATAATTTTAATTCTAAAATACCCTATTTCAAAAAAAAAACCTAATCTCATTTAAAGTTTATCTCATTAAGCGTGCATGCATTTATGTATATCTCATCTTTTTTACCTGTATATCAATATTAATAAGGGTCGGTATAGGGATCAAAAATTTAATTTGTATTGATAATTCAAAAGGTAACATTGATATTGTAAATGGACACTTATAATGAAACAAAATGTGACCAAAATTGAATATTTAAAAGGGAACGCGGGTGTAATTTATATGATTATGTAGACTTTTATATAAAAACTATCAATATTAGACTTTTATTTCTATAGCCAAGTTGTACTTTAGAATATGAAAGTTTCATATTATCATCAAGTATCATATATTGGATTTAACTTGAACATCTTGAATCACTCTCTAATGATGCGTTTGTTGTGTATTCGTGTTGTGTGTGTGTGTTTCGGCTGTCGGGGGTAAGGCTTCTATCCCATTAAGAATGTATAGAGCAGACACCTATTCGTTTGTGCTTTCAACCATTTCGAGTAAATTTCGGCAGCACCTCCCCGCTGTTTTTCGAGTACACTGTAATAGAATAGATAATCATTTCAAAGCTGTGAAACAACGTTGAAATGAACATCTAATCTATCTTTGTACACGGAGAACCAGCGGAAAAGTACCGACGAAATATCTCGAAACGGATGAAAACACAAGTGAATGCAGGTGTTTGCTTTATACATTCCTAACTTGTCCACACGGGACAAATCTATCGGTTATCATACGATTGAATTTTCTCGTCACATAGACTACACGACGGTTGTTAGTGCCGAACTATACCGTCCGATATTTAACAATCTTCGTATAGTTCTATGTCACGACGAATATCGAACGTATGTTAACCGATAGACGGGGACTAAGTGGCGCTTTGAGTTTCATATATGAGTATCGATGAGAATATGAAAGTTTCATATTATCATCGAGTATCATATATTGGTTTTAACTTGAACATCTTGAATCACTCTCTAATGATGCGTATGTTGTGTATTCGTGTTGTATGTGTTTGTTTCGGCTGTCGGGGGTAAGGCTTCTATCCCATTAAGAATGTATAGAGCAGACACCCATTCGCTTGTGCTTTCAACCGTTTCGAGTAAATTTCGGCAGCACCTCCCCGCTGTTCTCCGAGTACACTGTAATAGAATAGATAATCATTTCAAAGCTGTGAAACAACGTTGAAATGAACATGTAATCTATCTTTATACACGGAGAACCAGCGGAAAAGTACCGACGAAATATCTCGAAACGGATGAAAACACAAGTGAATGCAGATGTTTGCTTTATACATTCCTAACTTGTCCACATGGGACAAATCTATCGGTTATCATACGATTGAATCTTCTAGTCACATAGACTACACGACGGTTGTTAGTACCGAGCTATACCGTCCGATATTTAACAATCTTCGTATAGTTCTATATCACGACGAACATCGAACGTATGTTAACCGATAGACGGGGACTAAGTGGTGCTTTGAGTTTCATATATGAGTATCGATGAGAATATGAAAGTTTCATATTATCATTGAGTATCATATATTGGTTTTAACTTGAACATTTAACATGAATAGCTTTTACGTTTAAGTTTCGTTATTAAGGGTTCGAAATTTCAAGTTTAGGGTAAATTTTTCTTGCGTTTACGGTAAAGTTTTACGTTTACGTTATCATCGAGTATCCTACTAAATAAACTAGTGCACCATAAACTTAAATAATCCAAATTAACCTAATTAACCACAATTAACCATAATCGTTACCCTAACACAAATTATCCCTAATTAATCCAACTTAACCCAGTTTACCCTAATTAACCTAATTAACCCTAATCAACCTAAACTTAACCAAATTTACCCAAATTAACCCTAATCAACACCCTAACTCTTTCAAATTATCACTAATTGACCCAAATTAACCCTACCCTCTAATTAACCCTACCCTCTAACCCTAACCCCGACCCTAACCCTAACCCTAACCCTAATTACCCTAATCCTAAGCCCAGCTAATTAACCTTAACCCTAACCCTAACCCCAACCGAACCCCAACCCCAACCCCAACGTAACCCTAACACTAACCTTAACCCTAACCTAAACTGACCCGATGCCTAACCCTAACTCTCACCCCTATCCGAACCTTGAACCCTAGCCCTAACATCATCAAAATTATAAATAAAAGCATTAAATTAGAAGTAAAAATTGGAGATTTACTAACCTGTAGCGGGCGGTGTAGGAGGCCGGTAGTCGACGACGCAATCGGCGACGAGTCAAGCGCGACTAACTTAAACTTTTGTAGCCAACTATATTTTGGAGCAACATTTCTTTTGACAAATCACTCATTTTAGAATATGCCGGTAAATTGAGCTACATGATAATTCAAACCGAACAACTTATTATTAAATATCTTGGCAGAAAGATAATTTATTTTTGGGGTATTTACTAAAAAAACCATCCCGTAGGTGGATCCCTTTAGGGAATATTAATCCCCTTAAAGTATGTACTGTTTGTGAAAAAACACCATGTCGTGATGTGTATTATAAAATGACATTTCTACCACTTTTTTTAACTACTCGAAATTAGAATATTCACCAAAACCCATCATTCGGTTTGATAGTTTTAGTGAAAACCATCACGCGGGATGGTTTTTGACTAACAGTGCATACTTCATGGTAGTTGTAAAACTCGGTTTAGGCCCACCATATACGGGTCCACATCTGAATGCATATGGGATTTTTAATATAGCGGGACACCATCCAAAAGATTCAAGCTATATAGAGGTTTATCTCATCTTATATCTTATACCCATATGCATCCAATAATTTTCCTGATGTGGGACTATATTAACCACATTCACAACACTTGCCCTCACGTGCAATGCACTTAGAAAAGTGGACAAACAAACATCCGAGCTCTGATACCATTTAAAACTCAGTTTGGGTCCACAACATATGGACCCACACATGAATGCACATGGGCTTTTTTAATATAGTAGGACTCCATCCAAAATACTCAAGTCTCATAGAGGTTTATCCCTTCTTATATCTTATATCCATATGCATCCAACAATTTTCCTGATGTGTGACTATTTTAACCACTTTCTTAACACGAGACGGGGCCGAATCCGATGGCGAACTTCCAATGTAAGACTAAATGTAGATTGGGAGACATGGGACTATGTTAACCATATTTTTCGGATTATGATCAAACCGAGTTGTCACAATAATGTGGAACGTGAGAAGGGATAACGACATCCATATCAACAAGTAAACTACGAAACCATTTAAACTCTGCAGCAATATCAGCCATTGCACGGTACTCAGTTTCAGCGCTGGAGCGAAAAATGGTATCTTGGCGCTTGCTGCGCCAGGAAATCAAAAATGTACCCAATAAGACACAGAACCCAGTGGTAGACCGATGAGTATCGGGGTAGTCATTCCATCCAGTATCAGAGTATGCTCGTAAATCAAGATCAGAATCAGAAGGAAACAGCAACGACTGAGTATGAGTGCTATAAAGGTATCGAAGAGCCCGTATGAGAGTTGTATAGTGAACTGATGTAAGGGTGCTCATAAACTGACTGAGAACATGAATAGCATGTACAATATCTGGCCTGGTAACAGAGAGGTAAATAAGTGCACCAATCAACTCATGATACCGAGTGTAACACCCTAATACGGTCATATGATATTTATTGGTATTTTAAAACCTTATTTTATATTTTATTTATTTATTTGGGTTGTGATTGACTCGAATAGTAGAAGTAGTTATTCGACCCGACCCACATGTGTGAAACCCATTATGGTGTTAGATTAATATTTTTGTTAAATATTTATCGGTAAACTAAATCCATGAGAATCTAGTGTAATTGATATCACTAGTATCAAAATTATATGCATATATTTTCTAGTAGCCACACGTTAGAGATAAATTATATTAACTGACATAGGGTTATTTCAGCATCTCATATTTTATACTGATATTTATCATATAATCTAATACCAAATATTTATTAGATTTAGATATTTTTAAATATTTATACCCAATACATTGACTTGAAAACCAAGAATTTTAGGAACATGTCCTGCAACACTATTGTCTTGCCATTCAAATTCTTGAATCTTATCCTTCTCTAAAAACTCTTTTATCTCGACGAGTTGGAAATGACTTTGCATCTCTGCTTGGAATACTCCCGATTCTTTATTTTTTCTCCCCTCTTATTCCTTCGATTATGATACTAGGATTTGGGCAATTTGAATGGGGTTATATGATTGTAATTATATACCGCGGTATATTTATAATGCGGTACTCTATTTGGGTAATCTGGAGTTCTATTTCGATTCATTTTATTGACTTATGTTCGTTGTACTACTTTGTCTTCTCTCGGTATCATCGCTTACGAGTTTATATTTTATCGCGAATTTAAATCCATCAACCGTGTTATATTTTTTCTCTTGTCTCGTAGGAACCAATCCGTTTGCGTTTCGAAGAACAAGAAGAAACACAGGAGAGCATATGATGATTTCAGTAGTTCGATGTTGACCCAGCGGGAGCTAGTATAGATCACTTCAAGGGCGATCAGGTGTAAGATATTTCTTTAAAGAAGTTCAAACAGACACGCCTAAATTTATCAGAGTGGCGCAGCGGAAGTGTGGTGGGCTGATAACCCACAAGTCTTAGAACAAACTTGTAAATTCATGATGAAGGAAACTGTTTGTGTATGCGCCGAAAGGTGAGGTTCGTGAACAGGTTACAGATGAAGCACCGATAGTTGTTCGGGAATTCAAGGAAATCTCGGGTGTATCATTTAAATGAGATGTGGAGTTTGCGATTGATCTTATTCCTGAAGCAGCGTCAATTCGAAAGCTTTTATCCGATATCACCGATGGAACTGGAAGAGATAAAGAGATAGGTTTTCGAATTACTAGAGAAGGCCTGAATTCATAGCAGTGGTTCATCATGGGGAGCTCAAGTTCTTTTAGTCGAGAAGAAAAATGACACGCGGAGAATGTGCATCAACCATCGAAAGTTAAATCGGATGACTATTAAGAACAAATACCCAATTTCTCGCATAGGAGAATTATTCGATCAACTTAGTGGTGCGAAAATATTCTCGAAATTGGATTTGCGATTAGGTTATCACCAAGTTCGAGTGAAAGCAGAAGATATTTACAGAACGGCGTTCAAAATTCGATATGGGCATTACGAGTATTTAGTTATGCCATTTGGAGTTACTAACGCACCGGTGATATTTATGGACTTGATGAACTGGATCTTTTCACCATTTCCAGATCAGTTCATGGTAGTACTCGTTGACGATATTTTGGTCTAATCGAGGAGGAAAGAAGAGCATGAAAAACACTTGAGAATCACACTACAAACGTTGAGACAAGAAAAGTTATATGCTAAGAGAAGCAAGTGCGAGTTTGGCTCGAAGAAGTGAAGTTCTTGGGTCATATTGTATCCGCTGATGGTATTGCAGTTGACCCCAAAAAGATTACAATTGTTTATAATTGGCCAATTCCAATGAATGTAGGGGAGACCAGAAGTTTCCTTGGGCTTACTGGATATTATAGAAGGTTTGTGGAGAACTTCACTCGGATGGCAGAACCTTTGACCAAGTTAGCACGAAAGGAGATACCGTTTGTTTGGACCGAGAAACGTACATCAGTTTTTGAAGCGCTGAAGTAAAGATAAACAACCGCTCATATTTTAACAGTACTAGATGGTTCCGGCGGAGTATTTTTTCACAGTGACGCATCTGGGAAAGGCTTGGGATGTGTTTTGATGCAGCATAGAAAGTTTGTAGTTTATGCATCGAGACGATTGAAAACTCATGAGAAGAACTACCTAACTCACGATTTGGAACTAGCAGTCACTTTTTTTGCGCTATAAATTTGGAGACACTGCTTATTGGGCGAAAAATTCGAAGTTTTCACTGATAAAAAAGCCTAAAGTATATGTTCACACTGAAAGTGCTCAACATGAGGCAGCGTAAATGGTTGGAGCTGATATCTGATTATGATCTTGGTCTAAAATACCATCCAGAGAAGGTTAATGTAGTGCCGGATGTTTTAAGTCGGTTGCCAGCAATACTGATGTTGACTGCACAGAAGGAGATTATAGCATATTTTCAGAGATTCGAGTTGGAGTTTGTACTACTAGATTCTTCGGGACAGTTGATACAGTTGCAAGTACAATCATCATGGATTGATAGTATTAAGGCAGCACAGTTGCACGACCCTAAATTGCAGAAATTTCGATGACAAGTGGAAGCGGGATTTCGAACGGATTTATTGATTCATGAAGATGGTTCTTTAAGATATGAAAGTCATTTGTGTGTACGTAAAAGAGAAGTTCGTGAATAAGTCATGAAGGAGGCTTATAATTCCATATTCGGTACATCCAGGAGGCACGAAAATGTATAGAGATTTACGACAACACTTTTGGTGGGAAGGCATGAAGAGAGAGATTGCTTGTTACGTGTCGATCTGCTTAGTGTATCAGCAAGTTAAGGCTGAATATCAAAGGGTAGCTGGTGTTGCAACTACTTCCGATTTCTCAATGGAAGTGGAAACATATAATCATTGATTTCGTGACAGCCTTACCACGGAGTCCGAAGGGCAATAATGCAGTTTGTCGATCGACTGGGCCAAAGCAGCTCATTTCATACCATTTCCAGTTAGTCAGTTGACGGAGGCTCTAGTAGAGAGATACATGCAGGAGATTGTGACACTACATGGAGTAACAGTGAGTATTATTTCTGATCATGACACCCGGATCCTATCACATTTTTGGAGGAGTTTACAAGAAAGATTGGGAACTCGCTTGAAATTAGTTACGACCTATAATCCTCAGACAGATGGATAATCCGAGAGAACGATCCAAACTCTTGAAGATATGTTGAGAGTTTGCATATTAGACATCAAGGGTTCGTGGGAGGATCATTTGCATTTAGTAGAGTTTTTGTACAATAACAGTTTTCAGGCAACTATACAGATGACTCCATTCGAAACGTTGTACGGTCGTAAGTGTCACTCGCCAGTATGTTGGGACGATATTGGAGAAAAAAGATTGTTGGGACCGAAACTCCTTGTGCAAACTATAGAGAAAGTTAACTTGATTCGTGATTATATGAAAGTGGTACAAGATTGACAGAAAAGTTGGACTGATACTGAAAGAAGACCTTTGGAGTTTGTTGTTAGTGATCTTGTGTTCGTGAAGATATCATAGACTACGAGAGTAATCCGATTTAGGAGTCGAGCCAAGCTTAGTCCTCGATTCGTGTGGCCTTTCGATATCATTGAGCGTGTTAAAGAGATAGCTTATCGATTGTCTTTACCACCATTCTTGGCGGGTGTTCATGACGTGTTTCTTATATCTCAACTTCGTAAGTATGTTCGAGATGAGACGCACGTCCTAAATCACTCGAAACTGACTATAAGAGAGGATTTGACTTTTGAAAAGCAGCCGATGACTATTGTGGACCGATGAGAAAAGGTTCCGAAGAATAAAATAATCTCTTTAGTACTTGTTTCGTGGGAAAATCGTTCGTATGGAGGATCTACCTAGGAACGTGAAAACGAGTTTCGACAAAAATTTTCACACCTCTTTTCTTAGATCCGTATCTTCATTGTTCTTGTCTTTTTCCTGTTTCGTGAATTTCAAGGACGAAATTCTTTTGTAGTTGGGTATAATATAACACCCCAGTACAGTCAAACGATATTTATTGGTATTTTAAAACCTTGGTTTATATTTTATTTATTTATTTAGGTTGTGATTGACTCGAATAGTAGAAGTGGTTATTCGACCCGACCCGCATGTGTGAAACCCATTATAGTGCTAAATTAATATTTTTGTTAAATATTTATCGGTAAACTAAATCCATGAGAATCTAGTGTAATTGATATTTCTAGTATCAAAATTATATACATATATTTTCTGGTAGCCACACGTTAGAGATAAATTATATTAACTGTCATAGGGTTATTTCAGCATCTCATATTTTATACTGTTATTTATCATATAATGTAATACAAAATATTTATTAGATCTAAATATTTTTAAATCTTAAATTTGGGGCTATAAGTTATTTAAATAATATTCTTGCATTATGGTTAAAAAGGTTACGCATATGTATTATTTTCCAAAATATATTTTTGATAAGATTTTGACAGAGACGGATTGTAATTTAATATTATCTATATAAAACTATAAGACACATATAACTTACTATATATATATATATATATATATATATATATATATATATATATATATATATATATTAAAATAAAAATCTCTCTCTCCCTCTTCGTTAACTTTCTCTATCTCTCATATAACTCTTTCTTAGTTCTCCCTTTTCTATTCTCCTTCATCACGGATCCCCCACACCCTCACACTCATCTCGACCTCACCTCTGACCTCGCTTCATCACCTAAGACTTCACCCATCTCCACCGCCACCGCCTCGTCACCATCCTTGTCTCCATCTTCATCTCCTTAAACCCATCATCTAACATCATCTTCTCGCTGTCGTCGTCTCCTGCCCATCGCCTGCATCCATACCCCGAGCAACCCATCACCCTGACTCGACCACCACATCCTTCTCACCTTGTTCTTCTTCCTTTCTCTGCCGACCCAAGACCCCATACCCAAGCACCATCGACGTTGATTCAAAGCAGCCATCGGCTCAAGCACTGCCACCATCGTCATCTTCATCACCCTCGCCATCAATAGAGCAGCCATTGCTGTCGCCTCGTCGTCGCGTTCTTCTTTCTCATCGCCACCTCCTTATCTCGCAACACCCAACAACCTGAGCCTTCACCCATTGTCATCATCATCTCTTCATCTCGAAGACCCCAACCGGGCAGCCACGCCATCGAACCGTGCACCACCCAGATCCCAAGTCGAGCCCTAGCTGAGATCGTGTATCACGTTGAGTTCACGTCTCTGTTTTCGTGATCGTCATTTTCGAGGAAAGTATCCGATACTTGTTTACATGTTGCGACAAGATTTAAACTTGCCCTAATATTTATCTATGATCTAATAATGTATTATCAGTAAATTACCTTACATATATTGCTTTCTGTTTAACTCTAATGATATACTAAGTAATTACTACTATTTATGCTACTTGTATAACAAGAAAATAACATGATTCGAACTTGACTTTAATTAATATTTATTGATGTCATTTTCGTTGTTTGTGCGTGAGTTATACTGTGTAATGTTAATGATATTTTTGTGACAAATAAAGTATCGTCATATCTATAATACAATATATATATATATAATATAATATAAAAAATTAAACAATTTCATAGATATAGTCCGTATTTTATCACTTATTAACACTATCACGTATGTAGTTACAAGTGACAAAGTTATGAGAAGTTACATAATACAGTTTAATTGATACAGTTTAATTTAAAATATTTATATAATCGTAAAACGCTATTACAAATATGGTTAGATTTATATTTAAACAAATAATAGTGAATATATCAATTCCGTTACAGCTAGATAACCGTGACAACTATATTCCTGCTATTTATTATGATTTTTCTGCGCAAGTAAATATTTCTTCTGTTGATACAAAATACCTGACATGTGCGCGAAACGTTATCTTGACATTGCTATAGCTGTATTATTTATACCTGTTATCTGTAATAAGTACCAATACCAACAATATTGACTTGTTATCCTGATTGACTTGATTTGTTGTCTTACTGGACAAGACCTGTACACGATTGTTCTTGTGTTGGTATTGGGTAGACATCCTATTGATACCTGTTCAGTCGAAAATATCGCACCTTTGATATAACATTTTCTTTACTTTTGATAAATATTTAAAGGTATTTATTATAAATAACGGTGTTGCGTGTATAGTATGTTGGTATTAGGTAGATGAACAGTTGATTGATTCTGTAAAAGTGTGTATAGTAACCACAATTAATAACGGTGTCGCGTGTAGCTAGCCGAGATGAGTACGGGTCGTTCTCAGGGATGTGTAGAACTTTTAATCTTGCTTTAGACGAGTTGATTAGAAAAAGAAAGGAGAATAGTTGTAGATTCTAGATTTATATTCAACACGGATGTAGAATATATAAGAAGAGCGTTTGTAGGGTTCATTAGGATTTAGTAGCCATAGATGAATATAAAAGATTATTCATTTTATGTTTTAATAGATTAAAACTAGATCGATAGCGATGAATGAAGATTAGGGTTCATGGAAGAAACTATGCTTTCTCCACTATTGACCCTTGCCCCTTCATTGATCTCTATTTATATCTAGCCCTTAACAAAACAATTGTCAATCTGATCTCAAATCGCGGTCAAGACTAGCAATAAATTGGTAGCGCGCCTGGTTAGGATGTTAACGATTATTTTGCTAAAGTTTATAAACTTCATAAGACTTAAAAGAAGTTAAAATATTTTCTCATCCATTGTTCTACCATAATCTTACGAACCCTATCAAGCGGAGAATTAATCGCGCATGATGGAGATAGAAGAAGAAGAACGAATAGAGATCATAATGCAGAAATTAAATACTAAATAATTAAACTAATGATCTACCTTTATTAATCAACTTCACAAGTACAATTCTTCGAGTTCAGATTATAAGAGGAAGAAAAATTTGCTCTCGATCTCTGCCTCGTAGGAAGTAGATGTTCCGTCGATACTCACGTCGTCTTATCACATCAAATCGCGGACCTGTCGTGGATCACTTGTTTTTTTACAGTGATTTGATTCGTGTAAAAGGTGATGTCTTTTACACACACGTAGGGGTATATGATCGATGTTTGGAAGAAAAATAGGGAGGAAGACTAAAAACGATATTTTATTGAGAGATGGTGTGATTTCTAACATCTTTTCATGACCATTAAGATAGGGCTCATGGCAACTGAAAAGCTGGTGTAGTTGGAAACTCTTATTTTCAAGTTCTTTCTTTTATAGTTCATATTTTTGTACGTAACTTTCATCTTCTTTCTTTTATTATAGGATTTTGTGGGTGTAATCCGCTAAAAACCGTCAGGAGACAACACTCCTCCTACTAGAGACACGTAGAGGTTTAACGGCTTGTTGCACGTGCTCAGTGCAATCGTGGTGCCTATGAAAGTGTGCTACTTAGGTTTTTCTTTTCTTTTTCTCGCTCTCTTTAATAAATAGTTTGCCCGAAACGATCAAAGTTAAGTTTGGAGGTATTTGTTCAGTCGAAAATATCGCACTTTTAATATAACATTTTTCTTACTTTTGATAAATATTTAAAGGTGTTTATTATAAATATGACACATATGAGGGTTTATCTGTAAACATATCTATTGTCATATGTTTATATATTATAATTAACATTATGAAGGAAAATATATGCATATAATATTTTTATTATGCATATCATATCAAATATTCTAATCAAAATTCTTTATTAGATATAAAATCATACAAATGGTTAGAATAATATCTCTATAACAAATATTACTAATATTATTCATGAAGATATTGTGCAAGATTTGGCTCAGGTCAGGAGATCGGGATATCGAGATGTCGGGAATCAAAAATCTGCCGATGAAGTTTAATTAAAATCGAAGAATCAATACTGGCAGAGACTCGGAGAAGATATGAAGATTCTAGATATCTAGAAGATCTCTACGTGTCAATGTAAAGCTACTGAAGAAATTGCAATCCCTAACTTTCCTATTCAACCGCGCTTCCATAGCCAAATCATGATAGGTGCGGCGGATCCGCGGCCGTGTTGGGGAATTAGGAGTTGGGATTTTTTGGATAGGATCCTATCAACAAACTCTCATATATAGCATATAGGGTTTCTTCTTGCAGGGCTATATAAAGGACCGAGGGCTAAACATAGAAATCTATCACCTTTTACATGAAGCAAATCACCGTTAAAGAACAAGTGATCCACGACAGGTCCGCGATTCGACGTGATAAGGCGACGTGAGATACGACGGAGCATCTATTTCTTATGAGGCAGAGATCAAGAGCAACTTCTTCTTACTCTTGTATTTTAAACTCGAAGAATTATGCTTGTGAAGTTGATTAATAAAACTAGATCATTAGTTTAATTAGTTCGCATTTACATTATGATCTCTATCCATTCTTCTTCTTCTATCCCCATCATGCGCGAGTAATTCTCCGCTTGATAGGTTTCATAGGATTAGGGTAGAACAATGGATGAGAAAATACTTTAACTTCTTTTTAGTCTTATGAAGTTTATAACTGTAGCAAAAGAATCGTTAACATCCTAATCGGACGTGCTACCAATTTATTGCTAGTCTCGACCGCGATTTGATATCAGATTAACAATTGTTTTGTTAAGGGCTAGACATGAATAGAGATCAATGAAGGGACAAGGGTCAATAATGGGGAAACCCTAGTTTCTTCCAAGAACCATAATTCTCATTTATTATTATCAATCTAGTTTTAAATCTATCAAAAGATAAAAAGATTCATCTTTATTAGTCATCCATGACTACTAAATCTTAACGAACCCTACAAGTTCTCTTCTTATATATTCTATATCCGTATTTAAACTAGATCTTAAAACTATATATTCTACATTCGTGTTTAATATAGATCTAGAAACTATTCTCCTTTCTTCTTTTACTCTAATCAACTCGTCTAAAACAAGATTAAAAGTTCCACGCATCCCTGCAGACGATCCGTACTCATCTCGGCTAGCTACATACGATACCGTTATTGATTGTGATTATTACTACACACTCTTTCACAGAATCAATCAATACCTGACCTGAACACGAAACCTAGGGGAAAGGGAAAATCAAGAATTTAATTTAAACATAACTCAAAAGAATATTATTATTGTTGCTGTGATTCCGAAAGTGTACGGAATAATCATTGTTTATGGTACCGTGGTCCCGTAGGGAATGAACGGGATATATTATACCGTGGTCCCATAGGGAATGAATATGATATATTCTATTGAGTTACGATGAGGATTACATTCATTGGTTTCAAATACCTATAGAATAGTAAATCTAGAAACATAGACTTTAGGATACGCGTGACATACCTATACTCTACTATTATAACACCTGTGATTGTTGCGATCCTCATACCTTACTTTATATATGACATCCTGTATAGCACATTGTTCTGGTTATTATTATCATCATGATATTTATGACGCACTGATGTCTGGATTTTGCATGACCAAAATACTTGACTTAGCGGGTGAGTACTTTGACGGGACTACCGATCAGTGAGGACCATCTCATTGATATAGCTCTTATTGATGTTTAATTATTTCTTGGATCTTTATTACTTTCACTACTATTTCCTGTTGTCGTTTGTGGCTATTAGATATGTTTAGAGATAGATAGTTATATTATTGTGCTTAATTACTGATAGACAGCCGTAATGTGATTATGGAAGGACATTTTCTTACCATAGGTCGCATGGTTGGCTTTGTCACGTTCCTGAATTTTCGTATTTTGGAAAGCGGGACGTGACACTGAGTGGGGTTCGGTAGGGTTGCTCTATCTGCTTGACGAAGTTTTAGATGAAGCTCTATCGGTGTAACTGTAGAAACACTGACAGTAATGGTAGAATTATCAACCGTGCCTCATGTAAGAAGATCATAAATGTACTACTGTTATGAAAGAAGATAACCATGGGAAGAGTAAATAATTTTGATCTCTAAGAAATAGCGTAAATATCCTAGATCATTCATCTCAAACTGCTGCTGAAGAAGTTTCTTTAGATTTGTGATAGTTGTTGTGTCATCACTAGTGAGAGTCATATCATCAATATAGATCAAGAGAAGAGCTCGGCTTTTAGAGGAAGAGCGATAGAAGAGTGCATAATCAGAAAGACTGTCGGTGAATCCTGTAATCAGAAAATTTTGACGAAACCGCTAAAACCAAGAATGGGGTGCCTGCTTAAGACCAGAAAGAGCACGACACAAACGATACGCATACCTAGGGGAAATGGAGACACTAGGAGGAGGCTCCATATAAATCGTCTATGAAAGATCACCATTAAGCAAAGCATTCTTAACGTCCATCTGAAATATTGGCCAGCGACGAACATCAGCAACTGCGATGAGCGTTTGAATGTAAGTGATCTTGGCAACATGAGCAAAAATCTCTTCAGAATCAATGCCATATTCCTGAGAAAATCTATAAGCCACAAGACGTGCCTATAACCATCTGATTTGGTTTTGATCTTATAAATCCACTTACAGCTAATAGGCTTGATATCTGATGGTAAAGGAACAAGATCCCACGTGTTAGTATCACGGAAGGCCTGCAATTATTCCTGCATAGCTGGCTGCCATTCTGGATATTTCATAACCTCAGTATATGACTTGGGTTCCTGAATAGAATAAATAGCAGAAATAAAAGATACAAACCGAGGAGAATAATCGTAGTCACGCAAAAGCTATAACGAGCAGCTGGCCATCTTTCTCGCGAAGGATTCCAACGAGGTGGAAGAGAAGAAATAGCATCCAGAGAAGACAGTACAGGTATAGGTGAATACTCAGTCGTCACTGTATCAGTGGAGAGAACAGTAGAAAGAGTAGGAGTATTAGTAGGTGTAACAGAAGGTGGAACGGGAGTGTATGTAAACATACTAGTGGGTGTAACTGACAATGAGGTCGAGGAATTAAGAAAGGACACATATATCTCGAAATGAGCAAAATACGACGCATTCTCGAAAAATGTGACGTTTCGAGAAATGTGAAGCCGTCTACTAGTAGGATCGTAACATCTATATCTTTTATAAGACGGACTATACCCCATCATAAAACATTTCACCGAGCGAGAAGAAATTTTATCTCGTTCATGAGCAGGAGGAAGAACGAAACAAACACAACCAAACGTGCGTAAAATGAAATAGTCAAAGGGGGATTTATAAAGCCTTGAGTATGGAGTAGCATCAGGAAATAAAGAAGATGGAGTAATGTTGATGAGAAGTACAATAATCAAGAGAGCCCTAGCCCAATAAAAACGAGGAACAGATGTAGAGAATAAGAGGGCTCGTGTGGTGTGAAGAATATGTCAATGTTTTCTCTCAACTATACCATTTTGTTCATGAGTATGTTGACATGACTATTGAGGAAGTGGGCCATGAGATTTAAGGATAGCTTACATTGATGATGAAACGTACTCACAAGTTTTGTCAAATCTGAAAATTTTAATTCATTTTTGAAATTGGGTTTAAATCATGTTTGTAAATTCAGTAGTACGAAAAAACACAAGAATAACGAGAGTAGTCATCAACATAACAAATATAATATCGATAACCAGATATGAATATCATAGGAGCAGGCCCCTAAATATCATAATAAATCAAGTCAAAAGGTTCCAAAGAAGTTATATTATGTGATACAAATGCTAAGAATGTTTGTTAGGATAATCGATATCCAACACAATTATTTAAGGCAGTAGTACGAAAAAACCCTAAGAATCTAGACGCAGATAAGGACATAAGACAAGAATGCAAAATATAACCAAGACAGCGATACCACATATCAGAGATAACCGATCCAGCTACAATATTACTCGAGACAGGTAAGTGAAGATAATCTAAATGATAGAAGTCATTCACTCTATGGCCTGTCCCAACTTCTGACTAGTGCTCAAATACTGCACAATATAAGAATGTTGAACAGAGTATGTCGGTCGACATTATTCTTTAATTGATGATTAACAAACTATACCTAAGTATTTAATATCTTTGGTGAAATTTGTGCATGTATATAAACGATGGTTTATCAAGGAGATTAATGCAAATATCAAGAGAATATCTATGGATGGGATAGGGTGTTAAGTGCAATTACCAATTGTGCGGTGTTAGGTGCAAAGTTTAAAGGAATTAAATTCATCTTTAATTTTATTATGGGAAAATAAAATTAATAGAGATAAATACAAAAAAGCAGAGAAGTATTTTTATGGAACAAAAGCCAGATATTCAGCAATCAGTAATTTTGGAAAGATATGAGAAATATTATCATAAATATTATTTGTGATAAATTATGAAGAGAAAAGAATATATTCGTATGAAGAATCAGTCAAAATCAAAATTTAAATATTTTAAAATATCAAGCAGGATTGTGGAAGATTGCCACAGAAAAATGAACGCCAACAAATGAAGTGGGACCGAAATTTTTCTGCTCAGACCGAATATTTTCCAGTTATATCGAAGAATCTGAGCCCCGCCACAACAAATATATATGACGTGTATGTGTGTGTGTGTGTGTGTGTGTTGTGGAAGATTGCCACAGAAAAATGAACGCCAACAAATGAAGTGGGACCGAAATTTTTCGGCTCAGACCGAATATTTTCCGTGTGTGTGTGTGTGTGTGTGTGTGTGTTCGTGGTGTGCGCGTGCATGTGCACTTGTGTGCGTGTGTGTGTGTGTGTTCAGCTGCCTCTGCTTAGCCACAAATTTTCTTCTTGGAATATTTATTTTTACATTGAAGAGAGGAGAGGAAATTTTAGACGAGATCTGCTGCAGTTTCAAGCAATCAAAATTCAGAGGTTACATATATCTTCAAGGGGGTTCATCTTCATGATCAAAGAAGTACAAATATCAAAAGAAGCAATTTCATATATCAAGTGGATTCAAGAGGGAATTTATGTTTAGTTTTCTATTTATTTTTTCATAGTAATTTTTATCGTAAGGATATTTGATCAAGAAGGATTATTTTGATTGGATTGTGTCACGCTCCGCTTCCCAATATACTCAAATATGGGAACGTAATAAACCCAGCCATATTACGTACGGTAAGGAAACATCCTTACATAGTTACATTGCATCTGTTAATCAGTACTCAAGAACAATATAATAATAAATCTATCTATCTATCCCATATTCAATAGCCATAATAAACAATAATAGAATCAATAGTCAATAGTCAATAGCGGAAGCAATAAAATATCAAGTCTTAAAGATCCAAGGATAAATAAAACAATAACAATAAGTACTTTCCCTTATGGGTTCATAATAAAATCTAAGGAAAATGGTCGAACTGAAAATAAACCTAAATCATAAAATAATTAAATCAATATATCACGCTCCATTGCTCAATATGTTTCTCGAAATATCCTTGTCTTCCTGTGCTAAAACCAAGTGATTTGGGCCATGCAAAATCCAGACATCAGAACGTCGAATATAATATCATAAAGATAGTGACCGGAAACAATATATAATATATCATTAAATAGTACCCCGTGCGTGTCCAGGATCATGGTCTCATGACCCTCGGACTGAATCCGAGACATGCCGCTAAGTATTAAAACAATATCAATATCTGAATGAATGGTGCCAGCATCATCATTCTAGGGCCCGCAACCTTTATCGACTGATCAGTCTCTAACAATCAATCCCACCGAGTTACAATTCAGATTTCATTCTTGATTTCCCCTTTCCCCGGGTTCCAAGTTCATGTCAGGTATAAAAGTAATATCTATCTAATAGCAACACAGGAACAAGCGTGTATAAGTTTTATCTAGTAAGACAACAAGTCAGGTCAATCAGAACAACCCATTCAATCGAATCAATATCAGTAGTTGTTGGTATTGGTAAATATTACATGACAAGTATGGACTGACATGATAACAATATCGATCACCATAGTCACATAATTCGCGAATTATTCGCCGAATCGCGAATAATACGCGAATTTTTGATCAGACGAATTAATCTCCGAATTAATCGCCATTGCCGAACTGGCCGAATAATTCGCGAATTATTCCCGAATTATGTGAAAAAACAGCGAATAATTAAAAAAAACAGTAAATAATTCACAAAATCAAAACCTAGCGTCTCATATATTAATTTATTGCTCGAAATCCTTCCCGAACATTTCCCGAACACTTACCGAATCTTTCCCGAATACCTGCCGATTTTTTCTGAATAATTCTCCGAATCCAAATTTTCGACCTCGTCGAATTATTCCCGAACGACGAATTTGTGACTATGTCGATCACAAGATAACAAGTTCAAGAATGTGTTCATGAAATCAATCAATATACTATCATGATTAGGAATAACATAAGTATAGTAAACAAGTCAAATTAAGTCAAGTAACAAGCAATATCGTGAACTGGTTGGCATTGAATATCATTGTGTAAGTCATATGCAATTATTTCACTAATATATATAAACAAACTATATGAATGAAATCTAAACCAAAATGAAATTCTAAACAGAATATTGTAAAGCAGCTACTGGATCAAAGAGGATATTAATTACTTGTAGCACAAAATTTTCATGGTGTATAATTAGAAATGCTATTAAGATTATAATTATACAAGATAAAAAGCTACTGTAATCATAAAACATCAAGTATATGATTTTGCAGTCAAATCAGTTTTCCTTCCTCTTATATATATTTTTCCTTCCTTATTGTCATATTTATGCCAATGTAGGATCAATCATATTAATGTCATCCAGGGTGTCCGGTGTTAACTAAAGTTTACACAGTTCTAATATTATTGACCAGTCAATCGACCATACATAGTTATAAGCAACTAAAATTAGAATATCTAAAGTACTTGTATAAATTTGATCATGTCCAAATTGAAACTACTCTAAATTAATTGTAACATGGCTAATGCAATAGTTATTACCGTAAGATATATAAATAGTATATTATGGAAAAGCACTAGGATTTTTGATTAGATTATTATTGTGTCATAGATTTGATTCCAATTAAGAACACATAATTTAGGGCAATAAAGTATTTGAGTAGGGTTATTAGATCATATAATAGAGTGATAATTTTTAGTTTAAATAATCATTAACACGGAGGATATAACATACATGAGTAAAATTATCTAATAGAACATAGATAAATTAAAGTAGTATAAATAAGTGCACGTATGATTTCCTATAAAATATATGTTAGGACAAGATTGGATCTTGTCATAAGTAGCATGCAAGCAAGTATGGAGTATACTTGTCTCGACGACCATGATCACGGGAAACGATGACATGGAGACGTGAAAACATCATGGCTTGGTGTTCGGCCTGAACTAGGCACGGCTATGCAAGGATCTGGGTCGTGGGTTGGTGGCTGCGGTCGACGATGGCAGGAGTTGGGCTCGGCGATGGTGTCTTGGTCGAGAGGGATGAAGTCGCGGCGCTCGGTTGAGGGGATACGGCGATGACTGGAGTTGGGTCTCGGTTTGAGATGAAGAAGACGGCGACAATGATGGCGATGGTGGTCGAGCATGTGCGGTGGCGATAGGGATTGAGGGTTCTCGGGTTTGGATTTGTGGGTGTCGGGTGGAGGAAAGAGGCGCCGGTGGTGAAGGATGCGAGGTTGTGGGTCGATGGAGTTGAGTTGATGGAGCTTGTAGGGGCAATGGGTTTTTGTCTTGGTGAGGGTATGGTCGACGGTGAGGATGAGTCGAGGGTGCGGGCCTGGAAGGAGTTGGGTTGCATGGGGTCAGCGATGGTGTCGAGGTTGATGGGTGCTGCGGTTTGAAAGAGTAGAGGAAGATGGCGATGATGTTGGCGTTTGAAGGAGGGGGCGTGTGATCTAGGGTTGTGCCGGCGGTGGATTCGAGTCTGGGGGAACAGGAGAAAAATGAAGTTGATGGAGGAGAGAGAATATTTTATAGGAGTGAGAATAGATGATGATTAATAATATGAGAATAACGAAGGAAAGAGGCCTCCTCCCGTGACGTCGAAAAAATACTCATTTTTTCCGACGATCGGCATCCATCATCTTCATCGCGGCACTCACCATCTTTATCTTCATCATCATCATTTAAGATGTGGTTACCCCAAATATCATGTGATTTTATAACCTTTTCACCGTTGATTTAGCAATGTAAAAAGTTCTGTTATCGGTAAACCGTTAATTTTGAACCTACTAAATCAACGGTGAAAAAGTTGTAGAATCATATGATATTTGGTGTACCCACATCTTAGATTATAACGATGAAAATGATGGTTGCCGATCGTCGGAAAAAACGACGGATGACGTACTTTTTCGATGCCATAGGAAGAAATCCCCTCCCATGGCATCTTTCTTCCATTATTCTCTGAGAATATATATATATATATATATATATATATATATATATATATATATATTGAGAGAGATATATGTTAATGGAGGAAAGTGGCCATAGGAGGGTATTTTCTCCTATGGCGTCGAAAAAATACACTCTCATTTTTTCCGACGATTATTTTTTCCGACGATCGGCATTCACCATCATCATCGTTATCATCTAAGATGTGGGTACACCAAATTTCATTTGATTGTACAATTTTTTCACCGTTGATTTAGTGGGTTCAAAATTAACGGTTTACTGACAACATAACTTTTTACATTGCTAAATCAACGGTGAAAAGGTTGTAGAATCACATGAAATTTAGTGTACCCGCATCTTTGATGATAACGATGAAGATGGTGGGTGCCGATCGGCGGAAAAAATGATGAAGAGTGTATTTTTTCGACGGGGAATTCCTCCCATGGGATCTTTTCTCATTATTCTCATATATATATATATATATATATAGATTAATGGAGGGAAGAGGCCATAGGAGGGGATTCCCTCCTATGGCGTCGAAAAAATACCCCCTCCATAGTTTTTCCCGACGATCGGCACTCATCATCTTCATCGTCATCGTCTAAGATGTGGGTACACCAAATTTCATGTGATTCTACAACTTTTTCACCGTTGATTTAGTGGGTTCAAAATTAACGGTTTACCGACAATAGAACTTTTTACATTGCTAAATCAACGGTGAAAAGGTTGTGGAATCACATGAAATTTGGTGTACTCACATCTTAGATGATGACGATGAAAATGGTGGGTGCCGATCGTCGGAAAAATCTATGGGGGTTATATTTTTTCGACGCCATAGGAAGGAATCCCCTCCTATGGCCTCTTTTCTCCATTATTCTCATATATATATATATATATATCTATATATATATATATATATGATTTGGATGCAAAAATTCCATAAAGCCTCCAAATCAAACCAAGTTGTGCATATATGATTTGGATGCAAAAATTCCATAAAGCCTCCAAATCAAACCAAGTTGTGCATATATGATTTGGATGCAAAAATTCCATAAAGCCTCCAAATCAAACCAAGTTGTGCATATAACAAGCAGTCCTAACCATCAATATTTGATCATATCCTTACACTTTTAGTTTTGTTTTTTTTTTATTTTATAACTGTCACACAAATGTATCTCTTATGTTACAAAACTACTGCTTGAAATATTATATTACGATTTAAAAAGGGATTTCACAATTATCTTATTAAAGTTTAAACTATCATATATATTTTTTAAACCATCAAACAAAAATATATCTCTTATTGAACTATAATTCTAAAATATAGATATAGTTACAACTAAGATTAGATAAAATATCGTATGCAAACAAATAAGATATTAAACAATCAGCAATAAAACTTAATTATCATTTACTTAACAAATTACATAACCATAATTATACTCATAATTATACTCGGTTACAAAAATAATGTTAGGCAAAAAAATCATATGCATATAAAAATACTTTTAGATTAGAAAACGAACTTAAATACTAATTAAATATTCTAGTTTAAACACGCAGGCGGGTCAGGTATAAAACTTGATAAACACGCATATCCATCCAAACACCAATCATAACCCAATAATAATAATAATATAAAACGTCCAACACATCTACTTAATAAAATTAAATAACGTATGATCGTACTAGGGTGTTATAGATTGGAATCTCGATCTAGGGTAGATTGAGTGAGAGTTCATTTAGAATTGTTTTGGCGTGTGTGTGATCTATTGTGGTCGGTGTAGGACCAGGTTTAGATAGCTAAACAATTTGTAAATTGGGGTATTTATTTTTAGATAGTGGAATTTTCATTAGAGGTGGATGTAGACTAGGCCGAACCATGTTAAATATTTGTGTTTGCGTTTGATTATTTCTGTGGTTGATTATTGTTCTATTGCCTTAATTTAAAATTGTTAATTTGCGTTGCATTTGTTAGATATGTATGACCTAGAGGCAATTATTTTAATTATGTTTGGATATATATATATATGTAAAGAATATTCTTGCTCGATATGCTAGTATGCTATCTGTTTTGTCTTTATCTTACACGTATTTATGTTTTACTTATTATTACGTATCGCTAATACATTTTGATAAAGCCCATATGATCTTTGCTTAACTACCAGGATTATGATGAGAATCATACAAGCGGGGTCTGGATAGTCTATAAGCACGTCCTTAAATGTTCCTAGTCGTGGAAGTATTGAGACTGGGCATCGGTAATTCAGGTAGACTAATGTATATGTTTCTTGACCTCGACCGACGCGATGGTTAATCCCACGGCTATTGGTGTTTATATAATACCCAGTTCTTTTTGTACACCACTAACCGTATTCTTCATAATATATTATTTATAAAATTTATTTATTTTATTTATAATTATTTTATTTCTTTTTAACCCCTTTAAACACCAAACCCAAACCCTATTTCATTTTATTTTCTATTTCCCAGCCCAAGCCCAAACCCCAATTTTCCCTTTACTTTTCCCCTTTATATTCCCTCAGCCGGCCCAGCCTTTCCTCTAAAGCCCAAACGAATAATTAAATCAATCTTATTTTTCCTCAAGCTCCCAAGCCCAGCCCAACACTGAAATCCTCTCCTCAGCCCAAGAAAAATAAAAAGGAATTAATTAACCTAGCCGGCCCAGCCCATTCCTTACCCGTGCCCGCCAGCTAACCCGACCCGACCCGCTTCTTTTAACCCCTCTTCTTCCCCACGTCCAAAACTTCCTGCTCGTTTTCTTTCCTCAACCTATGTCCCTGAGCTTCCCACCTCGCGTCCACGTCGTCCTCGATTGCGCCGTTGCCCCACGTCCCCGTGACCCCGACCACGTCCGCGCACCCCCTCAAACCCCTCGTTTCAACTCTTCTCTCCCTCTCAATCTCAACTCCTCCTCTTCTCTCTCTCTCTACAGAAAACCCAGTCTCGAACCCCTCACCCCCAACGCCGACGACGCCGACGATTCTCCTCGTCCCCCTTTCTCCTCTCTCGCTCTCACTCTCGTGCTCACTCCTCTCTTTCCTCAGAAAAACCCACCATCTCCAAACCGCCACCACCGACCCTCGACTCCCCTCGGCCACCACCTGCACGCTCCTCGCCGGCGAGCCCCCACTGCACCTGAACCATCTCGTCGACACCCCTACGTCATCAGCGTCATCACCATCACTACAAACCCGAGGCCCACAACCTTTCTCTCTCTCTCCAAAACACCAAGCTCCAAACCTACATACGACCCCCGCTGTGCCATTGCCGGAGCGACCACCGCTAACCACCGTCGACAAAGCACCCTTACAGAGATCCATAGCACCACACTCCGTCTCCAGCGATCGCGAGACATCCCCGGACAACTCCGACGATGAATCCGAAACGCGAGCCGAGACCGCGAACCCTAGCCGCGCCGTTCATAGCACGTTCGCGTCGTTGCCGCCGCCGTACGTCGCTAAAGAATCTCCA
Source organism: Agapanthus africanus (assembly GCA_030015575.1). Taxonomy (NCBI): domain Eukaryota; kingdom Viridiplantae; phylum Streptophyta; class Magnoliopsida; order Asparagales; family Amaryllidaceae; genus Agapanthus; species Agapanthus africanus. Next base: position 792,672,416 of record CM057340.1, on the reverse strand, counting down.
GGCAAGTACCCTACTTGCTACATGCTAGATTATTTCCGTTACAAATTAAAATCGTATTAATTCCATGTTTACGATTCCCAAAAACTTATATGACATAGCTGTTCGATGCAAAACCCAAAAGAAAACCTTCCACTAAATTGACAGAACTTGATTGCATACGCTGGCCCGTGTGGCAGTGAACATTAGGGTGAAATCTTACTGGAAAATATAATCATTACTGGCTTGAATGATCACCCCCAATTACACTCATGAAAACTGAATAATTCCCGCGTCTGATACTTGATAAAATCATAATTAATTGAGTACACATTGAAATGATGTGTGCAATGGCTCGCAACGAAGCTAACTGTTTAGCCTACTGTAATATATTGTTGATCCCTTAATACACTATGTTGGAGATAACTGTGGTGGATTACGATTCTGGACTGCAGTCCAGAATGGAAATCCAGGATAACCCCTGTTGCTAAACCCCTGTATATCACTGTTCATATAAGAGAATGCGCAGAACCCTGTATCTTTACGTAGGAAATTGGATTATCTTTCTTACTCGACTAGATTCACTGGATTCATCAACCGTTTGATATTTTTAATCCATTTTACCTCGTCGACATGTCTTGCTGAATTCTGCAGAAGCAGATTTTACACCTCAAACTTAATCTGGACATAACTCTCTGTTGGCGTAATATAATACTGATCCGCCAATTGCGTTGGAAACCTGACTGGAAATCCTAAATATAGTTCAATTATAGCATCGCCTAATTATGATCCCAACTGGGAATAAATGCGTTACGAAACGGACTTCCGATTCTGAAACCGGATTTCTAGCAGTGAACGCTTAAAATGAAATGGCCATATCTAGTGATCCTGAAACCCGATTGACGTGAAACTAAATTTTCTGGATAGATAATCAAGCATACTACTTATCCCCTGTTCATTGTTTCGCTAAATTGTGCATGTATGATTTATGAAAAACTATGCAAGTGGTAGGACATCGTTTGCTGACATCTTAATCATGCCCTAAATACTGTTTTCTCATCACATTTTATATATGTCATTGCATTGGTAACCTAGTGATCATGTGCATTACCCAGTGTTAAGTATTAGTGGTGATTGAGGCAAGTACGTTATTGTTTGAGTATGAATGATAAGTGAAAGTAACACGTACTTGTACATAATCAGTGGACCTTATTGATTTATTACATTGTCGACGTCTGTGGGACGTGTATAAGTGTGACTATAATTGGTATGAGACATTTATGGAAGCACTTGTATGGGTATCACAGGTAAGGCACCAAACACTGTCCATTTATCTTGGGTATCAGTTGGAACATGCTTGATGGAGATCCTGTCTCCAGTTCTCGCGCAGACTTGTCATGGACCGACCGGTATTTGAGTTTATAGTTGGCGTTTGATGTAGACTACGGGGTGTGGGGTAGTTTGAGTGTGAGTTCAACAGAATCTCGGGAGTCCCATGCCGGCACATATGGAGATATATAGGGATATCACTGATTATTAGCGAGCGACTCGAGCCCGTATTCCCTTGTCCTTGGGTTCTACCCTTAGGTGGGAGATACTCACGAGTGGTTGACTCTCACACTTAGACTGACGATAGGCTTAGTGACCTGTACAGTGAGACTTAGAGACTGATAGGGATAGTGACATTGACATGTATTGCTTACTGTTTCAACATCCCTGCCACGCTGTTTACTGCTTTACTGTTTGCCTGCTCTATTAGATACCTGCATTGGCTACTTCCTGTTCATGTCTTTACTCTTTTGATTACCGTTACATATTCATTATTATTACACGAGTTACTATTCGTACCCATATATACATTGCTATCGTGTCGCTCTGACGACCTGAGTATGCATACTCAGAGTGAGAAGTGGATCTAGCCTAGACCAGGACCCGACGTACCTCGAGGATATCGCGGACATCTTGATCAGCGATTAAGAGCTATACTTCATTAATCTCCATCTGGTTAGTTCTTTTGTATTTGTTTTGATTTAGTTACTGCATTTCTCATTACCTGTGCATTGATTACTGATTACCACGTAAAGCTAGAAGCCGAAGTGTGACTACGGAGAGATATTTCCTTGATCGTAGGAGCATGGCTGGCCTTGTCAACCCCTCGTATTCCGTATTTTGGGAAGCGGGGCGTGATAGTTTAACACCAAAAAATGTATATATGTGCTCATTGGAGAATGAGTACACTGAGCGGACTATCAAGAACTCCTAGTTGGTATTATAGCTATTGTCAGATAGCAGTTCTCAGGTGACATGAGTACAGGTTAGTCTGTAGACTAAAGATCATCATAATATCTTGTATGTGTTGGGGTCAAAATTTGCACCCCAGTTGACCTGGTCAAAGTCAAGGTCAACCCTAAGTAAGCGGGCCCAAGCCCAAGCAAGTGGGCCCATGCCCAAGTCAAGCCCCACTGTAGGGTTGGCTTAGCACCTTGTGAAGGTTTTAGCAAATATCAATCATACTACTTTAAAATTTTGGGGTGCTAAAAAAACCCTAACCAAGATCTTAACTAGAGACTTAGGGTAAAACGTAATATGTAAATACTTTACATCTAAGTGAATAAGAAATACAACCTTTGTAGACCGGTCCTTCACTTCAATAGCTCCGTGTAGAAGTACCTTCGCTGCGATCACGATCCCCCGGACTCTAGAGAGGCTCCACGAAGAAACGAACAAGCTTACTTCGAAGTCTTCGAGGCCGAAGATGATCTACGTCGAGGAGACACTAGCTCATGCTATCTCTTCACTAATTGTGTAGATTAGTGAAGCAAACACCCTAAATTAAATGGCTAATAGTATAGGATGATGAAGTAGGAAGTGGGTTCACTTTAGTTTTATTTTTCTCACAAGGTTTCATCACTTTTGAAAAAACTAGCAAGCTTTTTCACTTGAAGAAGAAGAAGAAGCGATGAAGCAAATGAATGAATGAGTGAGTATAATTGCAACCATGGGTGAGTATATCATATATCTAACCTTGTAGAGAGTTAACCATGGTAAGGGGTTAAAGATTAGGTCACAAAATATCTTAAGGAAAACAAAGGAGTGGACTTAGTCAATGCTTATCCACAAGCTTCTACAAGCTTCTAGCAATGATTTAATCCACTAATTTGTAATTACTTAATGATAAATGAAACCCTAACATAAACCCTAGCATGGTGTAAGTCTCATACATACATGTTGCATATATAACCTAGCATGAAAAAATAATATATATCACATATATATATATTATATGCTAAAAGAATACAATATATATCACATATATATTAATGTATCAAAAAGTGAGAAAAGAAATCTTAAGTGAGCTAATATTAGTCAATGTAATTTAATATATCAAATATATAATTATACATTAAATTATTAAATCAACTCTTGATTTAATAATCCGGCTATATTACATATAACAAACTAATATTAAATATCGCGAGAATAGAATGCGGTATCACATACTCGCATTAATCTCGGTCCCGCACATATCACATATGTGCTCCTACTCCGTTTCGTATGAACCAGGAAACCTCTATGTAGGACTCTAAAGACTCGTCAATACGCCAGCAGTAGGTGATGATCATATCAAACACTCACAAGCCGCAAGCGGTCTGCTAAACGTAACGGCCACCCGGGTATTGAGCGATCAGAAGTTCAACAAGCAAGCCTGCTATAACTCCTGCGAATCCAATCAGTAATACTACCGTACAGTCCGGTCTCTTCGTCTGATATGTCGCATATCACAGCCTGGGGGGTGGTTTAACGTCAGACCCCAATAGCTCGATAAGTCATGCCGATGCAAGGTCCATAACGGTTCAAGAAACTACTGGTAACACTTACCAATAAATCTCAGCAATCCTGGCCAGGGATTTCCTGTTATGGCCAATTGAGCACAGCGCAACATCAACCCCCAATACCGGGGGAGACGAAACCCCTCCTATCGCTCATTGCCTCCATGTGATTCGGGACTGTACCCAAAAACCACCGTTTTGCACGATCTCTTGACCGTGGTATGGTGGAAATCAAAGCACAGTGGGAATCACACAAGACTCTATGACGATCTCGGGTCTACAGACTAACCCGTACCAGTGTCACCAGAGAACTTCTATCCGACGATAGGTATAATACCATCTAGGAGTTCTCGGCGAGTCCGTCCAGTGTACCCAGTCTCCACTGAGCACCCGTATACCTTCTCTGATGTCAAACACTAATGGATATGGGATCATCCATCGCCCATCATATGGGTCAAGAAGCGCATACGCTAGTTTACTCTGGAGTACCGATGCCCTGTCTCGATACTCCCACGACTAGGAACATTTTAAGGATGTACTTATCGACTACCCAGTCCCCACTAGTATGATCTACATCATAGTCATGGCAGTCAAGTACTCATCCTAAGGGCTTTATCAACATGTGATCACAAAACAATATTTTTTTACATGTTAAGATAAAGTGCAACTAGATAGCATACTATCATGTTGAGCAAGAAAGTCCTTCCTATATATGTCCAAGCATCCACTACAATATACATCACATGTACAGTAATGGCCTCTAGGGCATACATATAACTAACAATCTCCCACTTACACTAAGGCTATTTGTTGTAGTATCCAATACCCAACAATATAGCAGAGGTTGTAGTATCCCATACTCAACCATTGTAGAGAAGTCTCTCTAGGGGTAAGGCCTTTGTGAGTGGATCCACCGTGTCAACCTTCTGGTCAACTCTCCTAATCTCGATCTCTCGGAGATCAACCATCTTCCTGATCAGGTGTTACTAGCCTCAGAATATGCTTGGATCTTTTATGGGACGGGTGTTCTTAAGCCAAAGCCACAACTCCATTATTGTCACAATAACAGTTATTAGACGCTCAATGGTAGGAACCTTGTTCATCTTATGAACAAGAAATGTCTAGACAGTCACTTTGGTAGTATCGTTGGTAGCAATGTATTCAGCCTTTATCGTCTAGTATGTCACGGTATCTAGCTTGGAACTCTTCCAACATACCGTCCCTCCACTGAGGGTAAAAACAATGCCTGTGACTGACTCTTAGTCAACTTATCACTCTGGAAGCTGGAACTAAGAACTTTCTTTTAGTGCTTGTCAAGTACTTAAGAATGTCCTCTACAGTTGTCGAGTGATTCTCTTCAAGATCTGATTGATTCCTGATCACTATACCTAGTGAGTCATCTACATCTAGTCTGGTACATAACATCGCACACTCTGATAGAGCCTACTGCCGAAGTATAGGATATCGTCTGCACGCGAGCTCTCTCCAAATCAGTATTGGAAAGAGTGATCCATGAGTAAGTGGGCGAACCACCACGCTTAGAATCATCCATACTAAACACCTTTAGTATGGTGTTTATGTACCTGGATTTGGGACACTCCCAACATCATCATAAATCTATCACCATAGATCATAATCCATAAGATGTAGTAGGTATCATCCAGATCTTATATTGAGAATCTCCGTGATAAGAGGAGCTTGGCCGAGTGTAGCATAGGAAACCATTTCCTATCAGGAGTATGTTATCTACGTACAATACGTGGAAGACAACTTTACTCTCTACAACCTTCTTATATATACAAGGTTCATCTACCATTTTGATGAAGTCAAACTCTTTGACTATCACATCAAAACAGACGTTCCAACTTCCTGAACCCGGTTTAGGCCATCATCTCATGATGTAATCATCGCTCCCACTGTCACCGAGAAGATCATAGTATCTCTTGAGTGGATGAGGAACCCTACCAGATTCGCGGAGAGGCTGAGCTTCGTTGGAAACTATTGAATCCTTTGGTTTTACCAAATCATCAGCTGTTAGTTTGTCTAGCTGGAACTTCTTCCAGTTCTACCTCATTACCACAAATTTTTTCACAAGAAATACCTTTTCTAAAAAGGTGGCATGCTGAGAAACAAAACACTTTTTGCTCCTCAGTTAGGTAGAAGATATCCCTTTACTAATGTTTGGGATATCCCGACAAACTCTCACAACTGACCTTGCCTCAAGCTTGTCTGGATTTTTCTTTTCAACATAGGCCAGACAACCCCATATCTTAACTCGTTTAAGACATGGTCTCTTCCCATACCATATCTCATATGTATTGGTAGGCCCTGATTTGGATGGAACTCTATTCAATAGGTATACAGCTTCTCAAGTGCATAACACCCAAAAGAAAACAGGTAACTCCGCAGTACTCATCATAGAGCGCACCATATCTCATAGGGTGCGATACCTCCGCCCCGATACACCGTTGTGCTGTGGTGTATTCGAAAGAGTAAGCTGAGAGAGAATCACATTCTCCTTTTAGAAAATCCAGGAACTCCATATACAAGTATTCGCCTCCTTGATCACATCATAGGACTTTAATACTTTTACCCGTTTGGTTCTCAAAAGAACCAACCTTGGCATTTGTAGACATGGGACCATATACATCATCATGTATCTGTCCCAAGAGTTCAATAACTCTTTCTCTGTTTTCAGTAAACGGAGTATTGGTCATTTTTATCTTTGAGATAAGACTAGCAAGTAGCATAAGATGAAAATTCGAATAGATTCTTATATTCATCCTTATGTAACTTAGCTGGTCGTGTCGCATTGATATGACCTAGTCTACAGTGCCTCAAGAAGTATTCGTTCATTCCTGAACAACTCCTCTTGTCTGTGTTCTATATACTTTGAACTGTGGTTTGATTTAGAACTTATATGCTATTATATAACGTGCCTGATAGAATCAACTCTTGATTCAGGAAAATGTTCACACCATTATCCTCCAATACAGAATTATATCCTTCTTTAACTCAGTAAAGAACATGATGTAATGTTGTATATCAGGTTCGGTATGCAATAACATTTGTTCAGAATCAATGTTTTAATACAAGGTGATATCTGCCAACTGATTTGGTTGCAAAAATTGCACCATTCTCTAACACTTAGAGACATATCACCCATTCTCAGTTTTCTACCTTTCTGTAGCCCATGTAACATATTACATATGCGGGATCCTGATCTAGTATCACATACCCAGGACGTAGAGGATACTAAAAAACAGTTCTCGGTAATAAGGACACCCGAAGAATATGCATCAACAAGCACTTTCTTCGAATTTGTGTCATGGGAATCCGGATATTCCCCTATTTCCTGCTCGAACTTATAACAATTATAAGATAGAGCGGAACCAACATTCCTTAGCACAGTATATAATAAGCAGGTTCGGTCAATGCATCCATATTATTATCTTGATTAATGCGTGACATAGTCGCTACCAGGAGAGAGAGAGAAGAAAACACTTTGCATGCGCTTTTTGCAAGATTAGATTGGTTATCAATTTATCTAATCAGGATGGCTCCCACTGTTTTAGTCAAATCTTCTTTCAAACCCTAAAAGGTAAGACAAGCCGGGATTAATTACACCCTACAAGTTCGTCAATCTTTCGGCCAGGCCAGTGTCGGTACTTTGAAGGAGCTTCCCCGTGCTTTCGTACGGACCTAATTAGAATAAACCTCATTTTCCCAGAGGCATAACCCCGTTAACACCTTTCTAGACATCTACTTGATCGGCTAATTGTCATGTGTAAAACTCTTCCAAGAGTAACTCTTACTCGCAGTGAGTATCGGGATCCATCTATCTGATAGAAGGTATGCAATCTCATTGCAAATTTCAACACTTGAAATTCCCGATAATTCTTTTACCCCTAGTGACTTATAACCTTAACTATGGTCAACAAATCATAAGCACTAGTCAAGTTCTACCTGCTATTTCTTGGTTAATTAGACCCACCCACATGACCCTTAACTATGGTCAACAAAGTCATATGACTGTCCTAATTAATCACATCATATGTTATATAGGAAAACATCACTCAGCTACCGTACAGTGCGCCTTAACCATGGTCAACAAACGCAGCACGAATACTAAGTACTCTATTTCCTAAAAAAGACGGAGGGTTACGACAGGTTTTTCAAAAAACCTTTTGCGTAATGAACTTGATATCGTTGTAGAATCGAGTGATTTTGAGAAAGGAGTGTTTTTGAGGCCTTTACTAGTTTTGCTAAAGAGGTCACTCCCGGTGAAGGGATCTCGGCTCTTTCCTTATCGAATAAGGTGCAGGATATTTCACAAATACCACTATGCAAAGCAAAAACTATAGAAGCAATCAAAAGACAAACCGAGTGGGTTGTAGCATCTGCTAGTTTCGCTAAAGAGGTCACTCCCGGTGAAGGGATCTCGGCTCTTTCCTTATCGAATAAGGTGCTGGATATTCTACAAGGAATATCGCTATGCAAAGCTAGAACTAGAGCTACCAGTTTTTAAACAAGTTTCTACAATATCTTTAGGTTTCTTTTTCTTTCATCAATCTCATTAATGAAGTCCCATTTATTTATGCTTCCTAAGCATCACAGAAGAAACGAAAGCGGTATTATTTATATATCAACATATATATAGTATAAGCATTCGTCTCAGGCATATAAAATGATCACATCACAGAATATCAGCAGCAGAAGAATCACATATGAAATATTGGATATACTAGGAATTCCGTGTTTTAAGTTAAGCCAGTATAAAACATGGATTCCACGGTCGCGATGAATAGCCAAACCCACATCCCTAGACCCCTATGAGAGCGGCAAGCAACCCTACCAATTCTAGACTTAGGAGACCCGGTCTCAACTCTTTGAGAAGGTCTCCCACTGTACCCTAGAACCCGGTTACTTGTGCTCCCCGTCTTGGGTCTATTCTAATGCGGAAAAGTAAATAATATACAATGGTGACATCATCCTCAACCCGGAAGTGCCCCAATAAAAGAATATTGCATACAATGAATTTTACATGAATGAAAATGAAAAACCTTCATCTCATATAAAACCCCTGTCTATTCAAAACACGACGATCCAATATAACATATCACAGCAACACATAACATCACAGAATATCATCAACGTAAGTAAATATGCGTATCCCAGTTGTCGTTGACATATAGCACCGAAACCGGCGATACACCACATATTACACTTACGGTCGCAGAAAAGAAAGTGAAAAACCACAATATTTGGAATCCACAATCACTTTAGACATCTTAAATACGAAATATCACATACTTCGCATTTCATGCCTAACTATATGAATTCCACATATTGTATCATATTCCAGATAAATAGACAATGTTAAACTTTCCGATCGAATAAACAAACACCCAAGATTTCCCAAATAGCTCAACACTTGAGCGGAGTTCAAAAAGTTCCAGAACATGTCACAGCCGCTATAAACCAGCCGTAGAAGGGTCAAACCAACGCCTCACATGTGGTAACGCTAAACTACCACAAACCATATGGTTCAGTGGCGGTTTTGACGGTCACATAATCGAGTTAAGGTTACGTTCTTCTAGAGGGTCTACATATTCGCTTGGATGATTTTTTGAAAGTTTTAAACTCAGGAAAAATCCAACACTTGAAAGTTTTCCGACAGGGAAAAAAGTGAGTTATTGATATCCGTTCGAACCTTTTAACACGTTCTAAATTATCCGGAAAAACTTAAACGAAGTTAAACATTTCGATTGAATCAACGAGTTCCTAATATTTCCCAGAAAACTCAACACTTAAGTAGAATTAAAAATTCCTAGAAGTATGAAAAAGTACCCAAGAATAAATCCCTGAAGTATTAGTCCCTAACTCCCAAAGTTGGCCGCGGAACTGCCGCCAAATGCATGGTTTGGCCGCGGTTCCGCGGTCACTTGAGTGAGTTATGGCTTCGTATTTCGCAGTAATTCTTAGAATTCCCTGCATGATTTTCTGAGTATTTTTAATATGAAAAATTTCAACTTTTGAAAAAATTTCCAGAAAGTGGGATTTATCGGGGTTTCGGAGTTCGATCGGACTTTAAACTTCGCCTACACGACGCCTAATACTCTAGCTTGGCTCTGATACCACTATAGGGTTGGCTTAGCACCTTGTGAAGGTTTTGGCAAGTATCAATCACGCTACTTTAAAATTTTTTGGGTGCTAAACAAACCCTAACCAAGATCTTAACTAGAGACTTAGGGTAAAACATAATATGTAAACACTTTACATCTAAGTGGATAAAGAATACAACCTTTGTAGACTGGTCCTTCACTTCAATAGCTCCGTGTAGAAGTCTCTTCGCTGTGATCACGATCCCCCGGACTCTAGAGAGGTTCCCACGAAGAAACAAACAAGCTTGCTTCGAAGTCTTCGAGGCCGAAAATGATCTACGTCGAGGAGACACTAGCTCATGCTATCTCTTCACTAATTGTGTAGATTAGTGAAGCAAACACTCTAAACTAAATGTTTAATAGTATAGGATGATGAAATAGAAAGTGGGTTCACTTTAGTTTTATTTTTCTTACAAGGTTTCATCACTTTTGAAAAAACTAGCAAGCTTTTTCACTTGAAGAAGAAGAAGAAGTGATGAAGCAAATGAATGAATGAGTGAGGTTAGAATTGCAACCATGGGTGAGTATATCATATATATAACCCTTGTAGAGAGTTAACCATGGTAAGGGGTTAAAGGTTAGGTCACAAAATATCTTAAGGAAAACAAAAGAGTGGACTTAGTCAATACTTATCCACAAGCTTTTACAAGCTTCTAACAATGATTTAATCCACTAATTTGTAATTACTTAATGATAAATGAAACCCAAACATAAACCCTAGCATGATGTAAGTCTCATACATACATGTTGCATGTATAACCTAGCATGAAACAATAATATATATCATATATTATATATATATATATATATATATATATATATATATATATAATATGCTAAAAGAATACAATATATATCACATATATATTAATGTATCAAAAAGTGAGAAAAGAAATCTTAAGTGAGCTAATATTAGTCAATATAATTTAATATATCAAATATATAATTATACATTAAACTATTAAATCAACTCTTGATTTAATAATCCGGCTATATTACATATAACCGACTAATATCAAATATCACGAGAATAGAATGCGGTATCAAATACTCGCATTAATCTCGGTCTCGCACATATCACATATGTGCTCCTACTCCGTTTCGCATGAACCCGGAAACCTCTATGTAGGACTCTAAAGACTCGTCAATACGCCGGCAGTAGGTGATGATCATATCAAACACCCACAAGCTGCAAGCGGTCTGCTAAACGTAACGGCCACTCGGGTATTGAGCGATCAGAAGATCAAGAAGCAAGCCTGCTATAACTCCTGCGAATCCAATCAGTAACACTACCGTACAGTCCGGTCTCTTCGTCTGATATGTCGCATATCACAGCCTGGGGGGTGGTTTAACGTCAGACCCCAATAGCCCGATAAGTCATGCCGATGCAGGGTCCATAATGGTTCAAGAAACTACTGGTAACACTTACCAATAAATCTCAGCAATCCTGGCCAGGGATTTCCTGTTATGGCCAATCGAGCACAGCGCAACATCAACCCCCAATACCGGGAGAGACGAAACCCCTCCTATCGCTCATTACCTCCATGTGATTCGGGACTGTACCCAAAAGCCACCGTTTTGCACGATCTCTTGACCGTGGTATGGTGGAAATCAAAGCACAGTGGGAATCACACAAGACTCTATGACGATCTCGGGTCTACAGACTAACCTGTATAAGTGTCACCAGAGAACTGCTATCCGACGATAGGTATAATACCATCTAGGAGTTCTCGGCGAGTCCGTCTAGTGTACCCAGTCTCCACTGAGCACCCGTATACCTTCTCTGATGTCAAACACTAATGGATGTGGGATCATCCATCGCCCATCATATGGGCCAAGAAGCGCATACACTAGTCAACTCTGGAGTACCGATGCCCTGTCTCGATACTCCCACGACTAGGAACATTTGAAAGATGTACTTATCGACTACCCAGTCCCCTCTAGTATGATCTACATCATAGTCATGGCAGTCAAGTACTCATTCTAAGGGCTTTATCAACATGTGATCACAAAACAGTATTTGTTTACATGTTAAGATAAAGTGCAACCAGATAGCATACTATCATGTTGAGCAAGAAAATCCTTCCTATATATGTCCAAGCATCCACTACAATATACATCACATGTACAGTAATGGCCACTAGGGCATACATATAACTAACACCCACGGCCGGCTTCCCCATGCCAAAATAAAAATCATGTAACAAATAATTTTGATGAATTTTTTGTGCATGAATGTAAGCAAAATGGGCATAAAGCTAAATTTTTGTAAAGCCCATGGCTTATGTGCAAAAAAAATAGCACATGAGATATGGGATGGTTAAAATGCCATTTTGTAAAGCCCAAGAGACTATATGTAAATATGTAAGCCTATAAAAGGCAACATGATGATGAATAAAAAAAACTTTTCATTCTCTCAAACTCTAGGGTTTTTTGTGCCTCCTTCTCCTTCCTCGCGGTTCTAAAACCTTCTTTCCATTTTCAATTAAATCAAGAGTTTTACTCTTCCTTTTCCAAAACTAAATAGTTTTTCACCGTAAAACCCATAAAGGGAAGCTCAAATCTTCCATCAGATCTCAAACAGGGAAGATTTTTAAAATCTCATCCCCTTTCCCCAAGATCCGGCCAGCCGAGAGGAAGAAGAAGGAGACCCATCTCCAGAAATCCCTTCGTGGGAATATCCAGGGTCAAAAGGGAGAAACAAAGCATCCCCCTTTGATCACTTTCAAATATTTTGAGGAGTCTAACTCCATTCAAGATCCATTGGACTTTAACTCCCTAAAATTAATCTCTGTTATGAGTTCTACTCCATAAGTCAAATCGGGAGCATAGCTCCCAGTGTAGGGACCAAGTCCCTTTTGCTGCAGACGCCTAGCGCCCGCGTGCCCGGAACGTGGGGCGATGGCGCTTTGGCGCACAGCGCCCGCGTTCCCGGCACGTGGGGCTCTGGCGCTCTGCGCACAGCCTCCGCATGCCCGGAACGTGGGGCGCTGGCGCTCTGGCGCACAGCGTACGCATGCCCGGCATGTGGGGCGCTGGCGCTTTGGCGCACAGCGTCCGCGTACCCGGCACGCATCCTTTGGAAGCCCTTTCCCTTTATATATATATGTGTGTGTGTGTGTGTGTACACACACACACACATACTCCACAACACTGTTCTCGTTAGAAAAAAATTCTAACGGGGCGCTGCCCCGCACCCCGCAAGGGGGCTTCTAGCCCCCTTGACCCCCAGCCCGCTATCCGGATAGCGGGACCCCCGTAAAATACTCTGTGGGCCCCCCGATATATCCAAAACCCCTTCAAAACACAATACTGCACATTGAGTTCACATGACCTGTTTGACCCGTCAATCAGAGGTTCTCTTGCTCCAAAGATGAGAGGTAATTAACGGCAGCTTAGTTCGCGGTTACCGGAAATTCGGATCCCCACAATCAATAAACCCCAGCCTACTCTAGGCAGGGGGAATCTGTAATGCGCCTGACAAGCGCGCGCATATTCCCATCTCAATGGGGTGACGAAAAACACCCTACAGATTCTGGCAGACCCGGTGGGACCAGTCTCTCCTCCCATATTTCGGGTTAAATGTTCATGCGAACTCAATCAACATATACATTGATTGTCTGTACTGAAATCATGCTTCTTTGTGTAGGTTAACGACTTTCGACTGCAATCTTCGAATGCAAGTCGGTATTTGAACGACTTTCCTTGGCCCCAGCTGGGGGCAAGGCCATCAACACCGACAAATTTATAAGGCGTTTCTGGTAAGCTCCAGCGGTGCCCCTGACAACTGCTCAATCGGGTATCTTCTCCAAGCTTCCGATCCAATAGACCCCTAAATTTTTAAACTGGAAACAGATGACCACCACGTCATTAAACTGGAAACAGATGACCTCTAAGTCGTTAAACTGGAAATAGCTGACCACCATGTCATTAAACTGGGAATAAACGACCTCTAAGTCGTTAAACTGGGAATGTAAAAATGTGTAAATAAAACAAAAATAATAAAAAGCCGAAATGATGGGGCAACTCGCAATAAAAATCAACGAGTAAAATAAATAAGAAAATAAAGCCGAAATGATGGGGCAACCGCGAATAAAAAGCCGAAATGATAGGGCAATCGCGGCCTTCGCGAAGCTGAAATGATAGAGCAATCGCGGTAAATAAAAATAATAATAATAATAAAAAAACGTCGAATGCTGAGTCGCTCTTGGTACCATATTCCAATGCAGCGATGCAAACGCCAACCAAAATCCGATTTTTCAAAATTCCCTCAGCCCTACTGGTGGTCCCCAAATTGACTACCGTATACAATCCACGGGCTCAAATAATTCTCATCATACCCATACCCCAAAGCAACCACCAGTCCAGCGGCCGGTCTCCGCCCTTAGAATTATGGTCCATTGGGAAGACCCACTCATGTGTCCTTGTTCCCTCATAAAATACAAGGAAAAACCCCAATGGGGCATGACGTGCCCACACGTGATCGAGGGTCACGTGCCAGCACATGATGGCTTCCTGAGGACTCTGAAATAATAAGAATTGAATCCTAATCAAATGGGGTCATATATCCACACGTGATGGGCCTTTGAACCCACTAAAAGGAATTAAAAGGTATAATAAAATAGCAAGAAAAAACCCTAATAGGGCATCATGTGCCCACACGTGACCAGAGGTCACGTGTCGACACGTGATGAGTTCCCGAGTTCTTTAAAATAATAAAATTAAATTTTGGTTAAATGCTTAATCAGTGGGTCACGTGCCAACACGTGATAGGGTCTTAAAACTCTCCGAGTTAATGGAAAGAAAACCCTAAATGGGGCATCGCGTGCCTACACATGACCGGGGGGTCACGTGCCAACACGTGATGGGTTCCTAAGCTCTCTGAACTAATAGAATTAAATTCTAATTAAATGGTCAATCAGTGGGGTCACGTGCCAACACGTGACAGGCTCTTAAACCTGTTGAACTAATAGAATTAAATTCTAATTAAGGGAAATCAAAAATCCTAATATTTCCCTATATCTTTCCAAACAAAAAGATTGCACCCTATAAAGGGAGCACCGTTGGATTAAAAATCCAATGGTGATTAAAAATTACCAATTTATAGAAAGATTCTATACAAGGAAATATTTTCCTAAAATCTGCCGGGAACAACAAATAAAATATATTTTGGATTAAAAATCCAATGGTGAATAAAATTCACCGAATGATCTAAAAGATCATGTTGGCTACAAAATCAATTTAAAATCTCTTAATCAGAGATTGACCAAACAAACTAATTCTTTTCTTTCTCCTATAAATATGAGCCAAAGATAGAAGAGAAAAAAGAGGAGAGAGAGATATACGACAACAAAAGAAAAAAAAGAGAATTTAATTCTCCAAAAAGAAGAAGAACTATTCAGAAAAAAAGAAACCCTAGGTAAGAGAGGGAAAGAGATCATTCTATAAGCTCCCACAAAACAAAACGAGAATTTAATTCTCAAACTAAGAGTTTAACTCTTCTGAATAAGAACTTAGTTCTTCATTCGGTTGAAAATCTACAGAATCAGATCTCCCCATAAGTTGAGAATTTAATTCTCATCGGGGGGATCTGCCATGCAGACCTAAAGCCTAAGGGAGGACCTAAGTTCAGAGAATTTTATTCTCACACAAAGCACATAGGAATTTAATTCCTCCAACAAAGATAGGGTTTAGTCCTTAATATAAGAACTTAGTTCTTATTCATAGTAATAGATCTGCAAAAGCAGATCTCCCTATAAGTTGAGAATTTAATTCTCATCGGGGAGATTCTGTCATGCAGATCCAAAACTTAGAGGGAGAAATGAGTTTAAAGAATTTAATTCTTTCAAACATATAGGAATTTAATTCCTCTAAATAAAATTAGGGTTTAACCCTACAAAAGAATTTAATTCTTAAACAAGGGACTTAGACTTTTCATGCACGTAAAAATATCAAGTACCCAACATAATCACGTGGCAACACGTGATCTTCCCCTCAATGGTCAAAAAAGAATGAATGAGATGGGGTCACGTGCTCCCACGCGACCCTTAGATAGATTACTCAAAATAAAGAGAACAGAGCCAAGTCAGAACAGATTTTGGGTGCCTCACGTGTCCCCACGTGACCCCTGACAAACACCTCTTTAAAAAAAAGAAAACGAGGTAAAACTGAGGATTTAATACCCAATGCGTGGGCACCATCACGTGTCCATACGTGATGGTCATAAAGATTAAGTGTTTAACACTTATTTGAATATTCTGAGAATAAAATAAAGGGAGCTTGGCCCAATCCTAGAGCGCCTCACGTGACCCCACGTGAGCGTTTCTTTTTTTAGTGTTTAACACTATTTTATGCGCTTTATCCTTAGTGTTTAACACTATTCTAAGCGCATCACGTGGGAGCACGTGATAGCCGATTGTACTCTAGTGTTTAACACTATATTTGAGCCAATCTTAGTCTAAATTAGCTAAGTCTTTCAGAGGCAAGACTCCCATTTGACTGAACCTCAAATACACTCTTTTCTTCCAAAAATTGATTATCTCATATGGCATACGAGTGCTCAGCACTCAATAAAAGACAAAAATATTGTCAGAACCCAGACCCATGCTTAGCATTGCTAAATAAAGGGGGGCTGAGCCCAAACAAATGTTCAGCAGCCCATACAAATGTCCAACATTTTAAACCTAATTGGACTTAGCCCAAGTTGGCCATAACTCCTCAATTCAGATTCAACTGAGCCCATATGCTCATAATCTAATTAATTGATCTTAGTCCCAAATTAGACTATAGATCTCCCAACGCACATCAGATCAAGGATACATCTCTTCATTCCTCTGATATGTGTCGTTGTAATTCTTCAACGTCTTCAAAGAGGTGACGGGTCCCGACAACCAGCAAATCTTACAGACTATAATGTCTCTAAACTGGACTGTGAGGTCCTTAAACTCATGGACTATGATGTCCTTAACCTTATGGACCGTGATGTCCCTAAACTAAAACCTACAGACTATGATGTCTCTAAACTGGACTGTGAGGTCCTTAAGCCCATGGACTATGATGTCCTTAACCTTTACAGACTATGATGTCTTTAAACTGAACCGAGATGTCCTTAAACTAACATTGGACCGTAATGTCCTTAAAATAACAATGGACCGCAAAGTCCCTAAACTAAAATAATAGAGTCCAAATGCTCTTTTGTTGGATCTAAATGATCCTGTAAAGTTGATCTTAGTCTAAAATTAGACTAACGTATCCTTAACAAATGTTTAAGTTGATCTTAGTCTCAAATGAGACTAACGTATCCTTAAACCCAAACCAAAATCCAAATCTAAGAAAATACGGATTTGGACTAATCCACACCCTGCGGGCGACAACATAAATTAGTCTTCATATACAATCCACGGGCAACCAAAAATAAAACAAACACATACGACATGAAGTGACCATTTGGAGAAGGAGAAAGTGGTTACCGTGATGCGGTAGCGTAATTAACTGCAGGGGCTTGCGCCTGCAGGGAAGAGCATCCCCACAATCAAAAACCCCTCAAATGAGGGGGGAATCTGACGAAGTCTGCTACAACGGCCGCATCTGTCTAAACCTCTGATCTACGGTGCCATAAATCAACTTGGCATCTTCGGAGAGGTGGATGGATAAAACCAAATAGTATCTGCCCCCAAAATTCAGGCCAGACGTCCCAACGTCCCGGTCGCGTCTTTCGGCGGAGAATATATTCTGGCACGCCCGGTGGGACCTCTTCCTCTTTCCACCCCACATTTCGTGTGTCGTGTTTCGTGAACAAGTCGCGGTTTAACATGGTTGCCTTTGGATTTGAAGTACTAAGATTTGGTATCTTGCTCCATACAGAAAAACAGAAGATCAAATGTCTTTCAACTGCATAAGCTGCAACAACGGCAATAACTCTCATTTCGTCCCTGCTGGAGGAGTGACCTACGGGCCTCAAGCGGCCTCCGTTTTTACAATGCCGGTGGACCAGGTGGCGCAAGCCACCACAGGGCTATTCTTTGGGACCATGCTCCCACCCATAAGCTTCAACACACCACTGCCATCATAAGAAGCTAAGAAGAAGTCGGTCTTTGATCGGCTCACAACTACCGTGGCCCCTCTTAACGGGTCGTCCAAACCAAGCGCCTCAGTCTTTAACAGATTGGGACAAAGCTCCAATGGGCCTGTGAAGAAGCCCGCGATACCGGAAGGGGTTATCCCGAAGAGGATAGCCATTCCTGCTCCTGAAGTCGCCAAAGCGGCTTCCCCTGCTAAGGAGTCGGTCTTTGCAAGACTGACTATTTCGGCTCCCGCTCCAAACGAAATCACCAAGACTGCTCCTCCTGCTCGAAAGTCTTCCTTCGACAGGTTGGTTATCTCCGCTTAGCGGACGTCCGTTTTCAATAGGCTGGCGCCAATAGTAGCACCTGACCAGAACAGGAGGCACGATCAAGCCACCCCTATAGCTGAGCCAGTACCATCGGCTCGACACGCTCGACATCGCCACTGGCGCCGAGTAAGGAAGGCTAGGGGCAATTCCCCTTCTGGATTGACTCCGCCGGCTCCAACGGTGGAAATTGATGCTGCTGTTCCAACCAGGAACAACTTTGAACTACTTAGGAGGGTATGCAAAAACTCTCCGATTGCTGTATTGAAAATGTCTCCTCCACCAATGGAGAGCGCTACAAAGGCGAAGCTAGAACAGCCCCCTCAGCGGCTGTCCTCTAAAATTTATAAAGTTTGGCGACAGGTCCAGGACTCCGTGATAGATCAAGACTATCCCCGCCGACAGAAAAAGATGAAGGTTCGGCAAGAATAGGACCACCCTGTCAAGCCACAGAAAGCGACAGCTACTTGGGTGCTCACTGCAACAGTCCCCTCAACTTCGACCGCCCACAAGAGGAGAAGGCCGGAGAAAATCCCTGAGTCTGCGACGAATCGCAAGACCACTGAACCCAAACGCCCCAAGTCTGCGGGCATGGTGGTACATACTATCTATATGGCATCCGGGAAAGAAAATAGCCGTATCTCTACGGGCCATCGACCACTCATCAGATCCATAACAAAGGCCAAGGAGCAAAAACAGAAGCTCCAGGAAATGTTAACGCAGATGGCCGTACTCACTAGGCCAAAAGAAAGCCCGGAAACGTCGTCGGAACAATATCAAAAACAGGAAACCGATGTTGACTTCCTCCGCAGAATCCTCGAAAAGAAGGACAGAGAAGCAGTGGAACAAGCGGCCAATATAAAACGAATGTCACTTCTCTTCCAAGACATGGTCGGGATGATGATACAGCCGGATTCTCCGGCTGAAGACCCTCCGATTGTCCTCGAAGATGACAGAGGGGAGACGTCGAACCCTCTTCCGACTTATTCAGCAGCCAATGAGGAGACTATCTCCAAAGCCGCCCTAGATGATTACATCGCTCAACAGATACGAGCTCACCAGGTGAATGAAGCGGCCGGTCAGGTTGTTAAGACTGGATGACCCTATCCGGGTTGGTAGGACCAAATAAAGTACCCGCCGGGGTATACGATCCCTAAATTCCATGTATATAAGGGGACGGGGAACCCACACCAACATGTTGCTCAATTTAGAGCCTTGTGCGGTAATACCGGAGGTAATGATAAACTACTGCTCCGCCAGTTTGTTGGCAGCTTGTCGGAGACAGCATTTGAGTGGTAATCGGAACTCCCGAATGACTATATCAAGACATTTGCAGAGATGGAGATGCTATTCACCCAACGTTTTGCGAGCGCTAGCGAACGTACCTCAATCACGGCGCTGATCAATGCCAGGGTGAAGCCGAGAGAAACTTGGGTCCAGTACGCGATACGGTGGCGGAATCTATGGTCGAAGTGCGAACAGCGCATCGAAGAGGCTCCTGCAGTGGGCATGTTTGTGGGAACCCTCGATCCGTAGGAGACCATATCCCAATTCATGATGTTCTTCAAGCCGACCACCTCCTAGACTTTGATTGATAAGCTGGCCCAAATGGACCAGATGGGTCATAAGCCTTCCTTTTCAAAGACAGAGCCGCAGAATGAAAAGGGCAAAGGGAAAGCGACCTTTGTCGCCAATACTCAACAACAGCCGAGCAACTTAAAACCGGTTGTTCGCCAAAGCAACGTGCGTCCACGCCAATCCTTCGAGGAGAGACTAGGACGTCCCTACTCTTTTCTATAGGAGAAAACAAAGAGATTGTTCGAGCTGGCAGTGCGCAACAGGCTCATCAATCTGCCAGATCCAAGACGTCCGCTGCAGCCCGGCGATGTTAAAAATCCCAATTACTGCCCTTACCACCGAGCAGTAAGCCATCCAATCAAAAATTGCTTCGTCTTTAAAGGCTGGATTGAAGACCAATACCAACAGGGCAAATTCGCACTGTCCGAGAACTGGAAAGTAAACCTGCCTCAACCGCACGCTCTTAAAAGGGAGGGCACGCCGGGGGCATCATGCTCTTTTGTTGAAAAAGCTCTATGGGAGGTCGCTCTTTCAGCCAAGATGAAAAGGATGCTGAAAGATCTTCAAATATGCCCGACGATCAGGTGGAAAAATCAGCTAGAACCCGAGATCGTCAAGGGAATGCTTAAGCCGCGCCCGACGCTAAAAATTGGTAGCGATAATCAAAACGTTCAGGCCCAGCCGTCAAAGTCTTCAAAGAAAAAGAAGAAAACCAAAAAGCCCGTGAAGCCTGCTAACAAGCGCACGTACCTGCAAAAACACATCGACGCGCTAGAAGAATATAACCAGAAGGTGCGAACCCCGGTCACGCTCCAAGATTTTCTTGACCACATTCTTGAGGACAGAGACACTGACAATGACGGGGGAGGGGACTCGGCAGATGAAACTGAGGGCTATATGGCAAGCTGCCACATGATCTATCACTCGTCAATAGATGGTGAAGAAGCACCTGATGCAAAGAAACTGGGGGCAGATCCAGAACCGGAAACAAAACCCTTGGAATTGTCTGACAAGATCATCGACCTACTGCTGAACGAAGCCCGTCAGAAGAGAAAGGATGATCGAGAACGCGAAATGGCTATATTCGAAAAGGCCAGGAGTCGGCGTCAATTCAAAGATGTCATGGGTCATGAAATACCCCAACTAGATCAAAGCACTTCTGTTGCCAGCAGAAGCAAGTTCAAGACGAAGAAACGGTTCGCCAAAGCCATATCGATGGGAATGAAGCTGCCACCCTCCGAAGGAAACACTCCTGATGGGATACACCTTGACGAAGGGGATGCACATCTAAACTACTGCTTGTACCATCGAAGGACCACGCACCCTACTGAGGAATGCAACGTCTTTAAAAATTGGTGGTAGGGATATGTTGCTCATCAACAGCAGTTCAAGCGGATGAAGCACAAACTCGTCGAGAACTAAGGAGCACGACAGATGAGCGCAGAAGAACTGCCGGCAACTGTCACATGGTTGATAGCTAGGGATCGCAAGTTTCTACCTTCGGGAGCGATTCTGATGAAGAAATACCCCTTGGTCCTCTCTTTAAGGAATCTACCTCCGGGGCAGAAGAAGTGAAGACCTGCGAGAACATCTAGCTGCGTAATCGCACATTACCTGAAAAGAATCTCGGACCCGCAAATAAGGGATCGAACAAAAAGGATAAAGAGAAGGAAAAAGTCCCTGAGGATATTGCCCTCGACGATCGAGTCGTCGAAGAGCTGGCAGCCAAGGACCCGCCCAAGAAAAGGAAGGTGGATTATAACGTTCTAGCACACCTGAGAAAGATTCCTTCACAGTTGAGCATTCTCGATGCCCTTCTGCTATCTAAAAAGGCGCGAGACTCACTAATCAAAGCGTTACAAGACCCCGGACAGTTTCAAGCTTTCCTCGCCGAAGAAAAGATGAAGGACGAGTTGGAAGAAGTTCACACAGCCGACATCACCTTCAGCGACGAAGGTCTCCTCCTCGGGACATGCGAGCATAACCGTCCCTTGTATGTCACCGGATACTGTCATGACATCAAGATAGGCAAAATCCTGGTCGACAATCGGTCCTCCGTCAACCTTCTCAATGTAAGGGTGTTGAAGGAGATATACATGAGCATTCAATACCTCGCTCGGGATAAAATCACTATCTCCGGATTTGACTCCCAGTCATCACGGATGCTCGGGTCTGTATTTCTGACGTTACGATTTGGGCTGCTTGTCACCGACATCAAGTTTCACGTCAATGACGCCAAGACATGTTACAATACTTTGCTCGGCAGGCCTTGGTTACACAAGTACAACATCATCCCTTCTACACAACATCAGTGTATGAAGTATTTCAAGGATGGTCTCGAATACACCGTGACAGGGGAACTGAACCCATTTTCCGTAAACAAAGTTCGCAAATATGAGGATGCAAAGTATTTCATGCCAGACTTTGAAGACACGGAAAGAGGCCATAAGCCAGAGAATGACCAAAAATCTATCACTACCATTCCGATCTTCAGGAGCGATACCGAGGAGGACGAAGAGATAGTCTATTTCGGGCTGCCCCAATATACCAAGCCGGGACCGTCCACCCCTATGTTGGTCTTCGGCAGTGACTCTGAAGACGAAATCAATGCAGTATTCTCTGCTCGTCCATCAATACAAGCCTCCACTGGAGAAGATCAAAGCTTGCAAGTTGCCATGGTTCCGCAAGAGCATTACAAAGAGCTCGATGCATTTGAAACTTATAGTGTACAAGAGCTGCAAACATTCTACGTCCTTCCCAAGCGAAGAGATGAAAAGGCGATCCTCTTTTATCAATCCACGGAAACCAAAGTGGAGAAAGAAGTCTGGCATGGTGCCGATTCGACACCTGATAGACTTCAGCCCATCCGACCGCCCAGATACTACACAGAAGGATTGAAGAGGCTGTTGAGGCGCCAAGGCGTACCCCTTAAGCAGACTACGCGACTAGCTCAGTTCTACAATATGATCTGGAACGTTCCCGGAACTCAGCGAAAATTGCCTACCGGGAGAATGGAAACGATCGGGCTTGGATATATTCGATCCAAGAAACGGGAGCGAGTCCATGGCAGTTACGTCATACATGACTTCGATGAAGAAGGAGATGTTCTGTTAAAAGACGCTAACCCTGAACCAAAACGAGGTCCCGCCATGAAAATGCCAAGTCCATCGTTTTGAAGAACAGATGGACAAGCTAATAAGGGAAGCGGGTCAAAAGTTCTGGGATGATCATAACCGTGAAATGGCCATCTACGAGAAAGCCAGGACGCAACGCCTCCTTCAGAAGGCTACAGATAATGATGATGCCCTTCGTTGCCAGTCTGTCATACAGAAGACCCGACGCAAAAACAAAAACAAACTGAAGAACGGAAAAAACGTTCGACAGCAACGAAGCGGATCCAAGAAGTCATGCGATCGATAATCGAGCAGCCGAGATCTGTCTCTAATAAAGAAGATGAGTCGAGCATATTCTTTTCCCCAAGTAAAGACAAAGAAAATCTTCGACCTCGTCGTGAAAAATCAGATGATTACACTCCCGGAGTCCAAGCACCCCGATCGAGCAAATGAGGTTCATCACCCAGACTATTGCTCCTATCACCGAGCAATAGGACATCCTATTGAAGACTGCTTCACCTTCAAAGACTGGGTTGAAAACCAGTATCAACTCGGCAGATTCGCTCTATCCAACAGTTGGAGGGTAAGCCCGCCACGGAAGCATGAATCAAAAGCCACTTATACGATGAGAGTAGAACCAGATCAGCATCGGTCGTGGAAACAAACTCATACCTGTCACGTAATAACGCTGACAGAAGAAGGAGTGCTCGAGAATATGGATGACCCCTCCTTGTACTTCGAAAACGATGATGACGAAGTGATCTCAGAGTTTCCACCGGCGCCAAAAGAGCAGATGACCTCAAAAAAATTGACTTGGGGACGACAAAGGACCTAAAAGGTGGCTACGCTAAAAGACATGCTCATGCAATATAAAAACTATTTCGCATGGAACTACTCCGAAATGCAGGGACTAGATCCAGAGGTAGCTGTGCACAAATTGGCGATATCTCCGGACATCAAGCCAATCAAACAAGCACTAAGAAGGATGCGGCTCGAACTTGAAATGAGCATTAACGCCGAGATCAAGAAGCTAATCGAATCCGGCTTCATCCAAGAGGTTCAGTACCCCGATTGGATCGCCAGCATTGTCCCAGTCATGAAGAAGAATGGGACGGTGCGCATCTGCATAGACTTTCGGGATCTCAACAAAGCCTGTCCTAAGGATGACTTTTCCGTACTGGTCACCGAGCTAATGATAGACAACACATCCACTCACGAGGTCTTCTCCTTCATGGACGGCTCATCAGGGTATAATCAAATAAAAATGCATCCCGAAGACCAGAAGCATACCGCTTTTCGGACTCCGCTAGGCATATTCTGCAACAAAGTGATGCCTTTCGGTCTGAAGAACGCCGGCGCCACCTATCAGAGGGCGGCCATGACGAAGATCTTTGATGACCTTATACACGAGATTGTCGAATGTTATATCGACGACCTCGTGGTAAAAAGCAAATCGCACGAAGAGCATTGGGAGCATCTAAAAATAGTGTTCCAACGCCTTCGGAAATACAATCTGAAGATGAACCCTCTCAAATGTGCATTCGGAGTCTTCTCAGGTAAATTCCTAGGATTCATTGTACGACATCGAGGCATCGAAATAAACCCGTCAAAGATCAAGGCGATTATGGAAATGCCTTCTCCAAGAACTTTGAAACAACTGCGGTTTCTACAAGGGAAGCTCGCGTACATCCGACGGTTCATAGCTAACCTTTCCGGAAAATGCCGCCCCTATAGTCATCTAATGAAGAAGGGAACCCCGTTCGTCTGGGATCGCAAATGCCGAAGCGCACTGGATGAAATCAAGCAATACCTATAGAATCCTCCAGTGCTGACCGCTCCAGTCAAGGGAAAGCCCATCATTCTGTATACGACTGCCTTTGAAGGTTCCTTAGGCGCGCTATGGGTACAAGAGAATGACTAAGGGAAGGAAAGAGCCCTCTACTATTTGAGTCGAGTTCTCCTGGGGGCAGAAAACAATTACTCCCTCATTGAAAAACACTGCCTGGTGTTGATCTTCGCGATAACGAAGCTCAGACACTATGCTTTGGCACATGAGGTCCATCTCATAACAAAAGTAGATCCTCTCAAGTATTTGATGTCTACAGCCATACTAACGGTATGGATAGCTAAATGGGCCCTCCTCTTGATGGAGTTCTCGATAACATATCGTCCTCTCAAGGCAGTGAAAGGCTAGGCCATCGCCGACTTCCTTGCCGAGCATCCTATACCTGCCGATTCACCCCCCAATTGCGAATTTCCAGACGAGCATGCGTTTGACACAATCGACAGGGAGAAAGAAAGGAGTGATACCCGATGGGAACTCTACTTCGACGGAGCATCTTCCATGAAGAAGCGAAAGCACAGCTCCCCCATAATCAAGTCTGGGATGGGCCTCATCTTTGTGACTCCACAAGGAGGGATAATGCTCTTTGCCTTCTCCTTAACAGAGCCAAGGACAAACAACGAAGCCGAATACGAAGCTTTGATAGCAGGTCTTGAGATCGCTGTCAACATGGGAATCGAAAACCTCTTCATATACGGAGACTCCCAACTGGTCGTTAGTCAAGTAAACGGCGACTATCAAACGTGCAAACCAGAGTTGGTAAGGTACGGTGAAAGGGTGCAACAAATGCTGACTCAAATCCCTTCCTACGCCCTGGAAAGCATACCACGCGCGGAAAATAGCAAGGCGGATGCGTTACCCAAACTCGCTAAAGAACTAGCTGACGAAAACCTCGATGATATGAGGATCGTTGTGCAAATCCGTCGGGTTGTTGCACCGGCAGAAATACCTCCGGAGTCGTCTGAAGAGAAAGAAGCGACCAAAGAGACTAGCTGACGAAAACCTCAATGATATGAGGATCGTTGTGCAAATCCGTCGGGTTGTTGCACCGGCAGAAATACCTCCGGAGTCGTCTGAAGAGAAAGAAGCGACCAAAGAGACAGCCCTACAAATAAAAGACCAGGAAATGGCTGAAGATTGGAGAGAAGTCTTTATAGACTACTTCAAATTCCGTCGAACACCTGAAGATGCGTCCTCAAGACATCAGCTCATGAAACGAGCTCTATCCTTCGCCTTCATCAATGACACTTTATATAAGAGATCATTTGATTCTCTATGGCTAAGATGCTTGGGACCTGAAGAAGCAAGGAGAGTCGTCTAAGAAACTCATGACGGACTCTGCGGTTCTCATCAAGCCGGCCCGAAAATGAAGCTGAAGATCAAAAGGATGGGCTACTATTGGCCCATGATGATCCAGGACTGCCTTGAATATGTGAAGCAGTACCACTCGTGCCAAATTCATGGGGACTTTATCCACCAGCATCCAAATCCGCTACATCCAACAGTGGCTAGCTGGACGTTCGAAATGTAGGGAACTGATATAATCGGGCCCATCGAACCAGCACCATCCAGAGGACATCGATTCATTTTGGCGACAACTGATTACTTCTCCAAATGGGCAGAAGCAGTACCGCTGAGGGAAGTGAAGACGGAGAATATTCTCCATTTTTTCAAGACACATGTCATCTATCGGTTCGGCACTTTGCGACAGATTATCTCCGATAACGGGCCGGCCTACAGAAGACATAAAATCAGCGCTTCGTGCAGCAACATAATATAGACTGAAGATACTCTTCAGTCTATAACCCTCGAGCTAACGGTCTGGCTGAGGCTTTCAATAAGACCTTGACCAAGATCGTGAAGAAGACGGTGTCCAGAAATAAGAGGGACTGGCACGAGAGACTTCATGAAGCTCTCTGGGCGTCTCGAACCACATTCAAAACGGCCACAAACACAACGCCGTATGCATTAGTATTCGGCGCTGAAGCAGTACTCCCATTGGAGATTGAGCTACCCTCTCTACGACTAGCGATTCATTACGAGCTAATGGACGAAGAGAATGCTCACCTTCGATTTGAAGAGCTCGACGCCCTTGATGAAGCCCAACTCATGGCACAGCAAAACCTGGAGGCTTACAAAGCGAGGATGACGCGCTCATATGAGAGATTGACTAGGCCGAGAATATTCTGCAAAGGCGAACTCGTGCTAGTGGTCAAGAGACCCATGATCCCCATTCGTGCCAAACGAGGGAAGTTCGAGCCGAACTACGAGGGCCCATACATCATAGACAAAGTATACCAAGGTGGGGCTTACTTGCTCATGGATATGCATGGCGAAAGATCCTTCAGGCCAATAAACGGTCGGTTCCTAAAGAAATACCGTGCCTGATGAGTTACGGCCTGGGTTAATGATAGATGACGACGCCTAAGTCCGCTCGCTATCTTCCCAAGCCCAAACTTTATAAGTGGTAGCCAACGAAACCGTTGCAACGATGGACCGAAATATTCCTAAACTAACGATGGACCGAAATGTTCCTAAACTAAAAACGGACCGCAATGTCCTGAAACTAACTATTGACCGAGACGTCGATAAACTACTACCAACCCGCGTCATCCTCAGTCTGACGTGGTAAAAAAAAGGGGTACGTCCACAAGCGAGATGGGCACGGATGAAAACCCGAAAGGGCTCCATGAGTAAAAACAGCAGGACTACCGGCGAGTTTTGTGAAAACCCAAAAGGGCGCAATCTCGTTAGAAAACACTTGCAAGGTCTTCTCGACCCTGTAAGGAGAAAATACCTGCGTGAGATCTTTACGACTCACAAGGGAGAAACATACTTAGGAATCCCTATGATTCCTAAGAAGAAAGCACACGTACGAGATCCTCACGACCCGTAAGGAGAATTCCCCTTTGAGACCTTCACGGCTCATAGGATTCAAAAGCCTTAAGTTACAGGGATCTGAACCTGTTCTTAAGCCATCACAACCCACAGATTTCCCTACAAGCGCTTCAATATTGACCCTGGTATATAATCCACGGGCACAAATAAATATTTCCCTAACAGAGTCCCACCAGCGAATAGGGATATGCTCACACGGTGAACAACCCTTGTAAGTTCTCTCGACTTATAAGGAGAAAACACTCTTGTAAGATCCTTACGACTGACAGGAGAACATACACTTAGGAATCCTCACAATTCTTAAGGAGAAACGACACCTATGAAATCCTCACGACTCGTAGGGAGAAACACCTTTATGAGACCTTTACGGCTCATGAAGTCAAAAGCCTTAGTGATAGGATCTTAACCATGCTTGCTAAGCCACCTTTGTTCGCCATCGACAGAGGCAAATGATGATTCGCTCCTGGCAATGTCCCAGTGGTAGCGATGCTGATGCCTAAATCGGTATCAAATCCCAAGTCCTTTCACGACAAATGATGATTCACTTTTGGTAATATTCCAGTCGCAGCAATGCTGATGCTAAGACTGGCACCAGATTCCAAGTTCTACACTCGCGATAAAAATTCAGCGAACCAAAAATGCATATGAAATAGCCGAAATGATGGGACAACTTGCAACAAAATCAGCAAGTAAAATATATGCATACAAAATAGCCGAAATGATTGGGCAGCTCGCAATAAAAAGCAGCGAGTAAAAAGAAAAAATAGCTGAAATGATGGGGTACCGCGAAAAATATCCGAAATGACTGGGCAATCGCGACTTTTGCGATACAAAAAGCTAAAATGATAGAGTATCGTGGAAAGAAAAAATAATACATATAACATGAAACTTTTGCCCTACAGATGAGATCACATCGATCCCTATATACAATCCAGGGGCACAAACAAAGAGGGAACCATATCATCCCACCATGTTCCATCGGAAAGAAAGCCAAGTCTCGATGGCAACATCTATAGCCTGGAGACTCACAACGGCGTTCCTTCTCATTCCAGCAGGATTCGAACGCGACAATCAATCTCGGAGCCATGGCAAAGTCCCTAGTTCCAGATCTCGACGGTTCACAATAACCTAGAGACCGCCTCGACATTCGTCTCGTTACAGCAGACGCAGTGTCAACAACGACGTTTCTTCTCAACTCCAGCAGGATGCAGACGCAACGTCAACAATCGATCCCAGGGTCAAAACAACGAAGCGAAGGCAATATTCCTAGCTTCAGGGTCTTGACGGCAACTCATATAAAACCTAAAAGACTATCGGAGATCATCTTACACCAGCGCGGAGTGATCACCACCGCGACATTCGTCTCGATACAGCAGACGCAATGCTAACAAACGAAGCAAAGGCAATATTCCTAGCTTCAGGGTCTTAACGGCAACTCATATAAAACCTGAAAGACTATCGGAGATCATCCCACACCAGCGCAGAGTGGTCACTACCTCGACGTTTATCTCGATACAGCAGACGAGATGTCACCCCAGCGTTCTTCCTCCAGCAGGATTCAGACGCGACAACGAAGCCACGACAAAGTCCCTAGTTCCAAACCTCGACGGTTCACCAACAACCTAGAGACAACCGCGACATTCATCTCGATACAGCAGACACAATGCCAGCAAACGAAGCAAAGAAAATATTCCTAGCTTCAGGGTCTTGACGGCAACTCATATAAAACCTAAAAGACTATCGGAGATCATCCCACACCAGCGCGGAGTGGTCACCACCTCGACGTTCGTCTCAATACAGCAGACGATATGTCACCCCAGCGTTCTTCCTCCAGCAGGATTCAGACGCGACAATGGAGCCATGGAAAAGTTCCTAGTTCCAAATCTCGACGGTTCACCAACAACCTAGAGACAACCGCGATGTTCGTCTCGATACAGCAGATGCAATGCCAGCAAACGAAGCAAAGGCAATATTCCTGGCTTCAGGGTCTTGACGGCAACTCATATAAAACCTAAAAGGCTATCAGAGATCATCCCACACTAGCGCGGAGTGGTCACTACCTCGACATTCATCTTGACACAGTAGACGAGATGTCACCACAGCGTTCTTCCTCCAACAGGATTCGGACGCGCCAAAACAACAAAGCAAAGGCAATATTCTTAGCTTCAGGGTCTTGAAGGCAACTCATATAAAACCTGAAAGACTATCGGAGTCATCCCACACCAGTGCGGAGTGATCACCACCGCGACATTCGTCTCGATACATCAGACGCAGTGCCAGTAAACGAAGCAAAAGCAATATTCCTAGCTTCAGGGTCTTGACGGCAACTCATATAAAACCTGAAAGATTATCGGAGATCATCCCACACCAGCGCAGAGTGATCACCACCGCGACATTCGTCTCGATACAGCAGACGCAATGCCAACAAACGAAGCAAAGGCAATATTCCTAGCTTCAGGGTCTTAACGGCAACTCATATAAAACCTGAAAGACTATCGAAGATCATCCCACACCAGTGCGGAGTGGTCATAACTCATCAGGGATCCCAAACTGAGCCTAACCTCAAGTAAAAAGCGACATGGAATATCCCTAACGCTTGTTCTTTCGACGGTAATACTACCTGGAAGATTGCTTGAAGACGTCTTGTCCAACCCCTGAAGGGATCAGAGACACGACAGTCGCAAGGCTACTCGAACAACAAAATTGCCTATCGAGGAATACATCAGCCAACGCGACGGTACGACGGACACAACCCTAGTACCACAGACCCTAACGGACCTTTGTCGTATAGAGCATAGGTTAACTGTGACGTTAGGACATCCTTGCGAGAACTTCTCGACACGTCTCGTAAGGTAAAGCCTTACGCAATGGGGATTAAAAAACATGTTTCCTAAGCACTGGGGCTCTGCAAGTCGGTCCAAGATGGGCTCTTGCATACTATTCACGGGTCACACTCTCCGAAGTCGAACATCGACAAAGAGAGAAACAACAACTTACAAGTCCTCTCGACTTGTAGGCGGGAAAATTCTCTTGTGATATCCTTACGACTCTCAAAAGAAAACGCACTTAGGAATCCTCACGATTCCTAAGGAGAAAATACACCTACGAGATCCTCTCGACTCGTAGGGAGAAAAATATTTTTGAGATCCTCACGACTCATAAAGTTGGAAAGACTTAGGCAGCAGACCTGAACCTGCTTCCTAAGCCATCGATACCCTACAAGAAGGCTAGGACGAAATATTCTCTACGCTTGCCAGAGTAACATAGCGACAATACAGCAAAGAGGAAAAATGACAGAGGGAGATAGGAAAAATATGTCTTTTATTCATGAATCAAAATGAATACAAATTACAATCTATGAAAGAATAAAAAAAATACTCTCATTCAGGAGTATGTACAAAAGAAGAATAAAAGGAAAAATATACAATTTTTCAAGCGGGCGGACGATGTAACATATTTATCATTTCATCCTTTTTCCGCTGGGCCTCGACTTCATAATTTGTTATCGCTACGAGACGGGCCTCCGCTTGAGACTGTTGGGCCTGGTACGAGGCAAGCCGACTTTCAAGCTCCTGTTCAGTGACTTTGTGGGCTTCAACCATCTCGCGGGTAAAAATGACGGCTTTATCAATAGCTACCACCTTCCTGATAGCTTCTTGAAGCACCCGCTAGAGTTCATACGCACGAGTGGTCTTGGCCGTAAGTTCAGCTTGAAGTTCCCCCAGCGCATTTGAAGCCAGCTTCCTCTCTGAAAATTTTTGGCTGAGCCTCTTCTCGCATGACAGCATATTTGCGGCGCACCATTCAATCAGCCCCCGCAAGCTCGCCTTTGCAGCCACAACCTCTGAAGGAAGGCGCGTATATTCAAGACTATGCAAGCAAGCCTCCAATCGACGACAAAACTCAACCCAAACATGCACCAATGTTTCACTATGGTAAGCAGCAAGAAAGGGGAGAGAACTGTTGGCTTCGGCGGCAAATTCTTCGGCTGTGAGCGAGCTACCAGCACGAAGGTCTTCGATCAGAGCCGACAAAGAGTGAAAGCTTAGCTTCACCATTCTTTCATATGCGCGTAGAGCATAAGGGCCGGGTGGCACAACGATGCGAGATTCTAGCGTGGTAAGAACGGGAAAAGCTGTTAAGATTCATAAAAAGAAATCAGTGAGAGTTGCAAGCAAAAGAGTAGATGGAAGAACGTCGAAACTTTACTTACCCACAATCATGCAAGAAGGGCTCAAAAGGTCCCCAGGCCCGTCAAGGATCTCAACTTCGTCGTCAGCTTCCAGAACTACAGAAGACATCAGCATTGTTATGCGAAATAATAATAATGTCATGAAGAAGGCAAATAACACTAACCTTGGTCGGAAGAGAGGACGATGCGTTGAGGGGATATTGCCTGCAGAGCGGCCATCTCTAGCAAACACTGAAAGGATTTTCTAGAAGATAGATCAGCGATAGACGCCGCCAACCCACGTAATTCTGAAAAGACATAAAGGTTCAGATGATGGAGAGATTATTAAAATAAAATATAGAAGCCTACCTTCGATACTCCTTCTGCTCTGAACTGGGGGGATAGCAGCTTCGGCAGCCTCCTCCATGCCCCCAGGAACATCATCGGGGACATGGGCCGGTATAACAGCTTCCAATTGAGGAGCAGCGGCCACTGCTGCAGGCTCCAATGAAAGGACGGTGGCCTCGACTACCTGTCCCACAGTCTCCGGGCCGTCACCAGAAAGATCCATTGAATCTGCGGCCAATGAAGATGCCTCTTCCGGGAGAGCAAGCACCGGGAGAACGGAAGCCACCAATGGAAGCTCTGCAGCAGGAATAGCAACTATAGCGTTCTCCTCCACACCTACTGGTGTCTCATCGGGGATATTTACAGAGTCCGCAGTCAAAACGCTACTCGAGCCCAGATTCTCTGCCGTCGCCGAAGTCCCTGCAAGATTTTACGGAGATAAGAAGACATGGAAAGCAAAACAAATTACTCACTGAAGGAAAAATACAAAAGAAATGCATACTGATTCGCCAAGATGCCTCGAGTATGGCTTTCTCAAACCGACGTTCCTTCCTCAGAAAGTATGCTCACCAGGGTTCTAATATAGATTCATGACCGCCGGTCCATAATGACAATACATCTTCAGAAGCGGTATAGATAGGCTGTTTGAGGGCTATCTTGCCTCCCCGCTCCAGAGGGCCTATAAACACCCGCCATACTGATGGAGGATCTTCATAGAATATTACGGCAGGGTAGGAACTCTTCGAGACGCGCACGTTCTCGGTCTCATCTTGGGAACGCCTTATAGCCTCAGCCAGTTGTGCGGCTTCCTCGGTAGACAAGTCTGGAAAAAGAAGACCATCATCCGGCTCTTGCATAGAAATTGGTTCATCTTAAATGATGGGCTCAGATTCCATTAAAAGGTCAAATAGACCAGTGACGGTCTTCTTCTTCCGCTTCGACCCAGAGCCGGCGCTGGAAGATGATCGCTTCCTTCCCTTCGGCGCTTTGGTGCGACGTTCCCTAACCTCGCCTCCAGTATCCACTTTTGGCGTTGCTACTGATGATACCACTGCCATCGATGACGCTGCAACTGATGGAACTGCCGCTGGCGCCTCGGCGGAAGCCTTTGCCCGAGCTCTAGTACGCATTGGCATCCCTGCAGTGGGAGGAATCAACTCGCGTTCTGTGGCCTGCGAGATGACGACCGCACCACCATCCCTCAAAAGAGGGCGAATGGCTGACCGCGGTCGCAATGGAACATGAGCAGCTTGAATTGGGGCAGGGGTTTTATATTCAAAGAGTACCCGCCTTTCTTCGGCAATGATAGGAAGAACCCGGTAGCGATACAAGCCCACAAAGGAGCCTACAGACCTAGGAAGATAGTCAGGTTCTGGGATCATGAACACGGAGCTAGTATTCAGCCGCATAAAATGATGAATAACGTCGCGAATAACTTCTAACGATGAAGCAGGCTCAACCAAGAATGCTTCAAAGGGGACGCGCTGATTATAGCCCAGTTGCCGAGCAAAGCGGTGTGGATTATACCGCATAAGGAGAGTCGTATCATTCTGGCGAAACACTAAATAGCCCGGCCTGATCGAGTACAGATGCATGATCTCCCTAGGCTTTAAAGAGGGTGCTCTCCCTTTTGACAAGTCAAACAGCTGCTGAACAGGCCCCGCCGGAGCAGAAAGAATGCAATCAATAAACATCATTCCTCCCTCATGGGTATATGTATTGAGCAGAACACGGAGGGCCCCTAATTGAGTCGGATCAGGAGCGGAAGCATCCACCAATCTCATAACTCAGGGGAAGGTGTAGGAATCATAGAAGTTCGGCCGTTGATGTGCCGTGAATGCCCCCAGCACATGCATTTCAATCCAAGATGTGAAGTAATGAAGGGGGAAATTCACAACATCTACACCTGGAGCCGAAGTGTTGGCCGCAACACTTAACCCGTGATAAAGATGCGATAGTCCCGCGATGCCGACGGCCAACTTTTCCCCTTCAGCTACACGATGAGCGGGATAGAACACAGAAGCTCTCATGAAGCATCGGTGTGACGGTATCACAAACCAGCTGAGCCAAAGGCTAATAAAGCCGACGAAGAAGGTCTCTTCGTCTATGCCAGGGACCGCAATTGCATTAAAAGATACGGCCGACATGATCAGAATGTAGAACTGCGGTAGATCCTCTTCTTTGGCCGGCAGTTTATTCAACCCGAACCCAAAAGGGTCGTCAATGCTCGCAAACTTCGGGGCCTCCTTGGATAAAATATCCCCCCGAATGAAACAGGCGATAAAGCTCTCGAAAGTGACACCTTGCCCTTCTGACTTCGCAAATAATTTGTCAAAAATTCCCAGGGCCTTGATCAGACTGGGGTACCTATGATGAACGGTTGTTTCGGTTGTCAGACCATCGAGCATAGCCGGCATGGTAGAGAAAATGTATTCATCTGGAGGCAACAGTTCCTCGTAATGCTCCCCCCTAATGGGCAGTCCTGAAATCTCACGGAATTCATCCAATGAGATAGACACCTCTCGATCCCCTAGCAGGAAGGTGTTGGTGGGCAGATTCTACTAGTTCAAGAAAGCTTTGATCCACCAGACATGGGGAGCATGGTAATGAAAGAGCGATGCATACACCGCCAGATATAGTCCAAACTTCTGCAGTCTTGCACGGTGGGCAGAAAGAATATAGCGAGCCCAAATAAGGTAGCCCACTGAGTACCGGGGGGTAATACCCACTTTATAAACCTGCCCCCAAGGTCGAGCTTTACCTTGGAAAATCCGACGCCCCAAGATGTTTATAGATGGCAGGGGCTGGTTAGGTATCCCAGAGGTAGAGGGCTCCAGCCGGCCCGAAAGAGTCCAATTGGTCACTTCTACTGCATAAGCAGTCTGTGGGCGTTTCATCGGCAATATAGGACGAAGAGATTCCATTGGCTCCCCACAAATAAAACTCCGGCGACCCCGGATGATATGACCGTACCAGGTTCCCCACAAAAGCAGATTGGTGCGATCTGGGTCATGGGCTCTAATCATCGCCATCACCTCTTCATCAGACGGTGACTGAAGAAAGGCAGCGTCCGAGCGGGTAAAAGGGAAATATGGAAGAGAAGCCATTGTTCCTAAAACAAAGGTAGGGGAAACTGTTAATGAAACCCACACGTGTATATGTATATCTATAGATATATATATATAAAAAGATAGTGGAAGAAAACGACAAGCCACTTATTTCATGGGACCACGAGTTGCAAAACACATGGGCCCCACAAAATCAATATGGCGGCTCACTAATGATGAGGCTGAGCAATCATCATGAGAACAAAAGGAAGATTCTCAATAAATGATAAGTGGATATCAAACATCTCTACACATTCCCCATGGAAAACCCTATCATGAACTCTGCGCAAATCACACAAAATCTCTCCTAAACTATTTTTGCAAGAACAACTCAGGATAAAAAATCCCAAGAAGTCTTCTTTTAAGAACTAAGTTCTCTAGAGGAATTAAATTCCTTTTGAACAGAGAAATTAAATTCCAAGAAAATTTTCAGAACTAAGCTCTTTGAAATGGAATTAAATTCCAGAGGGAAAACAAGTACAATCGTCAAAACCCTAAGATCCGGAAAATGGCCAACATTTGGGGTTTGTTACTTAAAGATCGAGCGTTCTTAGGACATCCGAAAGATGGGTTTTTTTATAGGAAAAAACCCTTGGTGTGGATTTAAAATCTAAAGAGAATTGTTATAAAAGTTCTTCGATCGTTCAAAACCATTACTTGAAGAAAAGATTCTTTCTTGGACAGAGTTAAACTCTGAAATTTTTGGAACAGCGAACTGAGCTCTGAGGAAGAGAATTAAATTCTCAAAAGAAAATGAACAAGGAAGAAGATGAAAGAGTAGAGGCGCTTCTGAAGAGACCCTTGCATTTATAGGATGTGATGGGAAAATGTTCATCTGCCCCCTTCCCTAGGCAAATCCAACGGCCACAAAGATGACAGCGTTGCACTCACGTGCAAACACGTGAGAACAACGCTATGGGGGCATTTGTTCCCTCATAAAATATAAGGAAAAACCACAATGGGGCATCACGTGCCCACACGTGATCGGGGGTCACGTGCCCACACGTGATGGCTTCCCGAGGACTCTTAAATAATAAGAATTGAATTCTAATCAAATAGGGTCACGTGTCCACACGTGATGGGCCTTTAAACCCACTGAAAGGAATTAAAAGGTATAATAAAACAGCAAGAAAAAACCCTAATGGGGTATCATGTGCCTGCACGTGACCAGGGGTCACCTGCCGACACGTGATGAGTTCCGGAGTTCTTTAAAATAATAAAATTAAATTCTTGTTAAATGCTTAATCAGTGGGTCACGTGCCAACACGTGATAGGGTCTTAAAACTCTCTGAGTTAATGGAAAGAAAACCCCAAATGGGGCATCATGTGCCCACACGTGACCGGGGGTCATGTGCCAACGCGTGATGGGTTCCTAAGCTCTCTGAACTAATAAAATTAAATTCTAATTAAATGTTCAATCAGTAAGGTCACGTGCCAACACGTGACAGGCTCTTAAACCTGTTGAACTAATAGAATTAAATTATAATTAAGGGAAATAAAAAACCCTAATATTTCCCTAGATCTTTCCAAACAAAAAGATTGCACTCTGTAAAGGGAGCACCGTTGGATTAAAAATCCAATGGTGATTAAAAATCACCAATTTATAGAAAGATTCTATACAAGGAAATATTTTCCTAAAATCTGCCGGGAACAACAAATAAAATATGTTTTGGATTAAAAATCCAATGGTGAATAAAATTCACCGAATGATCTAAAGGATCATGTTGGTTACAAAATCAATTTAAAATCTCTTAATCAGAGATTGACCAAACAAACTGATCTTTTTCTTTCTTCTATAAATAGGAGCCAAAGATAGAGGAGAAAAAAAAGAGGAGAGAGAGAGAGAGAGATACGACAACAACAGAAAAAAAAGAAGAGAATTTAATTCTCCAAAAATAAGAAGATCTCTTCAGAAAAGAAAAAAACCCTAGGTAAGCGAGGGGAAGAGATCATTCTATAAGCTCCCACAAAACAAAAAGAGAATTTAATTCTCAAACTAAGAGTTTAACTCTTCTGAATAAGAACTTAGTTCTTCCTTCGGTTGAAGATCTGCAGAAGCAGATCTCACCATAAGTTGAGAATTTAATTCTCATCGGGGGGATTCTGCCATGCAGATCTAAAGCCTAAGGGAGGACCTAAGTTCAGAGAATTTTATTCTCACACAAAGCACATAGGAATTTAATTTCTCCAACAAAGATAGGGTTTAACCCTTAATATAAGAACTTAGTTTTTCTTCATAGAAATAGATCAGCAGAAGCAGATCTCCCCATAAATTGAGAATTTAATTCTCATCGGGGAAATTCTGCTATGCAGATCCAAAACGTAGAGGGAGAATTGAGTTTAAAGAATTTAATTCTTTCAAACATATAGGAATTTAATTCCTCTAAATAAAATTAGGGTTTAACCCTATAAAAGAATTTAATTTTTAAATAAGGGACTTAGACTTTTCATGCACGTAAAAAGATCAGGTACCCAACATAATCACATGGCAACACGTGAACCTCCCCTCAATGGTCAAAAAATAATGAATGAAATGGGGTCACGTGCTCCCACGTGACCCTTGGATAAATTCCTCAAAATAAAGAGAACAGAGCCAAGTCAGAACAGATTTTGGGTGCCTCACGTGTCCCCACGTGACCCCTGACAAAC
Organism: Agapanthus africanus; assembly: GCA_030015575.1. NCBI lineage: Eukaryota > Viridiplantae > Streptophyta > Magnoliopsida > Asparagales > Amaryllidaceae > Agapanthus > Agapanthus africanus. Next base: position 792,634,350 of record CM057340.1, on the reverse strand, counting down.
ACCTCTTTAAAAAAAAAAGAGGTAAAACTGAGGGGTTAATACCCAATGCGTAGGCACCATCACGTGTCTACACGTGATGGCCATAAATATTAAGTGTTTAACACTTATTTGAATATTCTGAGAATAAAATAAAGGGAGCTTGGCCCAATCCTAGAGCGCCTCACGTGGGAGCACGTGATAGCCGATTGTACTCTAGTGTTTAACACTATATTCGAGCCAATCTTAGTCTAAATTAGCTAAGTCTTCCAGAGGCAAGACTCCCCTTTGACTGAACCTCAAATACACTCTTGTCTTCCAAAAATTGATTATCTCATATGGCATACGAGTGCTCAGTACTCAATAAAAGACAAAAATATTGTCAGAACCCAGACCCATGCTTAGCATTGCTATATAAAGGGGGGCTGAGCCCAAACAAATATTCAGCAGCCCATACAAATGTCCAACATTTTAAACCTAATTGGATTTAGCCCAAGTTGGCCATAAGTCCTCAATTCAGATTCAACTGAGCCCATGTGCTCATAATCTAGTTAATGTATCTTAGTCTCAAAGTGGACTACAGATCTCCCAACCCACATCGGTTCAAGGATACATCTCTTCATTCCTATGATATGTGTCATTGTAATTCTTCAACGTCTTCAGAGAGGTGACGGGTCCCGACAACCAGTAAATCTTACAGACTATGATGTCTATAAACTGGACTGTGAGGTTCTTAAACTCATGGACTATGATGTCCTTAACCTTATGGACCGTGATGTCCCTAAACTAAAACCTACAGACTATGATGTCTCTAAACTGGACTGTGAGGTCCTTAAGCTCATGGACTATGATATCCTTAACCTTTACAGACTATGATGTCTTTAAACTGGACTGAGATGTTCTTAAACTAACATTGGACCGTAATGTCCTTAAACTAACAATGGACCGCAAAGTCCCTAAACTAAAACAATAGAGTCCAAATGCTCTTTTGTTGGATCTAAATGATCATGTTAAGTTGATCTTAGTCTAAAATTAGACTAACGCATCCTTAACAAACGTTTAAATTGATCTTAGTCTCAAATGAGACTAACGTATCCTTAAACCCAAACCAAAACCCAAATCTAAGAATGTCATGCCCTGCTTCCTAGAGTACGCTAAGATAGGTACGTGATAGAGCCAACCATGCTACCTATGGATACGAAATATTCCTCCACAGTCACATTACGGCTGTAGAGATATCAAGAACAATAATAATAACTATCTAATACATGTCCATAAGCAAGAATAACGAGTCAAGAATAAAATAATGCGGAAGCAAAAGATCCAATACAAGAAATAAACTGAAATGTACGTCCCATAATGTGGGCTCATATCAGGAATGAAAATACTGAAAGGAAAAATAAACTAACTACTAATAGGTCCTCACTGCTTGGCCTGCTCACTGGAAAACTCCTGCTCGGCCTGCAGCAGAGGTAAGGAATCTGGGCCATGCAAAACCCAGACGTCAGTTCGTCATAAAATCAACCAATAATATAAACATGGTAGAAAGAAATACAGGTATGTGTATGAATAGTAAAACAAGTATAACAGTAATATAATAAGGACAGTGAGGGTAATGTGTAGTGAGTAATATAGACTGGTCTATTGGGTTAACTACTCTCAAGTCTTTGAAATCAAATTGATGAATCATCGATGTAACTCAATAGTATCCCGTGCATGCCCGGGACCACGGTCAAGATTCTCGGGCTGAATCCGAGACGTGCCGCAAGACAGTAAAGGGTAGTAGGTAACGATGAATGATGTCAGCAGCAGCATCCCGGGGCTGGCCTAGCCCGTAAGACTGATCAGTAAAGGTATGTTACATCAGGAAATGTCCGTAGGGACAACATGTCAAGGTTGTTGGCTTTAGTAACAAGATCAGGTAACAGGTCAAGCTATGTTACATCAGGTCAAGTCAGGTAGTGTATATAAATCCAATCATGTCAAGAAGTGCACGGTATCAAGTCGTATCAAGTAGTAGTGTATCAAGTCATGTCAGGGGGTGTACAAATGTCACGTGGGTGCTCATAATCAAACTATAATAAGCATGGGTACACAAAAACAAGTATGGGATACCAATGTAACAATAAAATGGAATAGTGTGATGTGGTATGCAAAATAGGTATAAATTCAAACACATGGATGTACAGTTATCGATTAGGGTTAAGATTATAGTTCCAATATTAATTAGAATGCACTTTATTAAACATGGAATATTAATATCACATTATTAGGTATTAATACGATCTAAGGATGCAATTATATATATATCAGGCGAGATGGATGCAAACGGGTGTCCGAAAGGTCATAAACTATAAAATGGTACTATGGGATGTACAAATAAGCACTATGTGATATAAATATGGATATGGGTACAGTGTATTGTAATCTAATATGCAACAAGATATGTTTTCAAGTTCTAGATCTAAGATGATATAAACGGAACATCGAAATGTTAAAATGAAATATGGTGCACTAGATTTAAACAACAGGTTTAATATGTATTTAAATAGGTATAAAATAATTTAAATAGCATGTAGCAAGATTAACTTGCCTAGACGGATCAAGAAACGGGTGTACGGAACGTCTCACGTCGGCGAAAAAGCCGCGATGCGCGCACGGTACACGAAACGGATCCAAACAATGCACAAGGTGATCACACGAGTTAGGTATGTTCGCTGGGTCGTCGGGATCGTCGACGTCACGTCCGGTTCCGGCTATCTAATCAAAGATAGAGAACTTTAAAAAGTAAAGAAAAGAAAGAAGAAGAGAAGAAGGGAAAGAAGAGGGGGTGCTTACTGAGTTTGCAGAGAGGGGTAGAGATGTCGACGGAGATGAACGGTGCTCCGGCGAGGTGGATTGGTATTAGGGTTTCGATTAGGGTTTGGGTTTGCTGGGTTTTAATGCAGGGATGGTGTAAGGATTTATGAAGGGGAGAAGCACAGAGGAGAGGGAGGAGAAGAGAGGAGAATGATGGTGATGGCAAGGGATGATTGGCGGCGAAGGAGATGTGGTGGTGATGGGTTCTGAAGTTGTGTTTGTGGGTGTGCAGGGTTCTGGAGAAGGAAGAAGGAGAAGAAAGAAGGAGGGAGGAGACGAGGGAATGGAAACGAGGAGGAGGAGGAGGAGGCTCGGTTGAGTGGAGTTGCGATGAAGTTAGGGTTAGGGTTGAGGATCGATGATGGGTTTAGAGGAAGCGCTCGGGTTTTTAAAAAAAGAGAGAAGAAAGAGATACGAAGGAGGGAGGTGACGGGATCCGCGGGGAGGTGACCAGACTCGAGATATGCACAGTAATCGCGAGATGAGAGAGGAAGTGCGAGAGGAGAGAGAAAGAGGAGAGAGAGAAAGACAGCCGCGCTGGGGAGAGAGAAAGAGAAGTGAAAAGAAAAGAGAGAGATTCGAGTGGGGCCCAGCGGTAGGAAAAGAAGCAGTTTGATTGTGTCACGCCCCGCTTCCCAAAATACGGAATACGAGCGGTTGACAAGGCTAGCCATGCTCCTACGGTCAAGGAAATGTCCTGCCGTAGTCACACTTCGGCTTCTAGCTTTACGTGGTAAACAGTAAATAATACACAGGTAATGAGAAGTGCAGTAACTGAAACAAAACATTATAAAGAACTGACCTGATGGGAAACAAAAGGGTATAACTCTGGATAGCAAATCAAGATGTCCGTGATGTACGTCTAGTCCTGGTCCAGGCTAAATCCTCTCCTCACACTGAGCATGCATACTCAGGTCGTCAGAGCGACACAATAGCAATATAATATATAAATCCAAGTGACAACTCTAACAGTGATAATAAATATATATAACAGTAAATCAATGACGGTATAGGTATGAGCATGCAGTAACCAAAGAAATGTCCAATAAATCAGATGAACAGTAAAGCAGTAAAATAATATGCCAGGTGTGTCAACAAGGGTAAGTAATATGTATCAATGCAATTATCCCTATCAGTCTCTAAGTCTCACTGTACAGGTCACTAAGCCTATCGTCAGTCCAAGTATGAGAGTCAACCACTCGCGAGTGTCCTCCACCCAAGGGTAGAACCCAAGGGCAAGGGACCACGGGCCCAACATGTAACTCACGGTAATAATCATGTACCCTGTAAATCTCCATATATCTCCATATATATAAGCCGGCATGGGACTCCCGAGATTCTGTTGAACTCACACTCAAACTACCCCACACCCCGTGGTCTACATCAAACGCTAACCATAACCTCAAATACTAATCGGTCTGTGACAAGTCTGCGCGAGAACTGGAGACAGGACCTCCATCAAGCACGTCCCGACTAATATCTAAGATAAATGGCAGTGTCTGGTGCCTTATCTGTGACACCCATGAAAGAGTTTCCATAAGTGTCCCATACCACTTATAGCCACACGTACACACGTCCCACAGACATCGACAATGCAATAGAATGATAAGGTTCACTGATTGTGTACAAGTACGTGTCACTTTCACTTATTCACTTATACACGAACACTAACGTACTTGCCACAATCATCACTAATACCTAACACTGGGAAATACACATTATCACTAGGTTATCAATGCAATGACATATGTATGATATGATGCGTAAACAGTATGTAAAGCATGATTATGATGTCATGAATTAGTAATCTACCACTTGCACAATTTATCATAAATCATACTGGTACAGTTTAGAGAAATAATGAAAAGGGAATAAATATTATGTTTGGTCATCTATCCAGAGAATTTAGTTTCATGACAATCGGGTTTCAGGATCACAAGTTATGGCCATTTCATTTTAAGCGTTCACGGCTGGAAATCCGGTTTCAGAATCGGAAGTCCGTTTCGCAACGCATTTTAATCCCAGTTGGGATCCGAATTTAGCGACACTACAGTTGAATGAAATCTAGGATTTTCAGTAAGGTTGTCAACGCAATAGATGGATTCTCAATCGCGTATGTACGTCAGGAGATATACACTGTTCAATACTAGTATGTCAATTCTGATTCTGTTGGGACTGTTATACGTCCTCATCTTTTAAATTACAAATTAAATAGCAACCGATGATGAAACAGAAAGAAACCACTTGTGTTATTTATCTAACAGATTCACCTTTAATAAACTGCAGAGTTCCGTAGCCTACGAGTTAAGGAAACAGGATGGTACCCATTACGGGACAGTAAACAATAACTAGAGGCGCTCTGGACTGCAGTCCAGAGTCGCACTCCGATCTAAATATTGTCATAATTTAAGTACAGAAACCATGAGAACCTTGCATAGGGTTATAGTTCGTTGAGTCAGCTTCGATTTAAGCCCTCGAACGCATCATTCTAGTATGTATATAATTTATGGATATTTTAACGGTTTTCAGGTACAAGAAATTTCCAGTTTTACAGGTATACTAGGGGGTAGTCGTTTTAGTCGTTAATAGTCGTATTTTCCAGCGAAATTTGTACAAGGTATTCATCACTACACGGGCCAACATAAACAATCCAGTTTCGTCAAATCAGGTGAGTATTTTCATTGGGATCATGTATCGAACAGGTACGTCATATAATTTATCGGGAAAAGTAACTACGGAATCTATACGATTTTAGTTTGTAACAAACATAATTTAGCATGTAGCAAGTAGAGAACTTGCCTGGAGACATTTTGGGGCACACGGCAGCGGCAACGACACACGTGCGGCACGGCAACGACACACGCGCGGCAACAACGACAAGATTTGGCCTCGGCTCGAGCTTAGCTTGACGGCTCGGTGCAGTGGTTGTTTACGTGTGCGATGGAGAGGGGCAGTAGAGGGAGAGAGAGATTTAGAGAGGGATAGAGTGAGATAGATAGAGTGAGAAAGAGAGAGAGTAAGAAGAGAGAGAAACAGAGAGAAGGAGAGAGGAAGTTAGAGAGAGACAGAAAGTGAGAACAAAGAGATTGAGAGAGAGGGAGTGAGAAAGAGAGAGGGGAAGAGGTAGTGAGAGAGACACACACACAAAGAGAGAAGAGTTGCAGGGGCGTCGACGACGATGACGAGGTCGGGCTGCGAGGGTGAGGCTCGGTGGTAGTCGTCGGTGGTGATGAAGGGGTCAGCGAGGGGACAGAGGTTGGAGCGAGGGAAAATGAGAGGGGTGTAGAGAGTGGTTGTCGGAGGAGGAGCTTGGTGGTGTAGGCGTTGGGGTGAATAGGAGTGGTGAGGTGAGGAGATGAGGGTGGTGACGATGGGGAGTTCGGCGATGATGCAATGGGTTAGGGTGGCCGGTGATGGGTCGGCTTCGGTTGCAAGGGTGAGGTGCTCGGGCAGGCGATGGAAGGAGATGAGGTGCGGAGAGATAGAGGAAGGTGAGGGTGGTGTCGCTGGCGACGAGGCGAGCGTAGGCGCGGGCGTGGGTTCGAGAGAGAGAGCGGAAAAGAGAGGGAGAGAGAGTGTGCGAGATGTGAACGAGAGAAGAGAGGTGGCTAAGGGTAGAGGGGACAAAGGGTGCGAGTTATGGGGTAACGTGCGCGAGCGTGGGCGAAAGAGGAGGCGTGGGTTACGGCGAAGGAACGGATCGCGAGCGGGGGAAAAATAGGAAAGTAGCCGTTGGAAGAAGAAGGAGAGAGGTAGCGGGCCGGGTCGGGTAAGAAGGTGTGGGCTGAAGGAAGTGGGCCGGAGGAATTGAAACAAATGTTTTAATTTTATTTGATTTTCTTTTGGGCCGAGGGAATATGCTGGGCTGCAGGAAAAATTAAGAGGAAAATGGTGAGAAAAGAGTGGGCCGGGCTGGGGTTTAAAGAAAAAGGTTTTAAGTTATTTAAAGGAATGGGCTTGGGATTTTATTAAAAGAGAATGGTGTTGGCTGAGGGAATTAGTTGGAAAAAGATATACCAGGGTTTGGGTTTTAGGGTTTTATTGATAAAAGAAAATGGGGGTTTAGAAGAAATATAATTATAAATATAAATAAATAAAATTCAAAAGTAACAAAATACAGATATTGGTATAAAGGGGGCTGGGTATTATATCATACCACCCTTACAAAATTTTCGTCCTCGAAATTTAAAAGAAACGACAAGCTATAAAATAATAAGCGAAAGCTACTATGTCGCAAACTAACACATAATGATTTACTTGAAATTGGCAGATGAAGAAATTTGAAGGTTTATGTATGTAAGAACAACCTATAAAAAGGGTATGTATAACTAAGTATAAGGCATGAACAACTATAAGTGCAAACTTCATGTATACGGAAATATAACTAACAATAACGAACGATAATATTCGAGGCGTGCTCGGTAAAATCGAAACCCAAATATGTGCACGTATATGTATATCGAAGGTAGCACGGTAGAAATAATAAGTATAAGATATAACCATTTATAATAGTAAACCTAGGCACAATACCCGAAAATAAAGTAACGACAGTAAAGTAGTGAAAGATTAGTCGGTAGGTTAAAACATTTTAGAATAATGTATCGATCAAATAACGTAGAAAACTCACATAGTGAAAATAAGAAACATGGAACGAAAATATGCGCGATGTAAGGTTGCGCTACCGAAAAATAATGGGAAAGCTAGTAGTGAAGTACTTGAAACGCGTAAAACGGGAATAGTCGATAAAACACACTCTTCGATAAATATAAAATAATGAAAACCAAATTTTCGAATAATAATGTCCCTAAATATATTTAGGGTAATAGGAAAAAAACTCAAAGAGGTATAGGGCTAGCTAGGGTAATGATTACAAGGAAGTGTGGCTTATCCAAAAGGTCGGGGTGTGACGGCTTTAAGACTGAAGATCAAAGAGGTTGGGGTCGGGTCAGCACAGGAAGTAAGGGTGAGCAGCAGGGGACTACAAGGGGAAAGATGTATGGGGAGGATAATGGTCGGTACATCGTGTGAATCAAAATTTTTCGAAGGGTCAGTCAACTTGGAAATTTTACTATCAACATCCCCTCCCAGAAGGATTTCAAACGAGGCATATACGAAGGATGAAAGGTGGCCCATTCCAAAGATCAGGGTGCGGTACATGTTAGTCTAAGTGAGGGTCGAATCAGCACAAGATATAGGTGTGGACAGTCAGGGGTCTCAGGAGGAAAACAGTAAAGGAAAAATCAAAGTATCGAGTGAACCAGTAACCAAAAGAATTGCGAACTCAAAAGATTTATTTCATTCAATAAAATTCAAAACAAAGCACTCTCGAAAAACGAAGGTGGCCCTAAACTATACACAGATTTATTTGGCCAGAGAAAACAACATTTAAAAATCCCATCAGTCGCGGTTATGGAGATTTAGCAGGCTGCGGTAGGCTTGCGCGCTCAGGTAGGGGCGTCCATTCCCATATCGCCTCGCAGGGATCGCCATTGGAGTTCTTCCACAGCAGGGTCTTATTCTTCTGGTCCTTCTTCCTCGGCTGGAGCTTCTTCATCGAGATCTGCTTCCATGTGATTCTCTTCTTCTGGATTCTCTTCCACGGGATTTTCCTCAACTGGATTTTCTTCTATCGGGTCTTCCTCGGGATCTTCCTCCATCGGGTTCTCTTCAGGGTCTCTTTCCTTTTCGTCGGAATCGCCTATCATGTAAAACTCGGGAGCGGCTGCTCCTTCGTCCTCTGAATCGTTGTTTCCGAAAATGACCTGGGGATGGTTGATCTCATCATCAGAACTCATCAGTGTGCGTCTAAGGGAACGCATGACTGTGCATCCTCATCTAGATGCGGTGCTGCTCCAGGGTTGGCCATGGCCTGAAAAGTAAGAGTAATGATCAGACAATGGAACACATCAAGAAAATAGCTAAGGGTATGGAGTATAGGGAAATATGCGGTAGGCAGAACTGAAAAAAATCAGAATTAAATTGCTGTGGTAATGAATAATATAAATAAGGGGGAAAAAAACAAGAGAATGATACATATGTTACGATTCAAAGTTTTTATTGCATTCAACTAAAAGTTCGACGGATACAAGATTCCAAATGAAAGGAAATTTTACAAAAGGGGTAACAGCATTATTATTGAAAGCAGAAAACATAATAGCTCTTCTTCGATTACTAGGCCGCTGCGTTCTCGTCACACGAGTTGAATCTTGCGCTGGGTCCGCCTTATCCTCGAAGTTCGAACTACGCCATAATCATCACTTGGCAGAAGTGGAGAGTGTGGATGAGTCTCCTCCCTGTAGCTCTTTCCTTTTTGGGCAACCGTTGATGAGATGTTTGCTGGATCCGAAAATCAGACATTTCCCTTGTGCGCGACGACAATCCCTCTGAAGATGTCCTGGCTTCTTACAGTACCCACAACATGGGGTCTTCTGCTCCTTCGGTCGCGGGGAAACAAATTGGTGCTTCATCTTCTTCTCTTTTCCTCGCCTAACAGGGATCCCTTTACAATTTGAGACTCCCGCTGGGGCCTGATTCACCTGCCTTCTCAGTCCTTCAGTTATCAAGTCGTTCGTTCGCTCCTGGGCTTCCTTCAGACCTTGCAGTACACTCAGAATCTCAATGGTCTGATTCTGAGGAGTGGAGATAGAGAAAGAGTCGTTGGACGACAAACAATAATTTTGAGGATGATATAAGGCACAAGCTATAAGAATCAAAATGTAATACGGATTGGACAAAGATTCAAGAATATCAGATGTGATGAATTTCATTACAAGTGGAAAATCAACTGTAGAGCTCTAAGTCACTTAAACAGAGTGCGGTAGTGTAACCATGATTTAGTTCGCAATTACAACCACGTAACCTTGCCAAGTTACCCGAAACCCTAGCGTATGGGTAGCAGAATACTCGATGTGAATATGGATCAAGAATATCAAGTTTAAAATCTAAACTGAGGGATGTCTTAGATTGTCAAGCTCTACACGGAAAACTGCAATCCCAATCGAAGCAAAACCTGGCTTTGATACCAACTAAACCATGTCACGCCCCGCTTCCCAAAATACGGAATACGAGAGGTTGACAAGGTCAGCCATGCTCCTACGGTCAAGGAAATGTCCTGCCGTAGTCACACTTCCGCTTCTAGCTTTACGTGGTAAACAGTAAATAATACACAGGTAATGAGAAGTGCAGTAACTGAAACAAAACATTATAAAGAACTGACCTGATGGGAAACAAAAGGGTATAACTCTGGATAGCAAATCAAGATGTCCGTGATGTACGTCTAGTCCTGGTCCAGGCTAAATCCTCTTCTCACACTGAGCATGCATACTCAGGTCGTCAGAGCGACACAATAGCAATATAATATATAAATCCAAGTGACAACTCTAACAGTGATAATAAATATATATAACAGTAAATCAATGACGGTATAGGTATGAGCATGCAGTAACCAAAGAAATGTCTAATAAATCAGATGAACAGTAAAGTAGTAAAATAATATGCCAGGTGTGTCAACAAGGGTAAGTAATATGTATCAATGCCATTATCCCTATCAGTCTCTAAGTCTCACTGTACAGGTCACTAAGCCTATCGTCAGTCCAAGTGTGAGAGTCAACCACTCGCGAGTGTCCTCCACCCAAGGGTAGAACCCAAGGGCAAGGGACCACGGGCCCAACATGTAACTCACGGTAATAATCATGTACCCTGTAAATCTCCATATATCTCCATATATATAAGCCGACATGGGACTCCCGAGATTCTGTTGAACTCACACTCAAACAACTCTCCACCCCGTGGTCTACATCAAACGCTAACCATAACCTCAAATACTAATCGGTCTGTGACAAGTCTGCGCGAGAACTGAAGACAGGACCTCCATCAAGCACGTCCCGACTAATATCTAAGATAAATGGCAGTGTCTGGTGCCTTATCTGTGACACCCATGCAAGAGTTTCCATAAGTGTCCCATACCAATTATAGTCACACGTACACACGTCCCACAAACGTCGACAATGCAATAGAATAATAAGGTTCACTGATTGTGTACAAGTACGTGTCACTTTCACTTATTCACTTATACACGAACACTAACGTACTTGCCACAATCATCACTAATACCTAACACTGGGTAATACACATTATCACTAGATTATCCATGCAATGACATATGTATGATATGATGCGTAAACACTATGTAAAGCATGATTAGGATGTCATGAATCAGTAATCTACCACTTGCACAATTTATCATAAATCATACTGGTACAGTTTAGCGAAATAATGAAAGGGGAATAAATAGTATGTTTGATCATCTATCCAGCGAATTTGGTTTCATAACAATCGATTTCAGGATCACTAGTTATGACTATTTCATTTTAAGCGTTCACGGCTGGAAATCCGGTTTCAAAATCGGAAGTCCGTTTCGCAACGCATTTTAATCCCAGTTGGGATCAGAATTTAGCGACGCTACAGTTGAATGAAATCTAGGATTTTCAGTAAGGTTATCAACTCAATAAACGGATTCTCAATCGCGTCTTTACGTCAGGAGATATACACTATTCAATACTAGTATGTCAATTCTGATTCTCTTGGGACTGTTATACGTCCCCATCTTTTAAATTACAGATTAAATAGCAACCGAGGACGAAACAGAATGAAACTACTTGTGTTATTTATCTAACAGATTCACCTTTAATAAACTATAGAGTTCCGTAACCTACGAGTTAAGGAAACAGGATGGTATCCATTACGGGACAGTAAACAACAACTAGAGTCGCTCTGGACTGCAGTCCAGAGTCGCACTCCGATCTAAATATTGTCATAATTTAAGTACAGAAACCATGAGAACCTTTCATAGGGTTATAGTTCGTCGAGTCTTCTTCGATTTAAGCCCTCGAACGAATCATTCTAGTATGTATATAATTTATGGTGATTTTAACGGTTTTCAGGTACAAGAAATTTCCAGTTTTACAGGTATACTAGGGGGTAGTCGTTTTAGTCGTTAATAGTCGTATTTTCCAGCGAAATTTGTACAAGGTATTCATCACTACACGGGCCAACATAAACAATCCAGTTCCAAGTATTTTCATTGGGATCATGTATCGAACAGGTACGTCATATAATTTATCGGGAAAAGTAACTACGGAATCTATACGATTTTAGTTTGTAACAAACATAATTTAGCATGTAGTAAGTAGAGAACTTGCCTGGAGACGTTTTGGGGCACACGTAGCGGCAACGACACACGTGCGGCACGGCAACGACACACGCGTGGCAACAACGACAAGATTTGGCCTCGGCTCGAGCTTAGCTTGACGGCTCGGTGCAGTGGTTGTTTGCGTGTGCGACGGAGAGGGGCTGTAGAGGGAGAGAGAGATTTAGAGGGGGATAGAGTGAGATAGATAGAGTGAGAAAGAGAGAGAGTAAGAAGAAAGAGAAACAGAGAGAAGGAGAGAGGAAGTTAGAGAGAGACAGAGAGTGAGAACAGAGAGATTGAGAGAGAGGGAGTGAGAAAGAGAGAGGGGAAGGGGTAGTGAGAGAGAGACACACAGAGAGAGAGAAGAGTTGCAGGGGCATCGACGATGATGACGAGGTCGGGCTGCGACGGTGAGGCTCGGTGGTAGTCGTTGGCGGTGATGAAGGGGTCGGCGAGGGGGCAGAGGTTGGAGCGAGGGAAAATGAGAGGGGTGTAAAGAGTGGTTGTCGGAGGAGGAGCTTGGTGGTGTAGGCATTGGGGTGAATAGGAATGGTGAGGTGAGGAGATGAGGGCGGTGACGATGGGGAGTTCGGCGGGGATGCAATGGGTTAGGGTGGCCGGTGATGGGTCGGCTTCGGTTGCAAGGGCGAGGTGCTCGGGCAGGCGATGGAAGGAGATGAGGTGCGGAGAGAGAGAGGAAGGTGAGGGTGGTGTCGCTGGCGACGAGGCGAGCGTGGGCGCGGGCGTGGGTTCGAGAGAGAGAGAGCGGAAAAGAGAGGGAGAGAGAGTGTGCGAGATGTGAACGAGAGAAGAGAGGTGGCTAAGGGTAGAGAGGACAAGGGGTGCGAGTTGTGGGGTAACGTGCGCGAGCGTGGGCGAAGGAGGAGGCGTGGGTTACGGCGAAGGAACGGATCGCGAGCGGGGGAAAAATAGGAAAGTCGCCGTTGGAAGAAGAAAGAGAGAGGTAGCGGGCCGGGTCGGGTAAGAAGGTGTGGGCTGAAAGAAGTGGGCCGGAGGAATTGAAACAAATGTTTTAATTTTATTTGATTTTCTTTTGGGCTGAGGGAATATGCTGGGCTGCAGGAAAAATTAAGAGGAAAATGGTGAGAAAAGAGTGGGCCGGGCTGGGGTTTAAAGAAAAAGGTTTTAAGTTATTTAAAGGAATGGGCTTGGGATTTTATTAAAAGAGAATGGTGTTGGCTGAGGGAATTAGTTGGAAAAAGATATACTAGGGTTTGGGTTTTAGGGTTTTATTGATAAAAGAAAATGGGGGTTTAGAAGAAATATAATTATAAATATAAATAAATAAAATTCAAAAGTAATAAAATACAGATATTTGTATAAAAGGGGCTGGTTATTACAGATTGGCTCATGGTGATAGGGCCCAAAGGAAAAAGAGAGAGCTGGAGGAAGAGATCAGAATTTTATTAGGATTTAGATTTTAAAAAATGTAAAAGGATTTTAGTTGTTAGAATAAGTTAGGATTTTATATTTAAAAAATTTAAATGGATTTGTTTTAAAATATTTAATAGTTAACGAGATTTAAAGGTAAAATTAAAATAAATATTAAATAATTTGAATTTAGGCGGAATACAAAATATTCCAAAACGCGCCCGGGCCGGGTCCAAAATTTCAGATTTAAAATACGAAAAATTTGTGCGACTTTCAAAATTCAAAACGAATGCTCAGTTAATGAAAATGCATACCCCCAAGAACGGATGGACGTATGTGCGCATAGCCATCCAAACACAACCGTTTCACTGAACGGGTCGAGAACAAGATGCGCGGATCCTACCACGGGGTTAGGGGTATCATGCAGGCTATGAAATGCAATTTTAATTTATTTTACATGACCTAAAATGTTATATGATAAAATATGCGATGTCAGATGAAATGCCAATATGCAGTATACATGAAATGCACGTGTCTATGTAACAAGTCAAGGTAATTTATAAATATGAATCATACAGGTTCAAGCAAGCGGGTCGGGTCGAATGCAATGTAAAATGTAAAATACCATTCGCACCCAAACACGATAAATCAATAAAATACCACAGATAAATAAATACGGGAACTGGAATTGGTATAAGTGATCTAGCTTGTTACATTATACCCAACTACAAAAAGAATTTCTTCCTCGAAATTCCAAGAACAAGAAAGGATAAACAATCAACATACTACAAGACTAGATGTGGAAACTTCTGCCGGATTTCATCTTCTCGTTCCTAAGTTGATTCTCCATGTGAGCGATTACCCTAAGAAACAAGTACAAGAGGGATAACCTTGTTCTTAAGAAACTTTTCTCTCCGATCCACAATCGACATCGGTCGCTCCTCAAAAGTCAAATCTTCTCAGACAGTCAGCTCTGAATTATCCAACACATGTGTATCATCTCGAACATACTTACGGAGTTGAGATACATGAAACACGTCATGAATATTCGCCAAGTATTGCGGTAACGCTAATCGATACGCCACTTCTCCAACACGCTCCAAAATCTCAAAAGGTCCAACTAATCGAGGACTAAGCTTTCCTCGACTTCCGAAATGAATCATCCCTCTAGTCGGTGATATCTTCAAGAATACCAAATCACCAATAGCGAACTCTAGAGGTCTTCTCGATATATCTGCCCAACTCTTTTGTCGGTCTTGTGCTGCTTTCATATGATACCGGATAGTATTAACCTTCTCAACTGTTTGCACGATCAAATCCGGTCCCAACAATCTTCGTTCTCCAACATCGTCCCAACAAACAGGTGAACGACACTTGCGACCATACAATGCTTCAAATGGAGCCATTTGAATCGTCGCCTGAAAACTGTTATTGTAAGAAAACTCCACCAAGTGTAGATGATCCTCCCAAGAACTCTTGAAGTCTAACATGCAAGCTCTCAACATGTCTTCAAGAGTTTGGATCGTTCTCTCCGACTTGCCATCTGTCTGAGGATGATAAGCCGTGCTAAACTTCAATCGAGTCCCAAAACTTTCATGTAAGCTCCTCCAAAAGTGCGATAAGAAACGAGTGCCACGGTCGGACACGATGCTCACTGGTACTCTATGCAATCTTACAATCTCCTGCATGTACCGTTCTGCAAAAGCTTCTGTTGATTAACCAACCCGAAATGGGATGAAATGGGCTGCCTTAGTCAATCGATCAACAATCACCCAAACTGCATTGTTTACTTTTGGACTTCGCGGTAGAGCCGTCACGAAATCCATGGTTATATGTTCCCACTTCAATTGAGGAATCGGAAGTGGTTGCAATAAACCAGCAACCCTTTGATGTTCAGCCTTAACTTGCTGACACACCAAGCACTTTGCTACAAAGCGGGCAGTCTCCCGTTTCATGCCTTCCCACTAGAAATGCTGTCGTATATCTCGGTACATCTTCGTGCCTCCTGGATGTACGGAATATGCTGAACTGTGCGCCTCCTTCATAAATTCTTCACGAATATCTCTCTTTGGCACACACAAACGGCTACTATATCGCAACGAACCATCTTCATGGATCAGTAAGTCTGTTTGAAGTCCAGCTTCAACCTGTTCTCAAAACTTCTGCAATCTTGGGTCCTGCAATTGCGCTGCTTTAACATTCTCGATCAACGATGACTGTATTTGCAGCTGCATCAACTGTCCTGAAGAATGCGGTAGCACGACCTCCAAATCGAATATCCGAAAGTCTTCAATAAGTTCCTTTTGTGCAGTCAACATCTGAATTGCTAGCAACCGACTAAGCGCATCCGGCACGACATTAACTTTCCCCGGATGGTACTTAAGATCAAGATCGTAGTCAGCCATCAGCTTCAACCATCTGCGTTGCCTCATATTAAGCTCTTTCTACGTGAACACATACTTCAAACTTTTATGATCGGTGAATACTTCGACCCTTTCGCCCAATAAGTAGTGTCTCCAAATCTTCAAAGCGAAAATCACTGCTGCTAGCTCCAAGTCATGAGTTGGGTAATTCTTCTCATGGGTCTTCAACTGTCTCGATGCGTAAGCTATAACCTTCCCATGCTGCATCAAAACACATTCCAAACCTTTCCCAGATGCGTCGCTGTGAATCACCAATCGTCCGGAACTGTCTGGCACGGTCAAAATAGGAGCGGTTATCAATCTCTGCTTCAACGCCTCAAAAGATGACGCACACTTATCCGTCCACACAAATGGTATTTCTTTGCGCGTAAGCTTGGTCAAAGGCTCCGCCAGACGAGCAAAGTTCTCCATGAACCTTCTGTAATACCCGGCAAGTCCAAGAAACCTTCTGATCTCTGCAACGTTCTTCGGAATCGGCCAATCTCGAGCTGCTGTAATCTTTTCAGGATCAACGGCGATTCCATTTTCAGACACGACATGCCCCAAAAACTTCACTTCTTCAAGCCAAAACTCTCACTTGCTCATCTTTGCATACAATCTTTCTTGCCTCAATGTCTGCAGTGCGATCTTCAAGTATTCTGCATGCTCTTCGATACTCCTCGAGTAAACCAGAATATCATCAATGAAACCACTATAAACTGGTCCAAGAATGGTGAAAAGATTCGGTTCATCAAGTCCATAAATATCGTCGGTGCATTCGTTACTCCGAAAGGCATCACTAAATACTCGTAATGTCCATACCGAGTTCGGAACGCAGTCTTGCAAATATCTTCTGTTTTAACTCGGACCTGATGATATCCGGATCGCAAATCCAGTTTCGAGAATACCCTCGCGCCACTAAGCTGCTCAAATAATTCACCAATGCGAGGGATCGGGTACCAGTTCTTAATAGTCACCCGGTTTAATTCTCGATAATCGATGCACATCCTCCTTGTGCCACCTTTCTTCTTGACTAGAAGAACTGAAGCTCCCCAAGGTGAGTTACTGCTGCGAATCCAACCCTTCTCAAGTAATTCAGTAACCTGCTTCTTGAGTTCTTCTAACTCCACTGGTGCCATTGGATAGTACGCTTTAGAGACTAGCGCTGCACCAGGAATAAGATCGATCGCAAACTCCACATCTCGTTTTGGTGGTAAACCTGAGATTTCCTCGAACACGTCCATGAAATCTCGAACAACAGCCGGCGCTTCGTCCCTATCCACTTCCATAGACGAAAGAACACTATTTGTCGGCCTAGCCCGAAACTCGACTGGCCTGACAGAACTGCTTCCTCCAGTAAAGATAAACTCTGGATGTCCGGGAATCTGGAAAATTACTTTCTTTTCCCTACAATCAATGTGAGCGTGGAAAGTGCCGAGAAAATCCATTCCCAAGACGACTTCATAGCTGCCTGTATCAATCACCAAGAAATCTGCAAACAGCTCCCGTCCGCAAACAACAACTGCACAATCCTTACATTCTCTACTAGATATGATCTTCCTATTCCCAGTGTGTATGTCCCAACAACTAGACAGGGTCGTGCAAGCAATCGAGTGTGTAGCAATAAACTTGGACGACATAAAACAATAGGATGCACCAGAATCGAATAACGCTAATGCGGGAAAACCATGAACAAGTAGAATACCTGAAACAACTTCTCCTGAAGCCTTGGCTTCCTCAGCCGTCATGGTAAATGCTCGAGCTTGATTGGGTCCCTGAGTCAGCTGCTTCTGTCCCTGAAACGGTTTCTGCGGTGGCTTCTGAACATCATCTTTTGTGCGAAGTTTTGACGGACAAGCGTTGATAGTATGATCCGCCGATCCACAAACCAAACAGAGTCCCCGCATCCTTCGGCAATCTCTTTGCACATGTCCGAGGAAATGGCAGTAGTCACAAATCACGCTCCTTCTTTGATCAACAACAACAGGCTTCTTCATCGGTGTTACGCCACGACGGTTCACCGGAATAATTCTGCGTACATGCGCTCGGTTCGGTGCAAATGTCGGCTTCCGTACTATAACTGCTGGCTGCTGTGTACTCCCAGTCTTCATAGATAGGCTCTGCTGCTCTCGAGCCGCTGTAAGTACTTGTGAGAAAGTAGTCAAACCCAGGGATACAATTTGCCTCTGGATGTCCACATCCAAACTGTGCATGAACCTCCTTGCCCTATTAGCATCGTTGGCAACCAAAGGTCCAGCGAATCTACTGAGCCGTGTCCACTCAGCTGCATGTACATCCACAGGTGCTCCGTTCTGCTTCAAACTGATGAACTTTTCTTCCATTTCCTCCCGTGCAGTCTGCGGGAAGAACTTCTCCAAGAAACTCTTTGAAAAATCCGCCCAACTGATCGGCTTGGGAAAGCGGGTCTCTTCCACAAGCCACCATTCACGGGCATAGTCCACCAACTGGATGCGTACCACATCCACCCTCTTATCCTCTGGGATCTGTGCCGCAACGAGCAAATTCTCCGTATCAACCAGCCACTGCTCCGCTGGCAACGGCTCCTCCAGGCCAGTAAAGACAGACGGATCCAATCTCCTGAAATCCGCCACGGTACCCACACGATCAACTGGTCTGGACACAACATTGTTCACGGACTGCTGAACGGTCCGCAAACCTTCCTGAAAAGATTCAGCTTGCTGCTGGTTCAGCTTGGTCTGCCGCTTCTGGTTCTCCAGCATCCCACGAATTACTCCAAGCAAAGCGGCTTCGTCAACACGCCTTTGGTATGTTTTCAGATTCTTGTCTGCCATGTTCCTGAAATCAAAACACCGAAAGGATTAGTATGATATCAGATTCAAAATATAGATCAAGGATATGAATCAAGGCTAGAATTCCAAGTTACTTAAATAGAGTACCGCATTGTAACCATGCCGCGGTATCATAGCTACAATCACATAACTCTACCCAAGTAGCCTAAGTTCTAGAGATAAACAATAGGAAACCAGGTTTCGAGTTGAGATGCAAAAGAGGTTTGCATATCGTCAAAGTAGAATCAGGAGGAAGTTAAGATTCAAAAATGGTAAGACGGTAAGGTGGCAGGACATGTTTCCTAATCACGAGTATTCTGATTCGTGTATTGGGTCCAATACCCTACTACAAAAAGAATCAAACCCGATTAACCTGGATCCTATGGCTCTGATACCAAACAAACCCTGTCACGCCTCACTTCCCAGAGTACGCTAAGATAGGCACGTGACAGAGCTAACCATGCTACCTGTGGATAGGAAATATTCCTCCATAGTCACATTACGGCTGTAGAGATATCAAGAATAATAATAATAACTATCTAATACATGTCCATACCCAGAATAACGAGTCAAGAATAAAATAATGCAGAAGCAAAAGATCCAATACAAGAAATAAACTGGAATGTGCGTCCTATAATGCGGGCTCACATCAGGAATGAAAATACTGAAAGGAAAAATAAACTAACTACTAACAGGTCCTCACTGCTCGGCCTACTCACTGGAAAACTCCTGCTCGGCCTGCAGCAGAGATAAGGAATCTGGGCCATGCAAAACCCAGACGTCAGTGCGTCATAATATCAAGAAATAATATAAACAGGGTAGCAAGACATACATGTATGTATGAATAGTAAAACAGGTATAACAGTAATATAATAAGGACAGTGAGGGAAATGTGTAGTGAGTAATATAGACTGGTCTATTGGGTTAACTACTCTCAAGTCTTTGAAATCAAATTGATGAATCATCGATGTAACTCAATAGTATCCCGTGCATGCCCGGGACCACGGTCAAGATTCTCGGGCTGAATCCGAGACGTGCCGCAAGGCAGTAAAGGGTAGTAGGTAACGATGAATGATGTCAGCAGCAGCAACCCGGGGCTGGCCTAGCCCGTAAGACTGATCAGTAAAGGTATCGAACTGTCGAGTTACAAATCAGGTTTCATCATTGATTTCCCCATACCCTCAGGTTATGTGTTCAAGTCAGGTGTTAATAAATCTGGAGCTAATACCAACACAGGATCAAGCAGGTACAGGTTTGTCTGGATAAACAACAGAAAATGTCCGTAGGGGCAACATGTCAAGGTTGTTGGCATTAGTAACAAGATTAGGTAACAGGTCAAGCTATGCTACATCAGGTCAAGTTAGGTAGTGTATATAAATCCAATCATGTCAAGAAGTGCACGGTATCCAGTCGTATCAAGTAGTACTGTATCAAGTCATGTCAGGGGGTGCACAAATGTCACGTGGGTGCTCATAATCAAACTATAATAAGCATGGGTACACAAAAACAAGTATGGGATACCAATGTAACAATAAAATGGAATAGTGTGATGTGGTATGCAAAATAGGTATAAATTCAAACATATGGATGCACAGTTATCGATTAGGGTTAAGATTATAGTTCCAATATTAATTAGAATGCACTTTATTAAACATGGAATATTAATATCACATTATTAGGTATGAATATGATCTAAGGATACAATTATATATATATTAGGCGAGATGGATGGAAACGGGTGTCCGAAAGGTCATAAACTATAAAATGGTACCATGGGATGTACAAATAAGCACTATGTGATGTAAATATGGATATGGGTACAGTGTATTGTAATCTAATATGCAACAAGATATGTTTTCAAGTTCTAGATCTAAGATGATATAAACGGAACATCGAAATGTTAAAATGAAATATGGTGCACTAGATTTAAACAATAGGTTTAATATGTATTTAAATAGGTATAAAATAATTTAAATAGCATGTAGCAAGATTAACTTGCCTAGACGGATCAAGAAACGGGTGTACGGAACGTCTCACATCGGAGAAAAAGTCGCGACGCGCGCACGGTACACGGAACGGATCCAAACAACGCACAAGGTGATCACACGAGTCAGGTATGTCCGCTGGGTCGTCGGGATCGTCGACGTCACGTCCGGTTCCGGCGATCTAATCAAAGACAGAGAACTTTAAAAAGTAAAGAAAAGAAAGAAGAAGAGAAGAAAGGAAAGAAAAGAAAGAAAGAAGGGAAAGAAGAGAGGGTGCTTACTGAGTTTGCAGAGAGGGGTGGAGATGTCGACGGAGATGAACGGAGCTCCGGTGAGGTGGTTTGGTATTAGGGTTTTGGTTAGGGTTTGGGTTTGCTGGGTTTTAATGCGGGGATGGTGTAAGGTTTTATGAAGGGGAGAAGCACAGAGGAGAGGGAGGAGAAAAGAGGAGAATGATGGTGATGGCGAGGGATGATCGGCGGTGAAGGAGATGTGGTGGTGATGGGTTCTGAGGTGGTGCTTGTGGGTGTGCAGGGTTCGGGAGAAGGAAGAAGGAGAAGAAAGAAAGAGGGAGGAGACGAGGGAATGGCAACGAGGAGGAGGAGGAGGCTCGGTTGAGTGGAGTTGCGATGAAGCTAGGGTTAAGGTTGAGGATCGATGATGGGTTTAGAGGAAACGCTCGGGTTTTTAAAAAAAGAGAGAAGAATGAGATACGAATGAGGGAGATGATGGGATCCGCGGGTAGGTGACCAGACTCGAGATATGCACAGTAATTGCGAGATGAGAGAGGAAGTGCGAGAGGAGAGAGAAAGAGGAGAGAGAGAGAGACAGCCGCGCTGGGGAGAGAGAAAGAGAAGAGGAAAGAAAAGAGAGAGAGATTCGAGTGGTGCCCAGCTCTAGGAAAAGAAGCGGTTTGATTGGCTCGTGGTGATGGGGCCCAGAGGAAAAAAAGAAAGCTGGAGGAAGAGGTCAGAATTTATTAGGATTTAGAATTAAAAAAAAATGTAAAATGATTTTAGTTGTTAGAATAAGTTAGGATTTCATATTTAAAAAATTTAAAAGGATTTGTTTTAAAAGATTTAATAGTTAACGAGATTTAAAGGTAAAATTAAAATAAATATTAAATAAATTTGAATTTAGGCGGGATACAAAATATTCCAAAACGCGCCCGGGTCGGGTCCAAAATTTCAGATTTAAAATACGAAAAATTTATGCGACTTTCAAAATTCAAAACGAATGCTCGGTTAATGAAATTCCATACCCCCAAGAACGGATGCACGTATGTGCGCGTAGCCATCCAAACACGTCCGTTTCGCTAAACGGGACGAGAACAAGATGCGCGGATGCTACCACGGGGTTAGGGGTATCATGCAGGCTATGAAATGCAGTTTTAATTTATTTTACATGACCTAAAATGTTATATGATAAAATGTGCGATGTCACATGAAATGCCAATATGCAGTATACATGAAATGCACGTGTCTATATAACAAGTCAAGGAAATCTATAAATATGAATCAAACAGGTTCAAGCAAGCGGGTCGGGTCGAATGCAATGTAAAATGTAAAATACCATTTGCACCTAAACACGATAAATCAATAAAATACCACAGATAAATAAATACGGGAACTGGAATTGGTATAAGTGAACTAGGTTGTTACAAAGAAAATACGGATTTGGACTAATCCACGCCCTACGGGCGACAACATAAATTAGTCTCCGTATACAATCCACGGGCAACAAAAAATAAAACAAACACATACGACATGAAGTGACCATCTGGAGAAGGAGAAAGTGGTTACCGCGATGCGGTAGCGTAATTAACTGCAGGGGCTTGCGCCTGCTGGGAAGAGCATCCCCACAATCAAAAATCCCTCAAATGAGGGGGAATCTGACGAAGTTTGCTACAACAGCCGCATCCGTCTAAACCTTCGATATACGGTACCATAAATCAACTTAGCATCTTCGGAGAGGTGGGAGGATAAAACCAAATAGCATCTGCCCCTAAAATTCAGGCCAGACGTCCCAACGTCCCGGTGGCGTCTTTCGGCGGAGAACAGTCCTCACGATGCATGAGGAGAACAAATCTTCGTTGGATCCTTATGACTCACAAAGGAAAAACACACTTGGGGGTCCTCACGACTCCTAAGGAGAAAATGCACCTACGTGATCCTTACGACTCGTAGAGAGAAAATGCTTTTTTGGGATCCTTACGGCCCATAAAATTGAAAAGTCTTAGGTGATAAGGATCTAAACATGTCTCCTAAGCCATCGCTTCCCAACAGGAAAAGGAAAATGATGAGTTGCTCCTGGCATTATTCCAGTGCAGCAATACAGATGCCGATCTAAAAACCAAATTCCAAATTCCTAAACGGCGAATGATGAGTCACTCCTGGTACTATATTCCAGTGCAGCGATACAGACGCCAACCAAATTCCAAATTCTCAAACGACGAATGATGAGTCGCTCCTGGTACCATATTCCAGTGCAGCGATGCAGACGAGAACAAAGTCCCAAAATTTTTCCGACTCTACGGTCTGGATCATACATCCTGTAAAACCGTATACAATTCACGGGCGTAAAATGATCCCAATTTCTCCCAGGTTCTACCGGCGAGACCACATTCAAAGTCCTACCGGCGATGATGATTCAAAAAAAAAGGTATGTCCACAAGCAAAATGGGCACGGATGAAAATCCGAAAGGGCTCCGTGAATAAAAACGGCAGGACTACCGGCGAGTTTGTGAAAACCCGAATGGGCGCAAACTCGTGAAAAAGAGATGAAATACACTCGTAAAGTCCTCTCGACTTTGTGAGGAGAAAATTCCCGCATGAGATCCTTACGACTCACAAAGGAAAAACACACTTAGGAGTCCCCATGACTCCTGAGGAGAAAATAAACCTACGGGATCCTTACGACCCGTGGGGAGAAAACGCTTTATGAGACCCTTACGGCTCACAAAATTGAAAAGTCTTAGGTGATCGGGGCCTAAAACCTGTCTCTTAAGCCATCGCTTCCTGATAAGCAAACGCAAATGATGATTCGCTCCTGGTACCATATTCCAGTGTACCGATGCTGATACCAAACAAAAACCAAAATCCCCAAATCCTCTCATGGCAAATGATGATTCGCTTCCGGCACCATATTCTAGTGTAGCGATGCTGATGCCAACCCAAATCAAATCAAATCAACAATCTCTGTGTCGGAATCATGCTTCGTCTCAGAGTGTACCCCGTATCGAAATCATGCTTCGCCTCGGAGTATCCACCTTCCCTGTCGGAATTATGCTTCGGCTCGGAATCAACCAGCGACCTCCTCGTCGGAATTAATCTCCGCCTTGGAATCTAGTCGACCAACAAGCTCTGCGCCAGAATCATGCTTCATCTCAGAGTGTACCCCGCGTCGAAATCAAGCTTCGCCTCGGTGTATCTGCCTTCCCTGTCGGAATTATGCTTCGGCTCGGAATCAACCAGCGACCTCCTCGTCGGAATTAAGCTCCGCCTCGGAATCAAGTCGACCAACAAGCTCTGCGTCGGAATCATGCTTCGTCTCAGAATGTACCACGAGTGGAAATCAAGCTTCGCCTCGGTGTATCTGCCTTCCCTTTCGGAATTATGCTTCGACTCGGAATCAACCAGCGACCTCCTCGTCGGAATTAAGCTCCATCTCGGAATCAAGTCGGCTAACAAGCTCTGCGCCGGAATCATGCTTCGTCTCAGAATGTACCCCGTGTCGAAATCAAGCTTCGCATCGGTGTATCTGCCTTCCCTGTTGGAATTATGCTTCGCCTGGGAATCAACCTCTGTATCGAAATTATGCTTCGGTCAGAATGTCTTTCACCCGTCGGAATTATGTTCCGACCCCTTTGGAATCATGCTCCGCTCATTGGAATTATGCTCCGATCCCTGGAATCATGCTCCGCTCTTCGGAATGATGCTCTGATCCTCGGAATTATGCTCCGATCCCCGAAGTTATGCCCATCGGAATCATGTTCCGATCCCTGGAATCATGCTCCGCTCTTCGGAATGATGCTCCGATCCTCAGAATTATGCTCCGATCCCTGAAGTTATGCTCATCGGAATCATGCTCCGATCCCTGGAATCATGCTCCGCTCTCCGGAATGATGCTCCGATCCTCGGAATTATGCTCCGATCCCCGATGTTATGCTCATCGGAATCATGCTCTGATCCTTAGAATCATGTTCCGCTCTTCCGAATGATACTCCGATCCTCGGAATTGTGCTCCGATCCCCGAAGTTATGCTCATCTGAATCATGCTCCGATCCCTGGAATCATGCTCTACTCTTTGGAATTATGCTCCGATTCTCGGAGTTATGCTCCGATCCTCGGAATTATGCTCCGACTCTTCGGAATGATACTCCGACCCTGGAATTATGCTTCGCAAATCGAAATTATGCTCCGACTCTTTGGAATGATACTCTGACCCTGGAATTATGCTCCGCAAATCGGAATGATGCTCTGATCCCCGGGAAGCATGCTCCCCAAAGGATGCTCCGCCCCCGGAATGATTATCTCGAAGTCCAGCTTCAAGATCCATCAATTTCATGCACACAACTCATATGCACGGTGTGCATTTATTGATGGGGGTACTTTGTTGGGGTCAAAATTTGCACCCCAGTTGACCGGGTCAAAGTCAAGGTCAACCCCAAGTAAGCGAGCCCAAGCCCAAGCAAGTGGGTCCAAGCCCAAGTCAACCCCTGCGGCCGGCCTCTCTATGCCAAAATAAAAATCATGTAACAAATAATTTTGATGTAATTTTTTGTGCAAGAATGTAAGCAAAATAGGCATAAAGCCAAATTTTTTAAAGCCCATGGCTTATGTGCAAAAAGAAATAGCACATGAGACATGGGATGGGCAAAATACCATTTTGTAAAGCCCAAGGGGCTATATGTAAATGTGTAAGCCTATAAAAGGCAACATGATGATGAATAAAAAAACTTTTCATTTTCTCAAACCCTAGGGTTTTTTTTGCCTCCTTCTCCTTCCTCAAGGTTCTAAAACCTTCTTTCCATTTTCAATTAAATCAAGAGTTTTACTCTTCCTTTTCCAAAACTAAATAGTTTTTCACCACAAAACCCATAAAAGGAAGCTCAGATCTTCCATCAGATCTCAAAAGGGGGAGATTTTTAAAATCTCACCCCCTTTCTCCAAGATCCGGCCAGCCGAGAGGAAGAAGAAGGAGACTTATCAACAGAAATCCCATCTTGGGAATATCCTGTGCCAAAGGGGAGAAACAAAGCAGCCCCCTTTGATCACTTCCAAATATTTTTAGGAGTCTAACTCCATTAGAGTTTAACTCCCTAAAATTAATCTCTGTCAGGAGTTCAACTCCATAAGTCAAATCAAGAGCACAGCTCCCAGTGTAGAGACCAAGTCCCTTTTGTTGCTGACGCCTACGGCCCGCATGCCAGGCACGTGGGGCACTGGCGCTCTGGCGCACAGCGCCTGCATGCCCGGCACGTGGTGCGATGGCGCTCTGGCGCACAGCGCCCGCGTGCCCGGCACATGGGGCGCTGGCGCCTTCTCCTA
The DNA here is from genome assembly GCA_030015575.1 of Agapanthus africanus. Classification (NCBI taxonomy): domain Eukaryota; kingdom Viridiplantae; phylum Streptophyta; class Magnoliopsida; order Asparagales; family Amaryllidaceae; genus Agapanthus; species Agapanthus africanus. The sequence continues at coordinate 792,608,187 of CM057340.1, read as the reverse complement.
TGCATCATTTGGACCCCCGTAAACAACTCTGCGGGGCCCCCGATATATCTAAAACCCCTTCAAAATACAATACTGCACATTGAGTTCGCATGACCTGTTTGACCCATCAATCGGAGGTTCTCTCGCTCCAAAGGCGAGGGGTAATTAACGGCAGTTTAATCCGCGGCTGCCAGAGATTCGGACCCCCACAATTAATAAATCCCAGCCTACTCTAGGCAGGGGGAATCTGTAATGCGCCTGACAACCGCGCGCATGTTCCCCATCTCAATAGGATGACGAAAAACACCCTACAGTGTGTGTTGACACTGTATATTGATTACTACCCAAGCACGGCTTTAAAGAGCCGTGCATACAGGTTTTAGTTGGGCACAGTCCTGAAACACATGGAGGCAGTGAGTGATTGAAGAGATTTGTCTCTCCAGGTATAGGGAGTTAATGTCGCGTTGTGCACGATTGGATATAACCATAATTCCTTGGTCAGGATGAATGGGATATATTGTCAAGTGTTATCAGTAGTATCTTAGAGGGTTATAAGCTTGATATCGGCATGACTTATTAGGTTATTGGGGGTCCGACGGATTCCACCCTCCAGACCTGGTATGTGACACTCTTTAACGAAGAGACCGAACTGTACGTTGATTATCACTGATAGGTTCTGCAGGGTATGGATAAGCTTGCTTGTCGATCTTTTTTCGACGGATACCTGGGTAGCCGTTACGTACAACTAGTGCCACTGACATGCCTATGGATTATGGATTTGATCCTGTAACTCACTACCAGCGTATTGTTAAGTCCTTAGAGTCCCACACAGAGGGTTTCCCGGCTCAAGTGAAACTATGTTGTGTGCATATGGTGATACATGCGGGAGTTTGATTAAAAACGTGTATTTGATACACGTGTTTTAATCGGACGTTTTATAATACTAGCCGGTTTATTAGTAAAATGGATATATATAAGCTAGTATTATGTCTCATTCTTTATCTCTCTCATTTTGTATTATATTTAATACAAATGCATATAAATATATATTATACATATATTTATATTTATTCTCGTTTTGTTTTCTTTTGAGCCATGTTTGTTTTCTTTTGAGGGGGTGTTTGCATACCCAGCCTCCTTACTTTGACATGTAAAGGAGAAAGAAGAGAGAGAAGCAAGAGAGAGGGACATAAGAGAGTGAGATCTCTTCTCATTTTTATTATTCTTGCTCATTTGCTTATTTTCTTTCTATCCCTTCTGTTCTCCTTTATTTTCTTAGCTCCAAAAGAAAAAGGAAAAGAGAGTTAAAAAGAGAGAGATCAACAGAAAGAGAGTTTTCTACATCATCTTTTTTCTTACTTCTAGTAAAAATGAGTAAGTTGCTTCACTTGGTGTTTTCTTTGGTGAAGTGAAGCTTGGGTTGGGTTTCCATCAAGTGGATCATTTTCGGCGAGGAAGATCGGCATCCAATCACGTTCCTGATGGACTCGGAGTTCAGCAAGGGTCTACTACAGCTTTGTAGTCACTCTTCAAAGGTTGTAGTTCTATAAAAACTCAAACTTGTTTTGTTTTGCTTACTAGTTTTTGCAAACATTTTTTGTATGGATAATATTTGGGATTTGGTTGCTTGTGCTTATTTCAAAAATTTTGTTTTTCCATTCTGCCTTGGTCCACTAGTGCAGTGACCCTAGCACAAGCTTCCTATAACATTAACGTTATAATTTGATCACAACCCTATTCACCCCCTCTCTAGGGTTGCATGTAGATCCTAACAGTGTTATCAGAGTAAGGTCTCATTTTTATTAGGCTTTAACAACCTAGAGTTATGGCAACCTATAGTTCACTATCGGGATTTCCTGAAGGTCACTCAATTACTCGTCCTCCATTTTTTAATGGTACAGATTACACATATTGGAAAAATAAAATGAGAATTTACCTACTTTCTATTGATTATAATATTCAGTCTATGGTTGAAAAAGGTTATTATGCTCCCACTATTACTATTGATAACGTAACCCTTCTAAAATCTTTAGATAAGTGGGATGAACATGATAAAAAATTGTGCCTTAAATGCTAAAGCCATGAATGCTCTTTATTATTCTTTGAATAAAATTGAATATAATCGTATTTCTACTTGCATCACAGCGAAGGAAGTTTGGAATACTTCAGAAGTAACCCATGAGGGTACACTGCAAGTCAAGGAGACAAAGCTTTCTCTTTTATGTAGTTAATATGAGAGTTTCAAGATGAAACAAACGGAGAGCATTGGAGAGATATTTACTAGATATACCGATATTATCAACACCTCAAAGATGCTTGGTAAGGAATACTCTAATATTGAGATAGTAAGAAAAATTCTTAGATGTTTGCCGAATATGTGGGATGCCAAGGTGACTGAAATCCAAGAAGCTAGGGATTTGAACATATTGAGCCTTGAAGCACTTATGGGTAATCTCACTACTCATGAGATGGAACTCAAAGAAAGAGAAATTTTAGACGAGAAGAAACCAAAGAAGAAGTTACTTGCATTGAAAGCTAGAAAATGTAATGACAGTGATGAGGAAGAGTTGGAGGAAGATGATTTGGGGCTTGTTGTAAGGGGTTCGAAAATATTGTTCAAAATTAAAGGAGGACATGTATTTTATCAGAAAATGAAAGATAATAAAGTTTTTAAATCTAAAAATAATTCTGATAGTGAAATTGAATGTTATAAATGCAGGGAAACATGTCATTTTCAAAAGAACTGCCCAATAAAAGCACAAGGAGAAAGAAAAGAAAAATTCAAGAAATTTCTAAAAGCTATTTAGGATGCATCGAGCAAAAAGAAAAGTGAAAACTCTTCAACTAACAAAGATATTGTAGCGAGCATGTGTTTGATGGGACATACAAATGATAGTGAACAAGGAATTTCTGATGATGTCACGTCCCGATTCCCAAAAGACGATACCAGACACGTGACGAGGTCCGCGGGTATTTATGCCGAGGATGGTATTTCTTGAGATAATTACGTTAAGCGTATTATAAGCAATATAAATATATAAAAAGAATAAAGTAAGAGAATAAAATCCAACTACAATTATTACAGTCAAATCCCATAATGTTCAAAAAGTTGACAAGTGTCTGAAAATAAGATACAACGAAATAAAATAACGAAACTCGAAGAATTAGGCATACTGAAAAGTAAAGGATGAAGGTGAGACTAGTAATCCGCCTGCGATGACAGCTGAGAGTATACCTCCTCTGTCGGTTCAATCTCCTATGTTCCTAAACCACATGACGAACATTCTTAAGGAAAGAAAGAAAATATGGAGTGTTCTTTAGCGAACTTACGCTCGGTAAGTCCCCAATTAAATGTATGATTATATATAAGATGTTATAATGAAAAGCATAAAAAAGATAGCAAAAATCATGATGCAGTGAACGAGTACGATATGACAATTAAACATGACAGATATATAAGCCTGACAATTTTACATAAGCATGGCCGTTCGGTATAAGCATGGTAATTTTATGTTTATGTGTTTGTTGTAGTGTAATAGTGAAGATATGAATATATACGAGAGTATTCCTTCAAACCCCATGAACCAACGGCACGTTGAGTTATGCTCCATCAAACCCCACGGAATAACGACACACGAGATCCATGTTAAGTGATTTTTAATGAACTCTAGTACCATGCATACGCTCTCTACCAAACTACCTCTTTTACCCGTGTATTTTAATTTATAAATAATGACACAAGGCTTACATGAATTCATGAATACATAAAAGGGTTACAAGTTCAAGTCAAGTTTCATATCAAGTTTCAAGTCGAGTTAATGTCAAGTTCAGGTAGAGTTCATTACGTATTCATGGTTCGATCAAATAGTTTCAAGTATGCAGTAGATTATTCACATGATTCATCTAGGTACAACAAAATGCGAAGTCACATAGCATGAAATGAGGAAAGTAAAATATTCAAGTAATATTCAAAAATAATACTATAAAGAAGTTCTTTGAATTACTAATTATTTAAGTCAATTGAATTCAGTAATTAAACAATAAATATAGCCCTATATGTTATAAAAACGCGAGTTCAAGTCCTTCTTAATTATGACTATTGGTTTGGGATATATACGCGTTTTCGTATTGTGGCATAGAATAGATCAGAATTTGTCCAGCCCCGACATATATTTTTAAAACACAGTTTGCGTTAACTTCCGTCGCCTTTCAGGTTTCGAAAATTATTAGAAACTTTTAGATCTTTCGGTCTACTTATCTAAACAAATAAGTTCCGCACGATTTGTATTCCTGAAACTCTAGTTATGGTCATTTTAATATCAGGTTTTAAAAAATATTATAATTTATGGACGTCAACTATGGGGTGTCCTGTAGGGGTATATATCGGGTCGTTCCATACGTTTCTGAGTTACCAATTATATAGTAAAGTTATAGGTCTGCCAATTATGCATCTATATATCTAAATTTTTTCACAAACCAACATCAGTAACTCGAGTTATGTCATGTTTACAAATTGTGCATGAATCAGGATAGATTCTGTCCAAATTCATCACATAATTTTAAAAGGCAGAATTCTTTAAATTATGTCTGTTTTCAGAAAAATATTAAAACTAGGAAAATATAGATCTTTCAATCTAGATATCCAAAACATTTAATTTTGCTCAAAACAGACCTTAGAAGGAAGAGTAATGTGTCTTCGAAGGTGGCCGATAAAAACAGTTTTCTGATTTTAAAAACGGTAGCAAAAACGACGTAAAATCTTAAACCATTATTCGATCCGATCTGAAATTTTTTATAATAAATTTATCTATCTATCTATCTATCTATATATATATATATATATATATTATCTTAAATAATTTTCTTGAAATATCTTGAGATTGGAATTATTATATGAACCCATCTCAAAGTCAGTTGATGTCAGAAGTCGGTTTGCTTTCAAGACTTAAAGATGTCTATTTAAAAATAAATAAATACAATTTAAAATTCTAAAAGAAAGGAAATATGGTAAATTTTGTGTGAATTTATTCTTGTAATGCGAACTAATCATATCAGTGAAGTATAGAAGCGAGCATAGGAACCTGATCATGAAACATACGCTAAAAATCATCATAGCAGTTATACTAGAATCTTATACAAAAAACCCTTTAATAAATAATTAGGTTCCATGAGCTGTCATGCAAGATATGTATTGTGATACGATTCATACATTCCCATAAACTATTAATATGGAACATTCATTCATAATCATATGCAAGAAATTATGACTACTACATACATTAAGCAAAATACTATACCAAATCATATATGCATTAGACCAATTAATTTATTTTATATATGTTATTGAAATATGGGGATTACCAAAATATGTGCAAGTAGAGACATACGTAGAGATATGACAAGAGAAAGGAGATTTAACAAAAGAAAGGCTATGAGGGGACTTACTCGCTACACGGTACGGTATAACAATTCTATTGCCGATTGTGAGAAAAAGCCTTGACCTATGCGAGACTTCGAAGGTTAAGAGAACGACAATGTCAAAGGATTCTTTTTAGAGTGCTAAAATTTTGAGTATGAAGAAGAAAAGGGGAAGAAACCAAATAAAGTGTGGAAATAAAGAAGAAAAAGAAAGGGAGGAATGGCATATAACAAGTGATTTATGGTCACCATAATTCCACTTAATTATATATTCATGACCATTCTAATTGATTTTGAGAGTTAAAAAAAGAGGAATTGAAAGATCATTTGTAGATTATGAGAGGGTTTTTAAAAAAAAAAGATAATAATTGCAATTCCCAAGGTTTGAACTTATAGGCTATGGACTAGCAATATAATGACTTGACCAATATGATACAAGCTTAATATTGAATATAATTAAATAGAAACAATTATATACAGAGTTTCAAAAAAAATTTAAAAGAAAAACATAATAAATTATTTTCTTAAACTAATTTTTTTCCTTCAATAAAACAATTTCTCTTTTCAAAATTTTCCTTTCAAAACAAAATTGAATAAATTCTTTATATTAAAAGAAATCAAAATAAATCTTTTTAAAAATCTTTCAAAACCTTGTCTTTTTACAAAACGAATTATTTCGAAACAAATATATTTTTATTTATTAAAATGTATTATAGTAAAAACATGGCTATTACAGATGAAGAAACAAACACTGAGGTAACTAACTTATATATACTCAACATTTTAAAGCTTGCAAACTGTTAATTGAAAATTTTGAAAATGGATTTTTAGAAATTTCTTTGCTAAAAAAAATTAAGTCTGCTATTTTGAATGAAAATGATAATTTAATTAAAAAGATTGAAATTTTAGAAATTGACTTGAAAAATAATTCTGAAATTATTGCATCATTCTCTTCAGGTGTTACATTGAATAAAGAACGTCTTGCTTTAAAGAAGAAAATAAAAGATTTGCCCTCGAAAATGATTTTCTTAATAAAAAGAATTTGATTTTTGATTAAAAAAAAAGAACAATGAATTGAATGCAAGAGTTGTTGCATTAGTTAGAACTGTCAATAAAAGAGAAAAAGTTTTTTCTAACAAATATGTTTTGTTTGTAACTGAAAATACATCTTTGAAATTCAAGATAAATGATTTGGAAGTTGCCTTGAAAAAGTTTTCATTAGAAAATAATTTTCTAAACATGACTCTTTCAAATCAACGCTTTTAAAATAAATCTGCTCTTGGATATAATTATGCCTCTCAAAATAATGCTCAAAAGTCTAAATTTGTTAAGAGAAAAAAATTCAAGTGAAAAAGAATAACAACAATTCTTCTTCTTTTAAATGCTCTCTTTGTGGTAAGAATGGACTTGTTTTTAAATATTGTACGATACAAAATAAAGTTAAAAATTTCAAACAAATTTGGATTCTTAAAAACTCTATGCCTAATCAAACTGGACCTATTTTGTATAAGCGTGCTGGCAGCCTAAGGAGCAAAACAACCTTTGGTACTTGGATTCGGGCTGCTCATATGATAGGAAATATCAACATGCTCTTAAGCCTAAAGAAGAAAAGAGGTAGGTATGCTACATTTGGGGACAAAGAAGAAAAGAGGTGGGTATGTTACATTTAGGGACAATGGAAAAGATAAGATCATTAGAATTAGTGAGGTAGGTAATGATAATTTTAAACTTCAAAATATCCTATTTGTAGATGGTTTAAAGTATAATCACACGTCAATAAGTTAGCTGTGTGATAAAGGTATAGATGTTAATTTTCAATCAAAATTGTGCAAAATTATTGATAAAAAATCAAGAGAAACGATTTTGACTGGCAACAGATTTAATAATGTCTATACTTTATCTTTTGATGATTTATTTAATATGAAAATAAAATATTTGGTTGTCAGGAATGAAGAGACAGAGTTGAGCCATAGGAGAATGAGACACGCTAGCATGAGACATATCGAGAAACTTTCAAGAAAAGAGTTGGTAAGAGGTCTTCCTCAACAAAACTACGAAAGTGACAATATTTGCGATGCATGTTCTAAGGGTAAATTTATACATACATTTTTTCATGCCAAAAATAATGTGAGCACTGCTGGACCCTTGCAATTAATTCATATAGATTTATTTGGACCTATAATTCGCACTGAAAGCTTAGGCGGAAAAAGATATGCTTATATTTTGGTTGATGATTACACTAGATTTACATGGGTTTACTTTCTAGCCAACAAATATGTCTCTTTTAAATCATTTGAAAAATTTACAAACTGTGTTCAAAATGAAAAATGAATTTTAGTTGACACCATTAGAAGTGATCATAATGGAGAATTTGAAAATGTTATTTTTGAAGAGTTTTGTTTTGAAAGAGGTATTTCACATGAATTCTCATCTTCTAGAACACCTCAACAAAATGGAGAGGTCGAGAGAAAGAATCGCACATTACAAGAAATGGCTAGAACTATACTTAACGAGTATGAATTGCCTAACTATTTTTGGGCTGAGACGGTTAATATAGCATGTCATGTAAATAACAGGATAATGATTAGAACTATTTAAATAAAATGCCTTTTGAGCTTTGGTTTCAAAGAACCCTAAATATTTCTCACTTTTGCGTTTTTGGGTGCAAATGATATATTTTGAATACAAAAGAAAATATTGCAAAATTTGATTCAAAAGCCGATGAATGTATTTTCTTGGAATATTTTTCTATTAGAAAATCATATCGTATTTTTAACAAGAGAACAAAGACTATAGAAGAATCTATTAATTTGAAGTTTGATGAATCTAGTGTTGGTGTTGTTTCCAAGGATGATGATAAGATTGATATTAAATAAACAACAAAAAGGATGGAAGAAAATAGTTCAAAAGAGATACTGTAAGAAAATAAAAAGGAAGAAAATGACTCAAAGGTGATTGAATTAATTTTTGATGATGGACGTAAATTCAAGAAAGACTATCCTAGGGAATTGATTATTGATGATCCAACTAAAAGAATACGAACTCGATCCTCTTTTAAAGACTTTTGTGCAAATGTAGCTTTTATCTCTGAAATAGAATCTAAGAATGTTAATAAGGGTTTTAAAGAAGATGGTTGGAATAGTGTATGCATGATGAGTTAAATCAGTTTGTTAGAGAAAAAAAAAGTTTGGACACTAGTTTCTAGATGAAAAGATTATCCTGTTGTTGCATTTGAGTGGATTTTTAAAAATAAACTGGATGAAGAAGGACGCGTTGCTAGGAATAAGGTTAAACTTGTGGCTCAATGATATAATCAAATTGATGGAATATATGTTGAGGAAATTTTTGCACCAGTTGCTAGACTTGAGGCTATTAGGATTTTACTTGCATTCTCATGTTTTCGTGGTTTTAAGCTTTTTCAAATGGATGTAAAATGTACTTTTCTAAATGGATATTTAAATGAAAAAGTTTATGTTGAGAAACCCCCAGGTTTTTAAGATTTCGAAAATCCTAATCATGTTTTTAAATTATCCAAAGTTTTGTATTGTTTGACGCAAGCACCTCATGTTTGGTTGATAGTCTTAGGTATTTTTTTTGGAAAAAGGATTTAAAAATGGGAATGTTGACATAACACGTTTTATAAAGCATGAAAAATCTGACTTTCTCATTGTACAAGTTTATATTGATGTCGTTATACTTGGCGCTGCTAATGATTTTTTATGCAAAGGTTTTGAGAAATCTATGCAAGTAGAATTTGATATGAGTATGGTTGGCGAACTGAAATATTTACTTGGATTTCAAATAAAGCAAAGTAAAGAATGTGATTTTATTTTTCAATCCAAGTACATCAAAGAACTACTCAAGAAATTTGGGATGGAAAATCTTAAAGCCGCGAATACTCCAATGAGTCCAACAACAAAAGTGATAAAGGATGAGAAAGGTACATCAATTGATCAAAAGAAATACCGAGATATGATTGGTAGTTTATTATATGCTACTACTTCTCGTCCAGATATCATATTTTCTCTGTGTTTGTGTGCTCGTTTTCAATATGATCCTAAAGAATCTCATTTAAAAGCTGTTAAAAGGATTTTTCGATATTTAAATAGAACTCAAAATTTTGGCTTATTGTATCCTTCATGTGATTCTTTTAATTTGATTGGATTTTCTAATTCTGATTATACTGGTTTTCTGACCGATAAAAAAAGAACTAGTGGTTCATATCGTTTATTGGGTCATTCTATTGTTGCTTGATCTAGTCAGAAACAAAATTGTGTTGCTTTATTAACTACGGAAGCTGAATATATAGCACTTGGAAGTTGTTGTGCCAAAGCTTTATAGATGATGCAGACTTTAGAAGATTTTGGGTTAAAATATAAAATTTTAACTCTTAAATGTGATAATAAAAGTGCAATTAATTTGACTAACAATCCTTTTCATCACTCTCGTACAAAACATATAGATGTTAGACCTCATTTTATTCATAATCATATTGAAAATAAAGATGCATGCATTGAGTATGTTTCCACTGATCATCAACTTGCTAATATTTTCCCAAAACCATTAGCTGAAGAGCGATTTTCTCGACTAAGACAAGAATGATGGATTATTTATTTAGATATATAATTTTTTTAAAAAGATTTTTATGACACATGACTGCACATTATTTCATCTTTTTATGAGTGTTACATTTCTATACTTGAAAATTTCATATTAAGGGTTCACTACTACAAATAAGGGATGCCCCTACGGATTTACCCGTAGGGGCAAAACATTGCCCTTACGGATATATCCGTAGGGACAATAAAATACCCTGTAGGTGCAAGTTGAAGCCCTGAACTTGCCCTTGCGGACAAAAACTTGCCCGAAAAAATTATTTTATTTATGGTTTTTTAAAATATATTACTTGTAACTACGGATGAATCCGTAAGGCCAAGTAATAGCCCCTACGGATACATGCGTAGGTACATATCCGTAGGGGAAAAATATCATAAATCCTGATATTTTGCCCCTACAGATAACTCCGTAGAGGCTTTTGTTTGCCCCTACGGATAGGGGCACTCCCAACCCCCTGATACTGAGATCAGGGGGGAAAATATCAGTTATTCTGATATTTTGCCCCTACGGTTTAATCTGTAGGGGCAACATGTGTACCTACGGATTAAACCGTAGGTACATATTATCTGTTTTTTTTAAAAAAGGGCTGCCTGATTTTTTCTCGCCCTGTGCACAATAATATATACATCAATCAAATATAAAATTAATCATCACACAACATATATCGCAGTATTCATAATCACATCTCACGCATATAATATACAAAAGAAACTAAAAAACTGAATATGATATAAATATAAACCAATATCAGTATCGTCCAAAAATTTTCAAAATGTAGTACAATATGTATCATATAAATAAATACATGTTTCAAAAAATAAGAATCAAAAAGCTACCCTAGCTCGGTCCAGCTCCACCTCTGATAAACGCTAGAATCTGGCGCGCCTGCTCCTCGGTCAATAAACCATGCAATTCGGCGCGTGCGGGAGTCTGAGCGGGCTGTGGAGCTGGCGATGTGGTCTGTGCAGCCGCCGTCGAGGTAGTGGCTTGCGGAGCCGCGGCTGCGGGAGTCTGAGCGGGCGGTGGAGCTATAGGAGCTGTCTGCGGAACCGCAGCCGATGTAGTGGCTTGCGGAGCCGGAGCCAAAGGAGATGCATGTGGAGGCTCGGCCGATGTACCCTGTCGCGTCTGGACCTAACGTGTGTAATAAGCGTGTAAGAACTGTGTATTATTCGAATTCGTATCATTATCAAGTTATTTCGAAACCCCATTTGGATATTTAGTGTGTAATAACCGTAGTTTATTTTAATTAGATATGTATGTATGATTAATCAAACCTAAGTCTACGTACTAATTATGGATATGTTGATATCTATAATATGACATGATATTTTACTATAAAATAGTATACATACCAACATCTCCTTCAACTCCTGAATGGTGGCCTTCAAGCTCTTCAGTTCCTGCTGGACACGTCGCTCACTGGAGACGGAGGAAGTAACCGCCAGGGTGGAGTCCAACCTCAGGCCCTGCTAGGGCCCAGTCCCCGGCATCTCTCCCAACCTCCGTGGTGCCCTCCGTGTGCGGCGTCCAGGGCTGGGGTCAGCAGCCTCGGATCGCTCTGTCCGGTAAAATCGATCCCCGAGACCTCGGCCTACTCAACCACCCGCTCCTACACCCACATTAAGCAGTAAAGTATAAGTATAAAATTTAAATTTGAACCTTCCAAAACTAAAATTTCAAATATGGGTAGAATAAATATTAACACTTACGCAATACTCCTGGGTAGCGACGTCGGGATATCGAAGCTCGCCCGTGGCGGGATCCGTCGAGGTGCCGTCGACGGCAAGATATGCGGACAGCACGCTCGGTGTACCACCTTGCGCCAGGGTCTGAGCTGTCTGCAATATTAGAAAATAACTCTTAATATTAGATATATTAGAAAATAACTCTTAATATTGCAGAATATCACAAAGGTCGGTCTATTGTAATTTACCGATAACTCCATGGCTCGAGTAATATTCCTCGAGCCACCTGTGTAAGTGGGGCGACCCCTCTTCACCGACTTCCTGTTCTCTGTATTCTGAGCGGCCTGTTTCTGCACAACGCATTAACATTTAGTTTTCTAATTAAGGAACACAAAAAAATAAATTATATCCTAAACAATGAATTACATTTAAAATACATACCTGTTTGCGTTGAGAGTCGAAATATTCGCACAGTAGAGGCCATGTCTCTATGTCGACTCTCGCAAACGCCGGAGTATATAGGAGGGCCGCTCTCTCTGCCTCGGGGGTCGCCATCCACAGGGAGTAGTAGTCGGCCTTCAACTCATTCCTGTTGTATCAGACCTTGGTCTGCATGTTCTTCATCAGGCCATTGTACAGAGCATGAAGGTCGAGCACCCTCCCAGGGTGATCAGGGTCGGGTACAGGCTGAAAATCGTAATCCGACTGAAAATACAAAAAAAAAACATTGTTATTAGATTGCAAGTGTTAATAATAAATATATTGCATAAATCAAATGAAAATATATATTAATACGTACCCAAGCCTGATCAAAGAAGAAGGCGAATGAGCGCTGGTGCTGCTTGCCCCACTCAACGTGAAGTGGATAGTTCTTCACGAGCAGACTCTCGTCCCCCATATACTGGCCGAACCTCTCGGCATGAGGACGGGTATAGCGATAGTCAAGGGTAAAAAAGAGAGGGAATGCTGCCTCCCCCTAGCTCTGTCAGGCCTCAGCCTATGGGACTGATTCGGGCCTCGAGTCCCTCTCTGGGGATGGAGAGGCCCTGCGTCTGCAAGAAATATCAAGACAATCAATATTAAGACAAAGTTGTATTAAGAAATCAAGGTTAAACAAAAATTGAAGTGTGATATATACCTCCGGTGACGAAGGCACGAGCCTGGGCCCGGGCAGCAGCACGAGCGGGACGATAGTTCCTCCGGTGAGGAACAGCCGGGGTCCCGGATGCGGACGCATCCCCTCCAACTAGAAAATAAACATTGACGCTAAATTTCCATGAAGTTCATATTTATTCTATAGAGCATATATAAAATGAATAAATATTTTATATTTATTCATACTAACCTGCAGACGATGCGGAGGGTATGGAAGTGGCAGGAGTGGCCCCTGCGTCAGATGTGGACGCACCACCTATAATTAGACAATTAAAAATAGATTATATAAGTAATTGCAAAAAGAATGTGTAGATCAATAATATAACGTTCTAAATCAATATGCATACACTATAGGATATATAAATATACCCGCAGGTGCGGTGGTGTCACCACCTACAGCTAGACAATAATAAAAATTGCTAAGTAAGAGCAAAAGGAATGTATGAATATTTATGATATAGCATTCTAAATCAATATACATGCACTATATGATATATAAACATACCTGGAGGAGCGGGAGTGGCCTCTGTCCCAGATGTGGACGCATCACCAACAACTAGACAATCAAATATTGACAATATAAGTAATTTTGACATAAACAGGCATGATTATCTATAATATTACATTCAAAATGGATATGCATGCAGTATATCTGGATGTGTGGCAAAATCCACACGGAAGGAGGCATCCGAAGGGGTCTCCGATCTGAGTGCAAGACCGGCCCTCTGAAGCTCCCTACGGAGCTCTCCGGGCGGCAGAACCGCTCTGTCTCTGCCTCTGCCTCTGCCGTGGCTGGAGCTCCTGCCACCCCTCACTGCTCCCGACATCGTCATCAAATCTGGATAAATGGTTCGTGGACACATTAGACAATCATTAAAAGTATTGACTATATATGTATAGATCGTAAAATGTGAAGTAATAATATAACATTACTGTTAACCTTTTTCGTTTCGTGGGCGCATTATACATATCTACTTGGATTTCATCGTCGATATCATTTCTAACCTAGGTAACTTCATGATCGGTCGAAGACAACCCGTCCTTCGAAACAGACGGTCGGAGCACTCTGAGCCTTCTCTCTTCTTCATCCTCATCGCTGTCCTCGAATTCTGGGACATCGTAGATATCTCTGGGTTTCCATCGGCATACAACACTCCATCCCGGATGCTTCAAACACTGTGAGTAGTATACTTGGAACGCTTGGTTCGGAAAGATAAACAGATCTTCCTGACCGTAAAATCGAAGTGTGTTCACACTGGTCAATCCATATTCATCTTTCCAAGTCCCAAGATTGCTTCTCCACTTATCCGTATCGGTTCGCGTATCGTACCAAGTACACTGGAATATATAAAAGGGTTCTGATCGTCCGGGACAGTGGATGCCGAGTATACAATTTAAGTACCCATAATAAATCACACCGTCCGATCCTACCGTCGCAATCCCACTATTCTGAGTGGTTCTAGATGTTTCTATGTCATTAACTTCGAATTTGTATCCAAGGACACCAAATCCTTTGTAATATGCAACCTCCATACTAGGAAATTGAGCTAAACATCTTGAATCACTCTCAAATGATGCAGACAAGTTCAGATCGTGGATCTAACAAAACAAATTTTATGAAAAATACATAACGATACAAGTTTAGATTAAAACTGATAGCAATAAAATGTTATTCGAATAACTTACATGATCTGTGACCCAATCACAAAAATTATCCTGATAATATTTTTCCAATCGTTCTTCGTTCCAATCAGGATGCCCCTCACGTACCTCGTTAAAATGAATTCTGGTTTTGACAAATAATGGTGACATTAATATTATATCATTTCATACACACACAAACACAAATATAACAATTAATCCAAAAAAACTTACTCTCTAATTTGTTCAAGACATGCGCAATTAAGCAAGATAAACCGGTATATCTTGTTAATAAATATAGTGTCTTCCCTCTTATACTCGGCTTTACCATATGGCCCGTCTTGAATTCTTCGATGCCGGTTAAGTCTTGTCTCAATGTTCTCGTCCAGATAGCGGGAACAAAATGTGGTTGTTTCATCAAGAAGATAACCTTGCATGATAGAACCCTCTGGTCGATTTTTATTGTGTATATACTTTTTAAGAGTGTAAAGGTACTTAATGAAAATATGTTGAATAAATAAATACAGGCATACAGGACAACAATAAATTTATAAATTGCGCGAAACGAAAAATTACACGTATCTCTCGACGGGATACAACCATCGATATTGTACCGGTCCGGCTAACTTAGCCTCAGTTGCAAGATGAACCGTCAAGTGTATTATGATATCGAAGAATGACGATGGGAAAATACGCTCAAACTTGCAAAGTATCAACGCAATAGAATTTTCTAGTTTATCCTGCGTCACAACCTCCAGTGTTTTAGCACACAACTTTCTGAAAAAACAATATAGGTCGTTGATTACTAGACCAACCGATTCGGAAAGAGAAGTCCTGAGGGCTAATAGAAGAAGGTGCTCCATGATAACATGGTGATCATGACTTTTCAGCCCATCGATCTTGCCCTTTACAATTTTTATTTTCTTGCTGAATGATCCTGAGAAACCTGTGGGAACTTTCAAATCATGCAACACCTGCAGGAATCTTCTCCGATTGTGACATATGATAAGCGGCATTGGGAAGTACAAACTTGCCCGGTTTACCCGCTACCGGTCTAGGGTGCAATTCACTTCTTATTCCCCACTCTTGTAGATCCATCCGAACATTCAGGCTGTCTTTCGATTTCCCTTCTTTACAAATAAGCAAGTTAAGTACGTTCTCTGATACTCCCTTCTCTATATACATGACGTCCAGAAAATGACGCACTAAATTTGTTGACCAGTACGGAAGCTCGAAGAAAATGCTTAACTTGTTCCAAAATGGTGGTTTGACCTGTTTCGTCGGATCCATCCCGAAGGTCACATTGTTGTAACCATCCCATTTAGCAGTCACTTCCTCTCCGGACAATAGGGATGGAGGTCTAAGAAGCTCCTGATGACCATCAAAGTGAACCGTGTCTAACCTATAGGGGTGGTCTGGAGGCAGGAAACATCGATGGCCGCAATAATAAACCTTCCTGCTAAAATTCAAGAATTTCGATGTTGTGTGTTCATGGCAATGAGGACATGCTTTGTGACCATGTACGGACCAGCCTGATAGCAATCCATACGCAGAAAAGTCATTAATTGTCCACATTAAAACCACACGCAGTATGAAGGTTGTATTTGTATTTGCATCATATGTCTCTACACCATCAATGAACAAAGATTTCAACTCCTCGATCAGAGGTCGGAGATAGACGTCGATATTGTTCCCCGGTGAGTTTGGTCCGTCGATAAGAAGAAGCATCATAAAGTATGATTGGTCCATAGCCAACCAAGGCGACAGATTATAAATTATCATTACAACAGGCCATGTGCTGTGACTTCCAGCCATATAGTTGAATGGGCAGAACCCATCAGTAGCCAGTCCGAGCCGGACATTGCGAGGATCGCTACTGAATATTGCGTGCTTCCTATCGAAATCCTTCCATGCCGGTGAATCTCTTGGATGGCTCATTTTTCCATCTTCACTTGGAGGAGCACGGTGATGCCAAATCATTGCCTCGGCTATTTTCTTGCACCTGAATAGCCTCTGTAGCCTCTATGTTATGGGAAAGTATCGTGCTATCTTGACAGGTATATCAGGCTTCTTATCAGAATCTTTCGGCTTATACCTGGCCTCTCCGCATGTTGAACACTCTTTCAAATCTGAATTCTCTTTCCGGTACATTAAGCAAATTTTAGGACATGCTTGAATCTTCTCGCACTTTAGACCCAAATCAGACATCATCTTCTGGGCTCCGTACCAGCTGTCGGGCACGTTATTTCCCGGGGGCATAAAATCTTTCAAAAACGAAAGAAGCATTGTGAATGACTTGTTGCTCCATCCATTTAGGCACTTAATCTGGAAAAGTTGGACGAACCATGAGAGGGTGGAATACATCGGATTCTCATAAATTGGTTTTCTAGCATCATTCATGAATTTTTCATATTTATCCGCACGCGGTTCTTGACCGGAAGGAATGTCATCTTTGGTACGAATAGATTCACCTAGGGCAGCCTCTACCATATCCTCCATTTCTACCGATGGAAATAAATTATCATCTTCTCCTTCTGCCGCATTACCGAATTCTTCTTCTCCTGCCGCATTATCGTGTTCTCCTTCTTCTTCTGCCGCAGTACTACATTCTTCTCCTTCCCCGTGATATTTCCAAGTTGTATAAAGTCTAGTAAACCCATATTTTACAATATGAAACTCTGCCAATTCTACCTTCTGCCAGTACTTATTGCCACATCTATCGCACGGACAGAGAATCTTCTCTATTATGATCTTATTATGTGCGCGTGCAAATTCAATGAAAGCAGCAACTCCTGCGACAAACTTAGGTTGCATACGTTGTTGCCAATCCACATACATCCAGTCCTTAACACTGACGTACTCATGGGCCATGTTAGACTGTATAACATATAAATTGTAGGTTATGGTGACTATATTGAGAAATATAAGAACGGGATAGTTACTGACAAAGGAGAAAATCCGTGTATATACTTTGTGTGTGCATTTGTCGTTGAAAAGAATAAATTATCGAACGTATGTTAACCGATAGACGGGGACTAAGTGGCGCTTTTAGTTTCAGATATGAGTATCGATGAGAATATGAAGGTTTCATATTATTATCGAGTATCATATATTGGTTTTAACTTGAACATCTCGAATCACTATCTAATTATGTGTTTGTTGTGTATTCTTGTTATATGTGTGTGTTCCGGCTGTCGGGGGTAAGGCTTCTATCCTATTAAGAATGTATAGAGCGAACACCCATCACTTGTGCTTTCAACTGTTTCGAGTAAATTTCGGCAGCACCTCCCCGCTGTTTTCCGAGTACACTGTAATAGAATAGATAATCATTTCAAAGCTGTGAAACAACGTTGAAATGAACATCCAATCTATCTTTGTACACGGAGAACCAGCGGAAAGGTACCGACAAAATATCTCGAAACGGATAAAAACACAAGTGAATGAAGGTGTTTGCTTTATACATTCTTAACTTGTCCACACGGGACAAATCTATCGGTTACCATACGATTGAATTTTCTTGTCGCATAGACTATACGACTGTTGTTAGTATCGAGCTATACCGTCCGATATTTAACAACTTTCGTATAGTTATATGTCACGACGAACATCACACGTATGTTAACCGATAGACGGGGACTAAGTGTCACTTTTAGTTTCATATATGAGTATCGATGAGAATATGAAGGTTTCATATTATCATCGAGTATCATATATTGGTTTTAAATTGAACATCTCGAATCACTATCTAATTATGCGATTGTTGTGTATTCTTATTGTATGTGTGTGTTTCGGCTATATGGGGTAAGGCTTCTATCCTATTAAGAATGTATAGAGCGAACACCCATCACTTGTGCTTTCAACCGTTTCGAGTAAATTTCGGCAGCACCTCCCCGCCGTTCTCCGAGTACACTGTAATAGAATAGATAATCATTTCAAAACTGTGAAACAACGTTGAATTGAACATCTAATCTATCTTTGTACACGGAGAACCAGCGGAAAGGTACCGATGAAATATCTCGAAACGGATGAAAACGCAAGTGAATGAAGGTGTTTGTTTTATACATTCCTAACTTGTCCACGACAAATCTATCGGTTACCATACGATTGAATTTTCTCGTCACATAGACTATACGACGGTTGTTAGTATCGAGCTATACCGTCCGATATTTAACAACCTTCGTATAGTTCTATGTCACGACGAACATCACACGTATGTTAACCGATAGACGGGGACTAAGTGGCGCTTTTAGTTTCATATATGAGTATCGATGAGAATATGAAGGTTTCATATTATTATCGAGTATCATATATTGGTTTTAACTTGAACATCTTGAATCACTCTCTAATTATGCGTTTGTTGTGCATTCGTGTTGTATGTGTAACATGATTTTAAACCATTGAGATCAAGATTGATAGAACTAATCATCCAACATTGCAATGGCATTCATCTACCAAAAACTATTATTGCAATGGCATTCATCTATAACAATCAACAATTAAAACTACAGATGTAGGATACTGATATCATAAAGCGTTATACGCAACATATGAGTTCACATGACTGAAACATGCATCAAAAAAACATATTCATCCAAAAGAAAGGCCACTGTCAACAAATATAGACAAATACGTCATAAAAACAGTAACCAATTAACAAGTTGATTAGCATCTGGATCAAGAAAATGATAGGAAAAACAATTGGCTATGATCTATAATGACAAGTCAATTACCATGACTCTTGACTAACAAAGGTGGCTTTTTGTCCTCGGTAGCTTGATAATTGATGGAGGATATAAAATTTTGACGACACCTAACGAAAAGTGGACCCTCTTTTCTTCATTAATTCACTCCCTGTGTGTGTGTGTGTGTTTTTTTTTTTGAATTAAAGATCATTGATTTTAGAAAGACCTGATGATATATATGTTGAATATAAGTAGGGTGATATGCATGATCACAAGAGCTTGGTGGAGGCAATAAAGAAAGTTGATGTGGTGATCTCTATGCTGAGCTACAAATATCATGAGCAGTTGGTTGATCAAGTTAAAATCATAGAGGCTATTAAAGAAGCTGGAAATGTCAAGGTAATCAACAAATATATATTTATATTAGGATAAGGAAAACGAGAAATTTGGATTGGATAGTTGTAATATTACATATTGTTATTTTTTCACATCTTTCTTGTTTTCTGTTAATTGCACACCCCCTTTTAGTTTATCCCATATAGCAATATCCCCAGCCCCACCCCAACCCTAGCCCCAGCCCCAACCCAGCCCCAACCCCAACCGAACCCTAGCCCCAGCCCCAGCCCCGCCCCAGCCCCACCCCAACCGAACCCTAGCCCTAGCCCCAGCCCCGCCCCAACCCCAACCCCAACCAAACCCTAGCCCCAGCCCCAGCCCAGCCCCAGCCCTAACTCCAACCCCAACCCCAACCCCAATCCCAACCGAACCCCACAACCGAACCCTAACCCTAACCCTAACCCTAATCGAACCCGATGCCGACGCCGACGCCGATGCCAAACCCTCACCCCTACCCGAACCTGGCCTGAAACCTAGACTACAACGTCAAAATTAAAAATTATTTGAGATTTACTTACAAACTGTGCGCGCGGTGGAGGAGACGGTAGAAATTGGTGGTCGACGACGATCGGCGAAGGTGGAGATGAGGCGCGGGAAGTCGACGAAGGTGTGGGAACGACCGACGAAGCTGGCGACGAGGCGCGAGCGCGGTGGCGATGAGGCGCGGGAACAGGCGATGAGAGGCGCGGGAGTGAGAGAGAGAAATTTTGGGAACGATGAATAATTTTTCTGTGCTTTTTTATTATTAATAACTTATTTAGATGCCCCTACGGACATAACCGTAGGTCCACGGCTTGCGGCTCTGTAGGGCCAAACAAAAAATTAGAACGTAAGGCACCGTAGGGACAACGATGTAGCCCTACGGATAAATCCGCAGGGGCAAGAAATATTTGCCTCTACGGATTTCTGAGTCCGTAAGGGCAACCACATATTGTAGTGGTGGTTCACAAATTCTATGATTTAGATTTTGTTTAAAATTCATGATTCTTAAGATTTCATAATTTTTCCTTTTCATACGCATATATGATATATTATTTAGATATTCATATGGTGATTCCTCATAACATTATAAGTCTATTAGAGTATTTTATTTGAATGTATCTAGTAACCAAACACATATAGAAATAAAGAGGATATGCGATGTTATTGCTACAATTGTTCCCATAAAATAAAAAATAAAAACAAAATCATGATTATCATATAATCAAAGAGAGGGTAAAAGGTGCTGAAGGGCAATCACTCAAGAGTCGGTAAAAGGTGCCGAACGGCAATCACTCTAGAGATTAGTAGCAACTTAACATGACTCAAGGGTATTCGGCCTGTACTAAATTCAAATAAAGATTTAGAGTCGGTGTTATACCCACTAAGCACTACATCCTCGCATGTAAGTTCCGAAAGGCATTGTTTTGGAGGTTTTGCATCTTAGTCTCATTATATGAGTTGAGGAAATTCAATTCTGTCAGTTTTCCATATTTTGTTTGTGAGCTTTATATATTTCAAGGAAATCTTTACTAAACTAATAATTTATGAACACTCCATTGTTATCTTATAGTAATTATATATGTATATGAAAGCATTTTATTCGATATTCCTTTTTGAAATTCTTAAGATCATATTTTATTCGATATTCTGTTTCATTTTTTTGTGCTCACTTGACAATGGATTTTATTGGATGCAATTATGCTCTTATATAAGATTGTTATTGTATTTCTTGTGTAATCGAACAATGGATTTTCAAAATTTGAATTTTCTGATTTTTAAAACTGTCCTTTCAAGTAATATTTTTCTTTTGATGAAACAAAAAGGGGAGAAATTAAGATGTGAAAAAGTTTTCATAATTTCTGAATTTCTTTTGAAATAATTCACTATTTTATGGGGAGCATGGGATATGGGGAAAGATTATTATTTTGTACATGGTCATATTGAAAAATTCTCATCAATAGTTTGTTATCATCAATTAAGGAAGATTATTGAACGGTGTATGTCGGTTGACATTATTCTTTAATTTAATGATTAATAAACTATGCAACATCTTTGGTGTACTTTGTACATGTTTATAAAAGATGGTTTATCAAGGGGATTAATGCAAATTTCAAAAGAATATCTATAGAAGGGGTGTTAAGTGCAATTACCAATTATTGGGTGTTAATTGCAAAGTATAAAGGAATTAAATTTATCTCTAATTTTATCGTGGGAAAATAAAATTACTAGAGATAATACAAAATAGCAGAGAAATATTTTTGTGGTACAAAAGCCAGATATTCAGCCATCAGTAATTTGGGAAAGATATGAGAAATATTACCACCAATATTATTTATGTTAAATTATGAAGAGATTGGAATATATTCGTATGAAGACTCGGTCAAAATCAAAATTTAAATATTTTAAAATAACAAGCAGGATTGTAGAAGATCGCCACAGAAAAAATGAACACCACAAATAAAGTGAGACCGAAATTTTTCGGCTCAGACCTAATTTTTTCGGTTATATGGATGAATCTGGATCACAGATTTTTCTACATGTTCGCGTTATTTCAAGAGTTTCTCAGAAGCTATATACATGATGTTTAGGGTTTCTATTTGACTTCCCCTGCTTAGCCACCAATATTCTTCTTTAAATATTTATTTTTATATTGGAGAGAGGAAAAATTCAGACGAGATTTACTGTACTTTCAAGCTATCAAAATTCAGAGGTCGCATACATCTTCAAGGGGGTTCTTCTTCAAGATCAAAGATGTACAAACATCAAAGGAAGCAACTTTGGAAATCAAGTGGATTTAAGAGAGATTTTTTATTTAGTTTTTATATTTATTTTTTCATGATAATTTTTATTGTAAAGATGTTTGATCAAGAAGGGTTATTTTGATCGGATTGGAATCTTGATCTAGGGTAGATTGAGTGGGAGTTCGTCTAGAGTTGTTTTGGCTAGTTGCCTATT
The DNA here is from genome assembly GCA_030015575.1 of Agapanthus africanus. Lineage (NCBI taxonomy): Eukaryota > Viridiplantae > Streptophyta > Magnoliopsida > Asparagales > Amaryllidaceae > Agapanthus > Agapanthus africanus. The sequence continues at coordinate 792,585,674 of CM057340.1, read as the reverse complement.
GTGTTCGGGGTAGGATCGAGTTTAGTTAGCCAAACACTTTGTAAATCAGGATATTTATTTCTAGATAGTGGAACTTTCATTGGGGGTGGATGTAGGCTGGGTCAAACAACATTAAATCTTTATGTTTGCGTTTGATTATTTCTGTGGCTGATGATTGTTCTATTGGTTTGATTTAAAATTGTTAATCTTGCATGGTATTAACGTTATAATTTGATCATAACCCTATTCACCCCCTCTAGGGTTGCCTGTAGATCCTAATGAAGAAGTGGATGAGAAAGTAATTGTGCAACTAGAATCAGCAATTCGACTAACAGAAAAAAAATTCATTGCTAGTTTGAGCACATGCAATACAGATGAAAGAGTAAGATTTTCAGGAGAGTACGAACTAGGTGTGATGTCACCACACTGAGTAACTGCAAGTGATGAGCCACTAGTAGTATATATATATATGACATAGGAATTGTAAAACAATTTGCAAGAAAAGATTTATCAAAAGTCATATGATATGAGGCACCTGAGTCAAATATCCAAGAAATAGAAATACCTAAATTAGCAATTGATACATTACAATCAGAAAATGTAGATGATAAACTCTCAAAAGCTCCATTGATGCCAAGACTCCGTGCAACGATACTGTTTCCCCCAATAAGAGAGCAAGGCTCTGTTCAAAATTTGAACTGAGGCAGCGCCTTACGTGCAAAGCACGAGAGCGACAGCACCCAGAGTTAAAAACTCTGAGGCAGCGCCTCACGTGCAAGGCACAAGAGCGCCAGCGCCAAGAGTTAAAAACTCTAAGGCAGCGCCTCACATGCAAAGCACGAGAGCGCCGGCGCCAGAACTAAAAGTTCTCCACCCTTTGATCAAAGATCCAACGAAAATGATAAATCATCAGAGCACAGAATTAAATTCTGATTGAGGAAATACTCTTCAAAACTTTTTAAACAAGAAAGATTGTGCTCTGTAAATCAGAGCACCGTTGGATCAAAAATCCAATGGTGATTGAAAATCACCAAGATACAGAATAAGCTCTGTAGGGGAAAATATCTTCCCAATCTTTCTAAACAATCGTTGGATCAAAGATCCAATAGTGATTAAAAATCACCAAGATACAGAATAAGTTCAGTATGGGAAAATATTTTCCCAATCTTGTTAAAAACAAGAAAAATGTCTTCTGTAAAACAGAAGTTCTTGGATCAAAGATTCAACGGTGGATAAATTCCCCAAATCAAATAAGAAACCTCCCAATGAGAGATTTCCTCAACTGAATCAACAAATCCACCTCCCCTATATAAAAGATCCAAGACTTCAAGTCTTGTACATAAGAACCCCCCATAAACTTCAAGTTCAAAAAGAGGAGCAAGCAAAAAGAGCTTTAAAAACAGAAAGGAAAGAAGAAGAACTTTCTTCAAGAAAAAGAGAGATAATAGTATCTCATCTGCATACCCAAGGGTTTAACCCTAAAAAAAGAACATAGTTCTTTCCCTAGATCTGAGATCCATGAGACAAGTCTCCTACAAATGAGAATTTAATTCTCGTAGGGATGAATTTATTCTTAGGGATTGTAGATCCAGGGGAGAACAAAGAGTTGAACTTTTCAGAAAAATGCAAAAAGAGGGAAAAAGCACCAAGCGCCCCACGTGCCACTCACGTGGGCGCTGCTAAAATAAAGAGTGCTCTGCACTAAGTGATTGGCGCCCAGCGCCAAGCGCTCCACGTGCCCCTCATGTGGGCGCTAATAAAATAAAGAGTGCTCTGCACTCAGTGAATGGCGCCTAGCGCCAAGCGCTCCACGTGTCCCTTACGTGGGCGCTAATAAGATAAGGAGTGCTTAGCACTCATTGGTTGGCGCCCAGCGCTGCACGGGCCCCTCATGTGGGCATTGATAAAGTAAAGAGTGCTCTGCACTGAATGGTTGGCGCCGAGCGCCCCACGCGCTTCTCACGTGGGCGCTGTTTAACATAAAGCACTCTGTAAATAGTGCCCAGCGCCATAAAGAGTGTTTAACACTCAATAGAAAACCAAAAAAAAAGGGTGAGCATCAAAGCCCATATCAATGCTCAGCATTGTTGAACAAAAGGGACCGAGCCCAAACAAGTGTTTAACACTTGATTCAAAAATTGAGTGTGTTCCCCTCCGAATGGCGCGGCGGAGACGCGATAAACGTCTTGCCTGAGATTCGGGGAAGATGCTATTTGGTTTTATCCGTCCACCTCTCCAAAGATGCCAAGTTGATTTATGGCACTATGTATCGGAGGTTTAGACGGATGCTGCCGATGTAGCAGACTTCGTCAAATTCCCCCTCGCTTGACGGGTTTTTGATTGTGGGGATGCTCTTCCCTGCAGGCGCAAGCCCATGCAGTTAATTACGCTACCACGTCGCGGTAACAACTTTCTCCTTCTCCAGAATTTCACTTCGCGTCGTGTGTGTTTTTTTTGTTCGTGGTTGCCCGTGGATTGTATACGGAGACTAGGTTATGCCGTCGCCCGTAGGACGTGGATTAGTCCAAATCCGTATTTTCTTAGATTTGGGTTTGGGGTTTTTGTTTAAGGATACGTTAGCCCTATTTAAGGCTAAGATCAACTTAAACTTTTGTTAAGGATACGTTAGTCTAATCTCCAGACTAAGATCAAATTAACGGGATCGTTTGGATCCGATAAGAGAGCAATTGGCTCTATTGTTCCAGTTTAGGGATATAGTGGTCCATGTTCCAGTTTAGGGACATGGTGGTCCATCATTCCCATTTGGGGACGAACATTAGTTTAAGGACATTTCGGTCCACCGTTCCCATTTTGGGACGAATATTAGTTTAAGGACGTTTCGGTCCACGAGTTTAAGGACCCCGCAGTCCGTATCGATGTGTGGTTGTCGGGACCCGTCACCTCTCTGACGTCGTTGAAGGATTACAACGATAGGTGTCAGAGGAGTTCAGAGATGTACCTTTGAACCGGATGTAAATTGATTTAAGAGAGCAGTCTTGCTCAGTCAATTTAATTTGAGGACTTACGGCCATGATTGGGCTAAGTCCAGTTGAGAATATTTAACGTTTTTATTTCCGTCCTATTAGGCCTGTGCTAGGGTTTTGCCCCTATTTAATAATGCACTGCATTTTATTCTGGCCTGCTAGGCCTTTTTGATTTGGGCTCTGTCCCTTTATAAATGATGCAGAGCATTTATTTGGGCCCTGCCCTTCTTTAAAATAATGCATTGCATTTAATTTGGCCTGTTAGGCCTTTTTAAATTGGGCTTGGCCCTTCGGTAAATAATGCAGTACATTAATCAAACTGACAGTGGCCATGTGGCCTGTCAGGCGCTTTGCGCCAATCATAGAGCGCAAGCACATATGGAGATGACACGTGTCATACTCAGGTGAGCGCAAGCGCAACAGCGTAGTGCGCTGCGCTGTAGCGCTGCTGACACGTGGCGCACTCTGGTGAGTTGCGCAAAATTCAGAGAGCAATGCTCTATCTTAAAAGCGCACAGCGCAAGTGGTCTTGGAGCTGACACGTGGTGCTCTCTGGTGGCTTACGCCAACCCAGGAGTGCAACAGTGCAGATTTTGCAAGTGCAGGGCACTGTTCAATAACTTGATCCAATTTTGGATTCAAGAAAAGAATCTTTAAGATTTCAGAACCAAGGGTTCATAAAAAAAGTGCAAGGCACTGTTATTATTATTATTTTTTTATTTATTGAAGATCATTGATCTTGTTCTTAGATCAATGATCTATTCAGAAGAAATTCTTCTTTTTTTTTATAAAGGTTTTTACCTTTTTCTCTTCTTGAGTTCTTTTCACAATTTTTCAGAGCTCTCTCTATTCTCTGTATTATTGTTTTTGATCTTGATGTTGATGATGATTGAATTGGGGTCTAGGGGCCTTTATATAGTACCCATTAATTTGTTAAATTTGTTAAAGAGATTCTTCTCTGAGTGATTTGGGGAATTTTCCCCACCGTTGGATCTTTGATCCAAGGGCTTCTGTTTTACAGAAGACAATCTTCTTGTTTTAACAAGAACAGAAAGTTCTTATTGGAATTTTAATTCTGTTTGGCGCAGATGCACCAGCGCTTGACATGTGTCGCGCAGCGCACAGCGCAGCGCAACTGCGTTTGCGCAACTGTGCTGACACGTGTCGCGCAGCGCACATCGCAGCGCAACTGCGCTGACACGTGTCGCGCAGCGCAAGGCGCAGCGCAACTGCGCTGACACGTGTCGCGCAGCGTAAGGCGCAGCGCAACTGCGCTAGCGCAACTGCGCTAGCGCAACTGCGCTGACACGTGTCGCGCAGTGCAGAGCGCAGTGCATCTGAAGCGTTGCTTCTTTTAATTTGGTTTTAAATAGAGCCTTGCTCTGATTGGGCGCGCTGCCTTGTGCGCTGCGCTCCCTGCGCTGGAGTGTCTGATTTTGACACGTGGCGCTCTGCGCACAGCGCAGGGGATCTGAAGCGTTGTTTCATTTATTTTAACTTTAATTTTCAAAGCAGAGCTTTGCTCTGATTGGGGGAAACAGAAGCGTTGTTTCGTCTCCTGCTTTGGAATTTGAACAGAGCTTTTGCTCTGATTGGGGTAAACAAATGCCCCCCACCGTTGCGCTTACGTGGCCCCAAACGTGAGGGCAGCGGTGGCAGAATTCCAACCGTCGAGGCAACTCTTGGAAGTTGAAAGGGCATTTGATGCCTATAAATAGGACCTTTGGTCCTCCACAGGTGATCATCATCTTCAAAATTTTACTTTCAGAATCTTAGAGCCCTGCTCTTTATTTTTAAGAACTCCAAGAGTTAGACTCTTAAAACTTTTAGGTAAAATTTTTTAATTTAAATTAAATTAAATTAAATTAATTTTCATTGACAGAGCCTTGCTCTCAATAGATCCCTGATCTGAAGAAAACCCATTTAGGGTTTCACTTAGCAGAGCTTTGCTCTAAAGGGGTCGAAAGAGAACTAAGGAGAACCCTATTAAGGTTCCATTAATAGAGCTCTGCTCTCTAAAAGATTTTCCTTGTATTTTCTCATTTCATCAATGGAGCTAAGCTCCTTTCAAATCATACAAAAGAACTCTTAGGAGTTTTTCATGGATCTTGGAGTTTAAAGATGGCATTTTATTCCTCGATGCATTATATCGTTTTGCTTAATCAGTTTTTCTGATAATTTTGTTGATTCTCTTTTGCAGAAACAATGGACGCCCACATGTACGATCTTGACGAGATCATCTCTTACGGGGACATCCGCCGACTTGGCCGTTCTCAAAATCGGGAGGTCACAAATGCGGAGTGTGCTGAAATCATAAGCCGCTTTGACGCATATAACGGTCAACTGCTTCCCCGGCGTTCCTCCCTCCTGAAGCTTATCGTGGGAGCCATCTGGGAAGTGCTTCCCCTATTCTGTTCCGGTGTGCCGCTTAGGGCGTTGGATGCCGCCGAGGATAAGGTGCACTCGGTGTACCAGATGAACTTAATCTCGAAGAGACGGCGAGACAATCTTGTCGATCTCTTGCACCAGGCCTTTCAACAGTCTGCCATTCTTGTTGCCTACCGGAGGGTTGAGGACATCAGCGGGGATCCCAACGCCCATGCTCGCGAAAGGAAACACACCAGGATGGTTCGCAAAGCTTGGAAAGTCTTAGACAAGGTCACTTTCGAGTTCCTCAATCCCTGTTCAGGATCTGAGGTTTTGCCATTGTAATCATTTGGACAATGTCTTTGTTTATTTCTTTATGATTGTAAGAACCCTTTGCAATATGAATGGAAATTTTTTATTTCAGCTTGTCTTGTTTCTCGCTCTGAGTCTTTTGCACATGCATGAATGAATGTGTCTCAAATGCTTGATCAAATGCCCATCGGATGTTCTTTCTGTCACTTTTTTCTTTCTTTTATTATCAGTATGCTACCTTAATAAACATGGTTGATAGATAATAGAGTAAGCATCTTGGTTTCTTCAAGAGATAGCGATGACTTAGGCCGCAGGTTCAGATCTGCCGCCTAAGACTTTTCAACTCTATGAGCCGTGAAGGTCTCATAGAGACTTTTCTCCCTACGGATCGAGAGGATCTTGTAGGTGGATTTTCTCTTTAGGAATCGTGAGGATTCCTAAGTGCGTTTTCTCTTATAAGTCGTAAGGATCTTATAAGATAATTTTCCCTCTTACGAGTCGAGAGGACTAGTAAGAGGTTGTTTCCCTCCTTGTCGAGATTCGACTTTGGAGAGTGAGACCCATGGATAGTATGCAAGAGATCATTTTAGACCGACTTGCAGGATCGCAGTGCTCAGGAAACAAGTTTTTTAATCCCTGCTGCCTAAGGCTTTATCTTCCAAGTCGAAACGAATCGGGAAGTCCTCACGAAGACACTAATTTCCTCACGGGTCGAGACGAATCGAGCAGTTCTCATCAAGGACACTAATTTCTCTGAGTTGAAGTATTTTTCCGAGGACGCTGGTTTCCTCGGGGTTGAAATGAATCGAAGTATTCCTGCAGAGACACTGGTTTCTCTGCGGGCCAACGCGAATCAGGAGGCTCTTATCAAGGACGTTAGTTTCCCTGAATTGAGGTATTTGCCAAGGACACTGGTTTCCCTGGGGTTGAAACGAGTCGAGGTGTTCCTGCAAAGACGCTAGTTTCTCTGTGGGTCGACGCGAATCGAGGTGTTCTCGTCAAGGACACTGGTTTCCATGAGTCGAAGTATTTTGCCGAAGACACTAGTTTCTTCGGGGTTGAAACGAATCGGGGTGTTCCTGCGGAGACACTGGATTCTCTGCGGGCCGACGCGAATCAGGATGTTCTCGTCAAGGACACTGGTTTCCCTGAGTCGAAGGATTTTTCCGAAGACACTGGTTTCTTCGGGGTTGAAACGAATCGGAGTATTCCTGCGGAGACACCGGTTTCTCTGCGGGCCGACGCAAATCAGGAGGCTCTCGTCAAGGACATTGGTTTCCCTGAGTCGAAGGATTTTACCGAAGACACTGGTTTCTTCGGGGTTGAAACGAATCGATGTGTTCCTGCAAAGACGCTAGTTTCTCTGCGGGTCGACGTGAATCAGGATGTTCTCGTCAAGGACACTGGTTTCCCTGAGTCGAAGGATTTTTCCGAAGACACTGGTTTCTTCGGGGTTGAAACGAATCGGAGTATTCCTGCAAAGACACTGGTTTCTCTGCGGGCCGACGTGAATCAGGAGGCTCTCGTCAAGGACACTGGTTTCCCTTAGTCGAAGGATTTTTCCGAAGACACTGGTTTCTTCGGGGTTGAAACGAATCGGAGTATTCCTGCGGAGACACTGGTTTCTCTGCGGGCCGACGCGAATCAGGAGGCTCTCGTCAAGGACACTGGTTTTCCTGAGTCGAAGGATTTTTCCGAAGACACTGGTTTCTTCGGGGTTGAAACGAATCGGAGTATTCCTGCGGAGACACTGGTTTCTCTGCGGGCCGACCCGAATCAGGAGGCTCTCGTCAAGGACACTGGTTTCCCTGAGTCGAAGGATTTTTCCGAAGACACTGGTTTCTTCGGGGTTGAAACGAATCGGAGTATTCCTGTGGAGACACTGGTTTCTCTGCGGGCCGACGCGAATCAGGATGCTCTCGTGAAGGACACTGGTTTCCCTGAGTCGAAGGATTTTGCCGAAGACACTGGTTTCTTCGGGATTGAAACGAATCGGAGTATTCCTGCGGAGACACTGGTTTCTCTGGGGGCCGACTCGAATCAGGAGGCTCTCGTCAAGGACACTGGTTTCCATGAGTCGAAGGATTTTGCCGAAGACACTGGTTTCTTCGGGGTTGAACTGATCTGTGGTGGTCTTTCAGGTTTTATATAAGTTACCGTCAAAACCGTGAAGCTAGGAATTTGATCCTCGCTTCGTTTGCTGGCACTGCGTCTGCTGCATCAAGACGAATGTCGCGGTTGTCTCTAGGCTGTTGGTAAACCGTCGAGATTTGGCTTTGCTTTCTGGCAGAGCCTGTTGGGAAGGTATGGTTCCCTCTTTGTTTGTGCCCTTGGATTGTATACAGGGATCGATGTGATCTCAACTGTAGGGCAAAAGGTTTCATATATTTTTTTTATTGTTTTATTTTCGCGATGCTCTATCATTTCAACTTTTATATCGCGAAGGTCACGATTGCCCAATCATTTCGGCTATTTTTCGCGGTGCCCAATCATTTTGGCTGTTTATTTTATTTTTACTCACTGCTTTTTATTGCGAGTTGCCCAATCATTTCGGCTATTTTATATCCATACGTTTTTACTTGCTGCTTTTTTATTGCAAGTTGCCCCATCATTTCGGCTATTTCGTATGCATGTGCGGCCTACTGGCTTTTCACCGTAAACCTGAAATCAGACACTGTTTTCGGCATCAGCACCGCTACAACTGGGATATTGCCAGGGGCGAATCATCATTTGCCTCTGTCGATGTCGAACAAAGGTGGCTTAGCGAACAGGGTTAGGGTCCTGTCGACTAAGGCTTTTGACTTCATGAGCCGTAAGGGTCTCATAAAGGTATTTCTCCCTACAAGTCGTGAGGTTCTTGTAGGTGTATTTTCTCCTTAGGAATCGTGAGGATTCCTAAGTGCATGTTCCTATGTAAGTCGTAAGGATCCTACAAGAGGGTTTTCTCTTTGTAAGTCGAGAGGACTTACAAGGGTCATTCACCATATAAACATATCCCTAGTCACGGGTGGGACTTTGCTGGGGAAATGTTTATTCGCGCCTGTGGATTGTATACAAGGGCCAGTGCTGAGCCACTTGTAGGGCAATATCGAAGGTTGTTGTGGCTGCTTAAGAACAGGTTCAGGTCACTGTAACTTAAGACTTTCAAATCTTAGGAGCCGTGAGGGTCCCATAAGAGAGTTCTCCTTACGAGTCGTGAGGATCTCGCAAGTGTAGTTTCTCTTTAGGAATCGTGAGGATCCCTAAGTGTGTTGCTCCCTTGTGAGTCGTAAGGATCTTATGCGGGTGGTTTCTCCTTACAAGGTTGAGAGGACCCTGTAAGTATCTTTTAACGAGGTTGCGCCCTTTCGGGTTTTCACAAACACTCGCCGGTAGCCCTGCTGTTTTTACTCACGGAGCCCTTTCGGGTTTTCATCCGTGCCCATTTTGCTTATGGACATACCGTTTATTATTTATTTTTCTTTTTATTCTCTTTTTTTTTACGAGGTCGTGCCCTTTCGGGTTTTCTCGAACACTCGCCGGCAGCCCTGCTGTTTTTACTTACGAAGCCCTTTCGGGTTTTCATCCGTGCCCATTTTGCTTATGGTCATACCGTTTATTTTTTTTATCTTTTTTTTATATCGGCTTTGTGATGTTTCAATCCACCGTAGTTTATCGACATCTCGGTCAACAGCTAGTTTTACGACGTAGTGGTCCGTCATTAGTTTAAGGACATTTCGGTCCGTCGTTAGTTTAAGGACGTTTCGGTCCGTCATTAGTTTAAGGACGTTTCGGTCCGGTCAGGAGAAGGCCGACTACTACTTATAGAGTTTGGGCTTAGGAAGATAGCGAGCGGACATAGTCGTCGTCATCTATCATTGACCTAGGCTGTGGCTCATTAAGCGTAGTATTTTTTTAGGAAGCGGCCGTTTATTGGACTGAAAGGCCTTTCACCGTGCATATCCATAAGTAGATAGGCTCCACCCTGGTAGACCTTGTCTATTATGTACGGGCCTTCATAGTTCGGCTCGAATTTTCCCCGCTTGGTGCGATTGGGGATCATAGGCCTTTTGACCACTAGCACGAGTTCGCCTTGTTGGAATGTCCTCGGCCTAGTTAATCTTTCATATGAGCGCGTTGATCGAACGCTTTTGGCGTGTCGGATGTTCAAAGTTCTAAAGTTATAACCGCGATCAGGATGGTGTCGCTTTGCAGCTAGCCGGTTGAGCACGGATCGATCCACAGGGAGATGGTTGTATGTCCGTTCGAGTTTTAGACGAGTCAATGAAGAATTTGTATATGTTTGTTCTGTTCTATCCTAAGTGTTATATGCAAGTATAAAGTTGTTAAGAAAAAGATACGAAAGTGTAAGCTAAAGAAATCCGCACTCAAACCCTTTGAGCCGAGTCTTGACCAATTGAAACTAGTGCAATCGGCAACAACGTGGAGTAGGGGATTTAAGCACGGTATTCGTGGAATCCGGCTTATTGACCCTTGTCTTTCCGTTCTTGTCTCTTGCTTTCGCCTCCGGCCAAACCGAACGCAACCGGTCGCGGTTAGGAATCACCGTTACCTTGGTAGGGTAAGGTGCCCAACGGAGCGCTTGCGTAACGTTTGGACGGAGTTCAAAGGAAAATAACGGGAAAAGGAAATGAGGAAAGAAACCTTAACTTACAATATTGTATTTATTCTTAACAACAACATATTACAACCATTCACAAAACGAACCAAAAAGAGCAAAAGAAAAGATAAACAAAGAAAAGATTACAAGCAAGGAATTAAAAGTGCATGGAATTTAAATGCATGAAAGTAAAGCATGAATGTAAAGCAAGTAATAAAAAGTAAGAAAGAATTAAGCAAGAAAGAGAACTAGAAACCATGGAACCAAATACAAGAAATGGGTTCAATAACCAAATCTTAAATTTGCAAGCTCAATTAAGAGGTTGCAAGATCAAGAAGAGGCAAAGAACTCATGGTGAATGAAGCACAAAAGAGAAGACTTTATTGATTCCAAAATGATACAACCCCTTGGGATCAATGACCAAAGCTTAAACTTGCAAGCTCACTTAAGAGGTTGCAAGATCAAGTTAAGGTAGAGAGCTCAAGGGAGAAGCTAAGCAAAAAAGAATGATACAAAATAACCCTCATCTTCATTTAACATCCACTCAATAAGCTCTCACAACAATTTCATGGAGGACAGAATGAAGAAGAAGAAGAAATAAACTAAAAACTAACAAAAAGTGGGCATAAGAATGAACACCTATGGCTTGGCAAGTTCTGGGCAATTTATAGGCAGGGAACTGGAAACCTAGGGCAACAATCGCCTCCTTATAAAATTACCAAACAGCCCCTAAAAGATCTCCTACCGAGGAGACCATACGGCCGCGGATCCGCGGCCTAAACATGCTTATGCCGCGGAACCACGGCCCTATAGACGAATTGGACCTTCACAATCAGGTAAATTAAACACTACAAAGTCGCACAACTCATTAATCATTCTATCTTCAATCGGTGAATCGTAGGGAACACTAGATAGACATTCAAAACTGGAGTTGTGGGATTTGAATTGAAATGGGTAGGTCTAATTTGGAAGGGTGTACAGCTCACTCTCTCCGCTCAAATTCTCAACCTGTCCTACCGCCTCTTCATACATTGGAAAATTTGGAGCTAGTTGAAAACTAGTTACCGGGTCACTAGGTTGTATGAGGGCGGCCATGGACGCATTCAAATCCATCATCTGTTGGTACGATGCTACCCTAAAGTCTTCCAATGACTGTTCCATACTAGACATGGGTTGTGACGGGGTTTCAGTAAAAGATTCAAAATTGTTTGGATACTGAAAACTCCCAAATGGCGGTTTAGAAGCAATGTCTAAGGAAGGTGCAAAAGTCGGGTAGGACTGGTAGGAATTGAATGGTTGGACAGGGGTAGGATTAACATTTGGATAAGAAGGTGAATGAAATTTGTTGATCCCAAGAATTTGAAGTGGTGAAAGGAGTGAAAGATCGGCTACAGGATTGTTCAACATGTTCAGCGATGGACAAATGACGAGTTGCAAAAGGGGTATCAACATAAGAGGGTGGGGGAGGTCGAAAATGTTGATACAAAGTGGATTGCGGAGGGCAAGTGTTTGTCCTAGACGCGTCTATCCGATCTTTCAAAGAGATTTTGGGCATGGAGGGATCGTTCGACGTTCGGCCAAAGCAAGAACTGTAAGAAGTAATGTCTGGTTGTGGGTACCAAAGTTCGGCAAGAGTTTTGCGAGGTGGGGTACCCATGATATGAAGAGAGAAAGAAAGAAAGGCAGAGAAAAGGAGGGGAAAAAGAATGTGGATTTTTTTTATTTTTTAAAAAAAAATATTTGTTTTTGGAGTTTTGAAAATTGTTTGTTTAAAAGAATACGGAATTATGAGACTAAAATTTACAAGCACAATCACAATCACAATATGCACAAACACATCTAGAGCTAGGGTCACTTAGGTCAGCCAGACAGCTCCTAACTGTTCCAAAGGGCTAGAAATAGGACCTCAAACCGCCTCTTCTCCGCCAATTGCGGCCAAGTAAGTGCCAGGTAAGTGGGAGGCTCCCCACTACGTAAGTAGTGGTCCTAATTAAGTAACCACTTGCCTTAGACACACTTGCCTAGACACCGCAAAGTCAGGATAGGATAAACGGCCGATGCCTACAACCAGTCCTCTGTCCTATTGAGCGCGACGTCCTTAGGGCTAAGTCTAGTATTTTTTATTAGCTCAAGGTAATGCGTATGCAATTAGTGATTTGTGGGGTCTTAGGAAGGGTGATGAAATCCCCACCCAATCTGAATTGGTGTTCAAGCTCCTTAATGTCTGTATTAATATATGCAAAGCGGTAAACAAACAAAATCTAAAATAACAAAAATTTATTTGGCGGCTGCGCAAGCTGTGCAAAGAAACCTGCAGAAAATTCAATTCAGTGGAGTTCACAGAGAGGTGTAGAGGAATGAGAAGAAGCAGAAAAAAATTGGGACAGAGAAGCCTCAATATGACTGCGCAACCACCGCGCAACCAACCTTTTGACCGCGGTTCCGTGGTCAAATTGTTGACTTGGGACTTTTTCTTTAAGTCACTGCACTCCTATTGTTCTGTAGGACAGAATAAAAACCTCTATCTCATGATTGTAATACTGTACTTGCTCCAGATCACCTGCACACTTGCACACAAAAAATATCAAAAAACAACAAAAATATTTTTTTAATTTATAAATATATACAAAAAGAATATTAACTCGAATAACAAGAAAGAAAATACGTTACCGTCTCCCCGGCAACGGCGCCATTTGATCGAACACTTTTGGCGTGTCGGATGTTCAAAGTTCTAAAGTTATAACCGCGATCAGGACGGTGTCGCTTTGCAGCTAGCCGGTTGAGCACGGGTTGATCCACAGGGAGATGGTTGTATGTCCGTTCGAGTTTTAGACGAGTCAATGAAGAATTTGTATATGTTTGTTCAGTTCTATCCTAAGTGTTATATGCAAGTATAAAGTTGTTAAGAAAAAGATACGAAAGTGTAAGCTAAAGAAATCCGCACTCAAACCCTTTGAGCCGAGTCTTGACCAATTGAAGCTAGAGCAATCGGCAACAACGTGGATTAGGAGATTTAAGCATGGTATTCGTGGAATCCGGCTTATTGACCCTTGTCCTTCCGTTCTTGTCTCTTGCTTTCGCCTCCGGCCAAACCGAACGCAACCGGTCGCGGTTAGGAATCACCGTTACCTTGGTAGGGTAGGGTGCCTAACGGAGCACTTGCGTAACATTTGGACGGAGTTCAAAGGAAAATAACGGGAAAAGGAAATGAGGAAAGAAACCTTAACTTACAATATTGTATTTATTCTTAACAACAACATATTACAACCATTCACAAAACGAACCAAAAGGAGCAAAAGAAAAGATAAACAAAGAAAAGATTACAAGCAAGTAATTAAAAGTGCATGGAATTTAAGTGCATGAAAGTAAAGCATGAATGTAAAGCAAGTAATAAAAAGTAAGAAAGAATTAAGCAAGAAAGAGAACTAGAAACCATGGAACCAAATACAAGACATGGGTTCAATAACCAAATCTTAAACTTGCAAGCTCAATTAAGAGGTTGCAAGATCAAGAAGAGGCAAAGAACTCATGGTGAATGAAGCACAAAAGAGAAGACTTTATTGATTCCAAAATGATACAACCCCTTGAAATCAATGACCAAAGCTTAAACTTGCAAGCTCACTTAAGAGATTGCAAGATCAAGTTAAGGTAGAGAGCTCAAGGGGGAAGCTAAGCAAAAAAGAATGATACAAAATAACCCTCATCTTCATTTAACATCCACTCAATAAGCTCTCACAACAATTTCATGGAGGAAAGAATGAAGAAGAAAAAGAAGTAAACTAAAAACTAACAAAAAGTGGGCATAAGAATGAACACCTATGGCTTGGCAAGTTCTGGGCAATTTATAGGAAGGGAACTGGAAACCTAGGGCAACAATCTGCCTCCTTATAAAATTACCAAACAGCCCCTAAAAGATCTCCTACCGAGGAGACCATACGGCCGCGGATCCGCGGCCTAAGCGTGCTTATGCCGCGGAACCACGGCCCTATAGAGGAATTGGCTCTTCTTCTTTTGTCGGTTTCCCTGGTTTTGTGTACCCTTCAGTGTGGTATATGTTGTTTCCCAGAATCTCTTCACAATATTTCCAGAATTCCAGCAGAACAAAAGGTGATGTGATGTGGATCTTTTGCTATGATTTCCTCGAGTTCCGCGTAGATATGTTGGATCTTGTGTTGACATTGAGCTTTGTGCATGGAAAGGCCATCGATTTGCCATTTTGTCCCTTAAACTGGTGTGCGGCAACATACGGATAGAGAGCGGAGACCCGTGTTTTATCTGTGGTTGGCAGTAATCCGGAATTTGTCATACTTTTCCATGAATTTCACTGTTTAGAGCTGAGAACCAGTATCCTGCAAATATGTAGCAAACACTGATTAAAAGCACCTGCCTATAAACAAACGAGCGTAAGAATGGGCGGTAAAAAATGCAATATTCTGGTATGAACAGATACCCCCAAACTTAACTTTTGCTCGTCCCGAGCAAAAACCAATTATTCACAAAACATTCCTAACCTCACTTTCGCAGGGAACACGATTGCACTGAGCACGTGCAACAAGCCGTTAAATCTCTAGGTGTCCCTAGTAGGAGGAGTGTTGTCTCCTAAGGGTTTTCAGCGGATTACACCCGCAAAATCCCGTCAAGCTGGTGTCATAATTTATCATCGATTTTACTCCTACAGTTTAGTATCTACGTTAGAAACTCTATCATCTTAAGTTAGAAATATCCAACCCTAATGCTTCACACCTCCTTTCTATTTAACCTTAGATCCTATACGTTCCAAAAAAGTTTAGAAAGATACTGGTATCTCCTGAGTTTTCCTTCTAAAGTGTGGTCTTAATTCCGGGATTTTTATCAACTTTACAGAAAACACAAGTCTTATTCTTTATTTCTAGCTTTTATCCAAACATCGATTGTATACCCCTACGTGTGTGTATTATTTTACCCCTACACTTGAAAATTCAATTCAAGCTATAATACCTTTGCCCTAACACCTAATACTACTTCTTTTCATTAAGGATGGACGGATTTGCTCACACACCTTTCATGCGACTATTAATGCTTCTTGAGGCACTAACAGCCGATTACTGAATGTGTGAGCTTAAAGCATAAATAGCAGTTTCAAGGTCTTGACTTTATTCTATTTTTCTTTTTCTTTTTTATTTTTCTTTTTCAAGACCGGATATATTTTTCAATATTGCTCTTTTTGGTGTTTAGCTTTAAATACCGTTTTTTTCTTTCATACTAGGTTTTTAGGCAAGAGTATTTCTAGGTATCCTCTACTATCCCAAGTTTCAAGGTGCGTGTAGGTGCAGTTTGTAGGGTATATACTTTCTGAATTTGAACTCATGAAAAGAAACTATTTTTCAGACTTATCCTCCAGTAAAGCTTCAATACTTTCCCTTCATCTTGACTTAACTCAAGAACTGAATTCAAGATTACCTATTTCTCAAAAAAAAACTGTAAGGACGTATACTTACCAAAGTTAGACAGAATGAGGGTTATTTTTAGGGTTTTCAATTCCTAAGCCTAGAATTTAGTTATTTCTAACATATCAACTAAACTTTCAGAATAAAAATCTAAGTTACCCTATTAGCTAACTTGACGATAAAGTTTTTATATTTTTTGGAAATTTTTTCGATTTTTATGGGTTTTTAATAAAGTATACAAATGCAGAATATACAAATGAATGCGAAGGAAGAAAGCTTACCGAGCATACCCCCAAACTTAAACTTGACAGTACCCTCACTGTCAGACTACACCAAGAGGGTCAAAATTTTCGGCGCTATCCAAAAGAAAATTTTATACAAAAATAAAATAAAAAAAAGAAAACCAAAAATTTATACACAAAAAAGAGTCCCCTCCAAACTTAATTAAAACAGTGTTTCCACTGTTAAGCGTTGAAGTTTAGAATCAAGGGGGAAAGAACAGTATCAAGCTATACAAAGCCTTACACAGGCCAAAAGTGAGCACCAACCATTCAAAAATTCTATCGCGATAGTGTGCTAGTTGGTGGAAGAAGGCGTAGAGAAAAGAGATGGAGAATACGCGAGACCGTATGGAGATAGAAGTGGTATACGATCTAGGTGTATAAGAAGAAGAATGGTGGAAGGGAGAAAGAAGTGGAATACGAACTTGAGGGTGTAAATGGATTGAATAAATTCGTACAATCTGTAATGATCGATGTGAAAAGATGGATTGTACTAATCTATCAATATGGCGAGAAATGGGGTCAAATCCCTCAAGATTCGTGAGAAACCATGGGTACGCCGAACTCGGTAAACCAGACATAGGAAGTGAAAGCGATACGGTTTCTTGTAAGGTCGGAACGATGGAAAGGGTAGAGGAAAGTGATCGAAGCGACTGACCTTGTGGCTTCTGTAGGCTGGCCCGTTATCGGAGATGATCCGTCGCGGAGTTCTAAACCGATATATGACGTGCGTCTTGAAGAAATGGAGGATATTCTCCGTCTTCACTTCTCTCAGCGGTACTGCTTCTGCCCATTTGGAGAAGTAATCAGTCGTCGCCAGGATGAAACGATGTCCTCTAGACGACGCTGGTTCGATGGGGCCGACTATGTCAGTTCCCTACATTTCGAACGGCCAGCTAGCCACCGTTGGATGTAGTGGATTTGGATGCTGGTGGATGAAGTCCCCATGGATTTGGCATGAGTGGCATTGCTTCACATATTCGAGGCTGTCCTGAATCATCGTGGGCCAGTAGTAACCCATCCGTTTTATCTTGAACTTCATCTTTGGGCCTGCTTGGTGAGAACCACAGAGTCCGTCATGAACTTCCTGAATGACACTTTTCGCTTCATCAGGTCCCAGACATCTCAACCGCAGAGAATAAAATGACCTCTTGTACAGAGTATCATTGACGAAGGCAAAAGACAGAGCTCGTTTCATGAGCCGATATCTTGAGGACGCATCTTCAGGCGTCCGATGGGATTTGAAGTAGTCTATAAATACTTCTCTCCAATCCTCAGGCTTTTCCCAGTCTTTTATTTGCAGGGTCGTCTGCTCAGTCACTCCTTTTTCTTCGGATGTTTCCAGAGATATTTCTGCTGGGGCAAGTACCCGACGGTTTTGTACCACGATTCTGACGTCATCGAGGTTCTCGTCAGCCAGTTCTTTAGCGAGCTTGGCCAACGCATCCGCTTTGCTGTTTTCCACACGCGGTATGTTTTCCAAAATGTAGGAAGGAATTTGGGTCAACAGTTGTTGCACCTTTTTGCCGTACTTCACGAACTCTGGCTTGCACGTCTGGTAGTCGCCGTTTACTTGACTAACGACCAGTTGGGAGTCTCCGTATATGAGGAGGTTTTCAATTCCCATGTCGATGGCGATCTCGAGGCCTGCTATCGAAGCTTCATATTCGGCTTCATTGTTCATCCTCGGCTCTGTTAAGGAGAAAGCAAAGTGCATTATCCCTCCTTGTGGGGTTACGAAGATAAGGCCTACCCCCGATTTGATTATAGGGGTGCTTTGTTTGTGCTTCTTCATGGAGGATGCTCCATCGAAATAAAGCTCCCATCGAGTATCACTACCGTCGATCGCATCAAACGCATGTTCGTCTGGCAGTTCGCAATTCAGAGGGGAATCGGCAGGTATCGGATGCTCAGCGAGGAAGTCGGAGATGGCCTGGCCTTTTACTGTCTTGAGAGGTTGATAAGTTATCGAGAACTCCATCAAGAGTAGGGCCCATTTAGCGAGTCGCTCTGTCAATATGGCCTTTGAATTCAAATACTTAAGGGGGTCCACCTTCGAAATGAGACGGACTTCATGCGCCAACGCATAGTGTCTTTGTTATCGCAAAGATCAACGCCAGGCAGTGTTTTTCAATGGGGGAATAGTTGCTTTCTGCCCCCAGTAGAACTCGACTCAAATAGTAGAGTGCTCTTTCTTTCCCTTGGTCATTCTCTTGCGCCCATAATGCGCCCAAAGAACCTTCGAGGGCAGTCGTATAGAGAATGAGGGGCTTTCCCTTGACCGGAGCAGCCAGCACTGGTGGATTCTGTAGGTACTGCTTGATTTCGTCCAGCAAGCTCTGGCATTTGTGATCCCAAACGAAAGGGGTTCCCTTCTTCATCAGGTGGCTGTAAGGGCGGCATTTCCCAGAGAGATTGGCTATAAACCGCCGGATATACGCGAGCTTTCCTTAGAGAGATCGCAATTGTTTGAGAGTCCTTGGCGGGGGCAGCTCCATGATCGCCTTGATCTTTGACGGATCTATCTCGATACCTCGGTGTCGGACGATGAATCCCAGGAATTTGCCCGAGGAGACCCCGAATGCGCATTTGAGAGGGTTCATCTTCATGTTGTATTGTCGAAGACGTTGAAATACGATCTTCAGATGCTCGAGATGTTCCTCGTATGATTTGCTCTTAACCATGAGGTCGTCTATATAGCATTCGACGATTTCATGTATAAGGTCATCGAAGATCTTCGTCATGGCCTTTTGGTAGGTGGCACCGGCGTTCTTTAGACCGAAGGGCATCACCTTGTAGCAAAATATACCCAAAGGGGTCCGGAAAGCGGTATGCTTCTGGTCTTCGAGATGCATCTTTATCTGATTATATCCTGATGAGCCGTCCATGAAGGAGAAAACCTCGTGAGTGGACGTGTTATCTATCATCAATTCGGGGACTGGCACTGGGAAATCATCCTTCGGGCATGCTTTATTGAAATCCTGGAAGTCCACGCATATGCGCACTGTTCCATTTTTCTTCATCACCGGGACGATATTGGCGATCCATTCAGGATATTGAAACTCCTGGATAAAGCCAGAGTCGATTAACTTCTTGACCTCGGCGTTGATGCTCATCTCAAGCTCAAGCCGCATTCTCTACGGCGCCTGTTTGACTGGCTTGACGTCCGGGGATATCGCCAATTTGTGCACAGCGATTTCTGGATCTAGTCTCGGCATTTTGGAATAGTTCCATGCAAAGCAATCTCTATGCTGTACAAGCACGTCTTTTAACGCATCCACCCTTTCTTCAGATAGCAGCTCACTGACAAATGTCGGTCGCGGGTCGTTCGCCGTCCCCAACTCAATTTTTTTGAGGTTATCTGCAGTGGTATGTATTCCATCTTCCAGCTCTTTCGGTGCCGGTGGAAATTCTGAGATCACCTCGTCGTTGCTGTTTCCGAAGCACCGGGGAAGGTCATCCATGCTCTCGGGCTCTTCTTTTGATATGGTTATCATGTGACAAGTACAAGCTTGCTTCGACGATCGATGTGAATCTGGTTCTACTTTCGTCGCTTTGGGTTCGTGCTTCTGTGGCGGCGTTACCCTCCAACTGTCAGATAGAGCGAACTTGCCGACCTGATACTGATCTTCCACCCAGTTCTTGAAGGTGAAGCAGTCTTCGAGAGGATGCCCTATCACTCGGTGATAAGAGCAATAGTTTGGGTGTGAGACTTCGCCTGCTTGTTCGGGGTGTTTAGACTCCGGCAGCGTAAGCATCTGGTATTTTATAGCTCGGTCAAGTATCTTCTTTGTCTTGTCCCGAGGAAAAGAGTACGCTCGACCCATTTTCCTCATGAGGGATAGATCGGAACCGTTCGATTCCCGCTTGCGTGGCTTCTTAGTCCCGCTTTGTTGCTGTTGAGCGTCTTTTTCGCCTTTCGACTTATTTCTGCCTCTGCGTCAAGCCCTTTTTATAACAGGTTGACAGGGAGCGGCATTTTCATCTTTGACAGCCTGTTTGAGGAGGCGTTGCGTTTTGGCTTTCTCATAGATGGCCATTTCGCGGTTATGGTCGTCTCGGACTTTTTGACCAGCTTCCCTTTTGAGCCTGTTCATTTGTTCTTCGAACGACGGACTGGGCACTTTTGCATCAGGAACTTTTACCGGTTTGGGATTAGCGTCTTCCCATTGAGCATCCGCTTCTTCATTGAAGTCATGTACGACGTAACAGTCGCGGAGTAGCTCTTGTTTCTTGGGTCGAATGTATCCGAGCCTGATTGTTTCCATTCTCCCATTAGGCAACTTGTGCTGAGTCCCGGGAACGTTCCAGACCCTGTCATAGAATTTGGCTTTTCGAGCGGTCTGTTTAAAGGGTATCCCCTGGCGCTTCAGCAGCCTTTTCAAGCCTTCTGTATAATATCTAGGCAAATGGATGGGCTGAATCCTGTCAAGCGTAGGATCTGTGCCGTGCCAGATTTCTTTCTCCACTTTGGTTTCTTCAGAGCGGTAGAATAGAATTGTCTTTTCGCCTTTTCGCCTGGGAGGGACATAGAACGTCCGCAGCTCCTCTACAGTGTAGGTATCGAGCGCATCCAGTTCTTTATGATGTTTAAGTGGAACCATGGAGATTTGCAGGCTTTGCTCTTCATCAGCGGATGTTGGTATTGAAGGCCGAGCAGAGAATACAGCATGGACCTCATCTTCCGAGTCACTACCAAAGATCGATGTAGGAGCGGACGGTCTCAGCTTGTTATATTGGGGCAGACCCGAATAAACTATCTCCTCTTCCTCCTCAGTATCACTCCCGAAGAAAGGGATGGTGGCGTTAGATTTGTTTTCCGGCTTGTGACACCTCTCTGTGTCTTCGAAATCCGGTAAGAAGTATTTTGCATCTTCATATTTGCGGACTTCGTTCACGGAGAACGGGTTCAGTTCTCCCGTCACGGTATACTCGAGACCATCCTTAAAATATTTCATATACTGATGTTGTGTAGAAGGGATGATGTTGTACTCGTGTAACCATGGCCGGCCGAGCAGAGCATTATAGCATGTCTTGGCGTCTATGACGTGGAATTTAATGTCCGTGACGAGCAACCCAAAGCGTAATGTCAGTATCACAGATCCAAGAGTTCGGGATGATTGGGAGTCGAAACCAGAGATGGTGATCTTATCCCGAGCGAGGTACTGGACGCTCATGCAGATTTCCTTTAACACCCGTACGTTGAGGAGATTAACGAAAGACCTATTGTCAACCAAGATTTTGCCTATCTTTATGTCATGGCAGTATCCTGAGACATAAAGGGGCCGGTTGTGTTCGCACGTCCCAAGGAGGAGGTCTTCATCACCAAAAGTGACATCGGCCGTGTGCACTTCCTCCAATTCATCCTTCATCTTTTCTTCAGCCAGGAAAGTTTGGAATTGCTTCGGCTCCTGTAGTGCCTTGATTAACGAATCCCTTGCCTCTTTTGATAGTAAAAGGGCGTCAAGAATGCTGAGCTGCGAGGGTAGCTTCCTCAGATGCGCTAGAACGTTGTAATCCACCCTACTTTTCTTCGGTGGGTCCTTGGCAGTTAGCTCTTCCATGACTTGGTCATCTAGGGCGATATCCTCAGAGACCTTTTCTTTCCCTTTATCTTTTTTGTTTGAGGGTCCGAGATTCTTTTCGGGTAGCGTCCGATTACGCAGCCGGATATTTTCACAGACCTTCTGCTCTTCTTCTTTTCCCGAGGTGGACTCTTTAAAGAGGGGGCTAAGAGCCAGCTCCTCGTCAGAATCGCTTCCGAATGTGAGCACTTGTGATCCCCCGGCGTTAACCATGCGACAATTGCCGGTAGTTCTGTTAAGCCCCTCGGTCGTATTTTTCCGCTCCCGACGAGTTTTGCGCTTCTCCCGCTTAAAATGTTGTCGGTGAGCAACATATCCCTGCCACCATCTATTGAAAGCTTTGCACTCTTCGGTGGGGTGCGAAATCTTCCGATGATACAAGCAGTAGGAAGGGTGCATTTCCGCTTCACCAGTAATGCTTCCTTCAGAGGATGGTAGCTTCATACCCATGGATATGGCCTTAGCAAACCTTTTCCTCGTCTTGAATTTGCTTTTATCTGCGGTGGATGTACTTTGCTCCAGCGGGAGTGTCTCAGCTCTTTCGTCAAGTCGCTGGCGCTTGGCCCTTTCAAATATGACCGTCTCACGTTCCCGATCAGCTTTACTTTTTACAAGAGCTTCATTGAGGAATGCGTAAATTGTTTCATCCGATGGCCCCAGAATTTCCAGTTTAGGATCTGCCCCAGCTTCTCAGCGCAAGGAATTTCCTCATCGTCTGTAAACGAATGGGAAATCATATGACAGCTCGCCACGTATTCCTCGGATTCATCCGACGAACTCTCTCCCTCATCTTCCTCTTGAAAGACGTGGTTGAGGAACTCCTGGAGCATGATGGGATTCCGTGCTTTCTGGTTGTATTCCTCCAGCGCATCAATTTGTTTCTGTAAGTCCGTGCGCTTGTCGCCAGGCTTCACGGGCTTCTTGGATTTCTTTTTCTTCTTCTTTGAAGATTTTGACGGCTGGTTGTGAGTGCTTGGGCCACCACCATCGGTCTTTGGAGTTGGACACGGCTTCAATATCCCTTCAATGATCTGAGGTTCCAACGGGTTCTTCCACTTGATCGCTGGGCATGTTTGAAAATTGTTCAGCATCCTCTTTGTTTTAGCTGATAGTACGACCTCCCATAGAGCTTCTTCAACGAGAGAGCAAGTTGCCCCCGGCGTATTCACCTTTTTAGAGGTATGAGGTTGTGGCGGGTTCACCTTCCATCTTTCAGACAATGCGAACTTGCCCTGTTGGTACTGGTCCTCAATCCAATTTTTGAAGACGTAGCAGTCCTCGATCGGATGACCCAGTACTCGATGATAAGGACAGTAATTGGGATCATTGACGTCATCTGGCTGCGACGGACGTCTTGGATCCGGCAGATTTATGAGTCAGTTGCGCAAGGCCAGCTCGAACAATCTTCTCGTTTTATCTCGGAGAAACGAGTAAGGACGTCCCAGCCGCTCCTCGAGGGACAGGTGTGGACGCATATTATTTTGACGGACAGCCGGTTTCAAGTTGCTCGGCTGTTGTTGAGCATTAGAGACAACAATTGCTTTTCCCTTCCCCTTCTCATTTTGAGAGTCCGGCTTTGGAGGGGGAGGTCTATGGACCATCTGATCCATCAGAGCTAGCTTGTCGATCAGGGCCTGGAAGGTAGTCGGCTTGAATAACAACATGAATTGGGATATGGTCGCCTGCGGATCAAGAGTTCCCACAAACATCCCTACTGCCGGAGCCTCTTCAATGCGTTGCTCGCATTTTGACCACAAGTTCCGCCACCGTATAGCATATTGGACCCATGTCTCGCCCGGATTCACCCTGGCATTAATCAATGCCGTTATCGGGGTGCGTTCGTTGACGCTTGCGAAACGTTGGGTAAATAGCAGATCCATCTCCGCGAAGGTCTTGATAGAGTCGTTTGGGAGCTCGGAGTACCACTCAAATGCTGTATCCGATAAGCTACCAACGAACTGGCGAAGTAACAACTTATCATCACCGCCGATGTTGCCGCAAAGCGCTCTAAACTGGGCAAAATGCTGGTGGGGATTGCCCGTCCCCTTATAGACATGGAATTTCGGTATTGTATAGCCCGGCGGGTACTTAATCTGATCGTACCAGCTTGGATATGGTTGCCCCGTCTTGACAACTTGACCGGCTGCCTCAGTCGCCTGATGAACCTGGATCTGCTGAGCTATATATTCGTCCAAGTCAGCTTTGGAGATTGTCTCCTCCTTGGCTGATGACAGAGCCGGTGGAGGATTTGATGTTTCTCCCCTATCGTCTTCAAGGACGATTGGAGGATCTTCAGCAGGAGGATCTTTTTGGATCATCAATCCCACCATGTCCTGGAACAGGAGGGCCATTCACTTTATGTTGGCT
This sequence comes from Agapanthus africanus, assembly GCA_030015575.1. Classification (NCBI taxonomy): domain Eukaryota; kingdom Viridiplantae; phylum Streptophyta; class Magnoliopsida; order Asparagales; family Amaryllidaceae; genus Agapanthus; species Agapanthus africanus. The sequence continues at coordinate 792,561,773 of CM057340.1, read as the reverse complement.
GCTTGTTCAGCAGCCTCTTTATCCTTCTTCTCCAATATCCGACGAAGGAATTCAGCATCAGTTTCTTGCTCCTGGCGTTCATCCGAGGACGCTTCGGGGCTTTCTTTTGGCCCAGTGAGTGCAGCCATCGCGTTCATCATTTCCTGGAGCTTTTTCTGTTGCTCCTGAGCTTTGGTCATTGACCGTGTAAGCGGTCTATGACCTGTAGATGCACAGCTGTCCTCCTTCCCCGATGCCATGTATACAGTATAGACCACGATGCCCCCGGACTTAGGGCGTTTAGGCTCACCGCCTTTGACATTTGCTGCAGGCGTGGGAATTTTCTCCGGCCTCTTTCTCTTGTGGGCCGTTAAAGTTGAGGGGGCCGTTGCAGCGGGCACCCTGGTGACTGTCGTCCCTTGCTGTTTGATTGGACGGTCCTTTTCTTCCTGCACTTTCGCCCTTTTATGCTGACGAGAGTGACCTTGGTCAATTACGGAGTCTTGAACCCTTCGCCAAACTTTATAAATTTTGGAGGACAGCCGTTGAGGGGGCTGCTCCAGCTTAGTTTTTGTAACTCTCTACGCAGGTGGAGGAGATCTTTTTAGCGTAACAGTTGGAGAGTTTTTACGTACCCTCCTAAGTGGTTCAAAGTTGTTCCCAGTTGGAACAGCAGCATTAACTTCCATAACTGGAGCAGGTGGAGTTATCCCCGAGGGGGAGTTGCCCCCAGCCTTCCTTACTCGGCGCCAGTGGCGACGTCGAGCATGACGAGCCATTGGGACTGGCTCGGCGATAGGGACAGCTTCATCTTGCCCCCTGTCCGAATGAGGTGTTGCTGGTGTCAGCCTCTTAAAGACTGATGTTGTCCTTTGTGTGGCGATGTTCAATCTGTCATAGATAGATCCTCGAGTAGGAGCAGGAGCCGGAATAGTCAGCCTTGAAAAGACTGACTCTTTAATAGGAGAAGCCGCCTTGACGACTTCAGGAGTAAGGGTGGCTCTCTTCCTCGGGACGGCTATTTCAGGGTTCATGGGCTTCTTAGCAGGCCCATCAAAGTTCTGGCTCAGCCTGGCAAAGATAGAGGCTGCCGGTTTGATATTGGACGACCCGTTGAAAGGGGCCGTTGTAGCAGTGAGCCGATCGAAGACCGATTTCTTGTTCGCTTCTGGTGTGGGCACTGGCATGGTGAAGCTTGCAGGCGGGATCATGGTTCCGAATAACAGGCCGGTGGTGGCCTGGGTCACCTGTTCTACCGGCATGGCAAGGATGGAGGCCGCTTGAGGCCCATAAGCTACACCTCCAGGTGAGGTGGAGCGTCGGTTGCACTGGCACTTTGAACAGCTCGAGCGGTTGGAGGCCATTGATACTTGATTTCTACACCTGGCAAAAGACCAAATCTTAGTAACTTAAAATCCAAAGGCAACCATTAACAAACCGCGATTCATTCGCGAAGACGACACACGAAGTGTGGAGTGGAAAGAGTAAAAGGTCCCACCGGGCGTGCCAGAATCTATTCCCCACCGAATGGCGCGGCGGAGACGCGATAAACGTCTTGCCTGAGATTCGGGGCAGATGCTATTTGGTTTTATCCGTCCACCTCTCCGAAGATGCCAAGTTGATTTATGGCACCATGTATCGGAGGTTTAGACGGATGCGGTCGATGTAGCAGACTTCGTCAGATTCCCCCTCGCTTGAGGGTTTTTTGATTGTGGAGACGCTCTTCCCTGCATGCGCAAGCCCCTGCAGTTAATTACGCTACCGCGTCGCGGTAACAACTTTCTCCTTCTCCAGAATTTCACTTTGCGTCGTGTGTGTTTGTTTTGTTCTTGATTGCCCGTGGATTGTATACGGAGACTAGGTTATGCGGTCGGCCGTAGGACGTGGATTAGTCCAAATCTGTATTTTCTTAGATTTGGATTTGGGGTTTTTGTTTAAGGATACGTTAGCCCTATTTAAGGCTAAGATCAACTTAAACTTTTGTTAAGGATACGTTAGTCTAATCTTCGGACTAAGATCGACTTAACGGGATCGTTTGGATCCGATAAGAGAGCAATTGGCTCTATTGTTCCAGTTTAGGGACATAGTGGTCCATATTCCAGTTTAGGGACATGGTGGTCCATCATTCCCATTTGGGGACGAACATTAGTTTAAGGACATTTCGGTCCACCGTTCCTATTTTGGGACGAATATTAGTTTAAGGACGTTTCGGTCCACGAGTTTAAGGACCCCGCAGTCCGTATCGATGTGTGGTTGTCGGGACCCGTCACCTCTCTGACGTCGTTGAAGGATTACAACGATAGGTGTCAGAGAAGTTCAGAGATGTACCCTTGAACCGGATGTAAATTGATTTAAGAGAGCAGTCTTGCTCGGTCAATTTAATTTGAGGACTTACGGCCATGATTGGGCTAAGTCCAGTTGAGAATATTTAACGTTTTTATTTCCGGCCTATTAGGCCTGTGCTAGGGCTTTGCCCCTATTTAATAATGCACTGCATTTTATTCTGGCCTGCCAGGCCTTTTTGATTTGGGCTCTGTCCCTTTATAAATGATGCAGAGCATTTATTTGGGCTCTGCCCTTCTTTAAAATAATGCATTGCATTTAATTTGGCCTGTTAGGCCTTTTTTAATTAGGCTTGGCCCTTCTGTAAATAATGCAGTGCATTAATCAAACTGACAGTGGTCATGTGGCCTGTCAGGCGCTTTGCGCCAATCATAGAGCGCAAGCGCATATGGAGATGACACGTGTCATACTCAGGTGAGCGCAAGCGCAACAGCGCAGTGCGCTGCGCCAGTGCGTTGCGCTGTTGCGCTGCTGACACGTGGCGCATTCTGGTGAGTTGCGCCAACTTCAGAGAGCAATGCTCTATCTTAAAAGCGCACAATGCAAGTGGTCTTGGAGCTGACACGTGGCGCTCTCTGGTGGCTTGCGCCAACCCAGGAGCGCAACAGTGCAGATTTTGCAAGTGCAGGGCACTGTTCAATAACTTAATCCAATTTTGGATTCAAGAAAAGAATCTTTAAGATTCCAGAACCAATGGTTCATAAAAAAAAAGTGCAAGGCACTGTTATTATTATTATTATTATTTTTATTTATTGAAGATCATTGATCTTGTTCTTAGATCAATGATATATTCAGAAGAAATTCTTCTTTTTTTTATAAAGGTTTTTACCTTTAATCTCTTCTTGAGTTCTTTTCACAATTTTTCAAAGCTCTCTCTATTCTCTGTGTTGTTGTTTTTGATCTTGATGTTGATGATGATTGAATTGGGGTCTAGGGGCCTTTATATAGTGCCCATTAATTTGTTGAATTAAAGAGATCCTTCTCTGAGTGATTTGGGGAAGTTTCCCCACCGTTGGATCTTTTGATCCAAGGGCTTCTGTTTTACAGAAGACAATCTTCTTATTTTAACAAGAACAGAAAGATCTTTCTGGAATTTTAATTCTGTTTGGTGCAGATGCACCAGCGCTTGACACGTGTCGCGCAGCGCACAGCGCAGCGCAACTGCGCTGACACGTGTCGCGCAGCGCAACTGCGCTGACACGTGTCGCGCAGCGCAACTGCGCTTGCGCAACTGCGCTGATACGTGTCGCACAGCGCAAGGCGTAGCGCAACTGCGCTGACACGTGTCGCGCAGCGCATATGAAGCGTTGCTTCTTTTAATTTGGTTTTAAATAGAGCATTGCTCTAATTGGGCGCGCTTCCTTAGGCGCTGCACTCCCTGCGCTGGAGTGTCTGATTTTGACATATGGCGCTCTGCACGCAGCGCAGGAGATCTGAAGCGTTGCTTCATTTATTTTAACTTTAATTTTCAAAGCAGAGCTTTGCTCTGATTGGGGGAAACAGAAGCGTTGCTTCGTCTCCCGCCTTGGAATTTAAACAGAGCTCTGCTCTGATTGGGGTAAACAGAGTGGGCTGAGTCTAAGCTGGCCAAAAGCCCCTAATTCAGATCAACCAAGCCCATGGGCTCATAATTTTTCTAAATTTGATCTTAGTCCTAGAACCAACTATAGATCTCTCAACTGACATTGGTTCAAGGGTACATCTCCCCACACCTCTGATTTATGACGTAGTAATTCTTCAACGTCTTCTGAGAAGTGGTGGGTCCCGACAACCAACAATTCAATAGACCGTAATGTCCTTAAACAAACTATGGACCGCAATGTCCTTAAACTAATCTACATGGACCGTAATTTCCTTAAACGAACTATGGACTGTAATGTCCTTAAGCTAATCTTTATGGACTATGATGTCCTTAAACCCAATGAAAACCCAATGGACCGCGATGTCCTTAAACTAATGATGGACTATGATGTCCTTAAACCTAATGGACCGCAACGTCCCTAAACTAAACTCCATGGACTATGATATCCTAAAACCCAAAACTCTATGGACTATGATTTCCTTAAACCCAATGGACCGTAATATCCCTAAACTAAAACGATAGAACCCAAATGCTCTTTTTCGTTGGAATAAAAGTGATCCTGAACCACCGTTAAGTAGATCTTGATCCAATATCGGATTAACGTATCCTTAACAAACATTTAAGTTGATCTTGATCTCAAACGAGATTAACGATCCTTAAATCAAACAAAACCCAAATCTAAGAAAATACGGATTTGTACTAATCCCCGCCCTACAGGCGACAACACAAATTAGTCTCCGTATACAATCCACGGGCAACCAAAAATAAAATAAACACACACGACACGAAGTGACCTTCTGGAGCAGGAGAAAGTGGTTATCGCTACGCGGTAACGTAATTAACTGCAGGGGCTTGCGCCTGCAGTGAAGAGCGTCCCCACAATCAAAAACCCCTCACAACGAGGGGGAATCTGACGAAGTCTGTTACAACGGCCGTATCTGTTTAAACCTTCGATACATGGTGCCATAAATTAACTTGGCATCTTCGGAGAGGTAGATAGATAAAACCAAATAGTATCTGCCCCCAAATTCAGGCAAGACATTTGTCTTCCCGGTTTTCGGCGGTAAACAGATACCAATTATTTGTGTTATTTATACTCTTTGCATGGAGGAGAAAGCCCCTAATGAGACTATAGTAGAGATTGTTGGAGATGCGGAATTGGTGAATGATGTGGTCAACGATAGCAAGCAACTAGTTGATATGGCCATGTTGGACAATTAGCAATCACATGTCCATTTTTCTTACAGTAATGATAAAATAGGGAATAATTTGCACTAGAAGGAGGCGAGGGATATTTCAGAGCCTTGTAAGAACTGTCCATGATTAGGGTAATATAGCTCAATATGAGAACACGAGGGTTGAAGGAGGCTTCGAAAGCCGAGTGTATGAAGGCTCGATTCACCAAAAGAGAGCACGAAGTCTCAAAAGATCGGCTTAAAAGCCCAGTTCACACAATATAGAGCATGAAGACCTAAAGTCAGGCTTGAAAGCTTGAATGCCTTTAGGGAATTTTTTCAAACACTTTCTGAATTTTGATGACAGGAGCTCAAAAATAGTTCAGAAAAATACCCCAAAACAACTAAGTTAGAAGAGGATTAGCTCAGGTTAGGCTTTCTTGGATTTTACCTGAGTCGATCTCAAGTTTAAAGATTCGATCTCGAGATCGAAGAAGACGAAGCCTTGAGTGGCCTCAAAGTCGGAGAGGAGATCTCGATCAGATCATATCAGCCTTTGGCCTCGAAGATGGAGTCAAGCCGAGAGCTTTGTATAGCGGCGGAGGTTTGTGGTGGCGGCCTTGATATGGATCTCGCGTGGATCTGAGATCGAAGTCAAGAATAGGGTCGAGTAGTAGCGAGTTGGTGTCATACCCTGGTTCCCAAGATAAAAAAATTTCGGGATGTAACTCGGCCAGCCATACTACCTACAGTAAGGAATCATCCTTCTGTAGTCCTATTAAGGCTGTCATGCAATAATCAAGAAAAAATATAAAATATCTAACACTAAACATATGTCCAATGCCAAAATAAACAATAGAAGAAATCAAGACAATATCGGAAGCAAATAACTGGAATATCAAGTATCAATATATCCAAGGATGAATAAAGAACAATAACAGTATTAGTCCCTTATGGCCTCACAAAAAATCCAAGAACAACGATTTAACTGGAAATAAACCTAAACCATAAATAACTAAATAAGCAATAACACTCCTCATTACTTCGCAATCTTCTCAAAGTAATCTCGATCTTGCGGTGCTAAAGTCACAAGATCCGAGCGTCATATGTAATATAATACCATAAGGAATATAACCGAGATGGAATATATCATATACAGGAAATTAATGTTAGGTGAGCATATTTAACATGAGCAATACGGGATGATATAACAAGTAGGATATAATCAAGGCAATCATGTTAAGTGTAAATCCTATATGTTTAAATCTCTAACTTATCTATATTATAAATATTTGAAACAATCAATGAAATCATTCAATGGTTCAGTCAGGGTTGAACCTATGACATATGAAAAGACAACACAATATGATAATCATGATATACAAGAATGGACCATCGAATGAAGTTAACGCATCATTCCAAGACACGAGTGTCAATTTCCGCAACGAGTGGACGAATAATGACATTATCACTATTCCAAGGCATGAATGCCCGTATCAATGTACCATCGAATGATGTTGGCGCATCATTCCAAGACATGAATGTCTATTTTCATAATGTACCATCGAATGATGTTGGTGTATCATTCCAAGACATGAATGTCTCTTCTCGCAATTTACCATCGAATGATGTTAGCACATCATTCCAAGACGTGAATGTCTCTTTTCGCAACAAAGGGACAAATGATATCAGCTCATTCCAAGACAAGAATGAATATTTTCATGTAACCAATCTCTAACTGTTGATTCTAGAATAGGCAGGTAACTGGTCATGTCTAGTCAAGTTCAATCAATCAAATCTAATCAAGTCAAGGGTATCATGAATACGCTAGCTTTGGACAAATATTATATGGCATGAATCCTAGCATAGTAATAATGAACACGTTTAAGCAGAAGTACAGGTAACGATCAAGCATTAGCAATAACAAGAAACATCATGATCAAGGGATACAACAATAGGTCAATATCCGACATGTTCACGATAAAAAAAATAACATAGATACATGAAACAATCTGTACTCTACCATGTCAAGTATAAAACCATCAATCAGAATATATAATACAATCATAATACGTTTCAGGTTGTGTGTTGCGCATGTGTAATGCATCTAGCATATCGTATAACACATCAGGTTCAAAATCAGTTTAATGTCAGTTTAAAACGGTTCATGTAATGTTGTGATGGCTCAAGTGTATTAGAGATGGCTCAAGTGTAAGGTTAAGACGTCTCACAAGTGTTTTAGAATTATCATATGTTTTTTGGTTACATGGGACGGCTTGTATGATCTAGAGCTGGCTCATAGCCTGTCTTGAGACTATTTTAAGAAGGCTCGTTATATATCTGGAATGTGTATTGGTTCTCTATTTGTATGAGACAACTCAGGGTTATAATGAGCCGGTTCATGGACAATTTCCGATACGATCAGATTTCTTATTTAGGGTTTCCATTTAAATTTCGTACAGGCGATAACAAATATGATCGCAATAAATTCTCGAAGTTAATTTATATAGTTAGAACACATAAAGGTGGTGTCTTTAACAATCAATGTATAGTGATATAACTAGATAAAGTTTATCGACATATCATGATTCCGATCTCGATATATCGTTTACTAGGGTTACACATAAACACAGATATACACATTACAAGAAAAAAGTCTTTATTTCGTCGTCGAGGAGGTTATTCCGTCGGCATATAGCCGATGGAATAACGAACAAAACCGAAGAAATAAAGCCCGATTAATTAAATGCGGGCCCATTATTTTTTTAGTTTATTTCATCGGCACTTAGCCGACGGAAAAAACCAATTCATTAAAACGGGATCGGGCTCAAATCAGAGCCCCAAATTCCACCAAAAAACCCTAGCTCTCCAATTTTTTCCCCAAATCGGCGACCATACCTCTAATCGACGATCGCTCTTCCGCTGCTCGTCGGTGATCACCCTGTGGTAATATCCCACACACACACTCTCTCTCACATACACACACACTCTCAATTTCCTTCTTGAACTCTCTCTCTATGTCCAGCATCGGCAACCGCCCCTCGTCACCCTTGACGGCGATGATGTTCCTCCTCCGCCAACGAACTCCCTGCTCGGCCGACGACGTCCCTTCTCCTCTGGTAAGATCTCTCCTCTCTCTCTCTCTCTGCGCCACACTCTCTCTCTTTCATAGTTTCTCTCTCTCCCTCTCTCTCAAGAGACTGCCGTCGAGACTGCCGCCTCATGACCACCGTCGAGATCGCCGCCTGGTCTCCGGAGATCGAAGCTCTCGCCGCCTCAAAACAATTTTTGACAAAAGGTATTTTAATTTGGTTTGATTTTAAAAAATTGGTTTAATTTTAAATATTTTGGATGTTGTTGTTGTTGATGTTATTATCGATTGTTGTTGTTGTCGTCGATGTTGTTGATGATGTTGCTCTTGTTGATAGGTTAGGAAGGGTTGGGGTTAGGGTTAGGGTTAGGGTTAGGATAATTTACCTAATTTTTCTATGCAGTTTAGTGGAAAAAACAATATTTATATGTTAATTAAGTGTTTGTGTTAGGTTTAGGGTGAGCATGAGGGCAAGGGTATCGCCACCGTTGCCGGTTCCAAGTCCGTATAAGAAAGGGTGAGGGTTGTGGTAGGCTTGTGATAGCCAACGTAAAATTTGTCGCATTCTATGATATGAACCATAATAAGAATATCGTTGGGGCGTCCCCTACTCAGCAACGTACTACATCGGATCACAGGTGTAGTGTTAAGTATGCAAGGGCTTCTAAGTCATCGTCCGGAAGCGGCGTTCTATATCGGATCTTGGGTGTAGTGACAAATAAGTAAGGATTTCATATAATCCGTAAGGTTCCCTTACGGGTTGACTAACAGAATTAGTGGAGGTGATAATTAGGAGAAGAGTTGGTTTTGCGTGTTTGCAAGAAACTAAGTGGGTAGGTGAAAAGAGTAGAGTCATAGAGCCTTGGAGTTATAAATTTTGGTATACGGGTAGAGATAAAAATTGTAATGGGGTAGGCGTAATCATAGATAGAAGGTTCCTTGAGAATATAGTTGAGATTAGGAGAAAAGATGATAGAATTTTACAGGTTAAGCTTATTCTCGGTGGGAAGATCCTTAAGATTGTTACTGCTTATGCACCACAGATAGGTCTTGATGATGCTAGTAAGCGTCTATTCTGGGAGTATTTAGATGAGATGGTGCAAAAAATACCTAGTTGAGAGAATTTATTTATTGGTGGTGATCTCAATAGACTTGTAGGTACTAGTCATAATGGGTTTGATACTATCCATTGAGGTTTTGGTTTCAAACAAAAGAATGAAGCAGGTAGCTCGATTCTAGATTTTATCTTGTCTTATGATTTGATCTTAGCAAACACTTGGTTCAGGTAAAGAGAGTCCCACCTTATCACTTTTAAGAGCGGATCAAGTGCAAGTCAAATAGACTTTTTTCCGACGAGAAGGATAGATAGAGCTTGTTGCATCGACTGTTAGGTAGTGCCAGGTGAGAGTGTAACCACTCAACACAGACTTTTAGTTCAAAATTTTCGATTTAGAAGAGAATTTAGGAATATTAGACGTAAGGTAAAACCTAAAATTAAGTGGTGGCGACTGAAGGAAAGTAACCAAAAGATTTTTATAGATCGTATAGTTCAAGAGGCGGATTGGCAGTCTGAAAATGATTCAGACAGAATATGGAACAAGATGGCTAGTTGTATCAAGAGGGTGGTTAGAGATGCACTTGGTGAGTCGAGAGTTGGTGCTCCACCATCTAAGGACACATCTTGGTGGAACGAAGAAATAAAGGATGCTATTAAAATCAAAAGAGATTCTTATAAATATTTGAAAAAAAGCAGAGATGCGGAGAGCTTTGAGAAGTATAAAATGGCTTAAAAGGAAGTTAAGAAAGCTGTTCGGGAAGCTAAAATTAAGATCTACAAGGAGGTGTACGAGAAGTTGGACACTAAGGAGGCTGAAAATGATATATACTAGATTGCTCGGATGCTGGAAAAGAAGACCAGAGACTTATGTGTGATGAAGTGTGTCAAAGATGAAGATCAAAAGGTTTTAATTCAAGATAAGAATATTAAGGAAAGATAGAAAGATTATTTTGACAAATTATTCAATAAGAGCTTTACTAAGAATTTGGATGAACATGTCATTCAATCTCAAGATATAAACCGTGATTTCATACGTAAAATAAAAATACCAGAGGTTAAAGAGGTTTTGAAGAGAATGAGATCAAGAAAAGCAATTGGTCCAGAAGGGATTCCTATCGAGGTTTAGAGATACTTAGGAGAAATATGCGTTAAATGGCTGACAGATCTGTTTAATAAGATTTGGCAAACCAAAAAGATGCCAAATAAGTGGAGGAAACCCTTGTACCTATCTACAAGAATAAGAGTGACATTCAAAATTGCTCAAATTACCGTGAAATAAAACTTATGTGTCACACTATGAAGCTTTGGGAAAGTGATTGAACATAGGATAAGGAAGGATGTTAAGATAACAGAAAACCTGTTTGGGTTCATGCCTGGACGATTGACGACAGAGGCTATTCATTTACTTCGTCAACTTATCAAGCGTTTTCTAGAGAGAAGAAGAGATTTACAAATGATATTTATTGATTTAGAGAAAGCGTACGACAAGATACCTGGAGAGGTATTATGGAGGACAATGATGAAGAAATGGGTCCCCGTCAAATACATTGACATAATTAAGGATATGTACGATGAAGTAGTGGCAAATGTCAGAACTTGCGGCAACATAACGAGTGATTTTCCGATTACAATTATCTTACATCAAGGATCTGCATTAAGTCCATTCTTGTTTACCATCATGATGGATGAGCTTACTAGAACTATCCAAGATGAGATACCTTTATGTATGCTATTCGCTGATGATATTGTTCTAGTAAATGAGATGAAAGCAGGGGTTAATACCAAATTGGAGTTATGGAGGCAAACGTTGGAATCTCGGGGGTTCAAATTGAGTAGGTCCAAGACAACATATATGTATTGCAAATTTAGCAAACAGAGAAGTCGAGATCATATTGGTATAACACTGGAAGGACAAGAGATATCACCGAGTGATTGGTTTAGATATCTAGGTTCCATCATCTAAAAGGATAGGGAGATCGATAGCAATGTTAATCAAAGGATCCAAGTTAGTTGGTTGAAATGGAGGAGTGCAACATGAATTTTATGCAGTCATAATATTCCATTAAGGTTGAAATGGATGTTTTATCGGAGCGCTATTCGACCTGCCTTATTATATGATACAGAATGCTGGGCTCCTAAGAAACATCATACACAGAAGATGCACGTGGCGGAGATGTGAATGCTTCACTGGATGTGTGGTAACATTAGAAAAAATAAGGTGCAAAATGAGGATATTCGTGCAAAAGTTGGTGTAGCACCTGTGGAGGAGAAGATGCGGGAAAACTAGCTAAGCTGGTTTGGTCATGTGCGATGCAGACCTATGAAAGCACCGATTCGACGAATAGATACTATCGATACAGACAATGTCAAAAGGGAGACCAAAGAAAACATGGATGGAGGTGATACGAAAAAATATGGTTGGCAAAGGCCTCAATGAAAGTATATTGTTCGATAGGAGTGAGTGAAGACGAAGGATTCATGTGCTGGACCGTGCGTGATTCTCATGTTAGTTCATGTAGCCTACCCTATATGCTTGGGATAAAAGGCTCAGTTGTTGTTGTTGTTGTGAAGGGGAGGGTAAGGGTTTAAGAAGATGAATTGTTTTTTTTAAATTTGTTAAGGTAGTTTAGTGAACAATCAACAATAGTTAAATGTATTTTAGTGTAATTTAGTAAAATTAAAGAAATAAGTTGGTTAGGAAAAATTTTAAGGTGGTGTAATGAGAAAAAAAATAGTAAAGGGTAGTTTAGAGAGATTTTTTTGGTATTTTATAGTAATTTAGTAAATCTGTGTGTATGTGTATGTTTGTGTGTGTATGTGTGTGTGCATGCGAATAAGTTTCTCAACAATATCCACTATGAATTGAACTTTGAACGTCAAAACTATACGAAAATCTTATAATATATACTAAGTGGATGAAACTCGATGATAATAAGAAATTTACTTGTTATCATCGAGGATCTCATATTCAAAAAATCGAAACGTGCCTTAGAACCCGTCTATCAATTATGTACGCAACGGTCTATATCGTGACCTAAAAATACGTGATGATTGTCAAAACTAAGCGTTTAATCATTTGTTTCTGCAACCGTCATGTAGTTTATGTGACGAGAGAACTGGTCGTAATATAACTGATAAATTTGTCCAGTGTGGACAAGTTAAGAATTTATAACGCAAACACACCCTGCATTTGTGTTTTCATTCGTTTCGAGATTAGTTTCATCGGTATCTTTTTGCTGGTTCTCTATGTACAAATAAAGAGGGGATGCTCATTTCATTGTTGATATTCAACATTGAAATGATTATCATCCCTTTATTGCAGTATACTCGGAGAACAGCGAGGAGGTACTTCTGAAATTTTCTCGAAACGAATGAAAGCACAAATACAGGGGTGCATGCGTTACAAATCCTTAATGAGATAGAAGCCTTAACCTCGAACGCCGATGTGATGAATTGATATGTCAAACTGAAACATTAAATCTTAATTAATGTCATAAAATAAATGGCTAATTACGTAATACATGATGTCAGATATCGGAGAGTAATGGATAGGAGTTAGATGAAAGTGACCAAATTTAGTGATGACTACAAGGCCGGTGTCGAAGAGTTTTTGGAATTTGTATTTAGGGACCGATCTCCTGAAGAATTGATTTCATGTCCGTGTAAAAAGTGTCATAATGGTTATGACCTCCGTCGAGACATAATATATGAAAATCTACTGAAAAATAAGATACTTGGTATACAAAATGGATGTACCATAGAAAAGCAAGATCGATAGTCGACATGTCTACGAGTCACTGGATTAGTCCAAATGATCCTCGTCTTACGAATTTTAGGGACGCCGGTTTGATTGGTATGTTGGACGAGCTCCGAACAGGCATACATCCTGATCATGACATTGTTCCTAACCTAATGTTGGAGAAGAAGATATCCGTAGTCTCCTTGATGTAGAATCAGTAAAATATATGAAGTATATGGATGATGCAAATGTACACCTTTTTGAAGGCGCAAACATTTCTAAGTTGGGATGGATTGTCAAAATATTTCATCTCAAATGCCAGACTAATTAGACTAACAAATCTTTCGATCAGTTTCTTAAGGTGCAAAGGAAGACTTACCCTAAAGCGCTACTGCCAGAAAATTTCACAGAGACGAAGAAGATCTTGAATGATATGACACAGTTATGAGAAAATCAACTCGTGTCTGAACGATTGCATGTTATACTGGACAGAGGAGGATAAGAAGTTGGATAACTGTAGAACTTGTAACTTATCTATGTGGATCGTCCCTCGAAAGGATAACGGTGAAGATGAGTCTACACTCGATACTCCTAGAAAGATTCCAGTAAAGGTTTTGCGATACTTCTCAATCAAGAAAAGACTTCGGTGTTTATTTCTGTCAGCCAAAACTATTGATAACATGTCATAGCATGCAAATGGTTGCACTAAGGACGGAGTCCTGCGGCCTCCGGCCGATAGTGAGGAGTGGAAATGCTTTGATTCCCTTTATAAAGATTTTGCTGCGGATTCCCGTAATATCAGGCTTGGTTTATCTGCAGATGGCATGGAGCCATTCAGCCATGGTGCAAATCACAGTATAGGCATGTTATACTTGTTGTTTATAATCTACCTCCATAGATGAGTATGAAGCATTCCTACACATAAATGCCTTTATTGATCCCTGGAAGTACAACTCCTTCAAATAACATCGATGTATACTTGAGACTGTTGATTGAGGAACTTAAAAATTTGTGGGATCCAGGTATACAGGTAAACGGTGCCCACAAGAAGAAAACATTTACACTTTGTGCGGCACTCTTGTGTACAATCAACGATTTTCCAGCATACGCTATATTATCTGGATGGAGCACTAAAAGTTACAAAGCTTGCCCGGTATGTCTAAAGGAAACCGTTTGTGATCCTAAAGTAGACTCACGTAAGATTAAGTGTTACACAGGTCACCGTCGATGGCTGGATATAAACCATCCATATTATCGTAATTGCAGCAATTTCAATGGTAAATAAGAGCATATGCGTGCCCCACCGACCCGACGAGTTTGAAGTTGCAGGAGGCCGCATAAGATTTCAATAATGTTGTTTTTGGGAGAACGACAGAATATACAATTCCACGGGTTGCTGGCAGTCACTGGAAGAAGAATCTCATTTTCAACGAGCTAGTATATTGGCATGATCTCAATTTACGTCATAACTTAGACTTTATGCACATCGAGAAGAACATATACGAGCTACTCCTTAACACCTTATTGAATGTGAAATCCAAATCTAAAGATACACTTACGGTTCGACAGTGGTACATACAGGAAAGGTTGCGTCCTGAATTGCACCCTCGAGAAACGGGTAATGGTAGATGGTCAATTCCTGCAGCGAAGTACATGATGTCCGCTAGTGAGAAGGGTGTTTTTCTAAGAGTTTTCGAGCAAGTAAGGTTTCCTAAAGGTTATTGTCAAATCTCTCTAAGTGCGTGGATATGAAACATAAAAAAATTCTCATCTTAAAAGTCACGACTGTTACGTGATCATGCAGCAATTACTCCCCGTTACAATTAGGGCGTTAAAGGATGAGAATGTTGTCTCGATTGTGACGGATTTTTGTCATTACTTCCGAGATTTAAGCTCCAAAAAATATAGGGCAGATGATTTTAGAAATCTGGAGAACAAAGTACCTATCATTGTTTGTAGATTGGAGATGTTATTTCCGTCTACGCTTTACACAATCATATTGTATCTCACAGTTCATCTTGCAAGAGAGAGGTATTTATGTGGATCCGTTAATTATCGGTTGATGTATCCATTCGAGAGGTAAGTAATGATCAAGAGTTTAATATTTGAATTTAAATGTCAAATAATATTTATCAAAATTCATCAATTGAACTTACCAAATTAAAATGCACGGGTTTATGTTTAAGATAAAAAGATATATACGAAATAAAAGGTCGATTGTCGAAGGGTTTCTCGCCGAGGTATGCATGACATTTTTTCTATGTACTTTGAGGGAACCGAGACTGTATTCAACAGGTTGGGCCATAACGAGGACCTCATGGTTCACGAGGAATAAGGAACAATATCAATCTTCCGTGGAGGCCGGAATGTAAAAGGTGCCATGAAACATGTTGCACTTCGTAGTATAGAGATTGACACAATACATAGATATATATTATTTAACTTTGACAATGTCAACCTATTTCAAGAGTATATGTATAAACTATTTTTTTTTCAACTTATAAATATGAAATTATCTAACTACATTATTTGTTTCATACTTAGTTTATGGAGGCTCAATCCAGACCACCGAGGGGTCGCCTGCTACCGAGGCAAATCGATAATGCTTTAAATCGAGAATGTGTGACATGGTTTAACCATTTTGTAAGTTTATCACTGAAATATAATTCAGTTCACATCCGTTAAACTAAATGCGATTTTTTCTAATACTTACCGTGCCTTATTAGGTTCATACAGCCGTAGATGCCAACATAACAGTAGATTTTAAATTACTTGCCTCTGAACCAGATCCATTGGTTGAGCGTCTTACTGGTCATATCGTTAATGGATATAGATTTCATACACAAGATAGAGATGTACGTAGAAAGTTCCAAAACTGCGGTGTTTTTTTATATTAACCACAAGAGGTTACGCATCATCTAGAGATATCAATCCAACCACGGGACAACTTGACTGCTATGGTGTGATGCAAGATATAGTCCAGGTACGTTATCGTGCACATAGAGTTTTCCTATTCAAGTTTCTTTGGTATGATACCAAGATAGATGGACGAGAATACAAAGTAGAAAACATGCTACTTCTACTAAATTCTATAAAACCCGCGTTCACGAATAAGCCTTACATATTAGTGAGTCAAGAACGTCGGTGTTTTTATGTGGAGGACCCTACAGATGTTGTATAGCATGTCGCTATCAGAAAAAATCCACAAGACTATTTTAACATGGGAAATCCTGATGATGAAAAACTTGAAATTAGCTGCCCAAACACGCCAGTCACACCATTACAAGACCTGACCCTGGATATCGACGACGTTAGCCTTTCAATGGCTGAAATTGATCCGGAGATTGTTGTAGAAGACAGATCATCAAGATCAACAGCCCGTAGATGAAAATGAACAACGCGTGTAGCAGACCAATTCATCGATGACTCCGAGAAAAATTCAGCGAGTAAGAGTAGCGCTACCGAAGATGATGATTAACATTAAATTTTAATTAATGTTTTGTAACATTCATAATCATGTATACAATTTAAAAGTTTAGTTTATCGCATTTTTCTTTCATCTATAGCTATGTAATTTTCTTAACTGTTCATTTCATCTACAGGTATGTAATTTTGCTTAAATGTTTCTTGAAAATTGTTACTGTATTTTTCTGCTACATTAGATCATTTCTAAGGATATGGGCTCTAGTTCTAACGGGGCCCGTGGACGTGGACAGACTGAGAAGGACGTGGGAGCCAGTTCCTCCAGTTCCGCGGGCCGTGGGCGAGGAAGTACTGAGGTGGACCCCGAAGCCAGTTCCTCTAGTTCTGCGGGTCGTAGCCATGGCCATGGCCATGGTAGGAGAGGCCCCACATAGGTGCATAATGTATGGGCTCGTCCTCGAGACGGCCCGAAGATCAATGTGTGCTTTTCAGCGAACAGGGATTTCATTGAACCCTAGGCGAAAAAACTGAAGAAATTTTATGCCTCGATCTGCAATAATGTGAAGCGCATGCTGCATTTGGTGCAGGATGGAGCCAATTACATTACAGTGGACTGGACATCGAGGGATTTAGAGGACAAGAAGTAAGTGGCGTTAGGTGAGATCTTGGTAAGCTTATATAATTTACTCATTCGTACGTTTATTACTTTCGCATATATATGTTTGACCCTAATTCTTTGTAGTCGCACTTCTTCATAGTATGGTGGATAGACAACTCCGCCTTCCCTCTACACATGGTCCAAGGCCAATTATTTATATACTTGTTAAGGAGTTGGCATGATTAGAAATACTCTGTATGCCAAAAATGGTGGAATGTCTCCACTAATGAAGAGAAATGGGCGGTGAAGCCCCGCATTGGACTGACGAGTATTGGGCCGCTATGATCGATCACTTCCAGTCGTCCGAGTTTTTGGTTTGTATATTGCCAAAAACTTTAATAGCGTTAGATATTAATTCAAAATTAGGATGACATCAGACAACATATCTAAATGACAGGCGAGGAGCGAGCACGGATCAGTGGCGCAGAGACACAACCGTGATCGATGGTTGGGCGGAGGGATGAAATCCTCCTAGTATGCAGTTGCTCATATAAGAACACTATGTTTTCTTAATTTGTCGGTTTTAATTTCTAAACTTGATATAAATTAAATTCATTGATCTAAATGACAGGCAAGACAGATTAGAGAAATGCCCAGTTGCATTGAGCTTTTTCATATTGGTTTTACACGTGACTCCAGCTGCTCAAGCTCATAGGAGGCGAATGAGCATTATGTAAGTATGCTCCTACACAATTTTGTTATAAAATTTTAACTGTAATTGCGGTCAATATAACCTTTCGCTGTAAGAAAACCACAAATCTAAGAGACCATGCCACGCCCCGCTTCCCAGTAGATGGAAACGGTGACGTGGCAAGCCCGCGACGTATTTATTTCGAGAAGGTCATTTCTCGAAATAAATACACTAAGCGTCTATAAGCAACATAAACTAACAAGATTAAACAAAAGAATGAAATCCAATTTTGATATTACATTCAAGATTCACAATTGAAAAAATATTTGAATACAAGATACGATAATATGATAGGTCTTAACAAGAAAGTATACATAAATAAGCTGAAATGAAATGAAAAGTTGAACGAACCTAGACGTCCAGTTGTGATGCGAACTGGTTGTACTCTTCTTCGGCCGCTTCTATCTCCTTTGTCTCAGTACCACCTGACGAACATTCCAAGAAAGAAACAAAGATGGGTGGAATGCTCGTCACGCTCGGTAAGTCCCCAAAAGGATGGTTTAATGTATATAAATGAAATGCAGGGTGTAATATGATATATGGTATAGCATGGATATAAATCATGAACATGTAAACAAGTATAATAGCTTACATGGTAATGTGTATGTCAACTATAACAGTATGGAATTGTAGCATGAGCATAGCAAACAAGTATAGCATGGCCGTGAAGTGTAGATATAGTGAACATGAAATGAATATAAGTGTCCTAAAAGGTTTCTAAAAGGGTAATTAACTAACGCGAGTTCAAGTGTTAATGTCAACCAATCTCAAGAGTATTCTCGAACCTAAAGCTATCGTCCAAGGGTAAGGAATCACGGGCCCAAAATAACGGGACTTCAATTGTTATTGAAGTGTAGATATGAGCATGAGCATAGCAAGCGTACATGGTAATGTGTATGTCAACTATAACAGCATGGAAATATAGCATGAACATAGCAAACAAGTATAGTATGGCCATGAAGTGTAGATATAGTGAACATGAAGTGAATGTAAGTGTCCTAAAAGGTCTATAAAAGGGTAAATTAACTAACGCGGGTTCAAGTGTGAATGTCAACCAATTTCAAGAGCATTCTCGAACACAAGGCTATCGTCCAGGGGCAAGGAATCACGGGCCCAAAATAACGGGATTTCAATTGTTATTGAAGTATTCCAAACCCAACAGGCTATCATCCAGGGGCTTCGAAACACGGGCCCTCATTCGTGAATTCGTGATTTGTACCGTTTCAGTCCGGTACCACAGCAACATGATTTGTACCGTTTCAGCCCGGTACCATAACAACATGATTTGTATTAATGGGACTCATGAGATTCCGTTGGATTCATACTCAAATTACCCCAACACCCCGTGTATATAATTATGTGATTAAAATTACAAGTCTTACCCAAATTCATGAATACATAAGAGAGTGCAATTCAAGTATCGAGTCGAGTTCAAGTATTCAAGTCAATTGTTCTTGTATTCATGTCAAGTGTTCATGTCAAGTCAATACGTATTCATGGTTCGGGTCAAGTAGAGTCAAGTGCACCTATTGGGTTCAGGTATTCATGATTGAGTCGTGTCAAGATCAAGTCAATTCCAGCATGTAATGGTTTAATCACAAGTCATATAGATAAAAATAGATAAGCAATCATAGAACATGATATGAGATAAGTATACAAGAAACGTCCAAAAACAACGTTTTAAATATGTAATATGTAAGACTAGTTAATAAAGTTATTTGAATTCAGAATGTAAATGAAAACATAGCCTTAAGTGTTATGCACATGCGAGTTTCAGTCTCGCCTAAATATGACTACCGGTTTGGGAGATATACATGTTTTTGTATCGTCACGCAAAACAGATCAGAATCTGTTCAGCACCGTCACATATTCGTAAAACGCATTTTGAGTTAATTTCTATCGGGTTTCAGGTTACAAAAAATATTATAAAATTGTAGGTATTTTGATTTACTTATCCAAAACACTAAGATTCGCGCGATTTAAAATTCTGAAGCTCCAATTATAATCGTTCTAATATCAGCGTTTAAAACAGAAATTCAAATTTCTAGACAGCAACTATATATTGTATTGCAAAGCTTATATCGGGTTGTTTCATGTATTTCTAAGTAATCTAATATACAGAAATTTATAGTTATATCAATTTTACATCTACACATCTAAATTTTGTCACAAACGGACATCGGGTGTTCGAGTTATGTCCAATTTAAAAACAGTGTGCGAATCGGAACAGATTCTGTCCAGATCCGTCACTAAATATTGTAACACAGTTTTCTATATTTTACGTCGGTTTTCAGTAAAACATAAAACTAAAAATTCTAGATATTTCGATGTAGATATCTAAAATACTTGAGTTTGCTCAATTTGGATATCTGTAGACCAATTTATGTGTCTTAGAAGTTGACCGATAACTCCAGTTTTCTGTTTTACGAACAGTGAATAAAAATGATATAATTCCTAAACCGTTAAGTGATTCAATCTAAAATTTTTACAGTATGTACAAAATAATATATTCTATCTTATGTAAATTTCTTGAAATTTTCAGAAGTAAAAATTAATTTCTAAAAATTATTTTAAAAGTAAAGGTATTGATATGTCATATGTGAGAAATGAGAAAATCATGGTATTTATTTGTAACTTCATTTATTTTACAAACTTTAAATAAATGAATTTAAAACACAATAACAATTGATGCAATCCTAATTGATTACTATGAAATCTTAACATATAGATTGAGAGTAATGAAAAAGACTTTACAAACTATATATTTGTGTATATTTGTGTGTTCATTATTTATATATGTATCCATTTAATTAATTATTTAGGGACTATGATATGACAAGTGAAGTTTTGCATGGCAATATAAAAAAGAGAAAGATAAAGAGAAAGAGATGGAGGGAGGGAAAGAGAGAAGGGATTTACATACACAAGCCGGTATTGTCACCGGGCTTGTCTATCCGCCGATAACCACGCGTTACTAGCGAGATTTTCTTGAAACTTCTTGGTGTTCTTTTTCTAGGACTCTAGGTGAAGAGGGAGATGAGAAATATAGAAAAATGTGAGGAAGAAAAAGAAAGAGGGGGACAAATAAAGATGGTGTAATGGATAATTATCTATAATAATATATGTATTCAATATGGGAATTAAAAGAGAAATGAAAGGTCACCATTCATTTTGGAAATGAAATGTATTTGTAAGTTTTGAGAAGAATAAAAATTGATACAAAATAATTGCAAGAATGGGGATTTGAACATGTGATCTATATAATAACAATGCAAAGACTTAACTAATAAGCTACAAGGTTGTTCATACACATTTTTAATAAGAATTAAATATATGATGTTGTTTAAAAAGAAAGTGGACTTTTGGGCTCATAGTTTTATTAAAGAAAATGAAAATGAAATTAGATTTGAGTTATGTGCTGGGTTAGGTCTTATGTTTAATTTGAAAAAAAAGTTAAGATTTAGTTTTAAAGAAATGTGTTTGGGAAAAATAGATGGAATAATAAAATAATATATTTATAAAAAATAAAATATACAGAAAATACTAAGAATAAATAAATACAATATTTTACTAAAGAAAGAAAATACGAAGGTATATTAATATTGGGGTCGTTACAGACCGAGACCGAAACAAATATAGAACCATAAATTTAACTCATTAATATTTAAGAGACCGAAACCGAAACGAATTCTTGAACCTTGGTTCATATTATAATTTCTCGCAGCAACAGATGAGTGGCGAGATTGAGCAGCGGTGAGTTGCATTTGTTGCGGCGCACCACTAAAAGCCTACAAACGTGGAGCTTCATATGATCAATGAGGAGGTCTTTAGCTGCACAACCCGGACCGACACGGGAGACTTCATATGGGCGTCTAAGGTATGACGCCTACAGTAAATCACGTCCATCCCGGTCCGAGTTTGCATCCTCCTCACGCGCGTCCGGGGATATTCATTTAGGCACCCGTGCCTGCTGCAGCTCTATCTCCCTCTCCGTCTACCCCGATGGTACACATGATCAACTTATTGATGCTTATGCTAATTTTCATGATGAACTTAATATGGTAATGTCTCAAAATAGTTTCCTTGAAAATAAAATTTTGTTGTTCGAAAAGGAGAAAAAGGAATTGGTTTCGTTGATTGAATGTTTGAAAAGCGAAAAAGAGAAGTTGATTTTTTCTCACAATTCTTTGAGGGAAGAAAACGGTAGTTTGATTAAAAAATTTACCAATGAAATTGATAATTTAAAATCTTCTAGTAGTTCACAATAATTTGTGAGAAATGGTGTTTTGATTGATTGAGTAGAAAAGGAGCAAAATGATTTTCTGGCACAAATTGATAAATTCGAGAAGGAGAAAATTGAGTTTCTTTCAAAAATTGATATTCAATCAAAAACTATTGATACTTTAAACACTGAAAATGAAAATTTGATTTTGTCATGTGATGTTTTAAGAAATGATCATGAAAATTTGGTTTTATTTTTTAAAAGCGAAATTGATTCTTTAAAATTTTCCTGTATTTCTTAAGAAAAGTTGATCGAGAAAATTGCTTCTCTCAAGAAACAAAATAATGATTTACCAATTTCTTTTGCTTTGTTTTCAAAAAGAAAAAAAACGATTGATCCTTTATCAAGCAAATTGATAAAAAATTTAAATAAAGGAGATGTTAATCTTAAAACTTCAAAAATTCTCTTTATCTAAATTTGTCAACCACTATTCTAAATATAAGTCTAGTCTCATGGGTATATCTAATCACACTTGTCACTATTGTGGTGCATATGGTCGCTTTGCATATTTTTGTGAGTTTAAAAGAAATAAATGTTTATATAAATGGGTCTCCAAAACTAATCCCCATAAACCTAAGTTAGTTTGGGTACCAAAATGCACACCCACAGTTTTTTTTATAGGAATTGAGAATTTAAAACCGGAAAGATTTCAGAAAAGGTAAGCACAACTAAACTGGTGTAACAAGATATGTAATCTAACACAATAAGGACATTGTTAGAAATAAGTGTGTGTGGGGTGATTTTGTACATAGTTTTTCATTTTCCTTTTAGTTTCTTAAAAAAATTATTAGAAAATTTTGAAAATAGAAATAAAAGAGTGAAAATGTATACAAAAGAGAAAGAGAGCGATTTTAAGAAAAATAAGAAAAATGGATGGTTAAATAGATCTAGTAATAAGTTGTCAAGAGTCCGTCCCCAAAAGACTAGTATCATGAAAGAGTTACATGATTTAAGAAGATATAAGTGGAACCTGTTTTTGAGTCCAAATATTTGAACATTGCACATCTTGAAACTTTGGATAGTAGAAAAGACATGTCATGCTCTTGTCTGTAATACCCTAACACGAAAAATAATTATTAATATCACAAAAATATGAACATTGTCTTTGCAATCATCAAGATAGCATAAAAAAATTTAGCGAGAGTGCTTCATCATTTAGTGACTTAGACCGACTAGTTTATGATTATTTGTTGTGCCTTAAGTGTTGCAAGATTAGGATACTGCTATTTACGCCTAATAAATGATCACATTCGGTAATCGGTTAGTTAGTGCCTTACGAAACATTAACGGTCGCATGAAAAATGTAGGAACAAATATATCAATTTGATTCGCTAATTAAAAATTAATAGGGAGCTAAAGGTAAGAATATAGGAGTTTGAATTGAATTCTCCGAGTGTTGCGATGATGTTACACACACGTAGGGGTATATGATCGTGTTTGGAAGTAAGATAGGTAAGAAAGATTGGAAGAATGATGAGAAAGTAATTTTTTGGTATAGATCAAAGTCTACTGAGGCATGGTTAATGACGATTGAAAATCTAATGAGGTTTAAACTCTTGTTTTTCATATTTTTCTTATCTATTCCTATCTTTATATATAGTTTTCATTTTCTTATTTTTGTTTCCTTTATTTTCTTTTGTAGGAGTAGAATTTAGTTAGATTGTAGTTTAATTTAGTATAGTTTGGAACCCTAGATTTGCTTGAGAACTAGCAAAAGATAAGTGTAGGGGTATTTGATAAGTGTAATTTATTGCATATTTTTCTAACCCATTTATTATTTTATTGTCATATATTATGTTGTTCTGGATATTTTGTATGGATTATTACAAATAACAGGGCTTGGATACAAAAAAAATAGAAAATTGTGTTAAAATGAGAATTTCATGCGTACAATGGAGACTTAAGAGAGTTATTCAGAAAATTAAAAGAATAATTTGCAAGTTTGGAAAAATTTTGGAAATATCATTACAAATCAGCAAAGGTTGCAACAAATAGAGATGAATCAATTATCACAGCAACAAATAGAGGTGAATCAATTATCACAACAACAAATTAGTTGGATACACCAAATCAAATCAAAAGCAACAAATCAACATGCCTAATTATATGCCAAATTTGGGAACAATTCGGAGATCTACGCAGCTACAGAAAGACAGCGAGATATTCACGATTTTATGATCTCAGAAATTATCTAAATTGACAATAAAACCACGAAAAAAATATAGTGCCACGAAGCCAAAATTTGGCGGCGGATCAGTGGCAAATCAAGTAAATTAGGGCCTGATCAACGGTCAGTTTTGGGCCGTTCGATAAGATTTTTTAAGGGTATGATCGTCTTTCCATATAGATGAATATGAGATTTTCATAGTTGTTAACAAGTTGATTCTCTTGTATTTTTTATTGCATGTTTTCCAAACTTTCTTAGCCCTATATAAACACATGTATTGCCCTAGGGTTTGATATTTCTCTCTCATATGCTTAAAAAGTAGGGTTTGCTCTTGAAGAGAGAGAAATCAAGAATAATTGTAAGTATTTTTATTATGAATAAGGTTTTCCTTTTTATAATATGAGTAACTAATATATTTTCCTCGGGTTTATATTTGCGTAATTTTTATGGTTGGATGTTTTATCTTTTCTATTTCTTATGTTTAATGGTGAATTTATTTTATTCAATTCCTTTCTTTTAAGTTTTCATCATATGAACTTGATTCTATTAAGGATAATTGAAAAATTGAATGGATCTAGGGATAAGTGATACACCCAAAAACTAATTAGTATGATAAAAGTTTGACAAACTAGAATCCTAATTAGGGATGGTAAAGAAATGATTTTTATTAAAATAAATTCAACCTGGGTCATTATTCTTAATAACCTGGAACTTAGTTTTTAATATGGTATCTAGTTGATCTTTTATAATTGATAGGTTATTGTTAATTAAGTTTTCATAACCTATACTTTTATATTAAGTAATAGAAAACATATTAGAAAAAGATCTAGAAAAGAAGTAGTATCTTTTAAACCAACAATTGAAACATAAGCAAAACAAAAACCCTAGATTCTTTTCTTATAAAAAAACCCACATTTTTAATTCCTTGCTACTTAGTTTTAAATCAACTATTTTTATAAACTTGCATTTAAAGTAGTTAACACAGCTCTCTGTGGGAACGATTCTCAAGTACAACTGCGATAAGCTGTATACTTGCGGTTAAATTTGGAGATTATAAAAATCCTTATCAAGTTTTTCGCGCCGTTGCCGGAGAGATATAGTTTAATTACATTTAAATTTAAGTTTTAGATTTTAGTTGTAGATTAAATTAGGTTTCTTTTAGTACATTTGATTCTGCAAAATTTCTATTTAAAATTTTTGAAATCGAGACAAACTTACTGGAAGAGAAGATCGAGATGAAAAGGAGGCATATCTAGGTAAGATCTCGTTCTTCCCAAAATCTCGATTTGATTCTAACTAACATATTTTTGCAAGATTCTTTGCGCAATAAAAAAAAGTTAGATTTAGATTTTAGATTGTTTTAGATTGCATTGCATATTTAAAAAGATTCTAAGGGGCAGCAACCCAAATCCAGATTAGCTGGGGATTTCATCTCTCTTCCTATTCCCCATAAATCACAACTAAGTATCTACATTGACCTACAGTAATTTAGAAAAAAATATCTAGAGTTCTACTCCTAAATACATATCGTACTCAATAGAAAAATAGGAGATTGTAAATAATCTAACGGTTATCCGATTCAATTTTGAGGAATCTAGTGACGTATGACTAGTTGTGGTTATTTAATCAAGGCTCGCTATTTCAGTGATTCGTATAGCGGAACCCTCCTACTTAACTGTTACAGATTTGGTTTCAAGCTTGTTAAAGAGCTGTTAGAAGATCTATCCCGCAATTTGTCTCTTGACAGTTAGAAGCGGGTCTAGTAACTTGACCTAGGTAACCCTAAATCTTGGTTGTTTTCACATATTCAATTGTGATTTGTTAGAATCTCTAATTTAGTTTCCGCGTCTTAGTTTTTGCATATAAAAAACTTTTGCGTATGGTGTATCCACATGTGGGGACGAGATGAAACAAACCGTTTGACTTGTCTTGATTTTATAGATATTATGGCTAAAATCGTTCCCGCTACACCTACCCTACAAGATCGATGCTATCTTGTCCGCACATCACTGCCATTTTGCATAGTCTTATCGATTGTTGTCAGTGACTATGAAATTAAACCTGTTTTCATAAACTCACTTCCCAAATTCTATGGTCTAGAATCGGAAGACGCCTATGTCTTTATAAGAGAATTTGAGAACTTATGCCTATTGTTCAAATTGAAGCAGTTTAATCAAGATAATGTAAAACTTAGACTAATACCATTTGCCCTCACTGATAAAACTAATCATTGGCTATACAGTGTATCGACCAACACTACTCACACATAGGAGGAGTTTAGTAAAGTTTTCCTTAAAAAATTCTACCCGCATTTTAAAACTACTAAATTCAGAAATGAATTTAAGACATTTTTACAAAAACCGAGGGATTTTTTTGGAAATATTTGAATGTTTCAAAGACCTTCTTATTGAATGCCCACATCACAATATAGATAGGTGGGAATTATACCAGATCCAGATAGTGTATGATAGTACAGAGTCTAAACTTATGATAGAGTCGGTGTGTCAAGACGACTTTATGATGAAAAAGGAAGATGACGCTTGGAACTTTCTAAAAGAATTATCTAATAAAACCATGCAATGGGAGAGTACTGGTGAGAGAAGTTCGACCACATCTAGAGGAGGGTTACACGCAGTTGAAGCTATCAAAGGGATGTAAGCCGAGCTAGCAGTAATAAGAAAAGCAATAGAAAAGCAATCAATTATAACCGTCCCCGTCCAAAAAGTTAGCAAATCTTCTCCTTAGCTAAACTATCAAGACTCTTTCCACCTTTTTAAAGAATGTCCCTTCTAAGCCTTCCTCAAAAGTAAGAGACTGCCAATACTGAATATCAAAATAATAGTAATAATATGTATTCTCAAACCTACAATCAAGAATAGTGAAACCATCCTAATTTACAATGGAATTAACGCAATACTGGCCAACAATTCCAAAATATAAGAAAAGGTCATCTACCCAACCTAACCCAACACACAACAAGGGTATGGGGACAAGAATACTAGAGTTAATAAGGTTGAAAAGAAGCTGAAAAATATTGAAAAGCAAATCGTCCAGCTATTTTCAACATTGGGAGGACAAGAGATAGGAACCTTACCTAGCCAACCTGTAATAAATCCAGAAGATACGCGTAAAAATCCTGATCAAATAAATACTATAACCACTTTGAGGTCGGGAAAATAGATTGATAACCGGGTTAGGATGTCCGATAATTCTGAAGAGATCCCGGCTGATGAGGAGCAGCAGAGTCTTAATCTACTTGCACAGCCGTCATCCACTTCTACACCTAATTCTACACACCAACCATCTTCTATTAAATAACTTTCTTAAGTCGAGAGCACCATACCAAAGTGTTTAAAGGCCAAGAAGTATGATACTAAAGTAGTGAAGATGATGGAGACGTTTAAACAAGTTAAGGTCAACATCTCTCTACTAGATGTGATTGACCAAATTACATGCAATGCTAAACTTCTTAAAGACCTTTGCACTAAAAAGAGGCAAACACATATGCCTAAGAAGATTTTTCTAGCCGGTAATATTAGTGACTCCCTACATAATAAATTACCCATAAAGTACAAGGACTCTGATTGTCCTACAATTTCATGCATTATTGGAGGTAAGGTTATTATTACAGTTTTACTTGACCTAGTCACTAGTGTGAACCTTTTTCTTTTTCGGTCTATGAACAGCTAGGGATAGGTGAGTTTGAACAAAAAAAGTCACTTTATAGTTGGCAGATCGTTCAATTAAGAAGCCAAAGGAAGAGATTAAGGATGTGTTAATCAAAGTAGGCGAATTTATATTTCCTGTAGATTTCATCGTTCTAGAAACACAACATATCTCCAACCCTAAAAATCAAATTCCGGTAATCTTAGGACGACCATTCCAAGCTATTGCTAACGTTTTGATTAACTGTCGCAATGGTTCGGTGAAAATTTCATTTGGAAATATGACAGTTGATATAAATATTTTCAATTTAGGAAGCCAACCTAGTAATTCTTATGACTTGCCTTGTGACATCAACGCTTTATTTGAATTGTCTAATGAGGAAATAAGTGACAATGATAAGTGTTTATTTGATTCTAAGGACAGCGATTCTTCATTTGATGGTACACATGATCAATTTATTGATGCTTCTCCTAATTTTCATGATGAACTTAATATGGTAATGTATTGAAATAGTTTTTTTGAAAATAAAATTTTGTTGATCGAAAAGGAGAAAAAGGAATTGGTTTCGTTGATTGAATCTTTGAAAAGCAAAAATGAGAAGTTGATTTTATCTCGCAATTCTTTGAGGGAAGAAAATGATAGTTTGATTGAAATTTTTACCAATGAAATTAATATTTTAAAATCTTCTAATAGTTCATAAGAAGTTTTGAGAAATAATGTTTTGATTGATAGATTAGAAAAAGAGAAAAATAATTTTCTACCTCAAATTGATAAATTCGAGAAGAGAAAATTGAGTTTTCTTCAAAAATTGATATTCAATCAAAAACTATTGATACTTTAAACACTGAAAACGAAAATTTTATTTTGTCATGTGATTGATCGTGAAAAGTGTTTGTAGAATAACCGCAACCAATAACGGTGTCGCTTGTAGCTAGCCGAGATGAGTACAGGTCGTCCGCAGGAATGCGTGGAACTTTTAATATTACTTTAGACGAGTTGAATAAAATAAAAGAAGAAAGGAGAATAGTTTATTTAAGATCTAAATTAATTACGGATGTAGATTTTATATAAAAAGGCTTGTAGGGTTCGTTCAGACTTTGGTAGTCATGGATGACTAATAAAAATTACTCCTTTTATCTATTGATAGATTTAAAACTAGATTGATAGTGATAAATGAGAATTAGGGTTCATGGAAGAAACTAGGGTTTCCATATTATTGACCCTTGTCCTTTCATTAATCTCTATTCGTGTCTAGCCCTTAACAAAACAATTGTTAATCTGATCTCAAATCGCGGTCGAGATTAGCAATAAATTGGTAGCACGCCCGATTAGGATGTTAACGATTCTTTTGCTAAAGTTTATAAATTTCATAATACTTAAAAGAAGTTAAAGTATTTTCCCATCCGTTATTCTACCCTAATCCTACGAACCCCAACAAGTGGAGAATTACTCGCGCATGTTGGAGATAAAAAAAGAAGGCATATTTAAAGAAATCATAATGCAGAAAAATACAGAAAATAAATAATTAAACAAAATGATCTACCTTTATTAATCAACTTCACAAGTACAAATCTTATGAATTTAGATTACAAGAGAAAGAAATTGCTCTCGATCTCTGCCCCGTAGGAAGTAGATGCTCCGTCAACTTTCACGTCGTCCTATCACGTCGAATCGCGGACCTATCGTGGATCACTTGTTCTTTGACGGTGATTTGCTTCGTGGTAAAGGTGATGCCCTCTAACTTTAGCTATCAGTCCTTTATATAGCTCTCAAATCATAAAACAAAGTTACCTAATATGGCGATTTCCTAATATGGCGATTTCCAAGCCTGGATTCTGATCTCTTGACCTGAGCTAAATCTTGCACAATATCTCCATGAATAATATTACTACTATTATTAATTTAGAGAGAGTATCTTAATCACTTTATATGGTAATAAATCTTTAAGCAACTTGATTAAGAACATTTGATATGCTATGCATATTTTAATTACCAAAATATTATACATATATTTTGAAACATTGTTCTAACCATTTGTATGATATTATTTCATTTAAGAATTGTGATTAGAATATTTGATATGATATGCATATTTTCAATTACCAAAATATTATATAAATATAAAATGCATATATTTTCCTTCATTATGTTAATTATAATATATAAACATATGGTAAATAGTATTTTCCAGATAAATCTAAATATGTTCTCTATTTATAATAAATACCTTTAAATATTTAAGAAAAGTAAGAAAAATGTTATAAGAAATGTGCAATATTTTTGACTGAACAAATACCCCTAAACTTAGTTTTGATCGTCCCGAGCAAACTTATTATTCAAGAGAGGGATAAAGAAGAAAAGAAAAACTAACTAGCACACTTTCGTAGGCAACACGATTGCACTAAGCACGTGCAACAATCCGTTAAACCTCTAGGTGTTCCTAGTAGGAGGAGTGTTGTCTCCTGAGGGTTTTCAGCGGATTACACCCACAAAATCCTATAGTGAAAAGAAGATGGTGAAAGTCACATATAAAGATAAGAACTATAAAAGAAAGAACATGAAAATAAGAGTTTCCAACTACACTAGCTTTTCGGTTGCCATGAGCCCTATCTTAATAGTCATGAAAAGATATTAGAAATCACATCATCCCTCAATAAAACATCTCCGTTAGTCTTTCTCCTTACCTTTCTTCCAAATATCGATCATATACCCCTGCGTGTGTGTAAAAGACATCACTACACTCGAAGAATTCAATTCAAGCTATCATACTCTTGTCCATCTACCTCAATATTTTTCTTATGGTGACTATTTTAGATGCTTCTCACTTACACATTCTTCATGCGACCGTTAATACTTCTTGAGGTACTAATCAACCGATTATCAAATGTGCTCACTCATTAGCAATATTCTCGTCTTGCAATACCTAAGATTTAGTAGTGGCTCCCAAACCAGTTGGTCTAAGACACTAGGTGATAAAGCACCATCGCTATATTTTTTATGCTGCCTTGATAATTACAAAACCAGTGTTCATTTTTTTCTTCACCACTTATATAATTTTTTTCATACTAAGGCTTTTAGACAAGAGCATTTCAAGGTATCCTCTACTATCCTAAGTTTCAAGACGTGTGCAAGAGCGTATAGAAGGATATCAACGTTCAGATGTTTGGCTTCAAAAATAGGGACTATTTTTCAGACTTATTTTTATCCTCAGATTAGTAATTTCCTTCATCTTATTAACTCTTGGGACAACGGCTCATAACTACTTATTACTAGTTTCGTTTAAGAAAATATCTAATTTTCTTGTTTTTCTTAAACCCTTCCTATCTTTCATATGTAATTTTTCACTTTCTAACTTTCATTATCAATATATATATATATATAGTATAATGCAAGATAATGCGTGAATAAGCACAAACCTTTCCTAAACCTGTTTGCAGCAGTGTCCTCACTGATGTCATCTGTTAAGCTTTAAAAATACTGTAGACTTAGAAGGAAAAGTTATGAAAGGGGACAAGAAATCATGACAATGAAATTCTCCCCAAACTTATTTTTGACTCACAATAAAAATTTCTTTTCGTTCAAGAGCCAAAATATTTCTGCCCCCCCACCCCACCCCAAACTTGAGTAAAATAGTATTAAGCATTTAAAATTAAGAGGGGGGTTAAAGTTATTGGTCAATATAAAGTTTTACAAAGACCAAAAGTCAACACCAACCATTCAAAAAATTTATCGATGTAACACACTGATTGGTAGAAGAACATGTCACCTATCGACGTAAAGAAGTGGGGAGGAGATAAGAGGTGGAATAGTACGGGTTTACGTCTTGGTTCATAGAGACGAAATAATGATGATGGATTACTCGCATTCTTGTTATTGTTAAGAAGAAGAGGTGGTGGTTCAACTTCTTTGTGTTAGGGTTGACTCATCACAACTCCCATATTTTATAAGAATGCGAGTTCTTCAATGAAGATTTCTTCAAAGCTTTCATCGATATCCCGAATAATAATCTCATTGGAAAGAATGGGATGATACTCAGACTCCATAAAAGTTTCATAATTAGCATTAGATGTTGACCCGGACAACTCGATAGAAGGGTCTGTATGTGTATAATAAATAGCATAGTCAAACAACAACGTAATAGCGGAGTCGAGATCAGTATCATGAAGCTGTTCAAATTCACTGCTGTCGGAATTTATTGCTTCGACAGAAAATACTTGAGCATAGGGTTCGGAGGGTTCACTTCCCAACTTGTAAATGTTAAGCTCAATTGACATCTTTCCGAAGGATAGGGTCATAGAGCCGTTTCGACAATTGATTATTGCGTTGGAAGTCGCAAGAAAAGGTCGACCTAAAATCACTGGGATTTAGTTTCGTGGGTTAACTACAGGCTGTGTATCTATAACGATAAAGTCCACAGGGAATATAAATTCCCCGACTTTGATTAACACATCCTTGAGCTCACCCCTCGATTGGGTGATAGATCGATCTGCCATCTGAAGAGTGCAGTGCGTCGGTTTTAACTCTCCGATCCCTAATTGCTCATAGACAGGATATGGAAGCAAGTTAACACTAGCAACTAAATCGAGTAGAGCACGATTGATATTTTTATCTCCAATAGAAATAGAAATTGTAGGACTTCCGGGGTCCTTTCGTTTCTTTGGTAGTCGTTGTGTAAAAGCAGTGCTCACATTACTCGCAAGGAAAACATTTTTAGGTACTTGAGTTTTTCTCTTCCTAGTACACTAGTCCTTTAAAATTTTCGCATAGGAAGGAATTTGTTGGATAGCATCTAGGAGAGGAATGTTTATGTTAAGTTGCTTAAAAATTTTCACAATCTTCTCCATTTGTGGACTTGGTCTGTTGCCACATAACCTGTTTGGATAAGGTGCTTTATCAATAAAGGTTTGGTCCAACATTGGAGAGGGTTGTGGGGATGGAATGGATCCCAGAATTGAAGTGGGGATCGTTTTAGATAGATTCGAGGAATTGGGTTGAGGGTTCGAGCCTTATGAAAAACGGAGAATAGGCTCGGAAGATGGTAGGAGACTAGACGAATTAGGAGAAGGAGTAGAAACCGGGGTTTCAATTGAGTCCTCATCATCAATCTGTTGACCCACTTGGTTGTTCCGCACTCTTCCCGATCTCAACGTGGTAACGGAACTTACATTATAATTTTGCGAGTGGCCAGGATTCGGTAGGGGTTGAGATGGAAGTTTCCCTTTCTCTCTCGCACTCATTGCGGCATTTAAGTTTGCAATTTATGCTTCTATCAATTTTATACTCTCACCGTGGGAGGCGGAGTCCTTCATTAACGTTCCGATAGAAGACTTATTTGCATGGTCTGTTTTATAAACATATCCAAGGTTCGTTCGAGTGCAGAGGAGTTTTCAGTACCGTCCGTTTGGAAATAATTATTATAAGGTGTAGAATTGTTGGCCGGATTCTCAAAGAATTGTGGTTGAAAGGGGTGCTGGCTCTTTGGTGGTTGCTGTTGTTGTGGAGGAGGTATTTGATAGTTGCTTGGGAACTGGTTTTGATTTTGAGTTTGGTTTTGGTTTCAAGCAAAATTAGGATGATTCCTCCATCCCTGATTGTATGTGGAAGAATAAAGATCGTTTCTAGGTCGCTACTGAAAAGTAGCATTCATTTGTTCTTGACCTTGAAATGGTGGATTCAAAAGATATTCTTCCGTTAAATTTGGGCAACCACACACGGTTTTGGGGAGCGTAAATTGGTTTATGGAGGCTGAAGAGACTTTGTTTTCTATAGCATCGAGTTTCCTTTGTATCGCGGCCATTTCGGCTTTCACTGTCATGGAAACCTCGAGCTGATGGATACCTCCCCTAGACGATATTGGTCTAACGTTTTCCTACTGCAAAGTTTGTTCGGTGAGATATTCCAGAAATTTCCAAGCTTCACCATCATCTTTAGACAGGAAATGATATTGACACATGGTTTCAAGCATTTGTTTTGTTGCAGGATCAATACCCTCATATATAATGTGACACAAATCTCATCTATTGATTCCATGATGAGAGCACTGTAGAAGAAGATCCTTAAACCGTTCAAAAAATTTCTAAAATGGTTCATTGGGAAGTTGGTAAAAATGGTTGATCTCGCTTCGAACGCGGGCGATCTTATGATTGGGATAAAAATTTTAAGGAATGCTACAATGAATTCATCCCGTTTAGAAATAGAATGTGTAGCAGTGTTATAAAACCATTTTTCTGCTAGATCGCACAGGGTAAAAGGAAGAAGACGTAATCTCATAGCATCCACAGAAAGTTATGATGTGCCAATCATTGCACATACGTCTTCGAATTTGTTTATAAAAACGTATGCGTCATCGGATTCAAGCCCATGAAATTCGGGTAACCATTTGATGAATTGGGGTTTAATTTCAAAATTATCCTCATTGGCTAGTGGAATAGATAGACAGGTAGGAAGGAGTCCACGCACGGGGTAGTATCTCTCTTGGAGAGAGGTGCGCGGTGAAATCTGCGCACCTACGGCTGGTGGCAGGGCGGTATTATAATCTGATGGAGAACCGTCCATCTCGGTCGATGTGGTGGGTGGAAAGAAAAAAGAAGATGAAGAAGCACCGACTTCGGAGTCGATAGCAGAAACGCAGACAAGACGGGCACTAGAATCTCGTGTCCAGCCGGGCATGGACTAAACGGGTTTAGCGCATGTGGCAGCGTGTATACGATTTTTTAAAAAAATGGTTTGTTTTGAAACAGATGGACGTGAGACAAATAAAAAAAAATGCACAATCAAACTTAGAACTAAGGTCACCTAGGTCAAGTCACTAGACCGCTCTAAGACTTCCAAAGGACAAGCCGCAGAATCAATTCTCTACCACCTCTTTATTACTCTTGTGGCCAGGTAAGTGCCAGGAAAGTGGGAGGTATCCACTTTGCGAATCACCGAAATAACGGGCCTAATTAAGTAACCACTTGCCTTAGACAAACTTTCCTATACACCACAAAAGTAATGCGGATAAGCGATAGATTACCCACGACCTTCCTTTATCCTATTTGAGTGCGACAGTCCTTAGAGTCTTGTTCTAGATATTTTTTAATTAATGTAGGTTGATGCGGATGCTTGTTTTGTGATTTTTGGGGCCAAGGAAGGGTGATGAAATCCTTACCTAATCTGAATTTTGGTCTTTCCCCTTAAAATCCGTATTAAAATATGCACAAACAAACCAATTACAAAACTTGCAAAAAGATTTTTTTGAGCAGCGATATTTTGCAAAGAATCCGGCAGAAAACTATTTTATTGGTTTTTAGAGGAGAGAGAAGGAGTTGAGAAATATGCCAGAGAATTTTAGGGGCACAAATCTCCAACTTCGCCGCGGTTCCGCCGCCAAATAGCCCTTTCTGCCGCGGTTCCGCCGCCAAATTAAGAGATCTTTTGAAGAATTTTACTACGGTGGCCTCCCTTACTCCTCTGGAATTGTCTTGATGTCTCTGAATCTCTGTTTCCTTAAATTTGTGAATCCAGATCCCCTCGCAAAAATCGCATACTAATTGTTTGTTCCTGCCAAAATTTTCTGCGCAAAATAACCCAAGGTATCAAATGACAACGATACGCTTAAGAAAATGCAAAGCAGTATTTTCCGGGAAGTATTTTGACAAACTCCCGAATGCAAACTAGCCAAATTCTGATGGTATCGAAAGCGTCTCAAAAAATCCTTCGATTTGATATATTATGGGCCTCATAATTCATCCAGGATCAAAAGTTATGAGCAAATGTGCTATGCACGTGTCATCTAAGTAATGCTCTACTACATGGGGGATATATTTTTAGCCCCACATCGGGAAAAAGAGAGATCTCTTCTCTACCACTCCTATATAAATAAGATGGGATACCTCTTAGAAAAGGTAGAGAATTCAATTCTCAAAGGAGATTAGTTCTCCATAGCAGCTTAGTGCTCGAAGTTAGGGCCATAGCTGTCCCCCCATAATGCGCATATGTGCAAGCGCTATGTGCGCTGCGTCCGCCACGTGTGAGGATTCAATCCTCAAAAGAGCTTAGTGCTCCAAGTTAGGGCCATAACAGCCCCCCCATAATGCGCATATAAGCAAGCGCCATGTGCGCTACGTGCAACGCACGTGCGCCCGCCACGTGCGAGGATTCAATTCTCAAAGGAGCTTAGTTCTCCAAGTTATGGCCATAGTTGCCCCCCCCATAATGCGCAAGCTCCATGTGCGCTACGTGCAAACATGTGCGCCCAACACATGCGATGCACGTGTGCCCAACACGTGCGACGCACGTGCGTGGACGTAAAGAAGCCTTTTTCAGCAGCGAGAACCTTAAGCTCCAGCCTGTTCTTCCCCCCTGATGAGTGGGACATGGTTCAAAGGGTACATCCCTCCACACCTTCGATATATGGCACTATAATTTCTCTGTGTCGTCGAAGAGGTGGTGGGTCCCAACGACCAATAATCCTTCTTTCTAAAAAAAAGATACATACACACAAGAGAAGAACCCCCTATTAGTTTGAGGTTCTCAGAAAAGGAAAAGAGAAGAGCAATCTCTAAGAAGAAGAAATTTTTTTCAAGGTAAATGATAATAAGTGAGATCATAATATCTTCTCGATTTTTGAGAGTTTAACTCTCACATCAAAAGAACTTAGTTCTTTTTCTAGATCACAGATCTACAAGACAAAGTCTTTCACAAAAAACAGAAGAGATCATAGGATCTCTTCATAAAAAGAAGAACTTAGTTCTTAGATCCATGAGACAAAATCTCTCATAAAGAAAAACAAAAGGGATCATAGAAGAATTTAGTTCTTATATCCATGAGACAAAGTCTCTTATAAACGAGAATTTAATTCTCAGAACACAGAACTGACCAGAACTGCCAAAGAAGTGCACCATGTGCTCCTCACGTGTGCGCTATGTCAAAAAAAGTGCTTCAGCGCTCCAAGTCTGGCGCTCAGCGCCAAACGCACCACGTGCTCCTCATGTGTGCGCTATTTCAAAAGAAGCGCTTCAACGCTCCAAGTCTGGCGCTCAGCGCCAAGCGCATCACGTGCTCCTCACGTGTGCGCTATTTCATTAACTGAGCTTCAGCGCTCCAAGTTTGGCGCTTAGCGCCAAGCGCACTACGTGCTCCTCACGTGTGCTCTATTTCAAAAGAAGTGCTTCAGCGCTCCAAGTCTGGCGCTCAGCGCCAAGCGCACCACGTGCTCCTCACGTGTGCGCTATTTCATAAGAAGCTCCTTAGCGCTCCAAGTCTGGCAAACCGCCAAGCGCACCACGTGCTCCTCACGTGTGCGCTATTCTAAAAGAAGCGCCTTACACTCCGGGTCTGGCGCTCAGCGCCAAGCGCACCATGTGCTCCTCACGTGTGCGCTGAGGGAACACAAAGTGTTCTTTAATTAAAGCCTAACGCCATAAAAAGTGTTCAACACTCAGTAAAAGACAAAAGAAAAAGGGGTGCCAGAACCCAAATTAATGCTCAGCATTATTGAACCAAAAGGGACCGAGCCCAAATAAATGTTCAACGTTTTATTCAAATCTGAGTGGACTGAACCCAAGTTGGCCATAAGTTCTCAATTCAGATTAACTGAGCTCATGTGCTCATAATCTTTTTAATTGGTCTTGATCCCAAACCTGACTATAGATCTCTCAACCAATATTGGTTCAAGGGAACATCTCTTCATACCTCTGATACATATCGTTGTAATTCTTCAACGTCTTCAGAGAGATGGAGGGTCCCAATAACCAAAAAACTTTTGGTGCATCCTTAAGTTGTGAAACCAAAATACCAGACCATGACGTCTTTAAACTAGTCCATGATGTCTTTAAACTGGACAATGAGGTCCTTAAACTCATGGAGTATGATGTCCTTAAACTTTATGGACTATGAGGTCCTTAAACTCATGGACTATGATGTCCTTAAACTTTATGGACTGTGAGGTCTTTAAACTCATAGACTATGATTTCTTTAAACTTTACAGACTATGATGCCTTTAAACTCCATGAACTATGACGTCCTTAAACCCAGTGGACCACAATGTCCCTAAACTAAAACGATAGAGTCCAAATACTCTTTCGTTGGATCTAAATGATCCCAAAATCCCGTTGAGTAGATCTTAGTCTAAAATTAGACTAACGTATCCTCAACAAACGTTTAAGAGTATCTTAATCTCAATGAGATTAACGATCCTTAAACCCAAAATCAAAATCTAAGAAAATGCGGATTTGGACCAATTTACGCTTTACGGGCGACAACACAAATTAGTCTCCGTATACAATCCACGGGCAACAAAAAAAATAAAACAAACACACACGACACGAAGTGACCATCTGGAGATGGAGAAAGTGGTTACCGCTATGCAGTAGCGTAATTAACTGCTGGGGCTTGCGCCTGCAGGGAAGAGCATCCCCATAATAAAACCCCCCCTCATAAACGAGGTGGAATCTGACAAAGTCTGCTACAACGGCCGCATCTGTCTAAACCTCCGATACACGGCTATAAATCAACTTGGCATCTTCGGAGAGGTGGACGGATAAAACCAAATAGCATCTGCCCCCAAATTCAGGCAAGACGACCTACGCGGTTTCGTCTCTGTTTTCGGCGGTAAACAGATTCTGGCACGCCCGGTTGGACCTTTTCCTCTTTCCACTTCACACTTCTTGTGTCGTGTTTTTCCGCGATCAAATAATCGCGCTATACATGTTTGTGGTTGCCCTTGGGTGATGGGATACTGAAGCCGGTGTTTTATCTCTATAAAGAATGGCGTTTGATTCTACCCTAGCAACTCAGGCTCTATCATATCTGGTAGAGTCATGTATGGGTCACTCGCAGTCTCAAATCTCTGCAATCCGGCACTTCAAGAAATCAACAGACTTCTCTTTGGGTCGATACTCCCACCTCCCACCCTCGGTACCTCAACGTCGATGGAGGAAGCCCAGAGGAAGTCTGTCTTCCACAGGCTGGTTCCCCAAACTGCAGGTTTGCCGACGGAATCAGTTCTCAAACAACTGGCACATGCCAAAGACCAAGGTCGACGCAGAGAGGCCGAATATTCAAGCTCCTAAAGGAAACAGGGGGCAGGCTCGGCAAAATCCTGAGGCTAATCAAATCCCGGCTGTAAGAAATGGTCGACGTCGATATCGGCATCATACAAAATGAGCTGGGGGAAGTTCTCCGTATAGCCCTGTTTCAACCCCAGTGGTGAATGTTGTTACAACCGGGAACAGCTTCAAACTGTTGTGAAGGGTCATACAAAATTCTCCTACCGCAATATTGAAGAAATCTCCGCAGCTCATAGAGATCCCACGAGAGCAGAAACCAGTTCGCTCCCTAGAGAAACTTTCCTCATCTATATATAAAGTGTGGAAGTAGGTGAAGGTCTCTGTCGTCAACCGCGGCTCTTCCCCTAGACGTCAGCCAAATTCTGACAAATTCTCTTTCAAATACAAGGGGACTCATCCCAACATGGATCCCGATACAGCGGTTCCTCCCGAAACCAAAGCGGCTTTTCACAAAAAAGGGAGGCCCAATAAAGCTCAAGTGCCCGAAGCAAACTCCAAAGGCTAAAAACTCCAAACACCCCAAGCCTGGGGGCATGGTAGTTCACATAGTCTATGTGGTGAATTCCAAAGACGAAGTTCAAGCTTCTACTAGTCACCGACCTCAAACTCGGTCCTTAACAAAAGTTCAACGTGAAAAGCTGCAGGAGATGCTTGCTCAGGTGGTATCACTCGCTAATCCATCGTCTAAAGAAAATCCCGAAGACGCACCTGGAGAAAGAACAGATCACGAGTTGGATATTGAGTTCCTAAATCACGCTCTCAAAAAGAAAGATGAAGAAGCGACGGAAATGTCCGGAACGACGGTTCAATCGGAACCACAGGTAAGTGAACTGCCGGTAGTCTCTCTTAAAGACTAGGGTGACATTTCAAATTCTCTACGAGTCTCATCAACGGCCGAAGAGGAAATGATTCAAAAGCAAAGCTGGACACATATATCGCTCAGCAAGTCGAAACTCACTATGCCAGTGAAACCGCAAATAGATCAGTCAGGACTGGTCGACCGTTCCGACGTGGTACGGCCAAATACAATACCCGCCATAGTACACACTTCCAACGTTTTACGTGTACAAAGGAACTGGGAATCCTTGCCAGCATATCATGCAATTTAAATCCATGTGCGGTAACACTGGAGAGAATGATATATTTCTCTTCTGACGGTTCATCAGCTGTCTGGCGTGCATTGCCTTCGAATGGTATGCGGAACTCCCGAATGACTCCGTGAATACCTTCGACGAGATGGATATGCTCTTATATTAGGGATTCGCTAATGAGAACGAACATACTACTGTGATGGCGCTGGACAACGAAAGGGTTAGATCGAATGAGACTTGGGTTCAATGCGTTACCCGATGGCGAAATCTCTGGTCAAATACAAGCAACGCATCGATGAAGTTGCAGTCATGGGAATGCTTATAGCCACCCTTGACTCAAATTCAAAGGCGTCCTCGTATATGGCCCTCTTCAAGCCGACGACCTTCCAAGAGCTCATGGATAAAATGACTCAATTGGATCAGCTGAGTCAAGACCCTTCATCATCTGATGAAGATGAATGAAAAGCGGAGGTAATGTGGTATTTGTCACCAACGCTCAACAAAAAATAAGCGACTTTGAAGCAACCTGTCGCCAAAATAGCGACGGCGTGGGTACTCGCTCCCCCCGAGGTATACACAGAGTACATATTTCTCATTGGAGGAAGAATCTCTATGTAGGATGGTCCTTTCTTCTCAAAGAACAGAAAGGATATCAAGGGTCTTACAAGCAGGTCCTGCAATCAAGTGGAATATTCAACTTGAACCCAAAAAAAAACGGTATGTCCACAAGCAAAATGAGCATGGATGAAAACCCGAAAGGGCTCCGTGAGTAAAAACAGCAGGGCTACCGGCGAGTTTGTGAAAACCCGAAAGGGCACAATCTCGTTAAAAAAAAGAGAGAAAAGGGTTTATATACACTCGCAAGGTTTTCTCGACTTTGTGAGGAGAAAATACCTGCGTGAGATCCTTACGACTCACAAAAGAGCAACACACTTAGGAGTCCTCACAACTTCTAAGGAGAAAATGCACCTACGAGATCCACAAGACTCGTAGGGAGAAAACCCTTTATGAGACCCTTACGGCTCGTAAAGTCGAAAGTCTTAGTCGACAGGATCCTAACCCTGTTTACTAAGACTTCTTTGTCCAAATCGACATGGGTAAATGATGATCGCTCCTGGCAATATCCCAGTTGTAGAGATACTGATGCCTAAAAAGTTGTCAAACTCCAAGTCAACCTCTCCGGCAAGTACCGTCCCTACAACCATCTAATGAAGAAGGGGACATCGTTCGTCTGGGATCGCAAATGCCAAAGCGCACTGGATGACATCAAGCAGTATTTGCAGAATCCGCCGGTACTGGCCGCTCCGGTCAAGGGAAAGCTTCTCATACTATACACAACCGCCCTTGAAGGTTCCTTAGGCGCGTTATGGGCACAGGAGGAAGACCAAGGGAAGGGGAGAGCTCTCTACTATTTGAGCCGAGTTCTACTGAGGGAAGAAAACAACTACTCCCCTATCAAAAAACACTGCCTGTCTTTGATCTTCGCGATAACGAAGCTTCGGCATTACGCCTTGGCGCATGAGCTCCATCTTATATCAAAAGTGGATCCTCTCAAATATTTAATGTCGAGAGCCATACTAACGGGACGGCTCACTAAATGGGCCCTACTCTTAATGGAATTCTCGATAACATACCGACCTCTCAAGGCAGTGAAAGGCCAGGCCATCGCCGACTTCCTCGCTGAGCATCCGATACCTTTCGATTCACCTTTAAATTGTGAACTGCCGGACGAGCACGCATTTGACACGATCGACAGGGAGAGAGGAGGGAGTGATACCCGATGGGAACTCTACTTTGATGGGACATCTTCTATGAAGAAGCAAAAGCACAACACCCCTATAATCAAATCGGGGGCAGGCCTTATCTTCGTAACTCCGCAAGGAGGGATAATGCGCTTTGCCTTTTCCTTGACAGAGCCGAGGACAAACAATGAAGCAGAATATGAAACTTTGATACCAGGTCTTGGGATCGCTGTCGACATGGGAATCGAAAACCTCCTTATATACGGAGACTCCCAGTTCGTCGTTAGTCAAGTAAAAGGCGATTATCAAACGTGCAAACCGGAGTTGGTAAAATATGGCGAAAGAGTGCAACAATTGCGGACTCAAATCCCTTCCTACGCCCTGGAAAGCATACCGCGAGCGGAGAATAGCAAGGCGGATGCATTAGCCAAACTCGCTAAAGAACTGGCTGACGAAAACTTCGATGACATAACAATCATTATACAAAGCCGTCGGGTTCTTGCACCAGCAGAAATATCTCCGGAGTCGTTTGAAGAATAGGAAGCGACCAAGCAAACGACCCTACAAATAGAAAATCAAGAAAAGGCTAAGGATTGGAGAGAAGTCTTTATAGACTATTTCAAATCCCGTCAAACACCTGAAGATGCGTTCTCAAGACATCAGCTCATTAAAAGAGCTCTGTCTTTCGCCTTCGTTAATGACACGCTGTATAAGAGATCGTTCGACTCTCAATGGCTGAGATGCCTAGGACCAGAAGAAGCAAGGAGAGTCTTCCAAGAAACTCACGACGGACTTTACGGTTCTCATCAAGCCGGGCCAAAAATGAAGCTGAAGATCAAAAGGATGGGCTACTATTAGCCCACGATGATTCATGATTGTCTCGAATACGCGAAACAATACCACTCGTGCCAAATTCACGGGGACTTCATCCACCAGCATCCAAACCCGCTACACCCAACAGTGGCTAGTTGGCCGTTCGAAATGTGGTGAACCGACATAATTGGGCCTATAGAACTAGCATTGTCCAAAGGACATCGGTTCATATTGGCGACAACTGATTACTTCTCCAAGTGGGCAGAAGCAGTACCGTTAAGAGAAGTGAAGACGGAGAGTATTCTCCATTTCCTCAAGACACACGTCATCTATCGGTTCGGCACTCCACGACGGATTATCTCTGATAACGAGCCGGCCTACAGAAGTCACAGAATCAGCTGCTTCGCACAACAGCATAATATAGACTGGAGATACTCTTCGGTCTACAATCCCCGAGCCAACGGTCTGGCTGAGGCTTTCAACAAGACCTTGACAAAGATCATGAAAAAGACAGTGTCCAAAAATAAAAGGGACTGGCACGAGAGACTGCATGAAGCTCTCTAGGCTTATCGGACCACGTTCAAGACGGCGACGAACACAACGCCTTCGCGTTGGTATTCGGCACAGAAGCGGTACTCCCCCTGGAGATAGAGCTGCCCTCTCTACGAGTGGCGGTTCAATACGAACTAACCGACGAAGAGAATGCTCATCTTCGGCTCGAGGAGCTCGACGCCCTCGATGAAACTCGGCTCATGGCGCAACAAAACTTGGAGGCTTACAAATCGAAGATGACGCGCTCATACGAGAGAATGACTAGGCTGAGGACATTTCGCCAAGACGAACTCGTGCTAGTGGTCAAGAGACCTATGATCCCCAATCGTGCCAAACGTGGGAAGTTCAAGCCGAATTATGAGGGCCCGTACATCATAGACAAGGTCTACCAAGGTGGGGCTTACTTGCTCATGAATATGCATGGCGAAAGACCCTTCAGGCCAATAAACGGTCGGATCTTGAAAAAATACTACGCCTGACCGAAACGTCTTTAAAATACTACAAACCCCCAGCATTCCCACGCTGACGTGGTGTGTAAAAAAATGGTACATCCACAAGAGAAATTGGCACGAATGAAAACCCGAAAGGGCTCCG
Organism: Agapanthus africanus; assembly: GCA_030015575.1. Taxonomy (NCBI): domain Eukaryota; kingdom Viridiplantae; phylum Streptophyta; class Magnoliopsida; order Asparagales; family Amaryllidaceae; genus Agapanthus; species Agapanthus africanus. The sequence goes on along the minus strand of CM057340.1, from coordinate 792,518,077 downwards.
TGAGTAAAAACAGTAAGGCTACCGAAGATATTTGTGAAAACCCGAAAGGGCGCAGACTCGTGTAAAAAAAATGATACGTCCACAAGCAAAATGGCATGGATGAAAACCCGAAAGGGCTCCGTGAGTAAAAACAGCAGGGCTACCGGCGAGTTTGTGAAAACCCGAAAGGGCGCAATCTCGTTAAAAGACACTTGCAAGGTCCTCTCGACCTTGTAACGAGAAAACTACCTGCGTGAGATCCTTATGACTCACAAAGGAGCAACACACTTAGGGATCCCCACGATTCCTAAGGAGAAATAACACTTACGAGATCCTCACGACTCGTAAGGAGAAACCTCTTATGAGACCCTCACGACTCATAGGATTCAAAAGCCTTAAGTTACATGGATCTAAACCTATTCTTAAGCCATCACATTTCCCAGTTTGCCCTACAAGTGGTTCAATACTGACCCTTGTATACAATCCACGGTCACAAATAATCATTTCCTTGCCGAGTCCCACCAATGGCAAGGAATGCCCTCATTTGATGAACAAACACTTATAGGTCCTCTCGATTTACAAGGAGAAAACACTCTTGCAAGATACTTACGACTTACAAAAGAACATAAACTTAGGAATCCTCACGATACCTAATAAGAAAATACACCTACGAGATCCTCACGACTCGTAGGAAGAAACACCTTTATGAGACCCTTACGGCTCATGAAGTCAAAAGCCTTAGTCAACAGGATCCTAAACCTGTTTGCTAAGCCACCTTCGTTCAAATCTATAGAGGCAAATGATGATTCACTCCTGGTAGTGTCCCAGTGGTAAGGATGCTGATGCCTAAATCGGTAATAAATTCCAAGTCCTTTCACGGCAAATGATGATTCGATCCTGGCAATATTTCAGTCACAGCGATACTGATGCTAAGATTGGTATCAGATCCCAAGTTCCATACTCACGGCGAAAAGTCAGCGAGCCAAAAATGCATATGAAATAGCCGAAATGATGGGGCAACTTGCAACAAAATCAGCATGTAAAATATATGCATACAAAAATAGGCGAAATGATTGGGCAACTCGCAACAAAAAGCAGCGAGTAAAAAAACAGCCGAAATGATTCGGCACCGCGAAAAATAGCCGAAATGATTGGGCAATCGCGACTTTCGCGATACAAAAAGCTGAAATGATAGAGTATCGTGGAAAGAAAATAAAAAAATACATATAAAATGAAACTTTTTCCTTGCAGGTAAGTCCATACTGACCCCTGTATACAATCCATGGGCATAAACGAAAAGGGAACCACATATCCCAATAAACTCCATCAAAGGGAGAATCAGGTCTCAGCGGCAATATCTGCATCCCAGAAGACCAGCAACAGTGTTCCTCCTCATGCCAGCAGGACACGGACGCGACACCACCAATCGGAGCCACAGGAAAGCCCCTAGTTCCAAGACTCTGCGGTTCACAGACAACAGAAAGTCGACCCGACACCGTAGAAAACGGAGAAAGTCAACCCTGACACCGTAAAAAACGGAGAAAGTCAACTCTGACACCCTAGAAAATGGAAAAAGTCGATCCCGGCACGTAGAAAACGGAGAAAGTCGATCCCGACACCGTAGAAAAACGGAGAAAGTCGATTCCGATACCGTAGAAAATGGAGAAAGTCGATCCCGACACCGTAGAAAACGGAGAAAGTCGATCCCGACACCGAAGAAAACGGAGAAAGTCGACCCTGACACTATAGAAAACGGAGAAAGTGGACCACGACACCGTAGAAAACGGAGAAAGTCGACCCCGACACCGTAGAAAACGGAGAAAGTCGACCCCGACAGCATAGAAAACGGCGAAAGTCGACCCCGACACCGTAGAAAACGGAGAAGGTCGACCCCGACACCGTAGAAAACGGAGAAAGTTGACCCCGACACCGTAGAAAACGGAGAAAGTCGATCCCGGCACCGTAGAAAACGGAGAAAGTCGATCCCGGCACCGTAGAAAACGGAGAAAGTCGACCCCGACACCGTAGAAAACAGAGAAAGTCCACCCTGACACCGTAGAAAACGGAGAAAGTCGATCCCGACATCGTAGAAAACAGAGAAAGTCTACCCTGACACCATAGAAAACGGAGAAAGTCGATCCCGACACCGTAGAAAACGGAGAAAGTCGATCCCGACACCGTAGAAAACGGAGAAAGTCAACCCTCGACCTCCCCGTCGAAGCAACGCTTCGACTCGGGAACAAGTCAACTCATCAACCACTTACGAGTCCTCTCGAATTGTAAGGAAGAAAATTCTCTTGCGAGATCCTTTCCACTCTCAAGAGAAAACGCACTTAGGAATCCTCACGACTCCTAAGGAGAAAATACACCTACGAGATCCTCATGGCTCGTGGGGAGAAAAATCTTTATGAGACCCTCATGGCTCATAAAATTGAAAAGACTTAGGCAGCAGACCTGAACCTGTTTCCTAAGCCATCGCTACCCTAAAAGGAAGTCAAGACGGATTATCTACAGGCCGCATTTGCCAAAGCCACATTCGCCAATGAAACAAAGAAGCTACTTGCGAGTCCTCACGATTCATAAGGAAAAATACCCGAGTGAGACTCTTATGACTCACGGAGGCGATGAACACTAAGAAATCCTCACGATTTCTAGGGAGAATATGCTCCTATGAGATCCTCTCGACTCATAGGGAGAAAAAACCTTCTTGATACCCTTACGACTCATGAAGATGAAAAAAGTCTTAGGCTACAAAGATCCTAAACTTGTCTTCTAAGCCCTCAATTCAATGGCCATGCATAACTCTGCACTACTTCACCCACGTACATACTTACGTAGGCAAAATAGTGGAGGGAATTTGTTCCCGCCGAAATTTTCTGCGCAAAAGAGCCCAAGGTATAAAATGACAGCGATACGCTTAAGAAAATGCAAAGTAGTATTTTCCGGGTTGTATTTTGACAAACTCCTGAATGCGAACCAGCCAAATTCTGATGGTATCGAAAGCGTCTCCAAATTTGATATATTATGGGCCTCCTAATTCATCCGGAATCAAAAATTATGAGCAAATGTACTATGCACGTGTAATCTAAGTAATGCTCTACTACATGGGGGATATAATTTTAGTCCCACATCGGGAAAAAGAGAGATCTCTTCTCTACCACTCCTATATAAATAAGAGGGGATACCTCTTAGAAAAGATAATTCAATTCTCAAATGAGATTAGTTCTCCATAGCAGCTTGGTGCTCCAAGTTAGGGCCATAGCTGCACCCCATAATGCGCATATGTGCAAGCGCCATATGCGCTACGTGCAACGCACATGCGTCCGCCATGTGCGAGGATTCAATCCTTAAGGAGCTTAGTGATCCAAGTTAGGGCCATAGCTGCCCCCCCATAATGCGCATATGCGCAAGCGCCATGAGCGCTACGTGCAACGCTCGTGCACCCGTCACGTGTGAGGATTCAATTCTCAAAGGAGTTTAGTTCTCCAAGTTAGGGCCATAGCTGCCCCCCCATAATGCGTAAGCTCCATGTGCGCTATGTGCAAACATGTGCGCCCAACACGTGCGACGCATGTGTGCCCAACACGTGCGATGCATGTGCGCCCAACACGTACGACGCACGTGCGCGGACGCAAAGAAGCCTTTTTCAACAGCGAGAACCTTAAGCTCCAGCCTGTTCTTCCCCCCTGATGAGTGGGACATGGTTCAAAGGGTACATCCCGCCACACCTTCGATATATGGCGTTGTAATTTCTCTGTGTCGTCGGAGAGGTGGTGGGTCCCAACGACCAATGATCTTTCTTTCCAAAAAAAGAGACATACACACAGAAGAAGAACCCCCTGTAAGTTTGAGGTTCTCAGAAAAGAAAAAAAGAAGAGCAAGCTTTAAGAAGAAGAAATTTTCTTCAAGGTAAATGATAATAAGTGAGATCATAATATCTCCTCGATTTTTGAGAGTTTAACTCTCACATCAAAAGAACTTAGTTCTTTCTCTAGATCACAGATCTACAAGACAATGTCTTTCACAAAAAACAGAAGAGATCATAGCATCTCTTCATAAAAATAAGAACTTAGTTCTTAGATCCATGAGACAAAGTCTCTCATAAAGAAAAACAAAAGGGATCATAGGAAAACTTAGTTCTTAGATCCATGAGACAAAGTCTCTTATAAACGAGAATTTAGTTCTCAGAGCACAGAACTGACCAGAACTGCCAAAGAAGCGCTTCAGCGCTCCAAGTCTAGCACTCAGCGCCAAGCGCACAACGTGCTCCTTACGTGTGCGCTATTTTAATAGAAGCGCTTCAGCGCTCCAAGTTTGGCGCTCAGCGCCAAGCGCACCACGTGCTCCTTACGTGTGCGCTATTTCAAAAGAAGCGCTTCAGCGCTCCAAGTTTGGCGCTGAGCGCCAAGCTCACCACGTGCTCCTCACGTGTGTGCTATTTCAAAAGAAGCGCTTCTGTGCTCCGAGTCTGGCGCTTAGCGCTAAGCGCACCATGTGCTCCTCACGTGTGCGCTATTTCATAAGAAGCGTCTTAGCGCTTCAAGTCTGACAAACCGCCAAACGCACCACGTGCTCCTCACATGTGCGCTATTCTAAAAGAAGCGCCTTAGCGCTTTGGGTCTAGCGTTCAGCGCCAAGCGCACCACGTGCTCCTCACGTGTGCGCTGAGAGAACACAAAGTTTTCTTTAAATAAAGCCTAACGCCATAAAAATTGTTCAACACTCAGTAAAAGACAAAAGAAAAAGGGGTGTCAGAACCCAAATTAATGCTCAGTATTGAACCAAAAGGGACTGAGCCCAAACAAATGTTCAACGTTTTATTCAAATATGAGTGGACTGAGCCCAAGTTGTCCATAAGTCCTCAATTCAGATTAATTGAGCCCATATGCTCACAATCTTTTTAATTGGTCTTGATCCCAAACCTGATTATAGATCTCTCAACCAATATTGGTTCAAGTGTATATCTCTTCATACCTCTAATACATGTCGTTGTAATTCTTCAACGTCTTCAGAGAGATGGAGGGTCCCAGTAACCAAAAAACTTTTGGCGCATCCTTAAATTGTGAAACCAAAATACCAGACTATGACGTCTTTAAATCAGACTATGATGTTTTTAAACCGGACTATGAGGTCCTTAAACTCATGGATTATGATGTCCTTAAACTTTATGGACTATGAGGTCTTTAAACTCATGGACTATGTTGTCCTTAAACTTTATGGACAATGAGGTCCTTAAACTCATGGACTATGATGTCCTTAAACTTTATGGACTGTGAGGTCTTTAAACTCATAGACTATGATATCTTTAAACTTTACAGACTATGATGTCTTTAAACTCCATGGACTATGACGTCCTTAAACCCATTGGACCGCAATGTCTCTAAACTAAAACGATAGAGTCCAAATACTCTTTCGTTGGATCTAAATGATCCCAAAATCCCGTTGAGTAGATCTTAATCTAAAATTAGGCTAACGTATCCTCAACAAACGTTTAAGTTGATCTTAATCTCAATTAGATTAACGATCCTTAAACCCAAATCAAACCCAAATCTAAGAAAATACGGATTTGGACTAATCCATGCCCTACGGGCGACAACACAAATTAGTCTCCGTATACAATCCAGGGGCAACCAAAAAAAAACACACGACACGAAGTGACCATCTGGAGAAAAAGAAAGTGGTTACCGCTATGCGGTAGCGTAATTAACTGCAGGGGCATGCTCCTGCACGGAAGAGCGTCCCCGCAATAAAAAAAACCCCTCGTAAATGAGGGGGAATCTGACGAAGTTCGCTACAATGGCTGCATCTGTCTAAACCTCCGATACACGGTGCTATAAATCAACTTGGCATTTTCGGAGAGGTGGACGGATAAAACCAAATAGCATCTGCCCCCAAATTCATGCAAGACGACCAACGCGGTTTCTTCTCTTTTTTCGGCGGTAAACATCGTTAAATACATAATTTACTGCTTTGTTTTATTTTTATATTATGTTTTCTGGATTTATAAAAATTCAACACGAATAGTAAGAAAAAATAACGCATGTATCCCCGGCAACGGCGCCATTTGATTGATCGTGAAAAAGTGTTTGTAGAATAACCGCAATCAATAACAGTGTCGCTTGTAGCTAGCCGAGATGAGTACGGGTTGTCCGCAGGGATGCGTTGAACTTTTAATCTTACTTTAGACGAGTTGAATAAAATAAAAGAAGAAAGGAGAATAGTTTATTTAAGATCTAAATTAATTATAGATGTATATTTTATATAAAAAGGCTTGTAGGGTTCGTTCGGATTTAATAGTCATGGATGACTAATAAAGATTACTCCTTTTATCTATAAATAGATTTAAAACTAGGTTGATAGTGATGAATGAGAATTAGGGTTCTTAGAAGAATCTAAGGTTTCCACACTATTGACCCTTGTCCTTTCATTGATCTCTATTCATGTCCAGCCCTTAACAAAACAATTGTTAATCTGATCTCAAATCGCGGTCGAGACTAGCAATAAATTGGTAGCGTGCCCGATTAGGATGTTAACGATCCTTTTGCTAAAGTTTATAAATTTCATAAAACTTAAAAGAAGTTAAAGTATTTTCTCATCCATTATTATACCCTAATCCTACGAACCCTAACAAGCGGAGAATTACTCGCGCATGCTAGAGATAAAAGAAGAAAGCATATTTAAAGAAATCATAATGTAGAAAAATACAGAAAATAAATAATTAAACAAAATGATCTACCTTTATTAATCAACTTCACAAGTACAAATCCTATGAATTTAGATTACAAGAGGAAGAAGTTGCTCTCGATCTCTGCCCCGTAGGAAACAGATGCTCCGTCGACTTTCACGTCGCCCTATCACGTCGAATCGCGGACCTGTCGTGGATCACTTGTTCTTTGACGGTGATTTGCTTCATGGTAAAGGTGATGCCCTCTAACTTTAGCCCTCGGTCCTTTATATAGCTCTCAAATCAGAAAACCAAGTTACCTAATATGGTGATTTCCTAAAATGGTGATTGCCTAATAAGGTGATTTCCTAATATGGTGATTTCCATGACTGGATTCTGAGTCTCTGTCAGTATTGATTTTATGATTTTGGCAGATTTTTGATTCTGACATCTTGAACATCTTGACCTGAGCTAAATCTTGCACAATATCTCCATGAATAATGTTACTACTATTATTAATTTAGAGAGAGTATCTTAATCACTTTATATGGTAATAAATCTGTAAGCAACTTGATTAAGAACATTTGATATGCTATGCATATTTTAATTACCAAAATATTATATATATATATATATATATGGAAACATTATTCTGACCATTTGTATGATATTATTTCATTTAAGAATTGTGATTAGAATATTTGATATGATATGCATATTTTCAATTACCAAAATAATATATAAATATAAAATGCATATATTTTTCTTCATTATATTAATTATAATATATAAACATATGATAAATAGTATTTTGCAGATAAATCCAAATATGTTCTCTATTAATAATAAATATCTTTAAATATTTAAGAAAAGTAAGGAAAATGTTATAACAGATGTGCAATATTTTTAACTGAACTCATGTGATGTTTTGAGAAATGATCATGAAAATTTGGTTTCATCTTTTAAAAGCGAAATTGATTCTTTAAAATTGGCATGTATTTATCAAGAAAAGATAATCGAGGAAATTAATTCCCTCAATAAACAAAATAATAATTTAACAGTTTGTTTTGCTAAGTTTTCGAAAAGAAAGGAAACGATTGATCCTTTACCAAGTAAAGGGAAGAAATTTTTAAATAAAGGAGATGTGATCGCACGCTTTTGGCGTGTCGGATGTTCAAAGTTCTAAAGTTATAAACGCGATCAGGACGGTGTCGCTATGCAGCTAGCCGGTTGAGCACGGGTCGATCCACAGGGAGATAGTTGTATGTTCGTTCGAGTTTTAGACGAGTCAATAAAGAATGTGTATATATTTGTTCAAGTCTATCCTAAGTCTTTTATATGCAAGTATAAACTTGTTAAGAAAAAGATACGAAAGTGTAAGCTAAAGAAATCCGCACTCAAAACCTTTGAGCCGAGTCTTGACCAATTGAAACTAGAGCAATTGGCAACAACGTGGATTAGGGGATTTAAGCACGGTATTCGTGGAATCCGGCTTATTTACCCTTGTCCTTCCGTTCTTGTCTCTTGCTTTCGCCTCCGGCCAAACCGAACGCAACCGGTCGTGGTTAGGAATCACCGTTACCTTGGTAGGGTAGGGTGCCTAACGGAGCGCTTGCGTATCGTTTGGGCGGAGTTCAATGGAAAATAATGGGAAAAGGAAATGAGCAAAGAAACATTTAACTTACAATATCGTATTTATTTTTAACAACAATAATTACAACCATTCACAAAAAGAATCAAAAAGAGAGAACAAAAAGATAAACAAAGAAAAGAAAATATTACAAGCAAGTAATTAAAGTGCATGGTAATAAATTGCAAGTAATAAAAGACAAGAATGAAAAATGCAAGAAAGTATCACTAAGAACCATAGAGCTCAAGACAAGCATGGGATCAATAGCCAACCCTTAAACTTGCAAGCTCAATCAAGAGGTTGCAAGATCAAGAGAAGAGTAAAGAACTTATGTGAAATGAAGCACAAAAGAGAGAACAAAATGATACAACCCCTTGAGATCAATGACCAAAGCTTAAATTTGCAAGCTCACTTAAGAGGTTGCAAGATCAAGTTAAGGTAGAGAGCTCAAGGGGGAAGCTAAGCAAAAGAATGATACAAAAACCCTCATCTTCATTTAACATCCACTCAATACTCTCACTACATTTCCATGAAGGAAAGAATGAAGAAGAAGAAGAAGAAGACTAAAAACTAACAAAAAGAGGCAAAAGAATGGACACCCTTCGCTTGGCAAGTTCTGGGGTATTTATAGGCGGGGAACTGGAAATCTAGGGCAAGAATCTAGCTCCACATAGAGTTACCAAAATAACACCAGAAAACGACACAGTGAGGAGCTTATATGGCCGTGGTTCCGCGGCCTAAGCCTGCTTAGGCTGCGGAACCGCGGCCGTCTTGATGATTTGGGTCACAATCTTTTGTGGCCCCCTCTGGTTCCCTATTTCCTCGTGTTTGAAAACTTTAAACTGCAACAAGTCTTCCAGAATATCTTCAGATTTCTTAGTACAAAATTGCTTTATTTTCTTCACTTTTGACATCTATCTCTGTTCCCGCCAAAAATTTCTGCACAGAAGAGCCCAAGGTATCAAATGGCAACGATACGCTTAAGGAAAATACGAACCAGTATCTTCCGGCCTATATTTTGATAAACTCCTGAAGGAGGAACAGCTAAATTCTGATGATATTGGAAGCATCTCAAAAAACCCTTCGATTTGATAAATTATGGGCCTCATAGTTCATCTGGGATCAAAAGTATGCTGTGCACTGTTCCCTGATTAAAAATCAGGAATTACCTCAATGAGGTGTCACGTGCTCACACTTGACCAATGGTCACGTGTTGACACGTGATAATTAAAAGAGAAATAAAAAAACAAACGGCGGAAGAAGGACCCAATTGGGGGTCACGTGCTCACACGTGACCAATGGTCACGTGTTGACACGTGACAATCAAAACAGAAATAAAATAACAAATGGCTGAAGGAAATACCTCAATGAGGTGTCACGTGCTCACACGTGACAAATGGTCACGTGTTGACACGTGATGGTTACAACTGAAGCGTAAGTAAACACTGAGAAAAGGACTCAATTGGGGGTCACATGGTCACACGTGACCAAAGGTCACGTGGCAACACGTGACTGGCTGTAAAAGCCTTGCTGTTCAACAGAATTAAATTCTGAAAAAGATCATTTAAATCTCTCTAAATAGAATTAAAATTCTAAATTTCTCTAAACCTTTCCAAATGGAAAAGGATTATGGGGACCGTTGAATTAAAGATCTAAGGGTGATTAAAAATCACCAATTTATGGGAAAATCTTAGACAAGGAAAGCTTTCCCTAAATCTCACTGAAAATAACAAACAGAATATATTTTGGATTTAAAATCCAATGGTGAATAAAATTCACTGAATGATCTAAAGGCTCATATTAAATATGAAATCAAATCAAATCTTTCAATGAGAGATTTGCTAAACAAATTGATTCTTTTCCTTCTCCTATAAATAGGAGCCAAGAAGAGAAGAAGGGGGATCTACCTTTTTGGAGAGAGAAGAAACAGAGGGAGGAGAATTTCATTCTCAAGAGAGAGAAAAGTAAAGAGAGGAGAATTTAATTCTCTGCAAAAGAAAAAGCCTAGGTAAGAAAAGAGAGGCTTCAAAAGAGAATTTAATTCTCAAAAGAGTTTAACTCTTATACAAAGAAAAGAATTTAGTTTTTTCTCTGGTTGAGGATCTGCAAAGCGCACATCTCCCCATGAATTGAGAATTTAATTCTCATTGGGTTGAGATCCTGCCATGCAGATCTAAAACACAGAGGAAGAACTAAGTGTCGAGAATTTAATTCTCACAGAATTATAGGAATTTAATTCCTTTGAAACAAAATTAGGGTTTAACCCCATATTTTAGGAATTTAATTCCTCCAAAATCATGACTAGGGTTCTTAAAGAAATAAAGAGATTTGAAAGATCTCCATGCACGTAAAGAACTTGATCACGTGGTAACACGTGACCCCCATTCTCAATGAGCAGAGAAGAAAAAACAGAACTTGATCACGTGGTAACACGTGACCCTTCCCCTCAATGATCAAAAGAGAACGAACAAGAATTAAGGTCACGTGTCCCCACGTGACCTCTGAAAAGATCCCCAGAAATGAGAAGGAAAAATCACTGAGGCAACGCCTCACGTGCTCCACGTGACTCCCGAGATAAAGAGAGAAAAAGTAAAAGAAATAAAGGCCTTGGGCGCTCTCACGTGTTCCCACATGACCTCTTGGCAGACGCTCTAACAATCAGTGCAGGAATCCTCCTCACGTGTCAGCACGTGATGCTCCAAAGTAAAATACAAAAGTGTTTAACACTTAATTGCAGAACGAAGAAAAGGGATCTGGTCCCACTTTAGGGCGCTCTCACGTGTCCCTACGTGACCCCTAACAAATCCCTTTAATATCCAATGGATGGATGCCTATCACGTGCCCACACGTGATGGCCATGAAATGAAAAGTGTTTAACACTTAATTGCAGAACGAAGAAAAGGGATCTGGTCTCCCTTTTGGGCGCTCTCACATGACCCCTCTGTCTTTAGTGTTTAACACTAATTTGGGGATTATATTTTCAGTGTTTAACACTGATTGTTTCTAGTGTTTAACACTAAATTAAAGATTATATTTCCAGTGTTTAACACTGATTGTCTTTTAGTGTTTAACACTAATTTGAGAGTTCTATCTCCAGTGTTTAACACTGTTGTTCTTTGAGTGTTTGACACTACTTTTAGCCAAATTGGCTAATTTTCCAGTGGCAAAAGTTCCTCCTCCGAATGAATCTCAAAACTGAGAAAATCAAAGATGAAATTGTTTACCATTGCTAAATAATGTTGGCTTGAACCCAGACAAATGTTTAATGGTCCAACAGGAGCCAATACTTCTAACTTAATTGGACTTAGCCCAAACTGGCCATAAGTCCTCAAATCATCTTGAACTGAGCACATCTGCTCTTTCAACCAACTCATTGGTTCAAAGGTACATCTCTGAACTCTTCTGATATTTATCGTTGTAATCCTTCAACGATGTCAGAAAGGTGACGGGTCCCGACGGCCATACATGCTATGGACCACCATGTCCCTAAATTGGAACAATAGAGCCCCAAATGCTCTTTTGTCGGATCTAAACGATCCCGTTAAGTCGATCTTAGTCCCAAACTGGAATAACGTATCCTTAACAACCGTGTAAGTCGATCTTAGCCTCAAATATGGCTAACGTATCCTTCAACTAAAACATCAAACCCAAATCTAAGTAAATAGGGATTTGGACTAATCCACGTCCTACGGGCGACGACATAAATTAGTCTCCGTATACAATCCACGGGCAACCACAAACAAAACAAACACCCACGACGCGAAGTGACCAGCTAGAGAAGGAGAAATTTTTTACCGCGATGCGGTAGCGTAATTAACTGTAGGGCCTTGCGCCTGCCGGGAAGAGCGTCCCCACAATCAAAAACCCCTCAAACGAGGGGGAATCTGACGAAGTCTGCTACATCGGTCGCATCCGTTTAAACCTTCGATACACGGTGCCATAAATCAACTTGGCATTTTCGGAGAGGTGGACGGATAGCACCAATTAGCATCTGCCCCGAACCTCAGGCTAGACGTCCATGTCTTGGCCGCCGTTCGGAGGGGAACAGATTCTGGCACGCCCGGTGGGACCTTTTCCTCTTTCCACTCCACACTTCGTGTGTCGTGTTCGCGAACAAATCGCGGTTTGCTAATGGTTGCCCGTAAGTTTCGAGGTACTAAGATTTGGCGTTTTGCTTGGTGCAGAAAGCAAAGGATCAATTGCTTTCACCTACTCAAAGTGTTCCACATGCAACTGCAACCCACGTCTTGCCTCAACTGGGGGTATATCTTATGGGCCCCAGGCGGCTTCCCTGTTCACAATGCCGATGGAACAGGTCACTCAAGCCACCACAGGATTGTTTTTCGGGATCATGCTCTCGCCAATGAGCTTCACCGCTCCTGTGCCAACACCGGAAGCTCCTAAAAAGTCGGTCTTCGATCGGCTTACAGCTACTGCGGCCCCTCTCAACGGGTCGTCCAACTCCAGCTCCTCGGTCTTCGCCAGACTGGGCCAAAATTCCTGTGGGCCCACAATGAAGCTTGCAATCCCAGAGAAGGTTATTCCGAAGAGGATAGCCATCCCTGCTCTTGGAGTCGTCAAGGAGGCTTCTCCTACCAAAGGGTCGGTCTTTACAAGATTGACTGTTCCGGCTCCCGCTACGGTTCCTGTCCCTGCTCAGAAGACTGTTTTCAACCGATTGGATACTGCTTCTCAAAGGACATCAGTATTCAACAGGCTGACGCCAGTAGCAACCCCTCGCCTGGACAGGGGGCAAGACAAAGCCATCCCCATCACCGAACCACCTCCATCAGCTTGACACGCTCGACGTCGCCACTGGTGCCGAGTAAGGAAGGTCGGGGGAAACTCCCCCTCTGGGCTAACGCCACCAGCTCCAACGGTGGAAGTTAATGCTGCTGTCTCAACCGGGAACAGTTTTGAGCTGCTGAACAGAATACGCAGGAATTCGCCCACTGCCGTACTGAAAAGATCTCCGCCACCGGTGGAGACTGTCACGGAAATAAAGCCGAAGCAGTCCCCTCAACGGCTGTCTTCCAAAGTTTACAAAATTTGGCGACAAGTCCGAGAGTCAGTTATCGATCCAAATTTCTCCCGCCAACACAAGGAACTGAAGGTCCAAAAGGAAGTCAGCCATCCTGCTAAGCCACGAAAAGCTGTCTGGATGCCCACCTTGACGGCTCCCTCAACTTCGACCGCTCTTGAGAAAAGAAGGCCGGAGAAAATCCCTGTGCCGGCGACAAAAGTCAAAGGCACTGAACCCAAACGCCCTAAGTCTGAGGGCATGGTGGTACATACCGTCTACATGGCATATGGGAAAGAGGATAGCCGTATATCCACAGGTCATAGACCGCTTACGCGATCGGTGACTAAAGCTCAAGAGCAGCAGCAGAAGCTCAAAGAAATGATGACTGCGATGGCCGCACTCACCGGGCCAAAAGAAAGCCCAGAAGCATCCCCGGATCAACGCCAGGAGCAAGAAACCGATGCCGAATTCCTTCGGAGAATACTGGAAAAGAAGGACAAGAAGGCTGCGGAACAAGCAGCCAATATAAAACGAATGGCCCTTCTGTTCCAGGACATGGTGGGTATGATGATTCGGCAGGATCCCCCAGCCGAAGATCCTCTAATTATCCTTGAAGATGATAGAGGAGAAACGTCAAATCCACCGCTGGCCCTTTCAGCAGCCAAGGAGGAAACCATTTCCAAAGCTGCACTAGACGACTATATTGCTCAACAAATACGAGTTCACCAGGCAACTGAGACAGCCGGTCAAGTTGTCAAAACGGGGCGACCCTATCCGGGCCGGTATGACCAAGTCAGTTACCCGCCAGACTATACAATACCGAAATTCCATGTCTATAAGGGGACTGGCAATCCTCATCAACATGTCGCTCAGTTCAGGGCTCTTTGCGGTAATACTGGAGGTGATGATAAACTTCTACTTCGCCAGTTCGTCCGTAGTTTAGCAGACACAGCTTTTGAATGGTACTCGGAACTTCCCGACGACTCTGTCAAGACATTCGCAGAGATGGAGTTGCTATTCACCCAGCGTTTCGCAAGCGCCAGCGAGCGCACCCCGATCACGGCATTGATCAACGCCAGAGTGAAGCCGGGAGAGACGTGGGTGCAATACGCAATCCGGTGGCGGAACCTACGGTCGAGATACGAACAACGCATAGAAGAAGCTCCTGCCGTAGGCATGTTCGTGGGTACTCTCGACCCTCAAGCGACCATCTCACAATTCATGATGCTCTTCATGCCGACCACCTTCCAGGCCTTGATTGACAAGCTGGCCCAAATGGACCAGATGGGCCATAGGCCTTCCTCTTCAAAGACAGAGCCTTGGAATGAAAAGGGCAAAGGGAAAGCAACCTTCGTTGCCAATACTTAGCAACGGCCGAGCAACTTAAAGCCGGTTGTTCGCCAAAACAATGTGCGACCACGCCCATCCCTCGAGGAGAGATTGGGACGTCCTTACTCATTTCCTCAGAATAAAACGAGGAGATTGTTCGAGCTGGCAGTGCGCAACAGACTCATCAATCTGCCGAGTCCAAAGCGTCCGTTGCAACCAGACGATGTCAACAATCCCAATTATTGCCCTTACCACCAAATGGTAAGTCACCCGATTGAGGATTGCTTCGTCTTTAAAGGATGGATCGAGGATCAGTACCTACAAGGCAAGTTCATGCTGTCTGAAAAGTGGAAAGTAAACCCACCACAGCCGCACACTCCAAAGAAGACGGACGCACCGGGGGCAACTTGTCACGTGATCTCCCACTCATTTACGGACGATGAAAAAACTCCTTGCACTGAGAAACTGGGGGCAGATCCTGAGCCAGAATTCATGTGGCCGTCAGACGAAATGATCGACGCTTTTCTAGATGAGATTCGTCTAAAAAGTAAAGCTGATCGGGAGCGCGAGATGGCCATATTTGAAAAGGCCAAACGCCGGCGACTGGACGAAAGGGTCGAAACACTCCCACCATATCAAAGTACATCTGCCGCAAATGAAAGCAGGATTAAGACAAGGAAATGATTCGCCAAAGCCATATCAATGGGGATGAGGCCGCCCTCTTTCAGAGAAAAGTCTCCTGGTGGCATACATCTTGATGAAGCGGAAGTACATCCTAATTTCTGCTTATATCATCAAAAGATCGCACATCCTACTGAGGACTGCAACTCCTTTAAGTGTTGGTGGCAAGGGTATGTCGCTCACATGCAACACTTCAGCAGGACAAAGCGTGAAGCTCGTAGACAGCAGAAAAATGCGACGGATGAGCGTAAAAGAATTTCCGGCAATTGTCATAGGGTTGATCCCGAGGGACCGCGAGTTCTCACATTCGGGAGCAATTCCGACGAAAAATTAGCCCTCGGCCTTCTTTTCAAGGAGTCCATCTCTAAAACGAAAGAGTTGAGGAGTTACGAGAACATTCAGCCGTGCAGTCGCACACTACCCGGAAAGAATCTCGGACCCGCAAACAAGGGATCAAACAAAAAGGATAAAGGGACGGAAAAAACGGCCTTCGTCGCCAACGCTCAACAACAATCGAGTGGCCCTAGACCGGTTGTTCGCCAAAGCAACAAGCGGCAACCCCTCTATGAAAAGTTGAAACGTCCTTACTCATTTCCCCGGGATGAAACAAGGAGGTTGTTCGAACTAGCAGTGCGCAACAGGCTTATCACTCTACCGGAGCCGAAACACCAGCTGCAACTGAATAATGCCAACAATTCTAATTACTGCCCTTACCACCAAGTATTGGGCCATCCGATCGATAACTGCTACGTCTTCAAAAACTGGGTTGAAGACCAGTACCAACAGGGCAAGTTTGCGCTGTCCGAAAACTGGAAGGTGAGCCCGCTACAACCACATGTTCCGAAAAATATGGACACGCCGGGGGCATCATGCTCATTCATAGAGAAAGCCCAACAAACCACTACGTCCTAAAACTGGATAATAGATCGAAACGTCGTTAAACTAACAGCGGACCACTACGTCCTAAAACTGGATATGGACCGAAACGTCCTTAAACTAACGACGGACCGCAATGTCCTAAAACTTGCAAATGACCGAAATGTCATTAAACTACTCCCAACCCGCAGCATCTTCAGGCTGACGTGGTAAAAAAAATGGTACGTCCACAAGCAAAATGGGTACAGATGAAAACCCGAAAGGGCTTCGTGAGTAAAAACAGCAGGGCTACCGGCGAGTGTTCGTGAAAACCCGAAAGGGCGCGACCTCATTAAAAAAGATAAAATAAAAAAAATAAAAAGAATAAAAAAAATAAAAAGGACGGTATGTCCATAAGCGAAATGGGCACGGATGAAAACCCGAAAGGGCTCCGTGAGTAAAAACAGCAGGGCTACCGGCGAGTGTTTGTGAAACCCCGAAAGGGCGCAATCTCGTTAAAAGACACTTACAGGGTCCTCTCGACCTTGTAAGGAGAAACCACCCGAGTGAGATCCTTACGACTCACAAGGGAGCAGCACACTTAGGGATCCTCACGATTCCTAAGGAGAAATTACACTTGCGAGATCCTCACGACTCGTAAGGAGAACTCTCTTATGGGACCCTCACGGCTCATAAGATTTGAAAGTCTTAAGTTACAGAGACCTAAACCTGTGCTTAAACAAATCCCCCACAACCTTCGATAGTGCCCTACAAGCGGCTCAATACTGACCCTTGTATACAATCCACGGGCGCGAATAAACATTTTCCTAACCAAGTCCCACCCGCGACTGGGGATATGTCCACGCGGTGAACAACCCTTGTAAGTCCTCTCGACTTATAAGGAGAAAACCTTTTTGTAAGATCCTTACGACTTACAGGAGAACATACACTCAGGAGTCCTCACGATTCCTAAGGAGAAAACGCAGCTGCGAGATCCTCACGACTCGTAGGGAGAAACACCTTTATGAGACCCTTACGGCTCATGAAGTCAAAAGCCTTAGTCGACGGGATCCTAACCCTGTTTGCTAAGCCACCTTTGTTCGACATAGACAGAGGCAAATGATGATTCGCTCCTGGCAGTATCCCAGTTGTAGCGATGCTGATGCCTAAACCGGTATCAAATTCCAAGTCCTTTCATGGCAAATGATGATTCGCTCCTGACAATATTCCAGTTGTAGCGATACTGATGCTGAGATTGGCACCAGATTCCAAGTTCCACACTCGCGATAAAAAAAAAGCAGCAAGCCATACGTGCATACGAAATAGCCGAAATGATTGGGCAACTCGCAATAAAAAGCGGCGAGTGAAAATAAAATAAATAGCCGAAATGATTGGGCAACTCGCAATAAAAAGCAGCGAGTAAAAAGAAAAATAGCCGAAATGATTGGGTACCGCGAAAAATAGCCGAAATGATTAGGCAATCGCGATTTTCGCGATATAAAAAGCTGAAATGATAGAGCATCGCGGAAAGAATAAAAAATGATGAAAGAATGAAACTTTTTTCCCTATAGATGAGATCACACCGATCCCTGTATACAATCTAGGGGCACAAATAGAGAGGGAACCATACCTTCCCAACAGGCTCCACCAGAAAGCGAAGCCAAGTCTCGACGGTTCATAGACAACCTAGAGACAACCTCGACATTTGTCGCAATATTGCAGACACAATGTCAACAAACGAAGCAAAAGAAGATCCCTAGCTTCAGGGTCTCGACGTCGATATCGACAACTTAGAGATCACCAATGGTGTTTCCCCTCACTCCAACCAGATGCAGACGTGACGTTAACAACCGACCTCAGAGTCGCAACGAAACGGAGCCATGGCAAAGTCCCTAGTTCCAAATCTCAGTGGCCATATCTACAGCCTGGAGACCAACAACGGTGTGCCTCCTCATTCCAGCAGGACACAGATGTTACACCATCAAGCGGAGCGACGGCAAAATCCCAGCTCCACCTCAGCATTCGTCTCGTTACAGCAGACGCAATGTCAACAACAGCGTTCCTCCGCAGTCCAGCTGGATGCAGATGCAACGTCAACAAAAGACCTCACGGTCGAAACAAAGCGGAGTAACGGCAAAATCCCAACTCCACCTTAACATTCGTCTCGATACAGCAGACGCGATGCCAGCAAACGAAGCAAAGGCCAAATTCCTAGCTTCAGGGTCTTAACGGCAAGTCATATAAAGCCTAAAAGACTATCGGAGATCATCCCACACCAGCGCGGAGTGGTTATGACTCATCGGGGCTCTCCAAAATGAGCCTAACCTCAAGTAAAAAGCGGCATGGAAAATTCCTAACGCTTGCTCTTCCGACGATCAAACTGCCAAGGAGGATTGCTTGAAGACGTCTTGTCCAGCCCCCGAAGGGATCAGAGACACGGCAGTCGCAGGGCTACTGGAACAGCACGATTTCCTATCGAGGAATATATCAGCTGATGCGACGGTACGACGGCCAAAACCCTAAGTACCACAGACCCTAACGGACTTCTGTCGTAAAGAGCAGAGGTTAACTGTGATGTTAGGATATTCTTGCGAGAAATGCTCAATTCGTCTCGACTCGTGAGGAAATTGATGTCTTTGCGAGAACTTCTCGATTCGTCTCGACTCGTAAGATAAAGCCTTGGGCAGCGGGGATTAAGAAACCTGTTTCCTAAGCACTGAGATTCTGCAAGTCGGCCCAAAACGGTCTCTTGCATACTATCCACGGGTCTCACTCTCCGAAGTCGAATTTCGACAAGGAGGGAAACAACCGCTTACGGGTCCTCTCGACTCGTAAGAGGGAAAAATTCTCTTAAAAGATCCTTAAGACTTATAAGAGAAAACACACTTAGGAGTCCTCACGACCCCTAAGGAGAAAATACACCTACGAGATCCTCTCGATCCGTAGGGAGAAAAAGTCTTTGTGAGACCCTCACGGCTCATAAAGTTGAAAAGTCTTAGGCTACAAGGACCCTAAACTTGTCTCCTAAGCTCTCAATTCCATAGCTACTCATAACTTTGCACTAATTCACCCACGTAAGTACTTACGTGGGCAAAGTAGTGGGGGCATTTGTTCCCGCCAAAAATTTCTACACAGAAGAGCCCAAGGTATCAAATGGCAGCGATACGCTTAAGGAAATGTGAACCAGTATCTTCCGGCCTGTATTTTGATAAACTCCAGAAGGAGGAACAGCTAAATTCTGATGATATTGGAAGCATCTCAAAAAACCCTTCGATTTGATATATTATGGGCCTCATAGTTCATCAGGGATCAAAAGTTATGAGCAAATATGCTGTGCACTGTTCCCTGATTAAAAGTCAGGAATTACCTCAATGAGGTGTAACGTGCTCACACGTGACCAATGGTCACGTGTTGACACGTGACAATTAAAACAGAAATAAAAAAACAAACGGCGGAAGAAGGACCCAATTGGGGGTCACGTGCTCACACGTGACCAATGGTCACGTGTTGACACGTGACAATCAAAACAGAAATAAAATAACAAATGGCTGAAGGAAATACCTCAATGAGGTGTCACGTGCTCACACGTGACCAATGGTCACGTGTTGACACGTGATGGTTACAACTGAAGCGTAAGTAAACACTGAGAAAAGGACTCAATTGGGGGTCACATGCTCACACGTGACCAAAGGTCACGTGGCAACACGTGACTGGCTGTAAAAGCCTTGCTGTTCAACAGAATTAAATTCTGAAAAAGATCATTTAAATCTTTACAAATAGAATTAAAATTCTAAATTTCTCTAAATCTTTCCAAATGGAAAAGGATTATGGGGACCGTTGGATTAAAGATCTAAGGGTGATTAAAAATCACCAATTTATAAGAAAATCTTAGACAAGGAAAGATTTCCCTAAATCTCACCGAAAATAACAAACAGAATATGTTTTGGATTTAAAATCCAACGGTGAATAAAATTCACTGAATGATCTAAAGGCTCATATTAAATATGAAATCAAATCAAATTTTTCAATGAGAGATTTGCTAAACAAATTGATTCTTTTCCTTCTCCTATAAATAGGAGCCAAGAAGAGAAGAGGGGGGATCTACCTTTTTGGAGAGAGAAGAAACAGAGGGAGAAGAATTTAATTCTCAAGAGAAAAAAAAGAAAAGAGAGGAGAATTTAATTCTCTGCAAAAGAAAAAGCCTAGGTAAGAAAAGAGAGGCTTCAAAAGAGAATTTAATTCTCAAAAGAGTTTAACTCTTATACAAAGAAAAGAATTTAGTTCTTTCTCTGGTTGAGGATCTGCAAAGCGCATATCTCCCCATGAATTGAGAATTTAATTCTCATTGGGTTGAGATCCTGCCATGCAGATCTAAAACACAGAGGAAGAACTGAGTGTCGAGAATTTAATTCTCACAGAATTATAGGAATTTAATTCCTTTGAAACAAAATTAGGGTTTAACCCCGTATTTTAGGAATTTAATTCCTCCAAAATCATGACTAGGGTTTAACCCTACAGAGAATTTAATTCTTAAAGAAATAAAGAGATTTGAAAGATCTCCATGCACGTAAAGAACTTGATCACGTGGTAACACATGACCCCCATTCTCAATGAGCAGAGAAGAAAAAACAGAACTTGATCACGTGGTAACACGTGACCCTTCCCCTCAATGATCAAAAGAGAACGAACAAGAATTAAGGTCACGTGTCCCCACATGACCTGTGAAAAGATCCCCAGAAATGAGAAGGAAAAATCACTGAGGCAACGCCTCACGTGCTCCACGTGACTCCCGAGATACAGAGAGAAAAAGTAAAAGAACTAAAGGCCTTGGGCGCTCTCACGTGTTCCCACGTGACCTCTTGGCAGACGCTCTAACAATCAGTGCAGGAATCCTCCTCACGTGTCAGCACGTGATGCTCCAAAGTAAAATACAAAAGTGTTTAACACTTAATTGCAGAACGAAGAAAAGGGATCTGGTCCCACTTTAGGGCGCTCTCACGTGTCCCTACGTGACCCCTAACAAATCCCTTTAATATCCAATGGATGGATGCCTATCACGTGCCCACACGTAATGGCCAGGAAATGAAAAGTGTTTAACACTTAATTGCAGAACGAAGAAAAGGGATCTGGTCCCCCTTTTGGGCGCTCTCACGTGACCCCTTTATCTTTAGTGTTTAACACTAATTTGGGGATTATAATTTCAGTGTTTAACACTGATTGTTTCTAGTGTTTAACACTAAATTAAAGATTATATTTCCAGTGTTTAACACTGATTGTCTTTTAGTGTTTAACACTAATTTGAGAGTTCTATCTCCAGTGTTTAACACTGTTGTTCTATGAGTGTTTGACACTACTTTTAGCCAAATTGGCTAATTTTCCAGAGGCAAAAGTCCCTCCTCCGAATGAATCTCAAAACTGAGAAAATCAAAGATGAAATTGTTTACCATTGCTAAATAATGTTGGCTTGAACCCGGACAAATGTTTAATGGTCCAACAGGAGCCAATACTTCTAACTTAATTGGACTTGGCCCAAATTGGCCATAAGTCCTCAAATCATCTTGAACTGAGCACATCTGCTCTTTCAACCAACTCATTGGTTCAAGGGTACATCTCTGAACTCCTCTGATATTTATCGTTGTAATCCTTCAACGACGTCAGAGAGGTGACGGGTCCTGACGGCCATACATGCTATGGACCACCATGTCCCTAAACTGGAACAATAGAGTCCCAAATGCTCTTTTGTCTAATCTAAACGATCCCGTTAAGTCGATCTTAGTCCCAAACTGGACTAACGTATCCTTAACAACAGTGTAAGTCGATCTTAGCCTCAAATATGGCTAACGTATCCTTAAACTAAAACACCAAACCCAAATCTAAGTAAATACGGATTTGGAATAATCCACGTCCTACGGGCGACGACATAAATTAGTCTCCGTATACAATCCACGGGAAATCACAAACAAAACAAACACCCACGACACGAAGTGACCAGCTGGAGAAGGAGAAAGTTGTTACCGCGATGCGGTAGCGTAATTAACTGCAAGGGCTTGCGCCTGCAGGGAAGAGCGTCCCCACAATCAAAAACCCCTCAAACGAGGGGGAATCTAACGAAGTCTGCTACATCGGTCGCATCCGTTTAAACCTTCGATACTCGGTGCCATAAATCAACTTAGCATCTTCGGAGAGGTGGACGGATAGCACCAATTAGCATCTGCCCCGAACCTCAGGCTAGACGTCCATGTCTTGGCCACCGTTCGAAGGGGAACAATCTCCCTCGAGCTCCGCGCACCCATTGATTCTTGTGCTGCCCCCCTCGTGCTTTGTGCTTGTCCGAGACACGAATGACCACTGTCATATGTCTTGTCTCTGAAACTGGTACTCGGCACTGGACGGATTGCAGATGACCGGAACCCGGCTTTTATCTGCTGTCAACAGATGTTCTGTATTTTGGCGTAACTGTGGAGATTTTGTATCATTTGCGTTATTTTGGACTAGGAACCTGTAGTCTGTAAATATGTAGCAAACACGGATTAACAGTTCCTACCTATAAACAAACGAGCGTAAGAATGGGCGGTAACAAATGCAATATTCTGGTATGAACAAATACCCGCAAACTTAACTTTTGCTCGTCCCGAACAAAACCAATTATTCACAAAAATAAAATCCTAACCGCACTTTCGCAGGGAACGCGAATGCACTGAGCACGTGCAACAAGCCGTTAAATCTCTAGGTGTCGCTAGTAGGAGGAGTGTTGTCTCCTGAGGTTTTTCAGCGGATACTACCCACAAAATCCGGTCAAGCTAGTTTTGCGAAATAACTATGATTCAACCCCTAAAGTTTTGTTTCAGAAAATAACAATTCTATGATCCTAAGTCTAGACTATCGAACCCTTATTTTTCACACATTGCTTCTTATTTAACTACAAATTTTATATGTCTTTACGTGCAGTGCAAATAGTGTCGTTAAGTTCCAGAAGGATCGATTAAAGTCATCATATCACACAATAAAGCCCAGATAAAATTTTTTAAAAGGATCACATAAGTTTTATAAAGAGTTAAGCATTTTTTCAAGTTTCGTTTTCCAGTAAAGTTTCAACTTCAGAATTTCTATCTTCCCTAACAGGAAACTAGGTCTTATTTTTCACTCCACATTTTTCTTGTTTTCATTTCATACACACCTCTGTAAACGTGCAATAGTCTTTATCATAGAATAAAACCTTCATATCTCCGCTAGAAATATTTTTTTATAAAAACCTGTCTTTTGTCAAGATTATTCTCACACAAAGAACCGTTAGAAATTTTAACTCGAAGAGAACACTTGCTTGACTTTGTTTTAAACTGGACTTTCTAGGCTTCTTAACGAGCTTTGGGCCAATGCACCCAAACCAGTTGGCTTTAGAGCATTAGGTGTAGAGACACCCCAGCGGACTTAATTACTCAAGTTACCTAGGCCCAAAAACAAAAGACAATTTAGCGTGAAAATCATGATGATTCAATGCGAACAGAGATATAACCGGCAGTTCAGTTATTTTTCGGATAAAAGACGTGTTTTAGTGGGTTAGGTGTGTAATCATTCCAATCAAGTTCCAGATGGGTTATTTTTCAGAATTAGTTCCAATTAAGGCATCAATAATATCCCTTCATATTCACTTCACTTCATGAGCTATTCTTGATATTACTTATTTCAGAACAAACCTATTTGATTCTCAGAAAATCATTTATCCATTTAAAAGTTTTTAGACATAAAAGACATGTCATCTAATTTCCAAAACTCACGACGCATGTAGTGTGATGTAAAGACGTATATCAGCTATAGTTAACTTCAAAGGAGAGTCATCTTTCAGGTTTTCAAAATCTAAAAATAAGATTTAGTTATTCTTATCTTATCAAACAAAACCGTCGAAATGTTGAATCAGAGTTCTCCCACTAGCTAACTTGACAAAACGTTTTTATATTTTTAGAAAATTTTCTGATTTTTATGGATTTTTAAATAGGTATGCAAATGCAAAATATACAAATGAATGCGAAGGTAGAAAGCTTACCGAGCACACACCCAAACTTAAACTTGACAGTGCCCTCACTGTCAGGCTACACCAAGAGGGTCAAAATTGTCGGCGCTCCCTAGAAACAAATTTTATACAAAATAAAAAAGGAAAACAAAAAATATATACACAAAAAGGTTCCCCCCCCCCCAAACTTAAGTAAAACAGTGTTTCGACTGTTAAGCGTTGAAATTCAGGATTAGGGGGGAAAGAGAACAGTATCAAGCTATATAAGGCCTTACACAGGCCAAAAGTGAGCACCAACCATTCAAAGATCTTATTGTGATAAAGCAGTGGCTGGTGAAAGAATGCGGAGAGGTAAGAAATAGAGAATACGCGAGACCGTATGGAGATAGAAGCGGGAGACGGTCTTGGTATATGAGAAGAAGAATGGCGGAAGGGAGAAAGAAGTGGAACACGAACTTGAGTGTGAAAATGAAGTGAATAGATTAGCACAATATGTGATGAGTGATGTGTAAAGAGTGATTGTGCTAATCTATCAACCCGTCGAGAAAAGGGGTCAAATCCCTCAAGATTCGTGAGAAACCATGGGTACGCCGAACTTGGTAAACCAGACATATGAAATGAAAGTGAGACGGTTTCTTGCAAGGTCGGAACGATGGAAAGGATGGAGGTAGGTGATTGAGGAAGGTTATCGGTTAAAGGTTCAGGAGGGTGTACACAGTCGATGAAAGGAACAGGATGACTTAGAAAATCCGACTCATCAATTAAAACTGGTTCATCCTCAAAAATATCCTCAAAAGTTTTCTCAAAATTCAGCTTATCCATGCAATTTTCATCAAAATCAAGACGCATATGGGGTTCGGGAAAAACAGTTAATGACTCGGGATGATGAATTGGAGAGAAAAACTCTGCCAAATCTACAGGTTCATCATCCAAAATATTCCGAGCGTCGATATCCTCAATCAAGTGAAATTAATATTCTCAGACACCTCAACAAAAGCATGGATATTAATCAATTCAGGTTCTAGAGTGGAGGTGTAGAGGTCAAAAGGATTGGGTGTAGTTTCACTCGAAAGGGACCCTTCACAATCGGGCAAATCAAACACTACAAAGTCACACAATTCATTATCTGTTCTATCTTTAATCAATGAATCGTTTGGAACACTAGATAAACATTCAAAACCGGAGTTGTGGGATGCAAATTGAAACGGGTAGGCTTGATTCGGAAGGGGGTACAGATCACTCTCTCCACTCAAATTCTCAACCTGTTCTACTGCCTCTTCATACATTGGAAAATTTGGAGCTAGTTGAAAACTAGCTACCGGGTCACTAGGTTGTATGAGGGCGGCCATGGACGCATTCAAATCCATCATCTATTGGTACGACGCTACCCTAAATCTTCCAAAGACTGTTCCAGACTAGACATGGGTTGTGAAGGGGTTTCAGTAAAAGATTCAAAGTTGTTTTGGTACTGGAAACTCCCAAATGACGGTTCAGAAGCAATGTCTAGGGAAGGTGTATAAGTCGGGTAGGACTGGTAGGAATTGAATGGCTGGACAGGGGTAGGATCAACATTTGGATACGAAGGTGAATGGAATTGTTGATCCCAAGAATTTGAAGTGGTGAAAGGAGTGAAAGATCGGCTATGAGATTGTTCAATACGTTCAGCGATGGACAAAGGACGACTTGCAAAAGGGGTATCAACATAAGCGGGTGTGGGAGGTTGAAAAGGTTGATACAAAGTGGAATACGGAGGGCAAGTGTTTGTCCTAGACGCGTCTATGCGATCTTTCAATGACATTTTGGGCATGGAGGGGTCGTTCGATGTTCGGCCAAAGCAAGAACCGTAAGAAGTAATGTCTGGTTGTGGGTACCAAAGTTCGGCAAGAGTTTTGCGAGGTGGGGTACCCACGATATGAAGAGAGAAAGAAAGAAAGGCAGAGAAAAGGAGGGGAAAAAGAATGTGATTTTTTTTAGTTTTTAACAAAAGAATGAAATATACACACAAAAGAATCTGGACAAAAGCAATCATGACACAAAAATACCACACACCTAATCGTTCTAGGGTTCACCTAGGTCAACTAGACCTGCTCCAGAACTTGATTGTCGAAATAAAACTGTGTCGAGAAACGGGCTTAAGATACACTGATCACGAGGCCAGGTAAGTGAAGAGATAAGGGGAGGTTTTCCAACACTTTCGCGAAGTTCCTTAATTAAATAACCCTTTCTCTTTTGGCGGTTTCGCCGTTAACACTTTCCTAGACACCCCGTAAACAATGTACCGTTAAGCGAGATTCTAAACACGGTTAAATTCTCCTAATGAGCGCGAAGTCCTTAAGGCTTAAAGTCTAATTTCTTTTAAAATTTATGTGGGTAAACGTTATGCTCAAGTTCGTGATTTGTGGGCCACGGAAAAGGATGAAATCCTTTACCGTATATTGTAGGGTTCGCTTGCCCTTAAGTTCGTATTAATGTATGCAATGTGCAATTCAATAAAAATTCTATAAAGAATCAAACAATCGTTTTTTAGTTTAAGCACGGCACTGCAACAAATACGGGTTAGTCAATTTTTAGCGTTTGCTAGCGAACTTGCAAAGAATCCTGCAAAGAATAGTATATTGGATGCGTCGGATTTGAGAAGAAGGTGTTAGTAAAGTACGTACCGTTAAGTTTTTGGTTAGGAAACCCCCGTTGAATCAAATCCGGTAAGCTTGAAAAGTTCGCTTGCGCGAGTCAAACTACCCGGATCTTTGGCACTGTACTTTGCAATCACCTTAACCTTGAACGTACACTTTGCACCCCACAATCGCCATTTGCAAATCCGCAAAAATCTGCAGACTTGCTCACAAAAATTATCAAAAATAACAAAAAGTTTTTTTTATATAAATATATACAAAAAGAATATTAACCCGAATACTAAGAAAGAAAATACGTTACCGTCTCCCCGGCAACGGCGCCATTTGGTCGCACGCTTTTGGCGTGTCGGATGTTCAAAATTCTAAAGTTATAACCGCGATCAGGACGGTGTCGCTATGCAGCTAGCCGGTTGAGCACGGGTCGATCCACAGGGAGATGGTTGTATGTTCGTTCGAGTTTTAGACGAGTAAATAAAGAATGTGTATATATTTGTTCAAGTCTATCCTAAGTGTTTTATATGCAAGTATAAAGTTGTTAAGAAAAAGATACGAAAGTGTAAGCTAAAGAAATACGCACTCAAAACCTTTGAGCTGAGTCTTGACCAATTGAAGCTAGAGCAATTGGCAACAACGTGGATTAGGGGATTTAAGCACGGTATTCGTGGAATTCGGATTATTTACCCTTGTCCTTCAGTTCTTGTCTCTTGCTTTCGCCTCCGGCCAAACCGAACGCAACCGGTCGTGGTTAGGAATCACCGTTACCTTGGTAGGGTAGGGTGCCTAACGGAGCGCTTGCGTATCGTTTGGACAGAGTTCAATGGAAAATAACGGGAAAAGGAAATGAGCAAAAAAACATTTAACTTACAATATCGTATTTATTCTTAACAACAATAATTATAACAATTCACAACAAAAACCAAAAAGAGAGAACAAAAAGATAAACAAAGAAAAGAAAAGATTACAAGCAAGTAATTAAAGTACATGGTAATAAATTGCAAGTAATAAAAGACAAGAATGAAAAATGCAAGAAAGTAACACTAAAAACCATAGAGCTCAAGACAAGCATGGGATCAATAGCCAACCCTTAAACTTGCAAGCTCAATCAAGAGGTTGCAAGATCAAGAGAAGAGTAAAGAACTCATGTGAAATGAAGCACAAAAGAGAGAACAAAATGATACAACCCCTTGAGATCAATGACCAAAGCTTAAATTTGCAAGTTCACTTAAGAGCTTGCAAGATCAAGTTAAGGTAGAGAGCTCAAGGGGGAAGTTAAGCAAAAGAATGATACAAAAACCCTCATCTTCATTTAACATCGACTCAATGCTCTCACTACATTTCCATGGAGGAAAGAATGAAGAAGAAGAAGAAGAAGACTAAAAACTAACAAAAAGAGGCAAAAGAATGGACACCTTTGGCTTGGCAAGTTCTGGGGTATTTATAGGCAGGGAACTGGAAATCTAGGGCAAGAATCTGGCTCCACATAGAGTTACCAAAATAACCCCAGAAAACGACACAGTGAGGAGCTTATATGGCCGCGGTTCCGCGGCCTAAGCCTGCTTAGGCCGCAGAACCGCGGCCGTCTTGATGATTTGGGTCACAATCTTTTGTGCCCCCCTGGTTCCCTATTTCCTCGTGTTTGAAAACTTTAAACGGCAACAAGTCTTCCAGAATATCTTCAGATTTCTTAGTCCAAGATTGCTTTATTTTCTTCACTTTTGACTTCTATCTCCCTCGAGCTCCGCGCACCCATTGATTCTTGTGCTGCCCCCCTCGTGCTCTGTGCTTGTCCGAGACACGAATGACCACTGTCATATGTCTTGTCTCTGGAACTGGTACTCGGCACTGGACGGATTGCGGATGACCGGAACCCGGCTTTTATCTGCTGTCAACAGATGTTCTGTATTTTGGCGTAACTGTGGAGATTTTTTATCATTTGCGTTATTTTGGACTAGGAACCTGTAGTCTGTAAATATGTAGCAAACACGGATTAACAGTACCTACCTATAAACAAACGAGCGTAAGAATGGGCGGTAACAAATGCAATATTCTGGTATGAACAAGATACTAATCTTAAAACTTCAAAGATTCAAAAATGCTCTTCATCTAAATTTGTCAACCACTATTCCAAACATAAATCTTGTTCCATGGGTACATCTAATCACACCTGTCACTATTGTGGTGTACATAGCCACTTTGCATATTTTTGTGAGTTGAAAGAAGATAAATGTGTATATACCAATTTAAAATGGGTCCCCAAAACTAACCCCTATAAACCCAAGTTAGTTTGGCTACCAAAATGCACACCCACAGTTTTTTTTTGTAGGAATTTAGAATTTAAAACCGGGAAGATTTCAGAAAAGGTAAGCACGACTATGCAGGTGTAATAAGGTATGTAATCTAACACAATGAAGTCATTGTTAGAAATAAGTGTGAGGGGTGGTTTTGTACATAGTTTTTCATTTTCTTCTTAGTTTCTTTTAAAAAAATATTAGAAAATTTTGAAACTAGAAATAAAAAGGTGAAAAATGTATATAAAAGAGATAAAGGGATTTTAAGAAAAAGGGATGGTTAAATAGATCTAGTAATAAGTTGTCATGATCCCGTTTCCAAAAGACTTGTATCATGAAGGAGTTACTAGGTTTGATAAAATGTAAGTGAAACTTATTTTTGAGTCCAAATATTTGAACGTTGATACCCTACTATATGCATATGCAAATATTTTGAAGTTTGGGATAGTAGAAGAGACTTATCATGCTCTTGTCTGTAATGCCCTAGTACGAAATTTTTTTATTAATATCATAAAAAATGAACACTGACTTACAATTGTCATGGTAGCATAAAAATTCAGCGAGGGTACTTCACTACCTAATGATTTAGACCAACTGGTTTGAGATCATTTATTGTGCCTTAAAGTGTTGCAAGATTAGGATACTGCCATTTACGTCTAAAAAGTGATCACATTCGGTAATCGGTTGGTAAGTGCCTCACGAAATATTAACGGTCGCATGAAAATATGGAAAAATCCTTTAATTTGATTCGCCAATTAAAAATTAATATGGAGCTAAAGACAAGAGTATGGGAGCTTGAATTGAATTCTCTGGGTGTAGGGATTATTTTACACACACGTTAGGGTATATGATCATGTTTGAAGGTAAGATAGGTAGGAAAGATTGAATGATTGATGAGGAAGTAATTTTCAGCATAGATCAAAGTCTATTGAGGCATGGTTCATGACGTTTGAAATTCCAGTGAAGTTTAAACTCTTGTTTTTCGTATTTTTCTTATTTATTCCTAACTTTATATATAGTTTTCAGTTTCTTATTTTTGTTTCCTTTATTTTCATTTGTAAGAGTAGGAATAGGAGGAGAGCATTTAGCTAAATTGTAGTTTAGTTTAGTAGAGTTTAGAACCCTAGATTTGCTCGAGAACTAGAAAAAGATAAGTGTGAGAGTATTTGATAGGTGTAATTTATTGCACATTTTTCTAATTCACATATCATTTTATTGTCATATATTATGTTGTTCCAGATATCTTTTATGAATTATTACAGATAATAGGGCTTAGATGCAAAAATACGAAAAATTGTGCTAAAATGAGGATTACATGCGTACAATGGAGACTTAAAGGAGTTATTCATAAAATCAAAAGAATAATTTGCAAATTTGGAAAAAATTTGAAAATATCATTACAAATCAGTAAAAGTTGCAACAAATAGAGGAGAATCAATTATAACAACAACAAATCAGTTGGAGACACCAAATTAAATCAAAAGCAACAAATCAACCTGCCTAATTATATACCAAATTTAAGAAAAATTCGAAGATTTACGCAACTATAGAATGACAGCAAGTTATTTAATATTTTATGATCTCAAAAATCATTAAAAATGGCGATAAAACCACATAAAAAATCTAGAGCCACGAAACCAAAATTCGACAGCGGATCAGCGGCTAATCAAGTCAATTAGGGGCGGATCAGCGATTGGTTTTGGGTCGTTCGATGATATTTTTTATAGGCAAGATCGTCTTTGCACATATATTAATTTGAGATGTATGGTTTCGTCTTTCGAAGATTCTGAAGGTATGAAACAATATCCAACAGAGCAATTAGATTCTCATTGATTCGATTTTCATGGTTGTTGGCAAGTTGATTCTTTTGTATCTTTTATTACTTATTCTCTAGACTTCTTTAACTCTATATAAGCACCTTTATAGCCTTAGAATTTGATATATATCTCTCTCATATGCTTAAAAATTAGGGTATACTCTTGGAGCGGAAGCAATCAAGAATAATTGTAAGTACTTTTATTATGAATAAAGTTTTCCTTTGTTATAATATGAGTAACTAATCTATTTTTCTAGGGTTTGTATTTGCGTAATTTCTATGGTTGGATGTTTTATCCCTTCTCTTTCTTGTGTTTAATGGTGAATTTATTTTAATATAATTCCTTTCTTTTAAGTTATCATCATATGAACTAGATTTTAATAAGAATAATTGACAATTTGAATGGATTTAGGAATAGGTGATACACCTAAAAACTAATTAGGATGATGAAGGTTTAACAAACTATAACCCTAATTAGGGACGGTAAAGATATGATTTTTATTAAAATAAATACAAGCTAGGTCATTATTCTTAATAACCTAGAACTAAGTTTTTAATATGGTATCTAGATAATCTTTTATAATTGATAGGCTATTGTTAAGTAAGTTTTTGTAACATATGCTTTTATATTAAGTAATAGAAAATATATTAGAAAAAGATCTAGAAAAGAAGCAATATCTTTTAAACCAATCATTGAAAGATAAGCAAAACAAAACCCTACATTCTTTTCTTATAGAAAAAACCCACATTTTTAATTCCT
Source organism: Agapanthus africanus (assembly GCA_030015575.1). Classification (NCBI taxonomy): domain Eukaryota; kingdom Viridiplantae; phylum Streptophyta; class Magnoliopsida; order Asparagales; family Amaryllidaceae; genus Agapanthus; species Agapanthus africanus. Next base: position 792,486,411 of record CM057340.1, on the reverse strand, counting down.
TGCTACTTAGTTTTAAATCAAACTATCATTTTAAACTTACATTTAAAATAGCTAACACACCTCTCTGTAGGAAGGATTCTTAAGTACAACTGCAATAAACAGTATACTTGCGATTAAATTTGGAGACTATAAAAATCCATATCACCTTGCATAACACTAAGGAGCGCGACATTGTCAGTCAGTGGAGTGGGTTGATTTTTTTTTACCGTAACTCTGAAGTCAAGGACGAACGACGAAGATTAGTGATGGAAACAAGAGTCGATAACAGCAAGAGATTCAAGAAAACAAGGGATTCAAGAAGTTGAATGACAAGGAAAGAATGTGGCAGGACATGTTCTTATAATTCAGGGTTTCCAGATCAATGTATTGGGTACAATACCCAACCAAAAATTGAACCAAGCCTAGCTAACGTAAACATGTGCTCTGATACCAGAAAACCTTGTCACGCACTGCTTCCCAAGATACAAAAAATTCAGGACGTAATTCGGCCAGCCATACTACCTACAGTATGGAATCATCATTCCGTGGTGACATTAAGGCTATCAAGCAAAAATATAAATATCTAACACTAAACATATGTCCAATGCCACAATAAACAATAGAAGAAATCAAGACAATAGCGTAAGAAAATAAATGGAATATCAAGTATCAATAGATCTAAGGATAAATAAGGAACAACAACAGTATTAGTCCCTTATGGTCACACAAAAGAAATCCAAGAACAATGATTCAACCGGAAATAAACCTAAACTATAGATAAATAAATAAACAATAACACTCTTCAATGCTCGGCAATCTTCTCCAAATAATCTCGATCCTGGGTTGCTAAATTCACAAGATCTGGGCCAATCAAGACCCTGGCGTCAGAGCATCATATGTAATATAATATCATAAGGAATATAACCAAGATGAAATATATCATATACGGGAAATCAATATTAGGTGAGCATATTTAACATGAGCAATATAGGATGATATAAAAATAATGATATAATCAAAGCAATCATGTCAAGTGTAAATCCAAGATGTCCATATCTCTAAGTTATCTATCCTACAAGTATTTCAAACAATCAATGCAATCATTCAATGGTTCAGTCAGGATCGAACCAATGACCTATGGAAAGGCAATACAATATGATAATCAAGATATACAGGAATGGACCATCGAATGATATTAGCGCATCATTCCAAGACAGGAGTGTCTATTTTCGCAACGATTGGACGAATAATGACAGTATCACTATTCTAAGGAACGAATGTCCCTATCAATATACCATCGAATGATATTGGTGCATCATTCTAAGACATGAATGTCTATTTTCATAATGTACCATCAAATGATATCGGCACATCATTCTAAGAAATGAATGTCGCATCTCGTAATATACCATCGAATGATATTGGCGAATTATTCCAAGACACAAATGTCTCTTCTCGCAATGTACAATCGAATGATGGTGCATCATTCCAAGACACGAATGTCTCAATTCACAACAAGGGGATGAACGATATCATATCTTCATTCCAAGACAGGAATGTCTATTTTCGGGTAATCAATCTTTAATTGCTGATTCTAGAATAGACAGGTAACATGTCATGTCTAGTCAAGTTCATCAATTAAGTCTAATCACGTCAAAGGTATCATGAATACGCTAGCATTGGACAACTATTATATGGCATGAGTCCTAACATGGTAACTAGTAAACATGTTCAAGCATAAATAAATGTAACAATCATGTATTAACATTAACGGGAAACATCATGATCAAGGAATGCAATAACAAGTCAATATCCAATATGTTCACGATAAAAAAATAACATGGATACATGAAACAATCAGTACTCTGGAATGTCAGGCATAACACCATCAATCAGAATATACAATACAATCATAATACATGTCAGGTAGCATGTTGCGCATGTGTAATGTATCTAGCATATCGTATAACATATCAGTTTCATGTCAATTTAAAATGGCTCATGTAATGTTGAGAAGGCTCAAGTGTATTAAAGATGGCTCATGTAAGGTTACGGCGTCTCACAAGTGTTTTATAATTATCATATGTTGTCTGGTTACATGAGACGGCTCATGATGATCTTAAGACGGCTCATGATGATCTTGAGCCGGCTCATACCTTATCTTAAGACGGCTTGACGTAGTTTAAGACCGCTCCTTATATATCTGGAATGTGTGTTTGTTATTACCGTGTATGAGACGGCTCAGGCTTTTGTTGAGCCGACTCACGGGCAATTTCTGATATGATCAGATTCTTATTTTAGTTTTCCATTTAAATTCCGTACATGTGATAACATCATTCGATGGTACCCTGGTTGCGAAAAGAGACATTCATGTCTTGGAATGATGTGCCAACATCATTCGATGGTACATTGCGAGAAGAGACATTAATATCTTGGAATGATGCGCTAACATCATTCGATAGTACATTGATAGGGGCATTCGTAAGACGTCTCAAGCCTACAATCATAATTAGACGCTATTATTTATTATAACGTCTAATTACGATTTCATCTAATATAATGTCGAAAATCAAAACCTTATCATGACCACTTCCCAAGATATAAAAAAATTTCGGGACGTAACTCGGAGCCATGCTACCTACGGTAAAGAATAATCCTTCCATAGTTACATTAAGGTTGCCATGAAATAATCAAGCAAAAATATAAAATATTTAACGATAAACATATGTCCAGTGCCATAATAAATAATAGAAGAAATCAAGACAATAGCGGAAGTAAATAACTGAAATATTAGGTATCAATAGATCCAAGGATAAATAAGGAACAATAACAGTATTGGTTCCTAATGAGCTCACAAAATAAATATAAGAACAACGATTCAACTGGGAATAAACCTAAACCATAAATAACTAAATAAAAAATAACACTCCTCAATACTCGGCACTCTTCTCAAAGTAATCTCGATTCTGCGGTACTAAAGTCATAAGATTTGGGCCATGCAAAACTCATACGTCAGAGCGTCATATGTAATATAATATCATAAAGAATATAGAATATAACATAAACAGGAAATCAATTTTAGATGAGCATATTTAACATGAGCGATACCGGATGATATAACAATCAGGATATAATTAAGGCAATCATGTCAAGTGTAAATCTTAGATGTCTATATCTCTAAATTATCTATCTTGTAAGTATTTAAAAACAATTAATGCAATCATTCAATTGTTCGTTCAGGGTCGAACCTATGACCTATGGAAAGGCAATACAATATGATAACCATGATATACAAGAATGGACCATCGAATGATGTTAGCCCATCATTCCAAGACACGAGTGTCTATTTCAGCAACGAGCGGACGAATAATGACAGTATCACTATTTCAAGGCATGAATGCCTCTATCAATTTACCATCGAATGATGTTCACACATCATTAAAAGACATGAATGTCTCTTCTTACAATGTACAATCGAATGATGTTGGCATATTATTTCAAGACATAATTGTCTATTTTTGCAATGTACTACCGAATGATGTTGGCGCATGTGTAGCGTATCTAGCATAACGTATAACATATCAGGTTCAAAATCAGATTCATATCAATTTGAAACGGCTCATGTAATGTTGAGACGGCTCAGGTGTATTAGAGACGGCTCGTGTAAGACTGAGATGTCTCACAAGTGCTTCAGAATAGTTATATGTTTTCTAGTTACATGAGATGGCTCATGATGGTATTGAGCCGGCTCATAACCTGTCTTGATACGGTTCATGGTATATTAAGATGGCTCGTTATATATCTGGAACGTGTATTGGTTCTCTGTGTTTATAAGACGGCTCAGGGTTACGTTGTGCCTGCTCACGGTCAATTTCTGATACGATCGGATTTCTTATTTAGGGTTTCCATTTAAATTCCGTACAAGCCATAACAAATATGATCATAATAAATTCTACAAGTTAATTTATATAGTTGGAACACATAAAGGTTATGTCTTTAACAATCAATGTATAGTGATATAACTATATCATGTTTATCGACATATCGTGATTCCGATCTTGATATATCGTTAACTAAGGTTACACATAAACAAAGATATGCAATGCAAAAATAATATTAATGTTACGCCAGATCTGATCTGGCCGTAACTACCATGTAGCAAGCATCTAAAAATACTTTCCTCGATTTATGATCTCGGTGGCGACAATGAAGGCCTCGGGTTGGATGCAACCGAGAAAAAGATGAAGCCACGATGGATCTCGTCATCGCAACAGGAACGGGAATATGATATCGACGAAGATGATGATGGCGATGAAGATCCCCCCAATAGGACGAAGATTCACGACGACGACAAAGTCTTGATCAATGGCTGGGGTTAGGGTTTCGGTTAGATTAGATGAAATGAGGCTAGTGTTTTTATTGTGGCAATTATGAACAAATAGGTTTTGCATGAAAACCAAAAGGTTTTAAATAGAATGGAAATAAACATGGGCCGGATATATCACGAGTGCTAGCTTAAGACGGCTCATACATCCTTGAGCCGGCTCACAAGTCTTCCCTAATCATCGTTTCCTCTCTGGCTCCATGAGACGGCTCAAGCTTCTTTGAGCTGGCTCAACCTCCTTAAGAAATAAACCTATATGTTTAATAATAATAATTTTAATCCAACAACTACCGTATCAAGGGTCTAGGGTGTTACATTATTGTCTCTTTTCGCAACAAGGGGACGATTGATATCAGCTCACCATTCCAAGAAAAGAATGTCTATTTTCGGGTAATCGATATCTAACTGCTAATTCTAATATAGACAAGTAATAGGTCATGTCTGATCAAGTTCAGTCAATCAAGTTTAGTCAAGTCAAGGGTATCCAGAATACACTAGTATTGGACAACTATTATATGGCATGAGTCCTAACATGGTAACTAGTGAACACGTTCAAGTATTAGCATTACCGGGAAACATCATGATCAAGGAATGCAATAACTAGTCAATATCCGACATGTTCACGATAACAAAATAACATGGATACATGAAACAATCTGTACTCTAGCATGTCAAGCATAACATCATCAATCAAAATATATAGTACAATCATTATACGTGTCAGGTAGCGTGTTGCGCATGTGTAACGTATCTAGCATATCATTTAACATATCAGGTTCAAAATCAGATTCATCTTAGTTTGAGATAGCTCATGTAATATTAAGACGGATCAAGTGTATTAGAGATGACTTGTGTAAGGTTAATACGTCTGACAAGTGTTTTAGAATTATCATATATTTTCTGGTTACATGAGGCATCTTGTGATGATTTGGAGCCGGCTCATTTCCTGTCTTGAGATGGCTCGACGTATTTTAAGATGGCTCGTTATATATCTGAAACATGTATTGGTTCTCTGTGTGTATGAGATGGCTCAGGGTTATATTTAGCCGGCTCATGGTCAATTTCTAATATGATCAGATTTCTTATTTCAGGTTTCCATTTAAATTCCATACAGGCGATAACATCATTCGATGGTACCTTTGTTGCGAAAAGAGATATTCATGTCTTGGAATGATGCGTCAATATTATTCGATAGTATATTGAGAGAAAGACATTCATGTCTTGGAATGATGCGCTAATATCATTCGATGATACATTTAGATAGGGGTATTCATGAGACGTCCCAACCTTACACAAGCCGTCTCTAATACAATAATAATTAGTCGCTATTATTTATTATAGCGTCTAATTATGAATTCGTCTAATACAATGTCGAAAATCAAAACCTTATCACACCCCGATTCACAAGATACAAAAAATTTCAGGACGTTATTCGGCCTGTCATGCTGCCTACGGTAAGAAACCATCCTTTCATAGTCACATTAAAGCTTTCATGCAATAATCAAGTAAAAATATAAAATATTTAACACTAAACATATGTTCAATGTCATAATAAACAATAGAAGAAATCAAGACAATAGTGGAAGCAAATAACTGGAATATCAAGTATCAATAGATTCAAGGATAAATAAGGAATAATAACAGTATTAGTCCCTTATAACCTCACAAAAGAAATCCAAGAACAGCGATTCAACCGGAAATAAACCTAAACCATAAATAACTAAATAAGCAATAATACTCCTCAATGCTCAGCAATCTTCTCGAAATAATCTCAATCCTGCGGTGCTAAAGTCACGAGATCGGAGCCATACAAAACCTAGATGTTAGAGCGTCATATGTAATATAATATCATAAGAAATATAACCGAGATGGAATATATCATATACATGAAATCAATGTTAGAGGAACATATTTAACATGATCAATATATGATGATATAACAGTCAGGATATAATCAAGGTAATCATGTCAAGCGTAGATCCTAGATGTCCATATCTTTAAGTTATCTGTCCTACAAGTATTTGAAAACAATCAATACAATCATTCAATGGTTCAGTCAGAGTCGAACCTATGACCTATGGAAAGGCAATACAATGTGATAACCAGGATATACAAGAATGGACCATCGAATGATGTTAGCACATCATTCCAAGACACGAGTGTTTATTTCCGCAACGGGTGGACGAATAATGACAGTATCACTATTCCAAAACACGAATGCCTCTATCAATGTACCATCGAATGATGTTGGCACATCATTCCAAGACATGAATGTCTCTTCTCACAATGTTCCATTGAATGATGTTTGCGCATCATTCTAAGACATGATTGTCTATTTTCGTAATGTACCATCGAATGATGTTGGCACATATGTAACGTATCTACCATATCGTATAACATATCAGGTTCAAATTCAGTTTCATGTCAGTTTGAGATGGCTCATGTAATGTTGAAACGGCTTAAGTGTATTAGAGATGGCTTGTTTTAGGTTGAGCCATCTCACAAGTGCTTCAGAATAGTTATATGTTTTCTGATTACATAAGACGGCTCATATGGTATTGAGCTGGCTCATAACCTGTCTTGAGACGACTCACAGTATTTTAAAACGGCTCGTGATATATCTGGAACATGTATCGGTTCTTTGTATGTATGAAATGGCTCAGAGTTATGTTGAGCCGGCTTACGATCAATTTCTGATACGATCAGATTTCTTATTCAGGATTTCCATTTAAATTCTGTACAGGCGATAACAAATATGATCACAATAAATTCTCCAAGTTAATTTATACAGTTGGAACACATAAAGGCGGTGTCTTTAACAATCAATGTATAGTGATATAACAAGATCAAGTTTATCGACATATCGTGATTCCGATATCGATATATCGTTAACTAGGGTTACACATAAACACAGATATAATGCAATAATAATATTAATGTTATGCCAGATCTGATCTGGCCGTAACTAGTATGTAGCAAGTATTTAGAAATACTTGCCTCGATTTATAATCCCGACGGCGATGATGAAGGCCCCGGCTTGGATGCAATCGAGAAAGAGATGAAGCCGCGATGGATCTCATCATCACAGCAGGAACATGAAGATGATATCAACGATGATGATGATGGTGATGAATATCCCTCTGAGAGGACGAAGATTCGTGATGGCGACAAAGTCTAGGTCGATAGATAGGGTTAGAGTTTCGGTTAGATGAGATGAGAGGATGCTAGGGTTTTGATTGTGGCAATTTTGAACAATAGGGTTTCATGAAAACCAAAAAGGTTTAAATAGAATGGAAATAAACATGAGCCGGATATATCACGAATGCTAGCCTGAGACGGCTCATACATCCTTGAGCCGGCTCACAAGTCTTCCCTTATCATCGTTTCCTCTCTGGCTCCATAAGACGGCTCAAGCTTATTTGAGCCGGTTCAACCTCCTTAAGAAATAAACCTACATGTTTAATAATAATAACTTTATTCTAACAACTACCATACCAAGGGTCTAGAGTGTTACATTATTGTCTCTTTTCGCAACAAGGGGACGAATGATATCAGCCCATCATTCCAAAACAAAAATTTCTATTTTCGGGTAATCAATCTCTAACTTCCGATTCTAAAATAAGCAGGTGACAAATCATGTCTAGTCAAGTTCGGACAATTAAGTCTAGTCAAGTATATAGTATCATGAATACACTAGTATTGGACAACTATTACATGGCATAGGTTCTAATATGATAGTGAACACGTTCAAGTATAAGTACAAGTAACAATCAAGCATTAGCATTAACGAGAAATATCATGATCATGAAATGCAATAACAAATCAATATCCGACATGTTCACGATAACAAAATAACATGGATACAAGAAACAATCTGTACTCTTGCATGTCAAGCATAACATCATCAATCAGAATATATATTACAATCATAATACGTGTCAGGTAGCGTGTTGCATAGAGAATCTACTTGTTTCAAAAATCAAAACCTTATTAGGACTCGTCAGGTTACGTGAGTAGATAACAAATATGATCACAATAAATTCTCCATGTTAATTTATATAATTAGAACACATAAAGGTGGTGACTTTAACTGTAAGTCCACGGTAGCGCCCCGGCCGTCTAACAGACGCCAAATGCGGAACAAAAACTTTTTACAACTGGCGCTATCGCGTACTATAACCCGGATCTGCCATTAAAGCTAAACTAAAAAACTACAAAGTGGGTAGAAGAGTTCTACCGAACGATCCGAGTCCTTCGGTCTACAACCATCATCTCACGCTTTGTTGCGGTTGCTCCGATCTCCTGAATCTCCAGTCTTCTCGTCCAGGTGGCACCACGTCGACGGATCTTTAAACGGGCTCCCGCCTCTGAACAGAGATAACTCGATCATCAAGTTTGCTAAAAGAGATGACCAAGATGATGTAGAGAATGAGTAGAACACTTTGTCTCGTCACGTCTAAAGTCACAGAAGAACGGTTAATGAAGTTGCCCTTTTAGAACTGTGATAGAAATGAAAAGAGCTATGAAATTTCCATACACTATAAACTATATCTTTTCTCAAATGAACAACCATTAACCTCACCAAGAGCTGGCCAGCCACTATATAAGGAGGTGGGGTGAGTGTAGGAGAGGGGGAGGTGACCACAAGCACAATACTTATCATAACATTAATGAAAGTATGAGTCATATAACACCTAGTATGAACACATTTAATGCAATCAAGTGAGTCACAAACCAAGTCATCAACCAAGAAGCTTCCTCACTCATGACTCACCATCATGACTCACCATGGAAGAAAAGATAAATCCGCATTTAACCGAATGTTAAATACGGGTGATAGAAAACTGGAAACTGGAAACTTCCAAAAGTGATCCTGAAACGAATTTCAGGATAACCCCGTAACAGTATAAACATACCCGTATTTGCATTACGACCGAATACAAATGCAACTGAGACAAAGATATTATATCTACACAGTATAATACTCGGATCCGGCTTAAACCAAAGCCGACCAGTATTATTTGCCCGAAAAATGACACGTTCGAAAACGCACGTGCATTTTCCGAACCCTGCCATAAAACCATATAGCCTCTACAACGTTTCGTCCGAACCTGGGAAACGGTCTGTGGGGGACTCTAATGACTCATCAACACACTGGCACTGGGTATAACCACTAGCACGTCAGAGGTACAAGCTGTACGTAACGGTTGCCTATGTATTGATTGGAAGGGAAGCTGACGAGCGAACTCATCCATAAACCCCTACTGAGCTTAACAGTGACAATATACATATAGTCCAGTCCGTTCGTCTAAAGAGTATCGCATATCGAGTCTAGGGGGTGGATAAAGTCAGACCCCTAATAACGCGATAAATCGAGTCGGCATGAAGCCCATCACCACCTGAGAAACTACTGATCCAAATCAGTAATTCTCCACTATCTCGGCCGAGGATTTCTAGTGATGGCCACCCGTGCACTGCGAGACATCAATCCCCAATACCGAGAGAGACGAATCCCCGACGATCCGCTCACTGCCTCCATGTGGCTCGGGACTGTACCCAAAAAATAACTGTTTGCACAACGCCTTTGAGCCGTGGTAGGGTAGAAATCAAAGCACAGTGGGAACTCACACGAGACAAATGACGATCTCAGGTCAAAAAACTAACCTTTACACATGTCACCAGGGAACTGCTATCTGACGATATGTATAATACCAACTAGCATGTTCCCGGCGAGTCCTGTCCGGTGTACTCATAACCCAATGAGCACCTATATACATCTTAGGTGATCCAACTGACACCAGTGGCTTGTGAGACCGGCCACCGCCCCTCGTCGGGGTCTCGACTGTATACACTAGTCTATTCTGGAGTATCGATGCCCTGTCTTGAAACTCCCACGACTAGGGACACTTTAAGGATGTGCTTACAGACCCCAGCTCCCACGTATATGATCGCCATCATACTGCTGGCAGTGAAGCAAGAATCCTATGGGCGCTATCAACATGCAATAGAGAACTAAAGTATGTATACGATGATAAAGACAAACCAGATAGCATACTATCATCTCGAGCAAGACTGTCATATCGGTATAGGTGTTGTCTCAATCATTGCAATCACGCGATCCAATCCAACAATCTCCCACTTGCACTTAAGGCTAATTATTGCGATGTCTCATACTCACAGCCTATGTGATACCGAACATCCAACTCCTCTACTAATCAGTTTCACAAAACTAGTTTGTAAAACTCTTGTGTTCGAGAAATAGCCTCAATGAGTGGATCCGCCCTGATGTTTCATTCTATGTCTCTCTTAATCTCAAGCTCGCGGAGAAAGCCATCTCCCGAATCGAGTAATACTTGTCTTAGAATATGTCTGAATATCTGATGGGATCTAGTTCATAAATGAACTCCAAATCCAAACTTCTTAGACTGTAACGATAACTGAACCTAATCAGTATCCAGCACCATGCCTCCCACAGTATCCTCTTGGACCACCTGTCCACAATACTGTCTCTCGTCAAAGGGAAAACTATAATTCTGACAATCACTCTGTCATCCATGTCACCTTGGAAGGCTGGAATGATAACCGTCTCCCGAAGGAGGCTGCTATCATCAAGTCCGTAGAACATGCACTTATGTTCTAAAACTGCTTCCTTATGTTTCTTCAGGATTGGATTAATATAAATTTATTGCATCTAGTGCAAAAACAACATCTGGTGTGGTACTTGACTTCTCACGATTGACTCAATTGTCTAAACAAGTGATCTGCCAATCATGCACATCCCTCTCCCTTTAGTCTGTAAGACACCTTTAAAGAGGGTGACTCCATCACCTGCAGGTACACCACCATGCCAGGAGTCATCTATTCTAAAATACTATTAGAATACTGTCAAAGTACCCATATTGGGAAACTACCTAAATCTAGATCTAAAACTATAGATCTAGAAACCAGAATGTCTGATATTATATCTATATCCTTTCTGGAGAAACAACTGTGTGACGACCACAGTACAACCGATCGTAGTATAGGAATTTTACTTCCTACTCTGTGTATGTCATCCAAATACCAGGACATCATACCCTACTACCTTCTCACCAGATCCATCCCCTATTCTGATGAAGTCAAACCCATGACTGTCACATCAAAAATAGATGATCTATCTCCGCTATATCTGCTCTAGTCTATAAATAGACATAAGCTACTTGCCCACTATGCTTCCGCTGCTCCCACTGACTACGACAACCCTCTGGCAGAATAATATATACGTGCACTTCTAAAGCTAGTTTAGAACGACGTTATACTTATCCTCTTTCCGGGTCTCATAGTCTGGAACAACAGTAGTGTCAAGTCTGGGTAAACAAGAACCTCCCTGTCACCGTCCTTGAGGCTACCGGAGTACCTCTCGGGTGTCTGAGGTTACCCACCATATCTGCGGAGTGGCTATTGGAATGTCAAACCTGATTGAATATATAGGTCCTGTTAAATTTTCCGTAATCGTTTGCGGTTCTGGAATCACTTCCAGTTCTACCATACTCCTGTTGGAGATAGTGCCCTCAGAGTCAATTATTGGATCACAGGCACGTGATTGCAATGATTGAGGGAGGACCTATCCCGGTACGACAGTCTTACTCGAGATGATAGTTTGCTATCTGGTTTACCTTTATCATCGTGTACTGCTTTAGGTGACCTGACAGGTCACTATTGCACGTTGATAGAGCCCCTAGGATTCTTGCTTGGCTGCCAGCAGTATGAGGGCGATCATATAAGTGAGAGCTGGAGTCTACAAGCATGTCCTTAAAAGGTCCCTAGTCGTGGGAGTTTCGAGACAGGGCATCGATTCTCCAGAGTAGACTAGTGTATACAGTCGAGACCCCAACGAGGGGCGGTGGCCGGTCTCACAAGCCACTGGTGTCAGTTGGTTCACCTAAGATGTATACAGGTGCTCATTGGGTTATGAGTACACCGGACAGGACTCACCGGGAACATGCTAGTTGGTCTTATACCTGACGTCAGATAGCAGTTCCCAGGTGACATGTGTACAGGTTAGTTCATCGACCTGGGGATCGTCATTTGTCTCGTGTGAGTTCCCACTGTACTTTGATTACTACCCTACCACGGCTCAAAGGAGTCGAGCAAACAGGTTTTAGTTGGGTACAGTCCCGAGCCACATGGAGGCAGTGAGCGGATCTTCGGGGGTTCGTCTCTCCCGGTATTGAGGGTGAGGTCGCGCTGTGTCTAGGAGAGCCATTACACGAAGTCCTTGGCCAAGGCAGGAGATTTACTGGTAGGTATTCCAGTAGTATCTCAGGGTGTTCTGGGCTACACTCCGACACGACTTGTACCGCTTTTGGGGGTCTGACTTTTACCCACCTCCTAGGCCCGACATGCGATGCTCATAGACGAACGGACCGGACTGTACGGATATTGTCACTGACAGGCTCAGTAGGGTGTCAGGATGAGTTCGCTCATCGACGTCCCTTTTGGTCAATAGCTGGTGGCCCGTTACGTATTGGCTTATACCTCTGACGTGCTAGTGGTTAAATCCACAGCCACAGTATTGACGAGTCTTTAGAGTCCACCACACTTTCTGTTACTCAAGCTTTCGGGCGAAACGCTGTAGAGGCCGTATGGAGATATGGCAGGGTCCGATCAGATACGTGCGGTATTGCACGGATCAGGATCGGACGGTTTGTACTAGAGGCCGTATAGGTATATGGCAGGGTTCGATCAGATTCGTGCGGTATTGCACGGATCAGGATCGGACGAACATTACTAGCCGGCTTTGGTTTAAGCCGGATCCTAGTTTAGTACAGTGTAGATTTTGTCTCATTGCATTTGTATCCGTACGGAATACAGATGCGGGTGTGTATGCACAGTATCGGGGTTTTCCCGTAATTTATTACGGGACCAGTTTTCTGGAGTTGCCAGTTTGCATTCCGTTCCGGCCGGTTTTCGTTTGTTCTTTCCCGGCCGGACTTTTCCGATGGAGGGGGTTATTTGCAAGTTTGCAAATAACACCTTGTGGAGGGGTTTCTTGCAAATGAGTGATTATGATAGGATTAGAATCTTTCTTCCATGCTTTTGTATTAAAGAGAGGGTATGGTTTTGTTGTGCTTTAAGCATGGTTGATGTTTTTGGATATGGTCACCCCTTGCTTTCTACTACCCTCACCTCCCTTCATACTACATATCATTTCCCTCCACCATTGAGAAGGGCCGACCAACATTTTGGGAGAGGAGAGGAAAAATGAGAGAGTTTCATTTTGGTATGGTAGCATTATTCTTGATCTCTTTTTCATGCTAGAAAAATGCAAGCACCATTTTTCTTCTTGATTCCTCCATCATCTTTCAAAGGCAACATAACCCCAAAGTGAGACATAGCCTCTACACTACACATTCTACAGCTCATCTTGGGCATGTCGACTTGCCGGCTTCATGCCCGAGTTGCCTCGGTAAAGAGGCGGGAGCCCGTAAAAGAAACAGGCGATGTGGTGCCCTTCCGGCGAGGAGACGACGACCGGAGTTTCCGCGAGGAGATCGGAGTGGAGATGAAGACCGGAGGACTCGGATCAGTTGGTACATCTCTTCCCTATCTTGTTAGTTAGCTAGGACAAGTTTAATGGCCCGATCCGGGGTTTAGTACGCGGTGGTGCCGGTTTGCAAAGTTCGCAAAATTAAAGTTTATCACCGTTTTCGCATTTGGCCGTCGGATTGACGGCCGGGGCGCCGCCGTGCACTTACAGTGGTATCAGAGCCTCGCCATTAACTTCGTCTAGCTTCGTTTGATGTGTTTTGCATTTCCGATCGACCAAAATTCCAAAATCTACATTTTCCTTTACATCAGTTTTCTGTCGAAATTTTTTGAAGTCTAAAAATTTTTCAGGTTGTAGAAAATTGATGTACTAGAAGTTCTAAGAGTTCTGGAAAAATTCGAGACACTGATCTCTTCAGTGGAGCGCGGAACCGCGGCAAAACCCTACTTGTTGCCGCGGTTCCGCCGCAGTATGGAGGATTCAGTGGGTCGGGTTTTTACAGTGGGCTTCTGGGGTGATTTTAGGGGTTTTGGAATATTAATATTGGGCCCAGATTTTCTGTGAGTGCTACAGTATTGCTTGGGGGCCCACTTGTTAATTTTTGATCGATCGGATATTTTAAACACATTATTTCACAGTATTTACATTATATCTGCGACCGTGAATGTCACTCGATCGGTAAATCCGGTCTAACTGCTATAGCCCGGTTAGACGGATTTGCGAACGTGACTTTCACGTTGATGTTCTGTGTTTTTGCTGTGATGTTGCGGATCGGTCGTGGGGATAGCCTGGATGCAATGCTAGTACAGTGTTGTTGTATTATGTACATTTGATATTGCGGGGCGAGCGTCCGACATGTGGACTGCCGTCACTGCCTGTTTGTATTATTATTTTGGGGCACGACCTGGTTGCGGTCGATGTACCCGTTGTATGTATATTTTACTTTCTGTACTAGGTTTACCCCGCGGTGGGGTGCACGGATAGCCGGGTTCTAGAGGGCAACGGGCCCGCATCTCAGGGCATTGAGACGGAGGGGCTTCAGTCTGGAATTGGCGGGCTATTCGCCGCACTCGTAGGGGGTACAGGTTGACCCAGGAGGGGTGCCCAAGTTGCCGGATTCCGTGAAGTGCTGGGTGGTCCATTCACGGTGCTGAAGGGGACTGCCTCGCTTCAGGTTTTGGCGGGTAACTTGCCGCGCCCGTAGGGGTCTAGGTTTTCATTGCACAGGCTATCCACACGACCAGGGGAACGTCGGGTTTCAGTAGTGGCTCTGTGAAACCCGGGGATCCCAGATATCTGTATTGTTCTGTGATGCTGTACATTTCTGTGATGTTGCATTTTATTCACGCCTTGAGCGAATATAATATATTGGTATATATATTAGTAGATGTTGTATATGTTTTTCATCCGCGCTAGTCCAGTCCCCGCTCTGCCGTTAGTTAGCTAACCTAACGGGTGATGACGGGACCCAGTGGCGAATGCGGATGGCATATACGTACATCAGTATATTTTCGTTCTTTGTGGTGTGATCAATTGATGGGATTGCGTTGATTCGGATCAATGCAAGTTAAAACAAACCTATTCTGATGTTGTTGGAACACTTTTCAAAAAGCTGTTATTGCAAGGACGTTCACTTTTGTTTTGCATCGTGGTATTCATTTGGAATATCCTGCTCCTCAGTCGACGAGGCAAGGGCCGAGATCCCTTCACCGGGAGTGACCCCTTGGACAGAAGTTTGCGTCAGGGCATTTACTTCACTATAGCCGATCACTTTTGCTTTGCATCGTGGTATTCATTTGGAATATCCTGCACCCCATCCTACGGGGAAAGAGCCGAGATCCCTTCACCGGGAGTGACCTCTTTAGCGAAGGTTTTTCGTTACTATATTTTCTAAAAAAGCTATCCGTTCCTTCAACGATATCAAGTTCATTACGTTAAAGGTTTTCTCCAGAAACCATTCGTAGCCCTCCGTCGTTTCATATGGATAGTCAATAGTATTCAAGCTGTGTTTGTTGGCCATAGTCAAGGCACAGTGTTTGGTAGCTGTTGGTTATTCATATGCAGCATAGATAGATGCGTTGGTTTGGGACAGTCGTATAGCCTTGTTGGCCCTAGTCAAGGGCTTGTACGGGTGGGTTCAAATCAACCTGGATAATGACGGGTAGAACTTGACATGTGACTTATGATTTGTTGGCCATAGTCAAGGTCATAAGAGCATGGGGTAAAAATCCACATCGGGAGTTTCAAAAGAACTGAAACTTGCCAGATATGCGCATACCTTCTGGAGTGTGATAGCGTGAGCGGATTCCGTCACGTTATCATGCGATGATAGTTGGATCCCGATTCCCACTGATGAGTTGGTTTACTCCTCGGGTGACCCCGACTAATTCTTCTTTCAGGTTTGGAGGAGAATTTGAGGTACAGTGGGAGGTTTCCAGATTAGATAAATTGGTAACCATTCTGATCTTGGTTTGAGTGCATGCTGAGTGTTTCTTTTCTCTCTCTCTTGGCAGCGACCATTGACCCGACCCTAAGACTACGACTCAGAGACCAAGTTGACCGAACCTTCTTTACACCGGCTTTTGGATTGTCAAAGTTGCAGACCTCATTGCCACTCCTCTTTTACCCTTTTCTCCAGGACACCCCGTATTACTACGAACGTCCACTTCCATTGGACAAAACCATCGTATGGTTATATACGAACTCGAAGGAATTTATTCGAGGATGGTTTCCGGTTTTGGAGAAAACGGATAGGATTATTCAGTTGTCTTTTCCCTTTTACCTTCTCTCAAGTAGTGAGTACTCCTTGGTTTAGGAGATAGTACACGTATTACGCAAATTGGATAGTCTTCTTCCAAATCTTAGGCTGGTGCCGACCGGTAAGGAATAAAGAAAACCAATTAGCCTAAACGGTGTGCAGAAGGTATTAAGATTAAGACAAAGCAAGGGATTAATAAGAGGGCAAAGTAAATTGCAACTGATATTCACGACCAAACCAAGTTTTTCTTCGCCAATCCTAAATCACCTTTGTATTTCTCTAGGACACTCCGTATCACTACGAAGATCCACAGTTTATTGGATACTCCATCGTATGGTTATATACGAACTCGAAAGGAACTTGTTCCAGTTCGGGGATGGATTCTGGTCCAGGAGAAATAGGAATAAGGTTTATTCGGTTGTCTTTTATCTTCACCTTCTCTCGCATTGCGAGTGCTCCTAGGACTAGGACAGTACACCCATTATGCTTATTGGATAGTCTTCTTCCAAACCATAGGCTGGTGCCGAACGGTAGGGAAGGAAGAAAACCATTTGGCCTAAGGGGTGTGCAGAAGGTAATGACTAAAGACATATAAAGGGATTTGGAGAGGTGGCAAAGAATTATACGGTTATAGTTGTGAATCTGGATAATGGTAGAGGCATTACTAGGAATACCAGGATACCCCATCGAAACATTTCAATGTTTCAGTTCAACTGTGTACTGTTAAAAGAAAACTGATTTCCCGATTAGACACTTGCTCCAGGGTATGTATTTACCAGGTTTGATTCTCACATCTGTATGGTTTTACAGATGATGAGTGGGAGTAAGTTATTGGGAATTGAGTGATCATCTTCATTATATCAGGATTCGTTGTAATCGGTGATATTTGAGGAGATCACCTGGGCTGTTTGCCGGTTGGCAAATATATGGTTTTGAATATCCGCTGTTGTGCACCAATTTCAAATTGATATATCTGTACGTCTATTTTCATAGAGTGAGATATACCTTTTGATATTATGTCGATGACATTTACCTATATCAGTGGATGGTTAGGTAAGGAGCATTAAACAGCAGTGTAATTCTTCTTAACCATAAGTACAGTTTTCGACCTACGACACACAGTGAAAGAGTTGTTAGACTCGACGGACTTATACAGAGTATTATATGTTGTCCAGTGTCCATTAGGACAGAGGGGTTGGTCCTCATACTATATTCTGTTTACTTTTAACTTCTCTAGTTCTTAGACATGTGTTTCGTAGAAATACAGGGTCTAAGTTTTGAGGAGTTATAGGTATTTGAATAGAGTAGAGAACCAAGTATTGCAAGTATCGGGATTCTTCAAAGTGATCGAAGATGTAGATACTTGTGTATGGTATTCAGTTGATAGTAATGATTAAGAGAACTTGCTTCTCTTTCAGGTTACTCATAATTGGAAGCATTCCTAAGTTGAGTAACGCTGATCGGCCTCTTTCCATTTAGTAGACATGCACTGGAGACAGCTGCATGATTTGAATCTGGTTCAATTAAATCAGTGCCTCTGTTCCTATATTGGATATAGAACGGTTCATATCTTAACGATGTTAAGGTACGGGGAGTTGTCCGGCTTATGGTTAAAATCAGACACTGGACAACTCAAGGCACGTTTCTGTAATGGCTGTTTGTGGGTTGACCCAGGCTATGACGAGGGTTGATTTTCTACCATCTGGGAGATCAATAGTAATATTGTTCTTGACTCGCCACAGTTTTAATAAAAATGGATTTTTCAGAAAACAGTAGTGGGAGTATGGTAGAACTGGAAGTGATTCCAGAACCGCAAACGATTACTGAAGATTTGATAAGGAACCTAAAGATTCAATCTGTTTTGACATTCCATTGGCCACTCCGCAGATAAGGTGGGTAACTTCAGGCACCCGAGAGGTACTCCGGTAGCCTCAAGGACGGTGACAGGGAAGTTCTTGTTTACCCACACTTGCCATTGTTGTTGTTCCAGGCTGCGAGACCCGGCAGGAGGATGAGTATAGCGTCGTTCTAAACTAGCTTTAGAAGTGCACGTCTATATGACTCTGCCAGAGGGTTGTCGTAGTCAGTGGGAGCAGCGGAAGCATTGGTGGACATCACGCTTATGTCTATTTATAGACTAAAGCAGATATAGCAGAGATAGATCATCTATTTCTGATGTGACAGTCATAGGTTTGACGTCATCAGAATAGGGGATGGATCAGTTGAGAAGGTAGTAGGGTGTGATATCCTGGTTTTGGATGACATACACAAAGTAGGAAGTAATATTCCTATACTACGATCGGTTATACTTTGGTCGTCACACAGTGGTTTCTCCACAAAGGACTTGGACATTATATCAGACATACTGGTTACTAGATCTATGGTTTTAGATCTAGATTTGGGTAGTTTCCCAATCAGGGTACTTTGACAGCATTCTAAGAGTATTTAGAATGGACGACTCCTGGCATGGTAGTGTACCTGCAGGTGATGGAGTCACCCTCTCTAAAGGTGTCTTATAGACTAAAGGGGAGAGGGATGCGCATGATTGGCAGATCACTTGCTTGGGCAATTGAGTCAATCATGAGATGTCAAGTACCACACCAGATGTTGTTCTTGCACTATATGCAATAAGTTGATATTGATCCAATCCTGGAGAAACAATCGGAAGCAGTTTTAGAACATAAGTGGATGTTCTAGGGATATGATAACGACAGCCTCATTCAGGAAACTGTTATCATTCCAGGCTTCCAAGGTGACATGGACGACAAGGAGGTTGTCAGAGTTATAGTTTTCCCTCTGACGAGGGGCAGTATTTTGGACAGGTGGTCCAAGGCAATACTGAGGGAGGCATGGCGCAGGATACTGATTAAGTTCAGTTGACGATACAGTCTAAGAAGTTTGGATTTGGAGTTCATTTATGAGCTAAGTCCCATCAGACATCCAGACATTCTAAGACAGGTATTGCTCATTTCGGGAGATGGCTTTCTCCGCGAACTTGAGATGTAGAGAAAGAAACTTCAGAGCGGATCCACTCGCTGAGGCTATTCCTCGAACGCAATAGTCTCGCAAACGAGCTTTGTGAGACTGACTAGTAGAGGAGTTGGGTGTTCGGTATCACACGGGCTGTGAGTATGCGACATCGCAATAATTAGCCTTGAGTGCAAGTGGGAGATTGTTGGAGATAGTGCCCTCAGAGTCAATTATTGGATCACAGGCACGTGATTTTAATGATTGAGGGAGGACCTATCCCGGTACGACAGTCTTACTCGAGATGATAGTTTGCTATCTGGTTTACCTTTATCATCGTGTACTGCTTTAGGTGACCTGACAGGTCACTATTGCACGTTGATAGAGCCCCTAGGATTCTTGCTTGGCTGCCAGCAGTATGAGGGCGATCATATAAGTGAGAGCTGGAGTCTATAAGCATGTCCTTAAAAGGTCCCTAGTCGTGGGAGTTTCGAGACAGGGCATCGATTCTCCAGAGTAGACTAGTGTATACAGTCGAGACCCCGACGAGGGGCGGTGGCCGGTCTCACAAGCCACTGGTGTCAGTTGGTTCACCTAAGATGTATACAGGTGCTCATTGGGTTATGAGTACACCGGACAGGACTCGCCGGGAACATGCTAGTTGGTCTTATACCTGACGTCAGATAGCAGTTCCCAGGTGACATGTGTACAGGTTAGTTCATCGACCTGGGGATCGTCATTTGTCTCGTGTGAGTTCCCACTGTACTTTGATTACTACCCTACCACGGCTCAAAGGAGTCGTGCAAACAGGTTTTAGTTGGGTACAGTCCCGAGCCACATGGAGGCAGTGAGCGGATCTTCGGGGGTTCGTCTCTCCCGGTATTGGGGGTGAGGTCGCGCTGTGTCTAGGAGAGCCATTACACGAAGTCCTTGGCCAAGGCAGGAGATTTACTGGTAGGTATTCCAGTAGTATCTCAGGGTGTTCTGGGCTACACTCCGACACGACTTGTACCGCTTTTGGGGGTCTGACTTTTACCCACCCCCTAGGCCCGACATGCGATGCTCATAGACGAACGGACCGGACTGTACGGATATTGTCACTGACAGGCTCAGTAGGGTGTCAGGATGAGTTCGCTCATCGACGTCCCTTTTGGTCAATAGCTGGTGGCCCGTTACGTATTGGCTTATACCTCTGACGTGCTAGTGGTTAAATCCACAGCCACAGTATTGACGAGTCTTTAGAGTCCACCACACTTTCTGTTACTCAAGCTTTCGGGCGAAACGCTGTA
The DNA here is from genome assembly GCA_030015575.1 of Agapanthus africanus. Classification (NCBI taxonomy): domain Eukaryota; kingdom Viridiplantae; phylum Streptophyta; class Magnoliopsida; order Asparagales; family Amaryllidaceae; genus Agapanthus; species Agapanthus africanus. The sequence continues at coordinate 792,465,505 of CM057340.1, read as the reverse complement.
GAGGCCGTATGGAGATATGGCAGGGTCCGATCAGATACGTGCGGTATTGCACGGATCAGGATCGGACGGTTTGTACTAGAGGCCGTATAGGTATATGGCAGGGTTCGATCAGATTCGTGCGGTATTGCACGGATCAGGATCGGACGAACATTACTAGCCGGCTTTGGTTTAAGCCGGATCCTAGTTTAGTACAGTGTAGATTTTGTCTCATTGCATTTGTATCCGGACGGAATACAGATGCGGGTGTGTATGCACAGTATCGGGGTTTTCCTGTAATTTATTACGGGACCAGTTTTCTGGAGTTGCCAGTTTGCATTCCGTTCCGGCCGGTTTTCGTTTGTTCTTTCCCGGCCGGACTTTTCCGATGGAGGGGGTTATTTGCAAGTTTGCAAATAACACCTTGTGGAGGGGTTTCTTGCAAATGAGTGATTATGATAGGATTAGAATCTTTCTTCCATGCTTTTGCATTAAAGAGAGGGTATGGTTTTGTTGTGCTTTAAGCATGGTTGATGTTTTTGGATATGGTCACCCCTTGCTTTCTACTACCATCACCTCCCTTCATACTACATATCCTTTCCCTCCACCATTGAGAAGGGCCGGCCAACATTTTGGGAGAGGAGAGGAAAAATGAGAGAGTTTCATTTTGGTATGGTAGCATTATTCTTGATCTCTTTTTCATGCTAGAAAAATGCAAGCACCATTTTTCTTCTTGATTCCTCCATCATCTTTCAAAGGCAACATAACCCCAAAGTGAGACATAGCCTCTACACTACACATTCTACAGCTCATCTTGGGCATGTCGACTTGCCGGCTTCATGCCCGAGTTGCCTCGGTAAAGAGGCGGGAGCCCGTAAAAGAAACAGGCGATGTGGTGCCCTTCCGGCGAGGAGGCGACGACCGGAGTTTCCGCGAGGAGATCGGAGTGGAGATGAAGACCGGAGGACTCGGATCAGTCGGTACATCTCTTCCCTATCTTGTTAGTTAGCTAGGACAAGTTTAATGGCCCGATCCGGGGTTTAGTGCGCGGTGGTGCCGGTTTGCAAAGTTCGCAAAATTAAAGTTTATCACCGTTTCCGCATTTGGCCGTCGGATTGACGGCCGAGGCGCCGCCGTGCACTTACAACTCCCACTACTGTTTTCTGAAAAAATCCATTTTTACTAAAACTGTGGCGAGTCAAGAACAATATCACTATTGATCTTCCAGATGGTAGAAAGTCAACCCTCGTCAAAACCATTGCCAACCCACAAACTGCCATTACAAAAACGTGCGTTGAGTTATCCAGTGTCTGGTTTTAAGCATAAGCTGGACAACTCCCCTTACCTTAACATCATTAAGATCTGAAGCATTCTATATCCAATATAGAAACTTTGGCATTTATTTAATTGGAACCAGATTCAAATCATGCAGCTGTCTCCATTGCATATCAACTTAATGAAGAGAGGCTAATCAGCATTACTCAACTTAGGAATCCATCCAATTATGAGTAACCTGAAAGAGAAACAAGTTTCTCAAAAAAACCGTTACTATCAACTGAATACCAATCACAAGAATCTACATTTTCGATCTCTTTGAAGAATCCCGATACTTGCGATACCTGGTTCTCTACTTTATTCTTATACCCACAACTTCTCAAAACTTAGACATTGTATTTCTATGAAACACTTGTCTAAAAACTAGAGAAGTTATAAGTAAACAGAACATAATACGAGGACCTACCCCTTTGTCCTGATGGACACTGGACAAAATACAATACTCTTGTATAAGTCCGCTGAGTCGAATAACTCAAAACCTGTGTGTCGTAGGTTGAAAACTGTACCCAGGCGATTTTCTCAAATATCACCAATTACAACGAATTCCGATGTAATGAGGATGATCATCTAATTCCCAATAACTTACTCCCACTGATCATCTGTAAAACCATACAGATGTGAGAATCATACCTGGTAAATACATACCCTGGAGTAAATATCTAATCGGGAAATCAGTTTTTTTTTTAATAATGCACTGAAACATGAAAATGTTTCGTAGGGGTATCCTGGCATTCCTAGTAATGCCTCTTCCATAATCCAATTCATGACTTCAACCGTTCGGCACCAGCCTATGGTTTGGAAGAAGACTATACAGTAAGCATAATAGGTGTACCCACCTAAACCAAGGAGTACTCACAACTTGAGAGAAGGTGATGATAAAAGACAACTGAATAATACCTTATTCTATTTCTCCCGAACTGGGAAAAAAGCAAAGGTGAAATAGGAGTGGCGATGAAGTACGCGGTTTGGTCGTGAATGATAACAGTCGCAATTTACTTTGCCCTCTTTCCAATCCCTTTATTTTGTCTTTAGTTATTACCTTCTGCACACCCTACTTAGGCTAATTGGTTTTCTTCATTCCCTACCTTTCGGCACCAGCCTATGGTTTGGAATAAGACTATCCAATAAGCGTAATAGGTGTACTCTCCTTAACTAAGGAGCCCTCGCAACCTGAGAGAAGGTGATAATAAAAGACAACTGAATAAACCAATCATTTTTCTCCTGAACCTGGATCCATCCTCGAAGTAGTACCTTCGAGTTCGTATATAACCATACGATGGATCTATCCAATGGAAGTGGATGTCCGTAGTAATACGGGGTGTTCTGAGAAATTCAAAGGGTAAAAGAAGGAGCAGCAATGACTTATGCAACTCGGACAATCTAAAAGCCAGTATTTTAAGAAGGTTCGGTCAACTTGGTCACTGAGTCATAGTCTAGGGTCGGTCAATGGTCGCTGCCAAAGAGAGAGAGAAAAGAAACACTCTGCGTGCACTCTAACCTAGATCAGAATGCTTATCAATTTATCTAATCAGGAAACCTCCCACTGTTATCTCAAATTCTCCTCCAAACCTAAAGAAGAATTAGTCGGGATCACCCGAAGAGTAAACCAACTCATCAGTGAGAATCAGGATCCAACTATCATTGCATGATAACTCGATGGAAGCCACTCAAGTTATCACACTCCAGAAGGTATGCGCATGCCTGGCAAGTTTCCTATATGTTTGAAACTCCCGATGTGATTTTTGCCCCATGCTCTTATGACCTTGGCGAAGGTCAAAATGTCATAAGTCATATGCCAAGTTCTACCCGTCATTATCCAGGTCAATTTGAACCCACCTGTACATACCCTTGACGAAAACCAAAATAGTAGTATGACTGTCCCAAACCAACGCATCTATCTATGCAACAAATGAATACCCAGCAGTTACCAAACACTATGCCTTGGCGAAAGGTCAAAATACATAGCTTGAATACTACTGAATACCCAAAAGAAATTACGGAGGGCTACGGCTGGTTTTTGGCGAAAAACCTTTAACGTAATGAACTTGATCTCGTTGAAGGAATCTGATAGCTTTTTACAAAAATATAGTGGCGAAAACCTTTGCTAAAGAGGTCACTCCCGGTAAAGGGATCTCGGCTCTTTCCTCGTGGAATGAGGTGCAGGATATTCTAACTGAATACCACTATACAAAGCAACCTGTAATCGACTATAGTAATGTTATTACCCTGACGCAAACTTCTGCCCAAGGGGTCACTCCCGGTGAAGGGATCTCGGCCCTTGCCTCGTCGAATGAGGTGCAGAATATTCTAACTGAATATCACCATGCAAAATAAAAGGAAACATCTTTGTAATAACACCTTTTTAAAATTTGTTCCAACAACATCAAATATATGTTTGTTTTATCCTTGCATTGATAAGAATCAATGCAGTCCCATCAATCAATCACACCAGAAAAGAACGAAAATAAAATGTACGTATATGCCATCCGCATTCGTCACTGGGTCCCATCATCACCCGTTAGGTTACTTAACTAACGACAGAGCGGGTGCTGGACTAGCGCGGGTGTAAAACATATACAATATCTAATAGTATATATACCAATATACAATAATCGCTCCAGGCATGATAATATGCAACATTACAGAAAAGTAATAAGCATCACAGAACAATACAGATAATCTAGGATCCCCGGGTTTCACAAAGCCGCTACTGAAACCCGACGTTCCCCTGGTCGTGTGGATAGCCTGTGCAATGAAACCTAGACCCCTGCGGGTGCGGTAAGTTACCCGCTAAAACCTGAAGCGAGGTAGTCCCCCACAGCATAGTGAATGGAACACCCGGCACTTCACGAAATCCGGTAAATTGAGCACCCCTCCTTGGATCAACCTGTACCCCCTATGAGTGCGGCAAATAGTCTGCCAATTCTAGAGTGAGGACCCTCTGCCTCTCAAAGTCATGAGATACGGACCCGTTGCCCTCCAGAATCCGGCTATCCGTGCACTCCGTCGCAGGGTAAACCTAGTATAAAAATAAAAATATGTACAACGGGTACATCGACCTCAACCCGGTCGTGCCCCAAAAGAATATTATACAAACAGGAAATGACGGCAGTCCACATGTTGGACGCTCGCCCCGCAATATCAAATGTACAAATAAATCCAAACTGCACTATCATTGCACCCTGCTATCCACCACGACAAATCCGCAACATCACAGCACAACACAGAACATCAACGCGAATGTCACGTTTGCAAACCTGTCTAAAAGAACTATATCAATTAGACGCGGTTTACCGCTCGAATAACATTTCCGGTCGGAGATATAAAGTAAGTACTGCAAACTAACACGTTTAAATTTCGATCGACAAAATTTCCCAAAGTAGGCCCCACATACATCTGGTGTACAGTAACAAAATCTGGGCCCAAATGAACAGTACCAAAAACCACAATTTCCAATAAAAAGCTCTCTGGAAAAAGTTGGAGCACTGTTCCCACAAACGCGCCGCGGTTCCGCGGTGGTCTTGTGGGATCACGTGCCCAAATTTTTCCAGAATGCTTAGAAAAGCCTGCTTAGTTTTCTGTGATATGTAAAATAATTTTTAGACACTATTTAAAATCGACAGAAACTTTAACCCTGGAATTTGCGGTTTTCGAAAATCCGTTCGATCGATATTTTAAACGCGTTAGCACAAATTAGTAAAGCTTAATGGTGAGGCTCTGATACCACTGTAAGTCCACGGTAGCGCCCCGGCCGTCTAACAGACGCCAAATGCGGAACAAAAACTTTTTACAACCGGCGCTATTGCGTACTATAACCCGGATCTGCCATTAAAGCTAAACTAACAAACTACAAAGTGGGTAGAAGAGTTATACCGAACGATCCGAGTCCTTCGGTCTTCAACCATCATCCCACGCTTTGTTGTGGCTGCTCCGATCTCCTGAATCTCCAGTCTTCTCGTCCAGGTGGCACCACGTCGACGGATCTTTAAACGGGCTCCCGCCTTTGAACCGAGGCAACTCGATCATCAAGTTTGCTAAAAGAGATGACCAAGATGATGTAGAGAATGAGTAGAACACTTTGTCTCGTCACGTCTAAAGTCACGGATGAACGGTTAATGAAGTTGCCCTTTTGGAACTGTGATGGAAATGAAAAGAGCTATGAAATTTCTATACACTATAAACTATATCTTTTCACAAATGAACAACCATTAACCTTACCAAGAGGTGGCCGGCCACTATATAAGGAGGTGGGGGTGAGTGTAAGAGAGGGGGAGGTGACCACAAGCACAATACTTATCATAACATTAATGAAAGCATCAGTCATATAACACCTAGTATGAACACATTTAATGCAATCAAGTGAGTCACAAACCAAGTCATCAACCAAGAAGCTTCCTCACTCATGACCCACCCACATGACTCACCCATGGAAGAAAAGATAAATGCGCATTTAACCGAATATTAAATACGAGTGATAGAAAACTGGAAACTGGCAACTTCCAAAAGTGATCCTGAAACGAATTTCAGGATAACCCCGTAACAGTATAAACATACCCGCATTTACATTACGACCGAATACAAATGCAACTGAGACAAAAATATTATATCTACACAGTATAATACTCGGATCCGGCTTAAACCAAAGCCGACCAGTATTATCTGCCCGAAAAATGACACATGCGAAAACGCACGTGCATTTTCCGAACCCTGCCATAAAACCATATGGCCTCTACAACATTTCGCCCGAACCTGGGAAACGGTCTTTGGGGGACTCTAATGACTCATCAACACACTGGCACTGGGTATAACCACTAGCACGTCTGAGGTACAAGCTGTACGTAACGGTTGCCTATGTATTGATTGGAAGGGAAGCTGACGAGTGAACTCATCCATAAACCCTACTGAGCCTAACAGTGACAATATACATACAGTCCGGACCGTTCGTGTAAAGAGTATCGCATATCGAGTCTAGGGGGGTGGATAAAGTTAGACCCCTAATAACGCGATAAATCGTGTCGGCATGAAGCCCATCACCACCTGAGAAACTACTGATCCAAATCGGTAATTCTCCACTATCTCGGCCGAGGATTTCTAATGATGGCTACCCGTGCACTGCGCGACATCAACCCCCAATACCTGGAGAGACGAATCCCCGACGATTCGCTCACTGCCTCCATGTGGCTCGGGACTGTACCCAAAAAATACCTGTTTGCACGACTCTTTTGAGCCGTGGTAGGGTAGAAATCAAAGCACAGTGGGAACTCACACGAGACAAATGACGATCTCAGGTCGACAAACTAACCTGTACACATGTCACCAGGGAACTGCTATCTGACGATATGTATAATACCAACTAGCATGTTCCCGGCGAGTCCTGTCCGGTGTACTCATAACCCAATGAGCACCTGTATACATCTTAGGTGATCCAACTGACACCAGTGACTTGTGAGACCGGCCACCGCCCTTCGTCGGGGTCTCGACTGTATACACTAGTCTAATCTGGAGTATCGATGCCCTGTCTCGAAACTCCCACGACTAGGGACACTTTAAGGATGTGCTTACAGACCCCAGCTCCCACGTATATGATCGCCATCATACTGCTGGCAGTCAAGCAAGAATCCTATGGGCTCTATCAACATGCAATAGAGAACTGAAGCATGTATACGATGATAAAGACAAACCAGATAGCATACTATCATCTCGAGCAAGACTATCATATCGGTATAGGTCCTGTCTCAATCATTGCAATCACGTACCTGCGATCCAATAATTGACTTTGAGGGCACTATCTCTAACATTAACAATCAATGTATAGAGATATAATTATATCAAGTTTATCGACATATCGTGATTCCGATCTCGATATATCAATAACTAAGGTTATACATAAACACATATAAACAATGAAATGATAATATTAATGTTACGCCAGATCCGATCTGATCGTAACTAGCATGTAGCAAACATCTTGAGATAATTGCCTCGATTTATGATCCCGATGGCGACGATGAAGGCCACAGCTTGGATGCAACCGAGAAAGAGATGAAGCCGCGATGGATTTCATCATCACAGTAAGAACAGGAAGATGAAGATGACGCAAAGCCTACGTAGATCTTGACTTGGACAAGTTCTTGGTGACGACGATGACGATGCACGATGATCGAGTAGGGTACTTGGTTGATGAACATGGCGGTGGACGACTAGGGTTTCTCGGTTTGGTGTTGAGAAAGGGGGCTAGGGTTTTAATATTGGAAATATGAAATCAAAACTAGGGTTTGCATGAAGGTCATGGGTTTAAATAGGATATGTTATGAACTTGGGGCCAGAAATATGCATGTCAGATTTTGAGCCGGCTCACAAATTTTTTCCAACGATCGATTCTCTCTGTCTCAATGAGACGGGTCAGGAATTCTTTGAGCCGGTTCGACCTTTCTCTTAAGAAACAATAAATAGATATAGAATGCCCAGCAACAGTTTATCCGAGCAAGTACTGTACACACGTTTTAGGGTGTTACATATGGCAACAGTGAGCAGAGGTGAGCAGCGGCTACGGCGGCGGCTTGTGGTGGTGGTGTTCTCGGTTATGAACGGTTATGAAGAAGAAGAGCGACTCTATTTTACTGATCCAGCCTGGGATCGCCTCGAGGATGAAGCGGTAGTACAGGTTCTAGGGCCTTTCCACCCAAGGCTCGATTTAGGCATAAGAGTGTGGTGGGTGCACTTGAAGTGGGTGACTGCTCCACTTAGAGCGGGCGAGGACGGGGCGGACTCCGACGGTGAACTTGTTGACGTGGATGCCCTGGAGGGTAGTGGCGAGGAAGCGGCCGGACTCGTGGACGACAATGATCCCGGTGAGGATCGAGGAGGTGGAGATGACCGGCTCTAGGGTTTCGATCGAGGGGAGGAGGAGCTGCGCGCGAGGGTTCGATCTGCAACGGCGAAGGGTGGGGTCTCGAAAACTTGAACGGTGATGACCGGGATCAATCAATGATTAGGGTTAGAGCTCTATTACCATATTAGAAATTTTAGATTGGGAAGAGGAAAAATATTATTGATGGCTGATCAAGATACAATATATAATGTGACTCTCTATATTTAGCCTAAAAAATTAAATCTCAATATTAAGAGATAAGATTAAATCTCTAAACAAGAATATAAAGTTAAAAAGATATAAGAAAGATTTATGAATATCTTAAGAGTAATTTTTCGTTAAAGGGGAACGAATTGTGGTTCTTTTTAATAGGGTCAAATGGACATTTTTTTTTGTTGTTGTTGGTAAATCAGTTGCTATATTTATTTTCTTTCCAACCCTAAACTTAATAATTTCAGCATATTAATTGAAGGAGGAGGAGTAGCCAGCACTAGTGTAGACCATCAAATCAGAAAGATATTGAGTGTGACTTGAGTTTGGATTCTCTAACCACTTGAGTACTTTGCTTTGCTTTAGATCAAAAGGTTTGAGTCATTAAAGATACGATGCGACAAGTAATTAACAGTCTTTGTGCGCATAGTGCCTCCTCTCAACATAATGCATGCAGAAATTGTCCCCCATTGTTATCCTCCTGTGTACAATACCCCGCACCCACCCTCGCTCTGTATCTCTCATGCTTGTATGGATGAGGTCATATGCAGCTTCTTCTAGTCATTGATATGTCTTCAATTATTGCAATGATCACACAATCCCATGCATGACATCTTACGGTATATATAATCCTTTGGCAATTTACTTTCAAATACCTATGTCTACGTTTTACATTAAAATCATTTTCTTCTTAGTAATTTTCTTTTTGTGCATATCATAAAATAAAATATGTACTATATGTCATTCAATGAACGGTATTGATCATCACCTAGTTGACAGATTGTTAGATTTTTGTTCTACTAGGAGAGTTTTTTTTTTTAAAGACTAGATAGGTTATTCAATGAGGTGCTCAAATCTGATATGTTGGGGGTACCGAAAATATTTTGGGAGCGCCAATGGACTTGATCCGGAACGGATAGCATATCCTTACAGTTGGGGAAATCAATCTCCACAAACCAACGAGAACACACGATAGCTAATACGATATAATATGAAAAATAAACAAATAACACAGAGGATATAATGTGGTTCGGCCATTTCGGCTTAGTCTACAGGGCAATCGTCTCACTGAGGCTTTCATTATAATTAGAAAATAACATACAAAAGGAATTCACTCTCACAACACTCTAATCACTTCTCTCCCTCTCCACGAGAGTGGAGACACGCACAAACCCAAAAAACACAGAACAAAGCATTTGGCACTCAATTCCTAACTCCTCTCAATGGAAGCATATATATTGTTAATGATCTAACACTACCCATCATCCATGATAGCCCATACCAATGGATGGCCCGACTCATAAGGCCCGAGTCCAAGTCAGACTCTCTCTAGGGGTGTGAACGGATACAAGACACGTCCTAACAATCTCCACCTTGGCTCGAATCCATGAGTCGAAACTCGATCAGAGATACAACGTCCTCGCAATCCGCTCCACAGACATACACATGCACATACACTTGCTCCACCTGGCGGGAACAGCTCATACTGTCATCACTGCCTCAAATACGAGCATCGTAATCAAACTAATATGTTCCACCTTGGTCCGATCGCCAAGACCCCAAACTGAGACAAACCCCGATAACGTATACACCATATGCCGCATAATGTCTGCAAATTATCATGCGCCGAGGAAAATATGAGGCATCGTACCTCGTCATGCATCATAGTGTCTCAATATGGCTGGAGAATTTATATTGACCAACAATAGGATACATCAATGCACCTCATCACATATCATCGTTGCAGAAAAACCAACAAAGAGAAATAACGGCTCGCAACCAAGAAACTGGCCTAAACAAAATCCACCAAGAACCGCTCAAAAGATGCGCGACACAACCCGATCAAATCTTCATCCTGGCTCAGAAAATAATGTGTCAACAAAGCTTCGACGATGAGCAAATCACACTAAATGTGATAAACCAAATCGCAATAAATGCAATAATGCATACGATCGCGAAGCAAACAAACAAAGTATCCTGATATACGCCTGTTCGAACAATCGGCAATGAATGGAGTGAAATTTTCCTCGAAGCACCAAACTAAGTCGAATGGAATTATTCTCGAACCAATAGAAGGAAGTGAGACACGAACAACAAATCTCCACCTTGACTCGCATCTGACGAACACCAAAATCAATACTAAAAGGAGATAGTGCCTCAACCAAAAAAATCTTCGAAGGGAAATATGTCACATGATCAATGTGATAACCCAAAATCGCAAACGCGATAACACATGCGACATCAAAATAAAGTGAAGAACTCCACCTTCAACTCAAATCCGCATCGTAACAAATATCTCGAAGAAATAAACAAGCAAACATGAAAATTAACATAAACCGATTCAAACTATACGTATCAAAATGAGGATATCTTCAATAAAAGGTAGAATACGGCCAATCCAACTCCGCCAATGCGTCCGGAGCATATGAAAACATAAGGACAGATCGACAAAATCGGCCACTATATGCACGATCTACAAACCGATCAACTTAAGCTGTCGATCTTATCCAAAACAAGCCATTGGAATTTTAGCCACTGCACTAGATGTTTGCTGTTCTGGACAGCACATAGAATCCTAATGCATTAGATATATCTCTTTCTCTGCCTATCCAAGTGAGGAGCCAGCACCACTCCAAATTTTTTTTATCACGTGCTTTGTACGCACACCCCAATCTTTCAACTTCACATGAACATCTGCGCGACAGCGCCGCCATGGCCAACCTCCATCACCGGATCTCGCAGCCGACGGCGTCGCACACTCGCGCCATCACCGAAGCCGCCACATGCATCCAAGCCCTCACCGTGGCCATCTAGCCGCCATGGCCATGCTCGACGGAATCCATCGCCGCCGACTTCATCCAACTACCATCTCGAGGGCCATCTAAGCTCAACTCCGGCGAACCTTTTGCGCCCAGATCCGGATTGATCGATCACAGCGGCTGTCCCATACAAGATCCGATCATAAGAGCATATATTCCGGCTCCACCTCGTCAGATTTACCCCGGACAACCATCAAATCCGAACCTAACAACCGGATCTATCACTTATTCAACAAATACCACTAACAATTGTGAACTCGGAATCCAAAACGAACACCTCTGCTCTGATACCACTTGTCTTCCTTGATTAGAAGACTAGTGAACCTCAGGTACAAAGATGTAAAGAGCATCTCCAAACATCTTAGTGATTTTCAGGGCACGGTGAATCAGTTGACTATTATGAATATAACGTTTGAAGATGAACTCCAAGCATTGTTGCTGCTCGGTTTCTTACGTAACGGTCGGGATATCTTAGTAGTTTTGTTAAGTGATTCGGCACCTGATGATGCTCAAAATCGGGAACTTTCCGGATCATGACACGTGGCAGATGACGTGTATCGAGACACACGGAAACAGGGTATGGACCAAGCATTGGAGGTGTCCCCCGGGCTATCGTCCTGCAACTTGAACCCGAACTCTGAGGATGCCATGAACGTTCCTACGCTCGCCATGTAAACCGCCATTGGTTCGCCTCCGAGCCCTCCTACACGCCGAGCTCCTCGGCCCTTCGCCTCCGAGCTATAACGGAACTCGGTAGAGCCGTGGTTAGGTGGAAATCAAAATACAGTGGGAGCACACACAAGACTCTATAATTATCTCGGGTCTACAGACTAACCTGTACCAGTATCATCTGAGAACAGCTATCCGACGATAGATATAATACCATATACGAGTTCTCGGTGAGTCCGCTCAGTCTACCCGTCTCCACTGAGCACCCGTATACAATTTTTGATGTCAAACACCAATGGATATGAGATCATCCATCGTCCATCATATGGGTCAAGAAACGTATACGCTAGTCTACTATAGAATATCGATGCCCCGTCTCGATACACCCACGACTAGGAACATTTTAAGGATATACTTATAAACTACACATGTCTCACTAGTATGATCTGCATCATAATCTCAGTAGTCAAGAAAATATCTTAAGGGTTTTATCAACATGTACCAAATGAGTAATATGCATGATCAAGTGAACATATCAAGATAAAGAACAACCAGATAGTATACTATCATGTCGAGCAAGAATGTCCTCTGAATATATATATATACATACCGATATATCCACTATCAAATAACGGCCTCTAGGGCATACATATATCCAACAATCTCCCACTTGCACTAAGGCCAATTATTGGCGTATCTCATACCCAACATCTCAAAAAGTCGCTCATGCTGTGGCTGAGAGAAGGCCTTGGTGAGTGGATCCGCGTGTTATTCTTTGTATCTACTCTCCGAATCTCGATCTCGCGGCGATCAACCATCTCCTGGATCAAATGATATCGCCTCAGGATGTGTCTGGACCGCTGATGGGACCTGGGCTCTTTGGCCAACGCCATAGCTCCATTATTATCACAATACAATTGTATTGAATCAATAACGGTTGGAACTACTCCTACCTCCAAGTGAACTTCCTCATCCAGACGGCTTCCTTGGCAGCATCATTTGCAGCAATATACTCAGCTTCTACGTGGGGTCTGCAACGATATCCTGTTTGAAACTCTTCCAACATACCGCCCCTCCATTGAGGGTAAATACAAACCCTGAGATAGATTTGTTGTCATCCTTATCACTCTGAAAGCTCGAATCAGTAAAGGCCTCCATTTGGAGATCCCCGTTACCATACACCGTTAACATTCTTTAGTCCTTCGTAAGTACTTAAGAATGTTCTTCACAGCTGTCCAGTGATTCTCCCCTGAGTTGGATTGATACCTGCTTACTATACCCAGTGCATAAGCTACATCAGGGCGAGTACATAACATCGCATACATTATAGATCCTACGGCTAAAGCGTAGGGTATAATGCTCATGCGAGCTCTCTCTTCATCAGTCTTTGGGCAAAAGTCCTTGGAGAGAGTGACTCCATGACAAGCGGGTAAGGCAACCCGCTTGGAGTCTTTCATACTAAACCTCTTTAGGATGGTGTTAATGTACTTGGTTTGGAACAATCCCAACAACCCCTTAGATCTATCTCTATAGATCTTCATGCCCAATATGTACGAGGTATCACCCAGGTCCTTTATAGAGAACCTTTGTGATAAGAACAGTTTGACCGATTGTAGCATAGGAACATCGTTTCTTATTAGAAGAATGTTATCCACGTACAATATGAGAAATGCGACAGTATTCCCTACAATCTTCTTATAAACACAAGGATTATATAGATTTTTGACAAAATCAAACTCTTTGATTGCATCATCAAAACAGATGTTCCAACTCTATGATGCCTGCTTTAATCCATAAATGGATTTAAGCAACCTACATACTTTCCCGCTGCTCCCACTATCAATGAAGCCCTTTGGCTGATCCATATAAGCGCACTCTTTTAAATCACCATTTAGAAATGCAGTTTTAACGTCCATCTGCCAGATTTCATAGTCGTAGTGAGCAGCAATAGCAAGTAGGATCCGAATGGATTTAAGCATGGCTACAGGAGAAAAGGTTTCATCATAGTCCAGTCCTGGTCTTTGACGAAATCCTTTCGCCACAAGTCTTGCCTTATAGGTCTCCACCTGCCTATCTACACAGATCTTTCTCTTAAAGATCCATTTGCACCCTACGGGTTTTACCCCAGAGGGTAAAACATCCAAAGTCCACACTTTGTTACTATACATAGACTCCATTTCGGATCACATGGCATCCAGCCACTTCACAGAGTCACCACTCGTGATAACTTGCTGAAAACTAGTAGGGTCTCATCATCCATGATGCAATCTTCTCTATCACCATCAATGAGGAAACCGTAGTATCTCTCCGGTGGACAAGAAGTCCTACTAGATCTACGGAGTGGCCGAGATTCATAAGTTTCTGTTGCAACATCATGTTCAACCAAGTCGTCATTTGTAACTTGTGTCTCTAGACCTTCTTCTAGTTCTACCGTATTACCATCAGTATCATTTGAAAAATCTCATTTTCTAAAAATGTGGCATACTGAGAAACAAACACTCTTTGTTCCTCCTTGTGGTAGAAAAAAATATCCAAATGAATGTTTTGGATATCCCACAAATATACATTTAACCGATTGTGTCTCAAGTTTGTCTGGATTCTGCTTTTTGATAAAAGCCGGAGAACCCCAAATCTTAATTCGTTTAAGAGATAGTCTCTTCCTATACCATGTCTCATATGGAGTGGTAGACACGGTCTTGGTTGGAACCATGTTCAACAGATACGCTGCATTCTCCAATGCATGCCCTCAAAAGGAGAGAGGTAACTTAGCATCACTCATCATGGATCGTACCATATCTAATAGGGTACGATTCCGCCGCTCTGACACACCGTTGTGCTGTGGTGTGCAAGCGGGAGTGAGATGGGAGAGAATCCCATTCTCTTTTAGGAAGTCCGAAAACTGCGTACTGAGATACTCTCCACCTCGATCTGATCGAAGTTTCTTGATACTCAAAACTGTTTATTTTTCTACTTCAAGTTTGTACTCTTTGAATTTCTCGAAAGTTTCAGATTTATGCTTTAATAAAAACACATGACCGAATCTTGAGAAATTATCGGTAAAAGTTATGAAGTAAGAAAAACCGCCTCTCGCATGTGTAGACATTGGCCTGCATACATCACTATGTATGAGGCACAATAGTTCTGTAGCTCTTTCTCCGTGTCCAGTAAACGGAGTTTTGGTCATTTTACCTTTGATACAAGATTGACAAGTCGCATAAGATTTATATTTAAAAGGATTTAAATATCCATCTTTATGAAGCTTGTTTAATCTTGTTTCGTTAATATGACCAAGTCTATAATACCAAAGAAAAGCTTCATTTATATCTGAAAATTTTCTTTTATTTATGTGTTGTATGTTGAAAACTGTGTGTTGATTTATGACGTATATCCCGTTATTATGTGTACCATCACCAATCAACTCTTGATTCAGTTTAATGTTCATAACATTATTCTGCAATACAAAATGATATCCTTCAATGTTTAACAAAGAAACGGATATTATATTACAAAGCATACTGGGTACAATATAATATGGGTTCAAAACCAATATACAACCCGATGGCAACCCCAGGTGATACTCTCACACTGATACTGCATGTACATTGGAACCATTTCCAACTCGGAGAGTGTGATCATCGGTTTTCAAAACTCTGCTATTTCTCAGTCTATGCACACAATTGTAGATGTGAGAATCCGAACCGGTATCTAATACTCAGGAAGCAGAGTTTATAGAAAAACAGTTTTCAGTCACAAACACACCTGAAGCGGAAGCATCACCATGCTTCTTTTTCCTGAGATCAGCAATATACTCGACACAGTTTCGCTTCCAATGTCTCGACTTCTTGCAGTAGAAACATTCTCCTTTTCTTGACTTCTTAGCCTTGGGTTTGTCTCTTCCTTGTGCTTTTTTGATTCCACCTCTCGGTTTGGTGGGTTTCTTCTTATTCCTTCCCTTGGCCTTAGATTTTGGGATGGAAGAGGAAGATTGCCCAACAATCAGAGAGGGAGTCTTTGCCTTGAGCGTGCTCTCCGCATTTCTCAACATATTGAGAAGTCCGGGTAGTGACTTCTCCATGTTATGCATGTTGATGTTTATTATGAATGGAGCAAAGGCAGGAGGAAGAGACTGTAAAACAATATCAATATACTGTTCGTTCTCCATTTTCCATCCAAGGCCATCAAGCTCTTCAATAAGAGCTATCATGTTCAAAACATGTTCTCCTACTGGTGTGCCAGGAGCCATCCGCATCTGAAACAACTTTCGAGATGCTTCGTATCGAAGGGTACGAGATTGCTCCCCATACAACTCCTTTGTATGGAGAAAGATGGATTGTGCATCCATCTGCTCATACTGCTTTTGATGTGTAATATCCCATGTTTTGCGGATCTCTCTATCCGCAACAGAAGATTCAGGGCCTGAGATGGGAGGTGCTGAGGCAGTGAGGACATATGATACCTTATCATATGTAAGGGCAATGTTTATGTTCCTCAACCAGTCTTTATAGTTGGGTCCTGTCAGTTTATTTTTCTCTAACAGAAGTTTAGGTCCAGTCATGGGTATCTGCCATTAGGAGGGAGAAAATAATACACTTAGCGAAAGCTCTTGCAAAGATCAGATTGGTTATTATCTTATCTAATAGATATCTCACACTGCTTTTATCAAATTTTCCTTCAAACCTTAAAAAGAAAATTAGCCAGGATTAATCACATTCTACAACTTCGCTAACCGTTCAGCCAGGCCAGTTTCGGTACTTTGAGGGAGGTTCCCCGTGCTTTCGCACAGACCTAATTAAAATAAACCTCGTATTCCCAGAGGCATAACCCCGTTGACACCTTTCTCGACACCTTATAGGTTAGCTAATTGTAAAGTGCAAAACTCTCCTAAGGAGTAACTTTTCATCACGGTGGGATCGGGATCCAACTATCATATAAAAGGTATGCAATCTCATTGCAAATTTCAACTTTTGAAACTCTCGATATGGTTTTTACCCCTAGCACTTATGACCTTAACTATGGTCAACATATTATAAGCACTAGTCAAGTTTTACCCGTCATTTCGTGATTAATTAGACCCACTCATATGACTCTTAACTATATCAACATAATCATACGAACGTCCTAACAAGACGCATCATATGCTTTGTAGGAAGACATCACTTAGCTACCGTAGACTACACCTCAACTACAGTCAAAATACGTAGCACGAATACTAAGTACTTTACTTCCTAAAATGATGGAGGGTTGCGGATGGTTTTTAAGAAAACCTTTCACGCTTTGAACTTGATATCGTTGCAGAATCAAATAGTTTTTAAAAGGAGTGGCTTAAGCTCCGCATTTTAAAACTTGCTTTTTCATAAAAAGGCTGAGTGAATTTCAAATCCGATTCTAAATATTTTAGGATTTTTTTCTTTACATTAATCTTATTAATGTAGTCCCATCATTTAAGTCCTTAAGCCATCACAGAAAAGAAACGAAAATAAAACGTACGCTTATTCCATCCGCATTCCCCATGGGGTCCCGTCATGCACCGTTAGGTTACTTAACTAACGGCAGAGCGGGGCAGAACTAGCGCGGATGCAAAACATGAGCAACGTTTATTATATATCATATATATAATATATGCCATTCATCTCAACATATAAAGTGATCACATCACAGAATATCAGCAGCAGAAGCACATATATGAAAATATAGAATATACTAGGAGGTCCATATTTTGTATTTAGTCAACAATAGAAAATACGGATTCCACGGTCGCGATGAATAGCCAAGCCTACACCCTTAGACCCCTACGAGAGCGGCAAGTGACCCTACCAATTCTAGAGTTAGGAGACCCGGTCTCGACTCCTCGAGATGGCCTCCGACTGGACTCTAGAACTCGGTCACTTGTGCTCCCCACCTTGGGTTTATCCTAATGCGGAAAAGTAAATAATATACATCAATGGTATACATCAATGGTGACATCATCCTTAATTCGGAAGTGCCCCAATAAAAGAATATTACATACAATAAATTTTACATGAATGAAAAGAAAAACTCTCATCTCACATAAAAACCTCCGTCCATTAAATCACGACGATCTCATACATCATATCACAACAACACATAACATCACATGTCATCAACGTAAGTAAGTATGCGTATCCCAATTTTCGTTGACGTATAGTAACGAAACCGGCGATACACCACATACTACACTTACGATCGCAGAAAAGAAATGTCAAACTAAAACATTTGGAATCGACACACCCCTTAGACATCATAAACCCGGAATATCTCATATTTCGGATTTCATGCCTAACATTGTAAATCATACATTTAGGTCTCATCTATGAAAACACCTTTTCAAAAGAAATCGTGTAATTCAACAAAATTCCAGATTCCTACCGAGACCGAAATGTTAAATTTACAAGCAACTAATCAATTTTCAGAAAACTAATTAGTGTAGATTCCAAATATTTTATCACATTCATAAAAACTAGGCGATATTAAAATTTTCGATCGATCGATCAACCACCTAAAATTCTCAGAGGACTCAACACTTGAGTTAGATTCAAAAAATTTCAGACAGTGCCATAAGCACATACGGACCAGCACAAGAAAGCACGCCCCAAGACTCACCAACGGTGCCGCGGAATCGCCGCCAAAATCACCGTTCGGCCGTGGTTCCGCGGTTGTTAGGACAAGTTAGGGATTTGTTTTTCTTGGGGGTCCACACAATACCCTGCACAATTTTCTGAACATTTTCAAACCCAAAAATTCCAACTTTTGAAAAATTTCCAAAGAGCAAACTTAAGGTGGTATTAGATGGTCGTTCGAACTTTTTAACGTCGTCTAGGTTACCTTAAACGATGTTAAAATACGACTACGAAACACTCTGAATTTCCATTACAGAAAGATAACATCACATGTAATCTTTAGCAAAAACAAGCAATACGTGAAACACCCAACCACAGAGATTGGAACACCAAAGAAAAACGAGGCCAAAACCCCTATACAAAACCAGTGGGGCCTGTTTTTTGATACATTTCGCCGGGTCAAACCCGGTGGTTTGGGTTCGTTTTCCTCTGGTGTTCATGTTACATCACATGCAACATTCTGCACTTGTTTAAAAAAATTTCAGACAACTTTTAAAATTCGACAGAAACTATGGATTTCGTTTCAAGGTTTCAGAGTTGTTTCGGTTTTGTAATTCTATTAACATCGTCTAATTCTCTAGCTTGGCTCTGATACCACTGCTAGGATTGCTTAGCACCCTCACTAGGTTTTGACAAGTATCAAACATGCTACATTAAAATTTTAGGGAGCTAACCAAACCTAATCTAGAATCGAACTAGAGTATTAGGGTAACAAAAACAAGTTTCACAAACTAGCAAGTGTCTAACAATAAAAGGGGAGAAATACAACCTTTGTAGACCTCTCCTGCTTGACTCCTTGGATCAACTTGTAATTTGGATGTGTTCGCTTGAGTCCTTTGAAGTCCATGATGATCCACCACAGAGCCCCTTGGCACATGCTCCAAGCTTCACTTGATCTAGGTGGAAGTGAGGCAAACAACCTACACTAGTGGGTTAGACTAATATAAATTGTGTCGGGTTACCTTAACGCCCGAGCCATCGAACGTGGCGGTTTGCGGAACAAAATTTTTCTAAGGTTTCAAAAACAGTGCTAGGATAACCCAATAAACCCGGATCTTACCATAAACTTATCTAGCTAAACAAGTAGTGCTATCTACTATGAAAGAAGTCTCACCAAATGATCCAAATCCTTCGGTCTTCTTTCCTCATCATATGCTCCTAGTGGCCACCTGTTCATATCATAATTTTGCATTATTATATTCCCCATTCTTATTCATTTTACAAATAAACAGGTGCTTTTGATCCATGTCTGCTACATAGTTGCAGGTTACAGGTTCTCGGATCAAAACAGTGAAATTGATGAAAAGACGATACAAAAGTGAGACTACGACTAACAAATGGAAGAATCTTGATCATGCCTACAGTTTGAAGAACAAATGAAGATCAATGGACAAGTTCACAAAGCACAAAGGCAGCGCAAGGTTCAAGACTTCGACACGAAGCAAACGATAAAAGTCCACGACATTATGCACTGTGGAAATCTGGAAGAACACTGGAAGACAATCTGATAAACCAAGTGAAGAAACAAGAAGACAAATGCAACTGGAGAATTACCAAGAGAACACAGCCCAAGACACCATTATATGGCCGCGGATCCGCGGTCAAATATGGCATTTGGCCGCTGTTCCGCGGCCATGATGAGCCCGTGTCGGTGCGTCGTTTGACGGTGTGGCGGTGCGTTGACTAGGCTTCTTAGAGGTAAATTTGTAAATGCATATATGTATCGAATATAACCCTAGGGTTTCTATGATCTATAAATAGAAACCCTAAATCTCTTTTTGAGGTATGCCTCTTTTTATTGAAAAAATTCAGAATCTATTGTAATGCTTTGAAGAGTGCATCGAATAAAGTAAGTAGATTTTTTTAGCTTGCCCTAGTTCTTAAATTCTTTTCTGCCCTAGTATAGATTTTATTATCTGCCCTAGTTAATTAGCTTAGAACCTTTATTCAACTGCCGTAGCTTAGATAATTAGGTTATTGAATTGAAAACTCATAAAAAATGTCTTTTATCAATCTCCTAATGAGTGAGTAGTTTCTCACTTGTTAGGGTTAGGAATAGGAAAGGTTTGAGAGATGAAAATCTCTCACCCTTTTCTTGTCCATCGCTTATTTTTTATAGGATTCCATGCATACATACACACACCGCTCACTACGGCACCCTACCCCACGAGGTAACGGTGATACCGTAGTTTAAAAGACCGGTTGTGCATGTTTTCCATGGAGGTTAAGGTAAGATTTAAGAAAGGACGGACAAGGACCTAGAGGAAGAAATATCATTTCTTCCCGATCGTCCTAATCCCTTTTATTAATTATTACCATAACACCTAAATAGATCTAAATTAGGGCATTGAAAGCGGTGAGAAATCTTAACTTTCCAAACTTAACCTAAACCTAACCCTAACAAGGTTTTAATCCTAGTTTAAATCAACTTTAGTTTTTAGTGATAATCAATCCAACACCATTTGGAATTAACTCGTTAGAACAAATTGAGAATACACAAAATCCCTATGGACCGACCCGTACTCACCGGCTAGCTACCAAGCGACGCCGTTCTTGATTGCGGTAATTAATTCTTTGATCACTAAACATATCGTACAAATCAAATGGCGCCGTTGCCGGGGATTGCGTAGTATTTTCTTTTTTGCAATTTCGGGTTAATATAAAATCATAAAATTCATAAAAACTGAAAAATTAAAAAATATAAAAATTTTACCATCTTGTTATTTTTTGAAGGGTGTTTTGTTTGAATTGTGCAGGATCGACGAACGGATTTAGATCTGGAAAATTCCAGAGAGCGAAACAGAAAATAGCAGATATGAACAACAGAGGAGTACCACAACAGAGCAACAGAAGAAGTTTGGAGGTCTGAGTCAACGAGTCAACCGCGTTTCCGCTGCGAAAAGCACACCTTGACCGCGCATCCGCGGCGCCCTTGTGACGTCAGCAAAGGAAATTTCCTCTATAAGCTTCTTTCCTTCTTCTGAATCCCAGTATCTCCTCTGTAAAAATTTTCCTGCAGGGTTCTTTGCGCAAAAACTTCTCCCCTTCTGCAATAACTTGATCTTGTGCAGGATTCTTTGCGCTGCTAAAAAATTTGTTTGCAAGTGTTTGATTGTGTTTACTGCTTTGCATATTTAAATTGACTTTAAGGGGCTTGAACACCAGTCCAGATTGGGTGGGGATTTCATTACCCTTCCCAGGACCCCAAAAATCACATAAAGTATATTGCATTGACCATCAAGTTAATTAAAAAAGATTAGAATCAGCCCTAAAGACTTCGCTCTCAATAGGACAAATAAATAGTTGTAGGCATCGACCGTTGATCTAAACCTGACTTTGTGGTGTTTAGGCTAGACAGATAGGGAAAGGTAACTTTAAAAGGCCCGTCTCACGGTGATTCATGAGCGGATCCCTCATTTCTCTACTTGTGCTTACCTGATCACAATTGGTGGTGAAGAGAAGAGGTCCTCACATCTTGCCCTTTGGAACAGTTAGGAGCTGTCTAGCTGACCTAGGCAACCCTAGATCTTGGCTTGATTATGCATTTTTGATTGATTGAACGTGTGTCTAAGCCTTTTATTGAAAAATCTTTTTGCAAAAAAAAAGCTCCTTAAAAAAAAAAACACAAAAAGGAAAAATTTTACAAAAACTTGTAACTTGTCGCTAAGAAATCCGTGCACCCCACTTACACCCACTTTTTCTCATGGACGTTTTTTTACCCCCCCCCCCTCCCCACCTTCTGTTTTTCACCTTTTTGACTACACTACCTCTTTAGTGTATGTCCGGTTGGACTAGGGACACTAGTGCCCGATTAGTCCGTGTCTCGTTAGTACCGACTGACGACGCTTTCGACTCCGAAGTCGAAACTCCTTCCACTTCTTTACCTTTACCTTCACATTCTTTGTCTTCTAAGGAGATGTCGGGATTTAATCCTAACAACCCCTTACCCGCGGGACTGATTCCACCTCCGCTAGGTGCGAATAACCCACAACACCCACCTGTTGAAGCGCCCCAACGAATAGCGCTCTAGGATATTTTCTACCCTATCCGCACCGCTTTACCTACTTGTCTTTCACTCCCACCGGCAAATGGCGACAACTTTGAGATCAAACCCCACTTCATCAACATGTTGCCAAAATTTCACGGACTGGAATCCGAAGATGCCTATATCTTCATAAACAAATTCCAGAATGTTTGCGCAATGATGAAGACAACACAACTTTCTGATGATGCTATAAGGCTACGTGTCATTCCATTCACCTTATGCGACCTAGCCGAGAAATGGTTATATAGAACAGCATCACACTCGATTAAAAATTGGGAAGAGTTTGTTAAAGCTTTTCTAAAAAAGTTTTATCCACATCACAAGACCGCGAGAATTCGCAATGAGATTATTCAATTTTCCCAGCTTCCTTCCGAACCCTTTTGGAAGTGTTTTGAAAGATTTAAAGACCTACTTGTTCAATGCCCTCACCACGGTATCGAGAATTGGCAACTTTGCCAAACTTTATACGAAGGATTGAACCCAGCAACGAAGCAGTTGTTGGAAACCATTTGTCATGGTCACTTTCTAATAAAATCTAGCGAGGAAGCTTGGCAGTTTCTCGACGATCTTGCTGAACAAACACTTCAGTGGGAAAGCACTAAGACCACCTCATCTTCTTTAACAGGTCAGTCTATGGTAGGCATACATCAATTAGATATGTCGATTGCAATGAAGGCCGAAATGGCCGCACTTACGAAAAAGCTAGAAGCAATTGAGACCAAAATCTTATCGCCTTCTCCTGCCCCTGCTTTGCCCCCACGAACTGTTTGCGCTTGTTGTTCGGATCCATCCCATCTTACTGAAGAGTGTCCTTACAATCCACCTGTTCAAAGACAAGATCAAGTCAATGCTGCCTTTCAGCAAAGACAAAGAAATGATCCATACTCTTCGACTTATAATCCTGGTTGGAGGAGCCACCCAAATTTTGCTTGGAATCAAAATCAACATTTCCAAGGAAACAACAACTTTCAAAGGCCTCCTCCTCCACAACAACAAGCACCCCAATAAACTCAATACCAGCAACCTTTCCAACCACAACCTTACCCAAACCAAATGAACAATTTTATGCCCAACAACTCTTATCCTCAAAACAATTTTGTTCAACCAAATAAAGATAAGGTTACCTCGCTAGAAAGAAGTTTAGATGCGTTTCTAAAACAATCTACACAATCCACAGCAAGGTTGGAGACTTCCATTCAATCTTTGGTGCAAAACAGTGCTTCACATGATCAAAGAATCAAATCAATTGAGGCCCAAATTGCACAACTAAATGCTGTGTTGAGCGAGCGAGAAAAGGGAAAGGTTCCATCTCAACCATTGCCAAATCCTGGTCACACACACAACACACATGTTGCATATGAACAACAAAATTATAATGTAAATGCTGTGACCACGTTAAGATCTGGAAGAGTGTTGCACAATAACGTGGGTAATAGTGATGACACCCCTGCCGGTGCTTCTTCTTCATCATCTTCTTCTTCTTCTTCATCTTCATCTTCTTCGTTAGAGCCTATTCTTCATTCTTCACAAGGCTCTACTTCTTCTAACTCGAACGGACTCACATCTCACTTCACGAACACACCAACACGGGGATCCGTTCCTACTCCGCAATCTACTCCACAGAAATTGGACTCAACAAACTTTCAAAATGTTCCCTTTCCAAACAGGTTGAGATCCAATAAACCAACTCCACAAATGGAGAAGATTGTAGATTTGTTCAAACAGGTTAGCATAAACATATCTCTCTTGGATGCAATCCAACAAGTCCCTTCTTACGTGAAAATCTTAAAGGACTTATGCACCAAGAAGAGGAAGTCACAAGTACCAAAGAAAGTTTTTGTGGCTAGTGTTGTTAGTGATGCTCTTGTCCAATCTTTACCCCAAAAACATAAGGACCCTGGCTGTCCTACAATTTCGATAACAATTGGGGATAAGAACATCAATAAAGCACTATTAGATCTTGGTGCTAGTGTCAATTTGCTACCCTATTCAGTATACGAACAATTAGGCGTTGGAGAGCTTAAACCCACTCATTGTACTCTCCAAATAGCCGACCGATCCATCACCCATCCTAGGGGTGAGTTAGAGGATGTGTTGATCAAAGTAGGGGACTTCATTTTTCCCGTTGATTTCATTGTCATGGATACACAGCATGTAGCTAACCCCCAGAGTCAAATTCCGGTGATACTCGGTCGACCATTCCTTGTGACTTCTAATGCGGTGATCAATTATCGAAATGGTTCGATGAACCTATCTTTTGGAAATATGACAATTGAACTCAACATTTTTAAGTTGGGGAATCAGCCCTCCGAGCCTAATGCTAGTATACTTGATGTTTGCTCGATCCATGAGATCACACAGGAGGACTGTGAGCTCGAAAAATTTCTATTCGATCACAGCAGTTTTGACGCCCCTAGTGCGTTCCTCCTAGAATTTGACACAGCTTTCACGCCGGAAAACGACTACGAGCGTTTCATATTTTTGGAAGATTTTGAAGACTCACCACCCGAGTTGGAGTCCTTTGATTTTTCGGATGAGTTGGTTGAACCATCCGACTCGGTTGCTTACACTCGATTTGAACTGTTGTTGGAATCCTTCGAGTTCGAGACTGTTTCACCAAGTACCATCAATTGTTTCACCTCCAAAACTCAAACTCAAGCTTTTGCCGTCTCACCTTAAATATGCTTACCTAGGTGAGAATGAGACCCTTCCCGTTATAATATCGGCCTCTCTAGCTCTCGAGCAAGAGAAAGCCCTTTTAATGGTCTTACAAAATAACTGGCAAGCTTTTGGCTGGACTATGGCAGACATCAAAGGGATTAGTCTCCTCATAGTTGAACATCATATACACATGATGGATGATGCCAAGCCAGTAAGGGATCCACAAAGATGCATCAACCCCATGATGAAAGAGGCTGTTAAGAAGGAGATTGTCAAATATTTTGATAGTGGTATAATCTACCCTATTTCGGATAGCCAATGGGTTAGTCCCATTCATGTTGTCCCAAAAAAATCGGGTATAACGGTCATAACCAATGAGTCGAATGAGTTAATACCTACTCGCACCCAAACTGGGTGGCGAGTTTGCATCGACTATAGAAAACTCAACGCCGCGACAAGGAAAGAAAACTTTCCTTTATCTTTTATTGACCAAATGATAGAACGATTGGCTGGGCATGAATTTTACTGCTTTTTGGATGGCTATTCCGGCTATAATCAAGTCCCCATCGCCGAAAAGGATCAAGACAAGACCACATTTACTTGTCCTTTCTGTACTTTCGCTTACCGTCGCATGCCCTTTGGGTTATGCAATGCACCCGCTACTTTCCAGCGGTGTATGATGGGGATCTTTTCTGACATGGTGGAGAAATTTTTGGAGATTTTTATGAATGATTTCTCCATTTTTGGTGACTACTTCGATGAGTATTTGCTACACTTGTACACAGTTCTTACCCGCTGTAGGGATAAGAACCTCACTTTAAATTGGGAGAAGTGCCACTTTATAGTACGAGAGGATATTGTCTTAGGACATGTCATTTCGCAAAATGGCATAGAGGTTGATAAAGCCAAGATTGAAGTCATTTCCAATCTTCCTCCTCCTAAATGCGTCAAAAACATCCGAGCCTTCCTTGACCATGCCAGTTTTTATAGACGGTTCATCAAGGATTTTAGCAAGATAGCTAGACCCTTAACTCTTTTATTGGCCAAGGACACCACTTTTGATTTTGACTCAACATGCATGAAAGCGTTCGAGTCATTGAAACACTCACTCATTTCTGCGCCCATTCTTTCATCTCCCGACTGGACGCATCCATTTGAAATTATGTGCGACACATTTGATTTCGCCATTGGTGCTGTTCTTGGACAGCACATTAATAAGATGCCGCACGTAATTTATTACGCTAGCCGAACATTAAATGAGGCCCAATTGAATTACACAACAACAGAAAAAGAATTTTTAGTCGTGTTTGCACTTGAAAAATTCCGGCCCTATTTAATCGGCTCTCCAATGATTGTTTACACGGACCACTCAGCTCTTTGCCATCTTTTTGCGAAGAAGGATACTAAATCACGGCTAATACGTTGGATCCTCATTCTACAAGAGTTTGACCTTGTCATAAGGGACAAAAGAGGATGTGAAAATGTAGTTGCCGACCACCTTTCACGACTTCCTTCTTCGCCCACACTTGATATTCCTATTAAAGATGTTTTTCCCGATGAGCAACTCTTAACCGTGTCATGCGAACCTTGGTTCGTTGATATAGTAAACTATTTGGCCACCGGACCGATACCTAAAGATTGGTCGAAACAGGACAAACTCCGATTCCTGTCCCAAGTAAAACATTTTTACTGGGATGAACCGTATCTCTTTAAATACTGTTCCGACCAAATCATCCATCGGTGTGTCCCCAAAAACGAGTTTAAGAGTGTGCTGTCTTTTTGCCACGATCAAGCGTGTGGCGGGTATTTTGGCCCCAAGAAGACAGCAGAGAAAATCTTGCAGGGTGGCTTCTACTGGCCACGACTCTTTAAAGATGCATACGAATACTGCAAGACATGCTCCCGGTGCCAACACTTGGGCCGGATATCGCGGAGAAATGAAATGCCGCTCCAACCAATTTTGGTTGTTGATATCTTTGATATTTGGGGAATAGACTTCATGGGACCATTTCCCAATTCCTTTGGGAATATGTATATTCTTTTGGCTGTTGACGATGTGTCAAAATGGGTCGAGGTTGTGCCTAGCCGAACGAATGATAACAAGGTTGTTGTTCGATTTCTTAAAGAAAATATCTTTTCTCGGTTTGGGCACTCTCGAGCGATTATAAGTGATAATGGATCTCACTTCTGTAATAGGACTTTTGAATCCGTAATGCGCAAATACTCCATTACTCACAATTTGTCAACACCATATCATCCCCAAACTTGTGGGCAAGCCGAAGTTTTAAATCGGCAGATTAAACAAATTTTGCGGAAAACGGTTTCTAAAAACCGTAAAGATTGGTCACACAAACTGATTGATGCACTATGGGCATTCCGTACTGCTTACAAGACCGATCTTGGCATGTCTCTATACCGGCTTGTTTATGGGAAGGCTTGCCACCTCCCAGTTAAAATTGAGCACAAGGCATTTTGGGCGATTAAAGAGTTGAATTTATCGATGGGAGATGCGGGCAGCAACAGAAGGCTGCAGTTGAATGAATTAAATGAGCTGCGGGATGAGGCCTACGAAAATGCGGTAATTGTTAAAAACCGAACGAAGGTATTCCATGACAAACACCTTATGCATAAAACTTTTAAACCTGGCCAACAGGTTTTGCTATATGACACTTGGTTACACTTCCACCCCGGCAAGCTCAAATCTAGATGGAAAGGGCCGTTTTTAGTATGCACCGTATATCCGCACGGTGCGGTAGATCTTGAAAACCCGGAGGACGGTACTTTGTTTAAAGTAAAACGGACATCGACTTAAACCGTTCCTCACTGTGGACCCGTCGGAGGAGCTCCTGTTTTTGCAGGAGCCAATTTACACTGACCGATCTTCCTCCATTTTACCCCCAAATTTTCGATCTTCTAGCCAAAACTTTGTTTCACACAAGTTTGGGGGTATGTATCATTTGTAAATAAATAAATAAAAAATAACATAAAAAATAAAAAAAATTGAAAATAAACATTTTTTAAAGGTATTTTTGTAAATTTACAGATTAAATAAATAAAATAAAATTTTTTATTCACAAATAAATTCCTCTTTTTAGAGGGGTTTATTTGCAAATATCCATAAATCTCCCCCTATATAAAGACCCCGACCCCTCTCTCTGATATTAACCCTAATTTTTACATCTCTAATAAAAACCCTAGCCGCCGCCTCGAATTTCTGCAGCGAGATCCTTTCATCGCGCTGCCGATCCGCCGCCGAAGCCCCCTTCCTGCCGCTGATCCGCCGCGCTACAGTGTCTTCGCCCCCTGAATTTTTCAGGGGAGGTTCGATCTTTCTAAACCCTCTCTGTTTTTATATTTCTAGATCTGTAGATCACCTAATGGCACACAGCATGCAACTTGAACGTGATTTTTCACAAGTATTTTCATACGAGGTGTACGGTAGTTATTTTGCGAACGAAATAGCGCATAGGGGTTGGAACTATTTGATATACAATCACCCTAATGCTTATACACTACCGGAATTAGTCACTCGTTTTTACGAGTGTATGGAAGATGGGTGTCTCACCCAATTCGGGTTTATAAAATTACAGTGGGGTGAGAGGGAAATTATCATCGATGGGGACATTATACACGAGGTCACATTAATCCCTCGCATACCCGATCATGACTAACCTTTACAATTTGAGGATTATATGCCCTTGATGGGCAATGATTGCTTAAGGGAGCCGCGAAAGGGGATCCAAACGAGAACCCCTTTTGCAAATGTTTTAACTGTGTGCTGGTGGGCACAAAATAATATTTTTGGAAGCTCTCACAACTCTACATTTTTTACACCCTCATTGCATATTATGCATACCCTCATGACAAGAAACCCATGTTTCGACATGTGCACAGTTTTGCTAAACTCTATAGGTGCAGGCAAACGAGCCGCAAATTACCCTTGCCCCATGCTTGTTACACAACTCTTTCGATATTTCCTCCCCGTAGAGGATTTCGAATTTTACATGCATGTAGGCATACCTGTCAGGCTTCTTATTGAGGGCGTTTCTACATCCTATTCACGATTGACAGATGTATGGTCGAGGACTGAACCGGCGGAGCACGTGCCCGCCTACACACCTAGCTCTAGCTCGACCGCGAGCGAAGGAGAAATGACCCCTCTAGAACATGCACATTTGATGCGGAGAGCTGTGAGGGGCATAGAGGAGTTGAGGGCGACATCGAGGGAGCACGATAGGCGGTTGACGAAGGTAGTGCAGGAGATTCGAACCCTGCTGGGTAGGGCCGAGCGTTCCCGTTCACTCTCGAGGGCGCGGCGTGGGGACGAGCAGTGAGGGCACTGCTTGTGATAAGTTTGGGGGAGTTGGTGGTTGTATATAGTTATCTTTTGCATTGCATATTTTTTTTAAATTTTTGTATATATTTTTTTCTTTTTCTTTTGCATGTTTAAATTCTGCATTGCATCCTTATATAAAAATCATAAAAATTTAAAAAAAAAATTAAAAATAAAAAAATAGAAAAATAAAAATCAAATAAAAACTGAAAAAATTTGAAAAATTATAAAAATTAAAACATTCAATTTTGGCCATAATTGACTTGAGTTTGACAAAAAAGTTAACTAGCTAGAAACAACTAGATCTTAGACTTAGTAAACTAAAAATCCTAAAAAAATAACCTTTCTTAAAATTTAACGGTAGAAAGTATATGTCTTTGTAGTTTATTTAGAAATAGGAAAAATTTCGAGTTCACTTCTTGGGCTAAATTAAAACAAGGGAAAAGTATTGTTATTTTTATTCAAGTATAAGTTTGAAAAATAAAATCTAAGTTTAAGTCTAAATTCTGAAAATATATATCGTACAAATTGCACAAACACGAATCTTGAAACTTAGAATAATAGAAGAGACCTTGTAATGCTCTTGTCTAAAGTCCTTAGTACAAAGAAAAATAAAATAAAAATACAAGTGTGAATAAAGAGATAAAAATAATGAACACTGGTTTTTTTAATTACTTAAGGCTGCATAAATAGAAAAAATATTTAGCGAGGGTGCTTTATCACCTAGTGCCTTAGACCAACTGGTTTGGGAGTCACTGCTAAAGCCTTAGATGTTACAAGACTAGGAATTACGCTTTAATGTGCAAACACATTTTGTAATTGGTCATTGGTACCTCAAGAAGTATTAATAGTCGCATGAAGGATGTGTGAGCAAATTTCATCTAAAAATTCACCAATTAAGAAGTACTTTGGACGATGGACAAGAGTATAATAGCTTGATTTGAATTTCCAAGTATAGGGATGATATATACACACACGTAGGGGTATGTGATTGGGGTTTAGATAAGAGATGTGAATGAAAAATAGGACTTATATCTTTAGTAGAGATGATAAAAATTCCTAAGTTGAGATGGAACCCTAGAAGGAAAACTCAAAAGATGCTAAAAGCTATGTAAATCTACAAAATATATATATTCTTAAGTTAAATGATAAGGAAGCGTGAAAAATATGGGTTGATAATTTCTGAGTTGAAAATAATAGAGTTTCTTGTTAGAAAACATAATTGGAGAATAAAAGTCAATAGGCCAAATTGATAGGATTTTGTGGGTAGTATCTGCTGAAAACCCTCAGGAGACAACACTCCTCCTAATAGGGACACCTAGAGGTTTAACGGCTTGTTGCACGAACTCAGTGCAATCGCGTTTCCCTGCGAAAGTGAGGCTAGGTCTTTTTTCAAGAATAAAACTAGTTTTCCTTGAGGACGAGCAAAACATAAGTTTGGGGGTATTTGTTCATATCATAATTTTGCATTATTATATTCCCCATTCTTATTCATTTTACAAATAAACAGGTGCTTTTGATCCATATCTGCTACATAGTTGCAGATTACAGGTTCTCGGAACAAAACAGTGAAATTGATGAAAAGACGATACAAAAGTGAGACTACGACCAACAAATGGAAGAATCTTGATCATGCCTACAGTTTGAAGAACAAATGAAGATCAATGGACAAGTTCACAAAGCATAAAGGCAGCGCAAGGTTCAAGACTTCGACACGAAGCAAACGATAAAAGTCCACGACATTATGCACTGTGGAAATCTGGAAGAACACTGGAAGACAATCTGATAAACCAAGTGAAGAAACAAGAAGACAAATGCAACTGGAGAATTACCAAGAGAACACAGCCCAAGACACCACTATATGGCTGCGAATCCGCGGCCAAACATGGCTTTTGGTCGCGGTTCCGCGGCCATGATGAGCCCGTGTCGGTGCGTCGTTTGACGGTGTGGCGGTGTGTTGACTAGGCTTCTCAGGGGTAAATTTATAAATGCAGATATGTATCGAATGTAACCCTAGGGTTTCCATGATCTATAAATAGAAACCCTAAACCTCTTTTTGAGGTATGCCTCTTTTTATTGAAAAAATTCAGAATCTATTGTAATGCTTTGAAGAGTGCATCGAATAAAGTAAGTAGATTTTTTTACCTTGCCCTAGTTCTTAAATTCTTTTCTGCCCTAATATAGATTTTATTATCTGCCCTTGTTAATTAGCTTAGAACCTTTATTCATCTGCCGTAGCTTAGACAAATAGGTTATTGAATTGAAAACTCATAAAAAATGTCTTTTATCAATCCCCTAATGAGTGAGTAGTTCCTCACTTGTTAGGGTTAGGAATAGGAAATGTTTGAGAGATGAAAATTTCTCACCCCTTTCTAGCCCATCGCATATTTTTTATAGGACTCCATGCATACATACACACACCGCTCACTACGGCATCCTACCCCATGAGGTAACGGTGATACCGTAGTTTAAAAGACCGGTTGTGCATGTTTTCCATGGAGGTTAGGGTGAGAATTAAGAAAGGACGAACAAGGACCTAGAGGAAGAAACATCGTTTCTTCCCGATTTTCTTAATCCCCTTTATTAATTATTACCATAACACCAAAATAGATCTAAATTAGGGCATTGAAAGCGGTGAGAAATCCTAACTTTCCAAACTTAACCTAAACCTAACCCTAGCAAGGTTTTAATCCTAATTTAAATCAACTTTAGTTTTTAGTGATAATCAATCCAACACCATTTGGAATTAACTCGTTAGAACAAATTGAGAATATACAAAATCCCTATGGACCGACCCGTACTCACCGGCTAGCTACCAAGCGACGCCGTTCTTGATTGCGGCAATTAATTCTTTGATCACTAAATATATCGTACAAATCACCACATTGAACATGCTTGATCTTCTTTTCCCGCTCCATCGGTTCTCCGGGATCGACCATGTTCTCTGGTTCTCCTTTGTCGTAGATGATCCACCCGAGGAATGCGATCCATGGCTCTAGCTCCTAACTAAGTGTCAATAGGAGCAACTAGAGAACTTAGGTTGCTAATCCAAGTTGTCTAGGATGTAGTGTGGAGTTCTATGTGTTTTACTATCTCTATCTTACCTCTTAACTTGTTTCTCAACTCATGAGAGGATAGTGAAGAGGAAGATGATGAAGGTGGAGGAAACTCAAGAGGAGGGACGAGGGTGAAGCAAAAATGGGAGCACAAGAATAATGAAGCATGCATGAGAGAGAAAATCCAATACTATGGTTTTATGTATGAATTTTCATAATAAAAAACTAGCAACCATACTTCAATAGTTGATCCAAATGAATAAATAATTCATTTGTCAATTATTGAAGTCATGGCTCTCACCATTCCTCCCTCTCCTCCAATTTCCACATCATTTTCATTTATCAATAAATGGAAAATTTCATGATGAGGTATCCACCTTCTAGAAGGTAATCTGTAATAAAATACGGATTACAGTCCGTTGTATACACATACCTGCATTTGGATAAAAAAACGAATGCCCAAAGAGATAGAATAACACGAAGAACGTAATACTAGAATATACATATCGAAATACATATATGTAAATTATAAAATCAATACCTGATTTAATAATCCGGCTCAAAACCTGAGCCGGCTAGTATTACCAACTGTCCGATCGAAATTCCGGGCATAAAGTACATCAATTTATCGGAACCCTGCACGTATCCAATACGGCTACTACATCATTTCGCATGAACCAGGGAAACCCTCTGTGTGGGACTCTAAAGACTCGACAGTGCGCTGGCAGTGAGTTACTGGATAAATCCATAACCATAAGCATGTCAACGGCACTAGCTGTACGTAACGGCTACCCGGGTACCTGTCGAAAAGGAAGGCCGACGAGCAAAATCATCCGGATCCCTACTGAGCCTATCTGTGACAATCTCCATACAGTCCGGTCTCTTCGTCTGAGAGTATCGCATTCCGGGTCTAGGGGATGGTAAACGTAAGACCCTAATAACCTGGTAATTCGTGCTGATACGGCTCAGGACCAATCCGGGAAACTACTGATCAGCCTATCAGTAAATCCAACTGCTTTGGCCAAGGTCTTATGGTCCTGACCAATCGAACATAGTGCGATATCGACTCCCAATACCGGGAGAGACGAATCCCCGACAATTACTCACTGTCTCCATGTGGCTTGGAACTGTACCCAACCAAAACCTGTTTGCACAACTCAGTAGAGCCGTGGTAGGACATGACTCAGTAGAGCCGTGGTAGGGTATTGATCAAAGCACAGTGGGAACACACAAGAAAAATGCCGATCTCAGGTCTAAAGACTAACATGTTCTTATATCACCTGAGAACTTCCACCTGACGATAGGTATAGTACCATCTGGAAGTTCTCGGTGAGTCCGTCCGGTGTACTCACCCCTAGTGAGTACCTGTATATGATCTTAGGTGCGAAAAACCAATGGTTGAGGGACATACCATCGCCCCTCATCAGGGTCTAAAAATGTATACACTAGTCTACTACGGAATATCGATGCCCAGTCTCGATACTCCGACGACTAGGGACCATTTAAGGATGTGCGTACCGACTACCCAGCTCCTACAAGTATGATCGCCATCACAACGCAGGTAGTCTAGCAATGATCCTACGTGCTTTATCAATATATACAAAAGATATGTAATAGCAAGTAAAACATACACATGTTAAGATAAAGACAAACCGGATAGCATACTATCATATCGAGCAAGACTGTCATATACATATATATGGCTAAGTATACATATGTATACATATACAATAATGGTCTCTAGGGCATACATATCCTACAATCACCCACTTGCACTAAGGCCATATATATCGGCGTATCGAGTACCCAATGTCTGCTCTAGGGCCAGTTGTTGGCGTATTGAATACCCAACATCTCAAAAAGTCTCTCGAACTGTGCTTGAGGAAAGGCCTTGGTGAATGGATCCGCAGTGTTGTCTTTTGAGTCCACTCTCCGCACCTCGATCTTCTGGCGATCAATGATCTCCCTGATCAGGTGATACCGCCTCAAGATGTGCCTGGATTTCTGATGGGACCGTGGTTCCATTGCTAAAGCCATAGCTCCATTGTTGTCGCAATACACAGGTATTGGGTTAACAATGGATGGAACCACCTGAAGTTCAGTAATGAACTTCTTAATCCAGACGGCTTCTTTTGCGGCATCTTTGGCAGCAATGTATTCAACCTCCATCGTCAAGTCTGTGATGGTTTCCTGTTTAGAACTCTTCCAACAGACCGCCCCTCCGTTGAGGGTAAACACAAAACCCGAGACAGACTTGTTGTCATCCTTGTCACTCTGGAAGCTCGAATCAATAAAAGACTCCACCTGGAGGTCCCCATTACCGAATACCAGGAACAGTTCTTTAGTCCTTCTCAGGTACTTCAGAATGTTCTTAACAACTGTCCAGTGGTTCTCACCTGGGTTAGACTGATACCGGCTCACCACACTAAGCGCGTAAGCTACATCTGGTCGGGTACATAGCATCTCATATATTATAGATCCTACTGCCGAAGCGTAGGGTATAGTGCTCATACGAACCCTCTCCTCATCAGTCTTGGGAGACAACTCTTTGGAGAGGGTGATTCCGTGCAATGAGGGTATGTTACCGCGCTTGGAATCTTCCATACTAAATCTCTTTAGTACAGTCTCTATGTACCTGGACTGTGAAAGTCCCAGTAATCTCTTGGATCTATCTCTGTAGATCTTAAGCCCCAGAATGTACAAGGCATCACCCAGGTCCTTCATGGAGAACCTTTATGATAAGAATAGCTTGACCGATTGTAGCATAGGAATGTCATTTTCTATCAAAAGAATGTCGTCCACGTACAAGACTAGGAATACGATAGTTCGGCCTACAATCTTCTTATAAATACAAGGCTCATCCTCGTTCTTGATGAAGTCAAATCCCTTGACTGTTTCATCAAAATAGATGTTCCAGTTCCGCGATGTCTGCTTTAATCCATAAATGGATTTAAGCAACTTGCACACCTTTCCGCTGCTCCCACTGTCTACGAAACCTTCCGGCTGATCCATATAAATGCACTCTTCTAAACTTTCGTTCAGAAAAGCCATTTTTACGTCCATCTTCCAGATCTCATAGTCATGGAAGACAGCTATGGCAAGTAGGATCCGAATGGATTTGAGCATAGTCACTGGAGAAAAGGTTTCATCATAGTCCACACCTGGTCTTTGACGAAAACCCTTTGCAACAAGTCTAGCCTTATAGGTTTCTACCTGCCCATCTACACCAAATTTCCTTTTGTAGATCCATTTGCATCCAACAGGTTTCACCCCAGGTGGAGGAATATCCAAGGTCCACACTTTATTGGTTTACACGGACTCCATTTCGGATCGCATAGCATCCAGCCACTTATCAGAGTCCCTACTGATAATGGCCTGCCTGAAACTGGTAGGATCACTTTCTTCCAAGATGCAATCCTCTTGATTCCCGTCTATGAGAAAACCGTAGTATCTCTCGGGCGGATGAGAAATCCTACCAGATCTGCGGAGTGGCCGAGGTTCGTCTGGGACTATTGAATTTTTTGGTTCTATTAAATCTTCAGTTATAGTTTGTCCTTCTGGAATTTCTTCCAGTTCTACCGTGCTCCCACTTATTTCTTTTGCAAGAAATTGCCACTCTAAAAATATAGTGTGCTGAGCAACAAACACCTTCTGTTTCTCGGTGTGGTAGAACAGATATCCATTTGAATGCCTCGGATATCCTACAAACTTACATAAAACCAACCGTGCCTGAAGTTTGTCCGGATTCTGGTTATTCACATATACCGGACAACCCCATATCTTAACCCGTTTAAGACATGGCTTTCTACCACTCCATATTTCATATAGAGTTTTAGGTACCGATTTAAACGAAACTTGATTCAACAAGTACGCTGTTGTTTCAAGCGTAAGTCCTCAGAATGAAAGAGGTAACTCAACACTACTCATCATGGAGCGAATCATGTTTAATAGGGTATGGTTTCTCCGCTCCGATACACCATTGTGCTATGGTGTATACGGAGGAGTAAGCTGAGAGAGAATACCATTCTCTTTTAGAAAGTCCCTGAATTCCGTGCTCAAGTACTCCCCTCCTCTATCAGATCGGAGGATCTTGATACTTTTACCAGTCTGGTTCTCTATTTCGTTTCTGAATTCTTTGAATTTCTCAAAAACTTCATATTTGTGTTTCATAAGATACACATACCCGAACCTAGAGAGATCTTCAATGAATGTGATGAAGTACGAGAACCCACCCCTTGCATGTATAGACATTGGACCACATACATCATTGTGTATGAGTCCCAAGAGCTCTGCTGCTCTTTCTCCGTGTCTGGTGAATGGAGATTTGGTTATCTTTCCTTTGAGACAAGATTGACAAGTTTCATAAGATGAAAATTCGAACATATCTAAAACTCTATCTTTATGCAACTTACTCAGTCTTTTCTCTCCGATATGACCAAGTCTACAATGCCACACGTAGGATTTGTTCACATCTGAACTCTTACTCTTGCGTGTGTTTTGTACACTGAGAACTGTGTTTTGATTAAGAACATAGATACCATTACACAGTGTACCTTCTACAACCAATATCTGATTAAGGTAAATGTTCATGATATTTTTATCAAGAACAAACTTATACCCATCTTTATCAAGTAAAGAAACTGAAATGATATTGCAAACCATGGAAGGTACATAGTAGCAGTTGTTCAAAATTATAGTATTGCCATTTGGCAATGCTAGGTGATATTCACTGATGGCAGAAGTATCAACTTGTGCTCCGTTCCCTACTCTGAGGGACATATCACTAGGTCCAACCATCTTACTTTTTCTCAGTCCCCGTAATAAATTACAGATATGAGATCCTGATCCGGTATCTAGTACCCAGGAGGTAGGACTGACTGAAAAACTGTTTTCAATAACAAGAACACATGAAGAAGACGCATTAGCATGCTTCTTCTTCGATGGGGTTGTTTCCCCAATTAGAGCAAAGCTCTGTTCAGAATTCAAACTTTGAATTAAAGCTGCGCTTTTAAAAGCGCAGTGCTACAACTACGCACCCCGTGTAAAGCGCATAGGCGCTAGTGCTAGATGCGCTGCGCTCCAAGTAGCGCACCATGGGCAGAGCGCATAAGCGCTAGCGCTGGAACTAAAAGCTCCCCACCGTTAGATTAAAGATCTAATAATAATAAATCATTCATTAACCAGAATTAAATTCTGTTAAGGAAAGATTCCTCAAAATCTTTCCAAATAACAAAATTGTGCTCTGTAAATCAGAGCACCGTTGGATCAATGATCCAATGGTAAATAAAAATTACCAAATGACAGAATAAATTCCATATGGAAAGATTTCCCAATCTTGGTAAAAAAACAAGAAGATTATCTTCTGTAAACCAGAAGCCCTTGGATCAAAAGATCCAATGAAGGGAAATTTCCTAAATCAATTGGAGAAAAGATCTCCTTAACCGATTGAACAAACCATCTTGTCCTATATAAAGGCCCCCAGACTTCATGTCTCAAAAGGAGGACCCCCCATAAACTCTGAGAAAATCTCAAGAAGAAGAAGAAGCTCTCGGCAGAAGAAGACAATTCTTTTTCAAGGTAAAAAGAATATATAGACGAAATCGTCTCAATATAAACAGAAGTACTTACTTCTTTCACAGATCATAGATTTATAAGACAAAGTTGTCTTTCACAAAAGAGATTATGAACATCTCATTATAAAGGGGGGAGAATTATTTAATTATCTTTGGATCACAGATCCACAAAGGTAAAGCCTTTCATCAAAAAGAGATTGAAATATCTCCTATGAACTAAGAACTTTGTTCTTAGAATCTTGAGACAAAGTCTCTTATCAAAGAACAGATAATCTGCAGAG
Organism: Agapanthus africanus; assembly: GCA_030015575.1. NCBI lineage: Eukaryota > Viridiplantae > Streptophyta > Magnoliopsida > Asparagales > Amaryllidaceae > Agapanthus > Agapanthus africanus. Next base: position 792,427,038 of record CM057340.1, on the reverse strand, counting down.
CGCAAAGTTAACCTAATAAGAGCCTTAGCACTCCTAATTCAAAAGTGCCTTAGTGCTCTTCATCTAGCGCAAAGCGCTGCAGCGCCATACCGCTTCAGACACAACGCACTGCGCTTATTGGCTAGCGCTTAGCGCTAAGCGCTGCAGCGCCATACCGCTTCAGACACAACGCACTGCGTTTATTGGCTAGCGCTTAGCGCTAAGCGCGCCACGTGCTCCTTACGTGTGCGCCGCATTACTAAAAGCGCTCTGCGCTCATTACATGGCACCAGCACCAAACGCCCCAACACTTCAACTAAAAGCGCATCAGCGCTCTATATCTAGCGCAAAGCGCTAAGCGCATGAGCGCTTCATATCTGGCGCCAGTGCCAAGTGCGCCACATGCTTTTATGTGCGCTTGGACAAAACATAAACTGTTCTTTGAATAGGCATGGGGCTATGATAAATGCACAGCATTCAACTAAAGACAAAATATTGTCAGAGACCAAACCAATACTTAGCATTTTTTTAAGGGGATTGGACTCAAACAAACATACATCAACTCCAAAAACAAATGTTGAACATTGTAATTGAATGGACTTAGCCCAAATTGACCATAAGTCCTCAATTCAGATAATTTAGTTCATATGCTCATAAATCACAGATCTTAGTCCCAATTGGACTACGGGTCTCTCAACCCACATCGGTTTAAGGGTACATTTCTGAACACCTCTGATATTTGTCATTGTAATCCTTCAACGTCTTCAGAGAGGTGACGGGTCCCAACAACCATACATTTCATGGACCGTGGGGTCCTTAAACTCACAGACTATGATGTCCTTAATCTTGACTGTGAGGTCTTTAAACTCACGGACTATGATATCCTTAACCTTAACTGTGAGGTCTTTAAACTCACGGACTATGATGTCCTTAACCTTGGACCGAGATGTCATTAAACTAACGCTGGACCGTAATGTCGTTAAACTAATCGACCGCAATGTCTCTAAACTAAACAATAGAGTCCAAATGCTCTTTTGTTGGATCTAAATGATCCCGTTAAGTTGATCTTAGTCTAAAATGAGACTAACGTATCCTTAACGAACGTTTAAGTTGATCTTAGTCTCAAATGAGACTAACGTATCCTTAAACCCAACCCTCAAACCCAAATCTAAGAAGATACGGATTTGGACTAATCCATGCCCTACGGGCGACAACATAAATTAGTCTCCGTATATAATCCATGGGCAACCAAAAACAAAACAAACACCCACAACACGAAGTGACCATCTGGAGAAGGAGAAAGTGGTTAGCGTGATGCGGTAGCGTAATTAACTGCAGGGGCTTGCGCCTGCAGGGAAGAGCGTCCCCACAATAAAAAAACTCGTCATCAACGAGGGGGAATCTGACTAAGTCTACTACATCGGCCGCATCCGTTTAAACCTTTGATACATGGTGCTATAAATCAACTTGGCATCTTCGGAGAGGTGGACGGATAACACCAATTAGTATCTGCCCCAAAATTCAGGCAAGACGGACCAGCGCGGTCGCGTCTCCGATTTTCGGCGGGGAACAGGGGTCATCAAGGGATTCATGCAATCCTCTTTTCTCTACTCATACTTATGACTGCTGTCATAAGTTAGAGCCAAATTGACGTTCCCCAGCCCCGAATAAGAATTCGGATTTGATTAGGGCATGAAATGGTTGCTACCTGGAGAGAGAGAAAAGAAACACTCAGCGTGCGCTCTTGCAATATTAGATTGGTTATTAATTTATCTAACCAGGATGGCTCTCATTGTTTCCTCGAATTCTTCTTCAAACCTTAAAAGAAGAGCTAGTCAGGATTAATCACATGTCACAATACTTGCTTAACCTTTCAGCCAGGTTAGTGTCGGTACTTCGAGGGAGGTTTTCCAATACTTTCGCGAAGTTCCTTAATTAGATAACCTCTTTTTCCTGAAGGCGTGGCCCCGCTAACACCGTTCTAGACACCTACTTGGTTTATAGCATTGATTGTTAAGTGAGATAATCTTCCGAGAGTAATCCTACTCATCAGTGGGATCGGGATCCAACTATCATTGCGTGATAAACTAGATGGAAGCCACTCTAGTCACCACACTCCAGAAGGTATGCAGCACCAGCAATTTTCCTGTATATTTGAAACTCCCGATGTGGTTTTTTCCCTAAGCGGCTTCATGACCTTGACAGAGGTCAAAATGTAATAAGTCGCAAGTCAAGTTCAACCCGTCATTGTCCTGGATTGATTTAGACCCACCCGCACAAGTCCTTGACAGAGGTCAAAATGACCGTGCGACTGTCCTAAATAATCGCATCTATCTATGCAACATACAAGCATTGCTTAGCTACCATTCACTATGCCTTGACAGAGGTAAACATACACAGCATGAATACTAAGTAATACTTGTAAGAAATGACGGAGGGCTACGGCTGGGTTTCTGGCGAAAAACCCGTTAATGTAATGAACTTGATATCGTTGAAGGAACCTGATAGCTTTGAAAAAAAAGGAGTGGTTTAAGCTCCGCTTTTGAAAACTTGTGGTTTTGAAAAAACCGAGTAATCTATAGTATAGACTTTTGCTCAAGAGGTCACTCCCCGGGAAGGGGTCTCGACTCTTGCCTCCTGGAATGAGGTGTTGGATATTCATAACCGAATACCACTATGCAAAGTGAAAGAATATAACTACAGTTTTTCGAAATTTGTTCCAACAACATTTTTTAGGTTTTCTTATCTTGCATTAATCAAAATTAATGCGGTCCCATCATTTAACCTATCACACCAGAAAAGAAAGAAAATATAATGTACGTATATGCCATTCGCATTCGCCACCGGGCCCAATCATCACCCGTTAGGTTACTTAACTAACGACAGAGCAGGGGCTGGACTAGCGCAGGTGCAAAACATATACAACATCTACTAGTATAAATTTAAGTATATATAACATTCGTCCCAGGCATGATAATAAGCAACATCACATAATCACAGCCAACAGTACAGAAAGGTGGATAATCTTGGAGCCCCGGGTTTCATTTGAGCCTCAAATAAAACCCGACGTTCCCGGTCGTGTGGATAGCCTATGCAATGAAAACCCAGACCCCTACGAGCGCAGCAAGTTACCCACCAATCCCAGAAGTGAGGCAACCCCCTTCAACAAAGTGAATGGGCAACCCAGCACTTCACGGAATCCGGTAACTTGGTCGCCCCTCCGTGGGTCATCCTATACCCCATACGAGTGCGGCGAATAGCCTGCCAATTCTAGAATGAAACCCCCTCCGTCCCAATGACATGATATGCGGGCTTGCTGCCTTCTAGAACCTGGCTATTCGTGCACTCCACCACGGGGTAATGCTAGTACAGAAAATGAAAATAATATGTACAAATGGTGACATCGATCTCAACCCGGTCGTGCCCTAAAAAAATATACAACCCGGCAAAGACGGCAGTCCACATGTCGGACGCTTGCCCCGCAATATGAATATTCAACTGAATTTTAACTGTACCACTAATATTGCACCACATGCTATCCACCATGACTATCCAACCACAATCACAGCACAAACAAAAAACATCAACGCGAATGTTATGTTCACAAACCCGTCTAAAAGAAAATATAGCAATTAGGCGAATTATACCGATCAAATGACATTCACGGTCGCAGATGCTAAACTAAGTACTGATAATAACACGTATTTTAAAATTTCGATCGACTAAACTTTTCCAAATAGGCCCTAAGTGCTAATCCAATACTCAAACAATTCTGAGCCCATGAAGTAAACATCTCAGAAACCACAATTCCAACAACTAGAGCAACTGTAGAAATTTGGAGTAGTGAAGCCAAATTTTGGCCGCGGAGCTGCTGCAAACATGCATGTTTGGCGGCGCTTCCGTGGTGGAATTATGGCTTCATGCTCTCAAATTTCTTGAGCTGCTCTAGAAAACCCTGCACAAATTTTTGATATACTGAAAATGATTTTTAGACCACTTTAAAAATTCGACAGAAAACACAAGTTTGGAATTGCGGTTTTGAAAAATTCGGTCGATCGATATTTTAAACACGTTAAAACTAGCTAGTATAGGTTTTATGGGGTGGCTCTGATACCATGTTGGGTTACCTTAACGCCTGAGCCATCGAACGTGGCGGTTTGCGGAACAAAAGTTTTCTAGGGTTTCAAAAATGGCTCTCGGATAACCCAATAAACTCGGATCTTACCATAAACATATCTAGCTAAACAAGTAGTGCTATCTACTATGAAAGAAGTCTCACCAAATGATCCAAGTCCTTCAGTCTTCTTTCCTCATCATATGCTCCTAGTGGCCACCTTGAACATGCTTGATATTCTTTTCCTGCTCCATCGGTTCTCCGGGATCGAGCTTGTTCTCCGGTCCTCCTTTGTTATAGATGATCCACCTGAGGGATGTGATCTATGGCTCTAGCTCCTAACTAAGTGCCAATAGGAGCAACTAGAGAACTTGGGTTGCTAATCCAAGTTGTCTAGGATGTAGTGTGGAGTTCTATGTGTTTTACTATCTCTATCTTTCCTCTTCACTTGTTTCTCAACTCATGAGAGGGTAGTGAAGAGGAAGATGATGAAGGTGGAGGAAACTCAAGAGGAGGGAGGAGGGTGAAGCAAAAATGGGAGCTCAAGAATAATGAAGCATGAATGAGAGAGAAAATCTAATACTATGGTTTTGTGTATGAATTTTCCTAATAAAAAACTAGCAACTATACTTCAATAGTTGATCCAAATGAATAAATAATTCATTTGTCAACTATTGCAGTCATCGCTCTCACAATTCCTCCCTCTCCTCCAATTTCCACCTCATTTCCATTTATCAATAAATGGAAAAGTCCATGATGAGGTGTCCGGCTTCTAGAAGGTAATCTGTAATAAAATACGGATTACAGTCCACTGTATATACATACCTGCATTTGGATAAAAAACCGAATGCCCAAAGAGATAGAATAACACGAAGAACGTAATACTAGAATATACATATCGAAATACATATATATAAATTATCAAATCAATACCTAATTTAATAATCCGGCTCAAAACCCGAGCCGGCTAGTATTACCAACCGTTCGATCGAAAGTCTGGCTACAAAGTACATCAATCGATCGGAACCCTGCACGTATCCAATACGGCTACTATATCATTTCGCCTGTGTTTCCCCCAATCAGAGCAAAACTCTGTTTGAATTTCAAAAATTCAAAAAATTGAAGCAACGCTTCAGATTCCTTACGCTGCGCGCAACGCGCCACGTGTCAAAAGCAGACACGCCAGCGCTGCGCCCAAGACAGTACACCCAATCAGAGCAAGGCTCTATTTAAAATAAAAATAAAAAAATAAAGGAAGCAACGCTTCAGATGATCTGCGCTCAGCGTTGCGCGACACGTGTCAGCGCAGTTGCGCTGCGCGACACGTGTCAGCGCAGTTGCGCTGCGCGACACGTGTCAGCGCAGTTGCGCTGCGCTCTGCCCTGCGCGACACGTGTCAAGCGCAGGTGCGCTTGCGCCAGCTGTGCCAGCATTTAAAACAGAAAAATTCTGGAAAGATCTTTCAGATCTTGTTAAAACAAGAAAGTTCTCTTCTGTAAAACAGAGCCCTTGGATCAAAGATCCAACGGTGGGGAAAAATACCTAAATCACTCAGAGAAAGATCTCTTTAACTGATTTAACAAATCAATTGGTACTATATAAAGGCCCCTAGACACCAAGTCTAAAAGAGACAGAGATAGAGATACAGAGACCTCCTCTAAAACTTTGAGAAGAATTCAGAGAGAAAGAAAAAAGGTAAAACCTTTGGAAAAAAAGAAGTTCTTCTAAAAAAGATCAAAGATCTAAGAACAAGATCAAGATCTTGAATAAAAAATAATAATAATAATAAATAAGTAATTTTATTTCTTTACTAGATCTTTCGATCTATATAAAGGCATTGCCTTTTGATGAACCACTGGTTCTTGAAAAACTTGAGGTAGAACCTCTTTAGAATCAAAAAGATTCTGTTCTTTGATCTAAAATAGATCAAGATACGCTCTGCGCTTTTGAACAGTGCCCTGCACTACTAATTTGAGCCTCTGCGCTCTTGGGTTGGCGCAAGTCACCAGAACACGCCACGTGTCAACCCCAGAATAATCTGCGCCTTGCGCTCTAAAAATAGAGCACCACTCTCTTGGTTTGGCGCAAGTCACCAGAGCGCGCCACGTGTCAGCAGCGCACTAGCACAGCGTACTGGCGCAGCGCACTGCGCTAACAGACTTGCGCTCAACAGCGCGTGACACGTGTCACCCCCACATGAGTTTGCGCCTTGCACTCCTCAATTGGCGCAAAGCGCCTGACAAGCCATGTGGGGCACTGTCAGAACATTAAATGCAATGCATTATTAAAAGGGCAGAGCCCAATAAAAGGTCTATCAGACCAAAATAAAAAAATGCTATGCATTATTAAAGGGCAGAGCCCAATTAAAGGTCTATCAGACCAAAATAAAAAATGCAATGCATTAAAAAAAGGGCAGAGCCTAAATAAAGGCCTGACAGGCCAAATGCAAATAAAATGTTGGACATTTTCAACTGGACTTAACCCAATTCTGGCCGTAAGTCCTCAAATTAAATTGAACCGAGCACAACTGCTCTCTTAAATCAACTTACACCCGGTTCAAGGGTACATCTCTGAACTCCTCTGATATTTGTCGTTGTAATTCTTCAACGTCGTCAGAGAGGTGACGGGTCCCGACAACCACACATAATACGGACTGTGGGGTCCTTAAACTCATGGACTAATGCGTCCTTAAACCAATAATACGGACTGTGGGGTCCTTAAACTCATGGACTAATGCGTCCTTAAACCAACAACACGGACTGTGGGGTCCTTAAACTCATGGATTAATGCGTCCTTAAACCAATATGCATCCTCAATATGGGAACGATGGACCACCATGTCCCTAAACTGGCGATGGACCACCATGTCCCTAAACTGGTAATACGGACTGTGGGGTCCTTAAACTCATGGACTAAGCGTTCTTAAACCAACATTCGTTCTCAAAATGGGAATGTTGGACCACCATGTCCCTAAACTGGCAATGGACCACCATGTCCCTAAACTGGCAATGGACCACTATGTCCCTAAACTAGAACAATAGAGCCCAAATGCTCTTTTGTCGGATCTAAACAATCCCGTTAAGTCGATCTTAGTCTCAAATTAGACTAACGTATCCTTAACTAACGTTTAAGTTGATCTTAACCTCAAAATGGCTAACGTATCCTTAAACCAAAACCCCAAACCTAAATTTAAGAAAATACGGATTTGGACTAATCCACGTCCTACGGGCGACGACATAAATCAGTCTCCGTATACGATCCATAGGCAACTACAAACAAAACAAACACCCACGACATGAAGTGACCATCTGGAGAAGGAGAAAGTTGTTACCGCGATGTGGTAGCGTAATTAACTGCAGGGGCTTGCGCCTGCAGAGAAGAGCGTCCCCACAATCAAAAACCTCTTAAGCGAGGGGGAATCTGACGAAGTCTGCTACATCGGCCGCATCCGTCTAAACCTTCGATACACGGTGCCATAAATCAACTTGGCATCTTCGGAGAAGTGGACGGATAAAACCAAATAGCATCTGCCCCGAATCTCAGGCAAGACGTTTCCGCGTCGCGCCGCCTTTCGGAGGGGAACAGATTCTGGCACACCCGGTGGGACCTCTTCCTCTTTCCACTCCACACTTCGTGTGTTGTGTTCGCGAACGAATCGCGATTTGCTTTGGTTGCCTGTGGATTCGAGGTACTAAGATTTGGTGTCTTGCTCCGTGCCGAGAGCAGAAGATCAATGGCTTCAAACTGCACTACTTGCAACTGCAACTCTCGCTTCGTCCTTGCTGGAGGAGTGACTTATGGGCCCCAAGCGGCCTCCTTTTTCAAGATGCCAGTGGAGCAGGTAACTCAAGCCACCGCTGGACTATTCTTCGGGACCATGTTCCTACCGATGAGCTTCAATACCGCAATGACATTGCAAGAATCCCCAAAGAAGTCAGTCTTCGATCGACTTACCACTGCCGCGGCCCCTCTCAACGGGTCGCCCAACTTCAACACCTCAGTTTTCAACAGACTGGGCCAGAATGTCTACAAGCCCGCGATACCTGAAGTTGCCATCCCAAAGCGGATAGCCATCCCGGCTCAAACAGAAGAAATCATTGGAAAGGCTTCTCCTTCCAAGAAGTCAGTTTTTATAAGGATGGCCATTCCGGTTTCTGCTCCAGGCGAGGTCCTCAAAGCTGCTTCCCCTGCCCAGAGCTCTGTCTTTGACAGATTAGACATTGCTTCTCAACGGGTGTCAGTCTTCGACAGGCTAGTGTTCCCCTCCGAAAGACGGCGCATAGGACTGCGAAGTCCTGACACTGAGATTCGGGGCAGATGCTATATGGTTTTATCCGTCCACCTCTCCGAAGATGCCAAGTTGATTTATGGCACCGTAAATCGGAGGTTTAGACGGATGCGGCCGATGTAGCAGACTTCGTCAGATTCCCCCTCAATTGAGGGGTTTTTGATTGTGGGGACGCTCTTCCCTGCAGGCGCAAGCCCTTGCAGTTAATTACGCTACCGCATCGCGGTAACATCTTTCTTCTTCTCCAGAATTTCACTTCGTGTCGTGGGTGTTTGTTTTGTTTGTGGTTGCCCGTGGATTGTATACGGAGACTATTTATTTCGTCGCCCGTAGGACGTGGATCAGTCCAAATCCGTACTTTCTTAGATTTGGGTTTTGGGTTTTGGTTTAAGGATACGTTAGCCATATTTGAGGCTAAGATCAACTTAAACGTTTGTTAAGGATACGTTAGTCTAATTTCCGTACTAAGATCTAATTAATAGGATCGTCTAGATCCATTTCCAGTTTAGGGACATGGTGGTCCATTTAATATATGACCGTCGGGACCCGTCACCTCTCTGACGACGTTGAAGGATTACAACGACATGTATCAGAGGAGTTCGGAGATATACCCTTGAACCAAAGTAGATTGGGGGTCTTATAGTCCAATTTGGGACTAAAGTCTGTTTGAATGTTTAAGGATACGTTAGCCATATTTGAGGCTAAGATCAACTTAAACGGGATCATTTAGATCCAACAAAAGAGCGTTTGGAGGCTCTATTGTTCCAGTTTAGGGACGTAGTGGTCCAGGTTCTAGTTTAGAGACATGGGGGTCCATCGTTAGTTTAAGGACGTTTCGATCCAATATTAGTTTAAGGACGTTTCGGTCCACGAGTTTAAGGACCCCGCAGTCCATTTAATGTATGGTCGTCGGGACCCGTCACCTCTCTGACGTCGTTGAAGGATTACAACGATAGGTGTCAGAGGAGTTCGGAGATGTACCCTCGAACCGGAGGTAAATTGATTTAGGAGAGCAACCTTGCTCAGTCGATTTAATTTGAGGACTTACGGCCACAATTGGGCTAAGTCCAGTTTAGAAATGTTCAACACTTTTATTTGTTTTTGGCCTATTAGGCCTATGCTAGGGCTTTGCCCACATTTAAATAATGCATTGCATTGCTTTTTATTTTTGTTTGGGCTCTGCCTAGAAAGGATGCAGAGCATCAATTTGTTTTGGGACTCTGCCCATTTATAAGTGATGCAGAGCATCAATTTTATTTGGGCTCTGCCCTTTTATTGCTTTGCAATTTATTTTGGCCTGCTAGGTCTTTTTGACTTGGGCCTGGCCCTTTAACAAAAGAAATGAATTGCATTTTTCAGGCGCTTTGCGCCAATCAAAGAGCGCAAGTGCTTGTGGTGATGACACGTGTTATGCAAGCGCAGTGCGCTGCGTTGGTGCGCTATGCTTGCGCTGCTGACACGTGGCGCGCTCTGTTGAGTTGCGCCAATTTCAGAGAGCAAAGCTCTATCTTAAAGCGCATAGCGCAAGTAGTTCAGATGCTGACACGTGGCGCTTTCTGGTGGCTTGCGCCAACCCAAGAGCGCAACAGTGCAGATTTACAAGTGCAAAGCACTGTTTGTTTTCTTTGATCTAATTAGAATCAAAGAAAACAAGTATTTCTTGTTTTTCTTGTTTCAAAGAACCAGTGGTTCATAAAAAGTGCAAAGCACTGTTTATTATGTGAAGATCATTGATCTTGTTCTTAGATCAATGATCTATTAGAAGAAATTCTTCTATTTTAAAAGTTTTTACCTTTCTTCTTGAAATTTCTTCAGAGTTCCTCTATGTTTTGAATTTCTCAATCTCTCACAATATATTAATGCCTTTGAATTGAGGTCTAGGGTCCTTTTTATAGTGCCCATAAATTAGTTAAATTTGTTAAAGAGATCTTTTTTTGAGTGATTTGGGGAATTTTCCCCACCGTTGGATCTTTGATCCAAGGGCTTCTGTTTTACAGAAGAAAATCTTCTTGTTTTAACAAGAACAGAAAGATTTCTTTAAAAACTTCATTCTGTTTGGCGCAAATGCCCCAGCACGTGACACGTGTCACGCAGCGCACAGCGCAGCGCAACTGCGCTTGCGCGGCTGCGCTGACACATGTCGCGCAGCGCATAGCGCAGCGCAACTGCGCTAGCGTATCTGCACTGACACGTGTCGCGCAGCGCAGTGTTTGCACAACTGAAGCGTTGCTTCCTTTAATTTTTCTTCAAATAGAGCTTTGCTCTGATTGTGCGCGCTGCCTCGGGCGCTGCGTTGACGTGTCAGCGCCTGACACTTGGCGCGTTGCGTGCAGTGCAAAGAATCTGAAGCGTTTCTTCATTTATTTTAACTTTAATTTTCACTTCAATTTTCAAAACAGAGTTTTGCTCTGATTGGGGGAAACAGAAACGTTGCTTCGTCTCCCGCCTTGGAATTTGAACAGAGCTTTGCTCTGATTGGGGTAAACAGCTAGCACCAATAACAGTCTCTCTTCAAAGCAGGGGGCATGATGAAGTCACCCTTATAGCTGAAACAACTCCATCCGCACAACACGCTCGACGTCGCCACTGGCGCCGAGTAAGGAAGGCTGGGGGCAACTCCCGCTCTGGGATAACTCCGCCAGCTCCGATGGTGGGGATCGATGCTGCTGGTCCAACCGAGAACAGCTTTGAACTGCTCAACAAGGTGCGCAGAAACTCTCCTACAGCAGTGTTGAAAAGAACTCCTTCATCTGTGGGGAATGATACTGAGAAGAAGCTGGAGCAGCCCCCTCAGCGGCTGTCCTCTAAGATTTACAAAGTCTGGCGTCAAGTCTAATACTCAGTTGTTGATCAAGACTACCTCCGCCGACAGAAAAAGATGAAGGTTCGGCAGGAAAAGGACCAGTCTGTCAAGCCAGAAAAAGCAACAGCCTGCTGGGTACCCACTGCAACGGCTCCCTCAACGTCAATTACTCAAAAAAAAGGAGGCCGCAAAAAGCCCCTGTGAACATGGCGAACCGTAAAAGCGCTGAGCACAGACGCCCCAAGTCAGGGGGCATGGTGGTCCATACTGTTTATATGGCTTCCGGAAAGGAGGAAGGCCATGCTTCGACGGGTCACCGACCGCTCACTCGATCCGTGATGAAAGCCCAGGGACAACAACAGAAGCTTCAGGAAATGATGACTGTGATGGCCGCGCTCACCGGGCCAAAAGAAAGCCCAGAAGCATCCTCAGATCAACGCTGGGAGCAAGAAACCGATGCCGAATTCCTTTGGAGAATACTGGAAAAGAAGGACAAAGAGGCTGCGGAATAAGCAGCCAACATAAAACGAATGGCCCTTCTGTTCCAGGACATGGTGGGTATGATGATCCAGCAGGATCCCCCAGCCGAAGATCCTCCGATTGTCCTTGAAGATGAAAGAGGAGAAACGTCAAATCCACCGCCGGCTCTTTCAACAGCCAAGGAAGAGACTATTTCTAAAGCTGCCCTGGATGACTACATTGCTCAACAAATACGAGTCCACCAGGCAAATGAAGCGGCTGGTCAAGTCGTTAAAACGGGGTGACCATATCCGAGCTGGTATGACCAGATAAAATACCCGCCGGGCTACACGATCCCGAAATTCCATGTCTACAAGGGGACAGGCAATCCCCATCAACATGTTGCCCAGTTCAGGGCTCTTTATGGAAACACCGGCGACGATGATAAGCTCTTTCTTTGTCAATTCGTCGGCAGCTTATCGGAGATGGCGTTTGAATGGTACTCCGAGCTTCCGAACGACTCCGTCAAAACTTTCGCTGAAATGGAGTTGTTGTTTACCCAGCGTTTCGCAAGCGCCAGCGAGCGTACTCCAATAACAGCTTTGATCAATGCAAGAGTAAAGCTGAGCGAAACTTGGGTTCAATATGCAATCCGATGGCGGAACTTGTGGTCGAAGTGCGAACAGCGCATCGAAGAAGCGCCTGCGGTGGGCATGTTCGTGGGCACTTTAGATCCTCATGCAACTATTTCATAGTTCATGATGTTCTTTAAACCAACCATGTTCCAGGCCTTGATTGACAAATTAGCTCAAATGGATCAGATGGGACATAAACCGTCTCCTCCAAAGCCAGACTCTCGAAATGACATGGGTAAAGGGAAGACAACCTTCGTTGCGAACACCCAACAGCAGCTCAGTGCCCCAAACCTAGCGGATCAGCTGGAAGAGAGACGGCGGTATTATAATGAGAAAATGAAGCGCCCTTACTCATTCCCGCGGGATAAAACGAAGAGGCTGTTCGAGCTGGCGATGCGCAATAGGCTTATTTATCTCCCGAATCCAAGGAGACCACCGCAACCCAGCGAGGTGGATAATCCCAATTATTGCCCTTATCACCAAACGGTAAGTCACCCGATCGAGGATTGCTTCGTTTTTAAGGGATGGATCGAGGATCAGTGCCTACAAGGCAAGTTTGCGCTGTCTGAAAAGTGGAAAGTAAACCCACCACAGCCGCACACTCCAAAGAAGACGGGCACGTTGGGGGCAACTTGTTCTTTTGTTGAAGAAGCTCCGTGGGAGGTTGTGCTATCAGCCAAAACCAAAAGGATGCTGAACGATCTCAAAACATGCCCGGCGATCAGGTGGAAAAATCCACTGGAACCTGAGATCATCGAAGGGATGTTGAAGCCGCGCCCAACTCCAAAGATCGGTGGTGATGGCCCAAGCACTTGTACCCAGCCGTCGAAATCTTCAAAGAAGAAGAAGAAAAGATCCAAAAAGCCTGTGAAACCTGGCGACAAGCGCACGGACTTACAGAAACAGATTGACGCACTGGAGGAGTATAATCAGAAGGCACGGACTCCCATCACGCTCCAAGAGTTCCTCAGCCACGTCCTCGAGGACGAAAACGAGGGAGAAGACTAATCAGATGAATCTGAGGACTACGTAGTAAGTTGTCATGTGATCTCTCACTCATTGATAGATGATAAAGAGGCTCCTTGCACCGAGAAACCGGGGGCGGGTCTTGAACCAGAACTTCTGTGGCCGTCAGACGAGATGATCAATGCCTTCCTGAATGAAATTCGTCTGAAAAGTAAAGCCAATCAGGAGCGTGAGATGGCCATATTGGAAGGAGCCAAAAGACATCCGCTGCGGATAAAAACAAATTCAAGACAAGGAAAAGGTTTGCTAAAGCCCTCGGCCCTCTCTTCAAGGAATCCATCTCTAAAACGAAAGAATTGAGGAGTTGCGAGAACATTCAGCCGTGCAATTGCACGATACCCGGAAAAAATCTCGGACCCGCAAACAACGGATCGAACAAAAAGGATAAAGGAAAGGGAAAAACCGCCTTCGTCGCCAACACTCAACAACAATCGAGTGGCCCTAGACCGGTTCTTCGCCAAAACAACAAGCGGAAACCCCTCTATAAGAGGTTGAAACGTCCTTACTCATTTCCCCAGGATGAAACAAGGAGGCTGTTCGAGCTGGCGATGCGCAATAGGCTTATCAATATCCCGAATCCAAGGAGACCACTGCAACCCAGCGAGATGAATAATCCCAATTATTGCCCTTACCACCAAACGGTAAGTCACCCGATCGAGGATTGCTTCGTCTGTAAGGGATGGATCGAGGATCAGTACCAACAGGGCAAGTTCGCGTTGTCCGAAAACTGGAAGGTGAGCCCGCCACAACCACATGCTCCGAGAAAAATGGATATACCGGGGGCATCATGCTCATAGGGAAAGCCCCATAGACCGAAAAATCAGTAAACTAGAGATTCGCCTCAAATACGGCGACGGTGGACCGCAATGTCCTAAAACTTGCAAATGACCGAAACGTCCTTAAACTAATGACGGACCATTACGTCCTAAAACTAGCTGTTGACCGAGGTGTCGATAAACTACGGTGGATTGCAACATCCCAAAGCCGATATATGAAAAAAAAATAATAAAAAAGAATAAAAATAAATAAATAAATAAAAAGCGGTATGCCCATAAGCAAAATGGGCACGGATGAAAACCCGAAAGGGCTCCGTGAGTAAAAACAGCAGGGCTACCGGCGAGTGTTTGCGAAAACCCGAAAGGGCGCAGCCTCGTTAAAAGACACTTACAGGGTCCTCTCGATCTTGTAAGAAGAAACCACCCATGTGAGATCCTTACGACTCACAAGGGAGCAGCACACTTAGAGATCCTCACGATCCCTATGGAGAAATTACACTTGTGAGATCCTCACGACTCGTAAGGAGAACTCTCTTATGGGACCCTTACGGCTCATAAGATTTGAAAGTCTTAAGTTACAGAGACCTGAACCCGTTCTTAAGAAATCCCCATAACTTCCGATATTGCCCTACAAGTGGCTCAATACTGACCCTTGTATACAATCCACGGGTGTGAATAAACATTTCCCCAGCAAAGTCCCACCCGTGACTGGGGATATGTCCATATGGTGAACAACCCTTGTAAGTCCTCTCGACTTATAAGGAGAAAATCCTTTTATAAGATCCTTACAACTTACAGGGGAATATACACTTAGGAATCTTCACGATTCCTAAGGAGAAAACACACCTATGAGAACCTCACGACTCGCAGGGAGAAATACCTTTGTGAGACCCTTACGGCTCATAAAGTCAAAAGCCTTAGTCGACAGGATCCAAACCCTGTTTACTAAGCCACCTTTGTTCAACATCGACAGAGGCAAATGATGATTCACTCCTGGCAATATCCCAG
Organism: Agapanthus africanus; assembly: GCA_030015575.1. Classification (NCBI taxonomy): domain Eukaryota; kingdom Viridiplantae; phylum Streptophyta; class Magnoliopsida; order Asparagales; family Amaryllidaceae; genus Agapanthus; species Agapanthus africanus. Next base: position 792,411,951 of record CM057340.1, on the reverse strand, counting down.
TCATAGCGATGCTGATGCTAAAATCGGTGTCTAATTCCTAACTTGCAGCGAAAAGACAGCAAGCCACACGTGCATACGAAATAGCCGAAATGATGGGGCAACTTGCAACAAAATCAGCAAGTAAAAATGTATGCATGCAAAATAGCCGAAATGATTGGGCAACTCGCAATAAAAAGCAGCGAGTAAAAATAAAATAAATAGCCGAAATGATTGGGCAACTCGTAATAAAAAGCAGCGAGTGAAAATAAATAGCCGAAATGATTGGGCACCGCGAAAAATAGCCGAAATGATTGGGCAATCGCGACCTTCGCGATATAAAAGCTGAAATGATAGAGCATCATGGAAAGAAATAAAATAAAAAATATATATAATGAAATTTATGCCCTACAGGCGATATCACAGCAATCCCTGTATACAATCCAGGGGCGCAAACAAAGAAGGAATCACATCTTCCCTCCCCATGCTCTATCAGAAAACGGAGCCAAGTCTTAACGGCAAGTCATATAAAACCTGAAAGACAATCGGAGATCATTTTGCACCAGCGCGGAGTGGTCACCACCTCGATGTCCGTCATAATACAACAGACAAGATGTCACGACAGCGTTCTTCCTTCAACAGGATTCGGACGTGACAAAGCAAACGAAGCGAATGCCAAATTCCTAGCTTCAGGGTCTTAACGGCAAGTCATATAAAGCCTGAAAGACAAATCGGAGATCATCTCGCACCAACGCGGAGCGGTCACCACCTCGACGTCCGTCTCAATACAACAGACGAGATGTCACGACAGCGTTCTTCCTCCAACAGGATTCGGACGTGACAAAGCAAACGAAGCGAATGCCAAATTCCTAGGTTCAGGGTCTTAACGACAAGTCATATAAAGCCTGAAAGACAATCGGAGATCGTCTCGCACCAGTGCGAAGTGGTCACCACCTCGACGTTCATTTCGACAGAGCAGACGTGACAATCAAACAATGGAGCCACGGCAAAATCCCTAGTTCCAAACCTCGACGGTTCACCAACAACCGAGAGACAACCGCGACATTCGTCTCGATATAGAGGACGCAATGCAAGCAAACGAAACGAAGGCCAAATTCCTAGCTTCAGGGTCTTGACAGCAAGTCATATAAAGGCTGAAAGACTATCGGAGATCATCCCACACCAGCGCGGAGTGGTTATGACTCATCAGGGCTCTCCAAAATGAGCCTAACCTCAAGTAAAAAGCGGCATGGCAAAATTCCTAACGCTTGCTCTTCCGACGGTCAAACTGCCCAGGAGGATTGCTTGAAGACGTCTTGTCCAGCCCCCGAAGGGATCAGAGACACGACATTCGCAAGGCTACTCGAACAGCAAGATTGCCTATCGAGAAATACATCAACCAACGCGATGGTACGACGGAAAAAACCCTAAGTACCACAGACCCTAACGGACCTCTGTCGCAAAGAGCAGAGGTTAACTGTGACGTTAGGATACTCTTACGAGAAATGTTCGATTCATCTCGACTCGTGAGGAAATTAGTGTCTTTGCGAGAACTGCTCGATATGTTTCGACTCGTGAGGAAAAGCCTTAAGCGGCAGGGATTAAAAAACCTGTTTCCTAAGCACTGGGACCCTGCAAGTCGGTCCAAAATGGACTCTTGCATACTATTCATGGACCACACTCTCCAAAATCGAATCTCGACAAGGAGGGAAACAACCGCTTACGGGTCCTCTCGACCCGTAAGAGGAAAATTCTTGTATAAGATCCTTACGACTTATAAGAGAAAACACACTTAGGAATCCTCACGATTCCTAAGGAGAAAATACACCTACGAGATCCTCTCGATCCGTAGGGAGAAAAGTCTCTATGAGACCCTCACGGCTCATAGAGTTGAAAAGTCTTAGGCAGCAGATCTGAACCTGCCTCCTAAGCCATCACTATCTCTTGAAGAAGCCAAGACAGGATGCTCGCTCTATCCTCTGTCGACCATGCTTACTAAGGTAACATGCGGATAATAAAAGAAAGAAGAAGGCAGAGAAATGACACCAGGAATTTTTGAAGAATGTATATCTTTTATTCATAAATTTGATTGAGTACAAGATACATTGTGGTAAAGAATAAAAGAAACAGATGCATTTTATTTACAATTGCAAATGATACAAAATGTTCATAGAAAAGGAAGCGTCTTCAACAAATCTGCAAGCTGCTTTCGCACTTCCTTCACCGCCCTCTCCTGATCGGCTGCCACAGCCAACTCCGCCTCCACCTGGGCTCGCTGCCGCATGTAGGATGAAAGCTCCTCTTCGACTGCCTGCTGAGCTGCTTCGCGACCTTGGGCATCACTCTCTACGGTATCGAGCTTCCGCTTCAGTGCTAGCCCGTCAGAAATACTTTGTAGAAGACCCTCAAAGATAGCCTTCACCCGGGCAGCGTTCGCGTCGACCTCAGTACGCAATCGAGCAGACTCGTTTGAGGTCTCTTGGCACTCCTTCCGCCTTAAAGCCGCTTCTTGTTTCAGATAGCGGAAGTAAGAAGCGCTTTGCTCGATCCATGCCGCCCATTGAGTACTTGTGGCCAAAACCTCGGGGGCAGGATGCATAAGCTCTAGTTGATGCAGGCGGGCCTCAATCTCCCTGCAGTGGTTAACCCAAGAGGCGACGATGCCTTCGTTATGGAAGTTTACAAGTGTCGCCAGCATTAGGTTAACCTCCGCAACAAAATATGCGGCAGGTGTAGGAGTCTCCACGTCAAGCTCCTCAATATAGTCGCTCACCATGCGCAGACTATTCGCGGCGCCTTTCGAGGATGGGCGTCTGGAAAAGGGTCCGACCGGCATGATGACACGAGACTCGAAAGGGACCGGAACCGGAACGATAGCTGCAAAACAAGTCACGATCAGGTGACAGACCTAAAATACAGGAGACCCGTAAGCAGTAAAGTCTACCATACCGGCTGCAGCAGGTGGCAAAGCCGGGAGGACCGGTGGCGCAACTGATCTTTCATCTCCCCCTTCGATCTGCAGCACTGCAATCAGGGCAAGGAAAAGTCAGAAACAAGTCCATTATTGGAAAAAGAAAGAGTATTAGTGGAAAACTATACTCACCAGCGCCACTGGAGGAAGCGAGCTCCGACGGGAAGGAAAAATGTGGGTGCAGCACCTGGTAGAAGTGATCAAAAAGCACTCCTGCAAAGACGCAATAGTACGACATTAGTACATAAATTATGCGGCCGAAAGATAAAACTAATAGGTTACAAAGCCATACCTTCCAACATTTGCGACGGCGCAAGAGAAGGTGGAGAGATGGCCACCGTCAAGGCAGTAGCTGACGGCGCTCTCTCGAGCAAAGGGGCATCAACACTGGCCGCACCTGCGTTAGAAATAAGATAAGCCCTGTCAGGGAGGATTGCAAAATGAATAAAAGAAGGACGGTAACCCGAAATTTACCTGATGATGATCCAGCCGAAATGGCGGCGTCTCCCTCCATTGACATGAGTCCACCTCCCGTGGCCTCATCACCAGACTCTATGGGAGTCGTCGTCATGCTCGCGAGGCCAGGAGACGGCGGAGGACCGTAGGCGGGGAGAGCAATAATCGGAGCATTGCCAGACTCTTGAGAAAGTGCGGCCGGCTCATCCTCAGGAATCATGCCCGTCTCACCCGCTACTCCCTCGGGCTCAGCGGTCGCGGCCGTCTCGTCTACCGTTGCCATGGGGTCGTCGGTCTCAGGCGCTCCATCCGCTGCTGCCCCAGGCTCGGTTATAGCAGCCGTATCATTTGCCTCTACCTCGCGCTCGGCAGTGGTGGCCGTCTCGAGCATAGTAGGCGTGACTGTCTCATCAGCTACTAGCTTAGGCCCGGCGACTACGGCTGCACCACCCACCGTCGCCTCGGGATCATCTGCCACCTTCTCCACCGTCCCTTCAGGCTTGACGGTTTCCGCCGCCCCTTCAGTTGGACTTGGCCCTGCAGGACAAGATATATAAGAACCGATAGGTTTACAATTCTTGCAACAAAGTCTTGAAAGACACATTACCTGAGGTGGATCGATCGTTGGCCCCCCAAACTGCACGCGCCGCCTATCTATGAGCGGTAGACAAGACGACCGGGGGCTCCTCGGAAGGAGAAGCAGTGGGAATAATGGTGCTTGGGCCCGCTCTTACAGCCAAAGAAGCTCTGCGCTCCTTCGCCTCGCGCCTCAAGTGCTTCCTCTCTTCCCGGGCCGTCACGACGGACCTCTTGGAAGCTTCCAACAAGGTGTCGTCGTCCGCATTTAGAGTTGCCTCCAGAGCCTTCAAGGCATCCCTCATCGGCTTTTTGAGTCGGGTCTCTCGCGGCAGCCCCGAAGAGACTGGGACTTCAGTAGCTGGCTTAGGAAGAGTCCCCGCATCGGCTTGCGCGAAAGATCCCACGGCCCCTGCAAAAAGACAGAGAGAAGATTAGATTGGCTATAAAAAAAAAGAATAAAGACTCAGTAAGCCGAGATATACCAACGCCCGACAGAGCGTGTTTCCTTTCCTCCTCTTGGAAAGTTTTGAGGGAAGCAGCGATAGCTTCTTCAGTGGTGACGCCTGTTAAAAAAGGAGGAAAAAGCATTAGTCAAAGACAATAATAAAATTACGAGGAAATAACAAAGAATGCAACTAATGATTACCTGATTGAGCAAGTTTAGCCAACCAAGCTTCAAGCCTTGCCGATCGCTCAGAAGCCACGATAGCGGCCGCTAGATCGGTGTCTGCTGGATCTACGAAGACACCCTCGTTGCTCCCGTATTCGCTTAATCCTTCGGTGAGAGGGGCCTGAAGCTCTAAGCCGAGGATGGCATCGAGAGAGAGGATCGACTTCTTCTTCCTCTTCTGCACGCGAGCCCCGGGTGCACCCAAGATCAACTTGCGCTTTGCGGGCACCTTAGGATGTCGAGTCCCGATGTCCGGGCCCACGCCAGACTCGGGCGAAACTACGTTCACCGTCTCCACTGGAGCATGGGGCGCTGGGGGTTCGTCCACGGTATCACGAGGTGGAAATCCGTGCGGAGGGCTAAACACGCGCGGTGGCTCAGCTCCAACACCTCTTAGCGGAGGAACGACAGGAATCCTTGGCTTCAGGGGAGCTTTACGGTCGCTGCCAGGGGGCACACCCTTGCGATCAACCAACAACCGCTTCTCTTCCCGGATGACGACACCCATCGCGTGCGCGTACCAAGCCACGTACACGTTGAGGGCCCGTGGAACGCAGTTCGGCTCGCTGATAAAGAAATGGGAGCCCGTGTTCAGCCGCATAAAATGGTGCAGCGCACTCCGTATCCCCTCCCCAGTAGCCGCGGGCTCTTCTAAAAACGCCTCCAGCTGGACCCCTTGGTTATAACTTAACTACTGGGAGAAGCGATGGGGGTTGTACCTCATGAAGAGCGCCATGTCGTTTTGCCTGAACATCAGGAAGCCCGGCCGGATGGAGTATAGGTGAAGAATCTCCCGGGCTTTCAATACGGAGGCCCCGTCCTTAAAGCCATCACGCAGCGCCAACATCGCCTTGGAGGTTTCCGAGCCGATAGTCACGATTTTGTCCATAAAAGAAATCCTCACTCCGACCAGGTGCGGACGAAGAAGAAACCCCCTAGCCTCTCGTAGAGACGGATTCACAATCGAGGCGCCAATCAGCCGCATAACTCTTGGAAGCCTGCACTTCTCGAAAAATGAGGGGCTCTTATGAATGCCGAATACCCCGAGCACATGCATTTCCATCCACGAAGTGAAGTAGTGCATCGGGAAATTGGCAGGTTGCACCCCAGGTTCGTTTGCGTCTGCTACCACGCTGAGTCCATGTTATAAGTGGGCCAACCCGGCGATTCCGATCGACAACTGTAGGCCAGTCACCATCCGATGCGCTGGGTAGAAAACGGACGGCCTCATGAAGCGCGGGTGCATGGGGCGCGTGAACCAGCACAGCCACAATCCTAGAAACCCTAAAAAGAAGGTCTCCTCATCAATGCCCGGGGCGGCGATTTCTGATAAGGGCATGATGGCGGCGTCGGGGAGATAGAAATCCTTTTGATCGTCTTCCAATGCTGGTTGACGATCTAAGCCGAAGCCGAAGGGGTCGTCGAGCTTGGCGAACTTTTCACTCCGCTGCGATAGAATCTCCGGTCGAAGAAAGCGGGTGATGAAATCTGCAAAACCGACTCCCCGGACTCCCGATTCCAAGTAGAGACCTTCATATATATTTAGCACCTTCACCAGACTCGAAAACTGGTGCTGAATAGCATTCTCTGGTGTTAGGCCCATTACCAGTGGCTTGGTGGCGAAGACATACTCGTCAGGAGGAAGCAGCTCCTCATAATGCTCCCCCATCGCAGGCAAACCCGAGATTTCAGCGAACTCTTCCAGGGAAATGGAGACTTCCCTGTCCGACAGAAGGAAAGTATGGGTGGGGATGTTCCATTGTTCTATGAATGCCTTAACCCACCATGTCGGGGGAACATGGTACTCGAACAATGAGACATAGACTGCGGAGTACAGACCAATCTTCATTAGATGCGTCCTCTTCGCTGATAGGATATACCTGGCCCACTACAAATATCCGGCCGGTTGTCGAGGGGTCAATCCAATATTGTAGGGTTGTCCCCAAGGTCGGGCCTCACCCTGTCATATGCGCCGCCCCAAGATGTCCACGGCTGCCGGCGGCTGCACGGGAATGGCAGCAATCGAAGGCTGGAGAAGATCCTCCGAATTCCAGTTCACGACCTCCACGGCATACTTCACCGGGGGTTCATCCGCATAGGGGATCGACGAGATAGGCTTAGCCGGCGTCGTGCAACAGAAGCTACGGCGACCCTTGATGATTTCATTGTACCACCTACCCCACAAGTGAAGGTTCTTGTGCTCGGGGTCATGATCCTTAATGAGAGCGAGCACCTCCCGATCCACCGGCGCCTCAGGAAATCCTCCCTCTGAGCGAACAAATGGGAAAAACAGATCAGCAGACATGATTGCCTGCAAAGAAAAATGAAATTCAGCCGTCAGTGTCATAATTTAATTTTAAAAGCCTAACGCTTTATACTACACTGCAATGCAGTGTAGGGGGACCAAAGAGAGACCCACAAAATCCAGATGACAATGCATCAGTTAACAAGACAGCCCCATCATTGGATGGGACTGTCAATTAATAAGAAGATCCTCAAAAGAATATTCTCATTAATGAGAAATCCCTTGAGATAAGGAGAAAATCTCCCCTTTCAGAGCAAAGCTCTATCACAGAGTGACACTTGTCAAACTCTGGTCTCAAGGGAATAAAATTGCTTAAAAGATTAAAAGAGCCTATCTCTGTGATAGTGATGGAAAAATCCATCAAAGGAAAATTAATTCTTAAAAATTAAAAATTAAAAAATTTTGGGATCTTAAAGATCCATGAAAACTCTTAAGAATTCTTCATTTTTAGATCAAAAGATCTATGTTTTGCCAAAGAGCAAAGCTCTGTTCATGGGTTAAGAGACCCTGAAATAGATTCTTGAGAGCAAGGCTCTGTTGGTGAAACCCCAAAGGGGTTTTCTTTAGATCAAAAAATCTATGAGAGTAAGACTCTATTAATTAAAATTAATTTAATTTAAGATTAAATTTTACCTAAAGTTTTTTCTAAAATGTTCTAACTTTGGAAGCAAGAGAAAGGCTCTGAAGTTCTTGAAAGCAAGAGTAAGGCTCTGAAAATGAGAAATCTTGAAGATGGTGATCGTCTGTTGAAGACCAAGGGTCCTATTTATAGGCGCTTGTGCGCCCCTTCAACTGCTGAGTTGATCTGACGGTTGGGATCTTGCCACCGCTGCACTCACGTGTGCGCCACGTGAGCGCAACGGTGGAGGAGTATTTGTTTCCCCCAATGAGAGCAAAGCTCTGTTTGAATTTCAAAAATTCAAAAAATTGAAGCAACGCTTCAGATTCCTTGCGCTGCGCTCAGCGCGCCACGTGTCAAAAGCAGACACGCCAGCGCTGCGCCCAAGACAGCGCACCCAATCAGAGCAAGGCTCTATTTAAAATAAAAATAAAAAAATAAAGGAAGCAACGCTTCGGATGATCTGCGCTCTGCGCTGCGCGACACGTGTCAGCGCAGTTGCGCTAGCGCAGTGCGCTGCGCGACACGTGTCAAGCGCAGGTGCGCTTGCGCCAGCTGTGCCAGCATTTAAAACAGAAAAATTCTGGAAAGATCTTTCTAATCTTGTTAAAACAAGAAGATTCTCTTCTGTAAAACAGAGCCCTTGGATCAAAGATCCAACGGTGGGGAAAAATCCCTAAATCGCTCAGAGAAAGATCTCTTTAACTGATTTAACAAATCAATTGGCACTATATAAAGGCCCCTAGACTCTAAGTCTAAAAGAGACAGAGATAGAGATACAGAGACCTCCTCTAAAACTTTGAGAAGAATTCAGAGAGAAAGAAAATGGTAAAACCTTTGGAAAAAAGAAGAAGAAGTTCTTCTAAAAAAGATCAAAGATCTAAGAACAAGATCAAGATCTTGAATAAAAAATAATAATAATAAAAAAGAAGTAATTTTACTTCTTTACTAGATCTTTCGATCTATATAAAGGCATTGCCTTTTGATGAACCACTGGTTCTTGAAAAACTTGAGGTAGACCTTCTTTAGAATCAAAAAGATTCTGTTCTTTGATCTAAAATAGATCAAGATGCGCTCTGTACTTTTGAACAGTGCCCTGCACTACTAATTTGAGCCTCTGCGCTCTTGGGTTGGCGCAAGTCACCAGAACACGCTACGTGTCAACCCCAGAATAATCTGCGCCTTGCGCTCTAAAAACAGAGCACCGCTCTCTTGGTTTGGCGCAAGTCACCAGAGCGCGCCACATGTCAGCAGCGCACTGGCGCAGCGCACTGCGTTAACAGACTTGCGCTCACCAGCGCGTGACACGTGTCACCCCTACATGAGTTTGCGTCTTGCGCTCCTCAATTGGCGCAAAGCGCCTGACAAGCCACGTGGGGCACTGTCAGAACATTAAATGCAATGCATTATTAAAAAGGAAGAGCCTAATAAAAGGTCTATCAGACCAAAATAAAAAATGTTATGCATTATTAAAGGGCAGAGCCCAATTAAAGGTCTATAAGACCAAAATAAAAAATGCAATGCATTAATAAAAGGGCAGAGCCCAAATAAAAGCCTGACAGGCCAAATGCAAATAAAATGTTGGACATTTTCAACTGGACTTAACCCAATTCTGGCCGTAAGTCCTCAAATTAAATTGAACCGAGCACAACTGCTCTCTCAAATCAACTTACACCCGGTTCAAGGGTAAATCTCTGAACTCCTCTGATATTTGTCGTTGTAATCCTTCAACGTCGTCAGAGAGGTGACGGGTCCCGACAACCACACATAATATGGACTGTGGGGTCCTTAAACTCATGGACTAATGCGTCCTTAAACCAACAATACGGACTGTGTGGTCCTTAAACTCATGGACTAATGCGTCCTTAAACCAATATGCATCCTCAATATGGGAACGATGGACCACCATATCCCTAAACTGGCGATGGACCACCATGTCCCTAAACTGGCGATGGACCACCATGTCCCAAAACTGGCGATGGACCACCATGTCCTTAAACTGGTAATACGGACTGTGGGGTCCTTAAACTCATGGACTAATGCGTCCTTAAACCAACATTTGTCCTCAAAATGGGAATGTTGGACCACCATGTCCCTAAACTGGCAATGGACCACCATGTCCGTAAACTGGCAATGGACCACTATGTCCCTAAACTAGAACAATAGAGCCCAAATGCTCTTTTGTCGGATCTAAACGATCCCGTTAAGTCGATCTTAGTCTCAAATTAGACTAACGTATCCTTAACTAACGTTTAATTTGATCTTAGCCTCAAATATGGCTAATGTATCCTTAAACCAAAACCCCAAACCCAAATCTAAGAAAATACGGATTTGGACTAATCCACGCCTTACGGGCGACGACATAAATCAGTCTCCGTATACAATCCACGGGCAACCACAAACAAAACAAACACCCACGACACGAAGTGACCATCTGGAGAAGGAGAAAGTTGTTACTGCGATGCGGTAGCGTAATTAACTGCAGGGGCTTGCGCCTGCAGGGAAGAGCGTCCACACAATCAAAATCCCCTCAAGCGAGGGGGAATCTGACGAAGTCTGCTACATCAGCCGCATCCGTCTAAACCTTCAATACACGGTGCCATAAATCAACTTGGCATCTTCGGAGAGGTGGACGGATAAAACCAAATAGCATCTGCCCCGAATCTCAGGCAAGACGTCTCCGCGTCGCAACGCCTTTCGGAGGGGAACAGCCTAAACCAGGGAAACCTTATGTGTGGGACTCTAAAGACTCGACAGTACGCCGGCAGTGAGTTGCTGGATAAATCCATAACCATAAGCACGTCAACGGCACTAGATGTACGTAACGGCTACTCAGGTACCTGTCGAATAGAAAGGCCGACTACCCAGCTCCCACAAGTATGATCGCCATCACAACGCAGGTAGTCTAGCAATGATCCTACGGGCTTTATCAACATATACAAAAGATATGCAATAGCAAGTAAAACATACACATGTTAAGATAAAGATAAATCAGATAGCATATTATCATATCGAGCATGACTGTCCTGTACATATATATGTCCAAGCATCCATATGTATACATATACAATAATGGCCTCTAGGGCATACATATCCAACAGATTGGTGATGTGGGTTGTAATCTCACTTAAAAACCTTTGCTTTTAATTTTCTTCACTCACTTTTGAAGAGCTAGAGTGCTTGGAGGAGGAAGAAGGAGGAGAATGGTTTAGCTTGAGCTCATGTGTGTGTTATCTTAATAATAATGAGAATAATAAAATATAAGAGAGAGTCACACTCACCCTTAACCATGGGAACAAAATATCTAGATATTTTTTTATGTTGAGTTAAGAGACAAATAAGAAATGAAACCATGGTTATGACTAGTCAACTAAAGAAGTGTGTAGAAGCCAAAAGAAGACAACCATGAATCATTTCCCATTTTCTTTTCTCAATAATCAAAAATATACAAATAGTTTCCATGTGAGTCTTCCATAGCCATCACCAATGTATCATCAACCATGACACATGTATGCATGCATGTGTGCATTCATATCAATATATAGATGCATACATTCATGCATACATATAAAAGAAAAGGGTTTAATAAATGAGCTAATGGTTATTGATATTAAATCAATACTTGATAAAATAATCCGGTCATATCACATACAGCCCGACCAATAGAAAATGCCAGATTAAAATACGGTATCATATACGCGCATTTAATCAACCTCCCGCGCATATCCCCATATGCACCCCACATCATTTCACCTGAGCTAGGAAACCCCTTTGTGGGACTCTAAGACTCGTCAATACGCTAGCAGTAAGTAGTGATCATATCACATACACACAAACCGTCAGTGGCACTAGCTGTACATAACGGCCCCCAGGTATTGAGCAAACAGAAGAAAAACAAGCGAACCTGTCAAAACTCCCGTCGAGCCAACTGGCAACACTTACCGTACAGTCCGGTCTCTTCGTCAGATATGCTGCATATCGAGTCTAAGAATGTTATCGTCGACCCCAATAACTCAATAAGTCATTCCTGTATATGGCCTATAACGAATCAAGAAACTACTGATAACACTTATAAGTAAATCTCATCAGCCATGGCCAGGGACTTCCTGTTATAGCCAATCGAGCATTGCAAAACATCAACCCCCAATACCGGGAGAGACGAAACCCCTCATATCGCTCATTGTCTCCATGTGCCTCGGGACTGTTTCCCCCAATCAGAGCAAAGCTCTGTTTTGAATTTCAAAATTCAAAAATTTAAGCAACGCTTCAGATCCCGTGCGCTGCGCGCTGCACGCCACGTGTCAAAAGCAAACATGCCAACGCCAGGAGTGCTGCGCCCTAGGCAGCGCATCCCAATCAGAGCAAAGCTCTGTTTCAAAATTCAAAATTTAAAAGTTGAAGCAACGCTTCAGATCCAGCGCTCTGCGCTGCGCGCCACGTGTCAAACACAGGTGCGCTAGCGTAGTTGCGCTGCACTCTGCGCTGCATGTCAAGCACGGGTGCGCTAGCGCAGTTGTGCTGCGCTCTGCACTGCGCACCACGTGTCAAACGCAGGTGCGCTAGCGCCAAGTGCGCCAGCACTGGAATTAAAAGAATTCCCCACCGTTAGATCAAAAGATCTAATAATAATAAATTATTAATTAATAAGAATTAAAATTCTGTTCTGGAAAGATCTTTCCAATCTTGTTGAAAACAAGAAGATCGCCTTCTGTAAAACAGAAACCCTAGGATCAAAGATCCAACGGTGGGGAAATATCCCCAAATCAATCAGAGAAAGATCTCTTCAACTAATTTAACAAATCAATTGGCCCTATATAAAGGCCCCAAGACTTCAAGTCTCAGATAGAAAAAACCCTCTGCAAAGTTTGAGAAAAATTCAAAGAGAAAGAAAGGCAAGCCTTTGAAGAAAGAAGATCATTTCTTCATCTTTAAAGGTAAAAACAATTAATTTTTGAACAACAGAGATAAAATCATCTCGTAAAAAGAAGAAATATCTTCTAAAAAGATCTTAGATCTATAAAAAGACCAAGGTCTTTGATTAAAAAGAAAAGATCAAAAGACCTAATCATAAAAAATGTATATATAAAAAGAAGTATTTTTACTTCACAGATCTTCTGATCTATAAAGGCAGAGCGTTTTAATAAAAACAAGAACTGTTGTTCTTGAATCTTGAGGCAAGGCCTCCTTTGAAGAACATAAGTTTGTTCTTTGATCTTAAAATTGATTAAAATGTGCTTTGCGCTATTAGAAAGTGCTTTGCACTCTTGAGCTGCGCCTTTGCGCTCCTTGGACCGGCGCTCAGCGCCAAAACATGCCACGTGTCAACCACAGACACTGTTTGCGCTTTGCGCTCCTGAAACAGAGCACTGCGCTCTTGGGTTGGCACTCAGCGTCAAGCGCGCCACGTTTTATTCACTGGCGCACCCATAAACTGGCGCAGCGCACTCATAAATCAAAAGCGCAGTGCGCTAACGAACTAGCGCTTAGCGCTAAGCGACACGTGTCACCCTCATGTGTGCTAGCGCAATGCGCTCTTTGATTGGCGCAAAGCGCCTGATGCTCCACGTGGCGCACTGTCAGAACACACTCTGTTCTGATGAATGATATGCATTCAATGAAGACAAAAAATGTCAGAGCCCACTGCTTGGCATTATTGGAAAGGGCCGAGCCCAAATAAAGGCTTAATAATAGCCAACACAGAAATAAAATGTTAAAACATTTTAACTGGATTTAGCCCAATTCTGGCCATAAGTCCTCGGTTTAAATTGAACTGAGCACACCTGCTCTTCCAATCAATTTACACCCGGTTCGAGAGTACATCTCTTCACTCCTCTGACATCTGTCGTTGTAATCCTTCAACGTCGTCAGAGAGGTGACGGGTCCCGACGACCACACATTACTACGGACTGTGGGGTCCTTAAACTCATGAACTATGACGTCCTTAACCTCGACCGTGATGTCTTAAAACTAACATTGGACTGTGGAGTCCTTAAATCCACGGGCTATGATGTCCTTAACCTTGACCGCGATGTCTTAAAACTAACATCGGACTATGAAGTCCTTAAAATCACGGACTATGATGTCCTTAAAATCACGGACTATGATGTCCTTAACCTTAACCGTAACGTCTTAAAACTAACGTCGGACTGTGGAGTCCTTAAATCCATGGACTATGATGTCCTTAACCTCGACCGTGATGTCTTAAAACTAACACTGGACTATGAGGTACTTAATCTCACGGACTATGATGTCCTTAACCTCGACCGCGATGTCTTAAAACTAACAATAGACCATAATGTCCTTAAACTAATTATCGACCGCAATGTCATTAAACTAAACAATATAGCACAATTATTCTCTTGTCGAATCTAAACGATCCCGTTAAGTTGATCTTAGTCTAGAATTAGACTAACGTGTCCTTAACAAACATTTAAGTTGATCTTAGCTTCAAATAAGGCTAACGTATCCTTAAACACAACCCCCCCAAACCCAAATCTAAGAAAGATATGAATTTGGACTAGTCCACGCCCTACGGGCGACAACATAACTTAGTCTCCGTATACAATCCACGTGCAAACAAACACATATCAAACACCCACGACACGAAGTGACCATATGGAGAAGGAGAAAGTTGTTACCGCGATGCGGTAGCGTAATTAACTGCAGGGGCTTGCGCCTGTAGGGAAGAGCGTCCCTACAATCAAAAACCCCTTAAGTGAGGGGGAATCTGACGAAGTCTGCTACATTGGCCGCATCCGTTTAAACCTTCGATACATGGTGCCATAAATCAACTTGGCATCTTCGGAGAGGTGGACGTATAGCACCAATTAGCATCTGCCCCGAATTTCAGGAAAGACGGACCTGCGCGGTCGCGTCTCCGTATTCGACGGGGAACATATTCTGGCACGCCCGGTGGGACGATATGGTCTTTCTACTCCACACTTCGTGTGTTGTGTTCGCGAACCAATCGCGGTTTGCTAATGGTTGCCCTTGGGTTTCGAGGTACTAAGATTTGGCGTTTTGCTTGCTGCAGAAAGCAAAGATCAATGGCGTTCACCTGCTCAAAGTGTTCCACATACAACTGCAATTCGCGTCCTGCCTCAACTGGGGGCATAACCTACGGGCACCAAGCGGCTTCCCTGTTCACGATGCCCGTGGAACAGGTCACTCAAGCCACCACAGGGTTTTTTTTCGGGACCATGCTCCCGCCAACGAGCTTCACCACTCCCGTGCTGACACCGGAAGCTCCCAAAAAGTCGGTCTTCGATCGACTTACAGCTACTGCGGCGCCTCTCAACGGGTCGTCCAGCACCGGCGCCTCGGTCTTCGCCAGACTGGGCCAAAATTCATGTGGGCCCATAATGAAGCCTGCAATCCCAGAGAAGGTTGTTCCGAAGAGGATAACCATCCCTGCTCCTGAAGTCGTTAAGGCTGCTTCTCCTGCCAAGGGGTCGGTCTTTACAAGACTGACTGTCCCAACTCCCACTCCCGCTCCTGCTACTCAAAGGACATCAGTCTTCAACAGGTTGACACCAGCAACAGCCCTACACCTGAACAAGGGGCAAGACAAGGCCATCCCCATCGCCGAGCCAACTCCATCAGCTCGACACGCTCGATACGCTCGCCGAGCCAACCCCGTTTTCAAGTTTTTTGAAAACCTTATTCTTATGGACTCTCCAGTTCTTTTCTATATGCTTAAGCAGCTATCTCGAACTTCTTGTTTATCGACAACCACCTCAGGACCCTCTTTTTCATACAACTGGAAATCAAACCGATTCTGCAAAACAGGAAAATTCATCATCGGATGGGCAGATGTATTTATCAAAATACAGTTCAATATTGAATAGTATAAACAAATCTCACCATAACCTCCTATACAGCCATGTTCTTCTTCTGCTCCAACTCATAGCTTTCCCACTCAAGGGCCACCCAATCGCCAACGCCATTCTCAATCAAATGAGCCATGTGTTCCTCGATGTTCACATAGATAACATCATCTTCTTCGCTTCTTTATAACTCTTATGAATAAGGTCTCCTGAAAATGAATGGTATGCTATCAGCTTGTCCACAGCATTTGGTGGCCTCTTCCAGATCTCAGTAGTCCGTGTGGGTCATCTCATACCCCGTAACGATCGGTGGGAAGGTAGTCTCTCATCCCCCGTATCCTGATCGGTCCTATCATCACCTGACATATCTAAAAAAAATTCACGGTATATAGTTCAATATGTTAAGGAACAAAATAATAGTGAAAATTAATGAAGTGCGATGGTAAAATGTAAATTACACATTATTTAAGTAGATAAAACTTAGGACAGATAACAGAATAATAATGCTGAAAAGAAGATCATACAGGGGCAAAAAATTTATTAGTTTCACATTACTTAAATTAGTTTAGATGACAGAGCAATAATACTAAAAAGAATATCATAAAAATGCAAGAAATTGTAAGTTCCAAGTCTGCAAGCTAAAACAAATAATATAGCAATAATACTGAAAAGAATATCATATAAGAGCGAGTTAAATATCAAGATTATATTGAAATGGTTCATAGAAGAACAGAAATCAATATCATAATTTCTATTTCAAGTCTTAAACTTCTGTTCTAAGATCACTGATAGAACATCAGAGACTATTTCCGGCTCTATGTCCGTCCTTGATAAACTGTTGTTGTCGAATTCGAGAGGAATATCATCAGCATGTATAACTGGGGTTGTTTGACAACTAATTTCGCGTACAACATCACTTTCACCCATGTTGTAATAGTCTCGTGGATTCTTCACAATAGCAACATTTTATTGGGCAATCATCTTCTTCATCTCTTGAAAATTGGCAGGAAGATTGGAATTCGGGTAAACCTCATTCTCTGTCTTTAGAAAATCGTCGACTGACATGTTGCTCCATAAAATTTTGCATTTAAGATAAAATATGCGAACCATCCAACCCAACTTCATCATTGTCGCACCCTCATAAAGAGGTTTCTTAGCATCCTCCATATACTGAAAAAACTTTGAAGATTTTGCATATGGAACCGCATCATACGAAGCGGTATCATCATGCATGCTATCATACAACTCGTCCATTATATCATTTAAACCAATGATTGTTGGGATTCTCATAGGAGGGTTAGCAGGCGGCAACCGACAATATGCAAGCATTCTATAGTCTACGGCCTCTCCATATAAGTGCCAGATAGTGTAATCTTAACTGAATCCATTAACAAGTATATGCATGTGAACCGCTTCTCGACCATCCTTTTTGCGGTTACAACATCTATTATAGGGACATGTAATACGATTACCACCCAATCTTGACGAGAATTGCAAAAACCTTTTGACACCATTACGGAATTCAGGGCCAAACTTGTTCTTATCTATCCAAGTCTTATCCATTCTTATCCGGCACGTAATACCTAAGATAGTTCACGATTATTTATTATATCAGAATGTTTTTTCAGATAGTTCACGATATTAATGGTTCTATATTGGATGTCGAGGGTAACGACTATCGAGGGTAAGGTTTCTATCCCATTAAGAATGTATAATGCATACACCCTCTGCACTTGTGTTTTCATTCACTTCGAGAAAATTTCAGCAGCACCTCCCCGCTGTTCTCCGAGTACACTGCAATAGAAGACATAATCATGTCAATATTATCAGTATTGAAATGATTGTCCTAACTATATTTGTATACGATGGAAATGTACCAACGAAACTCATCTCGAAACGAATGAAAGCATAAGTATGCAGGGAAGTGTATACGTTATACATTCTTAACATAGTCCAAAACAGCACAAATCTATTGGTTATATTGCAGCTAGTCTTCTTGCCGCATAAACAACGAGATGATATTCAACGAAGAACGATTAACGTTCGAGGTTGAAAACCCACCCATAGTTTTATGTCACGAAGATAACCGTACGCATATAAATGATAGACTGATTCTAAGGCGTGATATTTTATCAATGTGAGATACTCAATGACGATACGTATTAGTTTACTTTTTGTTATCATCGATTATCATGCACTTAATTTGATTAGTTTTGATGGTTATCGTTTCAATATCATCGGTTTAGTTAATGTTTTATTGGTGACTTAATCTAGGTTTAGTATATAGTTAAGAATTAAAGGTGAAGGCAGTGTACCGGATACCGACGTATATCGAGATTTCTACACAAATTATCTAATTACTTTTTCTTGCAATTCTACACAAATCTTCTAATTTAACAAAATTAACTAAAATTACACAACAAATAAACTTTGAAAATTGAATTTAATAAAATTAATTCACCCAATTCATCGCCGATTTCACGTTGAAATAGATCTGGTGGATGATGTCGACGGAGAAAGGAAGCTCGGATGTAGTGGTCGGAAGAGGGATGGCCCGATGAAAGAGGAGGAAGTGGAAAGAGTGCTCGGTGAAGGAGGTGCAGGAGGGGTGATCGGCTCGGGCTCGGGGATGACGAGGAGGAGAGGAGATCAACGATGATGATGAGGAGGAGGAGACAAGGAGGTCAACGAGGAGGAGGCGGGGGTGAAAGTAGATCCTGGCAGCTCCACTAGGGTTTTAAAAGAAATGACTCATACTTTTTTTTCTAAATTCAAATAAGAAATCTTTATCATCTTATCCTTAACCTAATGTGATTCTCTCATACACAACTCTTGTGTATAATCAACCATTTCAAATTCATATATATTATTTATATCACATACAAATAATATATAAAGCGATGAAAAATATCAAGTGAGCTTAATATTAGTTTATATATATATCAAATTATTAAATCAACGCTTGGTTCAATAATCCGGTTATATCATATATAACCCAGCTAATATCAATTAGCGTTAGATTAGAATACGGTATCAAATATCCATATTTAATCAAGCTCCCGCACATATCCTCTATATATGCCTTACATCGTTTCGCTTGAGGTAGGAAAGCTCTATGTGGGACTCTAAAGACTTGCCAATACGCTGGCAGTAGGTAATGAACATATCAAACACCTACAAGCCGTTAGCGATACTAGCTGCATGTAACGGCTACCCAGGTATTGAATGAATAGAAGATCAACTAGTAAACTAGTCCAAACTGTCGTAGAGCCTATAAGTAACATTTACTGTACAGTCCGCTCTCTTCGTCTGATATGTTGCATATCGAGTCTGGGCGGTGGAATCATCAGACCCCAATAACTCGATAAGTCATGCAAATATGTGGCTCATAACAAATTGAGAAACTACTGATAAAACATCTCAGTAAATCTCATCAGCCCTGGCCAGGGACTTGCTGTTATAACCAATCAAGCATAACACAATATCAACTCCCAATACCGGGAGAGTCGAAACCTTTCCTATCGCTCACTGCCTCGATATGACTCTGGACTGTACCCAACTACCACCTATTTGCATGACTCAGTAGAGCTGTGGTAGGGAGGTAATCAAAGCATAGTGGGAACCACATAATACATTATGACGATCTCGGGTCTACAGACTAACCTGTGCAAGTGTCACCAGAGAACCGCTATCTAACGATAGGTATGGTACCATCTAAGAGTTCTCGGCGAGTCCGTTCGGTGTACTCATTCTCTAATGAGCACCTGTGTACAATCTTTGATGTCAAACACCAATGGTTGTGGGATCAACCATCGCCCCCGTACAGGGTCAAGAAACACACACACTAATCTATTGTAGAATATCGATACCCTGTCTCGATACTCTCTCGACTAGGAACACATCAAGGATGTGCTTGTGGACTACACAGGCCCCATTAGTATGAACTAAATCATATTCCTGGTAGTCAAGCAAAACATCTTGAGGGCTTTATCAACATGTATCAGTGAAATAGTAAATTAGAGCAAATATAATGTTAAGACAAAGAGTAATCAGATAGCATACTATCATATTGAGAAAGAAAGTCCTCTATATATATGTCCAAGCATCCACTATAATATACAATAATAGCCTCTAGGGCATACATATTCCTAACAATCTCCTACTTGCACTAAGGCCAGTTGTTGCGGTATTTCATACCCAACATCCTAAAAAGTCTCTTGAACTATATCTGGGGAAGGGCCTTCGAGTTGTCCTTCGTGTCAACTCTCCTGACCTCGATCTCATGATGATCAACTATCTCCCGGATTAGGTGATACCGCCTTAGAATATGTCTGGATCGCTGATGGGATCGAGGTTCCTTGGCCAAAACCATAGCTCCATTGTTATCACAATACAAAGGTATTGGTTCAATAATGGATGGAACCATACCAAGTTCAATGATGAACTTCTTCATCCACACAGCCTCTTTAGCAGCATCGTTAGCAGCGATGTATTCAGCCTCCATCGTCGAGTCTGCAACGGTATCTTTCTTAGAACTCTTCCAAGATACCGCCTTTCCATTGAGGGAGAAGACAAAACCCGAGACAGACTTGCTGTCATCGTTATCACTCTGGAAGCTCGAATCGGTAAAGGATTCCACTTGGAGTTCTCCGTTACCATACACCAAGAACATTTCGTTAGTCCTTCGCAAGTACTTAAGAATGTTCTTCACAGCTATCCAGTGCTTCTTTCCTAGGTCTGATTGATACCTGCTTACCACACTAAGTGCGTAAGCTACATCCGGTTTGGTACATAAAAATCGTGTACATGATAGACCCGATTGCAGAAGCATAGGGTGTCATATTCATGCGAGCCCTCTCCTCATCATTCTTGGGAGACATCTCTTTGGAGAGAGTGATCCCTGAGTAAGTGAGTAAGTTACCACGTTTGGAATCTTCCATACTAAACCTTTTTAGTAAGGTGTTTATGTACCTGCATTGGGAAAATCCCAACATTCTTTTAGATCTCTCCATATAGATCTTTATCCTCAGGATGTAGGAGGCATCGCCCAGATCTTTCATGGAGAACTTTTATGATAGGAAGAGTTTGACCGAGTCCAACATAAGAATATTATTTCCTATCAAGAGCATGTTATCCATGAACAATACGAGGAAAGCCACCTGTTTCCCTCAATAAAAGAGAAAGGCTCTGTTCAAAATTTGAAAGAGGCAGCGCCTCACGTGCCTTGCACGAGGGCGCTAGCGCCAAGAGTTAAAAACTCTGAGCTAGCGCCTCACGTACCCTGCACGAGGGCGTCGGCGCCAAAACTAAAAGTTCTCTGCTGTTGGATCAAAGATCCAACGGAGATGATAAATCATTAAAATACAGAATTAAATTCTGTTGAGGAAATATTCCTCAAATCTTTCTAAACAAGACAGATTACTCTCTGTACTACAGAGCACCGTTAGACTAAAAATCCAATGGTGATTAAAAATCACCAAGTTACAGAATAAGCTCTGTATGGGAAAACATTTCCCCAATCTTTCTAAACAAGAAAGATTACGCTCTGTAAAACAGAGCACCGTTGGATTAAAGATCCAATGGTGATTAAAAATCACCAAGATACAGAATAAGCTCTGTATGGAAAATATTTTTCCAATCTTGTTAAAAACAAGAAAAATATCTCCTGTAAAACAGAAGCCCTTGGATCAAAGATCCAACGGTGGATAAAATCCCCAAATCAACTAAAAAATCTCTCAACGAGAGATTTCCTTAACTAATCAACAAAATTTTCTCCACTATATAAAAGCCCCAAGACTTCGAGTCTTGTACAGAAGAACCCCCCCCATAAATATCAAGTTCAGAAAGAATAGCAAGCAAAAAAGAAGCTTTAAGAGGAAGAAGGAAGAAGAACTTTCTTCAAGGTAAATAAAAGTAGTGGAGATTAGAGCATCTCATCTGCATATTTAAGGGTTTAACCCTCATAAAAGAACATAGTTCTTTCCCTGGATTTAAGATCCATGAGACAAGTCTCCCACAAATGAGAATTTAATTCTCGTGGGGATGAATTTGTTCTTGGGAATCGAAGATCCAGAGAAGAACAGAGAATTGAACTCATCAGAACATAATACATGGAAAAAAAAACGACGCCAAGCGCCCCACGTGCCCCTCACGCAGGCACTTCTTAATAAAGAGTGCTTAGCACTCAGTGGTTGGCGCCCAGCGCCAAGAGCCCCACGTGCCCCTCACGTAGGCACTGTTTAATAAAAGAGTGCTTAGCACTCAGTGGTTGACGCTCAGCGTCAAGCGTCCCACGTGCCTCTCACGTGGGCGCTATTCAGCATAGAGTGCTTTGCACTCATCAACCAGTGTCCAACGGTTGGCGCTCAGCGCCAAGTGCCTCATGTGCTCCATATGTGGGTACCATAAAGAGTTTTTAACACTCCATAAAAAACAAAAAGGGGGGGGTTAAAGTAAAGGGTGAGCGTCAGAACCTATATCAATGCCCAGCATTGTTTGCACAGAAAAGGGACTGAGCCCAAATAAGTGTTTGACACTTTATTCAAAGATTAAATGGGTTGAGTCCAAGTTGACCAAATCCCCAACTCATATCAACCGAGCCCATGTGCTCACCATGTTCCAAATTTGTCCCAAACACAACTACAGATCTCCCAACTGACATTTTTTTAAAGGTACATCTCCTCACACCTCTGATACATGTCGTTGTAATTCTTCAACGTCTTCAGAGAGGCGGCGGGTCCCAACAACCAATAACAACGGACTGCAACGTCCTTAAACTAACAACGGACCGCAACGTCCTTAAACTACAACGGACCGCAACGTCCTTAAACTAGCTATGGACCGTAATGTCTTTAAACTAGCTATGGACAGCAACGTCCTTAAAGTAAAACAATAGAGCCCAAATGCTCTTTTGCTGGGTCTGAATGATCCCAAAATCCTGTTGAGTAGATCTTAGTCTAAAATTAGACAAACGTATCCTCAACAAACATTTAAGTTTATTTTAATCTCAAACGAGATTAACGATCCTTAAATCAAACCAAACCCAAATCTAAGAATATACGGATTTGGACTAATCCACGCCCTATGGGCGACAACATAAATTAGTCTCCGTATACAATCCACGGGCAACCAAAAATAAAACAAACACACACGACACAAAGTGACCTTATGGAGCAGGAGAAAGTAGTTATCGTTATGCGGTAACGTAATTAACTGCAGGGGCTTGCGCCTGCATGGAAGAGCATCCCCACAATCAAAAACCCTTCATAACGAAGGGGAATATGACGAAGTCTGCTACAACGGCCGCATCTGTCTAAACCTTCGATACACAGTGCCAAAAATCAACTTGGCATCTTCGGAGAGATAGACAGATAAAAACCAATAGCATCTGCCCCCAAATTCAGGCAAGACGACCTACGCGATTTCGGCTTTCTCTGTTTTCGGCGGTAAACAGATTCTGGCACGCCCGGTGGGAACTTTTCCTCTTTCCACTCCACACTTCGTGTGTTGTGTTCGCGAACGAATCATGTTTTAATATGGTTGCCCATGGACTCGAGGTACTAAGATTTGGTGTCTTGCTCTGTGCAGAAGAGAAGATGACATCGATGGCTTCCAACTGCACCAATTGCAACAACAACTCTCACTCTTTCCCGCGTGGTGGAGTGACTTATGGGCCCCAAGCGGCCTCCATTTTCGTAATACCAGTGGAGGAGGTGACTCAGGCTACCACTGGACTATTCTTCGGGACCATGCTCCCGCCAATGAGCTTCGATACTTCAATATCATCACAAGAGGCTCCAAAAAAGTCGGTCTTCGATCGACTTGCAACTACCACGGCCCCTATCAACGGGTCATCCAAGTCTACCGTCTCAGTCTTCCACAGACTGAGCCAAAGCTCAAGTGGGCCCGTAAAGAGACCCGCAATACCTGAAGGGGTTATCCCGAAGCGGATAGCCATTCTAGCTTCGGTAAACGAAGGCATCAAAGGGGCTTCTCCTGCTAAGGGATCGGTCTTCACAAGATTGGCCGTTCCAACTCCTGCTATGGGTGAGGTCGTTATAAGTGCTTCCCCTATTCGAAAGTCAGTTTTCGACAGGTTAGACATTCTCTCTCAACGAACATCAGTCTTCGACAGGCTGGCACCAAAAGCTGCCTCTCATCGAAGCAAGGAGCATGACGAAGCCACTCCCGTAACTGAACCATTACCATCTGCATGACATGCTCGACGTCGCCACTGGCGTCGAGTAAGGAAGGCTGGGGGCAGTTCCCCCTCTGGACTTACCCCACCAGCTCCAATGGTGGAAGTTGATACTGATGTTCCAACTAGAAACAGCTTCGAGCTTCTCAGGAGGGTGCTCAAGAACACTCCAACCGCCATCTTGAAAAAGTCTCAACCCAGGTGAAACCGAAATAGCCTCCTTAGCGGTTGTCCTCCAGGATCCACAGAGTTTGGCAGAAAGTCCAGGACTCTGTAATTGACTAAGATGACTCTCGCCTGATGAAGAAGATGAAGGCTCGGCAAGGGGAGGACCATCCCTCTGCCGTGCCACGAAAAGTATTATCTGCACGGGTGCCCATTGCAACGGCTCCCTCAACTTCGGCCTCCCACAAAAAGAGAAGGCCAGAGAATCAACCACCACCGCAGATAAACTCTAAGCGTGATGGATCCAAACGCCCCAAATCTGGGGGCATGGTTGTGCATACCGTCTACATGGCTTCCAGCAAAGAGGAAAGCCGTACTTCCGTGGGTCATCGACCATTTACATGGTCGGTAACGAAAGCTCAAGAGCAACAACAAAATCTCCAGGAAATGTTGATAAGAATAGCCGCACTCACCGGGCAGAAAGAAATCCCGGAAGCATCGTCGGACCAATGCAAGGAGCAGGAGACCAACACCGAGTTCTTACGGAGGGTACTTGAAAATAAAGATAAAGATACAGCAGAACAAGCGGCTAATATAAAACAGATGGCGCTTCTATTCCAAGACATGGTTAGGATGATGATTCAGCCGGATCCTCCAGCTGAAGACCATCCAGTAATCATTGAAGACGACAAAGGGGAGATATCAAACCCTCCTCCGACTTTATCAGCAGCCAGAGAGGAGACGATCTTCAAAGCTACCCTTGATGACTACATAGTTCAACATATAAGAGCCCATCAAGCAAACGAAGCGGCAGGACAAGTCATCAGAACTGGGCGACCTTATCCGGGCTGGTATGACCAAATTAAATACCCGCCAGGATATACGATCCCCAAATTCCATGTGTATAAGGGGATAGGCAATCCGCATCAGCACGTTGCTCAATTCAGAGCTTTATGCGGTACTACTGGGGGCGATGAAAAACTATTGCTTCGCCAATTTATAGGCAGCTTGGCGGAGACAGCATTTGAATGGTATTCGGAGCTTCCAAATGACTCTGTCAAGAAATTTACGGAGATGGAACTACTATTCACACAGCGGTTCGCAAGCGCAAGCGAGCGCACCCCAATCACAGCATTAATCAACGCCAGAGGGAAACCGAGAGAGACCTGGGTTCAGTACGTAATTCGGTGGCGGAACCTATGGTCGAAGTGTGAACAGCGCATAGAGGAAGCTCCTGCCGTGGGCATGTTCGTGGGGACCCTTGACCCTCAGGCAACTATATACCAATTTTTGACGTTCTTCAAGCCGACCACCTTCCAGGCCCTGATTGACAAGCTGGCCCAAATGGATCAGATGGGCCATAGGCCATCCTCTTCAAAAAAGGATCTCCGGAATGAAAAGGGGAAAGGGAAAGCGACCTTTGTCGCCAACGCTCAACAACAATCGGGTGACCCGAAGCCGGTTGCTCACCAAAACAATAAACCAAGATCCCTTGGAGAAAAGTTAAGACGTCCTTACTCGTTCCCCCAGGATAAGACGAGGAGACTATTCGAACTGGCAGTGCGTAACAGACTCATCACTCTGCCGGATCCAAGACGCCCGCTGCAATCAGGCGATGTCAACAATCCCAATTACTGCCCTTACCACCGAATAGAGGGCCACCCAATCGAAGATTGCTACGTCTTCAAAAACTTGGTCGAAGACCAGTACCAACAGGGCAAGTTCGCGCTTTCCGAAAACTGGAAGGTAAACCCGCCACAGCAGCACGCTCCTAAAAAAGTGGATACGCCGGGGGCATCATGCTCATTTGTCGAAGAAGCTCCGTGGGAAGTGGCCCTTTCAGCTAAGACTAAAAGAATGCTGAAGGATCTTCGAGCATGTCTGGCGATTATGTGGAAAAGCCTGCTGGAGCCCAAAATTATTGATGGGATACTGAAACCGCGCCCAACGCCAAAAGTTGGTGACAATGGACAAAACCTCCAGGCCAAGCCTCCGAAGTCTTCAAAGAAAAAGAAGAAGGCCAAGAAGCCCGTGCAGCTTGACGGAAATCGTATGGGTCTGCAAAAGTACATCGACGCACCGGAAGAATACAACCAAAAAGCGCGGACCCCAATCACATTGGAAGATTTCTTCAAGCATGTTCTTGAAAATGGAAACAGTGACATTGATTAAGGAAACGATTCTTCGGAAGTGCCCGAGGATTATGTAGCGAGTTACCACACGATCTCTCACTCGTCGATAAAAGGCAAAGAAGCTCCTGACGTAGAGAAATTGGGGGCAGATCCCGAACCTAAACTCATGGGACCGTCAGATGACCTCATCGACAAGCTGGTGAAAAAAGATCTTCAAAAGTGCAAAGCTGATCGGGAACGTGAGGCGGCCATATACGAAAAGGCCAAGCGTCGGTGTCAAGCTGAAGAAGCTCCGGTGATGAGAAGCCATAAAGTACCTCAACCGGATCAAAGTGCCCTTGCCACCAGCAAGAGCAGAATCAAGATAAGAAAGCAGTTCGCCAAAGCTCTGTCAATGGGAATGAAGCTGCCACCTTTCAAAGAAAATGCTTCCGGGAGTACGTGGCCTGACAAACCGGATGTACATCTGAACTATTGCTTATACCATCGGAAGATCACACACCCTACCGAAGATTGTAATGCCTTCAATAAGTGGTGGCAGGGGTACATTGCACATTGACAACAATTCAGGCGAATAAAGCACAAAGCCCATTGGGAGCAGAGAAGCGTGACAGAAATGCGTGAAGGAGCGGCTGACAACTGTCATATGGTTGGTACCGGTGCGACAAGAGCAAAACCTCAAGTTCTTACCTTCGGGAGTGATTCTAACGAGGAAATGACCCTCGGCCCTGATTGAAAGAGATTTTATGATCAAAGAATTTATTTACCGCAATCAAGAACGGCGTCGCTTGGTAGCTAGCCGGTAAGTACGGGTCGGTCCACAGGGATGTTGTGTCTTTTCTAATTTGCTCTAACGAGTTAATTCCAAATGGTGTTTGGATATTTATCACTAAAAACTAAATTGGTTTAGACTAGGATTTAGAATCTTGCTAGGGTTAGGTCTAGGTTAAGTTTGGAAATTAAAGATTTCCCACCGCTTTCAATGCCCTAATTTAGATCTCATTAGGTTTATAGTAACAATTAATAAAGGGGATTAGGACGATGTTTCTTCCTCTAGGTCCTTGTCCATCCTTTCTTAATTCTTACCATAACCTCCATGGAAAACATGCACAACTGGTCTTTTAAACTACGGTGTCACCGTTACCTCGTGGGTAGGGTGCCATAGGGAGCGGTGTGTGTATGTATGCATGGAGTCCTATTATTTAATATGTGATGGGCAAGAAAGAGGTGAGAGATTTTCATCTCTCAAACATTTCCTATTCCTAACCCTAACAAGTGAGGAACTATTCACTCATTAGGGGATCGATAAAAGACATGTTTTTATTTGAGTTTTCGATTTAAAAAAAAACTAACTATCTAAACTACGGCAGATTAATAAAAAGTTCTAATCTAATTTAAACTAGGGAAAATAATAAATTTATCTAGGGCAGAAATAAAAACTAAAAACTAGGGCAAATAAAAAGAAGCTACTTACTTTATTGATGCTCTCAAACCATACAAAGGATTTCTGAAGTTTTAGATCTATGAAAAGAGGCATAACCTAAAAGAGGTTTTAGGGTTTCTATTTATAGAACATAGTAACCCTAGGGTTACAGTCGACTCACACTGCAATTACAAGTATACCCCTAAGAAGACTAGTCAACGTACCGTCGCACCGACACTTTTTAGCACCGACACGCGCTCCATATGGCCGCGGAACCGCGGCCAGAACCCATGTTTGGCCGTGGATCCACGGCCATATAGGGGTCTTGTTGGCTCAATCTTTCAGGTCTTGGTCTGGTTGTGCATTTGGGTACTTGTTTCTTTATTTGGTTCTTCAGAATGTCTTCTAGTTCTCTTCCAGATTTCCACAGTGAATAATGTCGTGGACTTTACCGTTTGCTTCGTGTCGAAGTCTTGAATCTTGCGCTGCCTTTGTGCTTTGTGAACTTGTTCATTGAACTTCATTATCCCTCAAAATGTAGGCATGATCAAGATTCCACCATTTATCGGTCGTAGTCTCACTTTTGTATCATCTTTTCATCAATTTCACCGTTTTTGTTCCGAGAACCTGTAACCGCAACTATGTAGCAGACAAGGGTCAAAAGCACCAGTTTATTTTTAAAATAACTAAGAATGGGGAATATAATAATGCAAAATTATGATATGAACATGCCCTCTCTACAAGGAATCTACCTCTGGAAAAGAAGAGGAGATGAAGAACTGTGAGAACATTCAACTGCGTAACCGTACGTTGCCTGAAAAGAATCTCGGACCCTCAAACAAAGTTTCGGGCAAAAGAGACAAAGGGAAGGAAAAAGTCCCTAAGGAGATTGCTCTCGATGATAGAGTTGTCGAAGAGCTCACAGCCAAGGACCCGCTCAAGAAGAACAAGGTGGATTACAATGTCCTGGCACATCTGAGAAAGATACCCTCACAATTAAGCATTTTGGATGCCCTTCTCCTGTCTAAAGAAGCACGAGATTACCTGATCAAGGCGTTACAAGAGCCCGACCAATTTCAATCCTTCCTTGCAGAAGAAAAGATGAAGGACGAGCTGGAAGAAGTCCATACGGCTGACATCACCTTCAGCGATGAAGATCTTCTCCTCGGAACATGCGAGCACAACCGTCCGCTGTATGTAACCGGGTATTGTCACGATATCAAGATAGTGAAGATCCTGGTCAACAATGGGTCCTCCGTCACCTTCTCAATGTAAGAGTACTGAAGGAGATTTGCATGAACGTTCAGCACTTGGCTCGGGATAAAATTACCATCTCCGGTTTTGACTCCCAATCGTCACGAACGCTTGGGTCTGTAATACTGACATTACGCTTCAGGCTGCTCGCCATTGACATCAAGTTCCATGTTATTGACGCCAAGACTTGCTACAACGTTTTGCTCGGCAGGTCTTGGTTACATGAGTACAACATCATCCATTCTACACAACATCAATGTATGAAGTACTTCAAGGACGGCTTCGAGTACACAGTTACGGGGGAGCTGAACCCATTCTCCTTAAATGAAGTTCGTAAATATGAAGACGCCAAATATTTCTTACCAGACTTCGAAGACATGGAAAGATGTCGCAAACCGGAGAATAAACAAAAAGCTATCGCCATTATCCCGATATTCGGGAGCGATACCGAAGAAGATGAAGAGATGGTCTACTCGGGAAAACCCCAAGCCAAAGGCCAGGACTATCTACTCCTATGCTGGTCTTTGGCAGTGACTCTGAGGACGAGGCCAACGCAGTGTTCTCCGTCCGCCCGTCAATGCAAACCTTTGCTAGAGATGGCCAGAGTTTACAAATTACCATGGTTCCGCGGTGGCATTACAAAGAACTTGATGCACTTGGTACGTACACCATGCAAGAACTGCAAACTTTCTACGTCCCTCCTAAGCAAAGAGGTGAAAAGTCGATCCTTTTCTACCAATCCACGGAGACTAAAGTAGAGAAAGAAGTATGGCACGGTGCCGAACCTGCGCTCGACAGGCTTCAACTAATCCATCTGCCCGGATACTACGTAGAGGGATTGAAAAGGCTATTGAGACGCCAAGGCGTACCCTTCAAACAGACTGCTCGACAAGCCCAGTTCTATAACATGATTTGGGACGTTCCCGGGACTCAGCGGAAGGTGCCTAACGGGAGAATGGAGACGACTGGCCTTGGACACATTCGGTCCAAGAAACAGGAGAGATTCCATGGCTGCCATGTTATAAATAATTCCGATGGAGAAACGAATGCGTTTCCGGATGGCGTTGATGTCGAACCAGAGCGAGATCCCGCCGTGAAGATACCAAGCCCGTCTTTCGAAGAATAGATTGACAAGATAATAAGAGAAGCGAGTCAGAAGGTTCGGGATGACCAATGCCGCAAAATGGCCATTTACGAGAAGGCCAGGACGCAAAGTATCATTTAGCAGGTTACGGAAGGAGAAGACGACGATGCCCTTCACCCCCAGCTCGCTGTGCGCTCTCGTGGCAAGAAAAAACCTCGACGTAGAAGTAAAAGCAAGGTGAAGAATAGGGACAGCGTTCAAAAACAGCAAAGCGGATCCAAGAAGCCGCGCGAGCAAGAAAAAGTCAGCTGGAACCCGTCTTTTATGAAGAAGATGGGTCGGGAGTACTCTTTCCCTCAAGACAAGACAAGGAAAATATTCAACCTTTTCATGAAGCATTAAATGATGACGCTCCCGGAGTCTCAGGGCCCCGAACAAATAGACGAGGTCCATCACCCGGCTTATTGCTCCTATCACCGAGCAATAGGACATCCTCTTGAAGACTGCTTCACCTTCAAAAACTGGGTTGAAGGCCAGTATCAGCAAGGTAAGTTTGTTCTATCTCACAGTTGGAGGCTAACCCCGCCACAAAAGCATGAGCCAAAAGCAATCTATAGGGAAAGGATGGAACCAGAGCAACATCGGTCTTGGAAACGGGCTCGTACCTGCCACGTGATAATGTTCTCAAAGGAGGGAGAGCATGAGAATAGATCCAGAGATAGTTGTACATAAATGGCAAACGAGCCATGGCCAACGTTCGTCGGTGAGCTGCTGTTCGAGAAACAGGTGGCTACATTGAAAGACGTGCTTATGCAGTATAAAGACTGCTTCGCATGGAACTGTTCCGAAATGCCAGGATTAGATCCAGAGATAGCTGTACATAAACTGGCGATATCGCCGGAAGTCAAGCCAGTCAAACAGGCGCCAAGAAGTATGCGGCTCGAGTTTGAGATGAGTATCAATGCCGAAGTCAAGAAGCTAATCTACTCTGGCTTCATTCAAGAAGTTCAATACCCTGACTTGATCGCCAATATCGTTCCGGTAATGAAGAAAAATGGGACAATACGCATCTGTGTAGATTTTCGGGATCTCAACAAAGCTTGTCCGAAAGATGACTTCTCAGTGCCTGTTACCGAGCTGATGATCGATAACACATCCACCCATGAAGTCTTCTCCTTCATGGACGGATCCTCAGGGTATAACCCAATCAAGATGCATCCTGAAGACCAAAAGCACACTGCTTTCCGAACTCTGCTGGGCATATTCTGCTACAAAGTGATGCCCTTCGGTCTGATGAACGCTGGCACCACATACCAGAGGGCCATGGCAAAGATCATTAATGACCTCATTCACGAGATTGTCGAATGTTATATTGACGACCTCATGATGAAAAGCAAATCGTACGAAGAGCACTGGGAGCATCTGAAGACAGTGTTCCAGCGCCTTCGGAAATACAACCTGAAGATGAACCCTCTTAAATGCGCATTTGGAGTTTACTCGGGTAAATTCCTAGGATTCATCGTACGACACCGGGGCATCAAAATAGACCCGTCGAAGATCAAGGCGATTATGGAAATGCCTTCACCTAGAACTCTCAATCAACTGTGGTCTCTCCAAGGGAAGCTCGCATATATCTGGCGGTTCATAGCTAACCTCTCCGGCAAATACCACCCCTACAGTCATCTAATGAGGAAAGGAACCCCGTTCGTTTGGGATCGCAAATGCCAAAGCGCACAGGACGAAATCAAGCAATATCTGCAGAACCTGCCGGTACTAACCGCTCCAGTCAAGGGAAAGCCTCTCATCCTATACACAACAACCCTCGTAGGTTCGTTAGGGGCGCTATGGGCACAGGAGAATGATCAGGGAAAGGAGAGAGCTCTCTACTATTTGAGTCGAGTTCTCCTAGAGGCAGAAAAAAACTACTCCCCAATCGAAAAGCATTGCCTAGCATTGATCTTCGCGGTAACGAAGCTCCGACATTACGCCTTGGCACATGAGATCCATCTCATATCAAAGGCGGATCCTCTAAAGTATTTGATGTCAAGAGCCATACTAACAGGAAGGCTTGCCAAATGGGCCTTCCTCTTGATGGAGTTCTCGATAGTATATCGACCCCTCAAGCCAATAAAAGGCCAGGCCATCACCGAATTTCTCGTCAAACATCCGATACCCGCTAACTCTCCCTTGAACTGCGAGTTACCAGACGAACACGCGTTTGAGGCAATTGACAGGGAGAAAGAAGGGAATGATACCCGATGGGAACTCTACTTCGATGGAGCGTCATCTTTAATGAAGCGAAAGCAAAACACCCCCATGATTAAAGCCGGGGTGGGCCTTATCTTTGTGACTCCACAAGGAGGGATAATACGTTTTACCCTATCTTTAACAGAGCCGAGAATGAACAATGAGGCTGAATATGAAGCTTTGATAGCAGGTCTTCAGATTGCAATCGACATGGGTATCGAAAGCCTCCTCATATATGGAGACTCCCAACTGGTCGTTAGCCATGTAAATGGCGATTACCGGACATGCAAACCGGAATTGATCAGATATGGAGAGAGAGTGCAGCAATTGCTGCAAATTCTCTCTTACGCCCTGGAAAGCATACCGCATGCGGAAAATAGCAAGGTAGATGCGTTAGCCAAGCTCGCTAAAGAACTGGCCGACGAAAACCTCGATGACGTAATGATCATTGTGTAAAGCCGCCGGATTTTCGCACCAGCAGATATATCTCCGAAGACATCTAAAGGAGAGGAAGCAACCAAGAGGCCTTCCAATTGGAAGATGAAGAAAATGCGAAGGATTGGAGAGAAGTCTTCATAGACTACTTCAAATCCCATCGAAAGCCCGAAGACGCGTCATCAAGACATCAGCTCAGGAAGCGAGCTCTGTCTTTCACATTCGTCAATGATACTCTATATAAGAGATCGTTCGATTGCCTATGGCTAAGGTGTCTGGGACCAAAAGTAGCAAAAAAGGGTCGTTGAAGAAACTCAAGACGGACTCTGCGGTTCCCATCAAGCTGGGCCAAAGATGAAGCTGAAGATCAAAAGAATGGGTTACTACTGGCCCACGATAATTCAGGACTGCTTCAAATATGCGAAGCAGTGTCACTCGTGCCTAAATTCACGGGGACTTCATCCACCAACACCAAAATCCACTACACCCAACACTGGCTAGCTGGCCGTTTGAAATGTAGGGGACCGATATAATCAGGCCCATCGAACCAGCATCATCGAAGGGACATCGGTTCATACTAGTAACAACCGATTACTTCTCTAAGTGGGCAGAAGCAATACCGTTAAGGGAGGTGAAGACAGAGAACATCCTCCATTTCTTTAAGACACATGTCATCTACCGGTTCGGCACTTTGCGACGGATTATCTCTGATAACGGGCCAGCCTACAGAAGCCATAAGATCAGTTGCTTCGCACAGCAGCATAAAATAGATTAGAGATATTCTTTAGTCTATAACCCCCGAGCTAACGGTCTAGCTGAGGTATTCAACAAGTCCTTGACGAAGATCATAAAGAAAACAGTGTCCAGAAATAAGAAGGACTGGCACGAGAGATTGCATAAAGCTCTTTGGGCCTATCGGACCACATTCAATACGGCTACGAATGCAACGCCGTTTGCATTAGTATTCGGCACGGAAGCGGTATTTCCCTTGGAGATAGAGCTACCCTCTCTACGAGTGGCGGTTTGGTACGAAATGACGGATGAAGAAAACGCCCATCTTTGGCTTGAAGAGCTCGATGCCCTCGATGAAACTCTTCTCATGGCACAAAAAAACCTAGAAGCTTACAAAGTAAGGATGACGCGCTCATACGAAAGACTGATCAGGCTGAGAACATTCCGCCAAGGCGAACTCTTGCTAGTCGAAAAAGACCTATGATCCCCAACCGTGCTAAACGGGGGAAATTCGAGCCGAACTATGAGGGCCCGTTCATCATAGACAAGGTCTACCAAGGTGGGGCCTACTTGCTCATGGATATGCATGGCGAAAGACCTTTCCGGCCAATAAACGGCCGGTTCCTTAAGAAATACTACACTTGACAAGTCACGGCCCAGGTTAATGATGGATGACGACGCTCGTGTCCGCTTGCTGTTTTCCTGATTCCAAACTCTATAAGTAGTATCCAGCGAAACCTCGCCTCAAAATCCCCTATAGACCGAGATGTCCTTAAACTAATAATGGACCGAGATGTCCTTAAATTAACATTGGACCGTACCGAGATGTCCTTAAACTAACAATGGACTGAGATATCCTTAAACTAACATCGGATCGAGATGTCCTTAAACTAGCTATGGACCGAGATGTCCTTAAACTAGCTACGGACCGAGATGTCCCTAAACTACCTACATTGCCTCAAACACCGCAATAGTGGAATGAAGTCTACAAGACCTAGCGGTGAGGACTGCAACTCATATCTCACCGGCAAACAGATGGGTCGCATGCATCGAAACTATTCTCGAGAGTTTCATCGTAAAAAAAAAAGGTACGTCCACAAGAGAAATGGGCACGGATGAAAACCCGATAGGGCTCCGTGAGTAAAAACAGCAGGACTGCCGGCGAGTTCGTGAAAACCCGAAAGGGCGCAGACTCGTTAAAAAAAACTCATGCACACTTGCAAGGTCCTCTCGACCTTATAAGGAGAAAATACCTACATGAGATCCTTACGACTCACAAAGGAGCAACACACTTAGGGATCCTCACGAT
The DNA here is from genome assembly GCA_030015575.1 of Agapanthus africanus. Classification (NCBI taxonomy): domain Eukaryota; kingdom Viridiplantae; phylum Streptophyta; class Magnoliopsida; order Asparagales; family Amaryllidaceae; genus Agapanthus; species Agapanthus africanus. The sequence continues at coordinate 792,377,571 of CM057340.1, read as the reverse complement.
TCCTAAGGAGAAATTACACTTACGAGATCCCCACGACTCATAAGGAGAATTCACCTTATAAGACCCTCACCGCTCATAGGATTCGAAAGCCTTAAGTTACAGGGATCTGAACCTGTTGTTAAGCCATCACACTCCCTAAGTTGCCCTACAAACGGTTCAATGCTGACCCTTGTATACAATCCACGGACACAAATAAACGTTTCCCCCACCGAGTCCCACCAACGACGAGAGATGTCCTCATGTGGTGAATGACACTTGTAAGTCCTCTTGACTTATAAGAAGAAAACACTCTTGTAAGATCCTTACGACTTATAAAAGAACACGCACTTAAGAATCCTCACGATTCCTAAGGAGAAAACGAACCTACGAGATCCTCACGATTCGTAGGGAGAAACACCTTTATGAGACCCATACGGCTCGTGAAGTCAAAAGCCTTAGTTGACAGGATTCTAACCCTGTTTGCTAAGCCACCTTTGTTCGAATCGACTAAGGCAAATGATGATTCGCTCCTGGCAATATCCTAGTTGTAGCGATGTTGATGCCTAAATCGGTATCAAATTCCAAGTCCTTTCACGGCAAATAATGATTCGCTCCTGGTAATATTCCAGTCGCAGCGATGCTGATGCTAAGATTGGTATCAGATCTTGAGTTCCATACTCGCAGCAAAAATCAGCGAGCTAAAAATGCATATGAAATAGCCTAAATGATAGGGCAACTTGCAATAAAAATCAGCAAGTAAAATATATACATATAAAAATAGCCGAAATGATTGGGCGGCTTGCAATAAAAAGTAGCGAGTAAAGAAAAAGAAAAATAGCCGAAATGATTGGGCACCGCAAAAAAATAGCCGAAATGATTGGGCGATCGCAAACTTTCGCGATATAAAAAGCTGAAATGATAGAGCATCGCAGAAAGAAATAAAACAAAAACAAAACTTTTGCCCTGCAGGTGAGATCACATCGACTCCTGTATACAATCCAAGGGCACAAACGAAAAGGGAATCATATTGTCCCACCGGGCTTCGTCAAAGAGAAACCAGATCTTGTTGGCTACATCTATAGCTAGAAATCAACAACGGCGTTCCTTCTCGTTCCAACCAGAAGCAGATACGACGTCAACAAAACGGAGCCACGGCAAAGTCCTCTAGTTCCAAATCTCGATGGTTCACAGACAACCTAGAGACTACCTAGGTGCCATGGCAAAGCCTCTAGTTCCTAGTCTTGACGGCAACATCCACATCCTAGAGATCAACAACAGCGTTCTTCCCCCCTCCAACAGGATACAGACGCGGCATCAACAAACGGAGCCACGGCAGAGTCCCCTAGCTCTAAATCTCAACGATTTACAGACAGCCTAGAGACTACCTCGGAGCCACGGCAAAGTCCCCCTAGCTCCAACTCTTGACGGTTCACAGACAACCCAAAGACAACCTCGACATTTGTCACAATATTGCAGACACAATGTCAACCAACGAAGCAAAGGAAGATCCCTGGCTTCAGGGTCTTGACGGCAACTCAAAAGAGACCTGAATGACTATCGGAGACCATCCCACTCCAGCGCGGAGTGGTCATAACTCATCGGGGCTCCCAAACTGAGCTTAACCTCAAGTAAAAAGCGATATGGAATATCTCTAACGCTTGCTCTTTCGACGGTAAAATTACCTGGAAGATTACTTGAAGATGTCTTGTCCAGCCCCCGAAGGGATCAGAGACACGACAGTCACGGGGCTACCCGAACAGCAAGATTGCATATCGGGGAATATATCGGCCAACGCGACGGTGCGACGGGTAAAAAACCTTAGTACCATAGACCCTAATGGACTTCTATTAGCAGGAGTTAACTGTGATGTTAGGAAACCCTTGCGAGAACTTCTCGATCCGTCTCGACTAGTGAGGAAATTAGTGTCCTTGCGAGAACTTCTCGATTCGTCTCGACTCGTAGGGAAAAGCCTTAGGCAATGGGGATAAGGACCTGTTTCCTAAGCACTAGGGCCCTGCAAGTCGGTCCAAGATGGACTATTGCATACTATTCACGGGCCACACTCTCCAAAGTCGAATCTCGACAAGGAGAGAAACAACCACTTACGAGTCCTATCGACTTGTAAGGGGGAAAAATTCTCTTATGAGATCCTTACGACTCTCAAGAGAAAACAAAAACTTAGGAGTCCTCACGACTACTAAGGAGAAAATACACCTACGGGATCCTCACGACTCATAGGGAGAAAAGTCTTTATAAGACCCTCACGGCTTGTAAAGTTGAAAAGTCTTAGGCGACAGATTTGAACCTGCTTCCTAAGTCATCGCTGCCCTGCAAAGAGATCAAGATAGACTATATACAAGACTTATTTGCTAAAGAGATGCGACAGTACAACTGCGTATGTGCCTAAGTGGAAATGGTGTCCAAAACGTGCTGATTTATGTACGACACTACAATAGTGCTCGCACATAAAAAAATCCCTAAGGGTAAAATATAAAGCTCATGCACAGAGGTGGGATACACGTACGAATATATAATGAACAGAAAACATTCAACAGTCAATAATAAGAGAAATACATTGATATAAATATACTACTCTACAGGGAAGGGATCACCAAATATGGGATCAGAGATACTGGGGTTAACAAAACAGAATACAAAGTTCTCTAATTCCCTCTCCGCCCTATCCACCATATTGAAGCGACGGTCTTCGCGAGAGGTGGCTCCCCATCGATTGGCCCCATGCTCATCGGCAAAGGCGAACATGATATCCCGTTAAGCCCGTATTTGGCTTAGTAGCTGAACCGATTGGTCCCTCAAAGACTGGGTAATCTAACATGCTTCGTGAAAGCACCCGAGCTTATCCTCCGCCGCATCGAGAATCGCCGGATTCATCTCTGCCGGATGAGGAGGGATGTCGGCGAGCATGGATAGAAATATCATCCGGAGCCAAATGGAGCCCATAGAAAGAGGAAAGCCCCAACGAATCAGGAGCTCATACATCACCGCGTCGCACTGAGCGTCCGTAAGAAAAGGGTCTACTAGCCGTGCAGCAAAGCGAGGAATCGTTTCCTCGATGGGCACCTCCCATGATTTCCGACAGGCGTGAGGACGATTGCAAGTCATAGCTCTTGGTTTGTTTGAATTCTATTAGTAGAAATGGGTTTCTCTTTGAAGAGAAGAAGGAAGACATAGCTTCGGGTTATAAAGAGAAACATTCAAACCTACGCACGGAAATTTTCATGCATAGCGGAACCATTTCTAAGGCCAGAAAAAATGGCATGGGGAACAAGATAGTTGGCCCATAGGAAACAGAGGAAGAAGGTGAAAAGACTCCTTCAATAGTGAGGCAGCGCCTCACGTGCCTTGCACGAGGGCGCCAGCGTCAAGAGTTAAAAACTCTAAGGCGACGCCTCACGTGCCTCGCACATGTAACACGGGGGGAGGGCCCGGCATTTTATATACGAGGAACTACTACTTCACATGAGGCACTTATGAGCAGTGATATAAAAGAAAGGAAAATTTTGCCATTCATACTTGAGGAAATTTATACATCAGCGGTAACAACAAAATAAAATACCATACAAATGTTACAATGGTAAAACACTAAATCCCGGACATGGATTGAGGAATTCAGAAGCAAGTCTGAGTAAAATGCTTCTGAATTCTCTGACCATTTTCTGATACATTTTCTCACGAATGCAAGCGTCAGGGTTTTCGCTGATGTCGTCCGTCCTCTGGTAGGCGGAGATTATCGTTTTCTGTTAGAAAACTTGATGCAAGATATCGACAAAATCATCTCTCCGCCTTTTCGAGATCAGGCTCATCAGGTATACTGAATGCACCTTGTCCTCGGCATCATCAAGTGCTTCGAGCGGCATGGCTTCGTTAAAACCAGGAAGGGCTTCCCAAATCGCCCCCACGATGATCTTCAAAACAGCGGAATGACGGAGAAGTAGTACACCGTTATATTCATCGAAGCGACGCATGACCTCAGCGCATTGGGCATTCGTAAACTCCTAGTTTTGACAGCGGCTTTTGACGCGGATGTCTTCATAGGAGATTATTTCGTCAAGATCATACAGATAAGCAGCCATAATGTTTCCCCAATTAGAGCAAAGCTCTGTCCAGAATTCAAAATTTGAATTAAAGTTGCGCTTTTACAAAAGCGCTATGCTACAACTAGCACACCCCATGCAAAGCGCACAGGCGCTAGCGCTAGATGCGCTGCGCTCCAAGTAGCGCACCGCGTGCAAAGCACGTGTGCGCTAGCGCTAAGAGCGCTGCGCTCCAAGTAGCGCACCATGGGCAAAGCGCATAAGCGCTAGCGCTGGAACTAAATGTTCCTCACCGTTGGATCAAATATCCAACGGATATGATTAAGTCATCAATTAACAAGAATGAAATTCTATTGAATCTTTCCAAACAGAAAAGATTGTGCCCTGAATTTGGAACACCGTTGGATCAAATGATCGAATGGTGATTAAAAATCATTAAAATACAGAACAAATTTTGTAAGGAGGAAAGATTTCCCAATCTTGGTAAAAAAACAAGAAGATTATCTTCTATAAACCAGAAGCCCTTGAATCAAAAATCCAACGATGGAAAATTTCCCAAATCAATTGGAGAAAAGATCTCCTTAACTGATTGAACAAACCATCTTGCTCTATATAAAGGCCCCGAGACTTCAAGTCTTAAAGAGAGTAAACCCCCATAAACTTTGAGAAAATCTCAAGAAGAAGAAGAAGCTCTCGGCAAAAGAAGACAATTCTTTTCAAGGTAAAAAATAATAGTAAGACGAAATCGTCTCAATATAAAAAGAAGTATTTACTTCTTTCACAGATCATAGATCTATAAGACAAATTTTCTTTCACAAAAGAGATTATGAACATCTCATTATAAAGGGGGGGAGAATTATTCAATTCTCTCAGGATCACAGATCCATAAAGGCAAAGCCTTTCATAAAAAAGAGATTGAAACATCTCCTATAAACTAAAAACTTTGTTCTTAGAATCTTGAGACAAAGTCTCTTATCAAAGAAAATATAATCTTCAGAGCGCAAAGTTAACCTAAAAAGAGCCTTAGCGCTCCTAATCTAAGAAGAGCCTTAACGCTCCTAATTTAAAAGTGCCTTAGTGCTCTTCATCTAGCGCAAAGCTCTGCAGTGTCATAGCACTTCAAACATAGCGCACTGCGCTCATTGGCTAGCGCTCAGTGCTAAGCACACCACGTGTTCCTCACGTGTGTGCTGCATTACTAAATGCGCTTTGCGCTCATTATATGGCACCAGCGCCAAATGCCTCAATGCTTCAACTATAGCACATCAGCGCTCTGCATCTAGCGCTAAGCGCATCAGCGCTCTTCATTTAGCGCAAAGCGCATTAGCGCTTCATATCTGGCGCTAGTTCCAAGTGCGCCACATACTTTTATGTACGCTTGAACAGAACATAAACTGTTCTTTGAATAAGCCTGGAGCTATGATAAATGCACAGCATTCAACTGAAGACAAAACATTGTCAGAGATCAAACCAATGCTTAGCATTTTTAAAGGGATTGGGCTCAAACAAACATCTAACAACTCAAAAACAAATGTTGAACATTGTAATTGAATGGACTAAGCCTAAATTGGCTATAAGTCCTCAATTCAGATTAATTGAGTTCATATGCTCATAAATCACAGATCTTAGTCCTAATTAGACTACAGGTCTCTCAACCCACATCGGTTTAAGGGTACATCTCTGAACTCCTCTGATATTTTTCATTGTAATCCTTCAACGTCTTCAGAGAGGTGACGGGTCCCGACAACCATACATTTCATGCACTGTGGGTTCCTTAAACTCACGGACTATGATGTCCTTAACCTTGACTGTGAGGTCTTTAAACTCACGGACTATGATGTCCTTAACCTCGGAATGCGGGGTCTTTTAAGACCCATAGACTATAATGTCCTTAACCATGGACCATAATGTCCTTAAACTAATTATCGACCGCAATGTCCCTAAACTAAACAATAGAGCCCAAATGCTCTTTTGTTGGATCTAAACGATCCCGTTAACTTGATCTTAGTTTAAAATTAGACTAACGTATTCTTAACAAACGTTTAAGTTGATCTTAGTCCCAAATGAGACTAATGTATCCTTAAACCCAACCCCCAAACCCAAATCTAAGAAGATATGGATTTGGACTAATCCACGCCCTACGGGCGACAGCATAAATTAGTCTCCGTATACAATCCATGGGCAACCAAAAACAAAACAAACATCCACGACACGAAGTGACTATCTGGAGAAGGAGAAAGTGGTTACCGCGATGCGGTAGCGTAATTAACTGCAGGGGCTTGCGCCTGCAGGGAAGAGCGTCCCCACAATCAAAAATCCCTCAAATGAGGGGGAATCTGACGAAGTCTACTACATCGGCCGCATCCGTTTAAACCTTCGATACATGGTGTCATAAATCAACTTGGCATCTTCGGAGAGGTGGACGGATAGCACCAATTAGCATCTGCCCCGAAATTCAGGCGAGACGGACCTGCGCGGTCGTGTATCCATGTTTCGGCGGGGAACGGATTCTGGCACGCCCGGTGGGACCTTTTCCTTTTTCCACTCCACACTTCATGTGTCGTGTTCGCGAACGAATCGCGGTTTGATATGGTTGTCCTTGGGTTCGAGGTACTAAGATCTGGTGTCTTGCTCCGTGCAGAAAATAGAAGATCAATGGCTTCAACCTGCACTAACTGCAACTCTCGCTCCGTCCCGTCCGGAGGAGTGACTTACGGGCCCCAAGCGGCCTCCATCTTCACTATGCCGGTGGAACAGGTCACTCAGGCCACCACTGGATTGTTCTTCGGGACCATGATCCCGCCAACGAGCTTCAGCGCTCCTGTACCATCACAAGAAGCTCAGAAGAAGTCAGTTTTTGATTGGCTTACAACTACTGCGGCTCCTCTCAATGGGTCGTCCAGCTCCAATGCCTCAGTCTTGGACAGACTAGGCCAAAGCTCAGTTGGGCCCATGAAGAAGCCCGCGATACCAGAAAGGGTTATCCCAAAAAGGATAGCCATCCCTGTTTCCCAAGTCGTCAAGACGGATTCTCCTGCCAAAGAGTCGGTCTTCACAAGACTGACTATTTCAGCTCCTGTTCCAGGCGAAATCGTCAAGGTTGCTTCCCCTACTCCGAAGTCTGCCTTCGATAGGTTGGCCATCCCTACTCAGCAGACATCAGTCTTCAATAGGCTGACAACGACAACTGTTGACCAACACAGGGGGCATGAAGGAGTCACCCTTACGGCTGAGGCAATCCCATCTGCATGACATGCTCGCTGTCGTCACTAGCGCCGAGTAAGGAAGGCTGGGAGCAGCTCCTCTTCTGGACTAACTCCGCCAGCTCCCATGGTGGAAATCAATGCTGCTGTTCCAACCGGGAACAGCTTTGAACCGCTTAGGAGGGTTCTTGTTCAGTTGATAAAACTGCACATTTGTATTACATTTTTCCTACCATTTTCATATTAAAAAAGGACTTTATTATAATATATTATACATATGAGGGTTTATGTGTAAAAACATTATTTTCCATGTGTTAATATATTTTAATTATCATTTGGTAGGAAAATGTATGCAAATATTATTGACCTAATCCTAGTAGAACAAAGTCTACTAAAATCTTATTTGAGTTGTTGTGCAGAATATTTCCAAGTTGTTATGAAGAATTTATCAAACAAATCAATTTGTTGAAGAAATCTTGCCAAATTAAGAAGCAAAACTTGGAGACCAAGTCTGGAAGCAACCGAGAAAAGATTTTTGAATTCTGAAGGTGCCTAGGATTGCCACATGTCATAAGATGCAAGCACAAGAAAATTGATCAAGAGATCTCACCCATTGGCCGCGGATCCGCGGCCATAACCCCCCTTTGGCCGCGGATCCGCCGCAATATTATGGAGTTGGAAGGAAATATTTTGGGGCATGATTCTCTACTATATTTTACCAACTTTTGAAGCAAAAGATTCTGGCTTTGCACTATAAAAAGGCACCGAGAGCCTCTTGAAAAAGCCATCAAGCCGAAGAGATCACGAAGTCCAAGACGGCTCACGCATCCAGGCTGGTCATCAACTGTTCGCCTACCTCCTTAGGAAAGATCGAGAAGCAACTAGTTTGTAATCATTTTCTACGGATTAAAGTGTAGTTTGTTCAAGTTGATTAATAAAGGTAGTTATTTTATTTAATTCTTTTTGCATTTTACATTATGTTTTTCCTCTCTTTCTTTTCATCTTCTTCTCCCAACATGCGCGAGTAATTCTCCGCTTGTTAGGGTTCGTAGGATTAGGGTAGGCTAATGGATGATGAAAATAACTAAACCCTTTTTAAGTCCTATAAAGTTTAGAAACTTTATCAAAAGAATCATTAACATCCTAATCGGGCGCGCTAGCAATTCTTTGCTAGTTCCGACCGCGATTAGAGATTAGATTAATGATTGTTTTGGTAAAGGCTAGATATGAAAGGAGTTCCGTGTCGAGATAAGGGTTAAGAGTGGGATTCCTTTTCCCTCCAGAAACCCTAATCTACACGCATCGCCTTCGTTCTAGTTCTAAATCTATTAATGGATAAAAAGGGTAACTTTTAATTAATCGTCCATAACTACTAAATCCTAACGAAGCCTACAAGCCTTCTTATTATATTTACTACATCTTTAAAATAATCTGGATCTATATTTTACATTCTTGTTTAACGTAGATCTAGAAACCATTCTATAAAATTCTTTATCCCTCCTCTCTTTCTCAACACATCTAAAGTAAGAATAAAAGGTTCAACGTTTCCCAGAGGACGACCCGTACTCACCTCGGTCTAGCTACGCGCGACACCGTTCTGATTGCGGTTAACTACAAACATACAACTTTTCGCAACAATCAAATGGCGCCGTTGCCGGGGATACGTGCGTAATTTTTTATTTTTACTATTTGTGTTGAATTCTTAGACGATTCATATCATTATTAACATAAAACTGCAAATTGCATATTTAACGATTTGTGTGTGAATTTTGCGAGGGAATCTGGAGTCACGGACTTGAAGAAACGGGAGATCTAGGGTTTCACACTTCTCTGGTATCTTTCTTAACTCCTTCTCTCTCCTCTCAAATCCAATAAAATCTATCTTCTGCAGGATTCTTTGCAAAATAGCGCCGCTCAAAAATCTTTTTGCAAAAGTTTTGTGATTGGTTTTGTTTTGCATATTTTAATACGGACTTTAAGGGGCAAAGACCAAATCAAGATTAGGTGGGGATTTCATCACCCTTCCTAAGCCCCACAAATCATAAACTGGGCATATAGATCAACCCTTCATTAATTTAAAAAATATCTAGACCGGACTCTAAGGACTGTCGCGCTCAATAAGGACAGAGGAAGGTCGTGGGTAATCTATCGTTTATCCGCATTACTTTTGTAGTGCCTAGGCAAGTGTGACAAAGGCTAGTGGTTTTTAATTAGGCCCACGACGTGGTTCCTTCCCACTTACCTGGCACTTATCTGGCTACAAGGGTAGTACGGAGGCGGTAGAGGATTTATCCTGCGGCTTCTCCTTTGGAAGTATAGGAGCGGTCTAGAGACTGGACCTAGGTGACCTTAGTTCTAGGGTTGCTTATGCATCTTAGGGAGATTTGTCTTGAGTCCCACTTTTTCAAAACAAGCCAATTTTAAATCACACACACGCTGCCACTTGCACTAAACCCGCTTAGTGCATGCTCGGCTGGACACGGGATCCTAGTGCCCGTCTTGTCCGCGTTCCTTCTATCGACACCGAAGTCGGTACTTCTTCATCTTCTTTTCCCCCACCACACACCACATCGACCGTGATGGACGACACTCCATCTAATTATAACACCACGCTGCCACCGCCCGCAGGTGAGCAGAATCCACCGCGCATCTCTCTCCAAGAGAGATGCTATCCTATTCGTGGTCCCCTTCCTACTTGTCTATCTCTTCCACCACCTAACAGGGATAATTTTGAAATTAAACCCCACTACATCAATCTGCTGCCCAAATTTCACGGGCTTGAGTCGGAAGACGCGTACGTTTTCATCACCAAATTCGAAAACGTATGCGCAATGATGGGTACTTCACAATTGACTTTAGATGCTATGCGCTTACGTCTTCTCCCATTCACACTGTGCGACTTGGCAGAAAAATGGCTTTATAATACTGCCGCACACTCTATCACTAATTGGGACGAATTCGTCATAGCATTTCTTAAGAAGTTTTACCCAAACCATAAGACTGCACATATTAGGAGCGAGATCAACCAGTTCACCCAGCTTCCCAATGAACCATTTTGGAAGTGCTTTGAACGTTTCAAGGATCTGCTTGTCCAATGCCCCCATCACGGAATACAAAGATGGGATTTATGTCGGATTATATATGAGGGCATTAATCCAACGACAAAGCAGATGCTTGAAACAATGTGTCAATGCAATTTCATGTCTAAAGATGACGGTGAAGCTTGGAAATATCTGGAAGATCTCGCAGAAAGCACTTTGCAGTGGGAAAGCGTAAGACCACCTTCAACTAAGGGAGGTATTCACCAGCTCGACGTTTCCATCGCAGTAAAAGCCGAAATGGCAGCGATACAAAAGAAACTCGACGCTATTGAAAACAAGTTCTCATCTTTCTTCCTAAATTAGGTCACGCTTCCTAAGACCGTCTGTGGTTGCTGTTCGGATCCTTCACACTTAACGGAAGAATGTCCTATGAATGCATCGTTTCAAGCTAATACTGCTTTTCAGCAGCGACCTAGAAACGACCCTTATTCTTCCACGTACAATCAAGGATGGAGGAATCATCCTAATTTTGCTTGGAACCAAAACCAACAAAGCAATTATCAAAACCCTCCTCCACAGCAACCACAACCACAGAATCAGCCCCCCTTTCAGTCACAGAATTTCCGAAATCCGGCCAACATTTCTACACCACAAGTGGCTGGTACTGACAACTCACTTGCACAAACTTTGGATATGTTCATGAAACAATCCATGCAAAATTCGGCTGAGATGAGGTCTTCTATTGATACCCTAACGAAAAACTCCGCCTCCCATGGTGAGAGTATTAAATCAATAGAAAACCAAATCGCACAGTTAAACGCCGCAATGAGTGCGGGAGAGAAAGGGAAACTCCCATCTCAACCCATACCTAATCCTGGCCACTCACAAAGTTATAATATGAGTGTTGTTACCATGTTGAGATCGGGAAAAGTGCTGAATAACCGAGTGGGTGAGCAGTGTGATGATAGTGACACATTTGATACCCCTTCTTCTTCTTCTTCTTCCCCTAATTCGTCTAGTCTCCCACCTTCGTCCGAGCCTATTCTCCGTTTTCCCCAAGGCTCGAACATTTCACCAAATCTATCTAAGTCGATGCCCACTCCAATTTTGGGATCGAATCCGTCGCCACAGTCTTCTCCACACACGTTGGACCCAAAACTTATTGATCAAGCACCTTATCCAAACAGGTTGAGGGGCAACAGACCAAGTCCATAAATGGAGAAGATTGTCGAAATTTTTAAGCAAGTTAACATAAACATTCCTCTCCTAGATGCTATTCAACAAGTTCCATCATATGCGAAAATCCTAAAGGACTTGTGCACTAGGAAGAGAAAAGTTCAAGTACCTAAAAAAGTTTTCCTTGCGAGTAATGTGAGCACTGCTTTTACACAACAACTACCCAAGAAACGAAAGGACCCCGGAAGTCCTACAATTTCTATTTCTATTGGGGGTAAAAATATTAATCGTGCTCTACTCGATCTAGGTGCTAGTGTTAACTTGCTTCCTTATTCGGTTTATGAGCAATTAGGAATCGGAGAGTTAAAACCTGCGCATTGCACTCTTCAGATGGTCGATCGATCTATCACCCAACCAAGGGGTGAGCTAGAGGATGTGTTAATCAAAGTCGGGGAATTCATATTCCCTGTGGACTTTATCGTTATAGATACACAACCTGTAGCAAACCCACGCAATCAAATCCCGGTGATACTCGGTCGACCCTTTTTGGCCACTTCCAACGCAGTAATCAATTGTAGAAACGGCTCTATGACCCTATCCTTTGGAAAGAAGTCAATTGAGCTTAACATTTACAAGTTGGGAAGTGAACCCTCCGAACCCTATGCTCATGTGTGTTCTGTCGAATTAATGGATGTCGACAGCAGCGAATTTGATCAATCTCATGATACTGACTCTTTTCATATGTTGTTGCTTGATACGGACTCTTCCACCGAGTTGTCCGGGTCAACATCCAACACTGATGAGGAACTTTTTATAGAGTCTGACGATCACCCCATTTTTTCTGATGATATTATTTTTCGGGGTATCGATGAAAGCTTTGAGGAAATTTTCGCTAATGAACTCGCATTTTTAAAAGATACGGGTGTTGAGATAAATCAACTCCAAGATGAAGAAATTGGACCTCCACCCCCTCTTTTGGACAATCATGATAATGCGAGTAGTCCATCATTACTATCACTGTGTCGTCTCTCCAAATTGAGACAAAATCTTTTTCCATTACACCTCTTGTCGCCTCCCCACTTCTTCACGTCAATAGGTGACATGTTCTTCCACCAACCTTGGTGCTTCATTGATAAAATTTTTGAATGGTTGGTGTTGACCTTCGGTCTTTGCAAAGCTTGGCATTGACCAATAATCTTGACCCCCTCGTGTGATTTTAAAAGATTAAAAGTGTTTAACTCAAGTTTGGGGGGGTGTGGTATATTTTGGCTCTTGAAAGAAAATGATTTTTACAAAATTGTGAGCCTAAAATAAGTTTGGGGGAGGATTTTCACTTTCATATATTCTTGCCCCCATTAATAATTTCCTCCCAAGTCTACAGGTTTTTGAGCTTAACGGATGACATCAGTGAGGACACTGCTGTAAACAAGTTTGGGGGAGGTTTGTGCTTATGTACACATCAATTTGCATCATATTTTGCATAAGCACAACATTTTCAAAAATTTTAAAAAAAAATTTATAACAAACGAGTAGAAAGTGAAAAATTACATCCAAAAGATAGGAATAGTTTAAGAAAACTAAGAAAATTAGAAGTTTTCTTACACGAACTAGTAATAAGTAGTTATGAGCTGTTGTCCCAAGGGTTAGTAAAATGAAGGAAGTCACTAATCTGAGGATAAAAATAAGTCTGAAAAATAGTTTCTATTCTGGAAGCCAAACATTTGAATGTTGATACCCTACTATATGCACTTACACACGTCTTGAAACTCGGGATAGTAGAAGATACCTTGAAATGCTCTTGTCTAAAAGCCAAAGTATGAAGGAAATAAAAAAAAAATGAAGAAAATATAAAAATGGTGAAAAGAAAAAAATGAACACTGGTTTTGTTATCGCCAAGACAGCAATAAAAAAATATAGCGAGGGTGCCTCTTCACCTAGTGCCCTAAGGCCAACTGGTCTGGGAGTCACTGCTAAGCCTTAGGTGGTGCAAGACGAGGAAAATATTATCACCTAATCAGCAAGCACATAAGTAATCGGTCTGTTAGTACCTCAAGAAGTATTAACGGTCGCATGAAAATGTGTGAGCGAATCTTAATATTCATCAAAATTAAAAAGTTCTAAGGTAGATGGACAAGAGTATGATAGTTTGAATTGAATTCTCCGAGTGTAGAGATGTTCTATACACACACGTAGGGGTATATGATCAATGTTTGGAAGAAAGATAGGAATGAAGAATAAAGACGATGTTTTATTGAGGGATGATGTGATTTCTAACATTTTTTCATGACTATTAAGATAGGGCTCATGACAACTGAAAAGCTAGTATAGTTGGAAACTCTTATTTTCAAAGTCTTTCTTTTATGGTTCTTATCTTCATATGTAAATTTCAACCTCTCTCTTTTGTTATAGGATTTTGTGGGTGTAATCCGCTGAAAACCCTCAGGAGACAACACTCCTCCTACTAGGGACACCTAGAGGTTTAACGGCTTGTTGCACGTGCTCAGTGCAATCGTGTCTGCCTACGAAAGTGTGCTTAGTTTTCTCCTTTCTTTTTTCTCCTCTTTAATAAACTAGTTTGCTCGGGACGATCAAAGATAAGTTTGGGGGTATTTGTTCAGTTGATAAAACTGCACATTTGTATTACATTTTTCCTACCATTTTCATATTAAAAAAGGACTTTATTATAATATATTATACATATGAGGGTTTATGTGTAAAAACATTATTTTCCATGTGTTAATATATTTTAATTATCATTTGGTAGGAAAATGTATGCAAATATTATTGACCTAATCCTAGTAGAACAAAGTCTACTAAAATCTTATTTGAGTTGTTGTGCAGAATATTTCCAAGTTGTTATGAAGAATTTATCAAACAAATCAATTTGTTGAAGAAATCTTGCCAAATTAAGAAGCAAAACTTGGAGACCAAGTCTGGAAGCAACCGAGAAAAGATTTTTGAATTCTGAAGGTGCCTAGGATTGCCACATGTCATAAGATGCAAGCACAAGAAAATTGATCAAGAGATCTCACCCATTGGCCGCGGATCCGCGGCCATAATCCCCCTTTGGCCGTGGATCCGCCGCAATATTATGGAGTTGGAAGGAAATATTTTGGGGCATGATTCTCTACTATATTTTACCAACTTTTGAAGCAAAAGATTCTGGCTTTGCACTATAAAAAGGCACCGAGAGCCTCTTGAAAAAGCCATCAAGCCGAAGAGATCACGAAGTCCAAGACGGCTCACGCATCCAGGCTGGTCATCAACTGTTCGCCTACCTCCTTAGGAAAGATCGAGAAGCAACTATTTTGTAATCATTTTCTACGGATTAAAGTGTAGTTTGTTCAAGTTGATTAATAAAGGTAGTTATTTTATTTAATTCTTTTTGCATTTTACATTATGTTTTTCCTCTCTTTCTTTTCATCTTCTTCTCCCAACATGCGCGAGTAATTCTCCGCTTGTTAGGGTTCGTAGGATTAGGGTAGGCTAATGGATGATGAAAATAACTAAACCCTTTTTAAGTCCTATAAAGTTTAGAAACTTTATCAAAAGAATCATTAACATCCTAATCGGGCGCGCTAGCAATTCTTTGCTAGTTCCGACCGCGATTAGAGATTAGATTAATGATTGTTTTGGTAAAGGCTAGATATGAAAGGAGTTCCGTGTCGAGATAAGGGTTAAGAGTGGGATTCCTTTTCCCTCCAGAAACCCTAATCTACACGCATCGCCGTCGTTCTAGTTCTAAATCTATTAATGGATAAAAAGGGTAACTTTTAATTAATCGTCCATAACTACTAAATCCTAACGAACCCTACAAGCCTTCTTATTATATTTACTACATCTTTAAAATAATCTGGATCTATATTTTACATTCTTGTTTAACGTAGATTTAGAAACCATTCTATAAAATTCTTTATCCCTCCTCTCTTTCTCAACACATCTAAAGTAAGAATAAAAGGTTCAACGTTTCCCAGAGGACGACCCGTACTCACCTCGGTCTAGCTACACGCGACACCGTTCTGATTGCGGTTAACTACAAACATACAACTTTTCGAAACAATCAGTTCTCAAGAACTCTCCGACTGCCGTGCTGAAGAGATCTCCTCCACCTATGGAGATTACTACAGAAAAAAAACCGAAGCAGCCCCCTCAGTGGCTGTCCTCCAAAATTTATAAAGTCTGGCGACAGGTCCAGAAATCGGTGATTAACCAGGACTACTCTCGCCGGCCAAAGAAGCTTAAAGCGCAGCAAGAAAAGAGCCATCTCGTGGTACCACAGAAGATGTCATCCGTCTGGGTGCCCACTGCAACGGCCTCCTCGACTTCAACTGCTCACAAGAGAAGGAGGCCAAAGAAAGCCTCTGTGACTGCGGCAAACCGCAAGGACGTTGAATCTAAACGCCCCAAGTCTGGGGGCATGGTAACACATACCGTTTATACAGCTTTCGGAAAAGAGGAAAGTCGTGCTTCTACGGTTCATCGACTGCTCACCCGATCGATAACGAAGGCTCAGGAACAATAGCAGCAGAAACTCCAAAAGATGCTGACCACACTCACTGGGCCAAAAAAAAATCCAGAGACCTCGGATCAGCATCGGGAACAAGAAAATGATACTGAATTCCTCCGAAGAATGCTCGAGAGGAAAGAAAAAGAGACCGCGGAACAGGCAGCCAACATCAAACGAATGGCTCTTTTGTTCCAACACATAGCTGGGATGATGTTACAGCCAGAACCTCTAGCTGAAGACCCCCCAATCATCATTGAAGACGACAGAGGGAAGAAATCGAACCCCCTTCGGCTCTTTCAGCAGCCAAAGAAGAGACAATCTCTAAGGCCACCTTGGACGACTACATCGCTCAGCAAATATAAGCTCACCAGGCTGTAGGGTCACTAGGAACTATCACAAGGGTCTATAAGGCATCAACCATGCCGAATTTAAAATTTTCAAGTGCCGAATAACCTAAAGCGAGGATCTTTGCTAGATAATTAGGGTTAACAAGCATGTAAACAACTTTACATCTAAGAGAAAGGGATTACAACCTTTGTAGTCCGTTCCTTCGCTTCATAAGCTCCGAGTAGAAGTCCCTTCGCCGCGATCCATGATCTCCCGGACTCAAGAGAGGCTCCACAAGTCGAATGATTCATGCTTACTTGAAGTCTTCCTTTTCGAAGAAGATCTACCATGAAGAATCTCAAACTCAAGCTCTCACTTCTTTAATCAAGTATTAAAGAAGCGAACACCCTAATCTAAGTGGCTAGAATAGATGAGGATGATGAAATAGAAATTATGCTCTATTTTGTTTTCAATTTCTCACACAAAATGATCACATGTAAAAAGCTAGCAAGCTTTTCAAGGAGGAAGAAGAAGAAGAAATGTATTTGTGATGAATAATGAATTATTATTATGGTTATAATTGCATCCTATAGTTAAATATGAAGGGCTTAACCTTTCAGTGTACCCAGTCTCCACTGAGCACCCGTACACTATCTTTGATGCCCAACACCAATGGATATGGGATCATCCATCGCCCATCATATGGGTCAAGATGTGTGTACGCTAGTCTACTCTGGAGTATCGATGCCCTGTCTCGATACACCCTCGACTAGGAACAGTTATAGGATGTACTCGTTGACTACCCTGGCCCCACTAGTATGATCTCACCATAGTCCTAGTAGTCGAGTACATATCCTAAGGGCTTTATCAACACGTGATCACAAAACAGTATTCGTTAACATGTTAAGATAAAGTGAAACCAGATAGCATACTATATATATCCAAGCATCCATTATAATATACATCACATGTACAACAATGGCCTCTAGGGCATACATATAACTAAAAATCTCCCACTTGCATTAAGGCCAGCTGTTGTAGTATCTTATACCCAATATCCCGAAGAGTATCTCAAATTGTATCTGAGGAATGGCCTTTGTAAGTGGATCCGCAGTGTTGTCCTTCGTATCAACTCTCCTAACCTCGATCTCCCGGCGATCAACTATCTCCCAGATCAGGTGATACCGCCTCAGAATATGTCTGGACTTCTGATGGGACCTGGGTTCCTTGGCCAAAGCCACAGCTCTATTGTTATCACAATACAGAGGTATTAGATACTCAATGGATGGAACCACGCCAAGTTCAGTGATGAACTTCTTTATCCAAACAGCCTCTTTGGCAGCATCGTTGGCAGCGATGTATTCAGCCTCCATCGTCGAGTCTGCCATGGTTTCCTGTTTGGAACTCTTCCAACAAACCGCCCCTCCATTTAGGGTAAAGACAAATCCCGAGTGCGACTTAGAGTCATCCTTATCACTCTGGAAGCTCGAATCGGTAAAGGACTCCACCTGGAGTTCTCTGTTACCATACACCAAGAACATCTCTTTAGTCCTTCTCAAGTACTTGAGAATGTTCTTCATAGCTGTCCAGTGATTCTATCCAGGATCTGCTTGATACCTACTCACTACACTTAGTGAGTATGCTACATCGGGTCTGGTACATAGTATCGCATACATGATAGCGCCTACTGCCGAAGCATAGGGCATCCCTTGCATGCGAGCTCTTTCCAAATCAGTCTTGGGAGATATCTCTTTGGAGAGAGTGAGTCCAGAGATCGTGGGTAAGTTCCCACGCTTGGATTCTTCCATACTAAACCTCTTTAGTATGGTGTCAATGTACCTGGATTGGGACAATCCCAGTATCCGTCTAGATCTATCTCTATAGATCTTAATCCCCAAAATGCAGTAGGCATCACCTAGATCTTTCGTCGAGAATCTTTGTGATAAGAAGAGCTGGACCAATTGCAGCATAGGAACATCATTTCCTATCAAGAGTATGTCATCCACGTACAATACGAGGAAGACAACCTTACTCTCTGCCACCTTCTTGTATATACAAGGTTCATCTATATTTTTGATGAAGTCAAACTCTTTGACTACCACATCAAAACATATGTTCCAACTCCGCGATGCTTGTTTCAACCCATAGATGGATTTAAGCAGCTTGCACACCTTTCCGCTGCTCCCACTGTCTATGAAGCCCTCTGGCTGAGTCATGTACACGCACTCTTCGACTGCTTGAATAAGCTAAGAACTGATCTTCTCCATTTAGAAAGGCGGTCTTAACATCTATTTGCCAGATTTCGTAGTCATGGTATGCAGCAATGGCAAGTAAGATCCGGATGGACTTAAGCATAGCCACTGGAGAAAAGGTTTCGTCATAATCCACACCCGGTCGTTGACGAAAACCCTTTGCAACAAGTCTAGCTTTGAAAGTCTCAACTTTTCCATCTACACCAAGTTTCTTCTTAAAGATCCATTTGCAATCAATGGGTTTAACCCCTTCAGGAGCAATTTCTAAAGTCCATACTTTGTTGGTGTACATGGATTCCATCTCAGATCGCATTGCATCCAGCCATTTCACAGAGTCACCACTCGTGATGGCCTGCTCGAAGCTAGTTGGGTCATCATCTTCCATGATGCAATCCTCGCTCCCACCATCAATGAGAAAACCGTAGTATCTCTCAGGTGGATGAGGAACCCTACTAGATCGGCGGAGAGGCGGGGGTTCGTCGGGAACTACTGAATGCTCTGGTTCCACTAAATTTTCAGTTGCAGTTTGTGCGGCTGGAACTTCTTCCAGTTCCACCTCTTTGCCACTAATTTCCTTAATAAGAAATTCCTTTTCTAAAAAGGTGGCATGTTGAGAAACAAACACCTTTTGTTCCTCAGCATGGTATAAAAAATATCCTTGAAAATTCTTTAGATATCCCACAAACTTGCAAAGAACTGATCGTGCCTCGAGCTTGTTCGGATTTTGCCTTTTGACATAGGCCGGACAACCCCATATCTTAACTCGTTTAAAATATGGTCTCTTCCCACTCTATATCTCATATGGTGTGGTGGGTACAGATTTAGATGGAACTAGATTCAATAGGTATATGGCTGTCTCAAGCGCATACCCCCAGAAGGAAATAGGCAACTCGGCATTACTCATCATAGAGCGTACCATATCTAATAGGGTGCGATTCCTCCGCTCCGATACACCGTTGTGCTGTGGTGTATAGGGAGGAGTAAGCTGAGAGAGAATCCCAATCTCTTTTAGATAGTCCAGGAACTCATTGCTCAAGTATTCTCCTCCTCGATCAGATCGAAGGATCTTAATACTTTTACCCGTTTGGTTCTCTACTTCGTTCTTATATTCTCTGAATTTCTCAAAATCTTCAGACTTGTGTTTCAACAGGAACACATGTCTGTATCTTAAGAGATCGTCAGTGAAGGTAATGAAGTAGGAAGAACCATTCCTGACATGTGTAGACATGGGACCACATACATCACTATGTATCAGTCCTAAGAGTTCCGTAACTCTTTCTCCGTGTCCACTAAACGGAGTTTTGGTCATTTTTCCTTTGAGACATGAATGGAAAGTTTCATAAGATGATAATTCGAACGCATTTAAATAACCATCTTTATGTAACTTAGCTAGTCGTGTCGCATTGATATGACCAAGTCTACAATGCCATAAGAAGGATTCGTTCATTTCTGAACTTTTCCTCTTGTGTGTGTTCTGTATATTAAGAACTGTGTTTTGATTTAGAACGTATATGCCATTATTTAGCGAGCCTGATCCAATCAACTTTTGATTTAGGAAGATGTTCATAACATTATCCTGTATTACAAAATTATATCCTTCTTTACTTAATAAAGAAACTGATATAATGTTGCATATCATGTTCGGTATATAATAGCATTCGTTCAGAATCATTGTATTACCACTTGGTAATACAAGGTGATATTCGCCAACTGCTTTGGCTGCAACATTTGCGCCATTCCCTACTCTCACGGAATGATCACCCATTCCCAGTTCTCTACCTTTCTTTAGCCCATGCAATATATTGTATATGTGGGATCCTGATCCGGTATCTAATGCCCAGGACGTAGAGTGAACAGAGAAACAGTTCTCGGTAACTAACACACCCGAAGAAAATACATCAACATGTTTATTATTCGTTTGGACGGCGTGTGAATTTTGGTATTCCCCTATTTCCTGTTCAGTCTTATAACAATAATAAGAAAGAACGGAACCAACGTTCCCCTGCTCAGTATAACAAACGGGTTCGGTCAATACATCCATATTATTATCTTGATTAAGGCCTGACATGGTCGCTACCTGGAGAGAGAGAGAGAGAGAAGAAAACACTTTAGCGTGATCTCTTTGCAAGATTAGATTGGTTATTATCTTATCTAATCAGGATGGCTCCCACTGTTTTAATCAAATCTTCCTTCAAACCCTAAAAGGTAAGATTAGCCGGGATTAATTACACCCTACAAGTTCGCCAATCTTTCAGCCAGATCAGCGTTGGTACTTTGAGGGAGGTTCCCCGTGCTTTTGCACGGACCTAATTAAAATAAACCTCGTTTTCCCAGAGGCAGAACCCCATAAACACCTTTCTAGACACCTACTTGATCGGCTAATTGTCCTGTGTAAAATTCTCCCAGGAGTAACTCCTACTCGCAGTGGGTATCAGGATCCATCTATCTCATAGAAGGTATGCAATCTCATTGCAAATTTCAACTCTTGAAATTCCTGATAATACTTTTTACCCCTAGCGATCTATGACCTTGACTAAGTCAACAAACCATAAATCGCAAGTCAAGTTCAACCCGTACATTTCCCGATTGAATTAAACCCACCCGTACGACCCTTGACTAAGTCAACAAGGCCGTACGACTACCCTAATCCAATCGCATCTCATGCTTTTAGCAGATAAACACTATTTAGCTACCGTACACTATGCCTTGACTAAGTCAAAAAACGTAACACGAATACTAAATAGGATTTATCTGAAATGACGGAGGGCTACGCAGGTTTTTCTGAAAACCATGAGCGTAATGAACTTGATATCGTTGTAGAAACAAGTGATTTTGAAAAATGAATGTTTTTGAGGTTTTTCTAGTTTCGCTAAAGAGGTCACTCCCGGTGAAGGGATCTCGGCTCTTTCCTCATTGAATAAGGTGCAGGATATTTCATAAATACCGCTGTGCAAAGCAAGAACTATAGAAGCAATCAAAAACTAAACCGTGAGTTTGTAGCATCTGCCAGTTTTGCTAAAGAGGTCACTCCCGGTGAAGGGATCTCGGCTCTTTCCTCATCGAATAAGGTGCAGGGTATATCATATATACCGCTATGCAAAGCAAAACTGTAGCTACCCTTTTTATAAAGTTTTGATTCTACAACATCTTTTAGGTTTCTTTTCTTTTATTAATCTCATTAATAAAACCCATCATTTAAACTTCCTAAGCATCACAGAAGAAACGAAAGCAGTAGTATTTATATATCAACATATAGTATAAGCATTCGTCTCAGGCAGTAATATGATCTCATCACAGAACATAGCAGCAGAAGTCAACATATGAAATATTGGATATACTAAGACATCCGTGTTTTATTTTGAGCCTATATAAAACACGGATTCCACAGTCGCGATGAATAGCCAAACCCACATCCCTAGACCCCTACGAGTGCGGCAAGTAACCGTGCCAATTCTAGGGTTAGGAGACCCGGTCTCGACTTCTCGATATGGCCTCCCACTGGACCCTAGAACCCGGTTACTTATGCTCCCCGACTTGGGTCTATCCTAATGCGGAAAAGTAAATAATATACAACGGTGACATCATCCTCAACCCGGAAGTGTCCCAATAAAAGAATATTACATACAAAAGAATTTTACATGAATGAAAAAGAAAACCCTCATCTCACATAAAACCCCCGGCTATTCAATACACAACGATCCAATATAACATATCACAGCAACATATAAACATCACGGATAAATAGACAATGTTAAACTTTCCGATCGAAACAACGAACTATTAAGATCTCCAGAAAACTCAACACTTGAGTAATATTAAAAATTCCCAGATGTATGTAGTAATATATACGGATGAACCCAAGAAATTACTATCCCTGACACCCAAGTACGGCCGCGGAACCGCCGCCAAAAGCATGGTATGGCCGCGGTTCCGCGGTGACTTAAAGGCTACAGTGACTCGTATTTCACAGTAATTCATACAATTACCTGCTTGATTTTTTGAGTATTTTAATGTGGAAAAAACCAATTTTTAAAAAAAATTCCAGAGAGGGGGTCAAATATGACGTTTCGTGGTTCGATCGGTCTTTTAACTTCGTCTACACGTCGCCTAATGCTCTAGCTTGGCTCTGATACCACTGTAGGGTTACTAGGCACTATCACAAGGGTCTATAAGGTATCAACCATGCCGAATTTAAAATTTTCAAGTGCCGAACAACCTAAAGCGAGGATCTTTGCTAGATAATTAGGGTTAACAAGCATGTAAACAACTTTACATCTAAAAGAAAGGGATTACAACCTTTGTAGTCCGTTCCTTCGCTTCATAATCTCCGAATAGAAGTTCCTTCGCCGCGATCCATGATCTCCCGGACTCAAGAGAGGCTCCACAAGTCGAATGATCCATACTTACTTGAAGTCTTCCTTTTCGAAGAAGATCTACCATGAAGAATCTCAAACTCAAGCTCTCACTTCTCTAATCAAGTATTAGAGAAGTGAACACTATAATCTAAGTGGCTAGAATAGATGAGAATGATGAAGTAGGAATTATGCTCTCTTTTGTTTTCAATTTCTCACACAAAATCATCACATGTAAAAACCTAGCAAGCTTTTCAAGGAGGAGGAAGAAGAAGAAAAGTATTTGTGATGAATAATGAATTATTGTTATGGTTATAATTGCAACCTATGGTTAAGTATGAAGGGATTAACCTTTGTAGAGAATTAACCATAGGTTAAGGGTTTAGGTTGGGTTAACAATGACTCCACAAAAATCCAAAGATAAAAGATAAAGTCAAAGCTTCATGAAGCTTCATGAAAGCTCATGAAAAAGCTAACCCAAATGCTAACCCAAATCAAACCCTAACTTGTTTAATCTCCACAAATCATGTTGCATTTATAATCATAACTTCTTACAGTGTTATATATCACAAATATAATATATTTTTTGTAACAAAAGAAAATAATACAATTAACATATATCGCATATATATCAATGTATTAACCGGTGAGAAAATGAATCAATAAAGCAAGCTTATATTAGTTAATATAATGTAATATATCACATAGATTAAATTATTGAATCTACACTTGATCCGACAATCCGGCTATATCGCATATAACTGACTAATATAACATGTACCGATTCATCGAATCAACACTTGATCCGATGACCCGGCTATATCATATATCGCGAGAATCTAATACGGTATCACATACACGTATTGTTCTCGGTCCCACACATGTCATATATGTGCTCCTACTCCGTTTTGCCTGAGCCAAGAAACCTCTGTGTAGGACTCTAAAGAATTATCAATACGCCGGCAGTAGGTGATGATCATATCAAACACCCACAAGCTGCAAGCGGTCAGCTAAACGTAACAGCCACTCAGGTATTGAGCGATCAGAAGATCAACAAATAAGCTTGTACATTCTCCTGTGAATCCAATCAGTAACACTACCGTACAGTCCGGTCTCTTCGTCTGATATGTTGCATATCTAGTCTACGGGTGGTAAACGTCAGACCCCAGTAACCGATAAGTCGTGTCGATGTAAGGCTCATAACGGGTCGATAAACTACTGATAAAACTTACCAGTAAATCTCCATATCAGCCCTGGCCAGAGACTTCCAGTTATAGCCAATCGAACACAGCACAACATCAACTCCCTATACCGGGAGAGACGAAACCCCTCCTATCGCTCATTGCCTCCATGTGATTCGGGACTGTACCCAAAAGCCACCATTTTGCACGCCCTCTGAGACGTGGTAAGGTGGAAATCAAAGCACAGTAGTAATCACACAAGACTCTATGACGATCTCGGGTCTACAGACTAACCTGTACCAGTGTCACCGGAGAACTGCTATCTGACGATAGGTATAATACCATCCAGGAGTTCTCGGCGAGTCCGTTCAGTGTACCCAGTCTCCACCGAGCACCCATACACTATCTTTGATGCCCAACACCAATGGATATGGGATCATCCATCGCCCATCATATGGGTCAAGATGCGTGTACGCTAGTGTACTCTGGAGTATCGATGCCCTGTCTCGATACACCCTCGACTAGGAACAGTTATAGGATGTACTCGTTGACTACCCTGGCCCCACTAGTATGATCTCATCATATTCCTAGTAGTCGAGTACATATCCTAAGGGCTTTATCAACACGTGATCACAAAACAGTATTCGTTAACATGTTAAGATAAAGTGAAACCAGATAGCATACTATCATATAGAGCAAGAAAGTCCTCTCTATATATATCTAAGCATCCATTATAATATACATCACATGTACAACAATGGCCTCTAGGGCATACATATAACTAACACAGGCGAATGAAGCGGCCGGCTAAATTGTTAAAACTGGGCGACCATATCTAGGATGGTAAGATCAGATCAAGTATCCGCCAGGATACACGATCCCCAAATTCCATGTATATAAGGGGACGGGAAATCCGCATCAGCATGTTGCCCAGTTCAGGGCTCTATGGGGCAACACTGGAGGCGACGATAAACTGCTACTTCGCCAGTTCGTCGGCAGCTTGTCGGAGACAGCGTTCGAATGGTACTCTGAGCTCCCGAACGATTCTGTCAAAACCTTTGCAGAGATGGAGCTACTATTCACTCAGCGTTTCGCGAGTGCTAGTGAACGCACCCCAATAACGGCATTGATCAATGCCAGGGTGAAACCTGGCGAGACATGGGTTCAATACGCAATACGATGGCGGAATTTATGGTCGAAATGTGAGCAGCGCATCGAAGAAGCGCCGGCCGTAGGCATGTTCGTAGGCACTTGATCCTCAAGCGACTATTTCCCAATTTACGATCTTCAAACCGACCACGTTCCAGGCCTTGATTGACAAACTTGCCCAAATGGACCAGATGGGTCATAAACCGTCTCCTTTGAAGCCAGATCTATAGAACGAAAAGGGCAAAGGGAAAGCAACCTTCGTCGCAAATGCTCAACAGCAGCCCAGTGTCCCAAAACTAACTGATCGCCTGGACGAGAAGCGGCGATACTATAATGAGAAAATGAAGCGCCCTTACTCGTTTCCCCGGGACAAAACGAAGAGATTGTTTGAGCTAGCGGTACGCAACACGCTCATCAATCTGCCGAATCCAAAATGACCGTTGCAACCTGGTGAGTCTAATAGTCCCAATTATTGCCGCTATCATCAAACGGTAAGCCATCCAATTGAAAATTGCTTCGTCTTTAAAGGCTGTATCGAAGATCAATACCAACAGGGAAAATTTGCCCTGTCCGAGAATTGGAAGATGAACCCGCCACAGCCACACGCTCCCAAGAAGATAGACACACCGGGGGCATCATCCTCTTTTATAGAATAAGCTCCATGGGAGGTCGTTCTTTCAGCCAAGACTAAAAGAATGCTGAAGGATCTCAACACATGCCCGGCGATCAGGTGGAAGAATCCACTGGAACCCGAGATTATCGAGGGAATGCTGAATCCGTGCCCAACTCCAAAAATTGGTGGTGATAGTCAAAGCGCTCACACCCAGCCGTCAAAGTCTTCGAAGAAGAAGAAGAAAGCCAAGAAGCCCGTGAAGCCTGGTGACAAGCGCACGGACCAGCAAAAATATATCGACGCGCTGGAAGAATATAACCAGAAGGTGCGGACCCCGATCACACTCCAAGAATTTCTCAGCCACGTCCTTGAGGACGGAGATGATGACAATAGAGAAGACTCGTCGGATGAATCTGAGAATTATGTAGCAAGCTGCCATGTGATCTCCCACTCATTAATAGACGATGAAGAAGCTCCTTACGCAGAGAAACTAGGGGCAGATCCTGAGCCGGAACTTCCAGGACCATCGGACGAAATGATTGATGCATTCCTGGACGAAGCTCTTCTTAAAAACAAAGCTGCTCGAGAATGTGAGATGGCCATATTTGAAAAAGCCAAACGCCGGCGACTGGACGAAAGGGTTAAAACACTCCCACCGGATCAAAATACATCCGCCGCAAATAAAAGCAGGTTCAAGATGTGGAAGAGGTTCGCCAAGGCCATATCAATGGGAATGAAGCTGCCACCTTCCGAAGAACACACTCCTGATGAAGCGGATATACATCCTAGCTACTGCTTATATCATCGAAAGATTGCGCACCCCACCGAAGAGCGCAACGCTTTTAAAAGTTGGTGGCAGGGATATGCTGCTCACCGACAACATTTCAAGCGGATGAAATGCAAAACTCGCTGGGAGCAAAGAAACACAACCGAGGAGCATAAAAGAACTACCAGCAACTGTCGCATGGTCAACGCTGGGGGATCGCAAGTTCTCACCTTTGGGAGCGATTCTGTTGAAGAAATAGCCCTTGGCCCTCTCTTCAAAGAACCCACATCCAAAACGGAAGAGATGAAGACTTATGAAAATATTCAGCTGCGCAATCGCACGCTTCCGAAAAAGAATCTCAGACCCGCCAACCAGGCTTCAAACAAAAAGGATAAGGGAAAAGAAAAAGTCCCTGAGGACATCGCCCTAGAAGATCAAGTCGTCAAAGAGCTGACAGCCAAGGACCCGCCAAAGAAAAACAAGGTGGACTACAACGTTCTGGCACACTTGAGGAAGATACCCTCACAGCTCAGCATTCTAGACGCCCTTCTGCTATCAAAAGAAGCAAGAGATTCTTTGATCAAGGCACTGCAAGATCCCGAGCAATTCCAAGCTTTCCTCGCCGAAGAAAAGATGAAGGACGAGCTAGAAGAAGTACACACGGCCGATATCACCTTCGGCGATGAAGACCTCCTCCTCGGGACGTGTGAGCATAACCGTCCCCTTTATGTCTCCGGATACTGTCATGACATCAAGATAGGTAAAATCCTGCATGAGCGCTCAACACCTTGCTCGGGATAAGATCACTATCTCCGGGTTCGACTCCCAGTCATCACGGACACTCGGGTCTGTGATACTCACGCTGCGCTTTGGGCTGCGGGTCACTGACATCAAGTTTCACGTCATTGACGCTAAGACCTGCTATAACGCTTTACTCGGCCGGCCTTGGTTATACGAGTACAACATCATCCCTTCTACACAACATCAGTGTATGAAGTACTTCAAGGATGGTCTCGAATACACTGTGACAGGGGAGTTGAACCCATTCTCCGTAAACGAAATCCGCAAATATGAGGATGCCAAGTACTTCCTGCCAGATTTCGAAGACACGGAAAGATGTCGCAAACCGGAGGACAAGAACAAAGCTATCACCACTATTCTGGTCTTCGGGAGTGATACTGAGGAGGAAAAATAAATAGTTTATTTAGGGTCGCCCCAACGCAACAAGCCGGGACCATCCACCTCTATTCTGGTCTTCGGCAGCGATTCAGAAGATGAGGTTAATGCCGTATTCTCTGCTCGACCATCGATACAAGCCTTCGCCGATGGAGATCAAAGTTTGCAAATCGTCATGGTTCCGCGGGAGCATTACAAAAAGCTCGATGCACTTAATGCCTATAGTGTGCAAGAACTGCAGACATTCTACGTTCCTCCCAGGAGAAAGGGTGAAAAGGCGATCCTATTCTACCGATCTGGGGAAACCAAAGTGGAGAAAGAAATTTGGCATGGCGCGGATTCTACACTTGACAGGCTCCAGCCCATACGTCTGCCCAGATATTACATAGACGGATTAAAAAGTCTCTTGAGACGCCAAGGTATACCCCTTAAGAAAACTGCTCGACAAGCACAGTTCTATAACAGGATCTGGAACGTCTCCGGAACTCAATGAAAGTTGCCCAACGGGAGAATGGAAACGATCGGGCTTGGATATGTTCAATCCAAGAAACGGGAGCTATTCCGCGACTGCTACATTATACATGACTTTGATGAAGAAGGAGATGCTCTGTGGGAAAATACTAACCCTGAACCAAAACAAGCTCCCGTCATGAAAATACCCAGCCCGTCGTTCGAAGAATAGATGGACAAGCTTATAAGGGAAGCGGGCCAAAAGGTCCTGGATGACCATAACCGCGAAATGGCCATTTACGAGAAAGACAGGTAGCAGCGCCTCCTTCAACAGGCCGCTGAGAACGACAATACTCCTCTTCGCCAACCCGTCATGCAAAAGACCCGGCGCAGAGGCAAAAATAAATCAAGGAATGGAAAAAACGTTCGACAGCAGCATAGCAGGTCTGAGAAGCCACGCAATCAAGAGTCGAGCAGCCGGGATCCGTCACTTATAAAGAAGATGGGTCGAGAATATTTTTTTCATCAAGACAAGACAAAGAAGATATTCGATCTTGTCATGAAATATCGAATGATGACACTCCCGGAGTCCAAGCATCCTGAGCAAGTAGACGAGGTCTCTCACCCAGACTATTGCTCTTATCACCAAGCAATAGGGCATCCTCTCGAAGACTGCTTCACCTTCAAGAACTAGGTTGAAGACCAGTATCAACTCGGCAGGTTCGCTCTATCCAGCAGTTGGAGGGTAATCCCGCCGCAGAAGCATGAACCGAAAGCCACGTATGCAGCAAGAATGGAACCAGATCAATATCGGTCTTGGAAACGATCTCGTACCTGCCACGTGATAACGCTGTCAGAAGAAGAGCCCGAGAATATGGATGACCTCCCCTGGTGCTTTGAAAACGATAATGGCAAGATGATCTCAGAGTTTTCACCGGCGCCAAAAGAGGTGGAAGATGAAATACATACTACTGCAGATAACCTCAAGAGAATTGATTTGGGGACGGCAAGTGACCCGCGGCCGACATTCGTCAGTGAGTTGTTGTCTGAAGAAAGGGTGGCTACGCTAAGGACGTACTCATGCAGCATAAAGATTGCTTCGCATGGAACTATTCCGAGATGACAGGACTAGATTCAGAGATTACTATACACAAATTGGCAATATCCCCGGACGTCAAGACGATCAAACAAGCACCGAGAAGAATGTTGCTCGAGCTTGAGATGAACATCAATGCCGAGGTCAAAAGCTAATCGATTCCGGCTTTATCCAAGAGGTTCAATATCCTGATTGGATCGCCAACATCGTCCCGGTGATGAAGAAAAATGGGACGGTACGCATATGTGTGGACTTTCGAGATCTCAACAAAGCTTTCCCAAAGGACGACTTTCCAGTACCAGTCACTGAGCTGATGATAGATAGCACATCCACTCACGAAGTTTTCTCCTTCATGGACGGATCATCAGGATACAATCAGATAAAGATGCATCCCGAGGACCAGAAGCACACCACTTTCCGGACCCCTTTGGGCATATTCTGCTACAAGGTGATGCCCTTCGGTCTAAAGAATGCCGGTGCCACCTATCAGAGGGCCATGACGAAGATCTTCAATGACCTCATACATGAAATCGTCGAAGGTTATATCGACGACCTCGTAGTTAAAAGCAAATCATACGAGGAACATCTAGAGCATCTGAAGATCGTATTTCAGCGCCTTCAACAATACATTGAAGATGAACCCTCTCAAATGCGCGTTCGGAGTTTCCTCGGGCAAGTTCCTAGGATTCGTCGTCTGGCACCGAGGCATCGAGATAGACCCGTCGAAGATCAAGGCGATCATGGAAATGCCTCCGCCAAGGACTCTCAAGCAATTGCGGTCACTCCAAGGGAAGCTCGCGTATATCCGGCGATTTATAGCCAATCTCTCAGGCAAGTGCCGTCCTTACAGTCACCTAATGAAGAAGAGAACCCCATTCGTCTGGGATCGCAAATGCCAAAGCGCACTGAACGAAATCAAGCAATACCTGCAGAATCCGCCAGTATTGGCTGCTCCCGTTAAAGGAAAACCTCTCGTCTTATATACGACCGCCCTCGAAGGTTCCTTAGGCGCTCTGTGGGCAGAAGAGAACGACTAAGGGAAAGAGAGAGCCCTTTATTATCTGAGTCGAGTTCTCCTGGGGGCAGAAAGCAATTACTCTCCCATTGAAAAATACTACCTGGCATTGATCTTCGCGATAACGAAGCTCAGACACTACGCATTGGCACATGAGGTCCATCTCATATCAAAGATGGATCCTCTCAAATATTTGATGTCGAAAGCTATATTAACAGGATGGCTCGCTAAATGGGCCCTGCTCTTGATGGAGTTCTCGATAACTTATCGTCCCCTCAAGGCAGTGAAAGGTCAGGCTATCGCTAACTTTCTCGCTGAGCATCCGATACCAGAAGATTCTCCTTTGAACTGCGAATTGCGGGAAAAGCATGCGTTTGACACGATTGACGGAGAGAGAAGAGAGAGTGACACCCGATGGGAACTCTACTTCAATAGGGCATCTTCCATGAAGAAGCGCAAACAAAGCACCCCCATAATCAAATCAGGGGTAGGCCTCATCTTCGTGACTCTACAAGGAGGGATTATGCGCTTTGCTTTCTCCTTAACCGAACCAAGGACAAACAATGAAGCCGAATATGAATCTTTGATAGCGGGTCTTGAGATCGCTGTAGACATGGAAATCGAAAACCTCCTCATATACGGAGACTCCCAGCTGATCGTTAGTCAAGTAAATTGCGACTATTAAACGTGCAAGTCAGAGTTGGTGAAATACGGTGAGAGAGTGCAGCAATTGCTGATTCAAATCCGTGCCTATGCCCTGGAGAGCATACCACGTGCGGAAAATAGCAAGATGGATGCATTAGCCAAGCTCGCTAAAGAACTGGCTAACGAAGACCTCGATGACGTGAGGATCGTTGTGCAAAGGCGTCGGGTTCTTGCACCGGCAGAAATATCTCTGGAGTCGTCCGTGTAGGGTTCTTAGGCACACTAGTGAAGGTTCATAAAGCATCAAACATGCCCGAATAAAATTCTACATGTGCCGAACAACCCAAAGACGGGATCTTTGATAGATTATTAGGGTTTAGCATGCAAGATAACAACTTTTTATCTAAGTGTGAGGGATTACAACCTTTGTAGTCCGCTCCTTCGCTTCACAAGCTCCGAGTAGAAGTCCCTTTGCCGCGATCCACGATCTCCCGGACTCAAGAGAGGCTCCACGACTCGAACGATCCATGCTAGCTTGAAGTGTTCCGAATCTCCGATGATCTACGTCGAAGTTGCAAAAACCCAAGCTTTCTCACTCTATAGAGATGAACACCCTAATCTCATGGGCTAGATGAGATGAGGATGAGGGAGCAGTATTTATGCTTTCCTTTTAATTCACTTTCTCACAATTTATCATCACCAAAAGAATTTCTAGTAAGCTTTTTCTTTTTAACACAAGAGAGAAGAAGATGATAATCAAAAGATAATTCCTTTTGTGATGAATAGAAAAGAAATGTATATGATTGATTATAGAACCATGGTCAAGGATGATAGGCTAAGAGTTTGTAGAGAATAAACTAGGGTTAGGGTTTGGTTAGGTTAAAGATAAAGATCAACCATAATATCTTAACCAAGACAAAATAGAATCCTTCTAGAATGAACTTGAAAGAGCTAACCCTAATCAAACCCTAATCCCTCATTATCATCCTTAAACATGTTTAATAATAAATCATATCATGTTACAATAATATATATCACATATATATTATATATTTGCAACAAAATAAAATGATACATTTAACATATATCGCATATATATCAATGTATTAATCCGGTGAGAAAATAAAATAATAAAACGAGCCAATGTTAGATAATGTAATACAATATATCATATATATTATTATACATTAAATCATCGAATCAACACTTGATCCAACGATCCGGCTATATCGAATATAACCGGCTAATATATCATGTACCGATTCATCGAATCAACACTTGATCCGATGTCCCGATTCATATCTAAATATCGCGAGAATATAATATGGTATCTCATGTCGCATTATCCTCGGTCCTGCACATATCACATATGTGCCTCTACTCCGTTTTGCCTGAGCCAAGAAACCTCTGTGTAGGACTCTAAAGAATCGTCAATACGCCGGTAGCAGGTGATGATCATATCAAACACCCACAAGCTGCAAGCGGTCAGCTAAACGTAACAGCCACCCAGGTATTGAGCGATTAGAAGATCAACAAGCTAGCATGTCCGTTCTCCTGTGAATCCAATCAGTAACACTCCCGTACAGTCCGGTCTGTTCGTCTGATATGTCGCATATCAAGTCTAGGGGTGGTATACGTCAGACCCCAGTAACCAATAAGTCGGGTCGATGTGAGGCTCATAACAGGTCGAGATACTACTGGTAACACTTACCATTATATCTCTATATCAGCCCTGGCCAGGGACTTCCAATTATAGCCAATCGAACACAGCACAACATCAACTCCCTATACCGGGAGAGACGAATCCCCTCCTATCGCTCATTGTCTCCATGTGATTCGGGATTGTACCCAAAAGCCACCGTTTTGCACGCCCTCGTGGACATGGTAAGGTGGAAATCAAAGCACAATGGGAATCACACAAGACTCTATGACGATCTCGGGTCTACAGACTACTATGTACCAGTGTCACCGGAGAACTGCCATCTGACGTGTGGTATATCACCATCTGGGAGTTCTCGGCGAGTCCGTCCAGTGTACCCAGTCTCCACTGAGCACCCGTACACCATCCTTGATGTCAAACACCGATGGATATGGGATCATCCATCGCCCATCATATGGGTCAAGATGCGTATACGCTAGTCTACTCTGGTGTATCGATGCCCTGTCTCGATATACCCTCGACTAGGAACATTTATAGGATGTACTCATCGACTACCGTGGCCCCACTAGTATGATCTCATCATAATCCCAGTAGTCGAGTACAGATTCTAAGGGCTTTATCAACATGTGAAAGAAAGACAGTAAACCAATACAAGTCAACATGTTAAGATAAAGTGAAACCAAATAGCATACTATCATGACGAGCAAGAAAGTCCTCTCCGTATATATCCAAGCATTCATCATAATATACATCATATGTACAACAATGGCCTCTAGGGCATATACATAACTAACAATCTCCCACTTGCACTAAGGCCAGCTGTTGTAGTATCTCATACCTAGCAACCCGAATAATCTCTCAAACTGTATCTGGGGAATGGCCTTCGTGAGTGGATCCGCAGTGTTGTCCTTCATATCTACTCTCCTGACCTCGATCTCCCGGCGATCAACTATCTCCCTGATCTGGTGATACCGCCTCAGAATATGTCTGGATTTCTGATGGGATCTGGGTTCCTTGGCTAAAGCCACAGCTCCATTGTTATCGCAATACAGAGGTATTGGATGTACAATGGATGGAACCACACCAAGTTCAGTGATGAACTTCTTCATCCAGACAGCCTCTTTGGCAGCATTGTTGGCAGCGATGTATTCAGCCTCCATCGTCGAGTCTGCAACGGTATCCTGTTTGGAACTTTTCCAACATACCGCCCCTCCATTGAGGGTAAAGACAAATCCCGAGTGCGACTTAGAGTCGTCCTTATCACTTTGGAAGTTGGAATCGGTAAAGGACTCCACCCGGAGTTCTCCGTTACCATACACCAAGAACATATCTCTAGTCCTTCGCAAGTACTTGAGAATGTTCTTCACAGCTGTCCAGTGACTCTCTCCAGGATCTGCTTGATACCGACTCACTACACTTAGTGAGTATGCTACATCGGATCTGGTATATAGCATCGCATACATGATAGAGCCTACTGCCGAAGCATAGGGTATCCCTTGCATGCGAGCTCTCTCCAAATCAGTCTTGGGAGACATCTCTTTGGAGAGAGTGAGTCCAGAGATCATGGGTTGGTTCCCACGCTTGGATTCTTCCATACTAAACCTCTTTAGTATGGTGTCAATGTACCTGGATTGGGACAATCCCAATATCCGTTTGGATCTATCTCTATAGATCCTAATCCCCAATATACAGGAGGCATCACCTAGATCTTTCATTGAGAATCTTTATGATAAGAAGAGCTTGACTGATTGCAGCATAGGAATATCATTTCCTATCAAGAGTATGTCATCCATGTACAGTACGAGGAAGACTACCTTACTCTCTGCGACCTTCTTATAGATACAAGGTTCATCTATGTTTTTGATGAAGTCAAACTCTTTGACTACAACATCAAAACAGATGTTCCAACTCCGCGATGCTTGCTTTAATCCATAAATGGATTTAAGCAGTTTGCACAGCTTTCCGCTGCTCCCACTATCTACGAAGCCCTCTGGCTGAGTCATGTACACGCACTCTTCTAAATCACCATTTAGAAAGGCGGTCTTAACATCCATTTGCCAGATTTCGTAGTCATGGTATGCAGCAATGGCAAGTAAGATCCGGATGGACTTAAGCATAGCCACGGGAGAAAAAGTTTCGTAATAATCCACATCTGGTCGTTGACGAAAACCCTTTGCAACAAGTCTAGCTTTGAAAGTCTCAACTTTTCCATCTACACCAAATTTCTTCTTAAAGATCCACTTGCACCCAATGGGTTTTACCCCTTCAGGAGCGTTTTCCAAAGTCCATACTTTGTTGGTGTACATGGATTCCATCTCAGATCGCATTGCATCCAGCCATTTCACAGAGTCACCACTCGTGATGGCCTGCTCGAAACTAGTCGGGTCACCATCTTCCATGATGCAATCCTCGCTTCCACCATCAATGAGAAAACCGTAGTATCTCTCAGGTGGATAAGAAACCCTACTAGATCGGCGGAGAGGCTGGGGTTCGTCGGGTACTACTGAATCCTCTGGTTCCACTAAATCATCTGTCGTGGTTTGTGTCGCTGGAACCTCTTCCAGTTCTACCTCATTTCCATCAATTTCTTTCATAAGAAAACCCTTTTCTAAAAAAGTGGCATGTCGAGAAACAAACACTTTTTGTTCCTCGGAGTGGTAGAAGATATACCCTGGCGAATGTTTGGGATATCCAATAAACTTACATAAGATAGATCTTGCCTCGAGCTTGTCCGGATTTTGTCTTTTGACATAGGCTGGACAACCCCATATCTTAATATACATAAGAGATGGTCTCTTCCCTTTCCATATCTCATATGGAGTGGTAGGCACTGATTTGGTAGGAACCATATTCAATAGGTGTATGGCTGTCTCAAGCGCATACCCCCAGAAGGAAATAGGCAACTCAGCCTCGCTCATCATGGAGCGCACCATATCTAATAGGGTGCGATTCCTTCGTTCCGATACACCGTTGTGCTGTGGTGTATATGGAGGAGTAAGCTGAGAGAGAATCCCATTCTCTTTTAGATAATCTAAGAACTCACTGCTTAAGTATTCACCTCCTCGATCAGATCGAAGAATTTTAATACTTTTGCCCGTTTGGTTCTCTACTTCGTGCTTATATTCTCTGAATTTCTCAAAAGCTTCAGACTTGTGTTTCATCAGAAACATATGTCCGTATCTAGAGAGATCGTCAGTGAATGTAATGAAGTAGGAAGAACCGTTCCTGGCATGCGTAGACATGTGACCGCATACATCACTATGTATTAGTCCTAAGAGTTCAGTTACTCTTTCTCCGTGTCCACTAAACGGAGCTTTGGTCATTTTTCCTTTGAGACATGAATGGCAAGTATCATAAGATGATAATTCGAACGGATTCAAATAACCATCCTTATGTAACTTAGCCAGTCATGTCGCATTGATATGACCAAGTCTACAATGCCACAAGTAGGATTCGTTCATATCTGAACTTTTCCTTTTGTGTGTGTTTTATATATTCAGGACTGTATTCTGATTCAGAATGAATATGCCATTATGTAACGAGCCTGATGCAATCAACTTTTGATCTAGGAATATGTTCATAACATTATCCTTTACTACAAAATTATATCCTTCTTTACTTAATAAAGAAACTGATATAATATTGCACATCATGTTCGGTATATAATAGCACTCATTTAGAATTAGTGTATTACGACTTGGTAATACAAGGTGATATTCGCCAACTGCTTTGGCTGCAATACTTGCACCGTTCCCTACTTGAACGGAATGGTCACCTTTTCCCAGTTCTCTACCTTTACGTAGCCCATGTAACAATTTACATATGTGGGATCCTGATCCGATATCCAATACCCAGGACGTAGGGTGAACTGAGAAACAGTTCTCAATAACTAACACGCCTGAAGAAGATGCATCAACATGCATGTTCTTTTGGGCGGCGTGAGAATCCAGATATTCTCCTATTCCCTGTTCAGTCTTATAACTCTTATAAGAAAGAACGGGTCCAACGTTCCCCTGCTCAGTATAATAAGTGGGTTCAGTCAATACATCTATATTATTATCTTGATTATGGCCTGACATGGTCGCTACCTGGAGAGAGAGAGAAGAAAACACTTTAGCGTATGCTCTTGCAAGATTAGATTAGTTATTATCTTATCTAATCAGGATGTCTCTCACTGTTTTTATCAAATCTACTTTCAAAGCCTAAAAGGTAAGATTAGCCGGGATTAATTACACCTTACAATTTCGTCAATCTTTCAGCCAGATCAGTGTCGGTACTTTGAGGGAAGTTCCCCGTGCTTTCGCACGGACCTAATTAAAGTAAACCTCATTTTTCCAGAGGCGTAACCTCGTTAACACTTTTATAGACACCTACTTGAATGACTAATTGTCTTGTGCAAAACTCTCTCAGGAGTAACTCTTACTCGCAGTGGGTATCGGGATCCAACTATCTCATAGAAGGTATGCAATCTCATTGAAAATTTCAACATTTGAAATTCCCAATAATATTTTTACCCCTAGCATCCCATGACCTTGGCGAAGGCCAAACTACCCATAGGGCGCTAGTCAAGTTCAACCCGTTCATTTCTTGATTGAATTAAACCCATCCGTACGACCCTTGACGAAGGCCAAACTACGCCGTACGAATACCCTAATCCAATCGCATCGTATGCTGGCAGATAAGTACTAGTTAGCTACCGTACACTACGCCTTGACGAAGGCCAAACTACCGTAGCACGAATACTAAGTAGTATTTATCTGAAATGACGGAGGGCTACGCAGGTTTTCAGAAAAAACCCTGAGCGTAATGAACTTGATATCGTCGTAGAATCAAGTAGTTTTTGAAAAAGGAGTGTTTTTGAGGCTTTTCTTAGTTTTGCTAAAGAGGTCACTCCCGGTGAAGGGATCTCGGCTCTTTCCTCATCGAATAAGGTGCAGGACATATCATATATATCACTGTGCAAAGCAAAACTCTAAAAGCAATCAAAAGACAAACCGGGTTTTATAGCATCTGCCAGTTTCGCTAAAGAGGTCACTCCCGGTGAAGGGATCTCGGCTCTTTCCTCATCGAATAAGGTGCAGGGTATATCATATATACTACTATGCAAAGCAAAACTGTAGCTACCCTTTTATAAAGTTTTGATTCTACAATATCTTTAGGTTTCTTTTTCTGTTTATTAATCTCATTAATAAAAAAATCCCATCAGCTTATGCTTCCTAAGCATCACAGATAAATACGACGTACACTTATGTCATCCGCATTCGCCTCGATGTCCCCTCGTGCACCGTTAGGTTAGGTAACTAACGATAGAGCAGGGCAGGGCTAGTGCGGGTGTAAAACATAAGTAACGTCTATATAATATATCATATATACTATATACTGTATCCATCAGAACATATCAAATGATCACATCACAGATATCGCAGAAGAAACATAGATATAATGTGGGATATACTAGGACGTCCGTATTTAGTACTTAGCCAATAATAGAAAATACGGATTCCACAGTCGCGATGAATAGCCAAGCCCACACCCTGGACCCCTACGAGAGCGGCAAGCGACCCTACCAATTCTGGAGTTTAGGAGACCCGGTCTCGACTCCTCGAGATGGCCTCCTACTGAACCCCATAACCCGGTCACCTGTGCTCCCCTCCTTGGGTCCTTCTTAATGCGGAAAAGTAAATAATATACAACACTGGTGGCATCAACCTCAACCTGGAAGTGCCCCAAATAAAAGAATATTACATTACATTTGAATTTACATGAATGAAAATATAAAACTCTCATCTCACATAAAACCCCCGGCTATTCAATCGCGACAATCCTGCACATCATATCTCAGCAACACATAATATCTCATATCATCAACGTAAGTAAGTATGCATATACCGATCGTCGTTGATGTATAGCAACGAAAACCGGTAATACAACTACATACTACACTTACGGTCACAGAAAAGAAAGTGTAAAACTACAATATTTGGAATCCACAATCACTTTAGACATCATAAATCCGAAATATCACATACTTCGCATTTCATGCCTAACTCTATGAATTCCACATATTGTATCACATTCCAGATAAATAGACAGTATTAAACTTTTCGAACAGATAATCAAATACCCAAAATTTCCCAAAGTGCTCAACACTTGAGCGGAGTTCAAATAATCCCAGAATATGTCATAGTACCAGTGATCCAGCCGTAGAAGGGTCAAGCCAACGCCTCACATGTGGCACGCCGTACTGCCCCAAACCCGAAGGTTCAAAAGACAGTTCAAGACGGTCACATAATCGAGTTAAGGTTTGTTGTCTTCTAGAGGGTCCACCGCTTAACTTGTACAATTTTTCCGAAAGATTTAAACCCGATAAAAATTCAACACTTGAAAATTTGCCGTGCCGGGAAACAGTGAGTTAATGATATCCGTTCAAATAGTTTAACAGTTTCTAAATATCCGGAAATAAAAACGAATTTAAATATTCCGATCGAATCTACGATTACAAAGCAAACCCCAGAATACTCAACAATTGAGTCAGAATAAAAATACCCATAAAATATATATCACAAAACTAGGAATTTCTGTGAAAAAATTACTCCATGATCTCCTCATCTGCCGCGGTTCCGCGGCCCAAGCAAGGTACAGCCGCGGTTCCGCGGCGGTTTGTACGGATCAGGGGATAATTTTTTTACCGAATTTCTTATTTTTTCTTGCTGTATTTTTCAGGTATTTTTAATTCAGAAAAATCCCAGATTTTGAAAAATTTCCAGAGAGGGGGTAAATTTTGTCGGTTCGGGTTCGATCGGAGTTTTAACTTCGTAAACACGCCGCTTAATGCTCTAGCTAGACTCTGATACCACTGTAGGGTTCCTAGGCACACTAGTGAAGGTTCATAAAGCATCAAACATGCCCGAATAAAATTCTACATGTGCCGAACAACCCAAAGACGGGATCTTTGCTAGATTATTAGGGTTTAGCATGCAAGATAACAACTTTTTATTTAAGTGTGAGGGATTACAACCTTTGTAGTCCGCTCCTTCGCTTCAGAAGCTCCGAGTAGAAGTCCCTTTGCCGCGATCCACGATCTCCCGGACTCAAGAGAGGCTCCACGACTCGAACGATCCATGCTAGCTTGAAGTGTTCCGAATCTCCGATGATCTACGTCGAAGTTGCAAAAATCCAAGCTTTCTCACTCTATAGAGATGAACACCCTAATCTCATGGGCTAGATGAGATGAGGATGAGGGAGTAGTATTTATGCTTTCCTTTTAATTCACTTTCTCACAATTTATCATCACCAAAAGAATTTCTAGTAAGCTTTTTCTTTTTAACTCAAGAGAGAAGAAGATGATAATCAAAAGATAATTCCTTTTGTGATGAATAGAAAAGAAATGTATATGATTGATTATAGAACCATGGTCAAGGATGATAGGCTAAGAGTTTGTAGAGAATAAACTAGGGTTAGGGTTTGGTTAGGTTAAAGATAAAGATCAACCATAATATCTTAACCAAGACAAAATAGAATCCTTCTAGAATGAATTTGAAAGAGCTAACCCTAATCAAACCCTAATCCCTCATTATCATCCTTAAACATGTTTAATAATAAAT
Source organism: Agapanthus africanus (assembly GCA_030015575.1). Taxonomy (NCBI): domain Eukaryota; kingdom Viridiplantae; phylum Streptophyta; class Magnoliopsida; order Asparagales; family Amaryllidaceae; genus Agapanthus; species Agapanthus africanus. The sequence continues at coordinate 792,337,324 of CM057340.1, read as the reverse complement.
CATATCATGTTACAATAATATATATCACATATATATTATATATTTGCAACAAAAGAAAATAATATATTTAACATATATCGCATATATATCAATGTATTAATCCGGTGAGAAAATGAAATAATAAAGCGAGCCAATATTAGATAATGTAATACAATATATCATATATATTATTATACATTAAATCATCGAATCAACACTTGATCCAACGATCCGGCTATATCGAATATAACCGGCTAATATATCATGTACCGATTCATCGAATCAACACTTGATCCGATGTCCCGATTCATATCTAAATATCGCGAGAATATAATATGGTATCTCATGTCGCATTATCCTCGGTCCTGCACATATCACATATGTGCCTCTACTCCGTTTTGCCTGAGCCAAGAAACCTCTGTGTAGGACTCTAAAGAATCGTCAATACACCGGTAGCAGGTGATGATCATATCAAACACCCACAAGCTGCAAGCGGTCAGCTAAACGTAACAGCCACCCAGGTATTGAGCGATTAGAAGATCAACAAGCTAGCATGTCCGTTCTCCTGTGAATCCAATCAGTAACACTCCCGTACAGTCCGGTCTGTTCGTCTGATATGTCGCATATCAAGTCTAGGGGTGGTATACGTCAGACCCCAGTAACCGATAAGTCGTGTCGATGTGAGGCTCATAACAGGTCGAGATACTACTGGTAACACTTACCATTATATCTCTATATCAGCCCTGGCCAGGGACTTCCAGTTATAGCCAATCGAACACAGCACAACATCAACTCCCTATACCGGGAGAGACGAATCCCCTCCTATCGCTCATTGCCTCCATGTGATTCGGGATTGTACCCAAAAGCCACCGTTTTGCACGCCCTCATGGACGTGGTAAGGTGGAAATCAAAGCACAGTGGGAATCACACAAGACTCTATGACGATCTTGAGTCTACAGACTACCCTGTACCAGTGTCACCAGAGAACTGCCATCTGACGTGTGGTATATCTCCATCTGGGAGTTCTCGGCGAGTCCGTCCAGTGTACCCAGTCTCCACTGAGCACCCGTACACCATCCTTGATGTCAAACACCGATGGATATAGGATCATCCATCGCCCATCATATGGGTCAAGATGCGTATACGCTTGTCTACTCTGGTGTATCGATGCCCTGTCTCGATATACCCTCGACTAGGAACATTTATAGGATGTACTCATCGACTATCGTGGCCCCACTAGTATGATCTCATCATAATCCCAGTAGTCAAGTACAGATCCTAAGGGCTTTATCAACATGTGAGAGAAAGACAGTAAACCAATACAAGTCAACATGTTAAGATAAAGTGAAACCAAATAGCATACTGTCATGACGAGCAAGAAAGTCCTCTCCGTATATATCCAAGCATCCATCATAATATACATCATATGTACAACAATGGCCTCTAGGGCATATACATAACTAACAGTCCGAAGAAAAAGGTGCGACCAAGCAAATGGCTCTGCAAATAAAAGACCAGGAAAAGGCTGAGGATTGGAGAGAAGTCTTTATAAACTACTTCAAATCCCGTCGAACACCTGAAAATGCGTCCTCAAGGCATCAGCTCATGAAACGAGCTCTATCCTTCGCCTTTGTTAATGATATTTTGTATAAGAGATCATTTGATTCTCTATGGCTAAGATGCCTGGGACCCGAAGAGGCAAATAGAGTCGTCCAAGAAACTTACGATAGACTCTGCGGTTCTCACCAAGCCGGCCCAAAGATGAAGCTGAAGATCAAAAGGATGTGCTATTATTGGCCCACGATGATCCAGGACTGTCTCGAATACGCGAAGCAGTGCCACTCGTGCCAGATTCACGGGGACTTTATCCACCAGCATCCAAATCCACTACATCTAATGGTGGCTAGCTGGCCGTTCGAAATGTGGGGAACCGACATAATCGGGCCCATCGAACCGGCATCGTCCAGAGGACATCGATTCATTTTGGCGACAACACAAATTAGTCTCCGTATACAATCCATGGGCAATAAAAAATAAAACAAACACACACGACACGAAGTGACCTTCTGGAGCAGGAGAAAATGGTTATCGTTATGCGGTAACGTAATTAACTGTAGGGGCTTGCGCCTGCAGGGAAGAGCGTCCCCACAATCAAAAACCCTTCACAACGAAGGGGAATCTGACGAAGTCTACTACAACTGCCGCATCTGTCTAAACCTTTGATACACGGCGCAACAAATCAACTTAGCATCTTCGGAGAGATAGACAGATAAAACCCAATAGCTTCTGCCCCCAAATTCAGGCAAGACGACCCACGCGGTTTCGTCTTTCTCTGTTTTCGGCGGTAAACACCACCTTACTCTCTACTACCTTTATATATATAGGGTTCATCTACATTTTTGATGAAGTCAAACTCTTTGATTGCTACATCAAAACAAATATTCCAGCTCCGCGACACCTACTTTAATTCGTATACTGATTTTAGCTGCTTGCACACGTTTCCACTGCTCCCATTGTCAACGAAGCCCTTTGGTTGTGTCATATACACGCTCTCTTTTAAATCACCATTTAGAAAAGCGGTCTTGACGTCCATCTGCCAGATTTCATAGTCATGGTATGCAGCAATGGTAAGTAGGATTCTAATGGACTCAAGCATAGCCACTGGAGAAAAAGTCACGTCATAGTTGACACCCGGTCGTTGATGAAAATCTTTTACTACAAGTCTAGCTTTGAAGGTCTCAACCTTTCTATCTACACCGATCGTCTTCTTGAAGATCCATTTGCTCCCAATTGGATTTACTCCTTTAGGAGCAACCTCCAAAGTCCACACTTTGTTGGTGTACATGGATTCCATCTCAGATCTCATAGCATCCAGCCATTTCACAGAGTCCCCACTTATGATGGCCTGCTCGAAACTAGTCGGGTCATCATCTTCTATGATACAATCCTTGCTCCCACCGTCAATGAGAAAACCGTAGTATCTTTCATATGGGTGAGAAATCCTACTAGATCTGCGGAGTGGCTAAGATTCGTCTGGGACCATTGAAACCTCCGGTTCTACCAAATCCTCAGCTGCAGTTTGTACTTTTGGAACTTCTTCCAGCTCTACGTGCTCCCACTAATTTCTTTTACGATAAATTCCTTTTCCAAAAAAATAGCGTGACGAGAAAAAAAACACCTTTTGTTTCTCGGTATGGTAGAAAATATATCCAAGAGATTTCTTTGGATATCCTACAAACTTGCATAGTACCGATTGTGCTTCGAGTTTGTCCGGATTTTGCTTTTCAACATAAGCTGGACAACTCCATAATTTACCAAATTTAAAAATTGGTCTCTTCCCGCTCCATATCTCATATGGAGTTTTAGGCACAGATTTGGACGGAACTTGATTCAATAGATATGTTGATGTCTCAAGCACATATCCCCAGAATGAAAGAGGTAACTCAACACTACTCATCATAGAGCACACCAAATCCAATAGGGTGTGATTTCTCCGCTCCGATACACCGTTGTGTTGTGATGTATATGGAAAAGTAAGCTGAGAGAGAACCCCGTTCTCTTTTAGATAATCTCGAAATTCCGTACTCAAGTATTCGCCTCTTCGATCGGATCAGAGGATTTTGATACTTCTCTCTGTCTGGTTTTCTACTTAACTCTTATATTCCTTCAATTTCTTAAAAACTTCGGATTTGTTTTTCTACAGGAACACAAGTCTGAATCTTGAGAGATCATCCGTGAATGTAATGAATTAGGAATAACTACTCTTAGCTTGTGTAGATATAGGACCACATACATCACTGTGTATCAGTCCCAAGAGTTCAGTAGCTCTTGCTCTATGTCCAGAAAACATGGTTTTGGTCATCTTTCCTTTGAGACGGGACTGACAAGTTTCATAAGATGTAAATTCAAACGGATCCAAAAATCCATCTTTATGTAACTTAGCTAGTTTGGTTGCATTGCTATGGCCAAGTCTACAAGAAGGTTTCGTTCATTTCTGAAGTTTTCCTCTTGTGTGTGTTCTGTATGTTTAGAACTATATTTTGATTTAGAACATATAAACCATTACACAACGTACCAAACCCAATCAACACTTGATTTAGGAAAATGTTCAAAACATTTTTCTCTAATGCAAAATTGTATCCATCTTTATCTAATGAAGAAATGGATATTATATTGCACATCATAAACGGTACGAAATAGCAATCGTTCAAAATCAATGTATTACCGGTTGGTAATACAAGGTGATATTCGCCGACAGCTTTAGCAGTATCAATTGTTCCGTTCTATACTCTGAGAGACATATCACCCTTCCCCAGTGCTCTACCTTTCCTTAATCCTTGCAACAAATTACAAATGTGGGATTCTGATTCAGTATCCAATACCCAAGGCGTAGAGCAAACTGAGAAACGGTTCTTAATAACTAGCACACCCGAAAAAGATGCATCAGAATGCTCTTTCTTCATTAGAGTTGCGTGGAAATCCTTGCATTCCCCTACCCCTTGCCCAGACTCATGACAGTTGTCATAAGATAGAGCGGAACCAACATTCCTCAGTCCAGTATAATAAGTGGGTTCAGTCTTGATTAAGACGTCGCATGGTCGCTACCTGGGAGAGAGAGGGAGAGAGAAGAAACACTTTAGCGTGCGCTCTTGTAAGATTAGAATGGTTATTATCTTATCTAATCAGGATGACTCCCATAGATTTTATCAAATCTTCGTTCAAACCCTGAAGGAAAAGATTATGATTAATTACACCTTATAAGTTCGCTAATCATTCATCCAAGAAGGTGTTAGTATTCCGAGAGAGTCTCCCGGTGCTTTCGCACGGAACTAATTAAATAACCTTGTTTCCGCAGAGCCATAACACCGTTCTAGACACCTACTTGATTAGTTAATGTAATGTGGAAAACTCTCTCAGGAGTAACACTTAAAGACAGTGGGTATCGGGATCCAACTATTGTATAGAAGGTATGCAATCTCATTGCAAATTTCAACATTTGAAATTCCCAATAACTATTTTTGCCTCTAGGACTCTATGACCTTGAAGAATAATCAACAAATCAATGAGTTCTAGTCAAGTTCTACTCGTCATTTCATGATTAATTTAGACTCATCCGCATGACCCTTGACGAATAATCAATAAAGTCGTATGAATGTCCTAACTGATCGCATCACATGCAACAAATAAGTATCACTTAGCTACCATACACTACGCCTTGATGAATAATCAACAAACGTAGCATGAATACTAAGTACTCTACTTAGTTGAAATGATGGAGGGCTACGACCAGTTTTGACGAAAACCTTTAACGTAATGAACTTGATATCATTGTAGAACCAAGTGATTTGAAAAGGAGTGGTTTAAGCTCCGCTTTAAAATCGAGTAGTTTTAAAAAAAAACCGAGTGAGTTGTAGTATATGCTAGTTTTCGCTAAAGAGGACATTCTCGGTGAAGCGATCTAGGCTCTTTCCTCATCGAATAAGGTGCTGGATATTCGTAAATGAATACCTCTATGTAAAACAAAAACTAGAGTTGCCTTTTTGAAAAATGTGGTTCTACAACATCTTTTAGGTTTCTTTTTCTTTTCATTAATTTTATTAATGAAGCCCCATCATCTATGTTTCCTAAATATCACAGAAGAAACGAAAATAAAGCACACATATATACCATCCGCATTCGCCACAGAGACCCGGGTCTTCACCGTAAGATTACTTAACTTACGGCAGGGCGGGGTCAGGACTAGCGCGGATGTAAAACATATATATTTTCTATTAGTATATCATATATATAAGTAGCATTCGTCTCGCGTATTTATATGATCACAACACAGCACAGCATAACAGAAGCAGATATACTAGGAGTTCCGCATTTTAGATTAAGCCATTAACGAAAAACACGGATTCCACGGTCGTGATGACTAGCCAAGCCCATATTTCTAGACCCCTGCGAGAGCGGCAAGCAGCCTTGCCAATTCTAGAGTTAGGCAACCAGTCTCAACTCCTTGAGATGGCCACCCACTGTATTCTAGAACACGGTTACTTCAGCCCTCCGCTTTGGGTCTATCCTAATGCGGAAAAGTAAATAATATAGATTAAGGTGACTACATCCTCTCTCTTGGATGTGCCTCAATAAAAGAATATTATATACAATAATTTACATGAATGAAAATGAAAAACTATCATCTCACATAAACCCCCCACTATTCAATTACGACGATCCAATAAATCATATTAATATAGCAACACAATAACATCACATAACATCAACGTAAGTAAATATTCATACCCCTAATGTCACTGACGTATAGCAACAAGATCGGGGATAGCTGCACATATTATACTTACGGTCGCAGACAAGAAATGAAAACTACAATAATTAGAATCCGCAACTCTAGACATCATAAACCCGGATTATCATATAGTCCGAATTTCATGCCTAACCCATAAGCCTTACATTTTAGCCTTGAATTGAAAACCATTTTCAAAGATAAAGCTGGGGAATTTAACAAGATTACCGGTGAATGATTCAAAGGCTCATCGGGAATGTTAGGGGATGGCCGCATCCCTTGAGGCCGTCGACAAAGCGGCCTTGGGCGGGACACCATAGCCGCGAGCTCCCAAGTGGATGCTCTTGGCTATGGGATTCTCCCATGGTCACTTTATCGGGGCAATGGGGGCGTGGCACTCCACTGGTATCTTCCAGCGAGTTTTCACGTACGATACGAAATTACGACGGAGTTTTGATCCAAATCTAAACTCCGTGGTAATCTATTAAGTAAGGCTAAAATGTGATATTTATATATCGATAACTAGTTTTCGCAAAACCAATTAATGTGGGTTCTAAAAATTGTATCACATAACCAAAACATTTAGAAGATGTTAACAATTCAATCGACATTCTAATCAACAAAAATAAGCAGAGATCTCAACCACTTGAGCCTCAACTAAAATACCCAAAATATCCAATATCGCAAAATGAAGCAGCACAAGAAAATTGGTCTCTAGGGCATACATATTCCTAACAGGGGGCGGTGACGACGACAAGACGGTGGGGATCGAATTAGGGGAACGGTGAGGAGGAGGAGGCGGCGGCGGCGGCGACGACGAAAAGGCGGCGGCCAAGGCGACGACGAGGATTTTTCTGAGGCGATGGCGATGACGATTTTAGGGTTTTCTTTTTGAGGAGCCAATCTAGTGGGGGAAGTAATTTTGGGGGGGATGGGCTAAAGTAGGTTAGAATTGTTGACTTTGATCAATATCTAATTGGACGCGAGACTCCCATCGAATTAGTTGTTGACCAAAATCAACAAAATTTTAAATCTACGCTGCTTTATTCGACGGGAGTCTCGTGTCGAATTTGGACTACCATCGAATTAGGCATCGGTTTCTTATTGTGGCAGCAAAGTAAATGGCCACGTCAATTAATTCCATGAGAGAGAAAGAGAGAGATTGTGACTTAGCCGGTTAATTCGACGGTGGATTCTTCTCCGGTCGTCATGATATCCAAAGGGTTTTTTGCCAACAATGTTCCATACATATCTATTAGCTTGGATCGTGTTTACGCCGTAATTTCTTCTCGTTTAGGTGATATCCTCTCAACTCCTTTTCACAGCAGTTTTTGTGTAATCCACCATTAAAGGTGACGACTTTGATGTTTGTGTTGTTAGAACACACAGAGATCTTTACTTGATTTTTAAAAGGAGTACAAAAGGGATTTAAAAAATTCAAGAGAGCCCAAGTGACCATACAAGGAACTTTGGCTAAAGAATTAAACTAGTAACTAAAGGTCGGAATCATACAACCTTTGTAGCATTTTCATTTGCTCCAATTTTTGATGGATTCTAGCTAGGCTCCTAGGATGTGAGCACACACATGGTGAAGACCTCTCTCCATCAAAGATGATCCACTTGAGGAAACCCTATCTAGCTCCATCTCCACTTCAATACTCCAAGTAAAATGTGAAGAAACTAACACTAATAGTTTGCTAGTCTAGTAGTGTTAGGGATGTAGTGTAGCTACTCTAATTTTGTCTCACCATTTCTATTCTTTTCTTTCTCTTTTTTCAAATAATGGAGGAAGAAGTAGAGCTTACTTGGTTAAAATGAGAGTAGAAGAATATGTTATGAAGAATAATCTTAACCATTTAAACAAATGGCTAACAATCTTAACATCATATAGAATCAATCTCAATCATAGGATTTGAATCCATCATCCAAGTGTCCACTTCCTTCTCTCCTCTCTGCTTATCCACTTGCAGAGAATGGAAATGCATATGCTATTCTCATGGAACAAGTTAACTAAAAGAGAACCTAAAAAGAAAAGAAAAATACATGATATATATATATATATATATATATATATATATATATATATCAATGTATTTTTCCATATGTATTAAAATACATAAATGAGACATAAATAAATAGTGACAATATACTAGCGAATACATATATAACATACATGTATTATCATATTAAATCAGCACTTGATTTAAAATCCGTCTTTCCTAAAAGACCGGCTAGTATATCCAAAAGTCCGATTACCGTCAGTGTACCAAAAGAACTAGTTTTAATCGAACCCTAGTGCATATCAAATACGCATATCTACATCATATTGCTAGAGTCGAAAAAATCTCTGACAATACACTGGCAGTGGATTTAACCACAACCATGTCAACGTCACTAGCTGTACGTAACGGCTACTTAGGTATTGAGCGAAAGAAAGGTCGACAAACAAGCTCGTACAAACCCTACAGAGCATGTAAGTGACAGTCTCCGTACAGTCCGGTCTGTTCGTCTGAGAGTATCACATATCGGGTATAGGGAGGTAGCCAGCGTCAGACCCATAGTAACACGATAAGTCGTGTCAGTGTCAAGCTCATCACCTACCGAGAAAATACTGATGTACAATTAGTAAATCTCATCCGCTCTGGCCAAAGACTTATGGTGATAGCTGACCGAACACATCACGATATCTACCCCCAATACCAGGAGAGACAAATCCCTAACGATCCGCTTACTACTTCCATATGGCTCGGGACAGTACCCAACTAAAATCTGTTTGCACGACTCAATAGAGCCATGGTAGGGTAGTAATCAAAGCTGTAACGACTTTGAATTTATTGTACGAAATTTTTTCAATTTGAAGGTGTTTGCAAGCCTGACTACAATTTAAAAGTTAATTTTTGTTTAAAAACATCAAGAAACAACTTGTAGCTCATTAGTAAGCCTTGCGCTGCTGTGACGTAACCCCTGTGTTCGAACCCCATCAGACACATTATATTTTTTCTGATTTTTTTAAAAAAAATTGGAAGCCCAAAAGTTTACACGTACAATGCACATAAAATGAAAAATCTGAAGAAATCAAACATGTGCATAATATAGTTAACAGGGACAAGTACACGTGACAAGAATCCGATGGATCCCCTCCATATTTCGACCGGCGAGATTCCCCAAAGGGCCAACGCCGAAGGTTCATCCGTAGGTTATGTTGCCCAAGTTTTGCACACGAGTCTTTTCCCCTACCCCCATCACCCCTGCACTGTTTGATTGCTCTGCAATCAAACAGAGATCCCTCAATACCCCAATTTATCATATTTTAATGCATTTTAATTCACTCTTTTAATTCCAAAACCCTAATTCCACACTATAAATACTATCTCATGCCCTAGCCTTTCCTCATTCTGAAAATTCTAACCAAAACTCTCAAAATTTCTCAAGTACAAGTGGAGTAGAAGAGGAGTTAGCCAACAACCAACTTCCGGCGAGAAATCGAGCCTATTCCGGTGATCCCGTGACGCCACGACTACCAATCTATCTTCTTCAACATCTCCTTAAACTATTTCACTCATATGTCCCTTTCGATTCCTCTCCTTCTTCTTTGAATATCCCTTCTCAAAATATATGTTGAAGTGAAGTTACTACCGACAAGTTTTACTAAAACCTAGAAAACTATTCATCTTTAATACTTCATTAAGTCCAATTTGTACACATCACTTGTAACTTTAACTCATAGTTATTTAGAATCAAATTCCAACTAAATTCTCATGTAAAATAACTTTAAATTGAGTTTTTCGTTTAAATACCATGAACTTTATATATGTCATCTTATTTTCGTTTGTTGAAATATACCTTTAGAAAACTTCACGGGGTAATGACCTACCCCTTACATACACACATGGTTCCATAGCACGATTCTCTTTGAACTTATTTTTGTGGCGAATATAATATATTTCATTAAAATACCATCTACTATAAAAAAAAAGGTTTTCTTTTGAATTGTATTTCAAAACCCTTTGCAAATAAGCCTCCACAACCCTTTTTAGGGGACCCGTTATTGGATGGTGCGGATTATCGCGCATCCTTAGGCTAGTAGAGCGAGATGCAGACCTCCTCACGGAGCATTCGGTCTCGAAAGGTTTTTAATACGATTTTTAAGAAAAACGCAAATTTCTATTTAATAATAAAATTATTTTTTATAATTATATAAATATTAAAAATCCATATATTTTCAAAATATAATAACTTGATATTTTTTTAAATAAAAGAATTACAAGTTTCATCAAAATACAATCAAGATACCAACAAAAGTCAAGCTTTACAGTAAAATACCATGAACTATTCAAGTTAAGGTAATTATCACTAAAATACCTCAAACCCTTAAAATTCATATCCATGAAAACCCTAAATAATCTAAATAACTTCTCGAGTTTATTTTGAAACTATATATTAAAAATATTTTTCATAAAGCCCCCTCGAGCTATATAAAACACTGTTAAGGACTTTAGTAAATATAGGTTTAAGCGGGATCAATTCTGTTGAGCCTCAGGGAGCCGGAGAAAGTGAGTGATTGCCTATTTAAGGTAGAAAAACTTAACGGTGTTATCAATGGTAATTGTTTTGGAAAAAAATACAAATCCTGCCGTCCATGTGCAGCAGTTACCGATAACTCCCAGATCTAATTCAGGATCCAAATGACTTCTAAGTGTCTGACTCAAGTCTTAGTCTAAATCAAACTTGAATTCAAACTCAAACCAGAATCCAATTCAAACATGAATCCAAACCCTAACATGTATACTTGAACCTGAACCTGAATACCATAACAATATCAACATGCAAACATGACTTGACTTGACCGAACCATGGCTATAACTTGACTTGATTACATGACTATTTATTTAAATCCTGAACCTGATTACATGAACAACTTGTATCCATAGTCTCAACAAGTCTGATAATTATAATCTATATAAAATATTATACGGGGTTAACGGGGTAGATTGGTACGGAACGTATTAGAAGTGGAACGAGATGGTCACCAAAAGACACCTATATGAACTCTCGTGCCTGTAACACTTTAGAATGCGGATAGTGTTAATTAAGCGATAATAAGGGTTTTTAATGAAATTTAACTAATAAATATTTTCTTCACATTTTATATAATTAATTAATATTTTACTTAATTATTTTTTTACGTGCACACACGCGTGCATGTTGAATTGGGGTTTAAGAGGTGTTAACCATGCTCATATTGTCATGGCACACTTAACCCTCTCTTCTTATCATGTTATGCAAATTTTAACACTTTATCTATTTAAATTATTCAAACAAAGGTTTTTGTTATAAATAAAGAGAAGAGAATAGAAGGGAATAGAAGGAAGAAGGGTTGAATTCTAGGGAGACTAAGGGGGATGGCTGCCATTAGTGGCTTTAATGAGAGGGAGAGTGAGTATAGCACTCACATACACTCACCCCATACACTCATACTCACATACCCTCACCTCACAATACTTATACTCTCAATTCCTTCACAAAATATCTTATTCTCACCTCACTCTCTCAATTATTAATCCCAACTCAGTTGCTCCTCTCTCTTTCACTACACATCAAGTTCTTCATCTAAATTATATGTTTGCATCAATCCAAAGCCTAAACCTTCATCAACCTTACTAAAACCTTCATTAAACTTGCTTGTGATGACTTGGAGATTAGAAAGCTATGATATTTCCCAAGTTTTGGGTGAGGTAGTGATCTTTGACTCTTTATTAGGCTATATGAAGTTTGTATGCTTATTAGTTCAGGTTCTAAAACAATAAGCTATAGTTTCGTGCACATATTGTATTTTTAGGGTCATTTTTGAGTCACTGTGATCTGCTGTGACCATGAATTTTTACTGGAAAAACTAGCAGTATAGTAGTGTTGTACTAGAGGCCCTGAGTGTTCACCTGAAACCCTGACCCAACCAAGCACTGTTCAACCGGCGACAATTTGGGGAAACCGGCGAGCTCGGCCCGATGGGGGAATGGGGTGTTGGGTTTTATTGGGTAGCTGTCTGTTTGCTATTCCGGGTGTTTGGTACTGCTATATTTTTAGGTTTTCACTATGGGTAAAATCTGGGATCGTTTAGCTAGTTGTTAGTATTTCGACTACGCGCGTTACGATTTCCAACACGGTGTCCGACTCAGTTTCTGTGCTTCGCGTGATTTCTGCACTTAGGATTGTTTTAGATTGTCGCTACACTCGTTAGCCATTAAGAGAACACTTGAGAGGGTGTTGGAGTCAGTGCGTTGATTTAAGCGTAGTAGGTATGTATTATTGGTAGGTTTCTAAGTTACACTTGTTGTATTTCGTGTGTTAATAGGATCACAGGTGGGGACTTCAGACACTGTGAAGAAAGGAAAGCAAGTGGTTGGATTTACTTAGCTTGAGATTATCGGTGAGTAGATTTAACATCTACGGGGAGATCGCCCGTATGGCGTTAAGCGTCAGGGCTAGATATGATATAATAGACGCATGTTTATACGCATACATGTTGATTGTGCATGAGCATCATTACATACCATTACTTGTTGTGCCTTGATTTAGTACCTAGTGGACACTGCACCATTACTGACGGTTCATGTTGCACGAGCACTAAATTGTATGCTTGATTGGTATGATTTTTCTGCGTGCTTAATTTTAATTACCGCAATCAAGACGGTTTCGCTTGGTAGCTAGCCAGTTGAGTACGGGTCGATCCACAGGGAGATGGAATCTTTTTCTTTATGTTTTAACGAGTTAAATCCAAATATGTCGAGATTTGTTTTAAGATCAACTAATGAAATGAAGGATGATAAAAGATTTTGTTATGGTTAGGATTAGGTTAGTTTGAGTTAGGAATTTCTCACTCCTTTCATTGCCATTCTTAATATCGGTGTTACGGTAATTGGTAACAACGGGGATTAGCGCGACTAGGAAGGAACTTGCAAGTATAAGCTAGGCTTTCTATGCTTAGTTTCTTCCTTTTGGTTCTTATCCGTCCGTTCTTGGCTCTTAGCCCTAACCTCCAATTAATTCAACCACAACCGGTCTTACTAGGGAATCACCGCTATCATGTAGGAGAGGGTGCCGTAGTGAGTGGATTGTGGTTCAATTAAAGGGAGTCCGAATTAAGGTGTTGGGCAAAGAAAAGAGTGAGAGAGATTTCCTTCTCTCAAACTTTCCTTCTCCTGCCCTAACAAGTGAGAAATTACTCACCCATTAAAAAGATAAAAACAAGAAGGAAGATAGAAAGAAATGAGGTTAAGAAGAATTACAACTAGCTATTTGAGATCTCACCTTGGCAAGGATCTTACTCAAATATCATCGTTGTAAAGGATAAAGAAAAATAGAAGAAGAAAAACAAGAGAAAAATAACAATAAAATAATACGACTAAATTAGCAAATGAAAAATTGCAAATAATAAATAGACATGAAAGATAAACAGAACTCTTTTTTATTTTTTTATTAATCATCACTCATTACTCATTACAATTTTTTTATGGAAGAAAAAAACTACAAAATTAATCCTAAAATCTAAATAAAGAAAAGCACACCCTAATTTGGCTTTGAGCTCTTCTATTTATAGGCAGGAGAGTGAAACCCTTGGTATATATTCTGAGCCAATCACGAGATTACAAAACTACCCTAAAAGAGCCGAGTCAATGCTGCTTTGACGCAACCGACACTGTTCAGACGCGGCCGCGGTTCAGTGGCAGAAGTGCCTTTTTGGCCGTGGTTCCACGGCCGTTTGGTGGATTTGACTTCTCATTTTTTCTGGGTTTCTTCATGTTGTTGTTTTCTTCTGTTTTGTACACTTGGTTTCTCATAATCTCTTCAGTTTTCTTCCAGATTTTCAGCAGTGCAAAATGATGTGGACTTTTGCCTTGAGCTCCGCGTTGAAGTCTTGGATCTTGTGCTGCCCTTGTGCTTTGTGCATTGAAGTGACCAATGATTTACCATTTTGTCCCTTGAACTGGTAGGCGGCATCATACAAATGGTGAGCGGAGATCAGTATTTATCTGTTGTTGGTCGTAGTCCCGCATTTGTTGCGACTTTTCATGAATTTCATTGTAAAGAGCTGAGAACCTGTAACCTGCAATTATTCAGCAAATACGGATCAAAAGTACTTACCTATATGCAATGTGATCAAGAATGGGCGGTATAAAAATGTAAAAATCTGATATGAACAATGCTACACCCACACCGTCGGTAATTGTCATGACACGCACAACCTATACATATATGCAGTATTGTATTGTCATTGATGTCGACACATTGATTATTATTCTATTGCGCATATGAGATACATCGTGCATACATACTTACGTGTATACACCCACACTTGCTATAGCTACATGTACACCTTATATGATGTTGTATTGGATTTTGGAGGAATTGAGAACCGCATGATATATTTCAAAACTGGATTCATTTAAAAGAGCGGTTTTCCCTTGATATGCTCATATTACGATTTTATGTTGCACATATTATACTTTTTGGATTTACGCATTGAGATGTTGTTTTTCATGAGATTCTGGATTTGAGAACCGTGGCTAAATTTCAAAGGAAATTATGCATTGTTTTAAAACCCCGGTTTCTCTTGATATGATATTTTGAGACGTCCACCATGTGTTTTTTCGGTTCTGAGATTGGCATGTGAAACCTGATTCGAGGAGCGGTAGGCACCGTCTGCGGGTACATGGTGGACCCGGTATGGTTCCCCGGGGCAAGAGATGATTTTCGTGGTGTAGTCGATGAGCCTGGCAGAGAGAGTACTACCTACTGGTGATTGTATAGAACTTGGCGGATGTCCGGAGGACACCGTTTTGGAGTTATGATATGAGATGGATATGAGGACCGATCTGAGGATGCAGTGCCTGAGATGCGATAGATATGAGAGCCGATCTGAGCGGTGCCTAAGATATGAAGATTTACGTGTCGATGCTGACACGGGTTTCATGATCTTTCGAGTGTCGATATTGGACACTCAGGTTCCATGATTTGATGTGTCATTGATGGACACACGAAGTAGATATCCTTATATATATATATATATATATATATGCATATGTTTTCATGATGTTTCGAGTGTCGATATTGGGCACTCAGGTTCCATGAGATTTATAGATTTGAGGGCCGATCAGAGTGACGGCGCCTGAGGTATTAGGATTTGGGGGTGCCGTTGATGGACACCGGTTTTTCCACGATGATGATTCATCGATGATGAGATGTTTTATCCAATATTCAGTAGTTATATGATATGCATTGTTTCATGTAGTTGTAGTACCATGGTAGTGTACCTTGATCATAATTGTTGCATGTCCAGATTATCATACTTATGCTATCAGATTGCATGTGATAGATTATCGATGTTCGTGCATACTTGTGATTATCTATATGATATTACTTACTATTCATGAGTTGGCAACTCACCCCGTTGTGCCACAGTGTTTTGCAGGCTTGACCTTCAGTATAGTCGCGGCATGGCTTCTCATTTTTCTTCTACAGATACTGCTGCTGTTGGTCGTCATTTTGGATAGGTGGGTGGTTTTTCGGTTATCCGTATGATCTCATTTTGTATCTTATTGTATCTAGTACTCTCCATTCACCACTTTCATGTATATTGACTTGGAGACGAGTTTGTGAGGATCGGTGTTGTATTATTTATGACTTTGGGTGTCGAGCTCGTTCAGCCGACTGTTTTATTATGTTATGATGTTATTTCACTTCCTTATTGCTTATTCCTTTGCTACGGTGTCGTATATCTACATTATATAAACTTGTTGTGGTTGTTTCCGCCCTTGGGCATGATTTGCTCCCGTTTGGGGATGCTTTACTTATATCATATGTTTGTACCCGTTTCGGGGTTGGTTTTTACAAAGGAGATACTGCCGAAATTTTTAAGAAAATAAACTTAAGTTTAAAGATTTTTACTTGAGATTTCCAAATATTTTTAACAATATTTTTATCACTTACTACTTTTGATGGTTTAGATTTCTGGGTTGTCGGCTTACTTAAATTGCGTTACGCCTGTTGATGTTACGTGGTTTAAGTGCCAGTCACATGCTTAAATCTTGGGTCGTGACAGTGTCGTTGTCCCGTGGGTTTTGATGGGGCCTTGTACTGCCTGTTACCATAATCTACGGAGCAAGTTGGACTCCTCTCGTATACACTGATATCTTCTATACCAAGCTACAAACAACTACGTTAGAATAATAAAATGATACCTGTATAACTTAACAGTTTCCTTCCACATTACTTGTTGTATTCCTGTCTTTCTTTTGGGACTTACCGAGCATTAGTTCGCTGACGACATTCCTGACTTTTCTTTCTTTGGAATGTTCGTCCGGAGGACCGGACTCCCTCGAGATCGAGCCTAGCCAGGAGGACGTGGACCAGATCACCGAGCAGCAGGACTTCTACCTTTTCCTTGTACTTATTTTCATTTCATATGCCATTGTTTAGGCATTGCTTTATATCATTTTACTTTCCTTTTCAAAGCAAAGTATTGTAAAGATGAATGTTAATAAAAGTTGTTGTTTATATTATATCTCTTGTCATTTCTTGTGCATTTCATATATTGCTTATTTACGCTTAACGTATTTATTTCTGAGTAAATATGTCGCGTGCCTGCCACGTCTCTACCTTCATACACCGGGAAGCGGGGCATGAAAAAAGCATAATGGGAACTCACATGAGACAAATGACGATCTCAGGTCAACAGACTAATCTTTACTCATTTCACCAGAGAACTACTATCTGACGATAGGTATAATATCATCTAGCATGTTCTCGGCGAGTCCGTCCAATGTAACTCATAGCCTAATGAGCACCTGTTTGCAATCTTTGGTGACTGAATAACACCAATGGTTGTGAGACTGGACATCGCCCCTTGTCGGGGTCAAGAAACGTATATACTAATCTACTCTGGAATATCGATGCTCAGTCTCGATATTCCCACGACTAGAGACGTTTAAGGATGTGCTTATAGAATATCCAGTTCTCACAAGTATGATCACCATAATAATCCTGGTAGTTAAGTATAAATTTTATGCGCTCTATCAACATGTAATAGTGATAGGAAATACGACTTTTACATGATGATAAAGTCAAATCAGATAGCATACTATCATCTTGAGTACGACCGTTCTATCCGTATAGGTCCATCCACAATCATCATAATCGTCTGCTTACGATTACAATAATTTCCTTGAGGGCATGATTGTTAGAGATTCTGCGTGTTCAAGTTTAGTTAATTACCGCAATCAAAACGGTTTCGCTTGTAGCTAGCCGGTTGAGTACGGGTCGTCCGCAGGGAGATGGGAATCTTTTTCTATGTGCTTTAACGAGTTAAGTCCAGTTTTCCAGATTTGTTTGTGATTAACTAAGTGTTAAAATGATATGTAAAGAGAGCTTGTTAGGGTTAGGATTAGGTTAGTTTGAGTTAGGAGTCGCTCACTTCTTTCATTGCCACTCTTAATATCGATGTTACGGTAATCGGCAACAACGGGGATTAGCACGACTAGGAAGGAACTTGCGAGTATAAGCTAGGCTTTCCAACGCTTAAGTTCTTCCTTTTGGTGCTTGTCCGTCCGTTCTTGGCTCTTAGCCATAACCTCCGGTTAATTCAACCATAACCGGTCTCACTACGGAATCACCGCTATCATGTAGGATAGGGTGCCGTAAGGAGCGGATTGTGGTTCAATTAACGGGAGTCGGTTTAAGATGTTGGGCAAGGAAAGAGTGAGAGAGATTTCCTTCTCTCAAACTTCCCTTATCCTACCCTAACAAGTATGGAAACTACTCACACATCATAATGAAAAGAAAACAAAACAAAGAGGAAGATAGAAAGAAGGAGATTAGAAGATAACAACTAGCTATTTGCGACCTCACCTTGGCAAGGATCAAGCGTAAGCATCATGGTTGTTTTAAGGATAAAGAAAAAGAGAAAGAAAGAAACAACAAGAAATAACAACTAAGTTAACAAATGAAAATTACAAGCATTTAACATAAGAGCAAGACAAGTATGATAATAAAATGAACTTCTTTATTCATCATTCTTCACTCACAAAAGCTCACTACAAGTTTTTCAATGGAGAAGAGATGAGAAGAGGAAGAAGATCAAGTATTCTAAAACCTAGAAAATACAAGATTATGCACCCTTGGCTTCACAAGGTTCTGGGCTATTTATAGGCTGAAAAATAAAAACCTAGGGCAACATTCAGAACTAAAGTGAAATGACCAATCTGCCCACAAAATTTGGACACTTGCCGCCACCATACGGCCGCGGAACCGCGGCCTAAGCCTGCTTATGCCGCGGATCCGCGGCCCTTTAGTGGAGTTAGGTGTCCAATTTTTGTATGGTTCCCTGGTTTGCTGTGCCCATGAGTCTGGTATATATCTTTTCTCAGATTTTCTTCACGAATTTTCCAGAATTTCTGTTGAGCAAAAGGTGATTTGATGTGGATCTTTTTGTCATGATTTCCTCGAGCTCCGTGTAGATTTCTTGGATCTTGTGCTGCCATTGAGCCTTGTGCATGAAAACGACATTGATTTGCCATTTTGTCTCTTAAACTGGTGTGTGGCAACAGACGGATAAAGAGCGGAGACCCGTGTTTTATCTGTGAATGGCAGGAACCCGGATTTTGTCGTGTTTTTCCATGAATTTCACCGTTTAGAGCCGAGAACCTGTATCCTGCAATTGACTAGCAAACCCGGCTCAAGAGTACCTACCATTATGCAATGTGATAAAAATTGGGCGGTATAAAAATGCAAAAATCTGATATGAACAAATACCCCCAAACTTATCATTTGCTCGTCCCGAGCAAAGCCAATTTATTTCACAAAAAATTTCCTAACCTCACTTTCGCAGGGAACGCGATTGCACTGAGCATGTGCAACAAGCCGTTTAAACCTCTAGGTGTCCCTAGTAGGAGGAGTGTTGTCTCCTGAGGGTTTTTAGCGGATACTACCCACAAAATCCGGTCAAGTTGGTTTTGTAAAATAACTAAGATTCAAACCCTAAAGTTTTGTTTCAGAAAATAACAATTCTATTATCCTAAGTCTAGACCATCGAACCTTTATTTTTCACATCTCGCTTCTTATTTACTACAGCTTTTATATGTCTTCACGTGCAGTGCAAATAATGTCGTTAAGTTCCAGAAAGGTCGAATAAAGTCCTCATAATAAAGCCCGGATAAGAATTTTGAAAGGATCACATAAGTTTTATAAAGAGTTAAGTATTTTTCAAGTTTTGTTTTCCAGTAAGGTTTCAACTTCAGAATTTCTATCTTCCTTAACAGGAAACTAGGTCTTATTTTTCACTCCACCTTTTTCTTGTTTTCATTTCATACACACCTCTGTGAACGTGCAATAGTCTTTATCATAGAATAAAACCTTCATATCTCTGCTAAAATTTTTATAAAAGCCTGTCTTTTATCAAGATTATTCTCACACAAAGAACCGTTAGGAATTTTAACTCGGAGAGAACACTTGCTTGACTTTGTTTTAATCTGGACTTTCTAGGCTTCTTAGCGAGCTTTGAGCCAATGCACCCAAACCAGTTGGCTTTAGGGCATTAGGTGTAGAAACACCACAGCGGACTTAATTACTCAAGTTACCTAGGTCCACAAACAAAAGACGGTTTGGCGTGAAAATCATGATGATTTAATACGAACGGAGATATAGCCGGCAGTTCAATTATTTTTTTGGATAAAAGACGTGTTTAGTGGGTTTTGGTGTGTAATCATTCCAATCAAGTTCCAGATGGGTTATTTTTCAGACTTAGTTCCAATTAAGGCATCAATAACATTCCTTCATATTCACTCACTTCATAAACTATTCTTGATATTACTTATTTCCGAACAACCTATTTGATCCTCAGAAAATCATTTATCCATTTAAAAGTTTTTAGACATAAAAAGACTTGTCATCTAATTTCCAAAACTCACGACACGTGTAGTGTGATGTAAAGACGTATATCAGCTATAGTTAACTTCAAAGAAGAGTTATCTTTCAGGTTTTCAAAATCTAAACATAAGATTTAGTTATTCTTATCTTATCAAACAAAACCGTCAAAATATTGAATCAGAGTCCTCCCACTAGCTAACTTGACAAAAAAGTTTTTATGTTTTTAGAAAATTTTCAGATTTTTATGGATTTTATGGATTTTAATATGCAGATGCAGAATATACATATGAATGCGAAAGTTAGAAATGCGTACCGAGCGTACCCCCAAACTTAAACTGGACAGTGTCCTCACTGTCATTGCATGAAGAGATTATTTGAAGGGTCAAAATTGTCGGTTAGCGATACACAAATTTTTATTTTTTTTTTTTTACAGAAAAAGAAAAAGAATATCCACAAATATATACAAAATGGTTTATACATACCCCCAAACTTATTTGGAACAGTGCCCACTGTTCTTGGCTGGATAACCGAAGTTTGGTGGTAGGCAGAGGAAGATTATGCAGGGTAAACCGGCTCCTGTAAGACCAGGAGCTCCTCTGTTGGTTCGGCGCTAAGGTACGGTTTTAGTCGGTGTCCGTTCACTTTGAAAAATGAACCGTCTTTTGGATTCTCCAAATCCACAGCGCCATGCGGATACACATTCCGCACAAATTACGGCCCTTTCCAGCGAGATCTGAGCTTTCCTGGATAGAAGTGTAGTCGGGTGTCGTAAAGCAGTACCTGTTGACTAGGTACGAAAGTTTTGCGCAAAAGGTGTTTATCGTGAAACACCTTCGTTCGGTTCTTAATGACAACCGCGTTATCGTAAGCCTCATCCCTAAGCTCGCTAAATTCGTTCAACTGCAGCTTCCGATTGCTGCCCGCATCTTCGAGAGACAGATTCAGCTCCTTTATCGCCCAAAATGCGCGATGCTCTATTTTGACAGGTAGGTGGCAAGCTTTTCCGTACACAAGCTGATAGGGAGACATGCCAAGATCGGTCTTATAAGCGGTTCGAAATGCCCAAAGGGCATCAGTGAGTTTCAGCGACCAATCCTTACGGTTCTTGGAAACCGTCTTCTCCAGTATCTGCTTGATTTGCCGATTTGAAACTTCGGCCTGCCCGCAGGTTTGGGGGTGGTAGGGTGTGGATAGCTTATGATTAATGGAGTATTTCCGCATCAAGGCCTCGAAAGTTTTGTTGCAGAAATGACTTCCATTGTCGCTAATGATCGCTCGGGGGTGCCCAAAACGGGAGAAAATGTTTTCCTTAAGAAACCTAACGACAACCTTGTTGTCGTTAGTCCGGCTGGGCACAGCCTCGACCCATTTAGAGACGTAATCAACAGCGAGAAGGATGTACAAGTTCCCAAAAGAGCTGGGAAACGGCCCCATGAAATCTATCCCCCAAACATCGAAATTCTCCACAACCAAGATCGGTTGGAGCGGCATCTCGTTCCTCCGGGATATCCGGCCCAAGTGTTGGCACCGGGAGTAAGTCTTGCAATAGTCATGAGCGTCTTTGAAGAGTTGTGGCCAGTAGAAACCACATTGCAAGATCTTCTCAGCTGTCTTTCTAGGGCCAAAATGCCCGCCACATGCTTGATCGTGGCAAAATGACAGCACACTCTTGAATTCCTCGTCAGGGTCACACCGACGAATAATCTGGTCGGGACAGTACTTGAACAAATAGGGTTCGTCCCAGTAAAAGTGTTTTACTTGGGATAAGAAGCGAAGTCTGTCCTGACTTGACCATTCAGTTGGTAGTAATCCCGTGGCCAAATAGTTCACAATATCTGCGAACCAGGGTTCGCAAGATACTGTCAAGAGTTGTTCATCCGGCAAAACGTCGTTGATCGGAATTGGAAGCGAAGGCGAAGAAGGAAGTCGTGAGAGATGGTCGGCAACTACGTTTTCACATCCTCGTTTGTCCTTAATGACAAGGTCAAACTCTTGAAGCAAGAGGATCCAACGTATTAGCCGAGATTTTGCATCTTTCTCCGCAAAAAGATGGCGCAGAGCAGAATGGTCTGTGTAGACAATGACTGGAGAGCCGATGAGGTAGGGCCTGAACTTCTCTAAAGCAAATACAACAGCTAAGAATTCCTTCTCCGTTGTTGTATAATTGAGTTGGGCATCGTTCAGGGTTCGGCTCGCATAATAGATTACGTGCGGCATCTTGTTTGTGTGTTGTCCAAGAACAGCACCAATGGCAAAGTCGGATGCATCGCACATAATCTCAAATGGGTGCGTCCAGTCAGGCGAAGAAAGAACGGGAGCAGAAGTGAGCGAGCGTTTCAATGACTCGAATGCAGTCACACAGCTCGAGTTGAAGTCGAATGGCATATCCTTGGCCAGCAAAAGAGTCAAAGGCCTAGCAATCTTGCTAAAGTCCTTGATGAACCGTCTATGGAAACCGGCATGGCCAAGGAAGGCTCGGATATCTCTGACGCATCGGGGAGGAGGTAGATTGGAAATGACCTCAATCTTTGCTTTGTCAACCTTTATGCCATTTTGCGAGATGATATGTCCTAAGACAATACCTTCGCGCACCATGAAGTGACACTTCTCCCAATTCAAAATGAGATTCTTGTCCTTACATCGGGTAAGGACAGCGTCAAGATGCAGCAAACACTCGTTGAAGGAATCGCCGAAGATGGAGAAATCATCCATGAAAATCTCCAGAAATTTTTCCACCATGTCTGAGAAGATTCCCATCATACACCGCTGGAAGGTAGCGGGCGCATTGCATAACCCAAAGGGCATGCAACGATATGCAAACGTGCCGAAAGGACAAGTGAAAGTGGTCTTGTCCTGGTCTTTTTCGGCGATGGGAATTTGATTATAGCCAGAGTAGCCATCAAGAAAGCAGTAGTACTCGTGTCCGGCCAATCGTTCAAGCATTTGGTCAATGAAAGGCAGCGGAAAGTGGTCCTTCCGCGTTGCGGCGTTGAGTTTTCTGTAATCGATGCATACTCGCCACCCAGTTTGGGTGCGAGTAGGGATTAACTCGTTCGCCTCGTTGGTTATGACCGTTATACCTGATTTCTTGGGGACAACGTGAATGGGGCTAACCCACTGGCTATCAGAGATAGGTAAATGATACCGCTATCTAGACATTTTACGATCTCCTTCTTCACAGCCTCTTTCATGACTGGATTGAGACGTCTTTGTGGATCCCGGGCTGGTTTGGCTTCATCCATCAGATGAATGTGATGTTCAACGATCAGGGGACTAATCCCCTTGATGTCCGCCATAGACCAGCCAAAAGCTTGCCTGTTGCTGTGCAAGACCGCGAGAAGGGCTTTCTCTTGCTCTGGAGCAAGAGAAGCCGAGATGATGACAGGGAGGGTCTCGTTCTCATCTAAGTAAGCGTACTTAAGGTGAGACGGCAAAGGCTTGAGTTCGAGCGTCGGAGGTGAAACGATTGAAGGCAAGATTGGTGCAGAGGTCTCGAACTCAAAGGATTCCAGCAAAGGTTCAAAACGAGTGTAAGCGACCGAGTCGGATGGTTCAGGTAACTCATCCGGAAATTCGAAGGATTCAAACTCGGGTTGCGAGCGGCTAAGATCGTTCAAGAATGTGAAACACTCGTAGCCGTTGTCGGGCACAGAAACAGCAGCAGGTTCTAGGAGGAACGCACTAGTGGCGTCAAGATTATCGTGATCAAACAGAAACTCCTCGAATTCACATTCTTCTGGGATGATCTCCTGGATCGAGCAGACGTCCAGTATATGAGCATTAGGTTCGGAGGGCTGATTCCCCAACCTAAAAATGTTGAGTTCAATCATCATATTTCCAAAAGATAGGTTCATCGAACCATTGCGACAATTGATCACAGCATTTGAGGTTGCAAGAAATGGGCGACCGGGTATCACCGGAATTTGATTCCGGGGGTTAGCTACAGGCTGTGTGTCTAATACAATGAAGTCGACTGGGAATATGAAGTCCCCGACTTTGATTAACACATCCTCTAGCTCACCCCTAGGATGGGTGATCGATCGGTCGGCCATTTGGAGAGTACAGTGTGTGGGTTTCAGCTCTCCTACACCTAATTGCTCGTATACTGAGTACGGAAGCAGGTTAACACTGGCACCAAGATCTAATAGTGCGCGGTTGATGTTCTTATCCCCAATGGTAATAGAAATCGTAGGACAGACAGGGTCCTTCCGTTTTTGTGGTAAAGATTGGGTAAGAGCATCACTCACAGCACTAGCCAAGAAAACTTTCTTTGGTACTTGAGACTTCCTCTTTTTCGTGCACAAGTCCTTTAAGATTTTCGCGTAGGATGGGACTTGTTGGACGGCATCTAAAAGAGGAATGTTAATGTTAACCTGCTTAAATAACTCCAGAATCTTCTCCATTTGAGGATTTTGTTTATTAGACCTCAACTGGTTTGGAAATGGGACGTTTTTAAAATTGGTTGAGTCTAATGCTTGTGGAGGAGATTGTGGAGTTGGAACGGATCCCAGAAAAGGTGTTTTCGTGGAGTGAGAAGCGGGTCCGTTCAGAGCAGAAGAAGAAGAAGAAGGAGGAGGAGAGCCTTTTGAAGAATGGAGAATAGGCTCAGAAGACGAAGAAGCAGGAGAAGAAGAAGAAGAAGAAGAAGAAGCGGCCGGGGTGTCATCGTTGATCCGTGTGCCAATGTTGTTTTGCAGCATCCTTCCCGATCTCAATGTGGTCACGGCACTCACATTATGATTCTGTTGTTCAAGAGCAACATGTACATTCTGTGGATGACCGGGATTTGGGAGTGGCTGGGACGGGAG
Source organism: Agapanthus africanus (assembly GCA_030015575.1). NCBI lineage: Eukaryota > Viridiplantae > Streptophyta > Magnoliopsida > Asparagales > Amaryllidaceae > Agapanthus > Agapanthus africanus. Next base: position 792,312,331 of record CM057340.1, on the reverse strand, counting down.
CTTCCCCTTCTCTCGCTCACTTAAGGCCGCATTCAGCTGTGCAATCTGGGCCTCGATGGTCTTGATGCTTTGCCCGTGAGCGGCAGTGTGTTGCACTAAGGACTGAATGGAAGACTGGATATTGGCGGTGGATTGTGTCGATTGTTTAACGAACGCCTCCAGACTTCGTTCGAGCGAGGAAACCTTATCGTTGTTTGACGGAAAAAAGTTGTTTGGTGGAAAAGAATTGTTGGGTGCAAAGTTGTTCGTCTGATTTTGAAAAGGTTGGGGTTGGAAAGGCTGCTGAAATTGATGTTGAGTTTGTTGTTGCGCTTGTTGTTGCGGCGGAGGGGGCCTTTGGAAATTGTTGCCTTGGAATTGATTCTGATTCTGATTCCAGGTGAAATTGGGGTGGTTCCTCCAACCGGGATTGTAGGTGGAAGAGTATGGATCATTCCTCAGTCTTTGCTGGAATGCAGCATTAACCTGATCTTGTCCTTGCGATGGTGGATTGTAAGGACACTCTTCGGTCAAGTGAGAAGGATCGGAACAACAAGCGCAGATGGTACGAAGGGGAAGAACAGGGGTAGGAGCAGGAGAAGAAAATTTGCTTTCTATCGCTTCAAGCTTTCTCGTTATTGCAGCCATTTCAGCTTTCATCGCAATAGAGACATCAAGTTGGTGAATTCCTACCCTAGACTGACCGGTAGAAGTGGAGGTAGAAGAAGAAGAAGTCGGTCTGGTGCTCTCCCATTGTAGCGTTTGCTCCGCAAGGTCGTCAAAGAATTTCCACGCTTCCTCGTCAGATTTCGATAGGAAGTGGCCCTGACAGATGGTTTCCAACAATTGCTTCGTTGCTGGGTTCAGGCCCTCGTATAAGGTTTGGCAAAGTTGCCATTTCTCTATAACGTGGTAAGGACACTGAACAAGAAGGTCTTTGTACCGGTCAAAGCACTTCCAGAAGGGTTCAGAAGGAAGCTGAGAGAATTGGTTGATTTCATTGCGGATCCTTGCGGTTTTATGATTCGGATAGAATTTTTTTAGAAACGCTTTAACAAACTCGTCCCAACTGGTTATTGAGTGGGAAGCAGTGCTATACAGCCATTTTTCAGCAAGATCGCATAAAGTGAACGGAATGACCCGTAGACGTATAGCATCGTCCGACAGTTGGGTGGTTTTCATCATGGCACAAACGTTTTGAAATTTATTGATGAAGATATAGGCATCTTCAGATTCAAGCCCATGAAATCGTGGAAGCATGTTGATGAAGTGGGGCTTAATTTCAAAATTATCCCCATTGGCCGGTGGAAGAGAAAGGCAGGTGGGAAGTGCAGAACGGGTGGGATAGAAACGATCCTGGAGCGCGATTCGCTGCGGCGCTACAACAGGCGGTGGTGGTAGGTTATTGGTCTCCGTAGGAGGTGGAGCCAATCCAGGGGTAGTCAAAGAGATGTTCGGATTAAATCCTGACATCGCGGAAGAAGAGGTTGGTGATGGTGAAGGTGAAGATGTATGAACAGAATTCCGGTCAACGTCGGAGTTGGCCGGCAAAGGTAAACGTGAAAGAGGAGTGGACGGAGTTTCGACGTCGGAGTCGATCGCGTAGTCGGTAGCGACTAACGTAACGCGGACTAGGCGGGCGCTAGTGTCACGAGTCCAAGCGGACATACACTAAACGAGTTTAGTATAGTCAAAGCGGAGAAGGTGAGGGTAAGAAAACGTCAATGGAGAAAACGAAGGGTGCTGGGTGAAAAATAAATTTGGCGACAAAGGGCAAGTTTTTATAAAAGTTTTTTTGATTTTTTTCTTTTTTTTTTTAGAAAGAGCTTTACAGAAATATGTACGGACTTATGGCTTTAAGAAATCACAAACAAGATATGCACAATCACACCTAGATCTAGGGTCACCTAGGTCTGCTAGACAGCTCCTAACTGTTCCAGAGGGCTAGAAATAGGACCTCAAACCGCCTCTTCTCCGTCAAATGCGGCCAGATAAGTGCCAGGTAAGTGGGAGGTTGTCCAACGCTTTCGCGAAGTTCCTTAATTAAATAACCACTTGCCTTCGTCACACTTGCCTAGGCACCGCAAAAGTCAGATAGGATAAACGGCCGATGCCTGTAACTAGTCCTCTATCCTATTGAGCGCGAAGTCCTTATGGCTGAGTCTAGTATTTTTTAATTAATAATGGTCAATGCATATGCTTTTTATGATTTCTGGGGTCCTGGGAAGGGTGATGAAATCCCCACCCAATCTGAATTGGTTTCAAGCCCCTTAAGTCCGTATTAATGAATGCAAAGCGGTAACAAATCAACTGCAAACAATTTTTATTTTTAGCGCGGCGCAAAGAATCCTGCACAAGAACAGTTTATTGGAAGAGGGAAGAGAATTTGCGCAAAGAATGCTGCAGAAAACACAGTTTATTGGAGTTCAGAGGAGTGAGAGAGAGGAGAGAAACACTTACAGGGATTTTGGCAGCCCGAAGGCACCAGACGGCCGCGGTTCCGCGGCCTAAGCCTCTTTATGCCGCGGTTCCGCGGCGGTATGATGGGTTTGGGCCTTCAGTTTTCTGGTGTGGGCTCGTCTGGGTGTCCTCTGCTTGTCTGGATGTGCTGAATTTTGACTTGCTTACTGTATCTGCTTCAGATTTTTACAGTAGACCGTTTGCATCGTTTTGATCCGTCGCGGTGTAGCCGCGAAATGTGGGTCTATCTTCCCACGTCTTTGGCACTGAACTCGAACTTCGTATATCCCACTTCTATGGCACTGCGCTCGAACTTCGTATTATCCTGCACACTTGCACAAAAACTAATCAAAAAAACAAAATGATTTTTCTTTACAAAGTATTTTTTTTTGTTTTGGTTATATTTATATTCACAAGTTAACCCGAAAATACACAAAGAAATAAACTACCGTCTCCCCGGCAACGGCGCCATTTGATTGTTAGAGATTCTGCGTGTTCAAGTTTAGTTAATTACCGCAATCAAAACGGTTTCGCTTGTAGCTAGCCGGTTGAGTACGGGTCGTCCGCAGGGAGATGGGAATCTTTTTCTATGTGCTTTAACGAGTTAAGTCCAGTTTTCCAGATTTGTTTGTGATTAACTAAGTGTTAAAATGATATGTAAAGAGAGCTTGTTAGGGTTAGGATTAGGTTAGTTTGAGTTAGGAGTCGCTCACTTCTTTCGTTGCCACTCTTAATATCGGTGTTACGGTAATCGGCAACAACGGGGATTAGCACGACTAGGAAGGAACTTGCGAGTATAAGCTAGGCTTTCCAACGCTTAAGTTCTTCCTTTTGGTGCTTGTCCGTCCGTTCTTGGCTCTTAGCCATAACCTCCGGTTAATTCAACCACAACCGGTCTCACTACGGAATCACCGCTATCATATAGGATAGGGTGCCGTAAGGAGCGGATTGTGGTTTAATTAACGGGAGTCGGTTTAAGATGTTGGGCAAGGAAAGAGTGAGAGAGATTTCCTTCTCTCAAACTTCCCTTATCCTACCCTAACAAGTATGAAAACTACTCACACATCATAATGAAAAGAAAACAAAACAAAGAGGAAGATAGAAAGAAGGAGATTAGAAGATAACAACTAGCTATTTGCGACCTCACCTTGGCAAGGATCAAGCGTAAGCATCATGGTTGTTTTAAGGATAAATAAAAAGAGAAAGAAAGAAACAACAAGAAATAACAACAACTAAGTTAACAAATGAAAATTACAAGCATTTAACATAAGAATAAGACAAGTATGATAATAAAATGAACTTCTTTATTCATCATTCTTCACTCACAAAAGCTCACTACAAGTTTTTCAATGGAGAAGAGATGAGAAGAGGAAGAAGATCAAGTATTCTAAAACCTAAAAAATACAAGATTATGCACCCTTGGCTTCACAAGGTTCTGGGCTATTTATAGGCTGAAAAATAAAAACCTAGGGCAATATTCAGAACTAAAGTGAAATGACCAATCTGCCCACAAAATTTGGACACTTGCCGCCACCATAGGGCCGCGGAACCGCGGCCTAAGCCTACTTATGCCGCGGATCCGCGGCCCTTTAGTGGAGTTAGGTGTCCAATTTTTGTATGGTTCCCTGGTTTGCTGTGCCCATGAGTCTGGTATATATCTTTTCTCAGATTTTCTTCACGAATTTTCCAGAATTTCTGTTGAGCAAAAGGTGATTTGATGTGGATCTTTTTGTCATGATTTCCTCGAGCTCCGTGTAGATTTCTTGGATCTTGTGCTGCCATTGAGCCTTGTGCATGAAAACGACATTGATTTGTCATTTTGTCTCTTAAACTGGTGTGTGGCAACAGACGGATAAAGAGCGGAGACCCGTGTTTTATCTGTGAATGGCAGGAACCCGGATTTTGTCGTGTTTTTCCATGAATTTCACCGTTTAGAGCCGAGAAACTGTATCCTGCAATTGACTAGCAAACACGGCTCAAGAGTACCTACCGTTATGCAATGTGATAAAAATTGGGCGGTATAAAAATGCAAAAATCTGATATGAACAGGGCACTACATCCAACAATCTTCTACTTGCACTTAATGCTAAATTATTGCGGTATTGCGTACGCACAACCCGTTATGGGTAGATGGAATATAGTACGAGCACCAACCCCTTATCCAAATGGACACTGGACAACATACAATACTTTGTATAAGTCCCTTGAGTTTACCAACTCAAACCCCATGTGTCATAAGTTCAAAAACTGTATTTTGGTTAAGAAGAATTACACTGTTATTGAATGCACCTTATCTATCATCAACTGATAAAGGTAAATGTTATAAACATAATATCAAAAAGTTATATCTCACTTTATGAAATTAACGTAAAGATATATCAGTTTGAAATTGGTGCATAACAACGGATATTCGAAACCAATTGTTTGCCGTTAGGTTAACCGAGGCGATTTTCTCAAACATCACCAATTACAAAGAATTCTGACATCGAAGATCTAATCACCAAATTTTCAATGTTCTGCTCCTACTTATCATCTGTAATACCATACAGATGTCAGAATCTAAACCGGTATATACATACCATGGAGTCAGAATGTAATTGGGAAAGCAGTTTTTCAATAACTACTGCACAGGAAAACCGAAAAATGGAATGTTTCGAGGGGTCCGGGTATTCCTAGTAATGCATCTTCCAATAGAAGATCCATGACATTAGTTGCAATTTCCATTGCCCTCATTTCAATCTCTTTATATGTCTCTACTTCTTACCTTCTGCACACCATATTTAGGCTAATTGGTTTTTTTCGTTCCCTACTTTTCAGCATCTGTCTAGAGTTTGGAAGAAGACTATCCAATAAGCATAATAGGTGTAGTTTCTAATACGAGGAGGTTTCGCAAACTGAGAGAAGGTAAAGGGCAGAGACTGTAGGTTCAATGTGCTCTCTACAATAAGGTTTATAATATGGAGGAAGCGATAATTTTAAAAATCTAGAGAGCAATTACAGGCAAACATAGGATCATGAACAATAACTACAATATGCAACAAAACTAGTGAGCCACTTCTACAAATTTAAAGAGACTACAACCTTTGTAGTATCTTCAAGTGCTCCACATTTGTGTTGGACTCCTTGTAGGCTCCACGAAGTCCGGAACAAGTTTGCTCGGTGATCTCCTTGCCGAAAGTGATCCACCATGAGATAACTCCATCATAAGTTTTAGTTTCAAACTGATCTCATCAAAATGAAGCAACACACTAATTAAACTTGCTAAGGATGATTAGTAAGAGATGTAAAATAATTAGCTCACTGAATTCTTCTCTTTTCTTTTTCACTTTCTCACTTGAACCATTACAAGAGAGAGCCATGGAGATGAAGTGATGGGAATTACATGGCTTCATAAAGATAAGAACAAATATATCATAGTTTATTTAAAATGAACAAAACAAAAATGAGTTATCTAAAGTCTACACAATTCTAATAAATGACTCATTGTTTCATTTAGTTAAATAAGCAAATATCATTTATCCTTATATTTGAATCCTATGTGATTCTTATACACACACCTAATGTGTATATACAACCATGAAAAATGATATATATATTATTTATGTCATATATAAATAATATATAAAGAGAAGAAAAAATAAAGTGGGCATGATATTAGTTAATATATAAATATATTAATAAATAAATATATTAATATATAAATATACATTTAATTATTAAATCAACACTTGATTTAATAATCCAGTTATATCATATATATATTGGCTAATATCATTAAACACCCGATCATAGCATGTGTATCATATACATGTGCTTAATCGAACTCATGCACGTATCAATATACGTGCATTACATCGTTTTGCCTGTTCTGAGAAACCTCTGTGTGGGACTCTAATGACTCGAAAATATGCCGGCAGTAGGTTAGGATCATATCTATAGCCCACGATCACATACTAGCTTCACGTAATGGCTACCCAGGTATAGATCGAAAGAAGGTCAACGAGCAAGCTCATCTAAATCCTGCAAAGTCTATCAGTAACATTACCGTACAGTCTAATCTCTTCGTCTAAAAGTCGCATATCAGTTCTAGGGTTTGGAATCTGTCAGACCCCAATAACTCGATAAGTCGTGCGACAATGGACTCATAACCAACCGGATATAAAGTGATAAAACTTATCAGTTTATCTCCACTGCGGTGGAAACCGACTTGTGGTTGTAGTCATGTCCTGCACAACGTAACATTAACTCCCTATACTGGGAGAGACGAATACCCTCGACTGCTCACTGCCTCCACGTGCTTTGGGACTATACCCAACAAAAACCTGTTTGCATGACTCTTTTGAGCCATGGTAGGGTAGAAATCTAAGTATAGTGGGAACACACATGAGACACTATGATGATCTCAAGTCCAAGGGACTATCCTGTACTCATGTCCCAGAGAACTGCTACCTGACATTGGTATATTACTAATTAGGAGTTTTTGGTGAGTCCATCCAGTGTAACTCATCCAATGAGCACCGATATACAATCCCCGGTGTCAAACATCAATGACTATGGGATCAGCTATCGCCCTCCAACCGGGTCAGGAAACGTGGACACTAGTCTAAACTGGAGTACCAATACCCAGTCTCGATACTCCTACGACTAGGGATATTTAATAATATGCTTATCGACTACCCAGGCCCCACTAGTATGATCTCCATCATCATCATGGTAGTCAACCAAATTCCTATTGGTTTTATCTCATGTATTAGCGATATGTGATAACTAGTAAAACGTATTCACATGATAGATAAAGACAAACTAGATAGCATACTATCATTTTGAGTAAGATTGTTTTCTCGTTTAGGTCCTCCTTCAATTACAATAATTGCCTTGATGGCACCTATATCAAACAATCTCCCACTTACACTTAAAACCAATTATTGCGGTATCGCTTACCCAACTTCTGTACTATCAGTTTCGCAAACTGTGTTCGAGAACTAGCTTCAATGAGTAGATCCGGCACAGCGCATCTCTCTGTTTCTCCCTGAATCTCAACTTTGCGGAGATCAAATATCTCCCGAACTGAACGATACCTGCCTTGGTATTTTCCTGGACAGACAATGGGATCATGTTCATAAATGAACAATTATATCCAGTGAATTCTAGAGCGGTATCATTTTCTGATTCACAATCAGTATCCAGCATCACGACTATCTCAGTATCCCACTTGGAACTCTTTCGAATATACTGCTCCTTAAAAGAGGGTAAATTTATAACTCGCGACAGACGCTCTATCGTCCTTGTACTATCTCAGTAACCATCTCTTTCAGAAGGCTGCTATTACCATATACCAAGAATATCAAATGCTCTTCATTGCTACCCTATTTTTCTTCAGGATTGGACTGATATCCATATCCTATATAGAGAAACACATGTGATCACCATTGTTTAACCGATTTTGAGCATAGAAACATCACTTCCTATCATGAGTATATCATCCACATATCATATGAGGAATCTGATAACACTCCCTGCTACCTTCTTACAAATATCAGGTTCATCTCTCATTTTGATGAAATCAAACACTTTGACCATGACATCAAAATAGATGATCCATTTCCGCTATGCCTGGTTTAGTCTAAAGATAGGCTTAACCAACTTGCACGCTTACCATTGCTTCCACTGACTAAGATAACTCTATAGCAGAATTATATACACGTACACTTCTAAATCCAATTTAGAAAAACGTTATAATCATCCATCTGCCAGATATCACAGTCATGAAAAACAGCAGCGGCAAGTTATATTCGTATGGACTTCAGCACAAACACTGAAATAATAGTTTCATCATAGTCTACAACGGGTATTTGATGAAAACCTTTCATTACATGTCTAACCTTATTAGGTTGGTACCTTTCCATTTGCAATGATCTTGAAAGATCCACTTGCTCCTAATGGGTTTTACCCCTTCAGGAGCACGCAACAAAGTCTACACTTTGTTGCAGTGCATGAAGTCCAACTATGATAACTTGGCATCCAGCCATCAATCAGAAGTCACCACTTCTCATGGCCTGCTGATAACTAGTAGCATCATCATCACATGATGCAAACCTCCTTGTCACCATCAACGAGAAACGGTAGTACCTTTCAGGTGGCTGAGGTCACCTATCAAATCTATGGAGTAAGCTAAGCTTTGTCAGGGTCAATTGAATTTTCAGGTTCTACTAAATCTTCAGTAACTATTTTTGATTCTAGAATTACTTCCAATTCTACAATACTCCTACTAATTTCTTTTGCAAGAAATTCCTTTACCAAGGAGGTGGCTAGTCAAGAACAAAACATTTTTGATCTTGCAAATGGTAGAATGCTAAACCCTTGTCAATGCCCAGGATAACCTACAAACCGCCATTACCAAAACGTGCCTTGAGTTTATCCGGATTATGGTTTTAAGCTTAAGCCGGACAACTCAATATCTTAACAATCTTAAGATAATAACACATTCCATATCACATATAGAATTTGAGGCGCTAATTTAGGTGGAACCAGTATCAATTGACATGCATTTATTTCTAGTGCATCTCTTAATGGAAAAAGGCGATTCAGCATTACTCATCAAGGAGCACTCCTACGGATGGGTAATCTGAGAGAGATTCAAATTCTCGATTATTTAACTACGGAATACCTAGCATAAGTATCCACATCTTCGAATACTTCGAAGAATCTTGATACTTCCAACGTTTGGTTCTCTACTTTATTCTTATATCGTATGAACTTCTCAAAATCTTTGAACTTTGCATTTAAACAAGAATGTATGTTTAAAACTAGAGAACTCATAGGAAAACGGAATGAAGTATGAGTACCAACCCCTTTTCCTTGCGGACATTGGACAACATACATCACTATGTATAAGTCTTATGAGTTCACTAACTCATACTCTGTGTGTTGTAATTTGAAAACTATATTTTTGTTAAAAATATATATCCCGTTATTCAATGCACCTTACCGAATCATCAAATAATAATGGCAAATGTTCATAACATAATTTTTGAAAATTTATATCCCACTTTATTAAATAAAGAAATGGATATATCAGTTTTTAAAAGTTGGTGCATAATAACATATATTCAAAATCAAAAGTTTACCGAAAGGTAAAGGTGATTTCCCCAATTGCAACAATTGCTCCAACATCCGATATTGAGGATCAAATCATCTTTTCAATAATCTAATCTTTCTCAACATCTATAACAATTTACAGATGTGGGTTATTAATCCGGTATCTATATACCAAGTAGTCAGAATTAATAGAAAAACAGTTTTCGATTATAATCACATAAATATCAAATGTTTCAAGGGATGGCCGGGTATTCTTAGTAATGCCTTTTTCATAGCCCAGAGTCATAACATTAGTTTCAATTTCTTTTCTTCTCACTTTGACCCCTTATAGATGTTTCTCTTTCTTCCTTTGTGTGTACCAGACTTATATTACTTGGTTTTCTTCTTACCCTTCTTTTCATCTCCAGCATCGGGATTGGAAGAAAACTATCCAATAAGCGTAACTGGTATATTCTCTTTATTGAAGGAGCTGTCAAACTTGAGATAAGGTGGAGAGGGGAGAAAAATGAATTTTATCATATACAATTCACTTTCTCCAGAGCCAGCGGCCATCCTCGACTGAAACACTTTTTTTGAGTTCGTAGTAACTATACGAGATGGTCTTCCATGCAATATGGATCTCGGTATCGGATACAGAGTATTCTGGAGAAAGCAAAAGGGGAAGTGGGAGAGGTAAATACATATGCGACTATGTCATGAAATAAGGCAATCATGACATTCTAAAACCATTGTTTCTAAAAGGGTTTGGTTAACTTGGTTTACAAGTTTTTACTTTAAGGTCAGTCTTAGGTCGCTGCCAGAGAGAGAAAAGAAACACTCGTCGTGCACTCTATCAAGATTATATTGGTTGATTAATTCATCTAATCAGGATGACTCCCACTGTCCTGTCGAATCCTCCTACAAACCCTAAAAGAAGAGGGTAACTATTACTCACAGTGAGAATCGGGACCCAACTATCATAGCGTAGTAACCTTGACTAAAGATAAAAAAAATTACTCCACTCCATAGAAGGTATGCAATCTCATTGCAAGTTTTAACATTTGAAACTCCCGATATGGTTTCTGCCCCTAGGACCTTAACTAGAGGCCAACAAATTAAAGATTCCTAGTTAAGTTCAACCCGTCATTTCGTGATTGGTTTAGACCCATCCGTACAAACCATTGACTAGAGGCCAACAAAATTATACGACTGTCCTAACCAATCGCATCTCATGCTGTCATGAAGACATCACTTGGCTATCGTACACTACGCCTTAACAAAAGGCCAACAAACGTAGCACGAATACTAAGTACTCTACTTCATGAAATGACAGAGGGCTATGGCTGGTTTTGAAGAAAACCTTTAACGTAAAGAACTTGAACTCATCGTAGGAATCGAATGGTTTTGCAAATTTATAGTTACGTGGACTATTGCTTAAGTGTGGATTCCCCGTGAAGGGATCTTGGCTCTTACCTCATTGAATGAGGTGTAGGATATTCCTAACTGAATACCACTGTGCATAGTAATAGGATACGGCTATTCAATTTACAAACTTATTGTAACACAATCTGTTGCCAAAGAGTTCACTCTATGTGGAGGGATTTAGGCTCTTTCTTCGTCGAATGAAGTGCAGAATATTCCTAACCGAATACCTCGATACAAAACAAAAGAATCGACTATAAAACCAATATCTAATATTTGGTTTCTACAATGTATTTTTGGTTTATTATCTTTGCATTAATCCGAATCAATGCAATCCCATTATTTAGATAATCTTATTACCTAGCATCTCTTTACACAATCACAGAAAAAGTATGAAAAGAAAATAGAATGCACATATACGCCATCCGCATTTGCCATGGGGCCCCGGGTCTTTATCGTAAGGTTACTTAACTTACGGCAGGACGGGGGCAGGGCTAGCGCGGGTGCAAAATGTATATAACATTTATTTATATATCGTATATATCACTATATATATCATCGCAGGCAGATAATCAGCATTACATGCAAGCGATAAATATCATCACAGGCAGGTAAACATATTACAGGCATGCAATGGATATCACAGAATAAGAATGGTCGGATCACCTAGGAATCCCGCGTTTCATTCGAGCCACAAACGAAAATCGAGATTCCCCGGTCGCGTGAATAACCTATGCGCGGCCAAAAGCAGACCTCTACGAGTGCGGCAAGCCACCCGCCAATATGAGAAATGAGGCAACCTGCCATCATCACCATGAGAGGGGTACCCAACACTTTCTCGACTCCGGTGACTTGAGCACTCCTCCGCTGGTCTACCTTATACCCTCTACAAGCGCGGCAAGCAACCCGCTAACTTTATACTCGAGTGACCCGATCACAACTCCTTGAGATGGCCACCCGCTGCAATCTAGAACCCGGCCGCTCGTGCGCTTTTCCGCGGGGTAAACCTATAAGCTTTATTATACAACGGCAATAATGATCAAAACCTAATTGTGCCCCGACAAATAATAATACATAAAGCGACAACTACGGCCACAAGTGAACTGCTAAGTCCCGAAACAAAGAATATACTTAAAGCGGAAACTGTGGCCACAAGTTGAAGCTCGTTCCGAACAAATGAATATACAAGATGGCTACAAGTATGAATGGAAATAACAATTATCGCAACATCACACTTCCGTACGGGGCTATTCATTTCGCGACAATCCAACACATTTAAAACAAGAATCACAATATATCATAATATATACATGCAACCCTGTCGAATTGATCGCATCAAATCGACGACATTAAGCACTGCATATTGCATACACCAACGAGTTATATCTATTAAAAATTTTAATCTATTAAACTCATCACAAATGGCTAATGAATCCCAAAATCCTCGAAGCCGAAACGTTAATTTACAACACTTGAAAGACACTATTCATCTCGACACAAAATCATCACTTTTTAGCGCCGAAATGAGTCGAAATGAACTCGAAAAGCGCCCATATTTTTTGTGAATCTCCGGGGGAAAAATAGATCTACATTTCAAAGGCTCGGGGGGGTACCATGGCCTAAACCCACTAAAAATTGGGCTCGGGTCATGGCTGAACTGAGAGCACCATAATAGTGCTCTAGGGTGTTCACCTTCCTCCGAAAGCACCAATTGGTGCTTCCGGGAGGGGGTGGCCCCCTAACTTCCGTAACACCTTTAACTTCATATTGAACCCTTCAATTAATCTCGGGCGTTAAAAAAATACTAAAAAGTAATGGTTCTTGAAGCACACAAAAAACAGGTTTTAATGTGCATCGTAAAATAGTTTTAGGGATTCATTTCGCCACGAAAACACGTTGTTGTCATTGGACCGCTTATGATACCACTGTAAGTTCACTATGCTCTCTACAATAGGGTTTATAATATGGCAGAAGCGATAATTTTAAAAATCTAGAGAGCAACTACAAGCAAATATAGGATCATGAACAACAACTACAACATGCAAAAAAACTAGTAAGCTAATTCTACAAGTTTAAAGAGACTACAACCTTTGTAGCATCTTCAAGTGTTCCGCATTTGTGTTAGAATCCTTGTAGACTCCACGAATTCCAGAACAAGCTTGGTCGGTGATCTCCTTGCCGAAGATTATCCACCATGAGATAACTCCAACACAAGTTTTTTGTTTCAAATTGATCTCATCAAAATGAAACAACCTACTAATTAAACTTGCTAAGGATGACTAGTAGGAGATGTAGAATAATTAGCTCACTAAATTCTTCTCTTTTTTTCACTTTCTCACTTGAACCATTACAAGAGAGATAGCCATGGAGATGATGTGATGAGAATGACATGGCTTCACAAAGATAAGAACAAACATATCACACCTTATTTTAAATGAAAAAAATAAAAATGAGTCATCTAAAGTCTAAAAAATTCTAATAAATGACTCATTATTTTATTTAGTTAAATAAAAAAATATCATGTATCTTTCTCTTTGAATACTATGTGATTCTTATACACACATTTAATGTGTATATACAACCATGACAAATGATATATATATTATTTATATCATATATAAATAATATATAAAGAGAAGGAAAAATGAAATGAGCATGATATTACTTAATATATAAATATATCGATATATAAATATACATTTAATTATTTATTCAACACTTGATTTAATAATCTAGTTATATCATATATATACCGGCTAATATCATTAAATACCCGATTATAATACGTGTATCACATACACGTGCTTAATTGAACTCCTGCACGTATCAATATATGTGCCCTATATCGTTTTGCCTATGCTGGAAAACCTCTTTGTGGGACTCTAAAAACTCGACAATACGCTGGCAGTAGGTTAGGATCATATCCATAGCCACAAGCACGTCAGCGGTACTAGCTGCACGTAACGGCTATCCAGGTATTGATCGAAAGAAGGTCAAAAAGCAAGCTCATCTGAACCCTGAAAATTCTATCAGTGACATTACCGTACAGTTCGGTCTCTTCGTCTAAGAGTTTCGTATATCGGGTCTAGGGTTTGGAATCTGTCGGACTCCAATTACTCGATAAGTCGTGCGATAGAGAACTTATAACCAACCGGAGATACAACTGATAACACTTATCAATTTATCTCCACTGCGGTAGCCACCGACTTGTGGTTGTAGTCATGTCATGCACAGCACGACATCAACTCCCTATACCGGGAGAGACGAATCCTCTCGACCGCTCACTGCCTCCATGTGCTTCGGGACTATACCCAACAAAAACCTGTTTGCATGAATCCTTTGAGCCGTGGTAGAGTACAAGTCTAAGTATAATAGGAACACACATGAGACACTATGGTGATCTCAGGTCTAAGAGACTACCCTGTACTAATGTCACCAGAGACCTGCTACTTAACATTGGTATATTACCAACTAGGAGTTCTCGGTGAGTCCGTCCAGTGTAACTCATCTAATGAACACATCTATACAATCCTTTGTGTCAAACACCAATAGATATGGGATCAGCTATCGCCTTCCAACCGGATCAGGAAACATTCACACTAGTTTAAACTGGAGTACCGATACCCAGTCTCGATACTCCTACGACTATGGACGTTTAAGGATGTGCTTATCGACTACCCAGACCCCACTAGTATGATCTCCATCATTGTCCTGGTAGTCAAGAAAAATCCAAAGGGGTTTATCTCATGTATTAGCGATACGTAATAACTAGTAAAACGTATTCACATGATAGATAAAGACAAACCAAATAGCATACTATCCTCTCGAGTAAGATTGTTCTCTCGTATAGGTTCTTCTTCAATTATAATAATTGTCTTGAGGGCACCTATATCCAACAGAGACAACCGAATAATCCTATTCAATTTTCCAGAACCGAAATCCATCCTCAAACTGAAATAAATTTCTACAAGTTCATATGTAACTATACGAGATGGTTTTAAACATTGTATATGGATTTTCGTAGTAATACGGAATGTTCTGAAGAAAACTAAGGGTAAAATAGGAGGGGCATGGATATACACGATTTCGTCGTGAATCGAGACAATCCAAACCCGAATGGTAAAAAGGTTCGGTTTAACTTGGTTATGGGTTTTAGTTTAAGACGGGTCAAGGTCGCAGCCAGAAAGAGAAAAAGAAACACCCAGCCTGCATTCAAACCTAGATCAGAATGGTTTATCAATTTATTTGATTTGGATGTCTCCCACTGTTTTCTCGAATGCTCTTTCAAATCCTAAAAAGAGAACTAGTCCGGATAACTCGAGGAGTAAAGCCTACTCATCAGTGGGAATCGGGACCCAACTATCATCGTATAATAATCTTGACGGAAGCCGACCAAATTCACCACACTCCAGAAGGTATACTCAAACTTGGTAAGTTTCCTTTATATTTGAAACTCCCGAGATGGTTTTTGCCCCAAGCGTCTTATGACCTTGACGAAGGCCAAAATATCATAAGTCACATGTCAAATTCAAGCCGTCATTGTCCTGATTAATCCAGACTCATTCATACTAACCCTTGACGAAGGCCAAAATAGTTGTATGCATGTCCTGGATTAATGCATCTATATATGCTACAGTCAAATATCCACTAGCTACCAAACACTAAGCCTTGGCGAAGGTCAAAATATATAGCTTGAATACTAGTGAATACCTATCTGAAATGATGGAGAGCTACAGCTGGTTTTGGCAAAAAACCTTTAACGTAATGAACTTGATATCAACTCGAGCAGTTTTGAATAGGAGTGGTTTAAGCTCTGCATTTTAAACGAGTGGTTTTGTAGAAAACCGATGGTTTTGAAAAAAACCGGGTAGTTTATAGTCACGTAAACTTTTTCCAAAGAGGTCACTTCCTGTGACGGGATTTAGGTTCTTTCCTCATTGAATGAGGTGCAGAATATTCCAAACTGAATACCTCGACGTAAAGCAAAAGGAAACGTTTCCAGTTTTCGAAAATTTGTTCCAGCAACATCATTTAGGTTTGTTTACCTTGCATTAATCAGAATTAATGCAGTTCTATCAATTAATCATATCCTGCCAAAAAGAAACGAAAATAGGCACGCACATTTATGTCATCCGTATTCACCACAGGGTCCCGGGTCTTTACCATAAGGTTACTTAACTTACGGCAGGGCGGGGACAGGACTAGCGTGGATGTAAAACATATATAGCATCTATTAAATATATATAATATATATAAACATTCATCACACACATGATATCAAGCAATATCACAGAAGTATGGAAATGCGGATAATCTGGGAAAATTACATGTCAATAGAGCCAAATATGTAATGCAATTTTTCCGGTAATGTGGATTGCCCGTGATATCAGACCCTACACCCCTACGAGTGCGATAAGCCATCCACCAATCCCCGAAGCTAGGCAACCCTAATCAACGAAGTGAATGGGCCACCCGGTAATTTCAAAATGCGGTGACTTTGGCATCCCTCCGCAGGACAAACCTATACCCCCTACAAGTGCGGTGAATAGCTCGCAAATTCTAGAGTAAAGCACCCCCGTCTCAACGCCATGAAATGGTGGCCCGTTACCCTCTAGAACCCGGCAACTCGAATGTAACGATCATAAAATTCCTATACTTTTGTGTATCATTTCTTTAATAAAATATTGCAATTATTTATTTTTGGTATATTTTGTTTTCTAATAAATATATTATTTTATCACTTCATCTATTTTATCCATTTTATAATTTTTCAAAGCTCAAACCCAAGCCAAGACAAATCCATTTGATTTCTTTCTTTTCTTTTTCCAAGCCCACTTTCTTTTCAAGGTATAACATATATTTAATTCTTATTAAATATGTGCATGAACAACTTTGTAGCGCATTGGTTAAGTCCTTGTATTGTTATTTTATAGGTTACATGTTCAAATTCTCATTCTTGCAATTATTTTTTTATCAATTTTTATCCTTCTCATAACCTACAAATGCGACCTTTGATTTCATCTTCTTTTTAACTCCCAAAATAATTAGAATGGTTATGAGCTACAATTTATTAGAATTATGGTGGCCATAAACCTTTTTTATATGTCACTCCTCTTTCTTTTCTTCATCACACATTTCTATCATTTCCCATCTCTCTCTTCATCTAGATTCCTCGAAGAACATGAAGAATTTCTCAAGAAAGTCTCGCTAGTAACGCGAGATTATCGGCGGATAGACAAGTCCGGTGACAATACCTGCTTGTGTATATAAGTCCCCTTCGTTTCCTCTCCTCTTATTATTGAATCATCTTCATCTTGTCATGTCTCCACTGATATTCATACTTGCTAATTTCTTCTGTAAACTCCTTATTTAGAAAACACACATAAAATAAATAGATAATTTAATAGTTAATTGTCTTGTAAACTTATTTATCTTCATGAATAGGATACATTTTTAATTGGTAGTGATTATCTTATTTCATGTTTTAGTAGTTATGAAAATATGTGAATCTATCATCCTATATTCAATATCATCACATAATGTAATCGTTTATTCAAAATAAAAGAAAAGTTTTTAATAATTTTTGTGTAGAATCTTTATTAATATTTTATATCGATTTTAGTATATATATCATGACTGATTCGTATGATTGTCCGTAAGCCTTTCATAATTTATTGCTCGTTATTTTTATTTTATTTTATTTATATTTAGTTTAAAAGAAAACGAGGTTTCATATAAACACCATGACCTTGTCAATCTCAAATACCACCTTAAAGAAATAGCTTTACCTTCAAAATAATTTTTAGAAAATAAATCATGACTTCTGAACATTCTAGAAAAATTAGATTATATACTAGATAGAATTTCAGGTCTACAGTAAAAATTTCATATCAAACCAAATAACGATTTAGGTGTTATGTAGTTTTTTTATTCACTGTTTTTAAAACCAGAAAACTGCCAATAAGGATCTTATTCGAGAGACTATAACTTTATAATAGTTGATCCAAATTAAGTGTTTTCAGATATTTTGAACATTTACATCGAAAGATCTAGATTTTCTTAGTTTTATGTTTTTACTGAAAATCTACGTAAAATATAGAAAACTGCGTTACAATATTAAGCGACGAATCTGGACAGAATCTGTTCTGATTCGCACGCTGTTTTTATATAGGACATAACTCGAACTCTCGATGTCCGTTCGTGACAAAATTTAGATGTGTAGATGCAAATTTGATAGAGCTACAATTTCCTATATATTGGATTACTTAGAAACACATGAAACAACCCGATATAGGCTTTGTAATATAACATATAGTTGTTGTCCGGAGATCTGAATTTCTATTTTAAACGCTGATATTACAATTATCATAACTAGAGCTTCAGAAATCCAAATCACGTGAATCTTGGAGTTTTGGATAAATACATTGAAATAAATATAGTTTTCAATGGTTTTTGTAACCTAAAATCCGATGGAAATTAACTCAAACTGCGTTTTAAAAATATATGATGGTGCTGAACAGGTTCTGATCTGTTTTGCTCGACGATACGAAAACGAGTATTTCTCCCAAACCGGTAGTCATATTTAGGCAAGACTGGAACTCACGCGTTCAAAACACTTAGATCTATATTTCTGTTTATATTCCGAAATTGATTGACATGATTGATTAGTCGTACACAACACTTATTTACAACATTGTTTTTGGACGTTACTTGTATACTTATCTCATATCATGTTCTGTGATTGCTTATTTATTTTTATCTATATGACTTATGATTAAACCATTACATGCTAGAATTGACTTTATCTTGACACGACTCAATCATGAATACTTGAACCCAATATGTACACTTGGACCAAATTGACTCGAACCATGAATGTAATTGGCATGACTTGCACTTGACATGACTACATGAACTCAATCTTGAAAACTTGATATCGTACATTACCTTTTATATATGGATTCGATCAAGACTCATAACATTAATTATAGACTAATAAACACGGGGTGTTGGGGTAGTTTGAGTATGAATCCAACAGAATCTCATGAGTCCTATTAATATAAATCATGTTGCTGTGGTACCAGGATGAAACGGTACAAATCATATTGCTATGGTACCGAGATGAAATGGTACAAATCACGAATTCATGAATTAAGGCCCATGTTTCTAAGCCTCTGGATGATAACCTGTTGGATTTGGAATAATTCAATAACAATTAAAATCCCTCTATTTTGGGCCCGTGATTCCTTACCCCTGGATGATAGCCTTGGGTTCGAGAATACTCTTGAGATTGGTTGATATTCATACTTGAACTCGCGTTAATTGCTTTTACCCTTTTAGAGATATTTTAGGACACTTACATTCACTTCATGTTCACTATACCTACACTCTACGGTTATGCTATAATTGTTTGCTATGCTCGTGTTATATTTTCATGCTTACATAATTGTCATTAATATTACCATTTTATACTTGTTCGTGTTTTATTTCCATTCATACTATATCACATGCCATCTTTCATATTCATTTATATGCATTCACATCCCACCCTTCTTGGAGACTTACTGAGCGTAGTTCACTGACGGGTATTCTACCCATATCTTTGTTTCCTTAGAATGTTCGTCAGATAATTTAGAGATTGAGGAGATCGAGTCGAGTCAGAAGGATTACTCTCAGCTTGCGGAGCATACTGACTACTAGTTCTTTCTTTTCAGCTTTTACTTCCTGTATGCCACTTGTTTAGGCACTTTCTTTTATGTATCTTTGTTTCCAAACTCATGTATTCAGTTTGAAACTTGTGAAAATTGGGAATGTAAGTATATAAAGTTGGATTTTCATTATCATGTCTTTTCTTGTCATTTTATATTACTTATATACGCTTAGCGTATTTGTTTCGAGAAAAGACTTTCTCGGATAAATACGTCGCGGGCTTGTCACATGCCGTTACCGCTCTTTTAGAAAGCGGGGTGTGACATCGATCATTCCGCCGTGGGTTATACTTAGTGCATGTAAATAATACCAAAATATACAACGGTGGCTACGCCCGCAGCCAGACGCGCCCTAAAGAATAATACATACCGCAATGACGGCAGTCCACATATCGGACGCTCGCCGCACAATATGAATATACACTACATTATAAGGCTATCTAATACTACGTACACCAGGCTATCCATCACGACAATCCAACACAACCATAATCACATAGCAACACAGAACATCAACACGAATATCATGTTCGTAAACCCGTCTGATTGTACATATAGCAACTAGTCGGATTATACCGTGCAATGATATTTACAGTCGCAGAAACAAGTGCACAAGTAATATTTAGAATCCATAAATCACTAAGCATATTAACCGGATTATCAATTAATCCCAAACGAACATGCCCGGCAACCAAAATTCCACAAAAATCCCATTTTAAAGCCTCAAAACGGAAACCGATTTGCCACGATAAAACTCCAGGATATCGAGAATGATAACCCAAACATCCTTAGAGGTGCAATGGGGTGTGGGGGTGCCCTTCCCCGAGGCCACCACTCGAGGAGGCAGCACAAACCGAGAGCACCCATATTGGGTGCTCTCTATTTGGGTGCCTCCCTCTTGGCCACCACTTGGTGGCCAAGGGGTGGGGCCCTCCCCCAAACCCTCCAGGGTATGAAAGTCCGCCCGCGGATTTTTGTTTCGGACCAAAACCATACGGAGCACGGATTAGCATGCAAAAAATGAAATTTTCATGGAATTTGCTAACTAGTTTTCAAAAACTAATTAGCCATGGATTCTAAAATTACAAACACTAGTTTAATTCTTTAGTTTGGATTTGATACCATGTTAGAACGCCTAGAGCTCTCTACTTGATTTTTAATAGGAGCACAAAAGGGATTTAAAAAATTCAAGAGAGCTCAAGTGACCATATAAGGAACTTTGGCTAAAAAATTGAACTAGTAACTAAAGGTTGGAATCATACAACTTTTGTAGCATCTTCATTTTCTCTAATTTATTTAGGTCTCTAATTAGGCTTCTAGGATGTGAGCACAAGCTTGGTGAAGACCTCCTCTATCAAAGATGATCCACTTGAGGAAACTCTATCTAGCTCCATCTATATTTCAATGCACTAAGCAAAATGTGAAGAAAACTAACACTAATGGTTTGCTAGTTTAGTAGTGTTAAGGATGTAGTATAGCCACTCTAATTTTGTCTCGGCATTTCTTTTCTTTTCTTGCTCTCTTTTCAAATAATGGAGGAATAAAAAGAAGTGCTTACTTGGATAAAATGAGAGTAGAAGAATATGCTATGAAGAATAATCTTAACATCACACAGAATTAATCTCAACCATAGGATTTGAATCCATCATCCAAGTGTCCACTTCCTTCTCTCCCCTCCACTTGTCCACTTGTAGAGAATGGAAATGCATATGCTATTCTCATAGAACAGGTTAACTAAAAGAGAACCTAAAAAGAAAAGGAAAATACATGATATTAATATGTGTGCGTGTGTGTGTAACATACTCTCTCTGTGTGTGTGTGTGTGTATCAATGTATTTTTCTATATATATTAAAATACATAAATGAGACATAAATAAATAGTGACATACATGTATTATTATATTAAATTAGCACTTGATTTAATATCCGTCTTTCCAAAAAGACTGGCTAGTATATCCAAAAGTCTTATTATCGTCAGTGTGCCAAAAACACTAGTTTTAATCGAACCCCAGTGCGTATCAAATACGCACATCTACATCATATTGCTAGAGTCGGAAAAACCTCTGTATGGAACTCTAAAGACTCAAAAATACGCTGGTAGTGGGTTTAACCATAAGCACGTCAGTGGCATTAGCTGTACATAACGGCTACTCAGGTATTGAGCAAATGGAAAGTCGAAAAGCAAGCTCGTCAAATCCCTACAGAGCCTATAAGTGACAGTCTCCGTACAGTCCAGTCTGTTCTTCTAAGAGTATCGCATATCGGGTCTAGGGAGGTGGTCTGTGTCTGACACCTAGTAACATAATAAGACGTGTCGGTGTCAAGCTTATCACCTACCGAGAAAATACTGATCTACAATCAGTAAATCTCATCCGCTCTGGCCAGAGAATTTTGGTGATAGCCGACCGAACACAACGGGACATCTACCCCCAATGCCGGAAGAGACGGATCCCAACAATCATCTCACCGCCTCCATATGGCTCGGAACTGTACCCAACTAAAATTTGTTTGCATGACTCAGTAGAGACGTGGTGGGGTAGTAATCAAAGTATAATGGGAACTCACATGAGAACAATGACGATCTCATGTCGACAGACTAATCTGTACTCATGTCACCAGAGAACTGCTATCTGACGATAGGTATAATACCATCTAGTATATTCCCGGCGAGTCCGTCTAGTGTAACTCATAACATAATGAGCACCTGTATTCAATATTTGATGACTGACTAATACCAATGGCTGTGAGACCGGCCATTGCCCCTCGTCGGGGTCAAGAAACGTATACACTAGTCTACTCTGGAATATCGTTGCTCATTTTCGATATTCTCACGACTAGGGACATTTAAGGATGTGCTTATAGACTACCAAGTTCTCACAAGTGTGATCACCATAATAACCCTGGTAGTTAAGCATAAATCCTATGGGCGCTATCAATATGTAGTAGTGATATTCAATACCACACAAGATTTTTACATGATGATAAAGTCAAACCATATTGCATAATATCATCTCGAGTATGTCTGTTCTATCCGTATATGTCCACCCACAATCATCATAATCTCCTGCTTGCAATTACAATAATTGTCTTGAGGGCACTACATCCAACATGTGTATCCCATTATTTTAATAGTGGAAGAATAAATATATAAAGGAACCGGACCATTGTCTCGTGGTTTTTCCCGCAAGGGTTTCCACGTAAATATCGGTGTCTCGTTTTGGTGTGTTGGTTCGTTGATTTATTTCGCTGTGGTGTTTTGATTATTTGATTTGGTGATTTTCAAATTAGGTGATTTATTATAATCCTATCTCATCCGATCCCAACACTTACAGTTTGGGACATGTGATCGGAATTGGCAATGTAGGGCTGGATCCAGCTCAATAAGTTCGTCTTTTAAGGAAAAGGCTTTGATCCATTGTGTGCTTCATGATTTGACGAAGAGTAATAGTGGTCATGAGAGATTCTACCCGATAAAAAGTGCATGGCCGATCGAGGACTGGATGTCCGGAGACTAAGAGTCCGAAGACTCGAAGTCCGATTCGGTGAAAGATAGCCCGATTGAAGATCGTGGAAAAATGGGGACTCTAACAGATACATGCTACGTTTTAGAAAATGCTCTTCAAAGAAGAATCATGTTCTGGATTCGTCTAGGGTTAACATGGGTGCTAAAATATTTTTTGATGACGGCTTGTGATGTTCTGTGGTGTTTGATGTAATTTGATTTTCCCTTATTTATTCTTTTCTTAAATCTTGTAGTTTCGTTAAATCATTTTTTAATAAAATGCAAGAGTAATTGCCTTCGTTTAATCAATAAAATAAAAGTTTTTTCTTCTGTGTCGCCCCAGTTGCATATTTGGGTCTCAATTAAAAAAATAAATAAATTGTTCCATTTTTTATGATGCTCATAAGTGGGAACTCCCCGGATCATGATACGTGGTAGATGACGTGTTCCGGAGCTTACAGAAATAGGGCAAGCACCACACATTGGAGGCGTCCCCCGGGCTATCGTCCCGAGGCAAGACCCGACCTCCGAGGGGTCCCTGAATACTCCTGTGCTAGCCATGTTAATAACCATTGGCTCGCCTTCGAGCCCTCCTAACACGCCGAGCTTCCTCGGCCTCCCGCTCTCCTCCGAGCTATCACAGAACCGAGCTTCCCGGCCTCCCGCTCGCCTTTGAGCCTCCCGCCAAGCTAATGGTTCCTGGTTCTAACGAGAAACCAAGAACGCAGAGTCCAAGCGCCTCCGCCACGGCTCCGTGTATCTCGCCAGAAGCGAGATATCCGCCGCCCTACAATCCCGCGTTCCACGCCGTCGTATCCCCATATTAACGAGCGTATCTCGTCATTAATGGGGGGATCCCGTCATTCACACAGGCGTAATTCTAGGGGCGTAACCGACGGCGGATATCTCGCGCCAGCTCGCTCCAAGCGACCGCTATAGAAACCCCTCTCCCAAACGACTCAGGTAACGCAATTTTAACCCAATAAGCCGCTACTCTGTCCAAATACCCTGGCTAACTTGATCGTCGGAGGGTCCACGGTGGTACAACCACTCGGGGACTTCTTTTGCAGATAGCTCGGCTTCGCCTCAAAACAAGCCCATTGAGATCCATACGTTCAAGGAGGCAACCCTCAACACCAATCTCGGCCGTTCATCCACGCTCGCGACAGATCGACGGAGGACAACATCTGAAGGAGATCATGACCTCCATCAGTTGGTGCCGTCTGTTGGAACTCTAAAAATTCCATTCATCGAAAGTTGATCTTCCGATCTCGAACTCATGGCGAGTGATCACCATGACGATCCAAGCACAAGCCGCCGCCCTCCCCACAACGGAGGCGCATACGGATCCACTCCTCCCTCTAACGCCATTCACGCCCTCTCTGCATGGATCGACATGCTCACATCCATAGTGGATGCCCTTTTCCGCGTCCAAACGGCGGGACAAGCCCCCCAGGTCACCGTTCCCCTTCCCTGGGATCACGACCTCCGCAAAGGGGGAGATGACACTGCCTATGCTGGCACAACTGAACAGCGTCTTTCTATCTCCTGTGGCCACATGTCCCCTGCGGCGACCGATTCAATGACCCGTTGGGCGCCTCATAACTCCACACGGAGGTCTCGTGAAAGAGCTCCCCGCCCTGTGGCCCGTCGCACTCCCATCCCTTCCGAGGAGGTGTCGGTCAGCTCGCCGCTCCCAGGCATAGCCGGCACCCTTTCCCTCGACGGGGTCGCGTAGGAGGCACTCGCCGCGATGACTCGAGAATAACCTCGCCAGGGGACCTGAGGAACCTGATAGAATGGAACTGGAGCCGCAGTCAGGCGCAGGCCATAACTCCGGCTATGCCGAATCCTCGGGGTACCACGACCGTCTCGAAGCCCTCGAAAAGAGAATCGAGGGTATACATCGGGAGGGTCATCCTTCAAACGAGGGGGCCAGGTACGCCGCCGACTCGCTTACGAAGCCCTTCACTGAGGAGTTGCTCGTTGTTCGCGTCTCATCCAGAAACAAGCCACCAAAGGTGGCCCTCTTTGAAGGGAAGTCCGACCCGAAAGACCATCTGGACACGTTTACGGCGGGCATGAGCTTCCAGGACAACTCCGACGCTGCCCAATGCCGATCGTTCCCCGCCACTCTCATCCGGGCTAGACGAGGCTAGTTCCGAGGACTCACGACACGCTCCATATCTACCTTTGATGAGATGGCCGCCTAGTTCCTCGGACATTTCATCGGGAACAGACGACAAAAGCAGACCGTCGATTACCTCTTCAATATAAAGAGCGGGGACAAGGAATCCTTTAAAGGATACGTCCCTCGCTTCTACAACGCTCTTCTTGAAGTTCCCGAGCACAGGGAGGAGACTGTAATCACAGCTCTGAAGTCAGGTCTTAGGCACAAGGAGTGGCTCCGCTCCTTTGCATTGGCGCAACCTAGGACCATGGCCGAGGTAAAAGCTTGGACCGAGCGGGAAATCCAACTCGAGTCTGAGGTAAACGCAAACCTACCCGAGGCGATCAGGCCGACCAAAAGAAGAGGGGCAGAGAAGGGAAGGAGAAGGTCGACCGGACACACCCTACTCCCCGAAGTTCCAGGAGTACACTCCTCTCAACATCTTCCAGACCGAGCTGTTGGAGGAGGTGAAAGGCAAGAGATTCTTCAAGCTCCCACCAGTCACACACAGGGAGACTAAACGTATCCGGGGCACGTACTACACCTTCCATAGGTCGTAGGTCCACTCGACCGAAAACTGCAAACAACTCCACGACTACATCGAGGAGTTGGTCCACTCTGGCCACCTGGCGAAGTACCTGCAGGACAAGCGACAGGCGGAACGAGAACAAAAAGGCCCGATCACTCCTGAGGAATTAACCATCGGCCAAATTATGGTCGTTACCTATGACCCTGCTCGGGGAATTCCGGCCTTACAACGCCGCAGAGTTTAAGTCGTTTAAATAAAGTGTATTCCTTTTTAAAATAATGTAATTCTTGCAGGCACTTAATTAAGTTCGTGGCATGAACGAGGAAAGAAAAGGAAGAACTTTTTTCATTAAAGGGTATTATGGGCTCCTCAGCCTTACACAAAAATTATTATTACAATAAAGGGGGCCGGGGATGGAAGAAGCATTGTTGATGATACACCGACGAAATCTCCGTCAGCCGAGCCCTAGCTTCCTTGGCCACCTTTGAAGCATCACCCACCGGGAAAAAATCAGCAATCAGCCTCTTCTGGAAACACTCCAGAAGAAGGCCTGCCGATCTATCCCGCTTGCTCTTCGAGATCAGGCCGAAGTGGTAAAGCGAGTGCAACTTCTCGATCGTCTCATCCCTCAGCTGCGGAGACTAGGCGTTGTGTAGACCCGGAGACCTCCTCCAGATCGCATAAATGAGCACTTAGAAGAGTGGAGATTGCCGGGGAAGAAGACGTCCAAAATGGGCCTCCACGCGGTCTATTACCGTCTCGTACGTCTGTTCGGACTGGTTGAGATTGTAGAGGTACACATCGTCCCGGGAAATCATCTCGCTGATAAGCACACACAGACGTCCGGCCATTTTCAGAAACCCGACGCTGAAAGAGACCAACACCCTTTCGCTATTTCTAGCCCCAACAAAATTCCGAAAGGCCGAAGTTTGCGCGCGCGGTAGCGCGATTCATGGGGCCCTTTCAAAGTCCCCAATGCAGGGCTGCCGCGTGGCGACCATGCCCCTAAATGGCCAAATGGAAGTTGGAAAGATGCGCACTATAGGGAGCCACACCTTCCCACGCGTCTCTGCCACGTGTTGCCTTCGACGGTCTCTCTCCCTATATTTTACGGGCCAAGGGAGACGGACCGACACCAAAATAGCCTCGTCAAGAGGCCGCCGAGCAGCTTCCCTGCTCGGTCAATCGTTAGCGGGTAGCTCCTACTCATCTATGCTAAGGATCGAAATCCCTCATCATGAGGCCACCAAGCAGCTTCCGTGCTCAGTCAATCCCTGGCAGATAGCTCCTACCCATTACGCCAAGAATCGAAAGCCCTCATCAAGAGGCCCCCGAGCAGCTTCCCTGCTCGGTCAATCCCTGGCGGGTAGCTCCTACCCATTATGCCAAGGATCGAAAGCCCTCACCAAGAGGCTACCGAGCAGCTTCTCTGCTCGGTCAATCCTTGGCGGGTAGCTTCTACCCATTACGCCAAAGGATCGAAAGCCCTCACCAAAAGGTCACCGAGCAGCTCCCCTGCTCGGTCAATCCCTGGTGGGTAGCTCCTACCCATCCACGCCAAGGATCAAAAGCCCTCACCAAGAGGCCACCGAGAAGCTCCCCTACTCGGTCAATCATTGGTGGGTAGCTCCTACCCATCCACCCCAAGGATCAAAATCCCTTCCCAAGAGGCCACCGAGCAGCTTCCCTGCTCGGTCAATCCCTGGCGGGTAGCTCCTACCCATCCACCCTAAGGATCAAAAGCCCTCACCAAGAGGCCACCGAGCAGCTCCCCTGCTCGGTCAATCCCTGGCGGGTACCTCCCACCCTTCCACGCCACGGATCGAAGCCCTCATCAAGAGGCCACCGAGCAGCTTCCATGCTCGGTCAATCCTCAGCGGGTAGCTCCTACCCATCTACGCTAAGGGTCGAAGCTCTCATCAAGAGGCCACCGAGCGGCTTCCCTGCTCGGTCAATCCTTAGCGGGTAGCTCCTACCCATCAACGCTAAGGATCAAAAGCCCTCACCAAGAGGCCACCGAGCAGCTTCCCTGCTCGATCAATCCTTAGCGGGTAGATCCTACCCATAAACGCTCAGGATCAAAAGCCTTCATGAAGAGGCCACCGAGCATCTTCATTGCTCGGCCAATGCCGACTAATTCTAACTTAGCTGTTATTTAACATACGCTAAGAGAAATGGTCGCCGGTCTGACTTAAAGGAATGAGCAAATCCTGACCTCCCTACACTTAAGGGTCTTCCGATGTATTCTAAGTGAACGATCGCCACTTCGACTCCGAGGGCTAGAGAGGACCGACCCTCCTACACTTAGTGATTGACTGGCTTACACTCGACGGGCAATTGCCATCTAAATACCGGTCATCGACCTACATCCTGACTCCCGGGACGAGGAAAACGCTAAAAAGCTCAAGTGACCAAACAAGAAAACATTGCCACGAAGAAAATTAAAAACGGTTTTATTTACGATCTGAGGGTCTTTACAAGGTACTATAGGCTCCTCAGCCATATAAAAAGCACCCGGAGGCTTACAAAATTTTTTTAAAAAAGAGAAAAAGGCAGGAAGGCTCAGGCCTTGGGACCGAGGAGGATCTCGACCTGCCCAGCGCCGGCGTCTGGAGCCAGCGTGACGGCTTTAGGGTCGGCACCCCCACTAGGAGCCTTATCTCCAGCACTCCTACCGGCGGCCTCTTCCCCGGCAGCGCTTCCGGCGGTCTCCCCCTGCGGCTCATCCTCGGAGAGGGTGTACTAGAGCCGAAGCTCGCCATCAGCAAACCCCGGCATCAACGCCTTGACAGCGTTGAGGGCCTGGTGCCAAACGATGGCCGAGGCGTCAGCAAGGTTGGCGTAGAATTGGTCCGACATCTTATACCTCTCTACCGACTTCACAGCCCGGAGGTCGGCGAGGTTCACCTCTTCCTTCTCCGCCTCGTTTTCCCTCTTGCAGGCGTCCCGCAACTTCTTCATCGTTGCGTTAAGCACCTTAGCCTCCTCCAACTTAGTCTGGACGACCTTGTTGGATTCACTCAGAAGTCGAATGGACTCCTTGCATTTGGAGTTCGTCACCTCCTCGGCGACCACCCGGGTCTTGAGGGCGGTTATCCTCTCCTTTTCCTGCTGCAGCTCCAGGCATAGGTCCTCCTCCCGCGAGGACGACTCGCCCGCCTTCCGCATTGCCAGGGAAATCTCCTTGTGCTCCTTGTTGACGATGAGGGCGCAGTGCTGGAGGACCCGAGGAAAGTAAAGGGCGGGTTAAAAGTATCTGATCCGAGGAAAAAATATTTGACGAAAACCTCAACGGAAAGCAGATACTGACCTGGATAGCCTCTTAAGCGATGGCGGCCACCTGGGCCTTGTGGGTCCCCTGGGGTATTTTGCACCCGGCCGATCGTTTTATATCCGAAAGCAAGCTATCGGCGACGGAAAGCCCCGAGGGCACCTTGAAACAAACGTCTCCCTCTTGCACGAGGATTGGGGAAGCCGGAGATCGAAATACCTTCCTCTTATACCTCTTGAGCGAGACCTTCAGGAGGGGGGTCGGCTTCATCCTCCACCTCCCTCGCCCGGAGCTCTGGTTCCCGAGCGTGCTTATGGATCTCCCCGCGGCTGGTTTCCGGAGCTCGGGGCGCAGCGGAAGGCTTAGCCGGTGCGGCTGGCTTCGGGGCCGGGCTCGAACCGGGGCGGGACAAGCTAGCACCCCCGGTCTTCCTCCCCTTCTTTGCGGCTATGGCAGCCAAGAATTTGGATCGGTCGATTTGTTCAGCTTGAAGGATAATACACAAAGGGAGTTAGTGACGCTGAAAAGAGCAAAAGAAAAATATTCAAGTCTAGACAGATCGTCCAAGCTCCTAACTTACCCATGAATCGAGCGGGGCTGAGCCCGGCCTAGCTAAAGGCCTACTCGGAAAGCAAAACGTCGGCCCACTGGATCGTCTCCTACATGGACACCGCCCTCGCCTCGGGAGAGGACGACCACTTCACCCATGGGCAGTCGGCTCTATGCCACTATACGGGGATAGGCCAATCCTCACCCTCGGATGGACCGACGAATAAAAACTTCTCCTTCCATTCGTGAATGGAAGAAGGAACAACTACTACCCCCGACCCGGCCGTCCCTCCCTTGCATTTTTTGAAGGAAATGTACACTCTTGCCGGGATGATTTTTGTAACAAAGAAAGGAAGTGAGAAGGGCCAAGAAGAAAGGGATTTCTTCAAGTTTCAACCGGATCAGGAACCCAAGGAGAATTCTCCATGAGTTCGGTACTAACTGGTCCGAGGCAAGTTGGAAGCAACATAGTACCTCTCATACTTTAGAGGGAAAGGGCAGACGCATCCCAGCCCAGAATGCATCCAAGTACAAAGCAATCTCCTTGCCCTGCACTTGGTCCGCCCTTTCGTCCACCCTAGCTAAACGAAGCAAATTGCTAGAGGGAATGTGGAAACAAGCTTGAATTTCAGTGAGCTCGTCCACGTTTCTTAGGAGGGAGGGCGCATCGCAAGTGTTCCCGATGCGCGCTTTTGGGACCCTTGCCGTCGCCTGACGACGAGCAGCGTGGGTGGCCCTAACTCTATGAGGGGAATCCGACTCGGATGGGGCAGAGGAAGAAGCAGTAGAAGACTCCCTAGACTTTACCCTAACCATCTCAACAGACTCCCCAGAGAAAGACATCTAACCTGATTCAAAAGAAGGAGTCCTCTGATAAAAGAGCGCGAGGGATCCGATCTAAAAGACGGAGCACCGTGCTATTTCTCGCATCGGAAGGAAAATGATGGCGAAAGTGTGGACCCTAGGGGATCCACCCCTATTTATATTACTTGGGCGATGCATCCAACGGCTCAGATCGTTTCCCGCCTAAATGAAGCTTCGCGCCCACCAGCTGTCGACACCCCACGTGTCAAACGACCATTGGAGACGTCCCTTCGGGCGCAGGCGACAGCGACAGCCCGTCACGTCCACCAATCTGCGTCGGACACGTGGCCTGTACCTCAACGGGCGTACAAGCGAATCGGCACTCCCTCTTTAATCCACGATCTCCCTCCTGATCCGCTGATGTCATCGAAGATACACCTAACCGCCTCGGAGATCCGCGTTGATAGGTTCTTGACTACAAACTGAACCCGGATGACCGATCAGACCACTCTCGACCCTACCCATAAATAAGTCGGGAAGAGAGTGGGGGGCTAATGATGATGCTCATAAGTGGGAACACCCCGGATCATGACACGTGGTAGATGAAGTGTTCCGGGGCTCAGGGAAACAGGGCAAGCACCACACATTGGAAGCGTCTCCCGGGCTATCGTCCCGAGTCAAGACCCGACCTCCGAGGAGTCCCTGAACACTCCTGTGCTCGGCATGTTAATAACCATTGGCTCGCCTCCGAGCCCTCCTAACACGCTGATCTTCCTCAGCCTCCCGCTCGCCTCCGAGCTATCACAAAACCGAGCTTCCCGGCCTCCCGCTCGTCTTCGAGCCTCCCGTCGAGCTAATGGTTCCCGGTTCTACCGAGCAACCAAGAACGCAGAGTCCAAGCGCCTCCGCCACAACTCCGCGTATCTCTCCAAAAGCGAGATATCCGCCGCCCCACAATCCCGCGTTCCACGCCGTCGTATCCCCCCATTAATGAGCGTATCTCGTCATTAGTGGGAGGGACCCCGTCATTCACACAGGTGTAGCCCCAGGGGCGTTACCGACGGCGGATATCTCGCACCAGCTCGCTCCAAACGACCGCTATAAAAACCCCTCTCCCAGACGACCCAGGTAACGCAATTTTAACCTAATAAGCCGCTACTCTGTCCAAATACCCCGGCTAACTTGATCGTCGGAGGGTCCACGGTGGTACAACCATCCCGGGACTTTTTTTGCAGATAGCTCGGTTTCGCCTCAAAACAAGCCCACTGAGATCCACACGTTCAAGGAAGCAACTCTCAACACCAATCTCAGTCGTTCATCCACGCTCGCAACAGATCGACGGAGGACAACATCCGAGGGAGATCCTGACCTCCATCAATTTTACTTTGAAAAAAGATATATCATTCGTCTATGTAGATTTGATATCATGATTTTTATGCACGAGAAGATTAGGTCGGTTTAAGCATGCACTGTTTTGAGTTTCTATATCTCTAATGTATTTGCAAATTTGGTTTATTTGTTGATAAGAAAATTTTTGCCTTGCTTGTAAGTGTTTTTGCACAATCATTTTCGTTGCAATAATGCAACCACATGTTTACTTTTTGTAAGACACGAATAAGTTGAGGGACTTCTCTGTAAATAGAAAAAAGTTAGGGGGAAGTTGGCCCACCTTTTTCCTACTATTTGATTTCTTTTGGGGGAAATGAAAAAGGGTGTATTTTGGTGAGACCAAGAAAATCCTCAATGATTCACGCATGACTACATGGGTCCCATGACACGTGTCACCGATAGTTACAGCTCAGAAATTTTCAAATTTTGAAAAAGAAAAACCCTACAAACTCGGCAGCCATAAATACTTTTGACTCAAATGATTCGAATACACATTTAACAGATAAAGATCCTATAAAAATCTCATTTGAAGTAAAAAGTTAGAAGCGGCTTATTCACTATCTCTGGTGTGACAAACAGACGGTCGAGATTGAAAGGAAAAACCAAGTCCTATTTTTAAGCCTATTATTTGTTTTCTTTCAATCTCAACCGTCATGTATTATACCAGGGATTATGGATAAGCCGTTTCTATGTTTTTACTTTAAATGGGGATTCTACATGATCTTTACCCCTTTTAAACTATCCTTTTAAACTATTACTTTAGGGGGAAAAATAGATTATATAGGTGCAATAAATTACTCCATCAATAATTTTACTAGTCCTTTTGCTTTCTTTCTTTTTTTATGTGCTTACTAATTTAATCTAGAGGAATACTTTACCCATCTTAGGTAGATATTAAATACATTACCGGCTGCCGAGTGACTACCATGAGGCAAAATCACAACTTTAAGACTTACGTTTATGTCTGTAGCCAATCACCAATCTGATAGTCTCTCTCAAATCCACCGAGTTGATAGGTAAAAAGTATTGTTTTTAAGCCTATGATAGATATTTATTGTTCCAATTAGATATTAACTTAGACTTCATATATAAATGCATTGTTTTTAGAAGTATGGAGTAGAACATATTTCAGGACATTCTAAAGGATGTGATGATGGAGAAGTTGAAATGATCATGTTATATGATAGTTTAAGCAAAACCATATCTATAAATTTTGTGGTACAAAGTTATGTTGTCGCTTGTGGGATGCCAAAATCATGAAGCAACATCCTCAAAAATCAAAATTGACCGTAATCGTGCTGCTGCTCATATCATTTCTTCTGCATCCAACAATCATCGCTCTTGAAACAGGCAGCTATCGATCATCACCTATGATTTGCAGCCCCAGTGACCGACCAATCTATTTGTCTCACTATTTTTCAATGCAAGAATTCAATGGCAATTAACAAACCTACCACCAAATATCCCCACAGCTTTGCAGGAAAATAAATCAATGGAACAGATGAGGGACCCCTACTATTATTTTGAAGCTGTTAGATCCATGTCTAGCATACGAAGCCATGTTCGCATTACTTGCTGGTCTCTTGGCGAGCTCTATAGTCTAGCGTACGAAGAGCCATGTCTTCATCATTTTGATTTTAAAAAACATGGTTAATAGAATTTCAATAAGGACAAAATTATTGCAATTTGTGCAATACGATTACTTTTATGACAACTTCTTATGACTGCGAGAAGTTGTCACCTTCTTTCTCCTTCTGCGTTTTATTGGACCTTCCCTAACTTCTTATAACAGAACTTGGTATCTTCAAACATAATTTTGTTATTCGATAATTTATCTTCTTTAACGATAAACTTGCCCTTCATATTCTCTTCTTGTCAATAATTATCTCGTTCTTAGCTTTCTTGGTGCAGTCACCATCAAAAACCAAATTCTCCTTCCCTTTCGCTTCATATCTCGGCCTCTTTAGTTTTCTCGTTGCATAAACTACGAGACGGTGTGTTTTTGTGAATTTTAAATGGTAAGGCTTCTATCCCATCACGTAGTTTTACGTCACAATGGAAACCGTTGCATATATAACTGATAGGTGAGGTCTAAGGCGTGTTTCGTTTTTTGAATGTAAGATTCTCAATAACAACATATAAATTTAAATGTTATCATCGAGTTTCGTACACTTAATATAAGATTTTCGTATTATTTTGAAGTATAAGGATCAATTCATATGTTTTTAAAAGTTTTTCATTGCAACTTATGATTTTCTTTTCAAGTTATTGTTTTGGTTTCAAATCAGGCTTATGATTCAAATTCACAATTTTTATTGATAACATACCCCTAATTAAACACGAAGCATTAAAAAAAACCCAAAGAGGCATTCTTTATGCAAAATCAACAAACCCGTTGCAATGATGGGTTGCCTGAGTAGGGAGAATGTTAATTAATTAAATTAATTAGATATGTATTTGACATGAGCTATATATATCAAGCTTTCAACACAAAGTAATGGAAATGTTATGCTCAATTGTAATACAAAACCAAAAAAAACACACATGGTTTAAGAATTCCGATTCAAGCTCATGGATTTTATCAACACACACACAATTACATTCACATGCAAACATACACGCTTACAAACATACACACAAATACAAACTTGCATACACATACATGTCTTGCTCACACACAAACATACACATATACACAACTTTCCAATCTTAAATCTTTTCACCAAACCGGCCAACTTTCGCTCTCACAAATCAAAATAAATTCCAAATCTTGCAATAGTATTTGCAACCCGTTTTTGAAGGCAAATCATAGCATCAAAATTAAGAAATGGCACTATGACCATTTTCTTTTGTTCATGAAAATCTAGTTTTAAAAACTTGTTCCTCCTGCTTCCGCAACCCTTTTTTCTTGTTTTAAAAACTAAAACCAACCAACAATACTCTCTCTGTAAATCAATAACAATACAACAATATCAACAATTCATGTAAACCATTCACTTTATACTTCATGTCATAGTGTCTTATTTTCATTTATTAAGCACAATGCCAAAAAAGTTGTTCAGCAACAATATTTGTAAAAGTTATTTCGCTTTCGAGGCGAATTAAATTGAAAATTTTCTTACTCATTTTCATTCTTATATCAGGATACCATACTCCTCGTGAACCCTACCCTACAGTTTACCTGTCTTTACTAATGAATAACTTTTTCGTTTTTGGTAAAACTTATATTTGAAATCACCCTTCAATAAAACTATTAGTTATGAACCGGCTACGAAACAAGGGTTAATTGCTAAATAATATCTCAACGTTTCACCTACTTTACACTTATATATCTTATTGATTTTTTCGCTGCACTAACATACCCCAACATACAAACCGCTAATATCTTGCTTCCTTTGATTATCAATAAGATATATAAGTGCAAAGCAGGTGAAACATTAGGGTATTATTTAGCAATTAACCCGCGAAACAATTGAGAAGAACGGTAGACAAAGAATGAAAACAAAACTTCTGAGCAGTGAGAGGTTGTCTGTTGTTAAAATAAGAACAGATCGCAGATATTTTAAGGGTATATAACCCTTTACATGTGCAAAATAGAGAAATGTGGCCTCAATCTAAGCCATTATTTTATTTTTTGTGGGGATATTAGTCTTCATGGGCCAGTGTGGATTTGGCTTTCCATCAAGATCATGGGTTCGATATAAAAAACAAGGAAACAGAGCGAAAAAGAAAAGAAAAAATGGCAACAAAACCCATGTCTAGTACTACTATGGTATCTAAAATCATTAAACACTGTGCTCTCTTCTTATTTATTGTTTTCATAAAGTTTTTGCTTCCCTTTTGTGGGTCACGTGTGTTTGTCAACCTGAGGCTTTGTCGGTCAAAACTCTTGCTCTTTCTCTCTCTAATTCAACCTTTGCTTTCTCTCTCTCTCTCTCTCTCTCTCTAAAAACTTGGTCTCTATAAAGTCCCTGTGCTCCCCTTTGGCTTTTTCTCCCAACCCTTTGAGCTTTCTAGAGAAAAAGAACCCATCTTTTTTTTTTGTTGCTTGGTTTTGTTTCTAGTTGAGGATTAATGGAGCT
This sequence comes from Agapanthus africanus, assembly GCA_030015575.1. NCBI lineage: Eukaryota > Viridiplantae > Streptophyta > Magnoliopsida > Asparagales > Amaryllidaceae > Agapanthus > Agapanthus africanus. Next base: position 792,276,389 of record CM057340.1, on the reverse strand, counting down.
AGGATTGAGCTTGGGGCTTGGGAGGAGAGAGGAAGAAGAAGAAGAGGAAGAAATGGAGGAAGATGATAGGAGCTCTAGTGATTTGCAACTTACCCTTTTGCCCTTTGCCTCTGCTTCTTCTTCCTCCTCTAAGCTTGGGTTTCCTTGGCCCACTCAAAATAGTAAGCACCCACCCACTTGATTATTACCATTATCATTACTTTTTCTTAATGATCCTTTAATTAAAGTACCCATTTTTTGGTTTTGGTTTAAAAACAAAAACTAGCCACCTTTATTGATTCATTCAAGGGGCTCACCAGAAAAATGAGAAATGGTGTTTTTTTTCTCTCTTCGTTGTTTGGTAAAATATTTGACCAAAATTTTCATGTTTGATCATTTCCCTGTTTCAAAAATAAGTAAAGATTTTTTTATGTGGAGTTATTTGAGATGGGTTTTTTGAGTAAATATTATCCTTTAGGAATTTGCATGGCAAAGAATTTTCTTGGGCTTGTAAAATCACTCTCTTGTATGGAAAAAGAAAAAAAAAACTCTCTTTTTAGCAATAGAAAAAGAAAGGAGCAAACTTTATGATGAAATCCTAATCAAAATCCAATCTTTTCACAAATTTCAGAGATTTCATCTCGTGGGGTTGATGTAAATCGCATGCCCTCATCGTTATCGGAGGCGGAGGAGAACAACGTTGGATCCCCAAACAGCACCGTCTCCTCCTTCAACGCCGGCGGGGGAGGCGGCGGAGACGGCTACGGCGAGAGAGCGTCGTCGAGGGCCAGCGATGAGGACGAGAATGGGAGCTCGAGGAAGAAGCTGAGGCTCTCTAAAGAGCAGTCGGCATTTTTAGAGGACAGCTTCAAAGAGCACAGCACTCTTAATCCCGTAGGCTTGCTTAAAATCTTTTGATTTTGTAAAAATATTTTTAGAAGGGGTTGCAATTTTGAGATTTGTTTTGGGTTTTTCTTGGAAAAAAATATTTGCAGAAGGAGAAGGTTGCTCTTGCAAAGCAGTTGAATCTGAGGCCAAGGCAAGTGGAGGTCTGGTTTCAGAATAGAAGAGCAAGGTAATTTTTTCATTTTTTTTTGATTAATTTTATTTTTGTGGGTAGTTTATTATTGTGATCTAGATATTTTTCTTTGTTTTTTCTGCCCAATTTTTTTATGATCTGATATGAATATAAAAGATCATCATGTCTCTGTATTGTCTTTTCATATATATGAGAAAAGGGTGAATTACACTAAAATGCCCTAAATTATCATTTTTTAAAACTAAAATACCTTAACCTTATTATAATAAAATACTTTAAAGCCAAACTTTTGAGGGCACTTGAGGGGAAAAAATTCCCCAGCAAAACTTACTTTAAGGTATTTTATTGTAAGAAAAAACCCTTTATGCTATATAAGTGAGAAAACATAATAGTTGAGGATATTTTGGTGTAATCTACCCTATGAGAAAATAATGGAGGAGAATTGACCCGACTCTTCATGCAGCGTACATCTTAATCTTTATCGTCTAAAATACAGATATATCAAGGTTTATATGAGTTTAGTATATTTTCCCTATTGTTATAGTTTTATGGTCAGATGCTTTCTGGAAAATTTCAAACACACATATTAATGAAAAAGAGGGCGATGTCCTGCTACACAAGCAAAACCTTAAGGAGGTTTCCTGCAATTTAGTAAAAAATAAATGGGTAATATTTTTCATATCCATGTTGTAAAGTCCACCGATAGGCTACCGGACTTCTCATTAGCTAAGTGGGTGTAATTCTCTAGGTAACATACCTCGTACCCTGCCTATTATCCAATGAGAATTATGGTAGCCTATCTGGTATCTCAGCTGCTGCATGGGTATAAAAGAGCATTTTTTAAAATACTTTACTATTACAAAAATGGCACAATAAAGTTTCATTATCACCTCATGGGGCTCCTTGGTTTTATTTGTCAACTCTCTAAATTAAGTTCACTTCACTCCTTTGGTCATCAACAGGACTAAACTAAAACAAACAGAAGTAGACTGTGAGTACCTAAAGCGATGCTGCGAAACCCTAACCGAAGAGAACCGTCGGTTACAGAAAGAGCTCTCGGAACTCCGAGCTCTCAAGACTCGGACGCATCCTTTCCTGATGCAGCTGCCCGCGACGACTCTCTCAATGTGCCCCTCTTGTGAACGAACCACAACCACCACCACAACTGCTGCTGTTCCGTCTGCCACTGCTGCTTCTAATTTGAACAAGGCCAATGCTGCTGCGAGCTTCGGGTCCTTGTTCGGGGGGTCGAAGCCGCGGTTTCACCCTTTCGCCCCTCGTCCCGCTACTTCTCCGGCTTCTTGAAGGATTGGTAGTTATGAATGTAAATATGCCCCGTTTTAACGGGCGTTTAATATTAATGCTTAGCCGGTGTTATAGTTTTGGTTGTTATTAACAGATTGTGCTGAGTTTAATCTTAATATGGGTTTTTTTTTTCGGGTTATCTGACTGTAAATTAATATGTTTATTTTGATGTTGATCTTTATCTTGAATGTTGAGAAATTTCCTGGCTTTCGTTTTGCTATAAATTTGTTTGTAGTTTCAAGAGGCAAATTTCAGAGAAATAGAACTGGCATATGAATTCTATAACTAAATATAGTTTTGTGAGATATAACTACTGCATGCATGCATTTATTTATTACTGAATATATAGTTTTGCTTGTGAAACAGGTAGTTTGATTGCTTGCAAACAGGTAGTTTTATTACTGAATATATTACTGAATATTTTTTAAGGCAGATATTGATGTAGTTTCCAAGTTTGTATTTAAAACATGGCTATAAGAGGCACCTCAGTCCCCGCGAGGTCCAAGGCACTATATATAAAAAAAGCCTCTAAGCTTTATGGGTCTTGCAGCCTTGACATTGTAGTTATAGATCTGCAGTATCTCTACAAGCCCCGTTTACTCTTAAAACATTAATATCAAATGAAATGTTCAGCAATTTTTTGTATTGTAGTTAATTATAAAAAAATAGAGACATAATTAAATGACATGTTTTTTTTAATGAGAAGAAGATAACCAAGATAGAAGTGAAGCAAACAGTAACACATTAAAGAGTTTAGTTTGATAAACATTAAGATACCCAACAAAAGCACTAAAATTATTTGAGCACTAATTCTTATGGTACATTTAATGCTCCCTGGTCACATGTTATACATGAATTGTTGCTGGTTCTCATGCCTTACAGAATCCTATCCTTATCTGATTCATTCGAATTTATCAAGAATAAAACTAGTTAAAATTATAACTATCATTATCAAGTATATATATATATATTTAACCAATAAGAATTATTGCATCCCAACCACATCGTAATTTTGATAAATTAAGAGCCAGCCAATCTAAACCGTATCGTGTCCTAGTATCCATACAACTTGAGCTAGTTCTATCCAACAATATTCATGGTCAATTTGTCAAACTCAAGAAACTTCTCATGAAGTCTTAGAAAAGTTCTGCTATGCAAGCCCATGCATAGCTTTTGGATGGGCTTACTTTTTTACAGGAGAAGTAAATTCAAGGGTTCTAAAAGGGCTTGGCATGGTGCAAGCCCCTTCTTGATTAGGTTTTTTTGAAGTCCAACGTGTAGATAATAGGAAGCATCCTTTGATGTACTTTTAAAGGGGACTCATGAAAAATATGCAATGAACCTTAATTTTTGTGTTGTTCGTACAATATATGCTACTTTAATTTGGAGAAATAAACGTGGAGATGATATTAGCAAAGAAAAATTTGGGTCTATCTTGGACTAATTTTACATTGACCTTATCGTTTTGTATGTTCACTAATTGCGAATGAAAGTTTCAATCTTTCAAGCTGAATGCATCATGTGCTTGGAATAGTGTTTTTCTTGGAAGTCTTGATTGCATAATAGGTCTGACTTGGTAGTAAATGGAGATGAATTGTGAATTGCATTGTTCAGATTGTGTAAATATCTAGCTAGTCAAAATAATAATCATAGCATATTAAAAATAAATTTGGGTAGACTATTGCTAGTCATGATAGATTGTGCATCCTTGTGAAATCATTCATTAAATTAGTTTCGGGCAGTCTAAATATTGGTGCTAACAGGATAAGACCTTAGTCATCCATATAATTTATATTAAGTGGTACATGGAATAAAAAGAAATGCAATTGCTCTGGTCACTCTAGCATGCTTGGAACTCTAAACACATTTCTTTCATTTTCTTATAAACTTTTCTTTTGGGTTTTACTCCATCTTTCTTATACAGAGAGAGAGAATAATGGAGCAAAGATGCCATAGGAGAGAATTTCCTCCTATGGCGTTGAAAAAATATACCCTCGTTTGTTCTTTCCGACGATCGGCACCAACCATCTTCATCATTATCATCTAAGATGCAGGTACACCAAATTTCATGTGATTCTACAACTTTTTCACCGTTGATTTAATGGGTTCAAAATTAACGGTTGACAGACAATAGAACTTTTTACATTGCTAAATCAACGGCGAAAAGGTTGTAGAATCATTAAGGTTGTAGAATCATTCCTTCGTCTGGCATCTTTCCTCCATTATTCTCATACCTCCATTATTCTCATTCATATATATATATATAATATATAGAGAGAGAGGGTGGGGTGGGGGGGAGGGAAAACGGGTTATCAGCTAGCCTATTACATATCCTAATCCGTCAAATCAACGATCCGTTTCGGCCAATTATTCCACACATGGAGTAATCTTGCTACTAGAAAACGTAAGTATTAGGGACGGTATATTAGCGTCCGTTCATTTTTGAATGAACGCTAATAAAGTATCAGAGATTGTATATAATGTACGGTCTCTAATACTCGGTCACTAATACTATTAGCGACCGTTTAGTTTTTAATAGCGACCATATTAAACGGTCGCTAATGATCTCTGCACATTTAGCCCGTGAGGAACTTCCTCTCTTCCAATTCATCCCCAAATTTTTTCCCTAACCCGCTAGCTCTTCTTTTGCAAGGTGATTTTCTCTTCCTTCTTCTCTCTCCAATTTTTTTTCAATTTTATTGTATAATTCTTTTTATGTATTGCTCTTGTTGTTGTAGGTGATCGGTATTGTCTTGGTTGTTCAAAATCTGACGAAAATGTTTGGTTTCCCTTCCCTAAAATTATTATTTTTTCAATTAGCTTATTATTTGTAATATGGATTATGAAATTGTTGTGTAATTATGATGCTAGATTATGAAATTGTGACGTGGATGTGGATGATAGGTTATGAATTTTTTGATTAAATGTGAATATTAGGGTTATAAATTTATTTTATTTTGATTGCACAATCTTACGAAAAATTAAATGTGGTATAGAAAATTTTGTTGGTTTTGAGATAATATGGAAAGTGAGGACTTGAATATAAGTTAGGTGTTGAGTTTTAGAATGAGAAATGGAAGAATTTGTTTGATATTGGGTTGTAGAATTTGAAGAATCTATATAAACTCTAAAAAAAAACCTAATTAAAAATTATAAACCCTAATTACAAATTAAGGTATTGAAAAATATATAAATCCTAAAAAACCCTAATGACAACTTATAAACCCTGATTAATAAATTAAGATAATCTTAAGTTAAAAATATTAAAACCGTAATTAGAGACTGGAAAAACCTAACTATAAGAAACTCCAATGTTAACACTAATTAAGATATAAAATTAATTAAACTAATTAAGAAATCTTAATTAAAACCAGATATTAGTGAACCGAGATCCTAATTAAAAACGATTTAATAAAAAGTTTTAAGGGAACCTAAAATTTTGATTAGAAACTTAAGTAGGGTTTTATTTTATCATTTAATTAGTAAGTTTAAGATCGAAAGGTCTTAAACTTTGTTAGGATCGACCTATAGTTTCCCGTCTTACAATTTGTGTATATCAAATCTTTTTTTCGTCGAATATGATCACAAATGTTTGTGAGAGTTGAGCTTCCTGTTCAATTTTTTTAAACATATCTGTAGTATTCGACGAGAGAATTTGACATATAATAATTGTCGAATTTTTCTAGTTTGGACATGTTACGAATGCAATAAGACTCAAATCTCATATCCTTCTGTATTTTCGTTCATTTTGAGAAGTTTCGACGGTGCTTTCCACTTATTTTCCGTGTACATATTTATGTACAAATATGGGAAACAGGAGGAAAGTGCTGTCGAAATTTTCTCTAAATGGACGAAAAACAGGAGGATGTTATATACGAGTGTTGCATTCGTAATGAGAATTATGACCTTTATCCCTGACAGCCGTGAAACTAATTATTCATCCCGACCTTTTGCCCTGTGTACTTACGCCAATCTTAAATGGCTTTAGATGCATTGATACGTCCACATCATGAAATTTTATTTAAAACTTGATAATTTATTTAATGATGAGTAGTAAACTCATAAGATATGTTAAACTCATATTATTATTTGTGTGATAATTTTTCCGGATAAATCGTTTATGCACATGGGGAAAAAAAGATAGGTATAGTTTGAGAGACACCAGATTTAAAGATGATCTTAAAGTCTTTCTAGATTACATAGATAAGAACCTAAAGTTTAAACGAGACGGACTCTTGTTCCGTCCTTATAAGAAATGTAAGAATATAGCCCGTTTTTGACGTGAAGTGATAGAAAAACATGTGTTTAAAGAGCGTTTTGAACCGAACTACATACATTGGAATTACCATGATGAGTGAATACGTAATGAGAAAAAGATGATGGATAATGAGACCGCAGGTTCGCAAGCTGAATTGCGGACGAGTGACAAGATAGATGACACACATGAGATGTTGGAAGATTTATTTGCAGGAGAGGAAATGAATGATGTTGAACCGTCTGAAGACACCGGTGAATTAGAAGAATTGCAGAAACTTCTGGAGAATAAAGAACAAGATCTGTATGAAGGCTATACGGAATTTAATAGGCTGTCATTTGTAATAAGTCTCCTCTATCTGAAGATGATCAACGGGATGGCTAACGAGCACTTTGGCGTGCTTCTTGATCTCCTACGAATGGTAATTCCTGAAAGAAAGGAAAACATTCCAGAGAATCATTACCAGGAAAAAAAAAGATTGTTAAGACACTTGGTTTCTCGTATGAGAAGATCGATGCATGTTCCAATTACTGTGTGCTATATCTCAAGGATTACGTGTCTCTCGATGAGTGTCCCACCTGCAACTTGTCTAGGTGGAAACAATGTTAAGCGAAATTCAAACGCAGAAACGTCTAATGTCAGCAAAAAGAGCAAGAAAACTTCAGCCAAAGTCCTTCGTTATTTCCTCCTGACTAAGAGGTTACAAAATTTATATATTTCAAAAGATATAGCGAAGAGCATGCGATGGCATTCCGATCGTCGGATCAAAGACGGGAAGCTGAAGCATCCGGTTGATGTAGAAGCATGGAAGCAATTAGAAAATATTGATTATTTTTGAAATGAGCCAAGGAATGTACGTCTAGGTTTGGCAACCGACAGTTTCATACCTTACGGACTCATGAGTTCTGTTTGGTCCACATGGACGGTATTGCTTATGCATTACAATCTGCCTCCCTAAATGTGCATGCAGCAACCGTATATGATTCATTTCTTATTAATTCCTGGAAAATATTCACTTGGCCAAAATATCGACGTCCATATGGAACCTTTAATTGAAGAGCTGATAGAACTCTGGGAACATGGAGTAGAAACATATGATGCGTACACCGAGGAGAAGTTTAGAATCCGAGCGGCTGTTATTTGGACAATCAACGATTTTCCAGCATACAACATGTTATCTGGATGGTTTACCTACGTGAAGCATGCATGTCCATCATGTGGTCTTGATTACAGTGTCCTACAGCTTAAGACACGTGGTAAGTTTTGCTACTGGTTTCATCGTAGGTGGCTATCGGCGAATCATCCGTATAGAAAGATGGCATATAAGTTTGATGGAATATTGGAAAAGGGTGAAATACCAAAACAATTGTCAGGGATAGAAATTTTTGAGCAGATTTCATCATGTTAATTCCAGCAAGATTCTAATCGTTTTAACTCAGATGATTTCTTAGCAATCCGAAAATAACAAATTGTTGAGTGTGTGGAAGAAAAAAAGTATATTATGGAATCTTCCTTACTGGAAACATCTGTTAATTCGACACAATATTGATATCATGCATATAGAGAAGAATGTGTTGGGGTTTGCTAGTGTCTTGGCCATCTACCATGGCCGATATGGAACAAAAATGGTGTTTAAAAAACTTGGCGCTAGAAAACTCGTCCTAGAATCGAACTATAAACTTAAAACCAGCTACAAAAGGTAGAAGTGTTATACCGAATGATTCATGTCCTTCGGTCTTCTACCCTCTTCTTTGGCTCCTTGAGCTGTCCTCGATCGAGCTTGGCCGCCGGTCTTCCTCCGTTGAAGATGATCCACCCGAGAGATATAGCTTATGGCTCTAGCTCCACACTAAGAATCTAGTGAAACATCTAGGGACTCTATGTTGGTAATCTAAAGTGCCTAGGGATGTAGTGAGTTGCTCTAAGTGTGTATCTATCTCTCTTCTATCCTTGATTCTCAACATATGAGATGGTAGGGTAGAAGATGAAGAAGGAGGAGGAGGAGCTCAAGAAAGGTAGTGAAGAGAGAAGAAGTAAATGGTGAGAGTGTTTTTCCAAAACCAACCATGCAAGACTCAAGTGAAAAACTCAAGTGAAAAACAAGTGAGGAAAAACTCTAGAGAGAGAAAAACATCAAGCATGATTTTATAAAACACCTTTTCCAAATATAATATTGCAACCATATTTGAACAGTGAGCACAAATGAATTAACAATTCAACTGTTAACACTATTCAAGCATGGGTCTCACCATACTCTCTTTTTAGCTTTACACCTCATTTCTATTTAATTTAATAAATGGATAAACCAAAATGAGTTGTCCACCTTCTAGAATGTTTTCCATATAAATACGGATTACACTCAACTGTATATACATACAGGAATTCGTACTAAAATATGAATACCCAAAGAGATAGAATAACACAAAGAATATAATACTAGAATATATATATATATATCGAAATATATATACGTAAATTATTAAATCAATACCTAATTTAATAATCCGGCTCAATCCCGAGCCGGCTAGTATTATCAACCGTCCGATCGAAAGTCTGGGTAACTAGTACAATCATTCGATCGGAACCATGCATGTATCAAAATACGTCTACTACATCATTTCGCATGAACCAGGGAAACCCTCTGTGTGGGACTTTAAAAACTCGTCAATACGCTAGCAGTGAGTTTAACCATAAGCACGTCAGCGGCACTACCTGTACGTAATGGCTACCCAGGTATTGAGCAAAAAGAAGGCCGACGAGAAAACTCATCCGAACCCCTACTGAGCCTGTCTATGACAATCTTCATACAGTCCGGTCTGTTCGTCTAAGAGTATCGCATATCGGGCCTAGGGGGCGGATAAAGTCAGACCCCTAATAACACGATATTTCGTATTGGTATGAAGCTCATCACCCACTGAGAAACTACTGATCCAAAATAGCAATTCTCGTCTACCTTGGCCAAGGATTTCTGGTGATGGTCACCCGTGCACAACGCGACATCATCCCCTAATACCAGGAGAGACGAATCCCCGACGATCCGCTCACTACTTCCATGTGGCTCGGGACTGTATTCAACTAAAACCTGTTTGCACGACTCATTTGAGCCGTGGTAGGATAGTAATCAAAGTACAGTGGGAACTCACATGAGACAGATGACGATCTCAGGTCGATAAACAAAGCTGTACTCATGTCACCTGAGAACTGCTATCTGACAATAGGTATAATATCACCTAGCATGTTCCCGGTGAGTCCGTCCAGTGTAACTTATAACCAATGAGCACCTGTAAACTATCTTAGGTGACCAACTGACACCAATGGCTTGTGAGACCGGCCACCGCCCCTCGTTGGGGTCTCGAAAAGCATACACTAGTCTACTCCGGAGTATCGATGCCCAGTCTCGATACTCTCTCGACTAAGGACATTTAAGGATATGCTTATAGACCACCCAGCTCCCACGTATATGATCTCCATCATAATACTGGTAATCAAGCAAGAATCCTATGGACTCTATCAACATGTAATAGTGATCTGTAATACCGCATAATACATGTACATGATGATAGAGATAAACTAGATAGCATACTATCATTTTGAGTAAGACTGTTCTACCCGTATAGGTCCTCCCTCAATCATCACAATCGCGTGCCTGCGATTACAATAATTGACTTGAGGTCACTATATCCAACAATCTCCCATTTGCACTTAAGGCTAATTATTGCGATGTCGCATACTCACAGCCCGTGTGATACCGAACACCCAACTTCTTTACTAATCAGTCTCGCAAAGCCTATTTGTGAAACTATTGCGTTTGAGAAAGAGCCTCAGTGAGTGGATCCTCTCGAATGTTTCTATCATTATCTCTTTATATATCAACTTCGCGGAGAAAGACCATCTCCCGAGATGAGTGATACATGTCTTAAAATTTGTCTGGATATCTGATGGGACCCAGTTCACAAATGAACTCTAAATCCAATAAACTTCTTAGACCGTATCTTCCACTAAATTTAATCGGTATCATACGCCATGCCTTCCTCAGTATCCTCTTGGACCATCTGTCCAGGATATTGCCTCTCAAAAAGAGGGAAAACTATAATTTTGACAGTCACTCTGTCATCCAGGTCATCTTGGAAGCCTGAAATGATAACCGCCTCTTGAAAGAGGCCGCCATTACCATATACCAAGAACATCCATTTATGTTTATAACTGCTTCCCAATATTTCTCCAGGATTAATATATAAGCTTATTGCAGCCAGTGCAAAAGCAATATCTGATGTGGTACTTGACATTTCCTGATTAACTCAATTGCCTAAGAAAGTGATATGCCAATCATGTAAATCTCTCTCCTCATCAGTCTAGAAGACATCTCTTTAGAGAGGGTGACTCCATCACCTGCGGGTACACCATCATGCCAGGAGTCGTCCATTCTAAAACACTTTAGAATAGTTCAAGTACCCGACTTCGGACACTTCCCAAATCTAGATCTAAAACCATAGATCTAGCGACCAGAATCCCTGATATTTTATCCAGATCCTACGAGGAGAAATACCTTGTGACAACCACAGTATAATCGATCATAGTATAGGAATATCACTTCATATCAGGAGCATGTCATCCAAATACCAGGATATCACTCCCTACTCCCTTCTTACCAGGTCCATCTATTGTTCTGATGAAATCAAACTCTAATGACTGTCACATCAAAAATAGATGATCTATCTCCGCTATACTTGCTTTAGTCTATAAATAGACATAAGCTACTTGCCCACCACGCTTCTGCCGCTCTTACTGACTACAAAAACCCTCTGGCAGAGTCATATACACGCGCACTTCTAAAGTTAATTTAGAACGATGTTATACTTATCCACCTGCCATATCTCATAGTCCAGGACAGCAGTAGTGGCAAGCTTGGGTCATCAAAATCTTCCTATCACCGTCCTTGAGGAGACCAAAGTATCTCTCGGGTGGCTGAGGTTACCCACCAAATCTGCGGAGTGGCTAATGGATTGTCGAATCCAATTGAATTTTTAGGTTTTACTAAATTTTCAGTAATCGTTTGTGGTTCTGGAATCACCACCAGTTCTACCATACTCCCACTAATGTTTTCTGAAAAGAATTCATTTTACTAAAACGGGTGGCGAGTCAAGAACAATATAACTATTGATTTTCCAAATGGTAGAATGTTAACCCTCGTCAAAACTCGAGATAACCCACAAACTGCCATTACTGAGACGTGCCTTGAGTTTATCCGGATTCTGGTTTTAAGCATAAGCCGGAAAATTCCATATACCTTAACATCGTTAAGATATGAATCCATTCTATATCCAATATAGAAATAAGGGCACTGATTTAATTGGAACCAGATTCAAAATACATGCAGCTATTTCTAGTGCATATCGACTAAATGGAAGAAGGCCAAGCAACATTACTCATCAAGGAGCGTACTCACGGATGAGTAACCTGAGAGAGAATCAAGTTCTCAAAACTATTATTTACGACGGAATACCTAGCACAAGTATCTATATCTTCGATCACCTTGAAGAATCCTGATATTTTCAACATATGGTTCTCTACTTTATTCTTATACCTATAACTTCTCAAAATTTGGACCCTGTATTTCAACGAAATACTTGTCTAAAACCGGAGAAGTCATAACTAAACGGAATATAGTACGAGTACCAATCTCTTTGTCCTAATGGACATCAGACAACATACAATATTTTGTATAAGTTCTCTGAGTGCAATAACTCAAACCTGTGCATGGTAGGTTGAAAATTGTGCTATGGTTAATAAGAATTACACCGCTGTTGAATACACCTTACCTAACTATCAACTGATATAGGTAAATGTTATAGATATAATTTCAAAAAGTTATATCTTACTTTATAAATAAACGTACAGATATATCAGTTTGAAATTGGTGCATAACGGCGGATATTCAAAACCAAATATTTGCCGTTAGGCAAAACCCAGGTGATTTCCTTAAATATCACCAATTACAAAAAATTCCGATATATTGAGGATATATTCACCCAATTCCCAATATTCTACTCCCACTTAGCATCTGTAACGCAATACAGATGTGAGAATCAAGTCTGGTAAATACATACCCTGGAGTCAGAATCTAATTTGGAAAACAGTTTTCAATTAACATTGCACAGTGGAACTGAAACATGAAAATGTTTCGAAGGGATAGTCGGGTATTCCTCGTAATGCCTCTTCCACTATCCAGATTCATGACAGTAATCGTATATTTCCTTGTCCTCACTCCAATCCCTTTATATGTATTTACTTCTTACCTTCTGTACACCATACTTAAGCTAATTGATTTTCTTCCTTCCCTACCCTTCAGCACCTGCCTAAGATTTGGAAGAAGACTATCTAATAAGTGTAATAGGTGTACTCTCCTAATACTAGGTGCTCTCGTAACCTGAGAGAAGGTAAAGAGAAAAGACAATCGAATAATCCTATTCAATTTCTCCCGAACCGGAAACCATCCTCGAACTGAAACAAGTTCCTTCGAGTTCGTATGTAACTATACGATGGCATATCCAAGCAATATGGATCTTCGTAGTGATATGGAGTGTTATGGAGAAATGCAAAGGGGAAGTAGGAGTAGCAGGGATATACGCAGCTTCGTCGTGAATGATAGTCGTCGCAATTACCTTTGCCCTCACTCTAATCCCTTTATATATATTTACTTATTACCTTCTGTACAACACACTTAGGCTAATTGATTTTCTTCCTTCCTTACCTTTCGGCACCTGCCTATAGTTTGGAAGAAGACTATCCAATAAGCGTAATATGTGTACTCTCCTAATATTAAGAGCTCTCGCAACCTGAGAGAAGGTAAAGAGAAAAGACAATCGAATAATCCTATTCAATTTCTCCAGAACCAGAAACCATCCTCGAACTGAAACAAGTTCCTTCGAGTTCGTATGTAACTATACGATGGCATATCCAAGCAATATGGATCTTCGTAGTGATACAGAATGTTCTGGAGAAATGCAAAGGGAAAATAGGAGCGGCGGGAATACATGCGACTTAATGAAAATCCAAAAGCCAAAGTGTTTAAGAAGGTTCGGTTAACTTGGTTCATGAGTTTAAGTTTAGGGTCAGGTCATGGTCGCTGCCAAAGAGAGAGAGAGAAAAGAAACACTCAGCATGCACTTGTTGGCTATAGTGCCCTCAAGTCAATTATTGGATCACAGGCACGCGATTGCAATAATTGTGGGAGGACCCATACTGGTAGAACAGTCTTACTCGAGATGATAGTATGCTATCTGGTTTGTCTTTATCATCGTGTACATGCTTCAGGTGACACTACAGTTCACTATTACATGTTGATAGAGCCTATAGGATTCTTGTTTGACTACCAGCAGTATGATGGCGATCATATACGTGAGAGTTGGGTGGTCTATAAGCACATCCTTAAAGTGTCCCTAGTCGTGGGAGTTTCGAGACTGGGTATCGATACTCCAATAGTAGACCAGTGTATACGGATGAGACCCCGATGAGGGGCAGTGTCCGGTCTCACAAGCTATTGGTGTCAGTTGGTTCACCTAAGATAGTATACAGGTGCTCATTGGGTTATGAGTACACCGGACGAACTCGCCGGGAACATGCTAGTTGGTATTATACCTATTGTCAGATAGCAGTTCCCAGGTGACATGTGTACAGGTTAGTCTATCGACCTGAGATCGTCATTTGTCTCGTGTGAGTTCCCATTGTGCTTTGTGTTAGTGTATATGCCCTAGGGGCCATTATTGTATCATACTAGTATGTATATTACTTAATGGAAGCTTGGAATATTCACAGTTGTATATACAGTCTTGCTAAAAATGGTAGTATGCTACTTGGTTTGTGTCTACTTTAATATGTGCATATGTTTCTTATAACGTATCACTTATACATATTAGTAGAGCCCATAGGTTCTTTTCTTGATTACCAGCGTTGTGATGGCAGTCACACTAGTGGGGGCTGGATAGTCTATAAGCAACATCCTATACAGGTCCCTAGTCGTAGGATTATCGAGACAGGGCATCGATACTCCAGAGTAGACTAGTGTGTACGCTTCTCATCCCAGTTGGGGAGATGGTCTGTCCTATAGCCATCAGTACGTCGTACTGGAGATAGTATACAGATGCTCGTTAGGTTACGGGTACACCGGACAGGACTCGCAAGGGAACTGATTGGTTGGTATTATACCCATCGTCAGTTAACAGTTCCCAGGTGACATGAGTACAGCATAGTCCGCAGACTTGACACTGCTACTTCGCCTCGAGTGTGTCCCACTGTTCTTAGATTGCTATCCTACCATGGCTCAAAGGAGTCGTGCAAACAGGTAGCAGTTGGGTGCAGTCCCGAGCACTTGGAGGCAGTGGCGGTTAGACAGGATTCGTCTCTCCCGGTACTGGGAGTCGATATCGCGCTGTGTCAGAGAGCCATTACGCAAAGTCCCTGGCCAGGGCAAGCGAGATTTACTGGTAGGTTCCAGTAGTTTTCTCAGGGTGTAATGGGCTACGCTCCGACATGACTTATACAGCTATTAGGGGACTGACGCTTGCCGCCCCCTAAGCTTGATATGCGATAGTCTTAGATGAACAGACCGGACTGTATGGAGATTGTCACATCAGGCTCAGTAGGAGTTCGGATTGGTTTCCTCATCGGCTTTCTTATCGACATCTACCTGGGGATCGTTACGTACAGCTAATGCCGCTTGCGGTCTGTGGTTAAACCCACTGCCAGCGTAGTGTCGAGTCTTTAGAGTCCCACACAGAGAGTTTCCCTGCTCCAGGTGAAACGATATAGAGGTTGTATGGTTTTACGACAAGGGTTCGGACGCGTACGTGTGTTTACGCACGTACGACTTTTCGGACAGTTTTTACTAGCCGGCTTTGGTTTAAGCCAGATTCTAGTATCGGGTTATTGGATTTATACAGTTTAAAGTTTTTCCGTGTTTTCACGGATTGGAGGGGCGTTCTCGTAATTTGTCGGGAAGCTTCTAGAAGCATGGTGACTTGGGGGGGTAAGGTGGCATTGCATTAAATAAGATTAGTGACTCATTTGTGTGATTCATCCATGTCATTAATGCATCATAAATGCTTAATGACTCATGGAGATGAATCACTCATAGATATTTATGAAGCATGGTTGTAAATTCTATTATTTCAATTTTGGATAAATAAATAATGCTTCATATATATTATGATAGATCATTATCTTATTTCATTCTTAATGCTCACCTTCTCTCTCCTCATGCTCATCCTCTCTTGAAACCCTAATCCTCCCCTCTCATGTGTTGAGATCAAGGATTAGATAGACTAATACATCCATAACCTTACTCTATATCCCCTAGATGGCTTAGATTAGCAATTTGAGCAATCTAGTTATCTCAAGTTAGAGATCAAGCTTGGACAAAGAGATCTCGGGTGGATCGTCTTTGACTCGAGGAGGCCGTTGAGATCCCGATGTTCCAAGGAGCTTACGAGGAGTGGAGGACAACGATGAAGACCCGAAGGACATGTAACGTGAGGTATAATTTCGAATCCGAGTAGTTAAACCTCTAGTAGATAATTAGCAATGGTTTAGAAACGATTCATGCGCTCAAGTCCGTGTTACGAAGCTTTGATAATCGTTTTTCATATATTCCGCCTCCCCGCAAGTTCGTGGGGTGCGTGACATGGACTTACACTTTGATTACTACCCAACCACGGCTCAAAGGAGTCGTGCAAACAGGTTTTAGTTTGGTACAGTCCCGAGCCACATGGAGGCAGTGAGCGGATCGTAAGGGGATTCATCTCTTCCGGTATTGGGGGTTGAGGTCGCGGAGTGCACGGATGGCCATCACCAGAAATCCCCGGCCAGAGTAGACGAGAATTACCGATCTAGGATCAATAGTTTCTCAGTTGGTGATAGGTTTACGCCGACACTAAATGTCGTGTTATTAGGGGTCTGACTTTATCCACCCCCTAGACTCGACATGCGATACTCATAGACGAATGGACCGGACTGTATGGATATTGTCACTGTCAGGCTCAGTAGGGTTTCTGGATGAGTTTGCTCGTCGGCCTCCCTTTTGCTCAATACCTAGGTAGCCATTACGTACAGCTAGTGCCACTGACGTGTTAGTGGTTAAACCCACTGCCAGCGTATTGACGAGTCTTTAGAGTCCCACACAGAGGGTTTCCCTGGTTCGGGCGAAACGTTGTAGAGGCCGTATGGTTTTATGGCAGGGTTCGATCATATACGTGCACTTGTGCACGGATCATAATCGGATGGATCATACTAGTGGGCTTTGGTTTAAGCCGGATCCTAGTATTAGATAGTTGGATTATTTTCGTCTCGTTGTATTCGTATTCAGTCGGAATACGGATGCAGGTATGTATATACAATTGAGGGGTATTCTTGTAATCCGTTACAAGATTATTTTGAAGATGCCATTTCTTTTTATTGTATTAAACATTCAGGGTTTTTTTATAAATGTTTAATAATTTGTGAGGTGTAAAGTGTGAGGCTAAGTTTTGGCTTATGGCATTTATTGTGCCATGCTTATTTCTTTATTGTTTTTTTGTTGTGAGATATTTGTGATGGCATGGAAATAATTTTTTCTATGTTTTTCTTTACTTGATCATCACAAACACCTCGTAACACTTGCACAAAAAGAGAGGGAAGCCAAGCATATTTCTTTCTTCAAGTGTTGCTTTTTCTTTTGTTGCTAAAAACTTAGGCTCACACATAACACATCAATGGCTTCTTCTTCACCTCCACTCTATCCCTCTCATGTGTTAAGAATCCTAGAGTGTCTTGGGACAAAATGATCACACACTCTCTCTATATCATCTTGAGCACCTAAGTTGGTAAACCAGTTGTTCGAGTTGCTTCGGTTTGAAGCGGGAGCCCGTATTTAGGATCCCCGACGTGGATCGTCTTCGACGAGGGAGACCGGAGAGCGAACTTGTTCGGGGCAGCCGCGAGGAGTTTGGGAAGAGGTTGAAGACCGAAGGACACGGATCGATCGATATAATCTCTTGAACTCCTTTTACAGATTTCTAATATAGGGTTAATGGCACGATCCGGGAATCGAGTTGCGTTAGCGCCAAGTTTCAAAAGTTTTTATTCCGCATTTGGCCACGGATTGGTGGTCGGGGCGCTGCCGTATCCCAACATGGTATCAGAGTCAACCCATTAACCGTATACTAGTTGGTTTAGACAATTGTTTGCCGCCGAAAACAAAGACGGAACCGCGTAGGTCGTCTTGCCTGAATTTGCGGGTAGATGCTATTTGGTTTTATCCATCCACCTCTCCGAAAATGCCAAGTTGATTTATGGCACCGTGCATCGGAGGTTTGCAAAGATGCGTCCGATGTAGCAGACTTCATCAAATTCCCCCTCATTATGAGGGGTTTTTGATTGTGGGGACGCTCTTCCCTGCAGGCGGAAGCCCCCGCAGTTAATTACGCTACCGCATCGCGGTAACCACTTTCTCCTTCTCCAGATGGTCACTTCGTATCGTGTGTGTTTGTTTTGTTTTTGATTGCCCATGGATTGTATAGGGAGACTAATTTATGTTGTCGCCCGTAGGGCGTGGATTAGTCCAAATCCGTATTTTCTTAGCTTTGGGTTTGGGTTGGGTTTAAGGATCGTTAATCTTATTTAAGACTAAGATCAACTTAAACATTTGTTAAGGATACGTTAGTCTAATTTTAGACTAAGATCTACTTAACAGGATCATTTAGATCCAACAAAAGAGCATTTGGGCTCTATTGTTTTAGTTTAGGGACATTGCGGTCCATAAGTTTAAGGACATCATAGTCCATGGAGTTTAAGGACATCATAGTCCATAGTTTAAAGACGTCATAGTCTGTAAAATTTAAAAACATCATAGTCTATGAGTTTAAGGACCTCACAGTCCATGGTAGTTTAGAGACATCATAGTCTGTAAAGTTTAAGGACATCATATCCATGAGTTTAAGGACCCCACAGTCCGTAAAGTTTAAGGACATCATAGTCCATGAGTTTAAGGACCCCACAGTCCGTGGAATGTCTGGTTGACGGGATCCGTCACCTCTCTGAAGATGTTGAAGGATTACAACGACAAATATCAGAGGAGTGAAGAGATGTACCCTTGAACCAAATGCCAGATTGAAAAGGAATGGGATGAACATTAATGCCATCTGAGATCAATTTTGAAAGACCTGAACATAATCAGGGCTCGGTTAAAAATAACGTTTTGGCTTTGGGAGACTTAGCTAACTTGGGCTAAGATTGGCCTATTATAGTGTTAAACACTAGGATATGTTCGGCGCTCACGTGCTCCCACGTGAGGTCTTAAAGTATTGTTTAAGCACTGAGGATTTGAAGTGCTCACGTGGGGTCACATGAGGTGCTTGAAGTAGTGCTAAACTCTCACGTGGGGTCATGTGAGGCGTTTGAAGTAGTGTTAAACACTGAAGATTTGAAATGCTCACGTGGGGTCACGTGAGGCGTTTGAAGTAGTGTTAAACACTGAAGATTTGAAATGCTCACTCGGGGGTCACGTGAGTCGCTTGATTTAGTGTTAAACACTGAACATTTGAAATGCTCACGTGGGGTCACGTGAGTCGCTTGAAGTAGTATTAAACACTGAAAGTTTGAGGCGCTTACGTGAGGCGCCTGAGATTTGGCACAGCTTCTTTGAATTTGTTCCCTTTTTCTTTTCCGAGTGCTGAGCACTATTGGGTCACGTGGGATCATGTGAGACCTCCCCAAAGACTGAAAGCTTCCTCTATTTTATTCTCTATTGAAAAGTGCTAAGCACTATTAAGGGGTCACGTGATGTCACGTGAGACGCCCTAAAATAGAAACTGCTTTGGGTTTATTCCCCCTTTTTCTTCTGAAGGCTTGTTCAGGGGCCACGTGGGAGCACGTGACCTGATCTCATTTGTTTTCTCTCGTTAAACACGGGTGCTCACGTGGGAACACGTGATCATGTTTGGGTGCTAATCTTCTTCTTTTTTCTACGTGCATGGAGATCTTTAGTTAACTCCCCTGTTTGATAAGAATTAAATTCTTATATAGGGTTGAACCCTAATTTTATTTAGAGGAATTAAATTCCTATATGTTGTAAGAATTAAATTCTTTGAACTCAATTCTCCCCCTAGATTTCGAATCTGCATAACAAATCTTCCCGATGAGAATTAAATTCTCAAATTGTGGGGAGATCTGCTTCCGCAGATCTTCAACCAGAGGAAGAACTAAGTTCTTTTTAGAAGAGTTAAACTCTTATGAAGGTGAGGAAGAGATAAAACATTCTCTGTGTTTTTCTTCCTTCCCTTACCTAGGGTTTCTTTTTCTCTGAGGGGGTCTTCCTTTCTCGGGAGAATTCAATTCTTTTCTTTTGGTTTACGAAGGGTTTTCTCTCTCTTCTTCTCCCTCTTTTTTTTGTCTCTAAATTTTGGCTCATATTTATAGGAGAAAGAAAAGAATCAGTTTGTTCAGTCAATCTCTCATTGAGAGATTTTGAATGATTTTATAACCAATATGATCTTTTAGATTACTCGGTGAATTTTATTCACCGTTGGATTTTTAATCCAAAGACTTCTATTTCACATAAGATATTTCATTTGTTGTTCCTGGTAAATTTTAGGAAAATATTTCCTTGCACAGAATCTTCCTATAAATTGGTGATCTTTAATCACCCTTGGATTTTTAATCCAACGGTGCTCTACTTTACAGAGTGCAATATTTCTTGTTTGGAAAGATCTAGAGAAATATTTGTCCAATCAGGGATTTTGATTCCTTTTAATTTAGAATTTAATTCTATTGATTCGAGGGCTCAGGAGCCTATCACGTGTTGGCACGCGACCTCACCAATTAAGCATAAAGTTTCTAATTAGAATTTAATTCTATTTGTTCAGAGGGCTCAGGAACCTATTACGTGTTGGCACGTGACCCAACCAATTAAGCATCTCCAATTGTTTATTTCATTCAGCGCCTATAGACTTTGCCTATAAAAAGTCACGTGTCTGCACGTGAGGCCCGATCACGTGTGGGCACGTGATACTCCACCTGGGGGCTTTCCTCGTTGCTTTATTCATATGTTTTATTCAGTTCCTATGAGGGAACAAATGCCCCCACAACGTTATTCTCACGTGTTTGCATGTGAGTGTAACGCTGCCATCTTTACGGCCGTTGGATTTGCCTAGGGAACAGGGAAAATGAACTGTTTCCCATCATGTCTTATAAATGTAGAGGTCTCATCCTCAACAGTGCCTCCGTTCCTTCATCTTCTTCCTTCTTCATTTTCTTTGAGAATTCAATTCTCCTCCTCAGAGCTTAGTTCTTTGCCATTGCAAATCCAGAGTTAAACTCTGTCAAAAGAAACCCTTTTTAGGTAACGCTTTGTTCATCAGAAAACATTCCTTCTTTGAGAAAGCATCTGGATTTTAAATCCATTATGAGAGCTTTGTTCTCCTCAGAAACCTATCCACTAAAGATGTGATCTTTGAGCAATAAACTTCCATATCTCGAACATCTCCCTCTGATTTTGAGGATTCATGGGATTTTTGTCTCTCATTTATATTTTGTGAGTTTCTGGAATTTAATTCCATCATATAAAAGGAATTTAATTCCTAAAGCGAAGAGCTTAACTCTGAAAAGACCAAGCGGACTTTTTGGGAATTTTATTCCCTGGTGTTTACCCCAATCAGAGCAAAGCTCTGTTCAAATTCCAAGGCGGGAGATGAAGCAACGCTTCTGTTTCCCCAATCAGAGCAATGCTCTGCTTTGACATTAAAATTAAAATTAAAGAAGCAAAGCTTCATATTCCTTGCGCTGCGTGCAACGCGCCACGTGTCAAAATCAGGCACGACAGTGTAAGGAGCGCAGCGCCTAAGGCAGCGCACCCAATCAAAGCAAAGCTCTTTTTAAAACAAAATTAAAAGAAGCAACGCTTCAGATGATTTGCGCTCAGCGCTGCACGACACGTGTCAGCGCAGTTGCGCTGCGACTTGCGCTGCTCGACACGTGTCAGCGCAGTTGCGTTGCGCTCTGCGCTGCGCGACACGTGTCAAGCGCAGGTGCGTTTGCGCCAAACAGAATTAAAATTCCAGTAAGATCTTTCTGTTCTTGTTAAAACAAGAAGATTGTCTTCTGTAAAACAGAAGCCCTTGGATCAAAGATCCAACGGTAGGAAAACATCTCTAAATCACTCAGAGAAAGATCTCTTTAACTAATTTAACAAATTAATTGACACTATATAAAGGCCTCTAGACCCCAATTCTAAAACACAGAGACAGAAACACAGAAACAGAGAGAGAACTCCTCTAAAGAATTTTGAGAAGAACTCAAAAAGAGAAAAAGGTAAACCCTTTGAATAAAAAAGAAGAATTTCTTTTGAAAAGATCATTGATCTAAGAACAAGGTCAATAATCTTCAATAAAAAATAATAATAACAAAGGCATTGCCTTTTGGATGAACCATTGGTTCTGGAATCTTAAAAGATTCTTTTCTTGAATCCAAAATTGGATCAAGATATTAAAACATTGCCTTACACTTGTAAATCTGCTCTGTTGCGCTCTCGGGTTGGCGCAAGCAACCAGAGCGCGCCACGTGTCAGCTCCAGAACAACTTGCGCTATGCACTTTTAAAATAGAGCACTGCTCTCTGAAATTGGCGCAACTCACCAGAGCGCGCCACGTGTCAGCAGCGCAACAGCGCAGCGCACTGCGCTTGCGCTCACTGGAGCGTGACACGTGTCACGTCCACATACGTTTGCGCTCACTAATTGGCGCAAAGCGCCTGACAGGCCACATGGCCACTGTCAGGTAATTAATGCACTGCATTATTGAAAGGAAGGGCTGAGCCCAATTAAAAAAGGCCTAACAGGCCTAATAAAATGCCATGCATTATTTTTTTTAAAAAAGGGCAGAGCCCAAGCAAAAGTCTGTCAGACCAAGACAGATGCTCTGCATCATAAATAAAGAGATAGAGCCCAAATCAAATAGGCCTTACAGGCCAAAATAAAATGCAGTGCATTATTAAACAGGGGCAAAGCCCTAGCACAGGCCTAATAGGCCAAAGACAAATAAAAACGTTGATCATCTTCAACTGGACTTAGCCCAATTATGGCCATAAGTCCTCAAATTAAATTGACTGAGCACGATTGCTCCCTTAAATCAATCTACATCCTGTTCAAGGGTACATCTCCGAACTCCTCTGACACCTATCGTTGTAATCCTTCAACGACGTCAGAGAGGTGACGGGTCCTGACAACCACACATCGATACGGACTGTGGGGTCCTTAAACTCATGGACTTAAGCGTCCTTAAACCAAGATACGGACTGTGGGGTCTTTAAACTCATGGACTTAAGCGTCCTTAAACCAAGATACGGACTGTGGGGTCCTTAAACTCATGGACTTATGCGTCCTTAAACCAAGATACGGACTGTGGGGTCCTTAAACCCATGGACTTAAGCGTCCTTAAACTCACGGACTAATGCGTCCTTAAAGTAATATCCGTCCCCAAAACGGGAACAATGGACCACCATGTCCCTAAACTGGAACGGATTTAAACGATCCCGTTAAGTTGATATTAGTCTCAAATAGGACTAACGTATCCTTAACAAACGTTTGAGTTGATCTTAGCCTCAAATTTGGCTAACGTATTCTCAAACCAAAACCCCAAACCCAAATCTAAGAAAATACGGATTTGGACTAATCCACGTCCTACGGACGACGACATAAATTAGTCTCCGTATACAATCCACGGGCAACCACAAACAAAACAAACACCCACGACACGAAGTGAAATTCTGGAGAAGGAGAAAGTTGTTACCGTGATGCGGTAGCGTAATTAACTGTAGGGGCTTGCGCCTGCAGGGAAGAGCGTCCCTACAATCAAAAACCCCTCAAGCGAGGGGGAATCTGACGAAGTCTGCTACATCGGCCGCATCCGTCTAAACCTCCGATATACGATGCCATAAATCAACTTGGCATCTTTGGAGAGGTGGAAGGATAAAACCATATAGTATCTGCTACGAATCTCAGGCAAGACGAACCTACGCGGTCGCGTCTCTGTATTCGGAGGGGAACAGATTCTGGCACGCCCGGTGGGACCTTTTCCTCTTTCCACTCCACACTTCGTGTGTCGTCTTCGCGAACGAATCGCGGTTTGTTAATGGTTGCCTTTGGGTTTCAAGTTACTAAGATTTGGTCTTTTGCCTGGCGCAGAAATCAAGCATCAATGGCATCCAACTGCTCGAGTTGCTCAAAATGCAAGTGCAACCGACGCTCCGCCTCACCTGGAGGTGTAGCCTATGGGCCTCAAGCGGCCTCCATCCTTGCTATGCTGGTGGAACAGGTGACTCAGGCCACCACCGGTCTGTTCTTTGGGACCATGCTCCCGCCTGCAAGCTTCACCATTCCAGTGCCCGCACCGGAAACGCAAAAGAAGTCGGTCTTCGATCGGCTTACTACTACCACAGCCCCTCTCAACGGGTCATCCAATATCAAGCCGGCAACCTCTGTCTTTACCAGGCTGAACCAGAACTCCAGTGGGCCCGCCAAGAAGCCCATGAACCCTGAAGTGGCCATTCGGAAGAGGGTAGCCACCTCTGCTCCTGAAGTCGTCAAGGCGGCTTCTCCTGTTAAAGAGTCGGTCTTTTCAAGGCTGACTATTCTGGCTCCTGCTCCTACTCGAAGGTCTGCCTTTAATAGATTGGATACCGCTACTGAAAAGACAACATCAGTCTTTAAGAGGTTGGCACCGACAGCGCCTCATTCGGACGGGGGGCAAGACGAAACTATCCCTATCGCCGAGCCAGCCCCGACAGCTCGACATGCTCGACGTCGCCACTGGCGCCGAGTAAAGAAGGCCGGGGGCAACTCCCCCTCAGGGCTAACTCCACCGGCTCCAGTGGTGGAAGTTAATGCTGCTGTTCCAACTGGGAACAGTTTTGAACCGCTAAGGAGGGTACGCAAGAACTCTCCGACTGCCACGCTAAAAAGATCTCCTCCACTTGCGGAGAGGGTTACAGAAACGAAGCTGGAACAGCCCCCTCAACGGCTGTCCTCCAAAATTTACAAGGTCTGGAGGCGGGTTCAAGACTCCGTAATTGACCAAGATCACTCTCGCCGGTAGAAGAGGATGAAGGATCAGAAAGAAAAGAACCGTCCTGTTGAATAGCAAAGGACGACAACTACTTGGGTGCCCACTACAACGGCCCCCTCCATGTCTACTACTCAAAAGAGAAGAAGGCCAGAGAAAATCCCCACGCCTACGGCAAATATCAAAGGCGGTGAGCCCAAACGCCCTAAGTCCGGGGGCATTGTGGTCCATACTGTCTACATGGCGTCCGGGAAAGAGGACAGCCGTATATCCACAGGTCATAGACCGCTTACGCGATCGATGACTAAAGCTCAGGAGCAGCAGCAGAAGCTCCAAGAAATGATGAATGCGATGGCCACACTCACTGGGACAAAAGAAAGCCCCGAAACGTCCTCGGATCAACGCCAGGAGCAAGAAACCGACGCCGAGTTTCTTCGGAGAATATTGGAGAAGAAGGACAAAGAGGCTGCGGAACAAGCAGCCAATATAAAATGAATGGCCCTTCTATTCCAGGATATGGTGAGTATGATGATCCAGCAGGATCCTCCTGCTGAAGATCCTCCGATCATCCTTGAAGATGACAGAGGAGAAACGTCGAATCCACCGGCGGCTCTATCAGCAGCCAATGAGGAGACAATTTCCAAAGCTGACCTGGACGAATATATTGCTCAGCATATACGGGTTCATCAGGCAATGGAGGCAGCCGGTCAAGTTGTCAGAATGGGGCGACCATATCCGAGTTGGTATGATCAGATCAAGTACCCGCTGGGCTATACAATACCGAAATTCCATGTCTATAAGGGGACTGGCAATCCCCATCAACATGTTGTCCAGTTCAGGGCTCTTTGTGGTAACACCGACGGTGATGATAAATTGTTGCTTCGCCAGTTCGTTGGCAGCTTATCGGAGATGGCATTTGAGTGGTACTCCGAACTCCCAAATGACTTCGTCAAGACCTTCGCTGAAATGGAGTTGTTGTTTACCCAGCGCTTCGCAAGTGCCAGTGAGCGTACTCCAATAACATCTTTGATCAATGCGAGAGTAAAACCGGACGAGACTTGGGTTCAATATGCAATATGATGGCGGAACTTGTAGATAAAGTGCGAACAACGCATTGAAGAAGCGCCGGCGGTGGGCATGTTCGTGGGCACCCTAGATCCTCATGCAACTATCTCACAGTTCATGATGTTCTTTAAACCAACCACGTTCCAAGCTTTGATCGATAAGTTAGCCCAAATGGATCAGATGGGTCACAGACCGTCTCTTCCAAAACTGGACTCTCGAAATGAGAAGGGGAATGGGAAAGCGATCATCGTCGCCAATGCTCAACAATAGCCAAGCAACTTGAAGCCGGTTGTTCGTTAAAACAATATGCGTCCACACCTCTCTCTCGAGGAGAGGCTGGGACATCCTTACTCGTTTCCTCAGAATAAAACGAGAAGACTGTTTGAACTGGCATTGCGTAACAGACTCATTAATTTACCGGAGTCAAGACTTCCGTCGCAGCCAAACGACATCAATGATCCCAATTACTGTCCCTATCACCGAGTATTGGGTCATCCGATTGAAAATTGCTACGTCTTCAAAAACTGGATTGAAGATCAATATCAGCAAGGCAAGTCGCGTTATCCAAAAGATGGAAGGTGAACCCGCCGCAACCTCATACTTCTAAAAAGGTGAATACGCCGGGGGCAACGTACTCCCTTATTGAAGAAACTCCATGGGAGGTTGTGTTATCAGCCAAAACCAAAAGGATGCTGAATGATCTCAAGACATGTCCGGCTGTCAGGTGGAAGAACCCGCTAGAACCCCAGATCATTAAAGGGATGTTGAAGCCGTGTCCAACTCTAAGGACCGGTGGTGATGGCCCAAGCATTCATACCCAGCCGTCGAAATCGTCAAAGAAGAAGAAGAAGAGATCCAAAAGGCCCGTGAAACCTGGCGACAAGCGCATGGACTTACAAAAGCAGATCAACGTGTTGGAAGAATACAATCAAAAGGCATGAATCCCCATCACACTCCAGGAGTTCCTCAGCCACGTCTTTCAAGAGGAGGATGGGGGGGAGAGCTCGTCGGATGAATCCGAAGAATACGTGGCGAGTTGTCATATGATCTCCCACTCGTTTACGGACGATGAGAAAACTCCTTGCACTGAGAAGCTGGGGGCAGAGCCTGAGCCGAAACCTATGTAGCCGTCAGACGAAATGATCGACACCTTTCTGGATGAGATTCGTCTGAAAAGTAAAGCCAATCGGGAGCGTGAGATGGCCATATTGGAAAGAGCCAAACGCCGGCAATTAGACGAAAGGGTTGAGACGCTCCCGTTAAATCAAGAAACATCCGTTGCAGATAAAAACAAATTCAAGACGAGAAAGAGGTTTGCTAAGGCCATATCAATGGGGATGAAGCTACCACCCTCTGAAGAAAACATTGCCAGTAAAGCAGAAACGCTCCCTTCCTACTGCTTATATCATCGAAAGATTTTGCACCCCACCGAAGAGTGCAAGGCTTTCAATAGATGGTGGCAGGGGTATGTGGTTCACCGGTAGCATGTTAAGCGGGAGAAGCGCAAAACTCGTCGGGAGCGGAAAAGTATGGCCGGGGAGCTCAGAAGAACCACCGGTGAT
This sequence comes from Agapanthus africanus, assembly GCA_030015575.1. Classification (NCBI taxonomy): domain Eukaryota; kingdom Viridiplantae; phylum Streptophyta; class Magnoliopsida; order Asparagales; family Amaryllidaceae; genus Agapanthus; species Agapanthus africanus. The sequence continues at coordinate 792,249,098 of CM057340.1, read as the reverse complement.
TGTCGCATGGTTAACGCCGGGGAAGCGCAAATTCTCACATTCGGGAGCGACTCTGACGAGGAAATGGCTCTTAGCCCTCTCTTTAAAGAGCCTACCTCAGGAAAAGATGAAGAGCCGAAGGCCTGCGAAAATATCCGGCTGCGCAATCGTACGCTACCCGAGAAGAATCTCGGACCCTCAAATAAAAAAGATAAGGGGAAAGAAAAGGTCTCTGAGGATATCGCCCTAGATGACCAAATCACGGAAGAGCTAACCGCCAAGGACCCGCCAAAGAAAAATAAGGTGGACTACAACGTTCTGGCACACTTGAGGAAGTTACCCTCGCAACTCAGTATTCTCGATGCCATCTTACTATCAAAAGAAGCAAGAGAATCATTGATCAAAGCGCTACAGGAGCCAGAGCAATTCCAAGCGTTTCTCGCCGAAGAAAAGATGAAGGACGAGCTGGAAGAAGTGCACACAGCCGATGTCACTTTCGGTGATGAAGACCTCCTCCTTGGGACATGCGAACACAATCGGCCCCTCTATGTCTCAGGATATTGCCATGATATAAAGATAGGCAAAATCTTGGTTGACAATGGCTCTTCTGTCAATCTCCTCAATGTACGGGTGTTGAAAGAAATATGCATGAGCGTCCAGCACCTCGCTCGAGATAAGATCACCATCTCCGGGTTCGACTCTCAATCATCCAGGACTCTCGGGTCTGTGATATTAACGCTGCGCTTTGAGCTACTCGTCACGGACATTAAATTCCATGTCATAGACGCTAAGACATGCTACAATGCTCTGCTCAGCCGGCCATGGTTACATGAGTACAACATCATCCCTTCTACACAGCACCAGTGTCTGAAATATTTTAAGGATGGTCTCGACTATACCGTAACGGGAGAACTAAACCCATTCTCCGTGAACGAAGTCCGCAAATATGAAGATGCAAAATACTTCTTACTGGATTTCGAAGACACAGAGAGGTGTCACAAGCCGGAGAACAAAGCTAACGCCACCATCCCTGACTTCGGGAGTGATACTGAGGAGGAAGAGGAAATAGTTTATTCGGGTCCTCCCCAATACAACAAGCCGGGACCATCCGCTCCTACGTTGATCTTTGGTAGTGACTCGGAAGATAAGGTCCATGCTGTATTCTCTGCTCGGCCTTCAATACAAACATCCGCTGACGAAGAGCAAAGCCTGCAAATCTCCATGGTTCTCTTAAACATCATAAAGAACTGGATGCGCTCGATGCCTACACTGTAGAGGAGCTGCGGACGTTCTATGTCCCTCCCAGGCGAAAAGGCGAAAAAGCAATTCTATTCTACCGCTCTGAAGAAACCAAAGTGGAGAAAGAAATCTGGCACGTTGCGGATCCTACGCTTGACAGGCTTCAGCCCATCCGTCTGCCTAGATATTATACAGAAGGCTTGAAGAGGCTGCTGAAACGCCAGGGGATACCCTTTAAACAGACCGCTCGAAAAGCCAAATTCTATGACAGGGTCTGGAACGTCCCCGGAACTCAGCACAAATTGCCTAGTGGGAGGATGGAAACAATCGGGCTCGAATACATTCGGTCCAAGAAACGAGAGCTACTCCGCGGTTGCTACGTCGTGCATGACTTCAATGAAGAAGGGGATGCTCAATGGGAGGATGCTAATCCTGAACCAGTAAAAGTTTCTGATGCAAAGGTGCCCAGTCCGTCATTCGAAGAACAAATGAACAGGCTTATAAGGAAAACTGGTCAAAAAGTCCGAGACGACCACAACCGCAAAATGGCCATCTACGAGAAAGAAAAAATGCAACGCCTCCTACAACAGGCCGCGGAAGATGAAAGTGACGCTCCTTGTCAACCTGTGGTAAAAAAGGCTCGGCGCAGAAGCAGAAACAAGTCGAAAAGCGAAAAGGGCGCTCGACGGCAACAAAGCGGGACTAAGAAGCCACGCAGTCGGGAATCGAACGGTTCGGATCTGTCCCTTGTAAAGAAGATGGGTCGAGCATACTCTTTTCCTCGGGACAAGACGAAGAAGATACTTGACCGAGCTATAAAATACCAGATGCTTACACTGCCGGAGTCTAAACACCCTAAATAAGCAGGTGAAGTCTCTCACCCGAACTATTGCTCCTATCACCGAGCAATAGGGCACCCTCTCGAAGACTGCTTCACCTTCAAGAACTGGGTTGAAGATCAGTATCAGCTCGGCAAGTTCGCTCTATCTGACAGTTGGAGGGTAACGCCGCCACAGAAGCACGAACCCAAAACCACGAAAGCAGAACCAGATCCACATCGGTCTTGGAAGCGAGCTCGTACTTGTCACATGATAACAATATCAAAAGAAGGGTCCGAGAACATGGATGACCTTCCCTGGTGCTTCGAAAATAGCAATGACGAGGTGATCTCAGAATTTCCACCAGCACCGAAAGAGCTAGAGGATGGAATACATACTACTGCAGATAACCTCAAGAAAGTTGAGTTGGGGACGGCGATTGACCCGCGACCGACATTCGTCAGCGAGCTGCTATCTGAAGGAAGGGTGGATGCGTTAAAAAACGTGCTTATGCAGTATAGAGATTGTTTCGCGTGGAACTATTCCGAAATGCCAGGATTAGATCCAGAAATTGCTGTGCATAAATTGGCGATATCCCCGGACGTCAAGCCAGTCAAACAGGCGCCGAGAAGAATGCGGCTCGAGCTTGAGATGAGTATCAATGCCGAGGTTAAGAAGTTGATCGACTCTGGCTTCATCCATGAGGTTCAGTACCCCGATTGAATTGCTAACATCGTCCCGGTGATGAAGAAAAATGGGACGGTGCGCATATGCGTGGACTTCCGGGATCTTAATAAAGCCTGCCCGAAGGACGATTTCCCAGTGCCAGTCACCGAGATGATGATATATAACACGTCCACTCACGAGGTTTTCTCCTTCATGGACGGCTCATCAGGATATAATCAGATAAAGATGCATCCCGAAGACCAGAAGCACACTGCTTTCCGGACCCCTTTGGGTATATTCTGCTACAAGGTGATGCCCTTCGGTCTAAAGAACTCCGGTGCCATCTATCAGAGGGACATGACGAAGATCTTCGATGACCTTATACATGAAATCATCGAATGTTATATCGACGACCTCATGGTTAAAAGCAAATCATACGAGGAACATCTCGAGCACCTGAAGACCGTATTTCAACGCCTTCGACAGTACAACTTGAAGATGAACCCTCTCAAGTGCGCATTCGGAGTTTCCTCGGGCAAATTCCTAGGATTCATCGTCCGACACTGAGGAATCGAGATAGATCCTTCAAAGATCAAGGCGATTATGGAAATGCCTCCGCCGAGAACTCTCAAACAGCTGCGGTCTCTTCAAGGGAAGCTCGCATACATAAGGCGATTTATAGCCAACCTTTCAGGCAAGTGCCGTCCTTACAGCCACCTGATGAAGAAGGGAACCCCGTTCGTCTGGGGTCATAAATGCCAGAGCGCGCTGGACAAAATCAAGCAGTACCTACAGAACCTGCTAGTGCTGGCTGCTCCGGTCAAGGGAAAGCCCCTCATTCTTTATACAACCGCCCTCGAAGGTTCCATAGGCGCATTATGGGCGCAAGAGAACGACCAAGGGAAAGAGAGAGCTCTCTATTACTTAAGTCGAGTTCTACTGGGGGCAGAAAGCAACTATTCCCCTATTGAAAAACACTGCCTGGCGTTGATCTTCGCGATAACAAAGCTCAGGCACTATGCGTTGGCGCATGAAGTCCGTCTCATTTCGAAGGTGGACCCCTTTAAATATTTAATGTCGAAGGCCATATTGACGGGGCGACTCGCTAAATGGGCCCTGCTCTTGATGGAGTTCTTGATAACCCATTAGCCTCTTAAGGCAGTGAAAGGCCAGGCCATCGCCGACTTCCTCGCTGAGCATCCGATACCTGGCGATTCTCCTCTGAATTGCGAACTGCCAGACGAACATACGTTTGATGCGATCGACGGTGGTGATACCCGATGGGAGCTCTACTTTGATGGAGCGTCCTCCATGAAGAAGCGCAAACAGAACACCCATGTAATCAAATCAGAGGTAGGCCTCATCTTCGTAACTCCACAAGGAGGGATTATGCGCTTTGCTTTCTCCTTAACAGAGCCGAGGACGAACAATGAAGCTGAATACGAAGCTTTGATAGCAGGTTTCGAGATCGCCATCGACATGGGAATTGAAAACCTCCTCATATACGGAGACTCCCAACTGGTCGTTAGTCAAGTAAATGGCGACTACCAGACATGCAAACCAGAGTTGGTGAAGTACGGCGAAAAGGTGCAACAACTGTTGACCCAAATTCCTTCATACACTTTGGAAAACATACCACGCGCGGAAAACAGCAAAGCAGACGCATTAGCTAAGCTCGCTAAAGAACTGGCTGATGAAAACCTCGATGACGTCAGAATCGTGATACAAAGCCGTCGGGTGCTTTCCCCAGCAGAAATATCTCCGGAATCATCCGAAGAAAAGGGAGCGACTGAGCGGACGACCCTGCAAATAAAAGACCGGGAAAAGACTGAGGATTGGAGAGAAGTCTTTATAGACTACTTCAAATACCGTCGAACGCCCGAAGATGCATCCTCAAGACATCAGCTCATGAAACGAGCTCTGTCTTTCGCCTTCGTCAATGATACTCTTTACAAGAGGTCGTTTGATTCTCTGTGGTTGAGATGCCTGGGACCCGACGAAGCGAAAAGAGTCATTTAGGAAGTTCACGACGGACTCTGCGGTTCTCAACAAGCAGGCCCGAAGATGAAGTTGAAGATAAAACGGATGGGTTACTACTGGCTCACGATGATTCAGGACTGCCTCGAGTATGCGAAGCAATGCCACTCATGCTAGATTCATGGGGACTTCATCCATCAGCACCCAAATCCACTACATCCAACGGTGGCTAGCTGGCCGTTTGAGATGTAGGGGACTGACATAATTGGCCCCATCGAACCAGCGTTGTCCAGGGGACATCGATTCATTTTGGCGATGACTGACTACTTCTCCAAATGGGCAGAAGCAGTACTGCTGAGGGAAGTGAAGACGGAGAATATCCTCCATTTCTTCAAGACGCACGTCATTTATCGGTTTGGAACTCCTAGACGGATCATCTCCGATAACGGGCCAGTCTACAGAAGCCACAAAATCAATCGCTTCGCGCAACAGCATAATATAGACTGGAGATATTTCTCAGTTTATAATCCGCGAGCTAACGGTCTAGCTGAGGCCTTCAACAAGACCTTGACGAAGATCATGAAGAAAACGGTGTCCCGAAATAAGAAGGACTGGCATGAGAGACTGCAAGAAACTCTCTGGGCGTATCGAACTACGTTCAAGACGGCCATGAACGGAACACCGTACGCGTTGGTATTCGGTACAGAAGCAGTACTCCCCCTCGAAATAGAATTACCTTCTCTACGAGTGGCAGTCCACTACGAGCTGACGGACGAAGAAAATGCTCACCTTCGGCTTGAGGAGCTTGATGCCCTTGATGAAACCCGGCTCATAGCGCAACAAAATCTAGAAGCTTATAAAGCAAAGATGATGCACTCATATGAAAGATTGACCCGACCGAGGACATTCTGCCAAGGCGAACTCGTGCTAGTGTTCAAAAGACCTATGATCCCCAATCGCACCAAGCGGGGAAAATTCTAGCCGAACTATGAAGGCCCGTACATCATAGACAAGGTCTACCAGGGTGGAGCTTATCTACTCATGGATATGCATGGTGAAAGGCATTTCAGGCCAATAAACGGTCGCTTCCTGAAGAAATACTACGCTTAATGAGCCACGACCTAGGTCAATGATAGATGACGACGACTATGTCCGCTCGCTATCTTCCTAAGCCCAAACTTTATAAGTAGTAACCGGCCTTCTTCAGCAACGGACCGAAACGTCCTTAAACTAATGACGGACCGAAACGTGCTTAAACTAATGACGGACCACTACGTCCTAAAACTAGCTGTTGACCGAGATGTCGATAAACTAAGGTGGATTGAAACGTCACAAAGCCGATATAAAAAAAACAAAAAAAAACGGTATGTCCATAAGCAAAATGGGCACGGATGAAAACCCGAAAGGGCTCCGTGAGTAAAAACAGCAGGGCTACTGGCGAGTGTTCGTGAAAACCCGAAAGGGCGCGACCTCGTAAAAAAAATAATAATAATAAATAAATAAATAAAAAGAATAAAAAAAAAGCGGTATGTGCATAAGCGAAATGGGCACGGATGAAAACCCGAAAGGGCTCCGTGAGTAAAAATAGCAGGGCTACCGGCGAGTGTTTGTGAAAACCCGAAAGGGCACAATCTCGTTAAAGGACACTTACAGGGTCCTCTCGACCTTGTAAGGAGAAACCACCCGCGTGAGATCCTTATGACTCACAAGGGAGCAACACACTTAGGGATCCTCATGATTCCTAAGGAGAAAATACACTTGCGAGATCCTCACGACTCGTAAGGAGAACTCTCTTATGCGACCCTCACGGCTCATAAGGTTTGAAAGTCTTAAGTTACAGAGACCTAAACCTGTGCTTAAGCAAACCCCCCACAACCTGCGATATGGCCCTACAAGTGGCTCAGTACTGACCCTTGTATACAATCCACGGGCGTGAATAAACACTTCCCTAACGAAGTCCCACCCGTGACTTGGGGATATGTCCATATGGCGAACAGCCCTTATAAGTCCTCTCGATTTACAAGGAGAAAACCCTCTTGTAGGATCCTTACGACTTACAGAGGAACATGCACTTAGGAATCCTCACGATTCCTAAGGAGAAAACACACCTACAAGATCCTCACGACTTGTAGGGAGAAATACCTTTGTGAGACCCTTACGGCTCATGAAGTCAAAAGCCTTAGTCGACAAGATCTTAACCCTGTTTACTAAGCCACCTTTGTTCGACATCGACAGAGGCAAATGATGATTCGCTCCTGGCAATATCCCAGTTGTAGCGGAACTGATGCCGATATCGGTGCCTAATTCCAGGCTTACAGCGGAAAGCCAGCAAGCCGCACATGCATACGAAATAGCCGAAATAATGGGGCAACTTGCAATAAAAAGCAGCAAGTAAAAACATACGCATACAAAATAGCCGAAATGATTGGGCAACTCGCAATAAAAAGCAGCGAGTAAAAATAAAAAAAATAGCCGAAATGACTGGGCACCGCGAAAGATAGCTGAAATGATGGGGCAATCGCGACTTTCGCGATATAAAGCTGAAATAATAGAGCATCGCGGAAATAAAACAATAATAAAAAAATGATGAACTTTTGCCCTACAGGTGAGATCACATCAATCCCTGTATACAATCCAAGGGCACAAACAAAGAGGGAACCATACCTTCCCAACAGGCTCCACCAGAGAGCGAAGCCAAATCTCGACGGTTCACCAACAACCTAGAGACAACCGTGACATTCGTCTCGATACAGCAGACGCAGTGCCAGCAAATGAAGCGAAGATCAAATTTCTAGCTTCACGGTTTTGACGGTAACTCATATAAAACCTGAAAGACCACCAGAGATCATTTCAACCCCCAGGGAAATCAGTGTCCTTGGCAACCTCCTCGACTCAGGGAAACCGGTGTCCTTGACGAGAACATCTTGATTCGCGTCGGCCCGCAGAGAAACTAGCGTCTTTGCAGGAATACCCCGATTCGTTTCAACCCTAGGGAAATCAGTGTCCTTGGCAAATACCTCAATTCAGGGAAACTAGCGTCCTTGATGAAAGCTTCTTGATTCGCGTCGACCTGTAGAGAAACCAGCGTCTTTGCAGGAGTACTTCGATTCGTTTCAACCTCGAGGAAACCAGTGTCCTCGGCAAAATACTTCGACTCAGGGAAACCAGTGTCCTTGACGAGAACATCTTGATTCGCGACGGCCCGGAGAGAAACTAGCGTCTCTGCAGGAATACCCCGATTCGTTTCAACCCCAGGGAAATCAGTGTCCTTGGCAAATACCTCAATTCAGGGAAACTAGCGTCCTTGATGAGAGCTTCTTGATTCGCGTCGACCCACAGAGAAACCAGCGTCTTTGCAGGAGTACTTCGATTCGTTTTAACCTCGAGGAAACCAGTTTCCTCGGCAAAATACTTCGACTCAGGGAAACCAGTGTCCTTGACGAGAACATCTTGATTCGGGTCGGCCCGCAGAGAAACTAACGTCTTTGCAGGAATACCCCGATTCGTTTCAACCCTAGGGAAATCAGTGTCCTTGGCAAATACCTCAATTCAGGGAAACTAGCGTCCTTGATGAGAGCTTCTTGATTCGCGTCGACCCGCAGAGAAACCAGCGTCTTTGCAGGAGTACTTCGATTCATTTAAACCTCGAGGAAACTAGTGTCCTCGGCAAAATACTTCGACTCAGGGAAACCAGTGTCCTTGACGAGAACATCTTGATGCGCGTCGGCCTGCAAAGAAACTAGCGTCTATGCAGGAATACCCCGATTCGTTTCAACCCCAGGGAAATCAGTGTCCTTGGCAAATACCTCAATTTAGGGAAACTAGCGTCCTTGATGAGAGCTTCTTGATTCGCGTCGACCCGCAGAGAAACCAGCGTCTTTGCAGGAGTACTTCGATTCGTTTCAACCTCGAGGAAACCAGTGTCCTCGGCAAAATACTTCGACTCATGGAAATTAGTGTCCTTGACAAGAGCTGCTCGATTCGTCTCAACTCATGAAGAAATTAGTGTCTTCGCGAGGACTTCCCAATTCGTCTCGACTTGCAAGATAAAGCCTTAGGCAGCAGGGATTAAAAAACTTGTTTTCTAAGCACTGGGACCCTGCAAGTCGATCAAAAACGGTCTCTTGCATACTATTCACGGGTCTCACTCTCCAAAGTCGAATCTCGACAAAGAGGGAAACAACCGCTTACGAGTCATCTCGACTTGTAAGAGGGAAAATTCTCTTATAAGATCCTTACGACTTGTAAGAGAAAACACACTTAGGAATCCTTATGATTCCCAAGGAGAAAATACACCTACGAGATCCTCTCGATCCGTAGGGAGAAAAGTCTTTATGAGACCCCCACGGCTCATAAAGTTGAAAAGCCTTAGGCAGCAGATCTGAACCTGCCGCCTAAGCCATCACCACCTCCTGAAGGAGTTAAGACAGGATGCTCGCTCTGTCATCTATCGACCATGTTTACTAAGACAACATGCTGATAATCAAAGAAAGAAGAAAGAACATCCGATTTGCATTTGATCAAGCGTTCGAGACACACTCATTCATGCATGTGCAAAAGACTCAGAACGAGAAATAAGGACAAGCTGGAATAAAAAAAAATTTCCATTCATATTGCCAAGGGTTCTTACAATCATAAAGAAATAAACAAAGACATTATTCAAATGATTACAACGGTATAACCTCAGATCCAGGGCACGGATTAAGGAATTCGAAAGTAAGGCCATCTAGAGTTCTTCTGGCCTTCCTGATTATTCTCGTGCACAGCCTCTCGTGCTCATGCGTGTCAAGATCTTCGGCAAGGCCCCCCATCCTTCGATAAGCAGCGATTATCGTTGTTTGCTGAAAAATTTGATGCAGAATGTCGATGTGGCTATCTCGCCGTTTCTTCGAGATCAGCCCCGACATATACACTGAATGCACCTTGTCTTCGGCATCATCCAGTGCATTAAGCGGCATAGCCTCGTGAAACCCCGGGAGTGCTCTCCAAATTGCTCCCAGCACGACTTTCAAGAGAGTAGAATGGCGAGGAAGCAACCAGCCAACGCGCGCGTTCAGACGACCCATAATCTCCGCACATTGGGCATCTGTAAACTCTTGGTCTTGGTGATGGCCCTGTACGCGGATATCCTCATAAGTGATGAATTCGTGCAGACTGTATAGATGAACAGCCAATGCCCGAAGGAAACATCATTGGAAGATTAGCAATAAAAAAGACATAGAGAGTTAAACTCCTCGAAAGCAATGCTCTGCAGACAGGAGTGACACCTATTAAAATAAGTTATGAGGAAAACTTAAAGAAAACCCCCTAAGAACATAAAGAGCTCTGCTCTAAAAAGATGATATAATTCATCAAAAATAAAATTCCATCTTAGAACCTCCAAGATCCATGAAATAGCATCTTAAGAATTCTTTTATATGATTTGGAAGGAGCAAAGCTCCATTAATGAAATGAGAAAATACAAGGAAAATCTTTTAGAGATCAAAGCTCTATTAATGGAACCCTGATAGGGTTCTCCTTAGTTCTCTTTAGACCCCTTTAGAGTAAAACTCTGCTAAGTGAAATCCTAAATGGGTCTTCTTTAGATCAGGGATCTATTGAGAGCAAGGCTCTTAAAATTGATTTAATTTAATCCAAATTAATTTTTACCTAAAGTTCTCTAGAGTTTGAAACTTTTAAAAGCGCTTAAACAAAAGAGCAGGGCTCTGAACAAAATTCTTATGAAGAGATGAAAATCATCTAAGGGACCAAAGGTCCTATTTATAGGCATTGAGAGCCTTTTCAACTTCCAAAAGTTGCCGCAACAGTTGGAATTCTGCCACCGCTGCGCTCAGGTTTGGGGCCACGTAAGCGCAACGGTGAGGGGGGGCATTTATTTACCCCAATCAGAGCAAAACTCTGTTCAAATTCCAAGGCGGGAGATGAAGCAACGCTTCTGTTTCCCCAATCAGAGCAAAACTCTGCTTTGACATTAAAATTAAAATTAAAGAAGCAACGCTTCAGATTCTTTGTGCTGCGCGCAACGCGCCACGTGTCAAAATCAGGCACGACAGCACAAGGAGCGCAGCGCCCAAAGCAGTACACCCAATCCGAGCAAGGCTCTATTTAAAACAAAATTAAAAGAAGCAACGTTTCAGATGATTTGCGCGCTTGCGCTGTGCGACACATGTCAGCGCAGTTGCGCTACGCCTTACGCTGCGCGACACGTGTCAGCGCAGTTGTGCTAGCGCAGTTGCGCTGCGCTCTGTGCTGCGCGACACGTGTCAAGCGCATGTGCGTTTGCGCCAAACAGAATTAAAATTCCAGTAAGATCTTTCTGTTCTTGTTAAAACAAGAAGATTGTCTTCTGTAAAACAGAAGCCCTTGGATCAAAGGTCCAACGGTAGGGAAAAATCCCTATATCACTCAGAGAATGATCTCTTTAACTAATTTAACAAATTAATTAACACTATAAAACACAGAGACAGAAACACAGAAACAGAGAGAGAACTCCTCTAAAGAATTTTGAGAAGAACTCAAAAAGAGAAAAAGGTAAACCCTTTGAATAAAAAAGAAGAATTTCTTCTGAAAAGATCATTGATCTAAGAACAAGATCAAGGATCTTCAATAAAAAATAATAATAACAAAGGCATTGCCTTTTGGATGAACCATTGGTTCTGGAATCTTAAAAGATTCTTTTCTTGAATCCAAAATTGGATCAAGATATTAAAACAGTGCCTTGCACTTGTAAATCTGCTCTGTTGCGCTCTCGGATTGGCGCAAGCCACCAGAGCGCGCCACGTGTCAGCTCCAGAACAACTTGCGCTATGCGCTTTTAAAATAGAGCATTGCTCTCTGAAATTGGCGCAACTCACCAGAGCGCGCCACGTGTCAGCAGTGCAATAGCGCAGCGCATTGCGCTTGCGCTCACCGGAGCGTGACACGTGTCACGTCCACATGCGCTTGCGCTCACTAATTGGCGCAAAGCGCCTAACAGGCCACATGGCCACTGTCAGGTAATTAATGCACTGCATTATTGAAAGGAAGGGCTGAGCCCAATTAAAAAAGGCCTAACAGGCCTAATAAAATGCCATGCATTATTTTTTTAAAAAAAGGGCAGAGCCTAAGCAAAGGTCTGTCAGACCAAAACAGATGCTCTGCATCATAAATAAAGGGACAAAGCCCAAATCAAATAGGCCTTACAGGCCAAAATAAAATGCAGTGCATTATTAAACAGGGGAAAAGCCCTAGCAAAGGCCTAATAGGCCAAAGACAAATAAAAACGTTGATCATCTTCAGCTGGACTTAGCCCAATTATGGCCATAAGTCCTCAAATTAAATTGACTGAGCACAACTGCTCCCTTAAATCAATCTACATCCGGTTCAAGGGTACATCTCCGAACTCCTCTGACACCTATCGTTGTAATCCTTCAACGACGTCAGAGAGGTGACGGATCCCGATAACCACACATCGATACGGAATGTAGGGTCCTTAAACTCATGGACTTAAGCGTCCTTAAACCAAGATACGGACTGTGGGGTCCTTAAACCCATGGACTTATGTGTCCTTAAACCAAGATACGGACTGTGGGGTCCTTAAACCCATGGACTTAAGCGTCCTTAAACTCACGGACTAATGCGTCCTTAAACTAATATCTGTCCCCAAAACGGGAACAATGGACCACTATGTCCCTAAACTGGAACTGATCTAAACGATCCCGTTAAGTTGATCTTAGTCTCAAATAGGACTAACGTATTCTTAACAAACGTTTGAGTTGATCTTAGCCTCAAATATGGTTAACGTATCCTCAAACCAAAACCCCAAACCCAAATCTAAGAAAATACGGATTTGGACTAATTCACGTCCTACGGGCGACGACATAAATTAGTCTCCATATACAATCCACGGGCAACCACAAACAAAACAAACACCTACGACACGAAGTGAAGTTCTGGAGAAGGAGAAATTTGTTACCGCGATGCGGTAGCGTAATTAACTGCAGGGGCTTGCGCCTGCAGGGAAGAGCGTCCCCACAATCAAAAACCCTTCAAGCGAGGGGAATCTGACGAAGTCTGCTACATCGGCCGCATCCGTATAAACCTCCGATATACGGTGCCATAAATCAACTTGGCATCTTCGGAGAGGTGGACGGATAAAACCATATAGTATCTGCCCCGAATCTCAGGCAAGAAAAACCTACGCGGTCGCGTCTCTGTATTCGGAGGGGAGCACCTGGTGTTCTTGAAAACCTTTTCATAGGGTTTTACTTTTATTCGCACAAATTTGAATTTATTGGTAACTTAACAGAACATGTTTTCCCAAGAATTGTTCGAATTTCATTGTCTTTTCTTGATCGCTAAACTTTCACTGATATCTCTTTTTAGATACTATGGCCGTTCACTTATACTGTCTTGACAAAATTATCTCTTACGAGGACATTCATGCACAAGGCCGTTGTCAAAACCAGGAGTTTACAAACTTCCAATGCGCTGAAATTATAAGTCGTTTCAATGCGCACAATGGTCGATTACTTCCTCGTCGCTCCGCTCTTTTGAAGATTATAGTGAGAGCAATTTGGAGAGCGCTTCCTGGATTTCACGAAGCTATGCCGCTTGAGGAACTAAAAGACGCTGAGGATAAGGTGCACTCAGTGTATCTGACGGGCCTAATCTCGAAGAAACGGCGAGATAATCTCACTGATATCTTGCATCAAGTTTTTCAACAGACGACGGTAATTGCTGCTTATCAGAGGACGGAGGACATTGGAGAGGATCCTGATGTTTGTGACCATGAGAGGATGCACACAAGAATGGTCAGAAATGCCAGAAACATTTTAGACAGCCTCACTTTCGAATTTCTCAATCCATGTCCTGGATTTGATGTCTTGCCATTGTAAACATTTTAATGATGTTTTTGTTTACCGTTTTCATCACTGTAAGAATTTTCTGAAGTATGAATAAACAATTTTTGTTTCCGCGTATTTATTTTATGCATTAAACTTTTTCCGCACATACATAAATGGGTATGCTTCGAACGCTTAACTGGATCCGAATCAAATGTTCTTCTTACTGTCATTCATAGTATGTGGTTGACGTCCGTAGGTTACGCCTTTTCATTTCGATTTGACGTAGAGCGGTTTACACACTCTTGAGTAGCACCTCCATTTCTCTGGCATGTAATTTTGGCAAATGTGGTCTGTAAATAGTCCATCTTGATCTCTTCGTAGGGTAGTGATGGCTTAAGAAACAGGTTCGGGTCTGTTGCCTAAGACTTATCAACTTTATGAGCCGTGAGGGTTTCATAAAGATTTTTCTCCCTACGAGTCGAGAAGATCTCGTAAGTGTATTTTCTCCTTAGGAATCGTGAGGATTCCTATGTGCATTTTCTCTTGAGAGTCGTAAGGATCTCATAAGAGAATTTTCTCCCTTACAAGTCGAGATGACTCGTAAGTGGTTGGTGAGTTGACTTGTTCTCGAGTCGAAACTTTGCTTCGATGGGGAGGTCGAGGGTTGACTTTCGCTGTTTCGGTGTCAGGGTTGACTTTCTCCATTACGGTGTCGGGGTTGACTTTTGCTGTTACGGTGTCGGGGTTGACTTTCGCCGTTTCGGTGTCGGGATTGACTTTCGCCGTTACGGTGTCGGGTTGACTTTCGCTGTTTTGGTGTCGGGGTTGACTTTCGGTTTTCTGTGAACCGCGGAGTCTTGGAACTAGGGACTTTGCCGTGGCTCCGATTGGTGATATCGCGTCCGTGTCCTGCTGGAATGAAGGGGGACGTTGTTGCTGATCTCTAGGCTTTAGATGTCTCTGTTGAGACCTGGCTTTCCTTCGACAGAATCTAGGGAAATGTGGTTCTCTTTTCGTTTATGCCCATGGATTGTATACAGGGGACAGTACGGACTCGCCTGCAGGGCAAAGGTTTCATTTTATATGTATTTTTTTCTTTTCGCGATGCTCTATCATTTCAGCTTTTTATATCGCGAAAGTCGCGATTGCCCAATCATTTCGGCTATTTTTCGCGGTGCCCAATCATTTCGGCTATTTTTCTTTTTTACTTGCTGCTTTTTATTGCGAGTTGCCTAATCATTTCGGCTATTTTATATGCATATATTTTACTTGCTGATTTCGTTGCAAGTTGCCCCATCATTTCGGCTATTTCATATGCATTTTTGGCTCGCTGATTTTTTCTCGCGAGTATGGGACTTGGGATCTGATACCGATTTAGGCATTAGCATTGCTACAACTGGGATATTTCCAGGAGCGAATCATCATTTGCCTTTGTCGGTCCGAACAAAGGTGGCTTAGCAAACAGGGTTAAGATCCTGCCAACTAAGGCTTTTGACTTCATGAGCCGTAAGGGTCTCATAAAGGTGTTTCTCCCTACGAGTCGCGAGGATCTCGTAAGTGCGTTTTCTTCTTAAGAATCATGAGGATTCCTAAGTGTATGTTTCCTTATAAGTCGTAAGGATCTTACAAGAGTGTTTTCTCCTTATAAGTCGAGAGAACTTACAAGGGTCGTTCGCCATATGAAGATATCCCTCGTCAGTGGTGGGACTCTGTTGGGGAAGATGTTTGTTTATGCCCGTAGATTGTATACAAGGGTCAGTATTGAACCGCTTGTAGGGCAACCTGTGGGTTTTGATGGCTTAAGAACAAGTTCAGATCCATCCATGTAACTTAAGGCTTTTGAATCCTATGAGCCGTGAGGGTCTCATAAGGGAATTCTCCTCACGAGTTGTGAGGATCTCGTAAGTGTAACTTCTCCTTAGGAATCGTAGGGATCCCTAAGTGTGTTGCTCCCTTGTGAGTCATAAGGATCCCACGAAGGCATTTTCTCCTTACAAGGTCAAGAGATCTTGCAAGTATCTTTTAACGAGATTGCGCCCTTTCGGGTTTTCACAAACTCGCCGGTAGCCCTGCTGTTTTTACTCACAGAGCCCTTTCAGGTTTTCATCCGTGCCCATTTTTCTTATAGACGTACCTTTTTTTTTAACGCATCAGCCCAAGGATGCTGTGGGTTTGCAGTAGTTTTAAAGACGTTTCGGTCAGGCATAGTATTTCTTCAAGAACCGACCATTTATTGGCCTGAAGGGTCTTTCACCTTGCATATCGATGAGAAAGTAAGGCCCACCCTGGTAGACCTTGTCTATGATATACGGGCCCTCATAGTTTGGCTCGAATTTCCCCCGTTTGGCACGATTGGGGATCACAGGTCTTTTTACAACTAGCACGAGTTCACCTTGGCAGAATGTTCTCGGCCTAGTCAATCTTTCGTACGAGCACGTCATCCTTGCTTTGTAAGCTTCCAGGTTTTGCTGCACCATGAGACAAGTTTCATCAAGGGCGTCGAGCTCCTCAAGCCGAATATGAGCATTCTCCTCGTCTGTTAGCTCGTAATGAACCGCCACTCGTAGAGAGGGTAGTTCTATCTCCAAGGGGAGTACTGCTTCAGCGCCGAATACCAATGCATACGGCGTAGTGTTCGTGGCCCTTTTGAACGTGGTCCGATACGCCCAGAGAGCTTCATGCAGGGATTATAGACCGAAGAGTATCTCCAGTCTATATTATGTTGCTGCGCGAAGCAGCTGATTCTGTGACTTTTGTAGGCTGGCCCGTTATCAGAGATAATCCGTCGCGGAGTGCCGAACTGATAGATGACGTATGTCTTGAAGAAGTGGAGAATATTCTCCGTCTTCACTTCTCTTAGCGGTATGGCTTCTGCCCACTTAGAGAAGTAATCGGTTGTCGCCAATATTAACCGATGTCCTCTGGATGATGCTGGTTCGATGAGCCCGATTATGTCAGTTCCCCACATTTCGAACGGCCAGCTAGCCACCGTTGGGTGTAGCAGATTTGGATGCTGGTGGATGAAGTCCCCGTGAATTTGGCATGAGTGGCATTGCTTCGTGTACTCGAGACAGTCTTGGATCATCGTGGGCCAATAGTAGTCCATCCTTTTGATCTTCAGCTTCATCTTTGGTCCGGCATGATGAGAACCGCAGAGTCCGTCGTGAGTTTCTTGGACGACTCTCTTTACTTCTTCCGGCCCTAGGCATCTTATCCATAGAGAGTCGAAAGATCTCTTATACAGAGTATCATTGACGAAGGCGAAAGACAGAGCTCGTTTCATGAGCTGATGTCTTGAAGATGCATCTTCAGGTGTTCGTCGGGATTTGAAGTAGTCTATAAAGACTTCTCTCCAATCCTTAGCCTTTTTCTGGTCTTTTATTTGTAAGGCCGTTGGTTTGGTCGCTTCTTTTTCTTCAGGCAATTCCGGAGATATTTTCGCTGGTGCAAGAACCCGACGGCTTTGTACCACGATCCTTACGTCATCGAACTTTT
This sequence comes from Agapanthus africanus, assembly GCA_030015575.1. Lineage (NCBI taxonomy): Eukaryota > Viridiplantae > Streptophyta > Magnoliopsida > Asparagales > Amaryllidaceae > Agapanthus > Agapanthus africanus. The sequence continues at coordinate 792,232,099 of CM057340.1, read as the reverse complement.
CTTCAGCTAGTTCTTTAGCGAGTTTGGCTAACGCATCCGCTTTGCTATTTTTCGCCCGTGGTATGCTTTCCAGGGCGTAGGCAGGGAATTAAGTCAGCAATTGTTGTACTCTCTGACTGTACTTTACCAACTCTGGTTTGCACGTTTGATAGTCGTCGTTCATTTGACTAACGACCAGTTGGGAGTCTCCGTATATGAGGAGGTTTTCGATTCCCATATCGACAGGGATCTCAAGACCTGCTATCAAAGCTTCATATTCAGCTTCATTGTTTGTCCTCGGCTCTGTTAGGGAAAAGGAAAAGCGCATTATCCCTCCTTACGGAGTCACGAAGATAAGGCCTACCCCAGATTTGATTATGGGGGAGCTGTGCTTTCGCTTCTTCATGGAAGATGACTCATCGAAATAGAGTTCCCATCGGGTATCTCTTTCTCCTCTCTCCCTGTCGATCGTGTCGAATGCGTGCTCGTCTGGCAATTCGCAATCTAGGGGTGAATCGGCAGGTATCGGATGCTCAGCGAGAAAGTCAGCGATGGCCTGGCCTTTCACTGCCATGAGGGGATTATTTTATTCTCTTTTGAAAAGTGCTAAGCGCTATTAAGGGGTCACGTGATGTCATGTGAGACGCCCTTAAAATATAAACTGCCTTGGATTTATTCTCCCTTTTTCTTCTGAAGGGCTTGTTCAGGGGTCACGTGGGAGCACGTGACCTGATTTCAGTTGTTTTCTCTCGTTCAACACGGATGCTCACGTGGGACCATATGATCATGTTTGGGTACTGATCTTTTTTACATGCATGGAGAGTTAAATCCCTTGTTTAAGAATTAAATTCTTTTATAGGGTTAAACCTCAGTTTTATTTAGAGGAATTAAATTCCTCTGTATTTTGAAAGAATTAAATTCTTTAAACTCAATTCTCCCTCTAAGTTTTGGATCTGCATGGCAGAATCTCCCCGATGAGAATTAAATTCTTAACTTTTGGGGAGATCTGCTTCTGCAGATCTTCAACCAGAGGAAGAACTGATTTCTTATTTAGAAGAGTTAAACTCTTGGTTTGAGGATTAAATTCTCTTTTGTTTTGTGGGAGCTTATAGAATGATCTCCTTCCTTCTCTTACCTAGAGTTTCTCTCTTCTCAGAAGAGATCTTCTTCTCTATTTCTCTCTGTTGTCTCCCCTCTCTCTTTTCTTCTTGGCTCCTATTTATAGGAGAAAGAAAAGAATCAGTTTGTTCAGCCAATCTCTCATTGAGAGATTTTGATTGATTTTATAACCAACAAGATCTTTTAGATCACTCGATGAATTTTATTCACCATTGGATTTTTAATCCAAAAGATATTTTATTTGTTGTTCCTGGCAAATTTTAGGAAAATATTTCCTTGTATAGAATCTTTCTATAAATTGGTAATTTTTAATCACCATTGGATTTTTAATCCAACGGTGCTCTCTTTTACAGAGTGTAATCTTTTTTGTTTGGAAAGATTTGGGGAAATATTCTTCCAATTAGGGTTTTTGATTCCTTTTAATTAGAAATTAATTCTATTAGATCAGAGGGTTCAAGAGTCTATCACGTGTTGGCACGTGATCTTACCAATTAAGCATTTAATTAGAATTTAATTCTATTGGTTCAGAGGGCTCAGAAACCCATCACGTGCTGGCACGTGACCCCACTGATAAAGTATTTAATTAGAATTTAATTCTATTAGCTCCGAGGGCTCAGGAACCCATCACGTGTTGACACGTGACCCCACTGATTAAGCATTTCCAATTGTTTATTTCATTCGACGCCTATAGAATTTTCCTGTAAAAGGTCGCGTGCCTGCACGTGAGACCCGATCACATGTGGGCACGTGATGCCCCCTTTGGGGGTTTTCCTTGTTGCTTTATTTGTATTTTATTCAGTTCCCTTGAAGGAACAAATTCTTTTAATTCCTTTTAATTAGAATTTAATTCTATTAATTCAGTGGGTTCAAGAGCCCATCACGTATGGGCACGTGACTTTATCAATTAGGCATTCAGGCATGATAGAATCTGCCCATAAAAGGTCACGTGTTTGCATGTGAGGCCCGGTCACGTGTGAGCACGTGATGCCCCATTTGGGGGTTTTCTTTGCTGCTTTATTTGTATTTTATTCAGTTCCCATGAGGGAGCATGGATGATATGTTATCGAGAAATCCATCAAGAGGAGGGCCCATTTAGCGAGCAGTCCCGTTAGTATGGCTCTTGACATCAAATACTTGAGAGGATCCACTTTTGATATGAGATGGGCCTCATGCGGCAAAGCATAGTGTCTGAGCTTCGTTATCGCGAAGATTAACGCCAGGCAGTGTTTCTCAATGGGGGAGTAGTTGTTTTCTGCCCCCAGGAGAACTTGACTCAAATTGTAGAGGGCTCTCTCTTTCCCTTGGTCGTTCTCCTGTGCCCATAGTGCGCCTAAAGAACCTTCAAGGGCCGTTGTGTACAGGATGAGGGTCTTTCCCTTGACTGGGGCGGTCAGCACCGGCGGATTCTGCAAGTATTGTTTGATTTCGTCCGGTGCGCTTTGGCATTTACGATCCCAGACGAACGGGGTCCTCTTCTTCATTAGATGACTGTAGGGACGGCATTTTCCGGAGAGGTTAGCTATGAACCGTCGGATATATGCGAGCTTTCTTTGGAGAGATCGCAGTTGCTTGAGAGTTCTAGGCAGAGGAATTTCCATGATCGCCTTGATCTTTGATGGGTCTATCTCGATGCCCCGGTGTCGTACGATGAATCCTAGGAATTTGCCCGAGGAAATTCCGAACGCGCATTTGAGAGGGTTCATCTTCAGGTTGTATTTCCGAAAGCGCTGAAACACTATCTTCAGATGCTCCCAGTGCTCTTTGTACGATTTGCTTTTCACTACGAGGTCGTCGATATAGCATTCGACGATTTCGTGTATGAGGTCATCGAAAATCTTCGTCATGGCCCTCTGATAGGTAGCGCCGGCGTTCTTCTGACTGAAAGGCATCACTTTGTAGCAGAATATACCCAAAGGGGTCCGGAAAGCGGTATGCTTCTTGTCTTCGGGGTGCATCTTTATTTGATTGTACCCTGATGAGCCGTCCATGAAGGAGAAGACTTCGTGAATGGACGTATTGTCTATCATCAGCTCGGTAACCGGTAAGGGAAAATCATCCTTCGGGCAAGCTTTGTTGAGGTTCCTAAAGTCCACACATATGTGCACCGTCCCATTTTTCTTCATCACTGGGATGATGTTGGCGATCCATTCAGGGTACTGAACCTCTTGGATGAAACCGGAGTCGATTAGCCTCTTGACTTCGGCGTTGATGCTCATTTCAAGTTCGAGTCACATTCTTCTCGACGCTTGTTTGATTGGCTTGACGTCCGGAGAAATCGCCAATTTGTGGACGGCTATTTCTGGATCTAATCCCGGCATCTCAGAATAGTTCCACGTGAAGCAGTCTTTATACTGCATGAGCACGTCTTTTAGCGTAGCCACTTGCTTCTCAGACAGCAGCTCACTGACGAACGTAGGTCGCGGGTCATTTGCCGTCCCCAAGTCGATTTTTCTTAGGTTATCTGCAGTAGTATGGATTCCATCTTCCATCTCTTTTGGTGCTGGTGGAAATTCTGAGATCACCTCATCATCATCGTTTTCGAAGCACCAGGGGAAGTCAGCCATATCCTCGCATACTCCCTCTTCTGACATCGTTATCACGTGACAGGTGCGAGATCGCTTCTAAGATTGATGTTGATCCGGTTCTACTCTCGCTGTATACGTGGCTTTCGGTACATGCTTCTGTGGTGGGGTTACCCTCCAACTGTTGGATAAAGCGAACCTGCCTTACTGATACTGGTCTTCTACCCAGTCTTTGAAGGTGAAGCAGTCTTCAAGAGGATGTCCTATCGCTCGGTGATTGGAGCAATAGTCTGGGTGATGAACCTCACTTGCTTGTTCGGGGTGCTTGGACTCCGGGAGGGTAATCATCTGATGTTTCATGACAAGACCGAATATCTTCCTTGTCTTGTCTTGGGGAAAAGAATATACTCGACTAATCTTCTTTATAAGAGACGGATCCCGGCTGCTCAATTTTCGATCGCGTGGATTCTTGGACCCGCTTTGCTGCTGTCGAACGTTTTTTACGTTCAGTTTGTTTTTGCCTCAGCGTCGGATCTTCCGTATGAAGGGCTGGCGACGAAGGGAATCATCATTCTCTGTAGCTTGCTGAAGGAGGCACTGTGTTCTGGCTTTCTCGTAAATGGCCATTTCACGGTTGTGGTCATCCCGGACCTTTTGACCCGCTTCCTTAATTAGCTTGTCCATCTGTTCTTCAAACAATGGACTCGGCATTTTCATGGCGGGACCTCATTTTAGTTCAGGGTTAGCGTCTTCTAACAGAGCACCCCCTTCTTTATCAAAGTCATGTATAACGTAGCAGCCATAGAATCGTTCCCGTTTCTTGAATTGAACATATCCAAGCCCGATCGTTTCCATTCTCCCGTTGGGCAATTTTCGCTGAGTTCCAAGGACATTCCAGATCCTGTTGTAGAACTGAGCTTGTCGCGTGGTCTGCTTAAAGGGTATTCCTTGGCACCTTAACAGCCCTTTTAATTCTTCTGTGTAGTATCTGGGCAGACGGATGGGCTGGAGCCTGTTAAGTGCAGAATCTGCATCATGCCAGATTTCATTCTCCACTTTGGTTTCCGTGGATCGATATAAGAGGATCGCTTTTTCATCTTTTCGCCTGGGAGGGACGTAGAACGTCTACAGTTCTTGCACACTATAGGTATCAAGTGCGTCGAGCTCTTTGTAATGCTTATGCGGGAACATGGCGATTTGGAAACTCCGTTCATTGCCAGTGAAGGCTTGTATTGATGGCCGAACAGAAAATACTGCATTGACCTCATCTTCAGAGCCGCTGCCGAAGATCAACATAGGGGTAGACGGTCCGGGCTTGTTGTATTGGAGCGGCCCCGAATAGACTATCTCTTCCTCCTCCTCGGCATCGCTCCCAAAGACTGGAATCGTGGTGATAGCTTTTTGCTTGTCCTCCGGTTTATGACATCTTTCCGTGTCTTCGAAGTCTGGTAAGAAATACTTTGCATCTTCATACTTTTGGACTTCATTCACGGAGAATGGGTTCAGCTACCCTGTCACGGTATACTCGAGACCATCCTTGAAATACTTCATACACCGATGTTGTGTAAAAGGGATGATGTTACCAAGGCCTGCAGAGCAAAGCGTTATAACAAGTCTTGGCGTCAATGACGTGGAACTTGATGTCAGTGACGAGCAGCCCAAAGCGTAACGTCAATATCACAGACTCGAGCGTCCGTGATGATTGGGAGTTGAATCTGGAGATGGTGATTTTATCTCGAGCGAGGTGTTGAACGCTCATGCAGATTTCTTTTAACACCCTCACATTTAGGAGGTTGACAGAGGACCCGTTATCAACTAGGATCTTCCCTATTTTGATGTCATGGCAGTATCCGGTAACATACAATGGACGGTTATGCTCGCACGTCCTGAGGAGGAGATCTTCATCGCCGAAAGTGACGTCAGCAGTGTGCACTTCTTTCAGCTTGTCCTTCATCTTTTCTTCGGCAAGGAAAGATTGGAACTGCTCGGGCTCTCGTAGTTCCTTAATCAAAGAGTCTCTCGCCTCTTTAGACAGCAAATGGGCATCGATAATGCTTAGCTACGAGGGTATCTTCCTCAGGTGTGCCAGAATGTTGTAATCCACCTTGTATTTCTTTGGCGGATCCTTGGCTGTCAGCTCTTTGACGACTTGATCATTTAGGGCGATATCTTCAGGGACTTTTTCCTTCCCTTTATCTTTTTTGTTCAATCCCTTGTTTGTGGGTCCGAAATTCTTTTCGGGTAACGTGCGATTACGCAGCTGAATGTTCTCGCAGGTCTTCATCTCTTCTGTTTCGGAGATGGATTCGTTGAAGAGAGGGCCGGGGGCTATTTCTTCATCGGAATCGCTCCCGAAGGTGAGAACTTGCGATTCCTTGCTATTAACCATGTGAAAGTTGCCGGCAGTTCTTTTATGCTCATTAGTCGTGCTTCTTTGCTCCCGACGAGTCTTACGCTTCAATCGTCTGACGTGTTTTCGGTGGGCAACATATCCCTGCCACCAGTTTTTAAAGGCATTGCACTCTTCGGTGCGGTGCGCAATCCTTCGATGGTATAAACAGTAGCTAGGATGTACATCCGCTTAGTTAAGGTGTATCCCACCAGGAGTGTTTCCTTTGGAGGATGGCAGCTTCATTCCCATTGACAGGGCTTTAGCAAACCGTTTCGTTTCCTTAAGCCTGCTTTTATTTACCATAGGCATGCTTCGGTCTGGTTGGAGTGCTTCAACCCTTTTGTCCAGCTGCCGACGTTTGGCTTTTTCAAATATGGCTATTTCGCGCTCTCGATCAGCTTTGCTCTTTTGACAGGCCTCGTTCAGCAACATGTCAATAATCTCGTCTGACGGTTCTATGAGTTCCGGTTCGGGATCTGCCCCCAGTTTCTCTACATCAAGAGCTTCTTCACCATCTATTGACAAGTGAGAGATCACGTGGTAGCTCGCCACATAGTTCTCAGGTTCATCTAACGAGTCTTCTCTGTCAGCGTCATCGGGTTCATTCTCGAGAACATGCTTAAAGAATTCATCCAACGTGATTGGAGTCCGTGCCTTCTGGTTATATTCTGCCAGTGTATCGATGTATTTCTGCAAATCTGTACGGCCATCTTCGAGTTGAACGGGCTTCTTGGCCTTCTTCTTTTTCTTTAAAGACTTTGGAGGCTTGGTCTGAATGTTTTTTCCACCTTCACCAACTTTCGACGTTAGACGCGGCTTCAGCATCCCCTCAATAATCTCGGGATCCAACGGGCTCTTCTACCTGATCGACGGGCATGTTTGGAGATCCTTCAGCATTCTTTTCATTTTTGTCGAAAGAAAAACTTCCCATGGAGCTTCCTCTATAAATGAGCATGATGCTCCCGGCGTGTCCATCTTTTTCGGAGCGTGTGGTTGTGGCGGGTTTACCCTCCAGTTTTCAGACAACGCGAATTTGCCTTGCTGGTACTGGTCCCCAATCCAGTTTTTGAAGACAAAGCAATTTTCGATTGGATGGCCCATTATTCGATGGTAGGGGTAGTAGTTGGGACTGTTAACGTCACCGGGCTGCAATGGGCGTTTTGGATCCGGTAGGGTGATGAGCCTGTTGCGCACCGCCAACTCGAACAGTCTTCTCATTTTATCCTGAAGAAAAGAATAAGGGCGTTTTAGCCTTTTGTTGAAGAGTCGCTGTCTATCATTTTGGCGATCAGCTGGTTTTGGACCATTAAGCTACTGTTGAGCATTGGAGACGAAGGTCGCTTTCCCCTTCCCTTTTTCGTTTCGAGGCTCCATTTTCGAAGAAGATGGTCTATGACCCATCTAATCCATTTGGGCCAGCTTGTCAATCAAGGTCTGAAAGGTAGTCGGCTTGAAAAACATCATGAACTGGGATATGGTCGCCTGCGGATCAAGAGTACCCACGAACATGCCTACCGCGGGAGCTTCTTCGATGCGCTGCTCGCACTTCAACCATAAATTCCGCCACGGTATCGCGTACTGAACCCATGTTTCGCCTGCTTCACCCTGGCGTTGATTAATGCCGTGATTGGGGTACGTTCGCTAGAGCTTGCGAATTTTTGTGTAAACAGCAACTCCATTTCTGCAAATGTTTTAACGGAGTTGTTCAGGAGCTCGGAGTACCATTAAAATGCTGTCTCTGACAAGCTGCCGACGAATTGGAGAAGAAGTAGCTTATCGTCACCTCCAGTGTTGCCGCACAGAGCCCTGAACTGAGCAACGTGCTGGTGTGGATTCCCCGTCCCCTTATATACATGGAATTTAGGGATCGTGTATCCCAGTGGGTACTTTATTTGATCGTACCAACCTGGATAGGGTCGCCCAGTCTTGACGATTTGGCCGGCTGCTTCACTTGCTTGATAAGCTCGTATTTATTAAGCTATATAATCATCGAGCGCCGCTTTCGAGATCGTCTCTCTTTGGCTGCTGATCGAACTGGAAAAGGGTTCGATGTCTTCCCTCTGTCTTCTTCAAGGATAATCGGGGGGTCTTCAGCTGTATTATCATCCCGACCATATCTTGGAATAAAAGTGCCATTTGTTTTATGTTGGCCGCTTGTTCCGCGGCCTCTTCGTTTTTCCTCTCGAGCATTATTCGGAGGAACTCGGCATCGGTTTCCTATTTCTGACGCTGCTCCAACGATGTTTCCGGGCTTGCTTTTGGTCCGGTGAGTGCAGCCATAGTTGTCAGCATTTCCTGGAGCATTTGCTGTTGTTGCTCCTGAGCCTTTGTTACTGATCGGGTGAGCGGTCGGTGACCCGTAGAAGCACGACTTTTCTCTTTTCAGGAAGCCATATAAACAGTGTGCACCACCATGTCCCCAGACTTAGGGCGTTTAGGTTCAGCACGCTTTAGATTCGTCGCAGACATGGGAATTTTCTCCGGCCTTCTCTTTCTGTAGGCGGTCGAAGTTGAGGGGGCCGTTGCAGCGGGCACCTAAGCAAACGACACCTTCTGTGGTATGACAGGGTAGTCCTTCTCTTACCGAACTTTCATCTTCTTCAGTCGGCGGGAGTAGTCTTGGTTGATCACCGATTCTTGGACCTGTCGCCAGACCTTGTGAATTTTTAAGGACAGCCACTGAGGGGGCTGTTCTGGCTTCACCTTTGTAACGTTCTCAATGGGTAGAGGAGACTTTTTAGCACGGCAATTGGCAAATTCCTGCGCACCCTGTTAAGTGGTTCAAAGCCGATCCCAGTTGGAACAGCAGCATCAACTTCTATCGTCGGAGCTGGCGGAGTAAATCCAGAAGGGGAACTGCCCCCAGCTTTCCTCACTCGGCGCCAGTAGCAACGTCGAGCATGTGTTGCAGATGGGACTGGCTCAGTTACGGAGGTAATTTCATCATGCCCCCTGTTCTGGTGAAGGGTTTCTGTTGGTGCCAGCCTCTTGAAAACCGACGTCCGCTGAGAAGAAGCGCCAAACCTGTCGAAGATTGACCCTTGGGCAAGGGAAGCAACTTTGGTGATCTCGCCCGAAACTGGAGTCGGAGCGGACAGTCTAGCGAAGCCCTTAGCAGGAGAAGCCTCTTTGATGATCTCGTTTGTTGGAACAGGGATGGCTATCCGTTTCGGGATAACCCCCCAAGGTATCGCGGGCTTCTTCATGGGCCCATTGGTGTTTTGGCCTAGTCTCTTAAAGATCAAGGCGTTGGACTTGGACGACCCATTGAGAGGGGCCGTGGTAGTAGGAAGCCGATCAAAGACCGACTTCTTTGGGGTTTCCTGCAACAGTAGTGGGGCGTTGAAGCTCATGGGTGGGAGCATGGTCCCAAAGAACAGTCCAGTGGTGGCTTGCGTCACCTGTTCCACTGGCATCTTGAAAACGGAGGCTACTTGAGGCCCATAAGTCACTCCTCCAGTAAGGACAGAGTAGGAGTTGTTGTAGTTGTTGCAGTTTGTGCAATTGAAAGCCATTAATCTTCTGTTTTCTGCACGAAGCACGACACCAAATCTTAGTACCTCGAATCCAGGGTAACCATAGCAAACCACGATTCGTTCGAGAAACACGACACACGAAGTGTGGAATGGAAAGAGGAAAAGGTCCCACCGGGCGTGCCAGAATCTGTTCGCCGCGAAAAAAAGAGACGGAACCGCGTAGGTCGTCTTGCCTGAATTTGGGGGCAGATGCTATTTGGTTTTATCCGTCCACCTCTCCGAAGATGCCAAGTTGATTTATGGCACCGTGCATCTGAGGTTGGACAAATGCGGCCGATGTAGCAGACTTCGTCAGATTCCCCCTCATTGTGAGGGGTTTTTGATTGTGAGGACGCTCTTCCCTGCAGGCGCAAGCCTCTGCAGTTAATTACGCTACCGCATCGTGATAACCACTTTCTCCTTCTCCAGATGGTCACTTCGTGTCGTGTGTGTTTGTTTTGTTTTTGGTTCCCCGTGGATTGTATACGGAGACTAATTTATGTTGTCGCCCGTAGGGCGTGGATTAGTCCAAATCCGTATTTTCTTAGATTTGGGTTTGGGTTGGGTTTAAGGATTGTTAATCTTATTTGAGACTAAGATCAACTTAAACATTTGTTAAGGATACGTTAGTCTAATTTTAGACTAAGATCTACTTAACAGGATCATTTAGATCCAACAAAAGAGCATTTGGGCTCTATTGTTTTAGTTTAGGGACATTGCGGTCCATAAGTTTAAGGACATCATAGTCCATGGAGTTTAAGGACATCATAGTCCATAGTTTAAAGACGTCATAGTCTGTATAGTTTAAAGACATCATAGTCTATGAGTTTAAGGACCTCATAGTCCATGGTAGTTTAGAGACATCATAGTCTGTAAAGTTTAAGGACATCATAGTCCATGAGTTTAAGGACCCCACAGTCCGTAAAGTTTAAGGACATCATAGTCCATGAGTTTAAGGACCCCACAGTCCGTAGAATGTCTGGTTGACGGGACCCGTCACCTCTCTGAAGACGTTGAAGGATTACAATGACAAATATTAGAGGAGTGAAGAGATGTACCCTTGAACCAAATGCCAGATTGAGAAGGAATGGGATGAACATTATTTTGAATGCCATCTGAGATCAATTTTGAAAGACCTGAACATAATTAGGGCTCGGTTAAAAACAAGGTTTTGGCTTTGGGAGACTTAGCTAACTTGGGCTAAGATTGGCCTATCATAGTGTTAAACACTAGCATATGTTCGGCGCTCACGTGCTCCCACGTGAGGTCTTAAAGTATTGTTTAAGAACTGAGGATTTGATGCGCTCACGTGGGTCACGTGAGGCGCTTGAAGTAGGGTTAAACACTGAAGATTTGAAGCACTCATGTGGGGTCACGTGAGGCGTTTGAAGTAGTTTTAAATACTGAAGATTTGAAGCGCTCACATGGGGTCACGTGAGATGCTTGAAGTAGTGTTAAACACTGAAGGTTTGAAATGCTCACGTGGGGTCACGTGAGTCGCTTGAAGTAGTGTTAAACGCTGAAAGTTTGAGGCGCTCACGTGAGGTCACGTGAGGCGCCTGAGATTTGGAACAACTTCTTTGAATTTGTTCCCTTTTTCTTTTCTGAGTGCTGAGCACTATTTGGTCACGTGGGATCACGTGAGGCCTCCCCAAAGACTGAAAGCTGCCTCTGTTTTATTCTCTTTTGAAAAATGCTAAGCACTATTAAGGGGTCACGTGATGTCACGTGAGACGCCCTAAAATAGAAACTGCCTTGGGTTTACTCCCCCTTTTTCTTCTGAAGGGCTTGTTCAGGGGTCATGTGGGAGTACGTGACCTGATCTCATTTGTTTTCTCTCGTTCAACACGGGTGCTCACGTGGGAACACGTGATCATGTTTGGGTGCTAATCTTCTTTTTTTTCTACGTGGATGGAGATCTTGAGTTATGTCCCTTGTTTGATAAGAATTAAATTCTTATATAGGGTTGAACCCTAATTTTATTTAGAGGAATTAAATTCTTATATGTTTTAAGAATTAAATTCTTTGAACTCAATTCTCCCCCTAGGTTTCGAATCTGCATAACAAATCTTCCCGATGAGAATTAAATTCTCAACTTATGGGGAGATCTGCTTCTGCTGATCTTCAACCAGAGAAAGAACTAAGTTCTTTTTAGAAGAGTTAAACTCTTATGAAGGTGAGGAAGAGATAAAATATGCTCTGTGTTTTTCTTCCTTCCCTTACCTATGGTTTCTTTTTCTCTGAGGGGATCTTCCTCTCTCTGGTGAATTCAATTCTTTTCTTTTGGCTTACGAAGGGTTTTTCTCTCTCTTCTTCTCCCTCTTTTTTTTGTCTCTAAAACCTGGCTCCTATTTATAAGAGAAAGAAAAGAATCAGTTTGTTCAGCCAATCTCTCATTGAGAGATTTTGATTGATTTTATAACTAACATGATCTTTTAGATCACTCGGTGAATTTTATTCACCGTTGGATTTTTAATCCAAAGACTTCTATTTCACATAAGATATTTCATTTGTTGTTCCTGGCAAATTTTAGGAAAATATTTCCTTGCACAGAATCTTCCTATAAATTGGTGATCTTTAATCACCCTTGGATTTTTAATCCAACGGTGCTCTACTTTATAGAGTGCAATCTTTCTTGTTTGGATAGATCTAGGGAAATATTTTTCCAATTAGGGCTTTTGATTCCTTTTAATTTAGAATTTAATTCTATTGATTCAGAGGGCTCAGGAGCCCATCACGTGTTGGCACGTGACCTCACCAATTAAGCATAAAGATTCTAATTAGATTTAATTCTATTAGTTCAGAGGGCTCAGGAACCCATCACGTGTTGGCACGTGACTTCACCAATTAAGTATCTCCAATTGTTTATTTCATTCAGCGCCTATAGACTTTGCCTTTAAAAAGTCATGTGTCTGCATGTGAGGCCCGATCACGTGTGGGCACGTGATGCTCCACCTAGGGGCTTTCCTCGTTGCTTTATTCATATGTTTTATTCAGTTCCCATGAGGGAACAACAATGTTAAACTATCAAAACCGAAACAACTACAATACACTGCCCTGCACATTGGAGTTTTTGTCGATTTCAATAGTGTCTTCAAAATTTTTTTTAGCAACTACAGAAGACTGCTGACATGACCACAAGAACACAGACAAAATACGAACAAATTCCCTCATACAAAAACCGAGCACATTGCTCATTTAGCCGGCCTGCTCGGCCATTCTGTGGAATTTGGTCTTCGTATTTGGATGTTGGTCTGGTCTCTGGAATGTTGGTTCAGTGGCATTATTTGTTTAGCCCAGTTTTGATATGGTTTTATCTAAGTTGTTTGGGGCTATTCGGGGTTATTTCAAACTCGATATTTTCTAACATTATTTAAAGTTTTACAGTACTTACATTACTATCTGCGACCGTGAATGTCATTTGATCGGTATAACTTGTCTAATTGCTATAGTTCTTTTAGACGGGTTTGCTAACGTGACATTTACGTTGATATTCTGTGTTGTGCTGTGTTGTTGCGGATTCGTCGTGGTGGATAGCTTGGGTACAATGTTAGTACAATTCAGTTTTATTTATACATTTGATATCGCGGGGCGAGCTTCCGACATGTGGACTGCCGTCACTGCCTGTTTGTATATTATTTGTTTGGGGAATGACCGGGTTAAGGTCGATGTCACCGTTGTACATATTTTCTTTTCTGTACTAGGATTACCCTGCGATGGAGTGCACGGATAGTCGGGTTCTAGGGGCAACAGGTCCGCATCTCATGGTGTTGAGAAGGAGGGAGCCTACAGCAGCAAGGTTTCGGAAGGCATCTACCATGCCAAATTAAAATTTTAGCCTTACTAGCTAACCATAACCATGAATTGTATACTAGAAAATCCGACGAAAAGTAATATGTAAACACTTTACATCTAAGTGAATGCGGAATACAACCTTTGTAGACCGGTTCTTCACTTCTAAAGCTCCGTGTAATAGTCCCTTCGCTGCGATCATCGAACTCCCGGACTCTATTGAGTGTTCACATGAAGAAATGAACGGACTTGCTCGATGCCTTCGAAGCCGAAAATGATCTACGTCGAGGAGACTCTAACTCATGCTACCTCTTCACTAATGGTGAGATTAGTGAAACAAACACCCTAAACTAAATGGCAAGTAGTAGAGGATGATGAAGTAGGAAGTGGGCTCACTTTAGATTTATTTTTCTCACAAGGTTTCATCACTTATCAAAAATCAAGAGAGCTCAAAAATGAGGAAGAGGAAAATGAAGTGATGACGAATAAGATGAGGTTAGAAATGCAATCATGGTTGGCATATGTCATGCACTAACCATTGTAGAGACTTAACCATAGTTATGAGTTAAGGTTGGGTTGAAAAATATCTTAAGCTAGACAAATAAGTGGACTTGGTCAATGGTTATCTAGTTTGCATAAAACAACAACCATGATAAATTCCAAATGTTTGAATTACTTAATAAATATAAACCCTAACTTAAACCCTAGCATGGTATGAGTCTCATACATACATATTGCATGTGTAACCTAGCATGACACACTAATATATATCACATATATAATAAGTGTGCATAAAGAAAACAATACATTTAAGATATATCACATATATATCAATGTATCATCAAGTGAGAAAAATGAATACTTAAGTGAGGTAATATTAGTTAATGTAATGTAATATATCAAATATATAATTACACATTAAATTATTAAATCAACACTTGATTCAATAATCCGGCCATATCACATATAACCGACTAATATCAAATGTATCCTTATATCGAATCAGCACTTGATCCGATAATCAGGCTATATCACATTTAACCAATCGATACATATATCGCGAGAATAGAATGCGGTATCACATACGCACATTAATCTCGGTCCCGCACATATCCCATATGTGCTCCTACTCCGTTTCGCATGAACCAGGAAACCTCTGTATAGGACTCTAAAGACTCATCAATACGCCGGTAGTTGGTGATGATCATATCAAACACCCACAAGCCGCAAGTGGTCTTCTAAATGTAACGGCTACCCGGGTATTGAGCGATCTTAAGATCAACAAGCAAGCCTGCTCATACTCCTGTGAATCCAATCAGTAACACTACCGTACAGTCCGGTCTCCTCATCTGATATGTCGCATATCTCGTCTAGGGGTAGTAAACGTCAGACCCCAGTAACTCGATAAGTCGTGTCGATATGAGGCTCATAGCGGGTCGAGAAACTATTGATAACACTTACCAGTATATCTCGGAGTCAGCCCTGGCCAGGGACTTCCTGTTATAGCCAATCGAGCACAGCGCAACATCAACTCTCTATACCGGGAGAGACGAATCCCCTCCTATCGCTCATTGCCTCTATGTGACTCGGGTCTATACCCAAAAAACACCGTTTTGCGTGTTCTCTTGAACGTGGTAAGGTGGAAATCAAACCACAGTGGGAATCACACAAGAATCTATGACGATCTCGGGTCGACAGACTACTCTGTACCAGTGTCACCTGAGAACTGCCATCTGACATAAGGTATAATACCATCTGGGAGTTCTCGGCGAGTCCGTCCAGTGTACCCAGTCTCCACTGAGCACCCGCATACCATCTCTGATGTCAAAAACCAATGGATATGGGATCATCCATCGCCCATCATATGGGTCAAGAAGCGTATACGCTAGTCTATTCTGGAGTATCGATGCCCTGTCTCGACACTCTCACGGCTAGGAACATTTGAAGATGTACTTACCGACTACTCTGTCCCCACTAGTATGATCTGCATCATAATCCTGGTAGTCAAGTACTCATCCTAAGGGCTTTATCAACATGTAATATAGAGATAATCAGTGTACATTTTAAGATAAAGATTAACTAGATAGCATACTATCATGTTGAGCAAGAAATTCCTCCCTATATATGTCCAAGCATCCACTACAATATACATCTCATGTACAGTAATGGCCTCTAGGGCATACATATAACTAATAATCTCCCACTTGCACTAGGGCCATATGTTGTAGTATCCAATACCCAACAATCAGCAGTGGTTGTAGTATCTCATACTCAACCATCCCATAAAAGTCTCTCTTCGGAAAAGGCCTTTGTGAGTGGATCTGCCGTGTTGTCCTCCGAGTCTACTCTCCTAACCTCGATCCCCTGGAGATCAACCATCTCCATGATCAGGTGATACTGCCTTAGAAAATGTCTGGATCACTAATGGGACGGGGGTTCCTAGGCCAAAGCACAACTCCATTATCACACAATGGTAGGAACAAAGTTCATCTCATGAACTTATATACACCCAGACTGCCTCTTTGGTAGCATCGTTGGTAGCGATGTATCTAGACTTTATCGTCTAGTTTGCCACGGTATCTAGCTTGGAACTTTTCCAACATACCATCCCTGCACTGAGGGTAAAGACAATGCCTGTGACTGACATTCAGTCTACCTTACCACCTTAGAAGTTATCCAGTGATTCTCCCCAGGATCGATTGATACCATCTCACTACACCT
Organism: Agapanthus africanus; assembly: GCA_030015575.1. NCBI lineage: Eukaryota > Viridiplantae > Streptophyta > Magnoliopsida > Asparagales > Amaryllidaceae > Agapanthus > Agapanthus africanus. The sequence continues at coordinate 792,216,059 of CM057340.1, read as the reverse complement.
AGTGAGAATCCTAACATCCACTTAGATCTATTTCATAGATCCAAAACCCAGGATTTTAGGAGGTATCACCTTGATCCTTCATGGAGAATCTATATGATAAGAGGAGATTGACCGAGTGTTGCATAGGAAACTCCTTTCCTATCAAGAGTATGTTATCCACGTACATTACGAGGAAGACCTCTCTACTACCTTTTTTGTATATACAAGGTTCATCTACCATTTTGATGAAGTCAAACACTTTGACTACCACATCAAAACAGATGTTCCAACTCCGCGATGCCTGCTTTAACCAGTAAAGCAACTTGCATACGTTTCCGCTGCTCCCACTTTCTACGAAGACCTCTGGCTGTGTACTTATAGACGCTTTGTTCTAAATCATTATCTAGAAAAGCAGTCATGACACCCAACCGCCAGATATTGTAGTCATGGTATGTAGCAATGTCAAGTAGGATCCGGATGGACTTAAGCATAGGCATTAGAAAAGATTTCATCATTATCCACACCTGGTCAATGAAAAGAACCTTTTATAACAAGCCTAGCTTTGAAAGTCTCAACTTTTCCATGTACACCAAGTAATCTTCTCAAGATATACTTGCTCCTGATGGGGATTTAACCCTTCAGAAATAGCAATCAAAATCCATACTTTGTTGGTGTATATGGATTCCATCTCAGATCGCTTAGCATCCAGCCATTCTCATAGAGTCCCCACTTCTAATGGCCTGCTCGAAACTAGTTGGGTCATCATCTCATGATGCAATTCTCGCTCCCACTGTCATAGAGAAAACCAAAGTATCTCTCAAGTGGATGAGGAACCCTACTAGATCGGCGAGAGGCTGAGGTTCATTGGGAACTATTGAATCCTTCTGTTCTATCAAATCATCAGCTGCAGTTTGTATAGCTGGAACTTCTTCCAGTTCTACTTCATGTCCACAAATTTCATCACAAGAAATTCTCTTTCCAAAAGGAGACATGCTGAGAAACAAAACACCTTTTGCTCCTCAATGTGATAGAAGATATTCCCTTGCGAATATCCAACAAACTTCCACAGAATTGACCTGGCCTCGAGCTTGTCCGGATTTTGCTTTTGGCATAGGCCGAACAACCCCAAATCTTAACATCCTTAAGAGATGGGCTCTTCCCATACCATATCACATATGGAGTGGTAGGCACCTGATTTTATTGGAACCCTATTCAATAGGTATGCAGCTTCTCAAGTGCATAAACTCCAAAAGGAAATAGGCAACTCAGTAGTACTCATCATAGAGCGCACCATATCAAATATGGTGCGATTGCTCCGTCCCGATACACCGTTGTGTTGTGGTGTATACGGAGGAGTAATGCTGAGAGAGAATCTCATTCTCCTTTAGAATAGTCCAGGAATTCCGTGCTCAAGTATTCTCCTCCCTGATCACATCAAAGGACATAATACTTATACCCGTTTTGGTTCTTTACTTCTGACATTCTATGAATTTCTCAAAAGCTTCAGACATGTGTTTCAACAGGAACATATGTGCGAATTTTGAGAGATCATCAGTGAATGTAATGAAGTATAAAGAACCATTCCTGGCATGTGTAGACAGGGGACCAACATACATCAACATGTATCAATCCTAAGAGTTCATCTAACTCTTTCTCTGTTTCCAGTAAACGGAGCTATGGTCATCTTATCTTTATGACATGACTGGCAAGTTTCACAAGATATAAATTCAAACTGATTTAAATATGCATCTTTATGTAACTTAGCTAGCCGGGTCGCATTGATATGACCTAGTCTACAATGCCTCAAGAAGGATTCGTTCATTTCTGAACTCTTCCTCTTGAGTGTGTTCTGTACATTAAGAACTGTGGTTTGATTTAGAACGTATATGCTTTTAGATAACGTGCCTGAACCGATCAACTCTTGATATAGGAAATGTTCAAAACATTATCCAACAATACAAAATTATATCCTTCTTTAGTAAATAAAGAGACTGATATGATGTTGTATATCAGGTTCGGTATCTAATAACATTCATTCAGAATCAATGTATTTGGTAATACAGGGTGATAACCGCCAACTACTTGGCTACAACTATTGCACCGTTTCCAACTCTTGAAACTTTATCACCCGCTCTCAGTTTTCTACCTATCTGTAGCCCATGTAATAGATTACATATGTGGGATCCTGATCCGGTATCTCATACCCAGGACGTAGATGATACTGAAAAATAGTTCTCGGTAATGAACACACCCGAAGAAGATGCATCATCATGAACTTTCTTCGTTTGGGCGGCACGGGAATCCTGGTAATCCCTTATTTGTTGCTCGGTCTTATAACAATTATAAGTTGGAGCGGGACCAACGTTCCCCAGCACAGTATAACAAGCGGGTTCGGTCAATACATCCATATTATTATCTTGATTAAGGCGTGACATGGTCGCTACCTGGAGAGAGAGAGAAGAAAACACTTAGCGTATACTCTTGCAATATTAGATTGGTTATTATTTTATCTAATCAGGATGGCTCCCACTGCTTTCATCAAATCTTCCTTCAAACCCTAAAAGGAAAGACTAGCCGGGATTAATTACACCCTACAAGTTCGCTAATTTTTCAGCCAGGCCAGTGCCGGTACTTTGAGGGAGGTTCCCCGTGCTTTCGCACGGACCTAATTAAAATAAACCTCATTTTCTCAGGGGCGTAACCCCGTTGACACCTTTCTAGACACCTACTTGATCGACTAATTGTAAAGTGTAAAACTCTCTCAGGAGTAACAATTACTCGCAGTGGGTATCGAGATCCAACTATCTCATAGAAGGTATGCAATCTCATTGCAAATTTCAACACTTGAAATTCCCGATAATGGTTTTTACCCCTAGCGTTCTATGACCTTGACGGAGGCCAAACTACCCATAGTCCGCTAGTCAAGTTCAACCCATCATTTTCTGATTGAACTAGACCCACCCGCACGACCCTTGATGGAGGCCAAATAACACCGTACGAATACCCTAATCCAATCGCATCATATGCTAACAGATAAGCACTAATCAGCTACCGTACATTACGCCTTGACGAAGGCCAAACTACCGCAGCACGAATACTAAAATAACACTTATCTGAAATGACGGAGGGCTACGCAGGGTTTTAAGAAAACCATGAGCGTAATGAACTTGATATCGTTGTAGAATCAAATGATTTAAATGGAGTGTTTTAGAGGCCTTTTCTAGATTTGCTAAAGAGGTCACTCCCGGTGAAGGGATCTCGGCTCTTTCTTCATCGAATAAGGTGCAGGATATTTCACAAATACCACTATGCAAAGCAAAAACTATAAAAGCAATCAAAAGACGAAACCGAGCGTTGTAGCATCTGCCAATTATTGCTAAAAAGGTCACTCCCGGTGAAGGGATCTCGGCTCTTTCCTTATCGAATAAGGTGCTGGCTATTCTACAAGGAATACCGCTATGCAAAGCAAGAACTAGAGCTACCATTTTTTTGAATATTCGATTCCACAACATCTTTAGGTTTATTTTCTTTCATTAATCTCATTAATGAAGTCCCATCATTTAGGTTACCTAACCATCACAGATAAATACAATGTACGCTTATGCCATCCGCATTCGCCTCGATGTCTCGTTATGCACCGTTAGGTTAGGTAACTAACGGCAGAGCGGGGCAGGGCTAGCGCAGGTGTAAAACATAAGCAACGTCTATATAATATATCACATATACTATATACAGTATCTATCTCAACATATCAAATGATCACATCACAAATATCGCAGCGGAAATCAACATATGAAATATTGGATATACTAGGATTTCCGGGTTTTATTTTAAGCCTGTATAAAACACGGATTCCACGGTCATGATGAATAGCCAAACCCACATCCATAGACCCCTATGAGAGCGGCAAGCAACCCTACCAATTCTAGAGTTAGGAGACCCGGTCTCAACTCCTCGAGATGGTCTTCCACTGGACTCCAGAACCCGGTTACTTGTGCTCCCCGCCTTGGGTCTATCCTAATGCAGAAAAGTAAATAATATATAATGGTGACATCATCCTCAATCCGGAAGTGCCCTAATAAAAGAATATTACATACAATGAATTTTACATGAATGAAAATGAAAAACTCTCATCTCACATAAAACCCCAGGCTATTCAATCACGACGATCCAATATAATATATCCCAGCAACACATAACATCACATGTCATCAACGTAAGTAAATATGCGTATCCCAATTGTCGTTGACGTATAGCAACGAAACCGGCGATACACCATATATTGCACTTACGGTCGCAGAAAAGAAAGCGAAAACTACAACAGTTGGAATCGCAACCACCTTAGACGTCACATGCCTAACCAAATGAATTCCTTAGACATCACATGCCTAACAATTATAAACCCCGCATTTTAGTCTCGATATCGAAAAAACTTTTCAATAACAAGTCGAGCAATTCAACAAGATTCCCGACATCCTGATCGAATGCTCATCGGAAACTTTAGTAGACTGCCGCACCCCCCGATGCCGTCGAAGAAGTGCACTAAGGTGGAATACCGCAGCCGCGAGCACTCGAACGGATGCTTTTGGCGACAGGGTTCTCCTACAGTCACTTGGTCGGGGCTATGGGGCGTGGCTATCTAATAATGTTACCCGGCGAGTATCCGCGTACGCTACGAGATTGCGACGGACTTTTGATCACATCAAAATCCCGTGGCAACCGATCAAATGAGACTAAATTGCTAGATTTATAAAATTCAAATTAGTTTTGATTCCAAGTATTGTATCCCATCACATGATACCCGGACGACGTTAAAATTTTCGATCGATTCATCAAAGTCCTACAATTTCTCGACAGTTCAACACTTGAGCACAGTTTTAATAATACCCAGATCATGCCACAGTAACTATGCACCGGCCGTAAAAGGGCAGACCCAAGCCTCACTCATGTCGCCATGGAAATACGGCAAACCCTAGGGTATAATTGCGGTTCCGCGATCCAAAAAAGTTGAGTCAGGGTTAAATTCTTCTACAGGGTTCATAGAATTACTTGCAAGTTTTTCCGAATACGTTAAACATGGAAAAATGGGTTTTTGACATTCGATCGAACATTTTTACTTCGTCTAGATAACATGCAAATAACCCGAAACAATATTAAAACTATGAATACGAAACACTCTGAATTGCTTATAGTGTAAGATCACATCACATGCAAAATTAGCAAAAACAAACAACACCTGAAACACCAAAACCAAGTCACCGGAACACAAAAAAAAAATTCCGGCAATTCTGGACCAAAGTGGCCGGCCCCAACATGCATGATCTCGGCCAAAATCCAAGCATGCCCCTGAAATTTTCATGGTGTTCTTGATATATCTCATATATCATTCTGCACATGTTTAAAAAAATTTTTGACAACATTTTAAATTCAACAGAAACTTCAATTTCGTGTTTCAAGTTTCGGAGTATTTCGGTTTCGTAATCTTAACAAAATCCGTCTAAATTTCTAGCATGGCTCTGATACCACTGTTGGGTTGCTTAGCACGGCAGTAAGGTTTCGGAAGGCATCTACCATGCCAAACTAAAATTTTAGCCATACTAGCTAACCCTAACCATGAATCGTATACTAGAAAATCCGACGAAAAGCAATATGTAAACTCTTTACATCTAAGTGAATGCGGAATACAACCTTTGGAGACCAGTCTTTCATTTCTAAAGCTCTGTGTAGTAGTCCCTTCGCTGCGATCATCGAACTCCCGGACTCTAGTGAGGGTTCACATGAAGAAATAAACGGACTTGCTCGATGCCTTCGAAGCCGAAGATGATCTACGTCGAGGAGACTCAAGCTCATTCTACCTCTTCACTAATGGTGAGATTAGTGAAGCAAACACCCTAAACTAAATGGCAAGTAGTAGAGGATGATGAAGTAGGAAGTGGGCTCACTTTAGATTTATTTTTTTTACAAGGTTTCATCACTTATCAAAAATCAAGAAAGCTCAAAAATGAGGAAGAAGAAGATGAAGTGATGAAGAATGAGATGATGTTAGAAATGCAACCATGGTTCGCATATATCATGCACTAACCATTGTAGAGACTTAACCATAGCTATGAGTTAAGGTTGGGTTGAAAAATATCTTAAGCTAGACAAATAATTGGATTTGGTCAATGGTTATCTAGTTTGCACAAAACAACAACCTTGACAAATTCTAAATATTTGAATTACTTAATAAATATAAACCCTAACTTAGACCCTAGCATGGTATGAATCTCATATACATGTTGCATGTGTAACCTAGCATGACACACTAATATATATCACATATATAATAAGTGTGCATAAAGAAAATAATACATTTAACATATATCACATATATATCAATGTATCATCAAGTGAGAAAAATAAATACTTAAGTGAGCTAATATTAGTTAATGTAATGTAATATATCAAATATATAATTACACATTAAATTATTAAATCAACACTTGATTCAATAATCCGGGTATATCACATATAACCGACTAATATCAAATGTATCCTTATATCGAATCAACACTTGATCCGATAACTCGACTATATCATATATAACCAATCGATACATATATCGCGAGAATAGAATGCGGTATCACATACGCGCATTAATCTCGGTCCCGCACATATCCCATATGTTCTCCTACTCCGTTTCGCATGAACCAAGAAACCTCTGTGTAGAAATCTAAAGACTCGTCAATACGCCGGCAGTAGGTGATGATTATATCAAACACCTACAAGCCGCAAGTAGTCTGCTAAACGTAACGACCACCCGGGTATTGAGCGATCAGAAGATCAACAAGCAAGCCTGCTCATACTCCTGAGAATCCAATCAGTAACACTACCATACAATCTGGTCTCCTCGTCTGATATGTCGCATATCTCGTCTAGGGATGATAAACGTCATACCCCAGTAACTCGATAAGTCATGTCGATATGAGGCTCATAATAGGTCGAGAAACTACTGATAACACTTACCAGTATATCTCGGAGTCAGCCCTGGCCAGGGACTTCCTGTTATAGCCAATCGAGCACAGCGCAATATCAACTCCCTATACCGGGAGAGAAGAATCCCCTCCTATCGCTCATTGCCTCCATGTGACTCGGGACTGTACCCAAAAACCACTATTTTGCACATTCTCTTGAACGTGGTAAGGTGGAAATCAAAGCACAGTGGGAATCACACAAGACTCTATGACGATCTCGGGTCGATAGACTACCCTGTACCAGTGTCACCTGAGAACTGCCATCTGACGTGAGGTATAATACCATCTGGGAGTTCTCGACGAGTCCGTCCAGTGTACCCAGTCTCCACTGAGCACCCGTATACCATCTCTGATGTCAAACACCAATGGATATGGGATCATCCATCGCCCATCATATGGGTCGAGAAGCGTATACGCTAGTCTACTCTGCAGTATCGATGCCCTGTCTCGATACTCCCATGAATAGGAACATTTGAAGGATGTACTTACTGACTACTCTGTCCCCACTAGTATGATATGCATCATAATCTTGGTAGTCAAGTACTCATCCTAAGGGTTTTATCAACATGTAATATAGAGATAATCAATGTACATGTTAAGATAAAGAGTAACCAGATAGCATACTATCATGTCGAGCAAGAAAGTCCTCCCTATATATATCCAAGCATCCACTACAATATACATCGCATGTACAGTAATGGCCTCCAGGGCATACATATAACTAACAATCTAACTCTAAAATTGACAGGCTATTCGCCGCACTCGTAGGGGGTACAGGTTGACCCAAGGAGGGGTGCTCAAGTTACCGGATTCCATAAAGTGCTAGGTGGTCCATTCACTTTACTGAAGGGGGCTGCCTCGCTTCTGGTTTTGGCTGGTAAATTGCCGCGCTCATAGGGGTCTAGGTTTTCATCGCACAGGCTAACCACACGACCAGGGGAACGTTGGGTTTCACTTGCGGCTCTAAGGAAACCCGGGGCTCCCAGATTATCTGTATTGTTCTGTGATGCTTATTAATTTTCTGTGATGTTGCATTTATCACGCCTGGAGCGATTATTGTATATTGTTATATATATACTGGTAGATATTGTATATGTTTTACACCCGCGCTAGTCCAGTCCCCACTCTATTATTAGTTAATTAACCTAACGGGTGATGACGAGACCCAGTGGCGAATGCGGATGGCATATACGTACATTATATTTTCGTTCTTTTGTGGTGTGATTAATTGATGGGACCACGTTGATTCAGATCAATGCAAGGAAAATAGACCTATTCGATGTTGTTGGAACATTTTTAAAAAAGCTGTTATTATAAGGACGTTCTCTTTTGCTTTGCACTGAGGTATTCGGTTATAAATATCCAGCACCTCATCCTACGAGGCAAGGGCCGAGATCCCTTCATCGGGAGTGACCCCTTGGGTAGAGGTTTGTGTCAGGGTAATAACTTCACTATAGTCGATTACTTTTTTCTTTGCATTGTGGTATTCAGTTAGGAATATCATGCACCTCATTCTACGAGGAAAGAGCCGAGATCCCTTCACCATTATATATTTATAAAAAGCTGTCCGGTTCCTTCAATGAGATCAAGTTCATTACGTTAAAGGTTTTTTGCCAAAAACCAACCGTAGCCCTCCCTCATTTCAGATTAGTATTGCTTATTATTCGCGCTGCGTTTGTCGTTGCTATTCCCCGAGGCGTAGTGTGCAGTAGCTCTGTAATGTTTTTCTGTCGTATGGACATATGGATTGGTTAGGATAGTTGTACGACTTTGTTGATTATTTGTCAAGGGTCGTGCGGGTGGGTTTAACGCAATTAAGATAATGACGGGTTGAACTTGATTATGACCTTTTGATTTGTTGATTATTCGTCAAGTTCACTTGGGTCTTAGGGGTAAAAACATACATCGAGAGTTTCTAAAGAAACTGAAACTTGCCAGGCATGCGCATACCTTCTGGAGTATGGTGACTTGAGTGGATTCCATCAAGTTATCATGCAATGATAGTTGGATCCCGATTCCCACTGATGAGTTGGTTTACTCCTCCGGTGATCCCGACTAATTCTTCTTTCAGGTTTGGAGGGGAATTTGAGGATGCGGTGGGAGACATCCTGATTAGATAAAGTGATTAACCATTTTGATCTGGGTTAGAGTGCACGGTGAGTGTTTCTTTTCTCTCTCTCTTTGACAGGGATCATGACTCGACCCTAGACTATTACTCAGTAACCAAGTTAACAGAGCTTTCTTAAAACACTGGCCTTTGGATTGTCAGAGTTGCATACTTCATTGCCACTCCTACTTTTACCCTTTGCTTTTCTCCGGAACATTCTGTATCACTACGCAGATCCCATTTTTATTGGATATGACCATCGTATAGTTACATACAAACTCGAAGAATCTTGTTTCAGATTCGGGGATGGTTTTCGGTTCTGGAGAAAATGAATAGGACTATTCAGTTGTCTTTTCCTTTTACCTTCTCTCAGGTTACGAGTACTCCTAGGATTAGGAGGGTACACCTATTGCGCTTATTACATAGTCTTCTTCCAAATCATAGGCAGGTGCCGAAAGGTAGAGAATCAAGAAAACCAATTAGCCTAAGTGTGGTGTACAGAAGGTAATGAGTAAAGACAAATAAAGGGATTAGAAAGAGGGCAAAGTAAATTGCGACTGCTAGCATTCATGACCAAACCACGTATTTCATCGCCACTCCTACTTCACCTTTGGATTTCTCCAGAACACCCCATAATCCATCATATGGTTATATACGAACTCGAAAGAACTTGTTCCAGTACGAGGATGGATTCTGGTTCAGGAGAAATAGAATAAGGTTTATTCAGTTGTCTTTTATCATCACCTTCTCTCAGATTGCGAGTACTCCTAGGATTAGGAGAGTACACCTATTATGCTTATTGGATAGTCTACTTCCAAATCATAGGCTGGTGCCGAACGGTAGGGAAGGAAGAAAACCATATAGCCTAAGTGTGGTGTACAGAAGGAAATGAGTAAAGACAAATAAAGGGATTTGGAGAGATGGAAAAGAAATATACGGTTACATTCGTGAATCTGATAATGGAAGAGGCATTACTAGGAATACCCGGATACCCCTTCAAAATATTTTCATGTTTCAGTTTCACTATGCGTTGTTAATAGAAAACTGATTTCCTAATTAGATCCTTGGTCTAGGTTATGTATTTACCAGGTTTGATTCTCACATCTGTATGGTTTTACAGATGATGAGTGGGAGTAAGTTATTGGGAATTAGGTGATCATCCTCATTATATCGGAATTCGTTGTAATTGGTGATATTTGAGGAAATTGCCAGGGTTTTTGCCGGACGGAAAATATTTGGTTTTGAATATCCGTTGTTATGTACCAATTTCAAACTGATATATCTGTAAGTTTATTTTATAAAGTGAGATATAACTTTTTGAAATTATGTCCATGACATTTACCTATATTAGTTGATGGTTAGGTAAGGAGCATTAAACAGCGGTGTAATTCTTTTTAACCATAGTACAGTTTTCGACCTACGACGCACATGGTTTGAGTTATTAAACTCAGGGACTTATACAAACTATTGTATATTTTCCAGTGTCCATTAGGATAAAGGGGTTGGTCCTCATACTATATTCTGTTTACTTGTGACTTCTCAAGTTTTAGACAAGTGTTTCGTAGAAATACAAGGTCCAAGTTATGAGAAGTTATAGGTACAAGAATAAAGTAGAGAACCACGTGTTGCAAGTATCGGGATTCTTCAAGGTGATCGAAAATGTAGATACTTGTGTTTGGTATTCAGTTGATAGTAATGGTTTTGAGAACTTGCTTCTCATTCAGGTTACTCATATTTGGATGCACTCCTAACTTGAGTAATGCTGATCGGCCTCTCTCCATTTGGATGACATGCTCTGGAGACAGCTGCATGATTTGAATCTGGTTCAAATAAGATCAGTGCCTCTGTTTCTATATTGTATATAGAATGGTTCATATCTTAACGATGTTAAGGTATTTGGAGTTGTCCGGCTTATGCTTAAAACCAGACTCTGGATAACTCAAGGCACGTTTCTGTAATGGCAGTTTGTGGGTTAACCCAGGCTATGACGAGTGTTAACTTTCTACCATCTGGAAGATCAATAGTGATATTGTTCTTGACTCTCTACAGTTTTAGTAAAATGGACTTTTTCAGAAAACAGTAGTGGGAGTATGGTAGAACTGGAAGAGATTCCAGAACCATAAACGATTACTGAAAATTTAATAGAACCTAAAGATTCAATCAGGTTTGACATTCTATTAGCCACTCCGCAGATATGGTGGGTAACCTCAGCTACCCGAGAGGTATTTCGGTATTCTCAAGGACGGTGATAGGGAGGTTCTTGTTTACCCAAACTTGATACTACTGTTGTTCCAGACTATGAGACCCGGCAGGAGGATGAGTATAGCGTCGTTCTAAACTAGCTTTAGAAGTGAACGTGTATATGACTCTGCCAGAGGGTTGTTGTAGTCAGTGAGAGCAGCGGAAGCATAGTGGACAAGTAGCTTATGTTTATTTATAGACTAAACCAGATATAGCAGAGATAGATCATCTATTTTTGATGTGACAGTCATAGGTTTTGACTTCATCAGAATAGGAGATGGATCTGTTAAGAAGGTAGTAGGGTGGTATGTCCTGGTATTTGGATGACATACACTTGTAGGAAGTGATATTCCTACACTACGATAGGTTATACTGTGGTTGTCACACAGTGGTTTCTCTATATAGGATTTGGATATTATATCTGGCATTCTGGTTACTAGATCTATGGTTTTAGATCTAGATTTGGATAGTTTCCCAATCTGGGTACTTAGACAGTATTCTAAAGGTGTTTTAGAATAGACGACTCCTGGCATGGTAGTGTACCTGCAGGTGATGGAGTCACCCTCTCCAAAGGTGTCTTACAGACTAAATAGGAGAGAGATGCGCATGATTGGCATATCACTTGCTTAGGCAATTGAGTCAATCATGAGATGTTAAGTACCACACCAGATGTTGTTTTTTCACTAGATGCAATAAGTTAATATATTAATCCAATCCCGGAGAAACGTTCGGAAGCAGTTTATGAACAAAAGTGGATGTTCTAGGGATTTGATAGCGGCAGCCTCCTTCGGGAGACGGTTATCATTTCAGGCTTCCAAGATGACTTGGATGATAGAGTGACTATCAGAGCTATAGTTTTCCCTCTTTTGAGGGGCAGTAGTTTGGACAGGTGGTCCAAGCGGATACTGAGGAAGGCATGACGCAGGATACTGATTAAATTCAGTTGACGATACAGTCTAAGATGTATACTGGATTTGGAGTTCATTAGTGAACTGGTTCCCATCAGATATCCAGACATATTCTAAGACAGGTATTGCTCATTTCGCGAGATGTCTTTCTCCGCGAACTTGAGATAAAGAGAGACATAGAAAGAAACATTGGAGCGGATCTACTCACTGAGGCTATTTCTCGAACACAATAGTTTCACAAACGGGCTTTGTGAAACTGATTAGTAGAGAAGTTGGGTGTTCGGTATCACACGGTCTGTAAGTATGCGACATCGCAATAATTAGCCTTAAGTGCAAGTGGGAGATTTTTAGCTATAGTGCCCTCAAGTAAATTATTGGATCACAGGCACGTGATTGCAATGATTGAGGGATGACCCATACCGGAAGAACAGTCTTACTCGAGATGATAGTATTCTATCTGGTTTATCTTTATCATCGTGTACATACTTCAGGTGACACTACAGTTCACTATTACATGTTGATAGAGCCCATAGGATTCTTGCTTGACTACCAGCAGTATGATGGTGATCATATATGTGAGAGTTGGGTGGTCTATAAGAACATCCTTAAAGTGTCCCTAGTTGTGGGAGTTTCGAGACTGGGCATCGATACTCCAATAATAGACTAGTGTATACGGATCGAGACCCCGACGAGGGGCTGTGGGGGGTCTCACAAGCCATTGGTGTCAATTGGTTCACCTAAGATAGTATACAGGTGCTCATTGGGTTATGAGTACGCCGGACGGACTCGCTGGGAACATGCTAGTTGGTATTATACCTATTGTCAGATAGCAGTTCCCAGGTGACATGTGTACAGGTTGGTCTATCGACCTGAGATCGTCATTTGTCTCGTGTGAATTCCCACTGTGCTTTGATTACTACCCAACCACGGCTCAGAGGAGTCGTGCAAATAGGTTTTAGTTGGGTACAGTCCCGAGTCACATAGAGGCAGTGAGCGGATCGTCAGGGGATTCGTCTCTCCCGGTATTGGGGGTTGAGGTCGCGGAGTGCACGGATGGCCATCACCAGAAATCTTTGGCCGGGGTAGACGAGAATTACCGATGTAGGATCGATAGTTTCTCAGTTGGTGATAGGTTTCATGCCGACGGTAAATGTCGCGTTATTAGGGAACTAACTTTATCCACTCTCCTAGACTCGACATGCGATACTCATAGACAAACGGACCAGACTGTACGGATATTGTCACTGTCAGGATTAGTAGGGTTTCTGGATGAGTTTGCTCGTCGGATTCCTTTTCGCTCAATACCTGGGTAGCCGTTACGTACAGCTAGTGCCACTGATGTGCTTGTGGTTAAACCCACTGCCAGTGTATTGACGAGTCTTTAGAGTCCCACACAGAGGGTTTCCCTGGTTCAGGCGAAACGTTGTAGAGGCTGTATGGTTTTATGGCAGGGTTCGATCATATACGTGCATTTGTGCACGGATCATGATCGGACGGATCATACTAGTGGACTTTGGTTTAAGCCGGATCCTGGTATTAGATAGTTGGGTTATTTTCATCTCGTTGTATTCGTATTCAGTCAGAATACGGATGCAGGTATGTATATACAATTGAGGGGTATTCTTGGAATCCGTTACAAGATTATTTTGAAGATGCCATTTCTTTTTATTGTATTAAACATTTAGGGTTTTTTATAAATGTTTAATAATTTGTGAGGTGTAAAGTGTGAGGCTCAGTTTTGGCTTGTGGCATTTATTGTGCCATGCTTATTTCTTTATTTTTTTTGTTCTGAGATATTTGTGATGGCATGGAGATATTTTTTGCTATGTTTTTCTTTACTTGATCATCACAAACACCTCATAACACTTGGACAAAAAGAGAGGGCAGCCAAGCACATTTCTTTCTTCAAGTGTTGCTTTTTCTTTTGTTTCTAAAAACATAAGCGCACACTTAACACATCAATGGCTTCATCTTCACCTCCACTCTATCCCTCTCATGTGTTGAGAATCCTAGAGTGTCTTGAGACAAAATCATCACACACTCTCTCTATATCATCTTGAGCACCTAGGTTGGCAAACTAGTTGTTCGAGTTGCTTCGGTTTGAAGCGGGAGCCCGTATTAAGGATCCCCGACGTGGATCGTCTTCGACGAGCGAGATCGGAAAGTGAACTTGTTCGGGGCAGCCGCGAGGAGCTTGGGAAGAGGTTAAAGACCAAAGGACACGGATCGATCGGTATAATCTCTTAAACTCCTTTTACAGATTTCTAGTATAAGGTTAATGGCACGATCCAGGAATTGGGTTGTGTTAGCGCCAAGTTTCAAAAGTTTTTGTTCCGCATTTGGCCACAGATTGGTGGCCGGGATGCTGCCGTATTCCAACAGCACTCTAACCTAAATTAGATTGTTTAATCATTTTATCTAATCAGGATGGCTCCCACTGTTTTCTCGAATTCTCCTTCAAACCCTAAAAGGAGAATTAGTCTGGATCATCTGAAAATCACCCGAGGAGTAACACCTACTCATCAGTGGGAATCGGGATCCAACTATCATCGCATGATAACTTGATGGAAGCCACTCAAGTCACCACACTCCAGAAGGTATGCGCATGCCTGGTAAGTTTCCTGTATATTTGAAACTCCCGATGTGGTTTTTTTCCCTAATAGTTTATGACCTTGACAAAGGCCAACAAATCTTAAACCACTAATCAAGTTCAACCCGTCATTATCCTGGATTAATTTAGACCCACCCGTAGAAATCCTTGACAAAGGACAACAAGGCTATACGACTGTCCTAGATAATCGCATATCTATGCAATAGATAAGCAATATCTAGCTATCGTACACTACGCCTTGACAAAGGCCAACAAACACAGCACGAATACTAGGTACCACTCATCCGAAATGACGGAGGGCTACGGCTGGTTTTTGGCGAAAAACCTTTAATGTAAGGAACTTGATATCGTTGAAGGAACTGAGTGGTTTTATAAATATATAGTGGCGTAAATTTTTGCCAAAGAGGTCACTCCCTATGAAGGGATCTAGGCTCTTTTCCTCATCGGTGCTGGATATTCATAACTGAATACCACGATGCAAAGCAAAAGAATCGACTATAGTGAAGTTATTACAATGACGCAAACTTTTTTCCAAGAGGTCACTCCCCATAAAGGGATCTCGGTTCTTGCCTCGTCGAATGATGTGCTGGATATTCATGACCGAATATCACTATGCAAAGCAAAAAGAAACGTCTGTAATAAAAGTTTTTCAAAAATTGGTTCCAACAACATTATTTAAGTTTATTTTTCCTTGAATTAATCAAAATTAACGCAGTCCCATCAATTAATCCATATCACACCAGAAAAGAACGAAAATACAATGTACGTATATGCCATCCGCATTCGCCACGGGGCCCATCATAGACCGTTAGGTTACTTAACTAATGGCAGAGCGGGGGATGGACCAGCGCGGATGCAAAACATATACAACATCTACTAGTATATAAAAATATATATATATATATATAACATTCGTTCTAGGCATGATATAAGCAACATCATAGAAGAGCGATAAGCAACACAGAACAACGGATAATCTAGAAGCCCCGGGTTTCATTTGAGCCGCAAATGAAACCTAACGTTCCCCGGTCTTGTGGATAACCTATGCAATGTATAATCAAGACCCCTATGAGTGCGGTAAGTTACCCTCCAATTTCAGAAGTGAGGCAACCCCAATCAACAAAGTGAATGGGCCACCCAGCACTTCACGGAATCCGGTAACTTGAGCACCCTACCATGGGTCATCCTATACCCTCTACGAGTGCAGCGAATAGCCCGCCAATTCTAGAGTAAGGCCCTTCCGTCTCAGCGCTATGAGATGCGGGCCCGTTGCCCTCTAGAACCCGGTTACTCGAGCAGTCTACCGCGGGGTAATCCTAGTACAGAAAAGAAAAGTATATATACAATGGCGACATCGACCTCAACCCGGTCGTACCTCAATAAAAGAATATACAATCTAGCAGAGACGGCTGTCCACATGTCGGACGCTCGCCCCGCAATATTGAATATACAAATTAATCTGAACTGTACTACTACCATTGCACTATAGGTTATTCACTACGACAATCCAACCACTATATCAGCACAACACAGAATATCAATGTGAATATCATGTTCGCAAACCCGTCTAGTTGAACATATAGCAACTAGTCGAGTTGTACCGCTCAATGATATTCACGGTCGCAGATATTAATATATGTACTGATAAACACATATTCAAAATTTCGATCGACTAAAACTTTTTCATATTGGCCCCAAATGCAAACCAGCACTAAAACAAATCTGGGCCAAAAACATACATCCCAAAAATCATATTTCCATATAATAGAGTGCCAGAAAAAATTTGGCGCACAGTAGCCACAAATAGACCGCGGAATCGCCGCCAATAGGAATATTTTGCAGCGGTTCCGCGGCCATATAGTTGGCTCACGTGCCCAAATTTCTTGAGGTGGTTTAAAAATATCTGCACGTATTTTTAAGACAACCTGAATAATTTTTTGAACAAGTTTTAAAAACGACAGCAAGCATATCAAAATAGAATTGCGATTCGGAAAATTTGGTCGATCGATATTCTAACTTTGTGTAAACTAGTTAGTAAAGGTTTATGGGGTGGCTCTGATACCATGTTAGGGTTTGTTAGCGCCCTGGCCATCTACCGTGGCCGATGCAGAACAAAAATAGTATTTAAAAAACTTGGGGCTAAAAAACCTGTCCTAGAATCGAACCCTAAACCTAAAACTAGCTACAAAAGATAAAAATGTTATACCGAATGATTCATGTCCTTCGGTCCTCTACCCTCTTTTTTGGCTTCTTGAGACGTCCTCGATCGAGCTTAGCCGTCGATCTTCCTCCGTCGAAGATGATTTACCCGAGAGATGTAGCTTATGGCTCTAGCTCCATACTAAGAATCTAGTGAAGCAACTAAAGACTCTAGGTTGCTAATCTAGAGTGCCTAGAGATGTAGTGAGTTGCTCTAAGTGTGTATCTATCTCTCTTGTAAGTCCATGCTACCTCTCCGGTACTTACGGGCATGCGGAATTTGATGATAAACAATTTTCTAGAGGCGGTAACATGGACTCAAAACGGATCTTTGTTAAACTATCTACCTAACAACCTAACTAGGAGTTGTTAACTACTCGGTTAGGGGGTTATACCTTTCTTTCTTGAACTCCTTCATCTTCGACTCTCGATGGTGTACGGATCGGCTTCACCCCGTCGTCTCCTTGCGCCGAAAATCGAACCACCCAAAAGCTTCTACCTTTGGCTTCTTCTTCGAGCTTTGAAGAAACTAGTTTACTCGGTTTGCTAAACCTTATGAACTAGAGTGAGTAGAGGAGAGTGTGTTGGGATTTTTCTCTATGGTTCTTGCTTCTCAACACATGAGACAAGTGAACCATAGACTAGAGAGAGAGGGTGAGCAAGAGGAAGAGGGTGAGAGCTCAAGCCAAGAGAGAGAGTGGAAATGATAGAATGAGCAAGACTTTTTCTCTCTTGGCTCTCAAAATCCAAAGCCATCATAACCAATAATAGCAATCAAGTATTATGTGATGATTTAAGTCAAAATAGACATATCATTTCATGCACTCATTTTGAATAAGATAAACAAGCAAGCAAAAGTCTTTGCCATGAAATGATAGTTATTGTCATGATGATGGTCAACTAGTCCAACCTAGTCAACCGGTCAACAAAGTCAACAAGTCAACAAAGTCAACCCCTCAACAACCATGTCACCATAATACTTAATTAATATTATTGTTAATTATATTTCATATTCTCATTAGGGTTTAGCAAAAAGTCAATAGTCAACAGTCAACAGTCAACAACCCTAATGAGAATCCTCTGTCTCTGTCTCTCTGTCAACTGTGCATACACACCCGCATCCGCGTTCCGAGGAACACGAATACATACGAGATAAAACCAATCCCAAAACGTACACTAGGACCTGGCTTAAACCAAAGCCCGCTAGTGTTAACTGTCCGGACACTAAACGTGCACAAGTGCACGGATGTGACCGAACCCTGTCGCAAAACCATGCGACCTGTCGCAAAACCATGCGATCTCTACTCTTTTGCCTAAAGGCGAATAGCTTTCTGTGTAGGACTCTAAAGACTCGACACTACGCTGGCAGTGGGTTTAACCATAGACCGCAAGCGGCACTAGCTGTGCGTAACGGCCCCCAGGTAGATGCCGACAAGAAGACTGACGAGGTGAAACCCATCTGAACTCCTACTGAGCCTGAATGTGACAGTCTCCGTACAGTCCGGTCTGTTCGTCTGATATATCGCATGGCGGGCCTAGGGAGGCGGTAAACGTCAGTCCCCTAATAGCGGTACAAGTCGTGTCGGAGTGAAGCCCATAACACCTTGAGATAACACTGGAAACCTACCAGTATATCTCGCTTGCCCTGGCCAGGGACTACTCGTGTAATGGCTCTCCTAGACACAGCGCGATGTCAACCCCCAATACCGGGAGAGACGAATCCTGTCTAACCGTCACTGCCTCCAAGTGCTTCGGGACTGCACCCAAAGACTACCTGTTTGCACGACTCCTTTGAGCCGTGGTTGGGTAGTAATCAAAGTACAGTGGGAACACACTCGAGGCGAAGTGACCGTGTCAAGTCAGCGGACTAAGCTGTACTCATGTCACCTGGGAACTGATAACTGACGATAGGTATAATACCAACCAACAGTTCCCGACGAGTCATGTCCAGTGTACTCGTAACCTAACGAGCACCCGCATACTATCTCAAGTACGACGTACTGACGGCTGTGGGACAGACCGTCTCCCGTGCTGGGATGAGAAGCACATACGCTAGTCTACTCCGGAGTATCGATGCCCTGTCTCGATAGTCCTGCGACTAGGGACCTGTATAAGGATGTGCTTGTGGATTACCCAGCCCTCACGAGTGTGACTGCCATCACAACGCTGGTAATCAAGCAAAGATCCTAAGGGCTCCACTAATGTGTATAGGTGATATACTAAAAATAAACACATGTACACATTGAAGTACAAACAAACCAAGTAGCATACTACCATTTTGAGCAAGATTGTTTATACAAGGTGAATATCCCAAGCTTCCATTAAGTAATATACAAACGAGTATGATACAGTAATGGCCTCTAGGGCATATACACTAACAATCTCCCACTTGCACTAAGGCCATGTACTGGCGTATCGAAGACCTATCATCTCGATCAGCCGCTCGAACTGAGTCTGGGGCAAGGCCTGGTGAATGGATCTGCAGTGTTATCTTCTGAAGCAACCCTCCGAACCTCGATCTCCTGGCGATCCACGATCTCCCTGATCAGGTGATACCGCCTCAAGATGTGTCTGGATTTCTGATGGGACCTGGGTTCCTTCGCTAAAGCTACAGCCCCGTTGTTGTCGCAATACAGAGGTATTGGGTCAACAATGGACGGAACCACCTGAAGCTCTTTCAAGAACTTCCTCATCCAAACGGCTTCTTTTGCGGCATCAGATGCAGCGATGTATTCCGCTTCCATAGTCGAGTCAGCAACGGTTTTCTGTTTGGAACTCTTCCAACACACCGCCCCTCCATTGAGGGTAAAGAAAAAACCCGACATGGACTTGGAATCATCCTTGTCACTCTGGAAGCTGGAGTCAGCAAAGGCCTCGATCTGGAGGTCTTTTCCGTCATACACCAAGAACATCTCCTTAGTCTTTCTCAGGTACTTGAGAATGTTCTTTACCGCTATCCAGTGTTTCTCCCCAGGGTTTGACTGATACCGGCTTACCACACTCAGTGCATAAGCTACATCCGGTCTTGTACACAACATCGCATATATTATAGAGCCTACCGCAGAAGCGTAGGGTATAATAGACATGCGATCCCTCTCCAAATCAGTCTTGGGAGACATCTCTTTAGAGAGGGTGATCCCGTAACAAGCCGGTAGGTTACCGCGCTTGGAATCTTCCATACTGAACCTTTTCAGTATGGTGTCAATGTACCTGGACTGTGAAAGTCCTAATATCCTCTTGGATCTATCACGATGGATCCGGATCCCCAGGATGTATGAGGCATCACCCAGGTCTTTCATGGAGAACCTGTATGACAAGAACCCCTTGACAAATTGTAGCATAGGAATGTCATTTCCTATTAAGAGAATGCCATCCACGTATAAAATGAGGAATACTACAGTTCTCGCTACAAATCTACTATAGATGCATGGTTCATCTGGATTTTTGATAAAGCCAAATTCTTTGACCGTCTCATCAAAGCAGATGTTCCAACTCCGCGGTGCCTGCTTCAGTCCATAGATGGACTTAAGCAACTTGCACACCTTTCCGCTGCTCCCACTTTGAATGAAACTCTCTGGCTGGTCCATATAGACACACTCCTCTAAATTTCCATTTAGAAAAGCGGTCTTTACGTCCATCTGCCAGATCTCATAATCGTGGAAGGCAGCAATGGTAAGAAGGATCCGAATGGATTTCAGCATAGCCACTGGAGAAAAGGTTTCGTCATAGTCCAAACCAGGTCTTTGATGAAAACCCTTCGCAACAAGTCTAGCCTTATAGGTCTCAACCTGTCCATCTACACCAATCTTCCTTTTGAAGATCCACTTGCATCCTACGGGTTTTACCCCATCTGGAGCAATGTCCAACGTCCATACTTTGTTGGTGTATATGGACTCCATTTCGGTCCGCATTGCATCCAGCCATTTTACCGAGTCAACGCTCTGAACGGCTTATTGGAAGCTAGTAGGCTCATCACTATCAATGATGCAATCCTCTCTATCCCCGTCTATGAGAAAACCGTAGTATCTCTCGGGCGGATGAGACTGCTTACTACTCCTGCGGAGCGGCGTAGGAATGTCCTGCTCTTTTGAACCCTCTGGTTCTACTAAGCTTTCAGTAATAGCTCGTGGTTCTGGAATTTTTTCCAGTTCTACTGCGCTCCTACTAATTTCCCTTTCCAAGAACTGGTGTTCTAGAAAGTAGGCATGCCGAGAAACAAAAACCTTTTGTTCCTCTTCGCAATAGAAGAAATATCCCTTGGAGTTCTTTGGATATCCCACGAACTTGCACTGTACTGAGCGTGCCTCGAGCTTGTCCACATGCTGCTTTTTAACAAAAGCTGGACATCCCCATGTCTTAATGTGCTTAAGATAGGGTTTCTTCCCACACCACATCTCATATGGTGTGGTAGGCACAGTCTTAGTAGGAACTCGGTTCAAAAGGTATGCAGCTGATTCTAGCGCATACCCCCAGAATGATCGCGTAACTCAGCGTTACTCATCATGGACCGTACCATATCCAATAGGGTTCGGTTCTGTCTCTCCGATACACCGTTATGTTGCGGAGTGTATGGAGGAGTAAGCTGAGAGAGAATTCCATTCTCTTTTAAGTAATCCAGGAACTCGGCACTTAAGTATTCTCCACCTCGATCGGATCTTAGTGTTTTGATACTTTTGCCGGTTTGTTTTTCTACTTCATTCTTATATTCTTGGAACTTTCCAAAGGCTTCGGATTTATGTTTCATTAAGAAGACATATCTGTACCTTGAAAAGTCATCCGTAAAAGTAATGAAGTAAGAAAAACCGCTTCGCGCATGTGTAGACATTGGACTGCACACGTCGCTGTGTACGAGTCCCAAGAGCTCGCTCGCTCTTACTCCGTATCCAGTGAACGGAGTCTTTGTCATCTTTCCTTTGAGACAGGATTGACAAGTGGCATACGATTGATATTCGAACGGATCCAAATAACCTTCTATATGTAACTTAGTCAACCTTCTCTCATTGATGTGACCCAGTCTACAATGCCATAAGAAAGTCTGATTGATTTCCGGAGACTTTTTTTTTGTGTATTCTGGACATTGAAAATCTGTGGTTGGTTTAATACGTATATACCATTGCTCAATATATCTGACCCAATCAGAACTTGATTAAGGTGAATGTTTACAACATTGCTTACAAACGCAAATTCATAACCTTCTTTAGAAACCAAAGATACAGAAATGATATTACAAGTTGCATTGGGTACAAAAAAGCAATTACGCAAAACCAAAACATGTCCATCTGACATTCCCAGATGATAGTCCCCCACGGCCTTAGTATCCATGCTAGCTCTGTTTGCAACTTTGAGGGTCATGTCACCTGCCTTCAAAAACCTACGGTTTCTCAACGCCTGCAAAGAATTACAGATATGAGATCCTGATCCGGTATCCAATACCCAGGAAGTAGAGTTTATTGATAGACAGTTTTCAATAACATACACACCTGAAGCTGAAGCCGCAACTTGCTTCAGATCCTGTGTTCTGGCCTTCCAAGCCCTGCAATCTTTCTTCCAGTTTCCACTCTTATGACAATAGAAGCATTCTTCCTTTCCCACAAGCTTCCCCGCTATCTTTGTTGCTTTTGCCTTTCCCTTCGTATCCACTTTACTAACACCGCCCCTTGGTTTGGCGGGGGTTTTCTTCTTCTTTCCCTTGGCTTTCGCCTTGGACCTAGAAGAGGAAGATCCTCCTACAAACAAAGTGGATGTTTCCCTACCTTTCTGTAGGGTGCCCTCTGCGCTCCTCAGCATGTTGAGGAGTTCTGAAAGTTCAACTTCCTTTTCTTGTAAGTTGAAGTTCAGGATAAACTGGGCGTAAGTGGAAGGAAGGGACTGGAGAATCAAGTCCGTATAGAGCTCATTCTCCAACGTGGTCCCAAGGTCCGCGAGCTCCTCAATGTAGCCAATTATCTTAAGCACGTGTTTCGCTACCGATGATCCGAAGGCCAATCTTGCCGAAAATAACTTCTTCGACACTTCGTATCTTACGATACGAGATTGCTCTCCATACAGTTCTTTTGTATGGAGAAATATGGATTCGAGGTCCATATTCTCGTGCCTCCTCTGATGTTCGTTGTCCATAGAGGCAAGCACGAGGCACTTGGCCTTCGCGCAGTCGATTTCCCAGGTCTTACGGATTTCCTTATCCGCGACGCTGGTTTTGGGACCTGGGACAGGGGGAGCTTTGGTGGTAAGAAGACACCCCAGCTTGTCGTAAGTGATTGCCATCTTGACATTCCTGAGCCAATCTTTGTAGTTTGGCCCTGTCAGTATGTTTTTATCTAGTAATAACTTAAGTCCGGTCATGTCGATTGGTCGCTGCAATTAGGAGAGAGAGAAGAAACACTCAGCATGATGCTCTTGCAAGTTTAGAGTGGTTTTTAGTTTGTCTAAACAGGATGGCTCC
The DNA here is from genome assembly GCA_030015575.1 of Agapanthus africanus. Classification (NCBI taxonomy): domain Eukaryota; kingdom Viridiplantae; phylum Streptophyta; class Magnoliopsida; order Asparagales; family Amaryllidaceae; genus Agapanthus; species Agapanthus africanus. Next base: position 792,192,559 of record CM057340.1, on the reverse strand, counting down.
CACTGTCTCTCGAATCCCTCCTCAAACCAAAAAGGAAGAATTAGTCAGGATCAATCTCACCGTACAATTCTTGCTTAACCGTTCGGCCAGGCTGGTATCGGTACTTCGAGAGAGGTTTTCCAACGCTTTCGCGAAGTTCCTTAATTAAATAACCTCTTTTCCCTGTGGGCGTAGCCCCGCTAACACCTTTCTAGACACCTACTTAGTTTATAGCATTGATCGTTAAGTGAGAAATTTCCCGAGGAGTAGCATATACTCACAGTAGGACCGGGATCCAAATATCATCGCGTGACAAAACTGAAGGAATCCTTCCAGAATCATCACACTCCAAATGGTATGCAGTGCTAGCAAGTTTCAGTACTTATGAAACTCCCGATGTGGATTTTTGCCCCATGCTCTTATGACCTTGACTTTGGCCAAAATATCATAAGTCACAAGTCAAGTTCTACCCGTCATTCTCCAGGTTAATTTGAGCCCACCCGCACATACCCTTGACTTTGGCCAAAATGGTAGAACGACTGCCCCAAACCAACACATCTATCTATGCTGCACATGAATGCCCAATAGCTACCAATCACTATGCCTTGATTTTGGCCAACATACATAGCTTGAATACTATTGACCATTCATGTGAAACGACGGAGGGCTATGAATGGTTTTGGCGAAACCGTGAACGTAGTGAACTTGATATAATCGATGGAACGAGATAGCTTTTAAAAGGAGTGGCTCAAGCTCCGCATTTAAAAGTTGGTTTTGAAAAGAACCGAGTGGTTTTTCGAAAGTGTTCCAACGACTTTTACTTGGTTTATTTTCTTGCATTAGTTCTTTTAATGTGTCCCATCATTTAATCCTACCATTGCAGAAAACAACCAAAATATGACGTACGCTTATGCCATTCGCATTCGCCACGGGCCCCCGTCATTACCCGTTAGGTTACTTAACTAACGACAGAGCGGGGTCTGGGCTAGCGCGGCTATAAAACATAAGCAACGTCTAAATAATATCATATATAGATATATATTGCAATGATAGCCATTTCAGATCACAGATGAACACATTGGATATACTAGGAACCCGCAATTCTTATGAGCCTGTAACGAAAAGCAGATTACACGGTCGCGGTGAATAGCCAATACCCCACCCAAGACCCCTACGGGTGCGGCAAACTACCCGCCAAGTACCCGAAACGAAGCAACCTCCCTCAACACCGTGAGTAGGCCACTCGGCACTTCGAGATACCTGGTAGTTTGTGCACCCCCTCCATGGGTCTATCCTAGGAGCAAAAACAGTAAAAAGAAATTATACAATGACGGCTACAACCCCGACCCGGTTGTGTGGCCATACAAATAATTATTACATCAGTTTATAAATTTACAAGAATTGAATGAAAAGAAAACTCTCGTCTCACAACCCCCCGGCTATTCACCCGCGACAATCCAATGAATTCATATACACAAACAAATAACATTACAGATCACAGATTTGCATAACCCCCACTAATCGACATATAGCAACTAGCAGACGTTCAATACAAATAACACATCACAGATAAATACCCGTCAGCTTAAGTCTTTAGAAACTCGATCAAAATACGGTTTTTAAAGCCCCAAAAACAAAATTTTCTTTCTGGAAAATCTGGGCTGAAAAAACATATACCAAAAATCCCAAAATACCCCACTAAGTATTCTGCAGAAAAGACGATCCACAGCCGAGTTAAATCGGCCGCGGAACCGCGGCAATAGCAAGTTATTGCCGCGTTTCCACGGCGGTTTGATAGGCTCTCTGGAACGTTTTTCTACAGTAGAATATAAAAACCCTGAGTCGATTTTTGAAGCATGATTTATTACTTTTACAGCACTTTAAAAATCGACAGCAAGTTTGATTTCCGGGTGTATTTCGCGACTTTTTCTCCAATCGAATTTCTAGTTACTATGCTAACAAGTTAGGTAGTGTTTAACTAGGCTCTGATACCACTGTAAGTCCATGCTACCTCTCCCGGTACTTACGGGCATGCGGAATTTGATGAAAAATAATTTTCTAGAGGCGGGTAACATGGACTCAAAACGGATCTTTGTTAAACTATCTACCTAACAACCTAATTAGGAGTTGTTAACTACTCGGTTAGGGGGTTATACCTTTCTTTCTTGAACTCCTTCGTCTTCGACTCTCGATGGTGTACGGATCGGTTTCACCCCGTCGTCTCCTTGCGTCGAAGATCGATCCACCCGAAAGCTTCTACCTTTGGCTTCTTCTTCGAGCTTTGAAGAAACTAGTTTACTCGGTTTGCTAAACCTTATGAACTAGAGTGAGTAGAGGAGAGTGTGTTGGGATTTTTCTCTATGGTTCTTGCTTCTCAACACATGAGACAAGTGAACCATAGACTAGAGAGAGAGGGAGAAGAAGAGGAAGAGGGTGAGAGCTCAAGCCAAGAGAGAGAGTGGAAATGATAGAACGAGCAAGACTTTTTCTCTCTTGGCTCTCATAATCCAAAGCCATCATAACCAATAATAGCAATCAAGTATTATGTGATGGTTTAAGTCAAAATAGCCATATCATTTCATGCACTCATTTTGCACAAGATAAACAAGTAAGCAAAAGTCTTTTCCATGAAATGATAGCTATTGTCATGATGATGGTCAACTAGTCCAACCTAGTCAACCGGTCAACAAAGTCAACAAAGTCAACCCCTCAACAACCATGTCACCATAATACTTAATTAATATTATTGTTAATTATATTTCATATTCTCATTAGGGTTTAGTAAAAAGTCAATAGTCAACAGTCAACAGTCAACAACCCTAATGAGAATCCTCTGTCTCTGTCTCTCTGTCAACTGTGCATACACACCCGCATCCGCGTTCCGAGGAACACGAATACATACGAGATAAAACCAATCCCAAAACGTACATTAGGACCTGGCTTAAACCAAAGCCCGCTAGTGTTAACTGTCCGGACACTAAACGTGCACAAGTGCATGGATGTGACTGAACCCTGTCGCAAAACCATGCGACCTGTCGTAAAACCATGCGATCTCTACTCTTTTGCCTAAAGGCGAATAGCTTTCTGTGTGGGACTCTAAAGACTCGACACTACACTGGAAGTGGGTTTAACCACAGACCGCAAGCGGCACTAGCTGTGCGTAACGGCCCCCAGGTAGATGCCGACAAGAAGACTGACGAGGTGAAACCCATCTGAACTCCTACTGTGCCTGAATGTGACAGTCTCCGTACAGTCCGGTCTGTTCGTCTGATACATCGCATGGAGGGCCTAGAGAGGCGGTAAACGTCAGTCCCCTAATAGCGGTACAAGTCGTGTCGGAGTGAAGCCCATAACACCCTGAGATAACACTGGAAACCTATCAGTATATCTCGCTTGCCCTGGCCAGGGACTACTCGTGTAATGGCTCTTCTAGACACAGCGCGATGTCAACCTCCAATACCGGGAGAGACGAATCCTGTATAACCGTCACTGCCTCCAAGTGCTTCGGGACTGCACCCAAAGACTACCTGTTTGCACGACTCCTTTGAGCTGTGGTAAGGTAGTAATCAAAGTACAGTGGGAACACACTCGAGGCAAAGTGACAGTGTCAAGTCAGCGGACTAAGCTGTACTCATGTCACCTGGGAACTGATAACTGACGATAGGTATAATACCAACCAACAGTTCCCGACGAGTCCTGTCCAGTGTACTCGTAACCTAACGAGCACCCGCATACTATCTCAAGTATGACGTACTGACGGCTGTGGGACAGACCGTCTCCCGTGCTGGGATGAGAAGCGCATACTCTAGTCTACTCCGGAGTATCGATGCCCTGTCTCGATAGTCCTGCGACTAGGGACTTGCATAAGGATGTGCTTGTGCATTACCCAGCCCCCATGAGTGTGACTGCCATCACAACGCTGGTAATCAAGCAAAGATCCTAAGGGCTCCACTAATGTGTATATGTGATATACTAAAAATAAACACATGTACACATTGAAATAGAAACAAACCAAGTAGCATACTACCATTTTGAGCAAGATTGTTTATACAAGGTGAATATCCCAAGCTTCCATTAAGTAATATACAAACTAGTATGATACAGTAATGGCCTCTAGGGCATATACTCTAACATCACTTCTACCCTTGATTCTCACATGAAATGGCAGGGTAGAAGATGAAAAAGAAGGAGGAGGAGATCAAGAAAGGCAGTGAAGAGAGAAGAAGCAAATGGTGAGAGTGTTCTTCCAAAACCAACCATGCATGACTCAAGTGAAAATCTCAAGTGAAAAACAAGTGAGGAAAAACTCTTGAGAGAGAAAAATATCAAGTATGGTTTTGTAAAACACATTTTCCAAATATAATATTGCAACCATACTTGAATAATGAGTACAAATGAATTAACAATTCAACTGTCACCGTTCTTGAGGAGACCGAAGTACCTCTCAGGTGGCTGAGATTACCCACCAAATCTGCAGAGTGGCTAATGGGTTGTCGAATTCAATTGAATTTTTAGGTTCTACTAAATTTTCAGTAATCATTTGTGGTTCTGGAATCACTTCCAGTTCTACCATACTCCCACTAATGTTTTCTGAAAAGAATTCATTTTACTAAAACGGGTGGCGAGTCAAGAACAATATAACTATTGATTTTCCAAATGGTAGAATGTTAACCCTCGTCAAAGCCTCGGATAACCCACAAACTGCCATTATTGAAACGTGCCTTGAGTTTATCCGAATTCTGGTTTTAAGCATAAGCCGGACAACTCCATATATCTTAACATCGTTAAGATATGAATCCATTCTATATCTAATATAGAAACAAGGGCACTACTTTAATTGGAACCAGATTCAAAATACATGCAGTCGTTTCCAGTACATATCGACTAAATGGAAGAAGGCCAAGCAGCATTACTCATCAAGGAGCGTACTCATGGATGAGTAACCTGAGAGAGAATCAAGTTCTCAAAACTATTACTTACGACGGAATACCTAGCACAAGTATCTACATTTTCGATCACCTTGAAGAATCTTGATACTTGCAACATATGGTTCTCTACTTTATTTTTATATCTATAACTTCTTAAAATTTGGACCTTGTATTTCAACGAAATACGTGTCTAAAACTAGAGAAGTAATAAGTAAACGGAATATAGTACGAGTACCAACCCCTTTTCATAATGGACATCGGACAACATACAATATTTTTTATAAGTCCTCTGAGTTCAATAACTCAAACCCTGTGCGTTGTAGGTTGAAAACTATGCTATGGTTAAGAAGAATTACACCGCTGTTGAATGCATCTTACCTAACCATCAACTGATATAGGTAAATGTTATAGACATAATTTCAAAAAGTTATATCTCACTTTATAAATAAACGTACAGATATATCAGTTTGAAATTTGTGCATAACGACGGATATTCAAAACCAAATATTTGACGTAAGGCAAAACCCAGGTGATTTCCTCAAATATCACAATTACAAAGAATTCCGATATATTGAGGATATATTCACCCAATTCCTAATATTCTACTCCCACTCAGCATCTGTAACACAATACAGATGTGAGAATCAAGTCTGGTAAATACATACCCTGGAGTCAGAATTTAATTGGGAAAACAGTTTTCAATTAACATTGCACAGTGAAACTGAAATATGAAAATGTTTCGAAGGGGTGGCCGGATATTCCTCATAATGCCTCTTCCACTATCCAGATTCATGACATTAACCGTATATTTCCTTGCCCTCTCCCAATCCCTTTATATTTCTTTACTTCTTACCTTCTGTACACCATATTTATGCTAATTGATTTTCTTCCTTCCCTACCCTTCGGCGCCAGCCTAAGTTTTGGAAGAAGAATATCCAATAAGTGTAATAGGTGTACTCTCCTAATACTAGGAGCTCTCGCAACCTATATCCTTAATAATCTTGAAATTACTGCCGATCACAGAAGGTATATAAATTAAAACTTTTAATCACGTCAATATTTTGGGTGTCTATATCTATATATGCCTAAATTATTAACACCCTTATTCTTTTAGCCGACATATTGAAGAACTTACGAATGTGATTTCCGGAAAGGGTGCGAATTGGATGATTAATCAAGAACATAAGAAACACTTTCCACGGTGGTTCCGTAAACATGTACGTATGTCTTGTATATTTCACGTTTCACATGCATATATCACATATATCTTATACATTTTACGTGTAAATGCATTGTAGATTGAAAATGACATAGCAAAATGGATGCAATTCCCGAATGTAATCGTGCGACAATCTATAGATCCTAGTGCAAAAGTGAATCGATATGGTTCATATTTTATTAATAATCTAAAATTTCTTACAACCGAGAAATTGACTACCCCAAACAATGTAATTTATTGTCCGTTCGAATAAACGTGCTTCTCAAATTCCTGCGATCAAACACTGCAGGTAGGAAAAAAGAATACTACAGTCAGCTGGAAAATATAATAAAGCTATTTTACGGGAGTAAAGAGCAAGAAAGATTTGTTATATTCAAAATTCGTTGGTGCGCTTGCATCCAGATAGATGAGTACGTTTTTCAGCTTATCAATCTCAATAAAGAAATTTATCGAGATGATAAGTTCATGTTAGCTTTACAAATATAGCAGTGTTTTTATGTCAAATATCATAATCGTGAAGAAACTTGGATTGGATTGCTGGCACCTCTTAAATCCTTATTCGATAGTTCTATCGACGAGATTGATCTTGATTAAGCAGATCCGGTTGACATATGAAAAACTTTGCAGTTATAAACAATTGTAATCAATTGATATATATTATAAACTTTGCAGTTCTAATCACTTGTAATGTATTGATTTGTTAGTTTAAAAATTTATGCATATTACATATTTTGTATCGTCATTACTCTTGCATGAAACAGATAGATCGAAAATGCATATTCAGAAAATTTGCCAAAGCATTTTCTTCAAAGAAAAGAGATCGACATATTTCCTCCTCGACACAGCCTGATCCTGAGAGTAGATATATATATTACGAGTTTTAAATAATCATCGACCACTTTATTTTATTCAAATAACTATTGCATTGATTATAATAAATTAAAATATGTAGGTATATCTGATCAGGAGGATGCATGTCCATTAGTGCGGTATGATCTATATGCACACCTAGACGAGCAGCGAACAGACTTGAGTAGAGAACCTGGAGCATTCTCGGATCCCGTCACCGATAAGTGGATTCATGCATTGCCTCTTTCTCATGATTTACAAAATAAAAAACCGTATCGATATAGGGACAATACGAAGGCAATAGCATGGTGGGCTGCTGCTCGACCTTAAATCGATATGATGATAGAGGCAGCAAACACGATTAATGATGAGGTACGGGCTGCGGGGGATAATCTGGCCCGTTTTGAACACCACGGAAGAGGTGTTGTAAATGAAATTACGAAATACGATATGCATGAAAAAAGGGCAATTCTGCAATGGGTAGATGGGAAGCCTGTAGGTCTGGGTATGTGAGCTACACATTTTCACGGTTATATCGGTATTCTTGTCCGCAACACCGACTTCTGAAACGTGGGCTTCACGTTTGCAGATAACCTCTGGGAAGCATATGTATGAACATGGCTCTCACTCTTGGAAATACATAACTCAACTATATTTCAACATTACATGCATACCTGTTATATATTATAAATTTATTAAATAATATATTTATTAGTCTGTATTACAGAAATATTTCGTCTTAAAAGATATATAGACGGATATTGGACATATGTCCGGTATGAGATGTCACAAATATTCAAGAGATAGCGTCAAAGATTGGAGAAAAAATTCAAACAGTCGGAGAAATTTACAGATGATTAGGAACGTTTTGCCGCTCTTCCCTCCATTATCCATAGAGAACAGTTTGCGTTTCTCCTATTGCATTGGGATACACCCGAAACAAAGATAATTAAAAATATACTTAAATGATTTGAATACCGAATTTAGATTAAATTATATTTAGAGATATTATCTTCTGAATAAGCAGGAAGTATCAGAAATGAATAAGCAGAACCAAAGGAAAGCCACAGATGACTTTTATGGTGGATCGGTTCCTACTGATCAGTATAGGGCTACTTTGGTTAGCTTATCTTTAATTATATAAATGCTCGATTTTTCAATTTCATCGTTACATATCTTCATGTATAAATAAATCAAATACCCGTTACAGGAGAAGGATTAGAAAAAGCCGAGCCTCCCCGAGACTTGGGAGGCATTGCACATGAGTGAGAGCATGTCAGAAGAAAGTATGGATATAGCCACTCAATATATGGTAAGCTTGTATTTTTCAATTCTCTTAAGTAAATTAATTACACTTGTTAACTTCGTAAAGAAAAATAATTATTGTTTTATTTATCGAAGGAAGATTTTGAGAAGATGGAGAGGAGCTATCGAAAATCAAATCCCGAATATCCGGCCGACGATCCTCTTCCTAGAGAGGCCGAGGTATCTATTATAGAGCAGCTTTTCCCTCAGTCGAGAGGACACGGTCGTATTCGCCTATATGGTGGTCCCGTTAGCCTTTCACAGTCCGGTTCGAGAACAACTACTTCAAGTTCGTCGACTGCTCGCTCCAACCAACAATCGGCTGAGGCACAACCGATCAATGAGCTAGAAGAGCAGCTCAGGAGGAGGGATGAAGCAGATAAGAAGAGGGCGGAAGATGAAGCGGCTTGGAGAGCTCAAATGGAGGCGCGTTGGGAACAATTCTTGCAACAATACATTCCGCCTTCGCAACCTTGGTTAGCAAAAGGTCCATTGCCGCTGTAGCCGGCATATTACCCTCTTTTGATGCAACGACCATATTACCCTCCTCCATCATAGGGAACGTCATACTATCCTTATCCTCCGCTTTCGCAATCACATGGAGGGTACTATCTTCGGCCTCCGCCTCCGCTCCAAGGTCCTTATTACCCTAACCTTCTGCCATAGGAACCGTATAATCCTGATCAGCCGACCCCACAGGGAGGGTTATTAGGTAACTTTTTTTCACAGGAGAACTTCGACGATGTGAATCGATATTATTCAAGGCGAGCTTCTGGTGGCGATGGTAGTGGTGGGAGTTTTTGCGGTACGTATAGTTATTATTTACATAAATTTGAGCATACAATTAAACCGTGTTGAGTTTTGATGTTTAAAATTCATGTTGTGTATTCGTTGGATTCTTATAAATTAACAGGGAAAGGATTATATTTTGACGATGGAAGTGGCGGGAGTTAGTGAGGTACGCATATATATGTGTTAATATAGCTAACATTGTTTCGAAAATTATGATTTGAGTTCATATATTTATTTATTTGTTTCGATTCACAGGGTTGAGTGAGCTGCGATTGCGCTTGATTTAGAGATTTTTTTCGTATTGTTGGACATATATATAGCGTATGTATTGTGTTGTTCGTATTCAAAGCAATTTAGTTTATGTATACTTGTTTATTAAGAATTTAGTTCATATATGTTTGATTGAGTTGTTGATATTGATGGATATATCGTGAATAATATTTATATGTTGGTTTGTATGCGTATGTGTTCGTATTTGTTGTTGATCTTGTTGGATATGTTATGGATTGTGCATATATGTTGATTTGTATGAGAAACACTATTGTGGCGTAATATATTATGATTTTGTGTATTATTGTATTGAATATAGCATTTTTCTGTAATTTTTTTCCAGGAAAATAAGTATTAGTGACCGTATTAGCTACAGGAACGGTCGCTCATATCTTATCAGCGACTGTTCGCTGATATTCGGAAACAGATAAATTCGATGGGATGTCCACATGTCTCCTTATTAGCGACCCAAAGAAAACGGTCTCTGATATATATATTATCGACCATTCTTATTAGAGACCGTTCATGAACGGTCGCTAATAGACATTAGCGACCGTTTATGATGTTTTTGAGACCGTTCCATACGGTCTCTAATAGTGACTATATGTAATAGTGTCTATATGTGTGAAATTTTGATCGATATGATGCATTACAAGTGATGGATCAAGCATTTAAAAATTAGATGGTTGTTAAACACAATAAAAATGTCATATGTTGGAGACATTTGATCGAAGACATAGATATTGTCAAAGTGATTAAAATTTTATACAAATAGATCATTCTATATGTAGAACAAGGTGGCCGGAGTGGATCATAGATTTGACGGTAGGATTGGGCTATATAATAGGCTAGCTGATGCTTTAATATCAGTTAGCCAGCTGATAACCTGTTTCCTCATATATATATATATATATATATATATATATATATATATATAATAGCTCTCTATTTTGCGATATATAGCGTAGATTAGTCTATTCTCTACGTAGTATTGGAAAATAGTTTAAATACAAAGTAGGTCACGTTTTTCTTCAAATAACTTACGCATTTTAACAAATAATATACGCTAAGATTTCAGTATCAAATCCTAAAATATATGATGATGTTCTCATTAAAGATCAAAGCTCTCAATTTGAAATCATATTTAGTAGACATGTTTCTCAAATATAGGTTATTTGATTGATTTTTGATACGTTTAATACTATTATGAAGGATTGAAAATTTAGAAAATATTGTCATATTGCTTATTGTTCTATGTTCTCATACTAATTTTATATTTTTATAATAATATAATTTATTGTAAATGAGATGATCATAGTAATTACTAATAATTAATAATTCATGTATTTTACGCTATGCGCAACGCTATTTGCGTTTTTCCCAATTCAGCAGTGAAACGCTATGCTACGTGTTATCTCTATTTTGAAAATTGACATATATATATATATATGTATGTATGTATGTATATATATGTATGTATGTATGTATGTATAGTACGGATCCATTAGGGCGTGTTCGCGTTTTAAATTCATGAACCTAAATAACAGCCGTTAGATCTACCCTTTATTTTCAACGGCTCTTATTAAAATATATTAATAAATCTATTAAATAACAAAGTAAATATTCTCTTACCTAATTTTTGGGATCCATATTATATGATTCCAATCCTCATGATTCTAATTAATATTACTCAAAATATTTTTAATGAATTCAAAGATAAAATATCAAAATATCCAACAAATTCAATCCCCATGATTCTAAAACAATATTAGGTTAGAGAATATTTACTTTTCTATTTAATAAATTTATTATTAATTTTTAATTGGAGCCGTTGAATGTAAATGGTAGATCCAACGGCTGTTATTCAGGTTCGTGAATTTAAAAACGTAAACCCGCCTTAACGAATCCGTACTCTCTCTCTCTCTCTCACTACTAAAATAGGGGGTTGCCCCTACGGATATTGAAATCCGTAGGGGCAGATTTATGTTAGCCCTACGGATTAATCCATAGGGCTAGATGGTTGCCCCTACGGGCCAAGACGTTCAAGAATAAAAATATTAATTCTTAATTTGGTGTTTGCCCCTACGGAGCCGCAAACCAAGGACCTACGGATAAATCCGTAGGGGCAACTAAATAGCGATTTTATAAAGGGCACAGATCGATCGCCTACGCCCGTTATCTCTTTCTTCCTCTCTCGATCGCGCGCGAAACAAAATCCCCAAATCATTCCCGCCGTTCTCGTCGTCGCCACCGCCGTTCTCGTCATCGCCACCGCCATTCTCGTCGTCGCCACCACCATTCTCGTCATCGCCACCGCTGTTCAGGTTAGTAAATCTTCAACTAAATTAAAGAAATTTTTGATTATTTAGGGCTAGGGTTCATGGCTGGGGCTGGGGTTGCGGTTGGAGTTGGGGTTCGGCAGGGGTTGCGGTCGGGGTTGGGGTTGGGGTCAGGGTTAGGGTTAGGGTTGGGGTTCGGCTGCGGCTGGGGCTGGGGTTGGGGTTAGGGTTTGGCTTAGGCTTGGGGTTAGGGTTTAGCTGGGGCTGGGGTTGGGGTTAGGTTAGGGCGGGGCTGGGCTGGGGCTGGGGCTGAGGCTAGGGTTAGGTTGGGGTTGGGGTGGGGCTGGGTCTGGGGTTAGGGTTTGGCTTAGGGTTGGGGTTGGGGTTTAGCTGGGGCTGGGGCTGGGGCTAGGTTTAGGGTTAGGTTGGGGCTGGGCTGGGACTGGGGCTAGGGTTAGGTTGGGGTTGGGGTGGGGCTGGGCTGGGGCTGGGTCTGGGGTTAGGGTTAGGTTGGGGTTGGGGTTTGCTGAATTTGGCAAATCTGAGAGGAATTTCCAGCAATTTTAGCCTAGTTTGATTACTAAAATTATTGTTGATCGAGAAAATCTTGGGTCCTTCTAATCAAACATTGTTTGTTACTATATGTCAACGAGTACTGATAAAAGAAAAAACCGATTTCAAGTGGAAATTAGGTATGTACAATGTTCTAATATAATTTGTATTTCTTGCCATCATCAAACATATAAAAGTACTAATATGAAATGGAAAATAAATAAATAAATAATCAAAGCTTTGGCATGTATGTAAAATCCCTTGTTACTTTTTCTTGGTTGCCCAAGTTTGAAAAATCTATCTATTAAATTAGACATACTCTAAAAAGAATGATATTGCAAGAATTTGACTTGGTGGAGACTTGCATCATTAATAGAAATATGAAAGTGTAAGGACATTCTTTACCTTCGATAGGGTTCGGTTGGGGTGGGGTTGGGCTAGCTAGGGCTTGGGCTTCATCACCTGATATAGCGAAATACAAAGCGTACTTCAGTACACCCGACCTTATTGAGTTTCCTATTGAAGTTCCCAGTCAAACGGCAAATGCATATTTTTATTCGCCATGAAATCCCAATTATCAAGCTACCGAGGACGAAAAGCCACCTATGTTAGTCGAGAGTCATGGTAATAAACTTGTCATTATAGATCATAGTCAATTGTTTTTCCTATCATTTTCTTGATCCAGATGCTAATCAACTTGTTAATTAGTTACTGTTTTATAACGTATTTGTCTATATTTGTTGACAGTGGCCTTTCTTTTGGATGAACATGTTTTTTTTATGCATGTTTCAGTCATGTGAATTCATATGTTGCGTATAACGCTTTATGATATCAGTATATTACATTTATAGTTTTAATTGTTGATTGTTATAGATGAATGCCATTGCAATAATAGTTTTTGGTTGATGAATGCTATTGCAATGTAGGATGATCAGTTCTCTCAATCTTGATCTCAATGGTTTAAAATCATGTTACACATACAACACGAATGCACAACAAACGCATAATTAGAGAATGATTCGAGATGTTCAGGTTAAAACCAATATATGATACTCGATGATAATATGAAACCTTCATATTCCCATCGATACTCATATATGAAACTAAAAGCGCCACTTAGTCCCCGTCTATCGGTTAACATACGTGCGATGCTCGTCGTGACATAGAACTATACGAAGGTTGTTAAATATCGGACGGTATAGCTCGATACTAACAACCGTCGTATAGTCTACGCGACGAGAAAATTCAATCGTATGGTAACCCCATAAATTTGTCCCGTGTGGACAAGTTAAGAATGTATAAAGCAAACGCCTTCATTCACTTGTGTTTTTATCCGTTTCGAGATATTTCGTCGATACCTTTCCGCTGGTTCTCCGTGTACAAAGATAGATTAGATTTCATTTCAATATTGTTTCACAGCTTTGAAATGATTATCTATTCTATTACAGTGTACTCGGAGAACAGCGGGGAGGTGCTGCCGAAATTTACTCGAAACGGTTGAAAGCACAAGTGATGGGTGTTCGCTCTATAGATTCTTAATGGGATAGAAGCCTACCCCCGACAGCCGGAACACACACATACAACAAGATAACACAACAAACGCATAATTAGAGAGCGATTCGAGATGTTCGGGTTAGAACCACTATATGATAATATGAAGCCTTCATATTCTCATCGATACTCATATATGAAACTAAAAGCGCCACTTACTCCCCGTCTATCGGTTAACATACGTGCGATGCTTGTCGTGACATAGAACCATACGAAGGTTGTTAAATATCGGACAGTATAGCTCGATACTAACAACCGTCGTATAGTCTACGCGACGAGAAAATTCAATCGTATGGTAACCCATAGTTTGTCCCGTGTGGACAAGTTAAGAATGTATAAAGCAAACGCCTTCATTCACTTGTGTTTTCGTCCGTTTCGAGATATTTCGTCGGTACCTTTCCGCTGGTTCTCCGTGTACAAAGATAGATTAGATGTTCATTTCAATGTTATTTCACAGCTTTGAAATGATTATCTATTCTATTACAGTATACTCGGAGAGCAGCAGGGAGGTGCTGCCAAAATTTATTCGAAACGGTTGAAAGCACAAGTGATGGGTGTTCGCTCTATACATTCTTAATGGGATAGAAGCCTACCCCCGACAGACGGAACACATACATATAACAAGAATACACAATAAATGCATAATTAGAGAGCGATTCGAGATGTTCGGGTTAAAACCACTATATGATAATATGAAACCTTCATATTCTCATCGATACTCATATATGAAACTAAAAGCGCCACTTAGTCCCTGTCTATCGGTTAACATACGTGCGATGCTCGTCGTGACATAGAACCATACGAAGGTTGTTAAATATCGGACAGTATAGCTCGATACTAACAACCGTCGTATAGTCTACGCGACGAGAAAGTTCAATCGTATGGTAACCCATAGTTTGTCCCGTGTGGACAAGTTAAGAATGTATAAAGAAAACACCTTCATTCACTTGTGTTTTCATCCGTTTCGAGATATTTCGTCGGTAACTTTCCGCTGGTTCTCTGTGTACAAAGATAGATTACACGTTCATTTCAACGTTGTTTCACAGCTTTGAAATGATTATCTATTCTATTATAGTGTACTCGGAGAACAGCGGGGAGGTGCTGCCGAAATTTACTCGAAACGGTTGAAAGCACAAGTGATGGGTGTTCGCTCTATACATTCTTAATGGGATAGAAGCCTACCCCCGACAGCCGGAACACACACATACAACAAGAATACACAACAAACGCATAATTAGAGAGCGATTCGAGATGTTCGGGTTAAAACCACTATATGATAATATGAAACCTTCATATTCTCATCGATACTTATATATGAAAATAAAAGCGCCACTTAGTCCCCGTCTATCGGTTAACATACGTGCGATGCTCTTCGTGACATAGAACCATACGAAGGTTGTTAAATATCGGACAGTATAGCTCGATACTAACAACCGTCGTATAGTATACACGACGAGAAAATTCAATCGTATGGTAACCCATAGTTTGTCCCGTGTGGACAAGTTAAGAATGTATAAAGGAAACGCCTTCATTCACTTGTGTTTTCATCCGTTTTGAGATATTTCGTCGGTACCTTTCCGCTGGTTCTCCGTGTACAAAGATAGATTAGATGTTCATTTCAGCGTTGTTTAACAGTTTTGAAATGATTATCTATTCTATTACAGTGTACTCGGAGAACAGCGGGGAGGTGCTGCCGAAATTTACTCGAAACGGTTGAAAGCACAGGTGATGGGTGTTCGCTCTATACATTCTTAATGGGATAGAAGCCTACCCCCGACAGCCGGAACACACACATACAACAAGAATACATAACAAACGCATAATTAGAGAGTGATTCGAGATGTTCGGGTTAAAACCACTATATGATAATATGAAACCTTCATATTCTCATCGATACTCATATATGAAACTAAAAGCGCCACTTAGTCCCCGTCTATCGGTTAACATACGTGCGATGCTCGTCGTGACATAGAACCATACGAAGGTTGTTAAATATCGGACAGTATAGCTCGTTACTAACAACCGTCGTATAATCTACGCGACGAGAAAATTCAATCGTATGGTAACCCATAGTTTGTCCCGTGTGGACAAGTTAAGAATGTATAAAGAAAACGCTTTCATTCACTTGTGTTTTTATCTGTTTCGAGATAATTCGTCGGTACCTTTCCGCTGGTTCTCCGTGTACAAAGATAGATTAGATGTTCATTTCATTGTTATTTCACAGCTTTGAAATGATTATCTATTCTATTACAGTGTACTCGGAGAGCAGCGGGAAGGTGCTGCCGAAATTTACTCGAAACGGTTGAAAGCACAAGTGATGGGTGTTCGCTCTATACATTCTTAATGGGATAGAAGCCTACCCCCGACAGCTGGAACACACACATACAACAAGAATACACAACAAACGCATAATTAGAGAGCGATTCGAGATGTTCGAGTTAAAACCACTATATGATAATATGAAACCTTCATATTCTCATCGATACTCATATATGAAACTAAAAGCGCCACTTAGTCCCCGTCTATCGGTTAACATACGTGTGATGCTCGTCATGACATAGAACCATACGAAGGTTGTTAAATATCGGACAGTATAGCTCGATACTAACAACCGTCGTATAGTCTACGCGACGAGAAAGTTCAATCGTATGGTAACCCATAGATTTGTCCCGTGTGGACAAGTTAAGAATGTATAAAGAAAACGCCTTCATTCACTTGTGTTTTCATCCGTTTCGAGATATTTCGTCGGTACCTTTCCGCTGGTTCTCCGTGTACAAAGATAGATTAGATGTTCATTTCAGCGTTGTTTAACAGTTTTGAAATGATTATCTATTCTATTACAGTGTACTCGGAGAACAGCGGGGAGGTGCTGCCGAAATTTACTCGAAACGGTTAAAAGCACACATGATGGGTGTTCGCTCTATACATTCTTAATGGGATAGAAGCCTACCCCCGACAGCCGGAACACACACATACAACAAGAATACACAACAAACGCATAATTAGAGAGCGATTCGAGATGTTCGGGTTAAAACCACTATATGATAATATGAAACCTTCATATTCTCATCGATACTCATATATGAAACTAAAAGCGCCACTTAGTCCCCGTCTATCGGTTAACATACGTGCGATAATTTATTCTTTTCAACGACAAACGCACACATAAAGCATATACACGGATTTTCTCCTTTGTTAGTAACTATCCCGTTCTTATATTTCTCAATATAGTCAGCATAACCTACAATTTATATGTTATACAGTCTAACATGGCCCATGAGTACGTCAGAGTTAAGGACCGGATGTATGTGGATTGGAAACAACGTATGCAACCTAAGTTTGTCGCAGGAGTTGCTGCTTTCCTTGAATTTGCACGTGCACATAATAAGATCATAATAGAGAAGATTCTCTGTCCGTGCGATAGATGTGGCAATAAGTACTGGCAGAAGGTAGAATTGGCAGAGCTTCATATTGTAAAACATGGGTTTACTAGACTTTATACAACTTGGAAATATCACGGGGAAGGAGAAGAATGCAGTACTGCGGCAGAAGAAGTAGAACACGATAATGCGGTCGGAGAAGAAGAAGAATTCGGTAATGCGGCAGAATGAGAAGGCGGTAATTTATTTCCATCAGAAGAAATGGAGGATATGGTAGAGGCTGCCCTAGGTGAATCTATTCGTACCGAAGATGAAATTCCTTTCGGTCAAGGACCACATGCGGATAAATATGAAAATTTCATGAATGATGCTAGGAAACCAATTTATGAGAATGCGAAGTATTCCACCCTCTCATGGTTCGTCCAACTTTTCCAGATTAAGTGTCTAAATGGATGGAGCAACAAGTCATTCACAATGCTTCTTTCGTTCTTGAAAGATTCTATGCCTCCGGGAAATAATGTGCCCGACAGCTGGTACGAAGCCCAGAAGATGATGTCTGATTTGGGTCTAAAGTGCGAGAAGATTCAAGCATGTCCTAAAAATTGCGTTTTGTACCGGAAAGAGAATTCAGATTTGAAAGAGTGTCCAACATGCGGAGAGGCCAGGTATAAGCCGAAAGATTCTGATAAGAAGCCTGATATACCTGTGAAGATAGCACGATACTTTCCCATAACACAGAGGCTACAGAGGCTATTCAGGTGCAAGAAAACAGCCGAGGCAATGATTTGGCATCACCGTGCTCCTCCAAGTGAAGATGGAAAAATGAGACATCCAAGAGATTCACCGGCATGGAAGGATTTCGATAGGAGGCACGCAATATTCAGTAGCGATCCTCGCAATGTCCGGGTCGGACTGGCTACTGATGGCTTCTGCCCATTCAACTATATGGCTGGAAGTCACAGCACATGGCCCGTTGTAATGATAATTTATAATCTGTCGCCTTGGTTGGCTATGGACCAATCATACTTTATGGTGCCTCTTCTTATTGACGGACCAAACTCACCGGGGAACAATATCGACATCTATCTCCGACCTCTGATTGAGGAGTTGAAATCTTTGTTCATTGATGGTGTAGAGACACATGATGCAAACACAAATACAACCTTCATACTGCGTGCGGCTTTAATGTGGACAATTAATGACTTTCCTGCGTATGGAATGCTATCAGGTTGGTCCGTACATGGTCACAAAGCATGTCCTCATTGCCATGATCACACAACATCGAAATTCTTGAATTTTAGCAGAAAGGTTTGTTATTGCGGCCATCGACGTTTCCTGCCTCCAGACCACCCCTATAGGTTAGACACGGTTCACTTTGATGGTCATCAGGAGCTTCTTGGACCTCCATCCCCATTGTCTGGAGAGGACGTGACTGCTAAATGGGATGGTTACAATAACGTGACCTTCGGGATGGATCTGACGAAACAGGTCAAACCACCATATTGGAACAAATTAAGCATTTTCTTCGAGCTTCCGTACTGGTATACAAATTCAGTGCGTCATTGTCTGGACGTCATGCATATAGAGAAGGGAGTATCAGAGCACATACTTAACTTGCTTCTTCGTAAAGATGGGAAATCTAAGGACAACATGAATGCTCGGATGGATCTACAAGAGTGGGGAATAAGAAGTGAATTGCACCCTAGACCGGTAGCGGGTAAACCGGGCAAGTTTGTACTTCCCAATGCTGCTTATCATATGTCACAACCGGAGAAGAAAAGATTCCTGCAGGTGTTGCATGATTTGAAAGTCCCCACAGGTTTCTCAGGATCATTCAACAAGAAAATAAAAATTGTGAAGGGCAAGATCGATGGGCTGAAAAGTCATGATCACCATGTTATCTTGGAGCACCTTCTTCCCTTAGCCCTCAGGACTTCTCTCCCCGACTCGGTTGGTCTAGTAATCAACGACCTATGTTGTTTTTTCAGGAAGTTGTGTACTAAAACACTAGAGATTGTGACGCTGGATAAATTAGAAAATTCTATTGCGTTGATATTTTGCAAGTTTGAGCGTATTTTCCCACCGTCATTCTTCGATATCATAATACACTTGACGGTTCATCTTGCAACTGAGGCGAAATTAGCCGGACCGGTACAATATCGATGGATGTATCCCGTCGAGAGGTACGTGTAATTTTTCGTTTCACGCAATTTATAAATTTATTGTTGTCCTGTATGCCCGTATTTATTTATTCAACATATTTTCATTAGGTACCTCTACACTCTTAAGTAGTATATACGCAATAAAAATCGACCAGAGGGTTCTATCATGCAATGTTATCTTCTTGATGAAGCAACCACATTTTGTTCCCGCTATCTGGAAGAGAACATTGAGACAAGGCTTAACCGACCACGAAGAATTCAAGACGGACCATATGGTAAAGCCGAGTATAAGAGGGTAGACACTATGTTTATCAACAAGATATACCGGTTTATCTTGCTTAATTGCGCATGTCTTGAACAAATTAGAGAGTAAGTTTTTTTGGATTAATTGTTATATCTGTGTTTGTGTGTGTATGAAATGATATAATATTAATGTCACCATTATTTGTCGAAAACAGAATTCATTTTAACGAGGTACGTGAGGGGCATCCTGATTGGAATGAAGAACAATTGGAAAAATATCATCAGGATAATTTTTGTGATTGGGTCACAGATCATATAAGTTATTCGAATAACATTTTATTGCTAGCAGTTTTAATCAAAACTTGTATCGTTATGTATTTGTCGTAAAAATATTTTTGTTAGATCCACGATCCGAACTTGTCTGCATCATTTGAGAGTGATTCAAGATGTTTAGCTCAATTTCCTAGTACGGAGGTTGCATATTACAAAGGATTTGGTGTCCTTGGATACAAATTCGAAGTTAAGGAATTAGAAACATCTAGAACCACTCAGAATAGTGGGATTGCGACTGTAGGATCGGACGGTGTGATTTATTATGGGTACTTAAATTGTATACTCGGCATCCACTATCCCGGACGATCAGAACCCTTTTATATATTCCAGTGTACTTGGTACGATACGCGAACCGATACGGAGAGGTGGAGAAGCAATCTTGGGACTTGGAAAGATGAATATGGATTGACCAGTGTGAACATACTTCGATTTTACAGTCAGGAAGATTCGTTTATCTTTCCGAACCAAGCGTTCCAAGTATACTACTCACAGTGTTTGAAGCATCCGGGGTGGAGTGTTGTATGCCGATGGAAACCCAGAGATGTCTACGATGTCCCAGAATACGAGGACAACGATGAGGACGAAGAAGAGAGAAGGCTTAAAGTGCTCCGACCGTCTGTTTCGAAGGACGGGTTGTCTTCGACCGATCATGAAGTTACGTGGGTTAGAAATGACATCAACGATGAAATCCAAGTAGATATGTTTAATGCGCCCACGAAACGAAAAAGGTTATCAGTAATGTTATATTATTACTTCACATTTTACGTTCTATACATATATAGTCAATACTTTTAATGATTGTCTAATGCGTCCACGAACCGTTTATCTAGATTTGATGATGATGTCGGGAGCAGCGAGGGGCGGCAGGAGCTCCAGCCGTGGCAGAGGCAGAGGCAGGGGCAGAGCGGTTCTGCCGCCCGGAGAGCTTCGTAGGGAGCTTCAGAGGGCCGGTCTTGCACCCAGATCGGAGACCCCTTCGGATGCCTCCTTCCGTGTGGATTTTGCCACACCTCCAGGTATACTGCACGCATATCTATTTTGAATGTAATATTACAGATATTCATGCCTGTTTATGTCAAAATTACTTATATTGTCAATGTTTGATTGTCTAGTTGTTGGTGATGCATCCACATCTGGGACAGAGGCCACTCCCGCTCCTCCAGGTATGTTTATATATCATATAGTGCATGTATATTGATTTAGAATGCTACATCATAAATATACACACATTCCTTTTGCTCTTACTTAGAATTTTTATTATTGTCTAGCTGTAGGTGGTGACACCACCGCACCTGCGGGTATGTTTATATATCCTATAGTGCATGCATATTGATTTAGAACGCTATATTATTGATCTACACATTCTTTTTGCAATTACTTATATAATCTATTTTTAATTGTCTAATTATAGGTGGTGCGTCCACATCTTCCGCAGGGGCCACTCCTGCCGCTTCCATACCATCCGCATCGTCTGCAGGTTAGTATGAATAAATATAAAATATTTATTCATTTTACATATGCTCTATAGAATAAATATGAACTTCATGGAAATTTAGCGTCAATGTTTATTTTCTAGTTGCAGGGGATGCGTCCGCATCAGGGTCCCCGGTTGTTCCTCACCGGAGGAACTATCGTCCCGCTCGTGCTGCTGCCCGGGCCCAGGCTCGTGCGATAGTCACCGGAGGTATATATCACACTTCAATTTTCGCTTAAGCTTGATTTCTTAATACAACTTTGTCTTAATATTGATTGTCTTGATATTTCGTGCAGACGCAGGGCCTCCCCATCCCCAGAGGGGGACTCGAGGCCCGAATCAGTCCTATAGGCTGAGGCCTGACAGAGCTAGGGGGGAGGCAGCATTTCCCCTCTTTTTTACCCTTGACTATCGCTATACCGGTCCTCATGCCGAGAGGTTCGGCCGGTATATGGGGGATGAGAGCCAGCTCGTGAAGAACTATCCACTTCATGTTGAGTGGGACGAGCAGCACCGGCGCTCACTCGCCCTCTTCTTTGATCAGGCTCGGGTACGTATTAACGGCCTATTTTCATTTGATTTATCCAATATATTTATTATTAACACTTGCAATCTAATAACAATGTTTTTTTTGTATTTTCAGTCGGATTACGATTTTCAGCCTGTACCCGACCCTGATCACCCTGGGAGGGTGCTCGACCTTCATGCTCTGTACAATGGCCTGATGAAGAACATGCAGACCAAGGTCCGATACAACAGGAATGAGCTGAAGGCCGACTGCTACTCCCTGTGGATGGCGACCCCCGAGGCAGAGAGAGCGGCCCTCCTATCTACTCCGGCGTTTGTGAGAGTCAACGTAGAGACATGGCCTCTATTGTGCAATTATTTCGACTCCCAACGCAAAGTATGTATTTTAAATGTAATTCATTGTTTATGATATAATTTATTTCTTTGTGTTCCTTAATTAGAAAACTAAATGTTAATGCGTTGTGCAGAAACAGGCCGCTCAGAATACAGAGAACAGGAAGTCGGCGAAGAGGGGTCGCCCCACTTACACAGGTGGCTCGAGGAATATTACTCGAGCCATGGAGTTATCGGTAAATTACAATAGACCGACCTTTCTGATATTCTGCAATATTAAGAGTTATTTTCTAATATTTCTAATATTAAGAGTTATTTTCTAATATTGCAGACAGCTCAGACTGTGGCGCAAGGTGGTACACCGAGCGTACTGTCCACATATCTTGCCGTCCACGGCACCTCGACAGATCCCGCCACGAGCGAGCTTCGATATCCCGACGTCGCTACCCAGGAGTATTGCGTAAGTGTTAAATATTTATTCTACCCATATTTGAAATTTTAGTTTTGGAAGCTTCAAGTTTAAATTTTATACTTATACTTTACTGCTTAATGTGGGTGTACGAGCGGGTGGTTGAGCAGGCCGAGGCCTCGGGGATCGATTTTACCGGACAGAGCGATCCGAGGCTGCTGACCCCAGTTCTGGACGCCGCACACGGAGGGCACCACGGAGGTTAGGAGAGAGGCCGGGGACTTGGCCCTAGAAGGGCCCATATGAGGTTGGACTCCACCCCGGCGGTTACTTCCTCCGTCTCCAGTGAGCGACGTGTCCAGCAGGAACTGGAGAGCTTGAGGGCCACCGTTGAGGAGTTGAAGGAGATGCTGGTATGTATACTACTTTATAGTAAAATATCATGTCATATTATAGATATCAACATATCCATAATTAGTACGTAGCTTGAGCTTATTCAGTTTTAGACTTAGGTTTGATTAATCATACATACATATGTAATTAAAATAAACAACGGTTTTCCAAACTAGATATCCAAATGAGATTTCGAAATAACTTGATAATGATACGAATTCGAATAATACACAGTTCTTACATGCTTCTTACACACGTTTGGTCCAGACGCGACAGGGTACATGTCATGCATCTCCTTTGGCTGCGGCTCCGCAAGCCACTACATCGGCTGCGGTTCCGCAGACAGCTCCTATAGCTTCAGCGCCCGCTTAGACTCCCGCAGCCGCGGCTCCGCAAGCGACTCCCTCAACGGCGGCTGCGCAGACCACATCGCCAGCTCCACAGGACGCTCAAACTCCCGCTCGCGCCGAATTGCAAAGTTTATTGACCGAGGAGCAGGCGCGCGTTATTCTATCGTTATTCAGAGGTGGAGCTGGACCTAGCTAGGGTAGATTTTTGGTTCTTATTTTTGAAACATGTATTTATTTATATCATACATATTGTACTACATTTTGAAACGATATTGATATTGATATTGGTTTATATTTATATCATATTCAGTATTTGGGTTTCTTTTGTATATTATATGCGTGAGATGTGATTATGAATACTGCGATATATGTTGTGTGATGATTAATTTTATATTTTATTGATATATATATTATTGTGCACAGGGCGAGAAAAAATAAGACAGCCCCTTTTTAAAAACCCAGATAATGTGTACCTACGGATTAATCCGTAGGTACACATGTTGCCCCTACGGATTAAGCCGTAAGGGCAAAATATCAGCAGTAACTGATATTTCCCTCCTGATCTCAGTGTCAAGGGGGTTGGTCTTGCCCCTACGGATTTATCTGTAGGAGCAAAAAAAAAACCCCTACGGATACACCCGTAGGGGCAAAATATCAGGAATCCTGATATTTTGCCCCTACGGATAAGTACCTATGCATATATCCGTAGGGGATACTACTTGGACCTACGGATATATCCGTAGGTACAGTTAATATAATTAAAATAACCGTAAATAAAATAACTTTTTTCCCCTACGCCCTAATCCATAGGTGCAAATGTATCTATATAGAACTCCATAGGGGCAAGTTTTTGACCGTAGGGGCAAGTTCAGGGCTTCAACTTGCACCTACGGCGTTTGCACCTACAGATTAATTTTTTGCCCCTACGGAGATATCCGTAGGGGCAGTGAGTTGCCCCTACGGGTAAATCCGTAGGGGCAACCCTTATTTGTAGTAGTCTCTCTCTCTCTATATATATATATATATATATATATATATATATATATATATATATATATATATATATATATATATATAGGGGAGTAATCCGTTCACTACTATAAAAGCGGGCAAAAGTAATGGGAAATTGATAGCGGTTGGAACCGTTACCAATTACTCGTAACAAGTATAATAAAATTGGTAGCGGTTGGAACCGTTACCAATTCCAATCTATGGCAGACCCTACAACCCCGTTGAGTTAAAACACCCTTTCCTCCCAAAATTTTCATTCGCTCCCAATACTTTTCCCCCAAAATCCTTAGATTGCCGCTGCCGTAGGACAATCCCCCACCGCCTCTCCTCTCCTTCTGGCTATTGCTACACCTCCGTGGCCACTGTCTCGCCTCCATAAATATCGCGTTGCCTCTATCACCGCCGTTCGAGGTCAATTTCTTCACCGCTGGAACCCGCTGAAGGCCGTCGCCGTCGCTAAAGCAGGTCGTCGCCTCTGTAGTCGAGCCCCTATCGAAGCCCTCGCCTCCGGTCGTCAAGAGGTAGGTATAATTTTTGTCACACCCCGCTTCCTAAAAGTATGGAAATGGTGACGTGCCAAGGTCCGCAATCTAACTGTGTCGAGAGTGGTCTTTCTCGATACAGTTAACTTAAGTGTATAAATAACATGCAAGCTATGTATCAAAATAGAAAAATAAAAGCAGAAGCATTATTCCATTAAATAGAATTTATTACATCCTAAAGTGCTGAAATGGAAAATCTAAATAGTCTGATTACATTGATGGAAAGTAAGCAAATCCCTAAACAAGTGGGCAACTGAAAGGAAAATAACTACTCCTAATAATTGATCGTGAGCTTCGCGCAGTCTTCATCAGTGAGCACCGCTCCTTCGTCTTCAACCTAAATATCATTCTCATTTAACGGATGTTCCAGGAATAGAGAAGGAAAAAGAAAGTCCGTCAGCGAGTTACACTCGTGTAAAATTTTCTCAACAGAAATTAATCGTAATGAAAACAAGCGTGTGTAATTTATGATGTCATATGTGTGAAGAG
Organism: Agapanthus africanus; assembly: GCA_030015575.1. NCBI lineage: Eukaryota > Viridiplantae > Streptophyta > Magnoliopsida > Asparagales > Amaryllidaceae > Agapanthus > Agapanthus africanus. The sequence goes on along the minus strand of CM057340.1, from coordinate 792,167,188 downwards.
ATATAATATATGCGTTGTAGCAATCAGGTAAAGTATGGTATACTGTGTAAGGTAACAACATATAGACAAGAGTACCGGGTTCTCGAGATTATTCCGTTGCACCACGGAAAAATAGTTGGGGAAAGTGAAATGTACTGTTTCGCTTTCTCGGATCTGATCGAGTAATAGGAGAATCCGAGTCTGTATACCATCTTGCCTAATCAAACTACCCAGGCCCGTTTTGTTCAGTGTAAAGGTTTTACAAATTAGAGTTAATGCGTATATCATTTAGGAATGGAATTTCCACATTAGTATGTCATCTATAATTTGGATTATTCACCCTTAATGTAGGGTTAGTCTCCGTCCGAATATCGGGTTGGTAGTCTTCGCCTGAATATTGGGTTGATAAGCGTCCGTATATTGGACTGTTCATATCATTCGTAATAGTATTCCATACCCATGTTCCCTCATTCTAACCCTAACCGTATCGTTGGTCATGTCGTGTGATGTATCAAAACATTGAATTCAAGTAGATGATATCTCAGTCGATATGGAATTCCACGGCAGTTGGTTATATCTTGTTCTATTATAGTTTGGAAAGTAAACATAGTATTTTATAGAACCCTTAGTTTATAAAAGATTGTGGTATTTTTCGTAATTATTGTTTATATAAAAACTATGGTATTTTAGGGAAAAATATTGTTTTATGAGGTGCCATGGTATTTTAGGGTAATTATCTTTTAATAAAGATTATGACATTTTAATAAAAATATCTCTTTATAAAAGAGTATGGTATTTATATGGTATATTAACGAAAATTATCTTTTATTATAAATGTTATGGTATTTTAATAAAATAATTAGTTTACCAAGTTCATGGTATTTTAGTAAAAATTATGATTCAGAAAGATTTGCGGCATTTTAATAAAAATATCACTTAGAAAAGTTTAGGGTATTTTAAGGAAAATACTATTTTTCCAAAATTCGTGGTATTATAATGAAAATATAAATTCTTAGGAGTTGATTGTATTTTTGTGCAATAGTGATTTCAGTGAAAATAGTTTTCCAAATCTACCATCAATTTTATTTAAAAATAAACAATATATAAAAATTTACTATGATTTTTTTCATGTTTTTAATAATTAGGGAAAAATTATCGATAATCTTTATTTAAAGCCGAAAAATAATTACATTTACTCATGTAAAAGTTGTCCCGGTCATGATAGTCTCCTAATGACTTAGTTTAATATGTCCAAGTATGGTATATGTGTAGGCCATTACCTCGTGAATTTATCTTGAAGGATAACTTCTAAAAGTTCATTACTTAATTATGATAATTATATGGTTAAAATCAGCATACGACGTTTAATTATATTTAACTAGTTACATTTCGTTAAAATACTTTAGGAAAATTTTCATAGCATCATAATAGTCAAATGAAGATAACGGAGTGTCAAGTGTTAAGAGAGCCTATCTAAAACGGGCTAGGAAAATGAAAGTCGGTGAGCGTCGGGTTGTATGAGAACATATATATCTTGAAGCCAAGAATTATTTAGCCTTTGGGACTAGAACCACTATATAGAGGACTAAAAAAGGAAGCTATAAATTTATTTATGGATTTTCTTGTCAGGCGGATAATTTTCTGGAATTTTTACAAGCACATGGGTATTTATAGGGATTTTCTTGGATTAAAAATCCATATTTTTCCTCTATCCGCTATAGGAGTCGGCCCCACGAAGCCGACCAGATCCGTTCGTCCGCATACCCGATCCAACGAATCCCGTCGCTTCATGCCCGTGAGTTGGCGTAGGCCCCCGCTTGAGCTGACGCTGCTGATCTGGGTCGTTGGATATTTGATCCAACAGTCCAGATCAAAGGCGCCGATTATATATATATTTTTCTTTTTCTTTTATTTTAAAAAAACTGTCGGCAGCATTTGGGCCGTTGGTTTTCAGATCCGACGGCCTAGATTCATTCCCGCTAGAAAATTATTAAATTCTTTTTTTATTTAAAAAATGTTTTTGGGCTTTCATAATAGTTTTAAAATGGTTAAGTATATTTTAAAATTTTGGAAAAATTATAGAAAATATATTTTGATATTTTCTTCCATTTGCAACCAAATTTGGTTCAAAAATAACTCCCTTTATCGGTTTTATAATTTTTTCCTTTAGATAAAAATTTATTTAAATTCTTAAAAATTCCCAAAAATTCCTAAAAATCATATTAATTCATTTTAATCATGGAGAAATATTTTTAAAGTGTTTTCTACCAATAGATGCAGTAAAATAATTGTTTTGAGATCTGGAAAATTATAAAACGTTTTTATTATGTATCTAGAGTACACGGTCGTTATAATCTACCTTGCTTAAAATAATCTCGTCCTCAAAATTTTGGAGGTAAGCAAAAATGTAGTTATATAGAAGAAGTTACAAATAGATGGGGATAACGTTCTCTTATCTCATCATCTCTCTTCCACCTGGACTCCCCCGGAGAGTCTTTGCTCCACATAACTCTAACCTGCTGGACCGTGTCCCTAAACATTTTCACCTTCAGATCTAGGATCTCGACTAATTGTTGCTCGTAGGTTAGGTCGGTCTCTCCGGTGATCTTCAAAAGATCCACAACGTGACCAGGATCGCCAACATTTTTCCTTAGCCGTGAGATGTGGAAAATGTCATGTACGCCTTTCAAGAAAGGTGGTAAGGTTAGGCGATATATAGTCTCACCAACTCGTTCAAGGATGTTAAAAGGGCCGATGAATTGCGGGTTAAGTTTTCTGAGTTTCCCAAAACATATCACTCCTTGGTTAGGAGAAATTTTCAAAAATACGTGATCTCCTGGTTGGAATTTTAGATGCTTCCTCTTCGTACCTGCCCAAAGTTTCTGTCGATCCTGAGCTATACGTAGATGTCCATTGATGGTTCTCACTACTCCTACGGTCTTGACAAGCATATATGGTCCTAGAAGTTCCTGATCTCCAACATCATCCTTGCTCAATAGAGACATGCACTTCCTCCCATATAATGCCGCGAAAGACGCCATACCAATACTTTCCTGGTAGCTATTGTTATATGTGAACTCTACCAAGTGCAAGTGATTTTCCCAAGATCCCTTAAAATTCAACATATAGGCTTGGAGAATATTTTTGAGAATCTGAATAACTCTCTCGGATTGGCCATCGGTTTGAGTGTGATAGGCTGTACTGAAACTCAGGTTCATGCCAAGTCTCTCCTATCACTCTGCTAGAAATAAGATTGGAAACATGTGTCTCAATGCATACATGTATTTCATGTAATCAGACAATCTCCTTTATATACTTCTTCGCTAGTCTTTCGGTTGACTGGACGACGCGAAAAGGAATGAAATGCGCAGACTTAGCAAGCCTGTCCATGATTACCCATACTACATCGTTGCCTTTGATACTGCGAGGGAGTGCAGTCACGAAATCCATGGTGACGTTTTGCCACTTCCATTCGGGTATCGGTAAGGGTTGTAATAGACCAGCAGTTCAGTGGTGTTCAGCCTTCACCTGTTGACAAATCAAGCACTTGGACACACTCTTTACTACCTCCCGCTTCATACCATGCCACCAATAGTTTTGACGGAGGTCCTTGTACATCTTCGTTCCTCCTGGATGAATGGAGTATGGAGAACTGTGCGCCTCTTTCATCAATTCCTCTCTGATTTCTCCTGTAGGCACACAAATCCCGCTTCAATATCTTAGTGATCCTTCCTCGTGTATAAAAAAATTGGTCCGCAAGTTTGCTTCTACCTGCTCTTGGATATTTTGTAATCTGGCATCGCCAATTTGGGCTTCTTTTATCTGATCCAACAATGCGGACCGAATTTTCATATTCATAAGTAATGAGGGTACCCCTGGCATGATTACTTCCGTATCTAACTCGTTGAGGTCCTGCTGATTCCTCCAGTGTGTCGTCCAACTTAAAGCCATCGGTCGTCGACTCAAAACGTCAGGGAATACATTCACCTTCCCTGAATGATACTGTAGATTTATATCAAAATCTGCCATCAATTCCAGCTATCTCCTTTGCTTCAAGTTGAGCTCCTTCTGAGTGAAGATGTACTTCAACTCTCATGGTCGGTATAAATTTCCATTTCCCCCAATAAATAATGCCTCCAAATTTTCAGGGCAAAAATTATCGCGGAAAGTTCCAAATCATAGGTTGTGTAATTGCGTTCGTGAATCTTCAGCGGTCTCGGTGCATATGCCACTACTTTTCCGTGCTGATACTTCACACCACCAAGTCCCTACCCTAAATCATCACAGTAGATATCCTGGTCTGTTAGGGATGGTAAGGATGGGTGCGATCATTACGATCTATCATCCTTAGAATAACTTCATATTTGAAATTTTCAAAGGAGTAGGCCATTACTAGGCATGAAAATCAATAACGCTGTCAGGAAACCTCTTTGCTCCATCTATCGCTCGCGGTAGTTGATGTGTCGCCCAAAGGACAAAGTCTAGGACATGTTTAGACACCAAGAATCGGAAATGCGTAAAATCGGCGGTTGCTTCCGGAAAATTTTGGAAGTTGAAGGAAGTTTGTAGGTATTTCTACACTAAAGATGAAGGTATAAGGGGTATGCAGGAAAAACTTGAGAGATATAAGCATGATGGAAAATTTTCGAACTAAGGAATGAAAAAAGAATTATAGCAAGTCTAACTAAGTGTCGCATCAAAAGGACAATAAGTAAGGTACTAGAAGGGAAAATTTGAAAGGGGAATGGGTACCATTGATAACTCGTCCTGTGGTCTCAACTTCTTCGACTGCCATAGTGAAGGCCTGGCGTTTGGGGAGATTGCACTGGGCTTACTGAAAAACACGCTTTTGCGAAGGCAAAGGTGGTCCCCAAGCTGGCGCACCCTGTCCGGTCGGCTTAGCAGCAGGAAGCGGTCGGTCTCCATATTGTGGTGTCCCTGATTGTTCGAAAAAAGGTGTGTTCTATGTGTGCTGCAAATTACCACAATCAATAACAGTGTTGCAATAGCTAGTCGTTAGTGGGTATGGGTTGTCCACAGGAAAACGATGAACTGCTTTTCTTGCTTTAGACGAGTTGATAGAAGAAAGGTGGAATTGTTATTTTTTTTATTAGTAAGCAGGTTTGAAAAGTTTATAATAGAAGGGCTTGTAGGGTTTATAGGATTTAGTGGTTAATGGATGAAGTTTTAGAAAATAATTTTTTTATCTTTTAATTATTTAATAATAAAGAAATAGCGATGAATGTGGATTAGGGTTCTTGTAGGGATTATGGTTTCCCTCTACTGACTCTTGTCCTTCTATTGATCCCTATTCGCCTCAAGCTCTTAACAAAACGATTATTAACGAATCTCAAATCGTGTTCGTGACTATCATGAATTGATAGAGAGCCCGATAAGAGGGTTAATGTTCATTTTTCTAAAGTTTATAAAAATTAAAACTTTAAAGAGAATTTAAGAGATATTGTTCATCCATTATTTTACCCTATTCTACAAATTCTAACAAGCAAGAATTTACCCACTCATTGAGATAAATGAAGTAGAAGAAAGGTGGAAGAAAAAGGAACCCATAATTAAAATTAAAAATGCAGAAAGTAAATGCTGATTGTAATTGCGGAAAGTAAAGGCGGAAAGTAAATACGACAAAATTAAAGAAATAACTACCTTTTATTGATTAACTATTGCATTATAAAAGTTGCTAGCTGAAAAACCAAATTACAAAATCCTAGTTTTCTCTAGATCGCTTGGTTGGTAGATCAGTCGATTCTTTGATGGATAGTTTGATGATTATAGATAGATAGCTCTCGGTCCTTTATATAGGCTCTGGAACTTAAAAGCCTAGATGTCAAATTGAAGTGTGTATAAAGACGATCAATCCCCTGATTTTTTTTCACCTTACGGCCACCAATAGACTGTGCAACCACCACCTATTGCCTTCTTTGACTGCGGATCCACCGCCCCTTGGTGGTTTTGAGCTTCTAAATTCTTCGTGCCTTCGTCTCTTGATATTTGGAGATCTTTCTGATAAAAATATTCTAAAAAATATATCTCTTAGTCTTTACCGTTGCGAGATTCTTCAATTTTCTCCTAAAATTCGGCAGATTTGATTTGGTGAAGCGATTTTCTGTGGATCTTCTACTTGTTTTTCAGACCCGAACTGATTTATTATAATATCTGCACAATATCTCAAATTATCTTATTAGTAGCATTTGTTTTATTTTAGATATTATTCTAACTAATTAAATGATATGATATCTTAAGAATATTGGTTAAGAATATTTGAAATGATATGCATATTTTAATAATAAATAATCTCATGGATATTTTATTTAAATATGATATGCATATATTCCCCAATTGAATTAATTATAAATAAGAAATATATGACAATAATATTTTTACTAATAAACCCACATATGCTCTTAATTTACAAATAACACCTTTTAGTAACTAATAATAATAGGGAAAATGACCGTATAAATGTGCAATAAATATGAACGATCAAATACCCCCAAACTTATCTTTAATCGTCCCAAGCAAACTATTTTATTAAAAAGAAAAAGAAAAAACCTAGCACACTTTCGTAGGCAACACAATTGCACTTAGTTCGTGCAATAAGCCGTTAAATCTCTAAGTGACTCTAATAGGAAGAGTGTTGTCTCCTGAGGGTTTTCAGCGGATTACACCCAAAAAATCCCAAAATAAAAGAAAACAAAAATTACATGCAAAGATAAGGAACATATTAAAGAGAAACTTGAAAATAAGAGTTTCAAACCATACTAGCTTTTTAGTTGTCATGAGCTCTATCTTAATGGACTTGAAAAGATTTCGGAAATCAGATCCTCCCTCAATAAAACACCGTCTTTAGTCTTCCTCCTTACCCTTCATCCAAATATCGATCATATACCCCTACGCATGTGTAAAAGTAATCCCTACACTTGGAGAATTCAATTCAAACTATCATACCCTTTGTCCTTATTCTTTAGTACTTTTTAGTCGGTGATTTTTAGATGGAGTTGCTCACACATACTTCATGCGACCGTTAATATTTCTTGTGGTATTGACCAACCGATTACCGAATGTACTCACTTATTAAGACGTAATTAGTAATATTCTAGTCCTGCAATATCTAAGGTTTAGCAGTGACTCCTAAACCAGTTGGTCTAAGGCACTAGGTGATAAGCCACCCTCGCTATATATTTTTTATGCTGCCTTAAGTAAGTACAAAACCAGCGTTCATTTTTCTGCACCACTTATATTTTATTTTTCCTTCATACTAAGATTTCTAGACAAGAGTAATTCAAGATATTCTCTATTATCCCAAGTTTCAAGATATATGCAAGTGTATATAGTAGGGTATCAACGTTCAGAAGTTTGGACTCAAGAATTTTGGACAATTTTTCAGACTTATTTCTATACGCAAATTAGTTATTTCTTTATCTTACTAACCCTTGGGATAACAGCTCATGACTATGTATTACTAGTTTCGTTTTAAAACATCTAATTTTATCGCATTTCTTAAATCTTTTCCTCTCTATCATATGTATTTTTCACTTTCTAACTTTTATTTTTAATTTTTTTTATATATAGTGCCTAGTGCCAAATGATATGTTAATAAATACAAACCTTCCCCCAAACCTGTTTGCAGTAGTGTCCTCACTGATATTGTTCTTCGAGCGCAAAAATCTGTAGACTTGGGTGGAGATAAGGGAGTCAAATGTCAGTCAAATGGGAAGGTACTCCCAAACTTGTTCTTTAGCACGCACATATTTTTATTATTTTTTTATTTTATTATACACACCTCCATTCATAAATAAAACAGTATTACCGAAATATGGAGGTGGGGTGGAGGAAAGTTAGTCATGATAAAACAGCTCCTGCAAGAACAAGAGCTCCTCCGATGGGTCAGCGGAAAAGTACGGTTTTAATCTATGCCTATTTATTTTGAAAATAGAACCGTTTTTAGCATTTTTTACATCCATTGCACTGTGCGGGTACACATACCACACCACAAAAGGCTTGCCAGCTTCCGATAGCTGCCTGTTTGGTCAAAATCGAAGTTAAGCTCTTTAATTACCCACATTGCTTTATGTTTGATCTCGACAGGAAGGTGGCAAGCATTCTCAAACACCAATCGATTAGGAGACATGCCAAGATCGGTCTTATATGCGGTACGAAATGCCTAAAGAGTATCAGTCAGTTTAGTGGACCAATCTTTACGGTTCTTTGAAACCGTTTTCTCCAAAATTTGCTTGATCTATCTATTAGAGATCTCAGCTTGCTCGCTCTTTTGGGGATGATAGGGTATAGAAAGCTTGTGATTGATTAAATATTTCCGCATCAAAGTCTCGAAAGACCGATTGCAGAAATGCGTCTCATTGCTGCTAATTATAGCTCGAGGGTTCCCGAACCGAGAAAAGATACTTTCTTTAAAGAACTTAACAACAACCTCGTTGTTATTAGTACGGCACGGTATTACTTCCACCCATTTAGAGACGTAATCAACCGCTAAGAGAATGTATAAGTTCCCAAAAGAGTCGAAAAACGGGCACATGAAATCAATTCCCCATACATCAAATATCTCTACAACCAAGATTGGTTGGAGCGGCATCTCGTTTCTCCGTGAAATCCGACCCATGTGTTGACACCGTGAACAAGTTTTGCAATAATCATATGCATCTTTGAATAACGTTGGCCAATAAAATCCACATTGCAAAACTTTCTCCGCCGTTTTTCTTGGACCAAAATGATCGCCACATGCTTGATCATGGTAGAAGGAGAATACACTCCTAAACTCATTATTAGGGACACATCGGCGAATGATCTGATCAGGACAATACTTAAACAAATAGGGTTCGTCCTAGTAAAAGTGTTTCACCTGGGATAAAAATCCGTGATTTTCTTGATTTGACCATTCACTGGGTAGAAGTCCCGTTGCTAAATAATTCACAATATCAGTGAACCAAGGTTCGCTAGATAGGGTCAAGAGATGTTCGTCCGGAAAAGAGTCGTTTATTGGCAAGGTCAACGTTGGTGAAGAAGAAAGTCGTGAAAGATGGTCGGTTACAACGTTTTCACATCCACGTTATTTTTGCATTACAAGGTCAAATTCTTGTAACAAGAGAATCCAACATATTAGCCTGGATTTACTATTCTTCTTCGATAAAAGATGTCGTAATGCGGAATGATCGGTGTGAACTATGACCGGAGAGCTAATTAGGCAGGGCTTGAATTTTTCTAATGCAAATACAACTGCCAAGAGTTCTTTCTCAGTGGTTGTATAATTCATTTAGGCATCGTTCAGGGTCCTAATCGCATAACAAATTACTTGTGGCATCTTATCGATGTGCTGTCTTAAAAATGCACCAATAAGAAAATCGGATGTATCACACATAAGCTCAAAAGGGTGATTCCAGTCTGGAGATGATAGAACGAGAGCTGTAGTGAGGAAACGTTTAAGTGATTCAAAAGCAGCTACGCAATCCGAGTCGAAATGAAATGTTGTATTTTTTGCCAAGAGAAGAGTTAAGGGTCTAGCAATCTTGCTAAAGTTCTTAATGAATCGTCTATAAAATCCGGCATGATCAAGAAATGGTCGTATATTTTTGACGCATTTGGGAGGAGGAAGGTTGGAAATGACATCTATTTTAGCTTTTTCTACCTCAATACCTTTTCGTGAAATGATATGCCCTAAAACAATACTTTTTTGAACCATGAAATGACATTTTTCCAAATTCAAAATTAGATTCTTATCCTTACAGCAGGTAAGAACAGCGTCTAGATGATGTAAGCATTCCTCAAAGGAATCCCCAAATATGGAGAAATCCTCTATAAATATCTCTAGAAAATTTTCGACCATATCCGAGAATATCCCCATCATAACCGCTGAAATATAGCGGGAGTATTGCATAACCCAAATAACATGCGTCTATAAGCGAAAGTACTGAAAGGACAAGTAAAAACCTTCTTATCTTAATCTTTTTCGGTGATGGGAATCTGATTATAGCTTGAGTATCTGTCTAAAAACAGTATTACTCATTCCCAGCTAAACGTTCTAACATATGGTCAATGAAGGGTAGAGAGAAGTGATATTTTTTCGTCGCGGCATTGAGTTTTCTATAATCAATACATACCCGCCATCCAGTTTGGATGCTTATTTGAATTAACGCATTTGCCTCATTAATTATGACTGATGCCAGACTTTTAAAGGACTACGTGAATATGACTTACCCATTGGCTATCAGATATTGGGTAAATTATACCATTATTTAAGCATTTGATGATTTCTTGCTTCACCGCCTCTTTCATGACGAGATTCAATCGTCTTTGTAGGTCATGGGCTAGTTTGGCTTCATCCATCAAATGTATATGATGTTCAACAATTAAGGGACTAATCTCTTTGATGTCTGCCATTGTCTAATTAAAAACTTGCCGATTCGATCTCAATACAGATAGAAGAGCTCTTTCTCGCTTTAAGGCTAGAGATGCTGATATGATGACGGACAAAAACTCTTTCTCATATAAATATGCATATTTATGATAAGACGATATTGGCTTGAGATCAAGTGTCGGCGAAGAGACGATAGAAGGTTGGGTAAATGAATGATACTCGGACTCTATGAGAGGTTCATAGCTAGCATAAGAAATTGACTCGGATAACTCAACTGACTCGTTCGACAAGTCAAAGGATTCAGACTCGGGGGTTGACTTATAGACAGAAGGGTCCCGTGAATCAAGATCATCAACGAAAGTGGACCCTTCGTATTTCCTGTTCGTGTAAGGAGTAGCTGGATCAAATAATAACGCACTAGTGGGGTCGAAATCATTATTGTAAAACTCCTCAAATGCGCAACTGTCGGAAGCTATCTCGTTGACGGAACATATATCAATCATATAAGCAGAAGGTTTAGAGGGTTGACTTCCTACCCTGAAAATGTTAAGTTCATTTATCATCTTCCTAAAGGATAGGTTCATAGAACCATTACGACAACTGATTACCGCATTCGAGGTTGTGAGGAATGGTCGACCAAGAATCACCGGAATTTGGTTCCGTGGGTTCGCCACAAGTTGTGTATCTAAAACTATAGACTCCATAGGGAATATAAATTCCCTGACTTTGATCAATACATGCTCTAGCTCATCCCTAGGGTTGGTGATAGATCGATCGGCCATCTGAAGAGTGCACTGCGTAGGTTTCAACTCTCATATGCCTAATTGTTCATAAAAAGAATACGGGCGCAAGTTAACACCAACACCTAGATCGAGTAGAGCGTGATTGATGTTTTTACCCTAAATAGATATAGAAATTGTAGGACAACCGGGGTCTTTATGTTTCTTGGGCAAATGTTGTGTAAGAGCATCACTCACATTGCTCGCTAAGAAAACCTTTTTAGATACTTGTTTTTGCTTTTCTTAGTGCACAAGTCCTTAAAAATTTTCGTATAGGATAGAACTTGTTAGATAGCATCTACGAGAGGAATATTAATGTTAACTTGCTTAAATATTTCCACAATCTTCTCCATCTGTGGACTTGGTTTTTTGGGCCTCAACCGGTTTGGAAAATGAGCCTTATTAACAGGAGTTGGGTCCAACACTTATGGATTAGTTTGTGGGGATGGAATGGATCCCAAAATTGGATTTGGAGTGGTCTGATATGGTAATTCATTCAAAGAAGTGGATTGAGAGTTCGATCCCAGTGGAGAACGGAGAATGGGCTCGGAAGAAAATGTTTGATTAGACGAAGTAGAAGTAGAAGTAGTAGCCGGGGTGTCATCGAGATCATCAACTTGTTCACCAATATGGTTGTTCAGCACTCTTCCTGATCTCAACGTAATTATGGCACTCACGTTATGATTTTGTTGGTTAAGAACAGTGTTCACGTTTTGTGGGTGGCCGAGATTTGGTAAAGGTTGAGATGGAAATTTCCCTTTCTCTCTTTCACTCATTGCGGCGTTTAGCTGTGCAATTTGTGCTTCGATAGATTTGATACTTTCACCGTGGGAAGTAGTGTGTTACACTAACGTTTGGATACAAGAGATTAAATTAGCCGACGCTTGCGTGGATTGCTTAATAAATGCTTTTAAACTTCTTTCGAGTGCATAGATTTTATCGGTACCGGCAGGACGAACATTATTTTGTGGATGGAAAGAATTGTTATAAGAGGTAAAGTTGTTGGCCGGGTTTTGGAATGATTGCGGTTGAAAGGGCTGCTGAATTTGTTGTGGTAGTTGTTCTTGCTGTGGGGGAAGCCTTTGATAATTATTTTGATTTTGGCTTTGAGTTTGGTTTTGGTTCCAAGAAAAATTAGGATGGTTCCTCCATCCATGGTTATACGTGGATGAATAAGAATCGTTTCTAGGTCGTTGCTAAAAATCTGCATTAATTTGTTCTTGACCTTGAGACGGAGAATTCAAAGGACATTCTTCCGTTAAATGTGATGAGTCAAAACTGCAACCACACACGGTTTTGGGGAGCGCAACTTGGTTTAGAGAGGCTGAAGAGAATTTGCTTTCAATAACTTCGAGCTTCTTTTGCATCGTAGCCATTTCAACTTTAATTGCGATGGAAGCGTCGAGATGATGGATACCTGCCCTAGACGAAGATGATATTATTGGTCTTGTGCTCTCCCACTGTAATGTTTGTTTGATGAGATCTTCCAAAAATTCCCACGCTTCTTCGTCGGATTTTGACATGAAATGAAATTGACAAATGGTTTCTAGCATTTATTTTGTCGCTGGATTAACACCCTCATAAATAATTTGGCAAAGTTTCCATTTTTCGACTCCATGATGAAGGCATTGGATAAGGAGATCTTTAAATTTTTCAAAGCATTTCTAAAAGGGTTCGTTGGGAAGTTGGGCAAACTTGTTAATCTCACTCCTAATGCGGGCAGTCTTATGATTAGGATAGATTTCTTGAGCAATGCTTTAATAAATTTATCCCAATTGGTGATAGAATGTGAGGAGGTGCTATAAAGCCACTTCTCTACAAGACCGCACAAGGTAAAAGGTAGAAGGTGTAATCGCATAGCATCCCCTGAAAATTGGGTGGTGCTCATCATTGCACATACGTTTTTGAATTTGGTTATAAAAATGTATGTATCTTCAGATTCAAGCCCGTGAAATTTAGGCAAAAAGTTGATGAAATGAGGTTTAATTTCAAAATTATCCCCATTAGCTGGTGGAAGAGATAGACACGCAGGAGGGAGTCCGCGTATGGGGTAGCATCGGTCTTGGAGAGCGATGGTGATGGATTCTGAATTTGCGTACTTATGGGTGGTGGCATTGTGGTGTTGTTAAAACCCGGTGGAGGTCCGTTCATCATGGGAGATGTGGTGGGTGGAGGAGAAAAAGAAGGCGAAGCAGTATCGACTTCGGAATCGACAGCAAAAACACGGACTAGACGTGCACTAGAATCCCGTGTCCAGCCGATCATGCACTAAACGGGTTTAGTGAACGTGGCAGCGTGTGATACATGTGAGAACAATTTTAAGAAGGCTTGTTTTGACAAGAGTGATGGACATAAGGCTTGAATCAACCAATCATAAAATGTACAATTAGTCCCTAGAGCTAAGGTCACCTAAGTAAAATCACTAGACCGCTCATAAACTTCTAAAGGACAAGACATAGGATCAATCCTCTATCATCTCATTATCAATCTTGCAGCCTGGTAACTGCCAGGTAAGTGGAAGGTATCCGCTATACAAATCACCGAAATAGCGGGCCCAATTAAGTAAACCACTTTTCTTAGCCACACTTGTCTTAGACACAACAAGAGAAATGCGGATAAGCAATAAATTATCCACGACCCTCTTTTGTCCTAATTGAGCGTGATTATCCTTAGAGGGTTGGTCTAGATATTTTTTTTATTAATGTCGGGTGATAGAATGCTCGTTTGTGATCCGTGGGGCCTAGGAAGGGTGATGAAATCCCCACTTAATCTGAATTTAGGTTTCTTTCCCTTTAATGTCCGTTTTAAATATGCAAAACAAATCGAAATAAAAAAACACGCAAAAAGATTTTTAGCGGCGCTATTTGCAAAGAATCCTGCAGGTAAAAATAATTTATTGGAGCGTTAGTGGAGAGAGGAAGACGATAGGATAATACTAGAAAAATTTAGGGGCTCAACTCCCCAAGGTAGCTGCACTTTCGCCGCCCAATGCCTCTTTTGGCCGCGGTTGCGCCGCCGTATGATGAGATCTCCCCTCCAAACTTATTCACAGCACTCCAATGCTCCTCTGGTTCAATTTGAAAGTCTCTGAATCTTTGTTGGTTCACTTCAATTACTCTAAATTTTCTTGCAAAAATCGCATAAGAATCATTAAAAATACAAGATGCGGTTTTGGTTCTCTTTTTATTTTTATTTTTTTTCGGTTCTTATAAGAAATCAACCCGAATAATAAGAAAAATATTACGACCGTTTCCCTGACAACGATGCCATTTGATTGTTCGAAAAAAGGTGTGTTCAATGTGTGTTGTAAATTACCGCAATCAATAACGGTGTCGCAATAGCTAGTCGCTAGTGAGTACGGGTCGTCTACAGGGAAATAGTGAACTGCTTTTCTTACTTTAGACGAGTTGATAGAAAAAATGTGGAATTGTTATCGTTTATTACTAAGAAGATTTGAAAAGTTTATAATAGAAAAGCTTGTAGGGTTTATAGGATTTAGTAATAAATAGATGAAGTTTTAAAAAATAATTCCTTTTATCTTTTAATTATTTAATACAAGAGAAATAGCGATGAATGTGGATTAGGATTCTTGTAGGGAATTAGGGTTTCTCTTTACCGAACCTTGTCCTTCCATTGATCCCTATTCGTCTCAAGCCCTTAACAAAACGATTATTAACAAATCTCAAATCGTAGTCGTGACTATCATGAATTGATAGCGCGCCCGATAAGAGGGTTAATATTCATTTTGCTAAACTTTATAAAAATTAAAACTTTAAAGAGAATTTAAGAGATATTGTTCATCCATTATTCTACCATATCCTACAAACCCTAGTAAGCAAGAATTTACTCGCATATTGAGATAAACGAAATAGAAAAAAGGTGGAATAAAAAGGAACCCATAATTAAAATTAAAAATGCAGATTGTAATTGTGGAAAGTAAATGCGAATAAATTAAAGAGAGAACTACCTTTTATTAATTAACTATTGCATTACAAAAGTTGCTCTCTGAAAAACCAAATTACAAAACCTTAGTTTTCTTTAGATCGCTTGGTTGGTAGACCAGTCGATTTTTTGATGGATAGTTCGATGATTATAGATAGATAGCTCTCGGTCCTTTATATAGGCTCTGGAACTTGAAATTCTAGACGTCATATTGAAGTGTGTATAAAGACGATGAAGCCCCTGATTTTTTTCATCTTACGGCCACCAATAGACTGCGTAACCACCGCCTATTGCCTTCTTTGACCGTGGATCCGCCGCCCCTTGGTGGGTTTGAGCTTCTAAATTCTTTGCGCCTTCCTCTCTTAATATTTGGAGATCTTTCTGATAAAAATATTCTGAAAATATATCTCTTAGTCTCTGCCATTGCGAGATTCTTCAATTTGCTCCTAACATTCGGCAGATTTGATTTGGTGAATCAATTTGCTTTGGATCTCCTACTTTTTTTCAGACCTGAATTGATCTACTATAATATTTGCACAATATCTCAAATCATCTTGTTAGTAGCATTTGTTTTGTTTGAGATATTATTCTAACCAATTAAATGATATGATATCTTAAGAATATTGTTTAAGAATATTTGATATGTATGCATATTTTAATAACAAATAATCTCATGGATATTTTATTTAAATATGATATGCATATATTCCCCAATTATATTAATTATAAATTAAGAAACATATGACAATAATTATTTTACTAATAAACCGACATATGCTCTTAATTTACAAATAACACCTTTTAATAACTAATAATAATTGGGAAAATGACCATACAAATCTCATCTAACGGACGTTTCAGGGATAGAGAAGGAAAAAAGAAGTCCATCAACGAGTTACAATCGTGTAGGATTTTCTCAACAGAAAGTAATGGTAAAGAGAATAAGTGTGTATGATGTATGTTGTCATATGTGTGAAGGGGTATGATGTATGCGTTATAGGAATCAGATAAACTATGGCATACTGTGTAAGGTAACTACATATAATATGTTCGTTTAGTTTGTTAGACAAGAGTACCGGATTCTCGAGATTATTCCGTTGCACCACGGAACAACATTTAGGAAAAGTGAAATGTACTGTTCCACTTTCCCGGATCTGATCGAGTAATAGAGAAATCCAAGTCCGTATACTATCTTGCCTAATCAAACCACCCATCCCCGTTTTATTCGGTGTAAAGTTTTTACGAATTAGAGTTAGTGCGTATATCATCTTGGCATGGAATTTCCACATTAGTATGTCATCCATAATTTGGATTATTCGTCTTTAATGTAGGGTTAGTCTCCGCTCGAATATTCGGTTGGTATTCTCCGCCCGAATATCGGGTTGGTAGGCATTCGTATATTAGACTGTTCATATCATTCGTAATAGCATTCCATACCCAGATTCACGTATTCTAATCCTAACTGTATCGTAGATCATGTCGTGTGATATATCAAAAGTTTGAATTCAAGTAGATAATATCTCAGTCGATATGGACTTTCCACGGCCGTTGTTTATATCTTGTTCCATTATAGTTTGGAAAGTACACATAGTATTTTATAGAACGCCTTGTTTATAAAAGACTGTGGTATTTTCCGTAATTATTGTTTATATAAAAAATCATGGTATTTTAGGGAAAAATATTGTTTTATGAAATGCCATGATATTTTAGGGTAATTATCTTTTAATAAAGATTGTGACATTTTAATAAAATTATCTCTTTATTAAAGAGTATGGTATTTATAAGGTATATTAACGGAAATTATCTTTTATTATAAATGTTATGGTATTTTAATAAAATAATTAGTCTACCAAGTTCGTGGTATTTTACTAAAAATTATGATTTAGAAAGGTTCGTGGTATTTTAATAAAAATATCACTTAGAAAAGTTTAGCTTATTTTAAAGAAAATAATATTTTTCTAATGTTCGTAGTATTATAATGAAAATATAATTTCTTAGAAGTTGATGGTATTTTTGTGCAATTGAGATTTCATTGAAAATATGTTTTTCCAAGTTTACCATCAATTTTATATAAAAATAACCAATATATAAAAATTTACTATGATTTTCCATGTTTTTAATAATTAGGGAAAAATTACCGATTACTTTTATTTAAAACCGAAGAATAATTACATTTATTCATGTAAAAGTTGTCCCGGTCATGATAGTCGCTTAACGGCTTAGTTTAATATGTCCAAACTTGGTATGGGGATAGGTCATTACCCCATGAATTTATCGTAAAGGATAATTGCTAAAAGTTTATTATTTAATTATGATAATTATATGGTTAAAATCGGTATAAGACGTTTAATTATATTTAACTAGTTACATTCCTTTAAAATGCTCTGGGATAATTTTAATATCATCATAGTAGCCTAATGAAGATATCAGATGGTCAAGTGTTGAGAGATCCTACCAGAAACGAGCTAGAAAAATAAAAATCGATGAGCGTCGGGTTGTACGAGAATAGATATATCTTAATGACAAGAATTATTTAGCCTCTGGAACTAGAACCAGTATGTAGAGGACTCAAAAATAAAGCTCTGAAATATTTTGGGATTTATTTGTCAAGCAGATATTTTTCGGGGATTTTTACAATCTCGTGGGTATTTATAGGGATTTTCTTGGATTAAAAATCCCATTTTTTTCCAGCTGCTACCAGAGCCGGCTCCACGAAGCCGACCTGATTCACCCGTCCATGTACCCGATCCAAAGACTCCAGTCGCTTCACACCCGTAAGCTGGCGTGGGCTCCCGCTCGAGCTAACGCTGCTGATCTGGGCCGCTGGATCTTTGATTCAACGGTTCAGATCAAAGGCGCTGATTACACACACACACACACACACTTTTCTTTTATTTAAAAAAAACTGTCTGCGGGATCTGGGCCATTGGTTTTCAGATCCGATGGTTCAGATTCATTCCCGCTCGAAAATTATTATAAATTCGATTTTATGTAAAAATGTTTTAAAATTTGTTTTTGGGCTTTAAAAATAGTTAAGAATATTTTAAAATTTTGAGAAAATTATAGAAAATATATTTTGATGTTTTCTTCCATATGCAACCAAATTTGGTCCAAAAATAACTCGCTTTTTCGGTTTTAAAAACTTCGATAAAAATTCTATTTAAATTCTTAAAAATTACCAAATATTTATTAAAATTCCTAAAAATCATATTAATTCATTTTGATCATGGAAAAATATTTTTAAATTGTTTTCTACCAATAGATGCAGTAAAATAATTGTTTTGACATTGGGAAAATTATAAAACGTTTTTATTACATATTTAGAGTATATGGTCGTTACAATTTTAAATTTTTTGCTTTAATTTTCAATTTGTAATGGATCCACAAACTTTTGTTGCTGTTGTTTGTTGTTGGTGCTATTGATGTTGTTGATCTTGTAATTGTTACTGTTGCTGTCTTGTTGTTGTTCTCGTTATTGTTGGGATGGGGGATATCGTTGGGGGTACATGGGGCACTCACTTCGACTCTGTCTTCTCTTCTACCCTTTGGCGGCCAATCTCACCCCCCGTCATGGCCTCACCGACGGTGGTGGTAAATTAATTTCCCTTTTCGCCACCTTCAAGTTTCTTTCTTCTTCTTTTTCCTGTTTCAAATAAACTCATGGCCCTTGTTCACTTTGGGGATTTTTATGTGTATCTAATTCCTAAAAATCATTTTGGCAGATCATCATGGAGCTGCGAGGATTAACATATGGGAAGACCCAATGAGCCCATCCAAATGGAAGGAAGATCATGTAAGATTTTCACCCCTTTGATTTTTTCGCATTCATGTGCCTTAAAAAACATAGGCTTGGAATTATTTTTGATACAAGAGAAGACTTAATTAGACCATTTCCTTTTAGAATCCGTAATATGTATAAGCAAGATTGCATACTTGTTTCGAGACTTTCCTTTTAATGTGAGGCGTGGTAGTTGATGACAGATATCTATAGGTTAATGGAAGGAGGAGGGTAATTTTTTCCCCTCCATATTGCATCAAAACGGTAACGGTTTAAACCGTCATCAAAAGTGGGTTATGGTAACGGTTCAAACTGTTATCAAACTTATGATGACGGGGATTTTGGTAATTGTTTAAACAGTTACCCGACTTCTGGTGACGGGGTTTTCGGTAACGGTTGTCTAACGGTTCTAATCGTTACCAAATACATATTCTTTAGTAGTGATTGCAAAACGGTTCATGTTTTTATAAACGGATCCTCTCGATTTACGATATATTTTAATGATCCGATCCTTTCAATTTGATCGTCCTACCTTTACATATACGTGTATGAAAAAACAAAGAATTTAAAGACCTCTAGCCTATGCATCGAATGAATTTTATGTCACATTATTGAAAGACGTCCATTTTTGCACCCATCGATGGATGTGTTAGAAGTCTTTAAATCCTTGATTTTTCAAACACATATATTTGAGGGTAGGGTGATCGATTTGAACGAATCGGATCGTTAAAATATGCCGTGTATCGGGAGTTCTCGTTTTTAAAAAACGCGGACCGGTTTGCAATCGATCACTATATATAAGGGAGTGCTCCATTGCAAACCGGTCCGTGTGTTTTAAAAATGGGAACTCCCGATCCACAACATATTTTAACGATCCGGTCCTTTCAAGTTGATCACCCTACCCTCAAATATATGTATATGAAAAAATAAAGGATTTAAAGGCCTCTAGACTATACTTCGGATGGCGTTTATGTCGCATTATCGAAAGACGTTCATTTTTGCACCTATCGATGCATAGACTAGAGGTCTTTAAATCACTTGATTTTTCATACATATATATTTGAAGGTTGGGTGATAAACTTGAACAGATCGGATCATTAAAATATGTCGTGGATCGAGAGTTCCTATTTTTAAAAAACGCGGACTGGTTTGCAATGGAACTCTCCCCTATATCTAGCCTATGCATCGATAGGCAGACTATTCAACAACAAGATGCCTGCAGCATCTCTTCCTGTTCCAGTGCAAAAATGAACGTCTTTCGATAACACTACTACAATGAGGGGTTGCCCCTACGGATAGATGAATTCCTAAGGGTAACTTTTTATCGCCCCTACGGTTTACTCCGTAGGAGCATTGTTTGCCCTTATGGTGCCCACCGTAGGGGCATAAATATATTAAAATGTAATCACTTTATTTGGCCCTACGGTGTCTCAAAATAAAGCCCTACGGATTGAACCGTAGGGGCAACAGGGGTTATTTAAAAAAAATAAAGCTAAGTAATTTCCCACCGTCTCCTAAAATTTCCCACCAACCTTATCTCTTCCGCGTCTCATCCCTCGTCGTCGATCTCATCATCGACTTCCTCGCCCCTCATCATCGACTTCATTGTTGCCGATCAAGCTCGTCAGCGAGTTCCTCCTTCATCGCCGTCAATTGAGCTCGTCGTGGAGTTCCTCGTTGCCGCTAATCGACATCGACGTCCTCGTCGCCGCCTCCACCTCTTCGAGCTCCATCTTCCCGGTTTCCTCCACCTCATCGAGCTCTTAGCCTCCACCTCCTCGAGCTCTTTGCCGCCGGCCGGTCTTTGGCAGCAAGATGAATTTATATAATTTGAAATTGAATTTTCCTAATTAGTTATGTTTTTTATTTCTGTAAATTAATTAGGAATTTAATTTATAATTTTATTGTTTTTGGTGTTATTGTTGTTGATTTTAGGGTTATGATAAGGGTTATAGGGCCGGGTTAATTAGGGGTTAATTTGGGTTAGGGTTTGGGTGATGATTAAGATTAGGGTTAATTTAGGTTAATTAGGTAAAATAGGGTCAGGGTTTGGGTGATGATTAGGATTAGGGTTAATTAGATAAAATAGAGTTGGTGATGATTAGGGTTAGGGTTAAGGTTAATTAGATTAATTAGGGTTAATTTTGGTTTGGGTTAGGGTTAATTTGGGTTAGGGTTTGGGTGATGATTAGGGTTAGGGTTAATTTGGGTTAATTAGGTAAAATAGGATTACGGTGTTTGTCACTCCCCGCTTCCCAGAGTGCGTTAAGATAGGCACGTAACAGAGCCAACCATGCTACCTGTGGATAGGAAATATCCCTCTACAGTCACATTACGGCTGTAGAGATATCAAGAACAGTAATAAACTATCTAACACATGTCCATAAGCCAGAAGATCCAATACAATAATAATATGGAATGTACGTCCCATAATGCGGGCTCACATCAGGAATGAAATAATGAAGAAAACTAAACTAAACTAATAACAGGTCCTCACCGCCCGTCCTGTTGTTCAAAATACTCCTAGACTGCCTGCGATAAGGATAAGGGATCTGGGCCATGCAAAAGCCAGACGTCAGTGCGTCATAATATCAATAATTCTATGCAAGCAGGATGTGATGAAATATGCAGGCATGGAGTATGAACAGTAACAAGTCATCAGTAGCAAGTAAACCGTAATATGAAAATAGATCAGTGAACAGGATATAAACAGGTGAAGTGCAGTGAGTAATCTAGACTATGCTATAAGGTTATCTACTCTAAAATTATTCGAAATCAATTAATGTAATTCTCATCGTAACCCATCATTCTATGCCCCGTTCAACCCCACGGGACCACGGTAACAAGATATGATAGACTGTGAGTCTATGTCCCGTTCAACCCCACGGGACCACGGTAACATGATGTAATAGCCCTTTGAGTTACGTTCGGCTACATTCTTGATTTCCCCATACCCCCAAGTTATGTGTGTAAGTCGGGTATTGATAAATCTAGAGCTAATACCAACACAGGATCAAGCAGGTACAGCTTTGTCTGTATAGACATCAGGAAATGTCCGTAGGGACAACAGGTCAAGATTGTCGGCATTAGTAACAAGATCAGGTAACATGTCAAGCTGTGGTACATCAGGTCATGTCAGGTGGTGTACATGTATCAAGTCATGTCAAGTAGTGTACAAGTATCAAGTGGGTGCTCATAATCAAACTGTAATAAGTATGGGTGCACAAAATCAGGGAGTACTAATTTAACAATAAAATGAAATAATGTGATATGGTATGCAAATCGATATAAAATCAATGATATGGATGCACAATTATCGATTAGGGTTACATTTATAGTTCCAATACTAATTAGGATGCACTTTATTAAACATGGGGTGTTAATATCACAGTATTATGTATTAATGTGATTTATAGATGCAGTTATATATATTTTAAATGAGATGGATGCAAACGGGTATCCGAAAACAGTAAAACTATAAAATGGTAATGTGGGATGTACAACTAAGCAATATGAGATGTAAATATTCCATTGGGTACAGTATATTGTAGTATAGTATGTAACAAGATAAGTTTGTATGCGCTAGATGTAAAGTAACACATACAGATGCAGACGGATGTCGAGAAAACGGTAAAAGTAAATATGGGGTGCATAATTTGAAATACCAGTATTATATTTATTAAAATAGATATATATAAAGTAATGTAGCATGTAGCAAGATAAACTTGCCTAGACGGATCAAGAAACGGATATGTACGGTACGTCCGACGTCGGCAAAATGTCGCGACGCATGCACGGCACATGGAACGGGTCCAAGTAACGCACGAGGGTGATCACGCGGGTAAGGTACGTCGTCTGATCATCGGCGTCGATCCCGGCTCCGGCGAATGGACTGTTGTTGCAGAGAGGAGGTGATG
The DNA here is from genome assembly GCA_030015575.1 of Agapanthus africanus. Taxonomy (NCBI): domain Eukaryota; kingdom Viridiplantae; phylum Streptophyta; class Magnoliopsida; order Asparagales; family Amaryllidaceae; genus Agapanthus; species Agapanthus africanus. Next base: position 792,144,406 of record CM057340.1, on the reverse strand, counting down.
GTGTCAACGGCGGTGAACGGAGCTCCGGTGAAGAGGGTTGGTTGTCAGGGTTCCAGTTAGGGTTTGGGGTTGGTTCGGTTTGGTCTGGGGTTTGGGTGCAGGGAAGAGATGAAGAGAAGAAGTGCAGAGAAGAGGGAGAGGAGGAGATGATGATGGTGGTGGTGTGAAGCTGGGGTCGTTGGAGGTGAGGGAACGGTGACGAGGTGAGGGTTCTGTGGGTTTGAGGGTGCAGGAGGTGCTCGGGAATGGAGAGAGAATAAGAAGGAGATGTCGATGAAGAGGAGAAGGATGCTCGGTGATGTGAGGGTTAAGAGGCAATGGAGTTTTAGGGTTAAGGTTTGAGTTGGTGATGGGTTGAAGGAAGAAGGCTCGGGGTTAAAAAGGAAGATAAAGACGAGGTAGGGGGGATTTGTTGAGGGAGGTGAGCGTAGCGCTCAGGGGGTGACGCGATCTAATGTACCGCGAGAGGAGAGAGAGTGAGAAGCGAGAGGAGAGAGATGGAGAGAGAGCGAGAGGAGAGAGAGAGGAGGAGAAAGAAATTTGTTGTTTAGTGGGGGAGAGAGAGAGAGGAGGAGAAAGAAATTTGTTGTTTAGTGGGGGAGAGAGAGAGGAGTGTTTGTTATCTCGTTAGGATTTTAATTTAGAAAATATTTTAGTTAGTTTATTAAAAGATTCTAACTGTTAAGAAATTTAAACGGTTAAATTAAATTTAATATTATATTAAATAAATTTGAATTTTGGCGGGATACAAAAATATTCCAAACGCGTCCGGGTCGGGTCTAAAAATTTAGTTTTAAAATATGAAAAATATATGCGACGACCAAATTTAAAAATGAATACCCGGGTAACGAAAAAGCATAGACCCAAGAACGGATGCACGTACGTGCGCGTAGCCATCCAAACACGTCCGTTTCACTGAACGGGACGAGAACAAGATGCGCGGACACTACCACGGGGTTAGGGGTATCAGGCAGGCCATTTTATATAATTTTAAATTATTTAACGTGACTTAAAATGTTATATGGTAAAAGATGCAATGCCAGATAAAATGCCAGTATGCAGTATTCATGAAAGTGCACATGTCTATGTAACAAGTCAGGATAATTTATAAATATGAATCAAACAAGTTTCAAGCAAGCAGGTCGGGTCGGATACAATACTACTGTGAAATACCATTCGCACCCAAAACACGATAAATCAAGAAAATACCAAAATAAGCGAATACAAGAACTGGAACTGGCATAAATGAACTAGGGTGTTACAGTGTTGATTAGGGTTAATTTGTTTTAATTAGATTAATTTTGGGTTAATTAGGGATAATTTGAGTCAGGGTGATGAATAGGGTTAATTTGGGTTAATTAGGTTAATTTGTGTTGGATATGTATGCCCTAGAGGCCTTCAATGTATATGATGCTAGAGATATTTACGTACAGGACAATCTTACTCGATATGATAGTATACTATTTAGTTTGTCTTTATTTTAACATATGATGTGTTTTACTTAGTATTTCATATCTTGTATACATGTTGATAAAGCCCGTAGGATCCTTGCTTGACTACCAACGTTGTGATGGAAATCATACTTATGAGAGCTGGGTAGTCGATAAGCACATCCTTAAAATGTCCCTAGTCGTGGGAGTATCGAGACTAGGCATCGATACTCCAGAGTACACTGGTGCATACATATGTAGAACCTGATGAGGGGCGATGGATTGGTCTCACAGCCATTGGTGAGGTGGACCTAAGATTGTATACAGGTGTTCACTGGGGGTGAGTACATCGGACGGACTCGCCAAGAACTGTCTAGATGGTATTATACCTAGCGTCAAATAGCAGTTTTCTGGTGTTATGACTGCAGATAGTTTGTCGACATGATGTTGTCATTTGTCTCGTGTGAGTTCCCACTGTGCTTTGATTACTACCCTACCACGGCTCTACTGATTCGTGCAAACATGTTTTAATTAGGTACAGTCCCGAGCCACATGGAAGCAGTGCGCGTCTGTTGAGGATTCGTCTCTCTCAGTATAGGGAGTCGATGTCGCGCTGTGATCGGTTGGCCAACACCATAAGTCCCTGACCAGGGTGGATTGAGAATTACTGGTAGTTGGACCAGTAGATTCTCGAATGGTCTTGAGCCACACCGGAATGACTTGTCAGGTTATTAGGGGTCTGACGTTTTCTACCCCCTAGACCCGGCATGCGATACTCTCAGACGAACAAACCGGACTGCACGGAGATTGTCATGGACAGGCTCAATAGGGGTTCGGATGAGTTCGTTCGTCGTCCTTCTTTTCGGTAGATACTTGGGTAGCCATTACGTACAGCTGGTGCCAATGACGGACTTGTGGTTAAACCCACTGCCAGCATACTGTCGAGTCTTTAGATTCCTACACAGAGGGTTTCCCTGGTTCGGGCAAAACGATGTAGAGGCCGTATGGTTTTACGTCCAGGGTTCCGATTATATACGTGTACTGGCTACACGGATATTGTTCGGACTAATAATACTAGTGGGCTTTGGTTTAAACCGGATTCTAGTAATATATTATTGGATTATTATTATCTCATTGTATTCGTATTTTTCACAGGACGAATATGGGTATGTATATACGGTGAAGGCATTCTTGTAATTTCACAAGAGATGTTTCTAGAAAGAGACACCTCATTATTTCATTTATCTATTTTTGGAAATAGATTAATAGGGTGGAAAATGGAGATATTGTGGCATGGTTGAAGCATGGCGAATTCATTTGTTTATTAATTTGACTTTACTATTCAAGCATGATTGCTTATTTTCTATTGGAAATATTGCATGCTTGATTATTGAATGACTTAGCCATTCCTCATTTGCCACTTCACTTGGTTCATTTTGTGTTTTCTCACTCTCTCTCCAACTTTACTCCTCTCCTTCTTCCTCAAACCCTAACTCTCACATGTGTTGTGAATCTTAGGGTTCTTGAGATAAAATACTCTAATCATCTTTCTACATCTCCTAAGCTATCTAGATTAGCAAACTAGATATCTTAGTTACCTCATTCTTGAGGTTGAAGCTTGAACCATAAACTCTCGGGTGGATCATCTAGGAGCTTAAGAAGAGATGTAAGTGCCATCTTTCTTCGATGACCGATGTTGATTCAATTCATCTAGGAGCTTAAGAAGAGAAGAAGAAGACCCGAAGGACTTGAACTCTAGAGGTATAAAACTCTTACCGAGTAGTTAGAACCTCTTTGTAGTTTTAGCTAGTTAGGGTTTCCGATCCAGGGGGTTAGGTCGATGTTGCAACTCTTGAAAAAATCTTTTTTTGTGTATTCCGCCTCTCCGCGAACCCATGGGGTGTGCGACATCGACTTACACTGGTATCAGAGACACTTAAACCTTAACTAGCTAGTTAACAAGTAGTTAGAACTTTGATCGATGGAAAAATACTTGAAATCACATTTCCATATATACGCTTGCTGTCGATTTTTAAAACCGTTCAAAAAATTATTTCAGTGGCCTTAAAAATACATGCAGGCTTTTCTAAGAACCAGGAAAATTTTCGAGCTTGTAATCCACAAACATGATCATGGAACCGCGGCCAAACAACTAGTTTAGCCGCGGATCCGCGTCCGAGTCACGGCCGATTCGCTCTAAATTTTTTTTGTAGTTCTAGTCTTTGGAAATATGATTTATGGCATATTTGGTTTCTACCTAGATTTGTTTTTGTACTGGTTTGTGCATGGGGTAGACACAGAATGTTATTTTCGATCGAAATTCTAAGTTACCTGGCTAATTTGTGTTTCTATATTTGTATATGTGTTGCTAAACATCTACTAATTGCTATTTGTCGATTAGTGGGGTTGCATAAATCTGTATCTTGATGATGGTTTGTGTATATGAAGTATTGGATCGTCGTGGATGAATAGCCCGGGGGATGTGGGTAGAGTGTTATTTTCTTTCATTCATGTAAATTTGTAAATTGATGAAATATTATTTTTGTGGGGCACATCCGGGTTGAGGTTGTAGCCACCGTTGTATTATTTCATTCATTTTTTCTTGCACCTAGGATAGACCCAAAGTGGGGTGCACAAACTATCGGGTTCTAGAAATGCTGAATGGCTTACCCATTTCATTGAGAGAGATTGCTTCACTTCGGGAATTTGGTGGGTAGTTTGCCGCACCCATAGGGGTCTAGGGTGGGGTTTAGCTATTTATCACGACCGTGGAATCCGTGTTTCGTTATAGGCTAAAACAAAACACGGAAATCCTAGTATATCCAATATATTCATCTGTGTTTCTGTGATCTGAAATGCTTATTATTGCGTGAGACGAATGGCTATATATATTAAATATAATAAACGTTGCTTATATTTTGCACCCGTGCTATTCCAGCATTAATATTGATTAATGCAATATGATAAGGTTAATTGATGGGACCACATTAATATTGATTAATGCAAAGTAATAAACCTAAAATCTGATGTCGTTAGAACAATTAGAAAACCACTCGGTTTTCTTCAAAAAGCAAATTTTAAAAGCGGAGCTTAAACCACTCCTTTTCAAAAGCTATTCGGTTCCTTTGACTATATCGAGTTCATTACGTTAACGGTTTTCGCCAAAACCAGCCGTAGCTCTCCGTCATTTCAGATAAGTATCTACTAGTATTCATGCTATGTGTTTTGACCTTCACCAAGGTATAGTATTTCGTAGCTAGTGGGTACTTATCTGTAGCATATATAAGTGCATTAATCTAGGACAGGCGTACGGCTGTTTTGGCCTTCGTCAAGGGCTTGTACAAATGGGTCTAGATTAATCTGGAAAATGACGGGTTGAACTTGACCTGTGACTTATGATGTTTTGACCTTCGTCAAGGTTATAAGCGCCCAGGGCAAAAATCACATCGGGAGTTTCAAACATACAGGAAACTTACTAGTGTTTCATACCTTCTGAAGTGTGGTGTTTTTGGTAGGCTTCCTTCAAAATCATCACACAATGATAGTTGGGTTCTGTTCCTACTGTGAGTATCCGCTACTCTTTGGGAGAATTTTTCACTTTACAATAAATGCTATAAATCAAATAGGTACCTAGAACGGTGTTAGCGGGGTTATGCCTCCAGGAAAAGAGGTTATGTAATTAAGGAATTTCACAAAAGCGTTGGAAAACCTCTCTCGAAGTACCGACACTAGCTTGGCCGAAAGGTTAAGCAAGAATTGTGAGGTGCGATTAATCCTGACTAATTCTTCTTTTAGGGTTTGAAGAAGAATTCGAGGAAACAGTGGAAGCCATACTGTTTAGATAGACTAATAACCAATCTAAACTTGCAAGATCATATGCTGAGTGTTTCTTTTCTCTCTCTCCTAATTGCAGTGATCATGATGGGACTTAAGTTAATAGTAGATAAAAATAAACTCGCTGGGCCAAACAATAAAGACTGGCTGAGGAATGTCCATATGGCCCTTACATATGATAAGGTCGCATACGTCCTCATGGCGAAAGCTCCCCTGTTCCCGGTCCAGAATCCTCGGTCGCGGACATTGAGGCCGTAAGACCTGGGATCTTGATTGCATGAAAACCAAGTGCTTCGTGCTGGCCTCCATGGATAATGAACATTAGAGCCGGCCTTCATACAAAAAATTTATATGGAGAGCAATATCGTATCGCAAGATATGATACCTCAAAAAAATTGTTTCAAGTGAGGTTGGCTATCGGATCATCTGTTGTGGACCACGTCCTAAAGAAGATTTCTCTCATAGAAGAGCTCGCAGACCTCAGAACTACTTTGGAGAACGAGTTGTACATTGACTTGATTCTACAGTCCTTTCCCTCCACCTATGCCCAATTCATATTGAATTTCAATATGCAAAATATGAAAGTTTCACTTCCTGAGCTCCTAAACATGCTGAGGATGGCAGAGGGCACCTTGAAGAAACCAAAGAAACACTCTCTCTGTTTATTGGGGAATCTTCTTCTCCTAAATCCAAGGCTAAGGCCAAGGGGAAGAAGAAGAAGTCCCCCACCAAACCGAGGGGAGGTGTGTGCAGAAGGTACTAGGAAAGGGAAAGGAAAAGATAAGGGGGGCAGCCACAAAGAAAGAATGCTTCTAGTGTCGAAAAAAGAGACATTGGAAGAAGGACTGCCGGGCCCTAAAGGCCAAGAATCAGGACAAGAAGCAAGTTATGGTTTCGGCTTCAGGTGTGTTTGTGATTGAAAACTGTTTCTCTGTAAAATCTACTTCCTAGGTATTGGATACTGGATCAGGATCTCACATCTGTAATTCATTGCAGGCGCTAAGAAACCATAGAGTTTTGAGGAAAAGTGATATGACCCTCAGGGTTAGCAACGGAGCCGATGTGGATGCTATTGCAGTAGGAGAATATCACCTAGGATTGGCGAGTGGACATATTTTGTTATTGCGTAACTGCTTTTGTGTACCCAGTATGATGTGTAATATTTTATCTGTATCTTTGTTATCAAATGAAAGATATAATTTTGCACTTGTAAGCAATGTAAAAAACATTCACCTAAATCATGAAATGGTTTGGTCGGGTACATTGAATAACGGAATATACATTCTCAATCAACATCAAGTTTTCAACGTCCAAAACACACTAAAAAGAAAGGCTTCAGAATCAAACCAAGCATTCTTATGGTATTGTAGGCTTAGTCATATCAATGAAACACGACTGAGTAAGTTACATAAAGAAGGATACCTAGATCCGTTCGAGTATCAATTATATGCAACTTCTTAATCATGTATCAGAGGAAAAATGACAAAAACTCTGTTCACTGGACACGGAGAAAGAGCTACTGAGCTCCTGGGACTCATACACAGCGACGTGTGTGGGCCAATATCTACGCATGCAAGAAGTGGCTATTCCTACTTCATTACTTTCACAGATGATTTCTCAAGGTATGGACATGTATTCTTAATGAAACATAAATCCGAGACCTTTGAGAATTCCAAGAGTATAAGAATGAAGCAGAAAAGCAAACCGGCAAAAGTATCAAGATGCTCCGATATGATTGGGGTGGTGAATACTTAAGTGTCGAGTTCCTGGAATATCTAAAAGAGAATGAAATTCTCTCTCAGCTTACTCCTCCATACACACCACAACACAACGGTGTATCAGAAAGACGGAATCACACCTTACTTGATATGGTGTGTTTCATGATGAGTAATGTTGAGTTGCCGTCCTCTTTCTGGGGTTATGCGCTAGAAACTGCTGCATACCTATTGAATAAGGTTCCAACTAAGTCTGTGCCTACCACTCCATATGAAATATGGAATGGGAAGAAACCCTGTCTTAAGTATCTAAAGATATGGGATTGACCTGCTTTTGTCAAAAAAGTTCATCCGGACAAGCTCGAGGCATGTTCAGTATTGTGTAAGTTTGTGGGATACTCCAAGAATTCTAGGGGGTATTATTTCTATTACGCTGAGGAACAAAAGGTCGGTTTTTTCTCATCATGCCCGCTTCATGGAAACTCAATTTCTTGAAAAGGAGATAAGTGGGAGCACAATAGAGCTGGAAAAAAATTCCACGACCATAAACTATTACCGAAAACTTAGTAGAACTTGAGATTTCAATGAAACCGGACGTACCTATGCCTCTCCGTAGATCTAGTAGGCGGTCTCATCCTCCCGAGAGATACTATGGTTTTCTCATAGACGAGGATCAAGAGGATTGCATTGTCGACAATGATGAGCTGACTAGTTTTCAACAAGCCATCACGAGTAAAGACTCGGTGAAGTGGCTGGATGCTATGCGATCCGAGATTGAATCCATGTACACAAACCAAGTATGGACATTGGATTTTGCTCCTACTGAGATAAAACCCGTAGGATACAAATGGATCTTCAAAAAGAAGATTGGTGTAGATGGTCAGGTAGAAACCTACAAAGCTAGACTTGTTGCTAAAGGTTTTCGGCAAAGACCAGGATGGGACTATGACGAAACTTTTTCACCAGTGGCTATGCTTAAATCCATTCGGATCCTACTTGCCATTGCTGCCTTCCATGACTATGACATCTGGCAGATGGATGTTAAAACCGCTTTTCTAAATAGAACTTTAGAAGAGTGTGTTTACATGGATCAACCATAGGGTTTCATAGACAGTGGGAGCAGCGAAAAGGTGTGCAAGTTGCTCAAATCCATTTATGGATTAAAGCAAACATCGCGGAGTTGGAACATCTGTTTTGATGAGACGGTCAGAGAATTTGACTTTATCAAAAGTATAGATGAACCTTGTATTTATAAAAAGATTGTAGGGAGAACTATGGTATTCCTCGTTTTATACATGGATGCATTCTCCTGATAGAAAATGATATTCCTATGCTACAATCGGCCAAGCTGTTCTTATAACAGAAGTTCTCTATGAATGTCCTGGGTGATGCCTCATACATTCTGAGGATTAAGATCTATCGTGACAGATCTAAAAGAATGCTGGGACTTTCACAGTCAAGGTACATAGACACCGTACTCAAAAGGTTTAGTATGGAAGATTCTAAGCACAGTAATTTACCCTCTTGTCACGGAATCACCCTCTTCAAAGAGATATCTCCTAAGACTGATGAGGAGAGCGCTCGCATGAGCATAGTACCCTACGCTTCGGTGGTAGGGTCGATAATGTATGCGATGTTATGTACCAGACCAGATATAGCTTACGCATTTAGCGTCGTAAGCAGGTATCAGTACAACCCAGGTGAAAAACATTGGATAGCAGAAAGAACATTCTTAAGTACCTGAGAAGGACTAAGGATATATTCTTAGTGTACGGTAATGGGGACCTCCAGATTGAGGCTTTTTCCGACTTCCAAAGTGATAAGGATGACTATAAATCTGTCTCGGGTTATGTGTTTACCTTCAATGGAGGGGCGGTCTGTTGGAAGAGTTCCAAACAGGACACCGTAGCAGACTCGACGATGGAGGCTGAGTACATTGCTGCTAACGATGCCGCAAAAGAGGTAATCTGGATGAGGAAGTTTGTTTCTGAACTTCAGGTTTTTCCATCCATTGCTAATCCAATACCTTTATATTGCGATAACAATGGAGCCATATCTTTGGCAAAGGAACCACGGTCCCATCAGAAATCCAGACATATCTTGAGGCGGTATCACTTGATCAGGGAGATCGAGGATTGCCAGAAGATCGAGATACGGAGAGTAGATACAAAGGAAAACACGACAGATCCATTCACCAAGGCCATCCCTCAAGTCCAGTTCGAGATGTTGGGTATGCGGCACGCCAGCAACTGGCTTTAGGGCAGACGTTGGGTTCTTAATACGCCAATTATAGGCCTTAGTTAAAGTGGGAGATTGTTGGATATGTATGCCCTAGAGGCCTTCATTGTATAGGATGCTACGGATATGTATGTACAGAACAATCTTTCTCGATATGATAGTATGATTTTTGGTGTGTCTTTATCTTAATATGTGATGTATTTTACTTAGTATTTCATATCTTGTATACATGTTGATAAAGCCCGTAGGATCCTTTCTTGACTACCAGCGTTGTGATGGCAATCATACTTGTGGGAGCTGGGTAGTCGATAAGCAAATCCTTAAAATGGCCCTAGTCGTGGGAGTATCGAGACTGGGCATCGATACTCCAGAGTGTAATAATTTATACATATCTAGACATTGATAAGGGGCGATAGATTGGTCCCACAGCCATTGGTGAGGTGAACCTAAGATTGTATACAGGTGCTCACTGGGGGTGAGTACATCGGAAGGACTCGCCGAGAACTGGCTAGATGGTATTATACCTAGTGTCAGATAGCAGTTCTCTGGTGACATGAGTGTGTTCACCGCCGAAAGACGGACCGAGACATTGGGACGTCTGGCTTGAATTTAGGAGGCAGATGCTATTTGGACTTAACCATCGACCTCTTCGAAGATATCAAGTTGATTTATGGCACCATATATCGGAGGTTTGGACAGACGCGACCATTATAGCAGACTTCATCAGATTCCCCTTCGTTTGTGAGGGGTTTTTGATTGTGAGGATGCTCTTCCTTACAGGCGCAAGCCCTGCAGTTAATTACGTTATCGTGTGGTGACAACCACTTTCTCCTTCTCCGGCAGTTCACTTCATGTCGTGTGTGTTTTTGTTTGTTTAAGTTTCCCGTGGATTGTATACGGAGACTAGTTTATACTGTCGCCCGTAAGGCGCGGATTGGTTCAAATCCGTATATCTTAGATTTGGGTTTGTTTTATTTAAGGGCCGTTAATCTAGTTTGAGATTAAGATCAAACTAAATATATATGAGCATTTATGGCTCAATTTGATTTTGCTAAGGATACGTTAGTCTACTTTGAGACTAAGATCCACTTAACAACATTTTAGGATCATTTTTACTTAAGATCCAGCAAAAGAGCATTTGGGCTCAGCTGCAAAAAAACTTCAGAGACCTAACCAATTTGGGCTTAGTCTGCTTAGTCTTTTCTTTTATTCAAAAGTGCTAAGCACTTATTTGGAATTTATTTGGTCAGCCCTTTTCCTTTTATGTAAAAGTGCTAAGCACTTATTTGAAATCTGATGCCCACATGTATATCATGTGAAGCATTCAGTCATGGGCACTGCCCAAAAAATGTTGAACACTTTAGTCATTTTGACTAAATGTGAAGCACTTCTTAAGGCGTCCACGTGAGGTGCACATGCGGCGCTGCCTAATTAGTGCTGAACACTCAGCCATTTTGGCTGTATATGAATTGCTAAGCACTTTTTGTTTGGCGCCCACGTGATGTGCACGTGCGGCGTTGGGCGCTGCCCAATTAGTGCCGAGCACTCAGCCATTTTGGCTGTATATGAAGTCCTAAGTACTTTTTATATGGCGTCCACGTAAGGAGTACGTGAAGCGCTGGCCTTCTATTTTGGGCGCCCGTGTGTTTTTCACATGAGGCGTTAGGTGCTGTTAAAAAGGGGCGCCTACGTGGAAAGCACGTGAGGTACTAGTTTTTTTTATATGGAGATTTAATCTCTGTTGATGTTTTTAGAGAGGTTAAACCTCTGCCAATGGCATTTTGATCATTAACGCTCACATAAATCACTATTTTTTTAGGATTTCGGGTTGAGTTTTTAGAGAACTAAGTTCTTGATTTGAAGGAACTGAGTTCTTGGAGTATTATGAACTCCATTTTTTCCTTTTTGAATTTGTTCTTCCTTGAATGTTTGATTCTCAAGAACAAGATCTTCCCGATGAGAACTAAATTCTCAACTTATGAGAGACTTGTCTTATGGATCTCAGATCCAGAGAAAAAACTAAGTTCTTTTCAAAGGGTTAAACCCTTAGATGCGATAAAGATATTTTGGTCTCTTTTCTTTACTTAGGGTTTCGAGAAGGAATGTTTTCTTCTTTGAGAATTGAGTTCTCTGTTCTCTCGAGAGCTCACTGTATTTTTGCAGAAGCTTATGGGGGTTTTTCTCTATATGAGACTTGAAGTCTTGGGTCCTTTATATAGTGGAGGCAGATTATTAATTGGTTTTGAGAAAATCTCTCATTGAGAGATTCCAATTGATTTAATTGGTCTCAAAATTGATTTAGGGAATTTTACTCACCGTTGGATCTTTAATCCAAGGACTTCTGTTTTATAGAATATGTTTTCTTGTTTTTAACAAGATTGGGAAAATATTTTCTCATATACAGAATTTTATTCCGTCAAGCGGTGATTTTTAATCACCATTGGATTTTTGATCCAAGAGTTCTCTGTTTTACAAAGATCAATCTTCTTTGTTTGTAAAGATTGAGAACAAATATTCCTCGGAATAGAATTTAATTTTGTTGTTTGATGATTTATTATCACCATTGGATTTTTGATCCAACGGCTCTATTTAACAGAGAATATCGTAACTTTTGTTAGGGAAATGTAGAATTTAATTCTGTTGATATGAACTTGGGCGCTGGCACTCACGTGTTATGCACGTGGGCGCCACTTAAGAATTTAATTCTTGCACATTGGCACCTGCGTGAGGAGCACGTGCGGCGCCATCTAAGAGTTTAACACTTATGTAATAAATTCTTCTGTGCTTTGCACATTGGCGTCCGCGCAAGGAGCACGTGCGGCGCCATCTAAGAGTTTAACTCTTATGTAATAAATTCTTCTGTGCTTTGCACATTGGCGCCCGCGTGAGAAGCACGCGAGGCGCCGCCATAGGGTTTAATCCTATAAGATTAGCTCTGGCGCTGGTGCCCTCGTAGAGAACACGTGAGGCACTGCCTCATTAGGTTCCAACAGAGTTTTTCTCTTTTATTAGGTTAAATATTGGGGGAACAGAGTGCAGACAGTCTGTCGACCTGAGGTTGTCATTTGTCTTGTGTGAGTTCCCACTGTGTTTTGATTACTACCCTACCACGGCTCTACTGAGTCGTGCAAATAGGTTTTAGTTGGGTATAGTCCCGAGCCATATGGAGGCAGTGAGCGACTGTTGGGGATTTTTCTCTCCCGGTATAGAGAGTCGATGTCGCGCTGTGATCGGTTGACCAACACCATAAGTCCCTGGCCAGGGCGGATTGAGAATTATTGGTAGTTGGACCAGTAGATTCTTGGATAGTTTTGAGCCACACTAGCATGACTTATCAGGTTATTAGGGGTCTGAAATTTTCCATCCCATAGACCCGGCATGAGATACTCTCAGACGAACAGACCGGACTGCACGGAGATTGTCACGGAAAGGCTCAGTAAGGGTTCTTATGAGTTTGCTCGTCGGCCTTCTTTTCGACAGATACCTGGGTAGCAGTTACGTACAGCTAGTGCCACTGACGGACTTGTGGTTAAACCTACCGTCAGTATACTGTCGAGTCTTTAGAGTCCTACACATAGGGTTTTCCAGGTGCAGACGAAACGATATAGAGGCCGTATGGTTTTACATGCAGGGTTCCTATCATATACATGTACTAGCTACACGGATGTTGTTCGGACGGATAATACTAGTAGGCTTTGGTATAAACCGGATTATAGTATTATATTATTGGATTATTATTATCTCATTGTATTCTTATTTTTTTATAGTACGAATACTGGTATGTATATACGGTGAGGGCATTCTTGTAATTTCACAAGAGATGCTTCAGGAAGGGGACACCTCATTATTGCATTTATTTATTTTTGGAAATAGATTAATGAAGTGGAAAATGGAGATATCGTGGCATGATTGAAGCATGGCTAATTGATTTGTTTATTCATTTTACTTTACTATTCAAGCATGGTTGCTTATTTTCTATTGAAAATATTGCATGCTTGATTATTGAATGACTTAGCCATTCCTTATTTGCCTCTTCACTTGGTTCATTTTGTGTTTTCTCACTCTCCCTCCATTTTTAGTCTCCTGCTTCCTGAAACCCTTACCCTCACATGTGTTGTGAATCATAGGGTTCTTGAGATAAAATACTCTAATCATATCTCTACATCTCTTAAGCTATCTAAATTAGCAAACTAGATACCTTAGTTACCTCATTCTTGAGGTTGAATCTTGAACCATAGACTCTCGGGTGGATCATCTTCGACATGAGGAGGCCGACGACCGAGGTTGATTCAAGCCATCTAGGAGCTTATGCAGAGAAGAAGAAGATCCGAAGGACTTGAACTCTAGAGGTATAAAACTCTTACCGAGTAGTTAGAACCTCTTTGTATTTTTAGCTAGTTAGGGTTTCCGAAAGATCCTGGGTCTTAGGTCGATGTTGTAACTCTTGAAAAAATCTTTTTTTGTGTATTCCACCTCCCCACGAACCCGTGGGGTGTGATACATCGACTTACAATTTGGGTTAATTACGGTTAGGGTTTAGGGTGCACTGGTTCCTTCAGTAGGATACACGATGATAACGTAAATGTAAAATTTTTCCGTAAACGTATGAAAACTTTAGCCTAAACTAAAAATTTCAAACCCTTACAAACGAAACGTAAACGTAAAATCTATTCAAGTTAAATTTTCAATTTAAAACCAATATATGATACTCGATGATAATTTAAAACTTTCATATTCTCATCGATAGTCATATGTGAAAATCAAAGCGCGACTCAGTCCCCGTCTATCGGTTAACATACGTTCGATATTCGTCGTGACATAGATCTATACAAAGGTTGTTAAATATCAGATGGTATCGTTCGGTGCTATTCATCGTCGTGTAGTCTATGTGACGAGAAAATTCAATCGTATGATAACCGATAGATTTGTCCAGTGTGGACAAGTTAGGAATGTATAAAGCAAACACCTGCATTCACTTGTGTTTTCATTCGGTTCAAGTTATTTCGTCGGTACTTTTTCGCTGGTTCTCCATGTACAAAGTTAGATTAGATGTTCATTTCAATGTTGTTTCACCTTATTGAAATGATTATCTATTCTATTACAGTGTACTCGGAGAACAACGGTGAGGTGTTGCCGAAATTTACTCGAAACAGATGAAAGCATAAGAAAATGGGTTTCTGCTCTATACATTTTTAATGGGATTGAAGCCTTACCCATGACAGCTGAAACACATACATAAAATATGAATACACAACAAACGCACGCACAAAATACATACACACTAACAACCCTACACCTAAGCGAAATCATAAATTGAAATACACATACACAGAATACAACTCATATTTAGGTATCTTCAAATCTAATTTTGTTAATCGATAATTTATTATTTTCAACGACAAACTTGCCTCTACGGATTTTCTTCTTTATCACTAACCATCTCGTTCTTAAATTTCTCAATATAGTTACCATAATCTACAATTTATATGTTATACAGTTTAACATGACCCATGAGTACATCAGAGTTAAGGACTGGATGTACGTGGAATGCATGCAATCTAAGTTTGTCGCAGGAGTTGCTGCTTTCATTGAATTTGCACGCGCACATGATAGGATCGTGTTTGAGAAGATTCTCTGTCCGTGCGATAGATGTGGGAATAAGTTCTGGAAGAAGGTAGAAATCGTAGAGCTTCACATCGTTAAACATGGTTTTACTAGACTTTATACATGTCATACCCCGCTTCCCAGAGTGCGCTAAGATCGGCACGTGACAGAGCCAAACATGCTACCTGTGGCTAGGAAACATCCATCCACAGTCATATTACGGCTGTCTATAAGATATCAAGAACAGTAACATAAAATAAACTATCTAGTACATGTCCATATGCCAGAATAAACGAGTCAAGAAATAATATATGCGGAAGAAAAAAATCCAATAAGCAATAACATCTGGAAAGTACGTCCCAAATACGGGCTCACATCAGGAAATGAAAATGCTGAAAGATAACTAAACTAAACTAAATACCAAATTGCTCCTCACTATTCGGCCTGTCGACTGAAGTACTCTTGGTCGGCCTGTGAAAGAGATAAAGGATCTGGGCCATGCGAAACCCAGACGTCAGTGCGTCATAATATCAAACGATAAAATATAATCAGTAGGTAACAAGATATGCAGGCATGAGTATGAACAGTAATGAGTGTATAACAGTAACATGAATATGAAACAGTGAAGTGTATGTGCATGCGGTGAGTAATCTATGCTACTGGGTTAATTACTCTCAAGTCTTTGAAATCAATTTAATGAATCGTCGATGTAACTCAATAGTATCCCGTGCATGCTCGGGACCACGGTCAAGACTCTCGGGATGAATCCGAGCAGTAAACAGGTAACATGTACAGACGAATAATGTCAGCAGCATCATCCCGGGGTTGGCCTAACCCGTAAAACTGATCAGTATAAGCATCGAACTGTTGAGTTACAAGTCAGGTTTCATCATTGATTTCCCCTTACCCCCAAGTTTATGAGTTCAAGTCATGTATTGATAAATCTAGAGCTAATGCCAACACAGGATCAAGCAGGTATAGATTTTGTCTGAAATAGACAACATGATACGTCCATCGGGACGTCAAGTCAGGATTGTCGGCATTAGTAAGACGATCAAGTAACAGGTCAAGCAGTGGTGTATCAGATCATGCCAGGTGGTGCATATATATCGAACGGATGCCCGTAAAATAAACTGTACCAAGTACGGATGCACGATAAAAGTACGGATGCACAGTAAAACACGGATGCACAAATATTTATCAGGGATTACATCTACAACTCCATGACTACGTATGATACACATTATCAAGCATGGGGTGCTAATATACCGGTAATATGATATAATATGACATGGCATGCAACTAGATATATAATCAATAACACGGATATGAACGGATATCGGAGAAACGGTAAAACTGTAACATGGATGTGAAATGCAATGAACATGTAATAATTCTATACCTATGGATGTAAAATACGTTGCATAACCTGTAACGAGATAAAATTGCATGCGACTAGATATGTAATAAGCTGTACGGATGTGAACGGATATTGGAAAACTGTAAAACTGTAACATAGGATGCACAGTGCAGTAAAAATGTGATATTTTTATTCATATGGATGCAAATATAATAACATAGCATGTAGCAAGATAAACTTGCCTGAACGGATCGCACGACGGGGTGCGTACGCTGCGTCTGACGTCGGGTAAACGTCGCAATGCACATACGGCGCACAGAACTGAACCAAGCAAAGCAAGAATGTGACCACACTGGCTGGGGATGTCCACTGGATTGCTCGGATCGTCAGCGACGAGAACGACTCCGGTGGCGAGCGGGATCAAGAATCTAAGAAGAAGAAAGGTGAAGAAAAAGAAGAAGAAGAAGAAGGGAAGAAGATGAAGGTGCTGCCCTGGGTTTTGATATTCAGGGGTCAGAGGTGAAGGCGTGGGGGTGGCGACGGCGATGGGTCGGAGCTCCGGCAAGGTGTGCAGGTGAGGCTAGGGGGCCGGGTTCATGGGTTCTTGAGGTGTGCAGGGTTCGTCGGGGGTTGTCCTGGGGTGTTTGGAGAGAGGGGAGAGAGAGGATAGGTGGTGGAGAGGGCGTGGAGGCGACGAGGTTTCGCCGGCGGCGAGGTTACAGGTGACGACGGGTGCAACGACGAGCGTGGGTTCTTGGGTCGTGGGGTTGCAGTTGGGCGTCGAGGATGGAGGAGGAGAAGGTGATGGTCGAGATGTGGTGGTGAGGTGAGGTCGGGACGTTGTGGTGGTAACGGCAACGAGCAAGCGGCGCGGGCATGGGTTCGAGCGAGAACGAGGCGGCGGAAAAATGAAAAGAAGAAGAAAAGAACGTAGGGTTCAGAAATAATAATAAAAATATATATAAATATATATATGCAGAGGAGAGAGAGAGAGTAGTCACGAGAGAGAGAGAGAGGTCTGTAAAAAAATCTTTCTAAAAAAAATTTGAAACTAAATAATATATTCCAATATTTTTTTAACAGTAAAATAGTAAAGATAAAGTATTGATTGTAATTGAGATTTTTGAGTAATACAAAAATAGTTCAAAACACGTCCAGGTCGGGTCTAAAATTATGGTTTGAAAATACGGTTAATATACGTGTCAACCAACACCAAAATAGGATATCCAAGTAACGAAAATGCATACCCCCAAGAACGGATACACGTAGCGAGCACGTAGCTATCCAAATGAGTCCGTTTCACTGAATGGGACGAGAACACAATGTACGGATCCTACAACAAGGTTAGGGGTATGGTATAGGCCATGCAAGATAATTTTAAAATATTTTATTTGACTTTATTTGTTATACTAAAAAAATGCAGATACCAGAAATAATGCCAGTATGCAGTATAAACAATATTAAAAGTGCACGGATCCTCGTAACTAGCCGGGATAAATTATAAACAAGAATCAATACGGTTTCCGGAAAGAGGGTCGGGTCGGATGCAAATACAGATACCAATTTCACTATTCATACCCAAACAACAATAAATCAAGAAATAGCCATAAAGAAATACCCAAAATAGAACTGGTATAAATGAACTAGGGTGTTACATTATACCTAACTACAAAAGAATTTCGTCCTCGAAATTCCCAAAACAAGAAAAACAAACAAACATGAAACTATGAGAAGAGGTGTGGAAACTTCTGTCGAATCTCGTCTTCTCGTTCCCAAGTTGATTCACTGTGCGAGTGATTCCCCCATGAAACAAGTACGAGCGGGATAACCTTGTTCTTGAAGACCTTTTCTCTTCGATCCTCAACGACGTCGGTCGTTCTTCATAAGTCAAATCCTCCTTTACAGTCAGCTCCGAATGATCTAACACGTGTGTTTTATCTCGAACATACTTACGGAGTTGAGATACATGAAACACGTTATGAAAACTAGCCAAAGATGGTGGTAAAGCCAATCGATAAGCCACTTCTCCAACACGCTCAATAATATCGAAATGCCCCATGAATCGAGGACTAAGCTTGTCTCGACTCCCAAAATGAATTATTCCTCTAGTCGGTGATATCTTCAAGAATAAAAGACCGCCAACAACGAACTCTAAAGGTCTTCTCAATGTATCAGCCTAACTCTTTTGCCGATCCTGTGCTGCCCTCATGTGATTTCGGATAGTATTAACCTTCTCTACTGTTTGCACGATTAAATATGGTCCCAACAATCTTCGTTCTCCAACATCGTCCCAATAAACGGGTGAGCGACACTTGCGACCATACAATACTTCGAATGGAGCCATCTGAATAGTCGCTTGAAAGCTGTTATTGTAAGAAAACTCCACCAGGTGTAGATGATCCTCCCACGAGCCCTTGAAGTTTAACATGCAAGCTCTCAACATGTCTTCAAGAGTTTTGATCGTTCTCTTCGACTGGTCATCTGTCTGGGGATGATAAGTAGTGCTAAACTTCAATCGTGTCCCCAAACTTTCCTGTAAGCTCCTCCAGAAGTGTGATAAGAATCGGGTATCACGATCGGAAACGATGCTCATAGGTACACCATACAAACTCACAATCTCCTGCATGTACCGCTCTGCCAATGCTTCCGTCGACTGACCATCTCGAAACGGTATGAAATGAGCTGCTTTGTTCAGTCGATCAACAATCACCCAAACTGCATTCTTGCCCTTTGGACTCCGCGGTAAAGCTATTACGAAATCCATGGTTATATGTTTCTACTTCCATTGAGGAATTGGAAGTGGTTGCAGTAAACCAGCTACTCTTTGATGTT
The DNA here is from genome assembly GCA_030015575.1 of Agapanthus africanus. Classification (NCBI taxonomy): domain Eukaryota; kingdom Viridiplantae; phylum Streptophyta; class Magnoliopsida; order Asparagales; family Amaryllidaceae; genus Agapanthus; species Agapanthus africanus. The sequence continues at coordinate 792,125,393 of CM057340.1, read as the reverse complement.
CAGCCTTAACTTGCTGACACACCAAGCACTTCGCTACAAAGCGAGCAATCTCTCTTTTCATGCCTTCCTACCAGAAATGCTGTCGTAGATCATGGTACATCTTCGTGCCTCCTGGATGTACAGAATATGCGGAACTGTGCGCCTCCTTCATAACTTCTTCACGAATGTCTCCTTTCGGCACACACAAACGGCTACCATAACGCAACGAACCATCTTCATGAATTAACAAGACCGTTCGAAGTCCCGCTTCAACCTGTTCTCGAAACTTTTGCAATCTTGGGTCCTGTGACTGCGCTGCTTTAATGATATCGATCAACGACGACTGTACTTGCAGCTGCATCAACTGTCTCGAAAAATGCGGTAGCACGACCTCCAACTCGAATCTCCAAAAATCATCGATAAGTTCCTTCTGTGCAGTCAACATCCGAATTGCTGGCAACCGACTAAGCGCATCCGGCACTACATTAACTTTCCCCGGATGGTACTTGAGATCAGGATCATAGTCAGCCATCAGCTCCAACCATTTATGCTGCCTCATGTTAAGCTCTTTCTGCATGAACACATACTTTAAGCTTTTATGATCGGTGAATAATTCGACCCTTTCACCCAGTAAGTTGTGTCTCCAAATCTTTAAAGCGAAAATCACTGCTGCAAGCTCCAAATCATGAGTTGGTTAATTCTTCTCATGGGTCTTCAACTGTCTCGATGCGTAGGCTATAACCTTCCCATGCTGCATCAAAACACATCCCAAACCTTTCCCAGATGCGTCGTTGTGAATCACCAATCCTCCGGAACCGTCTGGTACGGTCAAAATAGGAGAGGTTATAAATCTTTGTTTCAACGCCTAAAAAGCTGACGCACAACTATCCGTCTATACGAACGGTACTTCCTTTCTCGTAAGCTTGGTCAACGGCTCAGCTAAACGAGCAAAATTCTCCACGAACCTTCTGTAATATCCGGTAAGTCCAAGAAAACTTCTGATCTCTGCTACGTTCTTCGAAATCGGCCAATCTTGAACTGCTGCAATCTTCTCGAGATCAACGGCGATTCCATCTCTGGATACGATGTGCCCCAATAACTTCACTTCTTCAAGCCAGAACTCGCACTTGCTCATCTTTGCATACAACCTTTCATGCCTCAACGTCTGCAGTGCGATCCTCAAGTGTTCTGCATGCTTTTCTAGGCTCCTCGAGTAGACCAGAATGTCGTCGATAAACACCATAATAAACTGGTCCAAGAACGGTGAAAATATTCGGTTCATCAAGTCCATAAATATCGCCGGTGCGTTCGTGACTCCGAATAGCATCACTAAATACTCGTAATGTCTATATCGAGTTCAGAACGCGGTCTTGAAAATATCCTCTGATTTAACTCGGACTTGATGATATCCGGATCGTAAATCCAGCTTCGAGAATACTCTCGCGCTACTGAGTTACTCTAATAATTCGCCAATGTGAGTGATTGGGTACTTGTTCTTAATAGTCACCCGGTTTAATTCTCGATAATCGATGCACATCCTCCTTATGCCATCTTTCTTCTTGACTAGAAGAACTGGAGCTCCCTAGGGTGAATTATTGCTGCGAATCCAATCCTTCTCTAGCAATTCAGTAACCTGCTTCCTTACTTCTTCCAACTCCACTAGTACCATCTGATAGTACGCCTTTGAGATTGGCGCTGCACCAGGAACAAGATCGATCGTGAACTCCACATCTCGTTTTGGCGGTAACCGAGATGTCCTCGAACACATCCATGAACTCTCGAACTACAGCTGGCGCTTCCTCCTTATCAACTTCCATCGACGAAAGAACACTGTTTTTCGGCCTAGCCCTAAACTTGACTGGCCCGACAGAACTACTACCTCCAGCAAAAACAAACTCCAGATGTCCGGGAATCTGGAAAATCACCTTATTTGCCCTACAATCGATGTTAGCATGGAAAGTGCTGAGAAAATCCATTCCCAAGACAACATCATAACTGCCGGTATCGATCACCAAGAAATCTGCAAATAACTCCCGTCCGCAGATAACAACCGAACAATCCTTGCACTCGCTACTAGGTATGATCTTCCCATTCCTAGTGTGTATGTCCCAACAACAATACCGTGCCGTGCTTGAGATTGAGTGTGCAGTAATAAACTTGGACGAATACAACAATGAGATGCACCTGAAACGAATAATGCTAATGCGGGAAAATCATAAACGAGTAGGATACCCAAAATGACTTCATTTGAAACCAAGATACTGAACAAGATTAGCACGGTAAACAGGATTCAAGCTTGCGATAAAACATAAACCGGTAAGCAGTGAAACCGAGAGAAGCAAGGTAATATAACGACCATAAATCGAGGAAATGAATCAAGACTAGGACTCCAAGTTACTTAAATAGAGTACCGTATTGTAACCATGCTGCAGTTCATAGGTACAATCACATAACTCCGTTTAAGTCGCCCAAATCCTAGTATCAGAATCGAAGGAATAGGAAGGGAGAAACAATAAGGAACCAAAAGGATTTCAAATCGAAATGCAAAGCTATTCCATCTCGTTAAGGTAAAGGGTCAAAAGAAAGATATGATTCAAGAACCACGATAACAATGTGGCAGGACATGTTCCTAATTACGGGTTTTCTGATTCGTGTATTGAGTCCAATACCTAACTACAAAAGAATCAAACCCAATTGACCTAAAACCTATGGCTCTGATACCAAACAAACCTTGTCACGCCCCGCTTCCCAGAATGCGCTAAGATCGGCACGTGACAGAGCCAACCATGCTACCTGTGGCTAGGAAACATCCCTCCACAGTCATATTACGGCTGTCTATAAGATATCAAGAACAGTAACATAAAATAAACTATCTAGTACATGTCCACATGTCAGAATAAACGAGTCAAGAAATAATATATGCGGAAGCAATAAATCCAATAAGCAATAACATCTGGAAAGTATGTTCCAAATACGGGCTCACATCAGGAAATGAAAACGCTGAAAGAAAACTAAACTAAACTAAATACCAAATTGCTCCTCACTGTTCGGCCTGTCGACTGAAGTACTCCTGGTCGGCCTGCGAAAGAGATAAAGAATCTGAGCCATGCAAAACCTAGACGTTAGTGCGTCATAATATCAAACGATAAAATATAATCAGGAGGTAACAAGATATGCAGGCATGAGTATGAACAGTAATGAGTGTATAACAGTAACATGAATATAAAACAGTGAAGTGTATGTGCATGCAGTGAGCAATCTATGCTACTGGGTTAATTACTCTCAAGTCTTTGAAATCAATTTAATGAATCGTCGATGTAACTCAATAGTATCCCGTGCATGCCCGGTACCACGGTCAAGACTCTCGGGCTGAATCCGAGACGTGCCGCTAGGCAGTAAACAGGTAACATGTACAGATGAATGATGTCAGCAGCATCATCCTGGGGCTGGCCTAGCCCATAAAACTGATCAGTATAAGCATCGAACTGTTGAGATACAAATCAGGTTTCATCATTGATTTTCCCTTACCCCCAAGTTTATGTATTCAAGTCATGTATTGATAAATCTAGAGCTAATGCCAACACAGGATCAAGCAGGTACAGATTTTGTCTGAAATAGACAACAGGATACGTCCATCGGGACATCAAGTCAGGATTGTCGGCATTAGTAAGAAGATCAAGTACAGGTCAAGCAGTGGTGTATCAGATCATGCCAAGTGGTGCATATATATCAAACGGATGCCTGTAAAATAAACTATAGCAAGTACGGATGCATGATAAAAGTATGGATGCACAGTAAAACACGGATGCACAAATATTTATCAGGGATTACATCTATAACTCCATGACTACGCATGATGCACATTATCAAGCATGGGGTGCTAATATACCGGTAACATGATATAATATGACATGGCATGCAACTAGATATATAATCAATAACACGGATACGAACAGATATCGGAGAAACGGTAAAATTGTAACATGGATGTGAAATGCAATGAACATGTAATAATTCTATACCTATGGATGTAAAATACGTTGCATAACCTGTAACGAGATAAAATTGCATGCGACTAGATATGTAATAAGCTGTACGGATGTGAATGGATATTGTAAAACTGTAAAAATGTAACATTGGATGCACAATGCAGTAAATATGTGATATTTTTATTCATATGGATGCAAATATAATAATATAGCATGTAGCAAGATAAACTTACCGGAACGGATCGCACGACGGGGTGCGTACGCTGCGTCCAACGTCGGGTAAACATCGCAATGCACACACGGCGCACAGAACTGAACCAAGCAAAGCAAGAATGTGACCACGCTGGCTAGGGATGTCCATTGGGTTGCTCGGATCGTTAGCGACGAGCACGGCTCTGGTGGCGAGCGGGATCAAGAATCCAAGAAGAAGAAAGGAGAAGAAAAAGAAGAAGAAGAAGAAGAAGGGAAGAAGATGAAGGTGCTGCTCTGGGTTTTGATATTCAGGGGTCAGACGTGAAGGCGAGGGGGGTGGCGACGACGATGGGTCGGAGCTCTGGCAAGGTGTGCAGGTGAAGTTAGAGGGTCAGGTTCATGGGTTCTTGAGGTATGCAGGGTTCGTCGGGGGTTGGCTTGGGGTGTTTGGAGAGAGGGGAGAGAGGGGAGAGAGAGGAGAGGTAGTGGAGGCGACGAGGTTTCGCCGGCGACGAGGTTACAGGCAACGACGGGTGCAGCGACGAGCGTGGGTTCTTGGGTCGTGGGGTTGCAGTTGGGCGTCGGGGATGGAGGAGGAGAAGGTGATGGTCGAGATATGGTGGCGATGTGAGGTCGGGACGTTGTGGTGGTAACGGCAAAGAGCAAGCGGCTGTGGGCGTGGGTTCGAGCGAGAACGAGGTGGCGGAAAAATGAAAAGAAGAAGAAGAGAATGTAGGGTTCAGAAATAATAAAAAATATATATATAAATATATATGTAGAAGGGGAGAGAGAGAGTAGTCATAAGAGAGAGAGAGGTCTGTAAAAAAATATTTCTAAAAAAAATTTAAAACTAAACACAAGAGAGAGAGGTCTGTAAAAAAATATTTCTAAGAAAAATTTAAAACTAAATAATATATTGGAATATTATTTTAACAGTAAAATAGTAAAGATAAAGTATTGATTGTAATTGAGATTTTTGGGTAATACAAAAATAGTCCAAAACACGCCCAGGTCGGGTCTAAAATTATGGTTTGAAAATACGGTTAATATACGTGTCAACCAAAACCAAAATATGATATCCGGGTAACGAAAATGAACACCCCCAAGAACGGATACATGTAGCGAGCACCTAGCTATCCAAACGAGTCCGTTTCACTAAACGGGACGAGAACACGATGTACGAATGCTACAACAGGGTTAGGGGTATGGTACAGGCCATGCAAGATACTTTTAAAATATTTTATTTGACTTTATTTGTTATACTAAAAAAATGCAGATGCCAGAAATAATACCAGTATGCAGTATAAACAATATTAAAAGTGTATGGATCCTCGTAACTAGCCGGAATAAATCATAAACAGGAATCAATCCGGTTTCCAGCAAGAGGGTCGGATCAGATGCAAATAAAGATACCAATTACACTATTCACACCCAAACAACAATAAATCAAGAAATAGCCATAAAGAAATACCCAAAATAGAACTGGTATAAATGAACAAGGGTGTTACAATACAACTTGACTATATCACGGGGAAGGACAAGAAGAAGACGGTAATGCGGGCCGAACAAGAAGGAGAAGACGGTAATGTGGCAGAAAAAAAAGAAGACGATAATTTCTTTCCAGAAGAAGAAATATAGGATATGGTAGAGGCTGCCCTCGGTAATAGCATTCCTACCGAAGATGATATTCCTTCCGGTCAAGGACCGCGTGCGGATAAGTATGAAAAGTTCATGAATGATGCTAGAAGACCAATATATGAGAATGCAAAGTATTCCACCCTATCATGGTTCTTCCAACTTTTCCAGATTAAGTGCCTAAATGGATGGAGCAACAAGTCATTCATGATATTTCTGAAGTTCCTGAAAAATTCTATGCCCCTAGGAAATAACATGCCCGATAGCCGGTACGAAGCCCAGATGATGATGTCTGATTTGGGTCTTAAGTGTGAGAAGATTCATGCATATCCCAAATATGCGTGTTGTACCGAAAATAGAATTCAAATTTGAAAAAGTGTCCAACATACAGGGAAGCCAGGTATAAGCCGAAAGAATCTGATAAGAAGCCCGATATACCTGTCAAGATAGCACAATGCTTTCCCATAACACAAAGGTTGCAAGGCTATTCAGGTGCAAGAAAAAGCTGAGGCAATGATTTTGCATCACCGTGCTGCTTCAAGTGAAAATGGAAAAATGAGTCATTTAGCAAGAAGATAAAAATTGTGAAAGGCAAAATCGATGGGCTGAAAAGTCAAGATCATCATGTAATTATAGAGCACCTTCTCCCATTAGCCCTCGGTACTTCCCTTTCCGAATCCGTTGGACTAGTAATCAATAACCTTTTTTGCTTTTTTAGAGAATTGTGCGCTAAAACATTAGATGTTGTGACGCTGTGTTAGTGATATATGCCCTAGAGGCCATTATTATTTCATACTGGATTGTATATTACTTAATGGAAGCTTAGGATATACACGGATATAGTAACAGTCTTGCGGGAAATGATAGTATGCTACCTGTTTTGTTTCTACCTCAATATGTACATGTATTTTCTTAGCATATCGCTTATACATATTGGTAGAGCCCTTAGTATCTTTCCTTGATTACCATTGTTGTGATGGCAGTCACACTAGTGGGGGCTGGGTAGTCTATAAGCACATCCTATACAAGTCCCTAGTCGTAGGATTATCGAGACGGGGTATCGATAATCCAGAGTAGACAAGTGTATACGCTTCTCATCCCAGCAGGGGAGATGGTCTGTCCCACAGCTATTAGTACGTCATACTGGAGATAGTATGCAGGTGCTCATTAGGTTATGAGTACACTGGAAAGGACTCGTCGGGAACTGCTGGTGGGTATTATACCTATCGTCAGGTAGTAGTTCCCAGGTGACATGAGTACAGCTTAGTCCGTCGACTTGACACTGCTACTTCGCCTCGAGTTTGTTCCCACTGTACTTTGATTACTACCCTACCACGGCTCAAAGGAGTCGTGCAAACAGGTAGTAGTTGGGTGCAGTCCCGAAGTACTTCGAGGCGGGTGGCGGTTAGATAAGATTCGTCTCTCCCAGTATTTGGGGGTTGATATCGCGCTGTGTTCGGAAGGCCATTATACAAAGTCCTTAGCTAAGGCAAGCGGGATTTACTGGTAAGCACTCCAGTAGTTTCTCAGGGTGTTTTGGGCTATACTCCGACACAACTTATTGCGCTATTAGGGGTCTGACGATTACCCCCTAGGCCCGATATGCGATACTCTTAGATGAACAGACCGGACTGTATGGAGATTGTGACAGATTGGCTCAGTAGGAGTTCGGATAAGTTAGCTCATCGGTCTTCTTATCGACACATACCTGGGTAGCCGTTACGTGCAGCTAGTACCGCTTGCGGCTTGTGGTTAAACCCACTGCCAGCGTAGTGTCGAGTCTTTAGAGTCCCACACAGAGGGTTTTCCTGCACCGGGCAAAAGGTGTAGAGGCCGTATGGTTTTACGACAGGACTTCGATCACTTACGTGTACTTGTGCACGTATGATGATCGAGCGGATAATACTAGTAGGCTTTGGTTTAAGCCGGATCATAGTATTATATTGATGGATTGTTTTCATCTCATTGTATTCGTATTCTTCGGAATGCGGATGTGGGTATGTATATACGGATGAGGGGAGTTCTCGTAATTTCTCGGGAAAGCTTCTAGAAGGAACACCTCATTAGGGTTTCTTTTTCTTTATGGATTAAAGATTAATGAGGGAGAGAAAATGAGGTGGAGATATTTCTTGGATGAGGCATGACTCATCACATGGACAAAATAGATATTTGTGAACCATGGTTGATATTTATGAGATATTATCTCATCAATTATTATCATGGTTCATTATTCATCACAAATAAGCCAATCCTTTTCTTTAGTTGCTTCTCCTCTCTCATTTTCTCATGTGTTCTTCTTCTTCATCAAAACCCTAAATGCTCTCATGTGTTGAGAATCCTAAGGTTCCAAGAGACAAGCCACTCTATCTTCTTACTCTACACCGTCTAGGACTTCTAGTTTAGCAAACTAGAAGACGTAGTTACCTCAGATTTGAGGTAGGAGCTCGGACTATAGACTCTCGGGTGGATCGTCTTTGACTAGAGGAGGCCGTCGAGGTTGCCCGATCCGTTTCGATCCTTGGAGGCTATGACGAGGTGGAGGATAGTGATGAAGACCCGAAGGACTTGTATCGTGAGGTATAATATCGTATCCGAGTAGTTAACCTCTTATTAGTTAGCTAGTTAGGGTTTAGTATCGATCCTGGAGTTCAAGTCGGTGTTGCGAGCTTTGAAAAATCGTTTTTTGCATATTTCGCCTCCCCGCAAACCCGTGGGGTGCGCGACATCGACATACACTCTGGAGAATCTAGAAAATTCTATTTCATTGATATTTTGCAAGTTTGAGCGTATTTTCCTACCGTCGTTCTTCAATATCATAATACACCTGACAGTTCATCTTGCAATCGAGGCTAAGTTTGCCGGACTGGTACAATATCGATGGATGTATCCCGTCGAAAGGTACGTGGAATTTTTCATTTCACGCATTTTGTAAAATTATTGTTGTCCTATATGCCCGTATTTGTTAGTGATATGTATGCCCTAGAGGCCATTACTGTACATACGATGTATATTGTAGTGGATGCTTGGACATATATGGGAGGGCTTTCTTGCTCGACATGATATTATGCTATCTGGTTGCTCTTTATCTTAACATGTACTCTGATTGTCTCTATGTTACATGTTGATAAAGCCCTTAGGATGAGTGCTTGACTACCAGGATTATGATGCAGATCATACTAGTGGGGACAGTTTAGTCGCTAAGTACATCCTTTATATGTTCCTAGTCGAGGGTGTATCGAGACAGGGCATCGATATACCAGTGTAGACTAGCGTATAACTTCTCGACCCATGTAGATGGGCGATGGATGATCCCATATCCATTGGTGTTTGACATCAGAGATAGTATACGTGTGCTAAGTGGAGACTGGGTACACTGGACAGACTCGCCGAGAACTCCTAGATGGTATTATACCTATCGTCAGATAGCAGTTCTCTGGTGACACTAGTACAGGTTAGTCTGTAGACCCGAGATCGTCATAGAGTCTTGTGTGATTCCCACTGTGTTTTGATTTCCACCTTACCAGTTCAAGAAAACGTGCAAAACAGTGGCTTTTGGGTACAGTCCCGAATCACATGGAGGCAATGAGCGATAGGAGGGGTTTCGTCTCTCCCGGTATTGGGAGTTGGTGTTGCGCTGTGCTCGATTGGCTATAACTGGAAGTCCCTGGCCAGGGCTGCTTCAGGGATATACTGGTAAGTGTTATCAATAGTTTCTCGACCCGTTATGAGCCTCACATCGGCACGAATTATCGAGTTACTGGGGTCTGACGTTTACCACCCCTAGACAAGATATGCGACATATCAGACGAAGAGACCGGACTGTACGGTAGTGTTACTGATTGGATTCACAAGAGTGTGAGAAAACTTGCTTGTTGATCTTCTGATCGCTCAATACTCGGGTGGCCGTTACGTTTAGCAGACCGCTTGCGGCTTATGGGTGTTTGATATGATCATCACCTACTGCCGGCGTATTGACGAGTCTTTAGAGTCCTACACAGAGATTTCCTAGCTCAAGCGAAATGGAGTAGAAGCACATATGTGATATGTGCGGGACCGAGATTAATAAGATATGTGATACCGTATTCTATTCTCGCGTCATGTGACATCACTCGGTTAGATGAGATATAACCGGGTTATCGGATCAAGTGTTGATTCGATAAGTTACATTTTATATTAGTCGGTTATATGTAATATAGCCGGATTATTAAATCAATTGTTGGTTTAATGATTTAATGTATAATTATATATTTGATATATTAAATTACATTAACTAATATTAATTCACTTAAGATTTCTTTTCTCACTTGGATTTTGCACATTTTATATATGTGATATATGCAAGTGTACATAATTTTGTGTCATGCTTGATGATACATGGATATGGGTGTGTGTGTGACTTACACCATACTTGGTTTAATTTCTAGGGTTTTATTTATTTTGGTAATTAAAAAATGGTGGTAATTTTTCATGGATGAAAGCTTGTAGTTATCTTTGACCAAGTCCGCTCTTTTGTTTTGCCTTAGATTTTTATTAACCTAACCAATTAAACCTAGCCATGGTTAACTCTCTAAAAGGGTTAAGGGATGTCATATACTCACCATGGTTTATTTTATAACCTCATGATTTATTTTTCATTCACTTGATAATTATCATGAGAGTTATCTTCTTCTTCTTCCAAAAAGCTTTCTAACTTCAATGGAGATGTGAGAAAAATGAGTGAGAAAATGAAATCTAAAGTGAGCCCACTTCCTACTTCATCATCCTCTACTACTTGCCATTTAGTATAGGGTGTTTGCTTCACTAATTCCACAATTAGTGAAGAGATAGCTTGGGTTAGTGTCTCCTCGACGTAGATCATCTTCGGCCTCGAAGACATCGAAGCAAGCATGTTCGTTTCTTCATGGGAGCCTCTCTAGAGTCCGGAGTTCATGATCGCAGCGAAGGGACTACTACACGGAGCTATTGAAGTGAAGGACCGGTCTACAAAGGTTGTATTCCTTGCTCACTAGACTTGCAAAGTGTTTGCATTTACTATTCCGTCGATTTCTAGTTAACGATTCTTAGTTAGGATTAGCTAGAACGGCAAATTTTTGAATTTGGTATGGACGATACCTCCCGAAACCTTGCTGCTATCCTAGGTAACCCTGCAGTGGTATCATAGCCATGCTAGAAATTTATACGGATTTTGTTAAGATTACGAAACCGAAATACTCCGAAACTTGAAACGCGAAAATCTTGTTTCTGTCGAATTTAAAATGTTGTCTAAAATTTTTTTAAATAAGTACAGAGTGCTATATATGATATATCATGAACACAGTTAAAATTTTAGAGAGACTACTCGGATTTTGGCCGAGATGTGTGTACATGGGGCCGGCCACTTTGTGGTGAAATTGCATGAAATTTTCACTGTGTTCCAGTGACTTGGTTTTGATGTTTCAGGTGTTGTTTGTTTTTGCTAATTTTGCATGTGATGTAATATTACACTATAAGCAATTCGGAGTGTTTCGTATTCGTAGTTTTAACAATGTTTCGGGTTATTCACATATTATCTAGGCGAAGTTAAAAGGTTCGAACGATTGTCAAAAACCCATTTTTCCAAGTTTAACGTATTCGGAAAAATATGCAAGTGATTCTGTGGACCCTCTAGAAGAACGAAACCTTAAGTAGATTATGTGGCCATTAGAACCCACTAAACCTTAGAGTTTGTGGTAGTTCAGCGTTGTCACATGTGAGGCGTTAGTTTGACCCTTCTACAGCTGGTTCATAGGTAATGTGGCATCTTCTAGGTATTATTGAAACTGTGCTTAAGTGTTGAGCTGTCGGGAAATTGTGGGACTTTAATGAATCGATCGAAAAGTTTAACGTCGTCCGGATATTATGTGATGGGATACAATATTTGGAATCCATAAATATAGTTATGAGATAAATAGTTTGAATTTTATAAATCTAGCAGTTTAGTCTCATTTGATCGGTTGCCACGGAATTTTGATGTGATCAAAAGTCCGTCGCAATCACGTAGCGTACGCGGATACTCGTCGGGTAACTTTATTAGATAGACATGCCCCATAGCCCCGACCAAGTGACTATAGGAGAACCCCGTTGCCAAAAGCATCCATTCGGGTGCTCGCGGCAGCGGTGCTCCGCCTTAGTGCACTTTGTCGACGGTATCGAGGGGTGCGGCCGTCTACTAAAGTTTCCGACGAGCATTCGATCAGGATGTCGGGAATCTTATTGAATTGCCCGACTAGATATTGAAAAGTGTTTTCGAGATCGAGACTAAAATGCGGGGTTTATAATTGTTAGGCATGCGATGTCTAAGGAATTCATTTGGTTAGGCATGTGATGTCTAAGGTGGTTGCGGATTCCAACTGTTGTAGTTTTTCACTTTCTTTTCTGTGACCGTAAGTGTAATATGTGGTGTATTGCCGGTTTCGGTGCTATATGTCAACGACAACTGGGATACGCATATTTACTTACGTTGATGACATGTGATGTTATGTGTTGCTGCGATATGTTATATTGGATCGTTGTGTTTTGAATAGCCGGGGGTTTTATGTGAGATGGTTTTTTTTTAATTTTAATTCATGTAAAATTAATTATATGTAATATTCTTTTATTGGGGCACTTCCGGGTTGAGGATGATGTCACCGTTGTATATTATTTACTTTTCCGCATTAGGATAGACCTAAGGCAGGGAGCACAAGTAACCGGGTTCTCGGGTCCAGTAGGAGACCATCTCGAGGAGTCGAGACCGGGTCTTCTAACTCTAGAATTGGTAGGGTTGCTTGCCGCTCTCATAGGGGTCTAGGGATGTGGGTTTGGCTATTCATCACGACCGTGGAATCCGTGTTTTATACAGGCTTAAAATAAAACACAGAAATCCTAGTATATGCAATATTTCATATGTTGTTTTCTGCTGCGATATCTGTGATGTGATCATTTGATATATGTTGAGATAGATACTGGATATAGTATATGTGATATATTATATAGACGTTGCTTATGTTTTACACCCGCGCTAGCCCTGCCCCGCTCTGCCGTTAGTTACCTAACCTAACGGTGCACGAGAGGACATCGAGGCGAATGCGGATGGCATAAGCGTACGTTGTATTTATCTGTGATGTTTAGGTAAATTAAATGATGGGACTTCATTAATGAGATTAATGAAATAAAAGAAACCTAAAGATGTCGTGGAATCGAATTTTCAAAAACAGGTAGCTCTAGTTCTTGCTTTGCATAGCGGTGTTCCTTGTAGAACATCCAGCACCTTATTCGATAAGGAAAGAGCCGAGATCCCTTCACCGGGAGTGACCTCTTTAGCAATAACTGGCAGATGCTACAACCCTCGGTTTCGTCTTTTGATTGCTTTTCTAGTTCTTGCTTTGCATAGTGGTATTTATGAAATATCCCGCACCTTATTCGATAAGGAAAGAGCCGAGATCCCTTCACCGGGAGTGACCTCTTTAGCAAAACTAGTAAAAGCCTAAAAAACACTCCATTTAAAATCACTGGATTCTACGATGATATCAAGTTCATTACGCTCATGGTTTTCTTAAAAACCTGCGTAGCCCTCTGTCATTTCAGATAAGTATTATTTAGTATTCGTGCTACGGTAGTTTGGCTTTCGTCAAGGCATAGTGTGCGGTAGCTATTTACTGCTTATCTGCTGCATATTATGCGATTGGATTAGGGTATTCGTACGTCGTTATTTGGCTTTCTTCAAGGGTCGTGCGGGCGGGTTTAATTCAATCAAGAAATGTACGAGTTGAACTTGACTAGCAGACTATGGGTTGTTTGGCATTCGTCAACGTTATAGTACGTTAGAGGCAAAATATTATCGGGAATTTCAAGTGTTGAAATTTGCAATGAGATTGCATACCTCCTATGAGATAGACGTTCTCTTCTAAATCACTATTTAGAAAAACAGTCATGACACCCAACTGCCAGATATCGTATTCATGGTATGTAGCAGTATCAAGTAGGATCCAGATGGACTTAAGCAAAGGGACTAGAAAAGGTTTCATCATTATCCACACATGGTCAATGACGAGAACCTTTTGCAACAATTCTTAGCTTTGAAAGTCTCAACTTTTCCTTGTACAACAAGTAATTTTCTCAAGATATACTTGCTCCTGATGGGGATTTAACCCTTCAGATAAAGCAACCAAAGACCATACTTTGTTGGTGTACACAGATTCCATCTCAGATTGCTCAGCATCCTGCCATTCTTGTAGAGTCACCACACTTGATGGCCTGCTCGAAACTAGTTGGGTCATCATCTCATGATGCAATCCTCGCTCCCACTGTCATAGAGAAACCGAAGTATCTCTCAAGTGGATGAGGAACCCTACTAGATCGGCGGAGAGGCTGAGATTCGTCGGGAGCTATTGAATCCTCCGGTTCTACCAAATCATCAGCTGTATTTTGCATAGATGGAACTCCTTCCAGTTCTACCTCATGACCACTAATTTCTTCACAAGAAATTCCCTTTACCAAAGGTGGCATACTGAAAAATAAAACACTTTTTGTTCCTCAGTGGGGTAGAAGATATTCCCTTGCGAATGCTTGGGATATCCAACAAACTTCTACAGAACTGACCTTACCTCGAGCTTGTCCGGATTTTGCTTTTAGATATAGGCCGTACAACCCCCAAATCTTAACATCCTTAAGAGATGGGCTATTCCCATACCATATCGCATATGGAGTGGTAGGCACCTGATTTGGTTGGAACCCTATTCAATTGGTATGCAGCATCTCAAGTGCATAATCCCTAAAAGGAAATAGGCAACTCAGTAGTACTCATCATAGAGCACACCATATCACATATGGTGCGATTGCTCCTCCCCGATATACCAACGTGATGTGGTGTATACGGAGGATTAATGCTGAGAGAGAATCTCATTCTCCTTTAGAATAGTCCAGGAATTCCGTGCTCAAGTATTCTCCTCCCTGATCTCATCAAAGGACATAATACTTATACCCTTTTTGGTTCTCTACTTCTAACTTATATTTTTTGAATTTCTCAAAAAGTTCAGACTTGTGTTTCAACAGGAACATATGTCCGAATTTTGAGAGATCATCAGTGAATATAATGAAGTACAAAGAACCAGTCCTGACACGTGTAGATTGGGGACCTACATACATCATCATGTATCAATCCCAAGGATTCACTAACTCTTTCTATGTTTCCAATAAACGGAGCTATGGTCATCTTATCTTTGTGACATGACTGGCAAGTTTCACAAGATATAAATTCAAACAGATTTAAATATGCATCTAAATGTGACTTTGCTAGTCGGGTCGCATTGATATGACCTAGTCTACAATGCCTCAAGAAGGATTTATTCATTTCTGAACTCTTTCTTTTGTGTGTGTTCTGTACGTTAAAGAACCGTGGTTTGATTTAGAACGTATATAGTTTTAGATAACGTGCCTGAACAGATCAACTCTTGATATAGGAAATGTTCAAAACATTATCCAACAATACAAAATTATATCCTTCTTTACTTAATAAAGAGACTGATATGATGTTGTATATCAGGTTCGGTATCTAATAACATTCGTTCAGAATTAATGTATTTGGTAATACAGGGTGATAACTGCCAACATACTTGGCTGCAACACTTGCATCTTTTCCAACTCTTGAAACTTATCACCCATTCTCAGTTCTCTATCTATCTGTAGCCCATGTAATAGATTACATATGTGGGATCCTGATCCGGTATTTCATACCCAGGACGTAAAGGAAACTGAGAAACAGTTCTCGGTAATGAACATACCCGAAGATGATTCATCAGCATGCACTTTCTACAGTCACGGGGTTTTCCTGTAATTTATAACGGGATCGTTTTTTTGAAGTTGCCAGTTTGCATTCCGTTTCGGCCATTTTCCTTTCTTTCTTTCTTTGGCTGAAAATTGATGGGAGGGGCTTATTTGTAAATGTGCAAATTAGCAAAAATGAGGGTGTTTTTTGTGGTGGCTTGGTTCTAGAAAGCTTTTTTTCTTATGTTGCATTATTTGTGCTCATTTGATGCAATTAATGAGATTGGATAGAATGAGAGATTAGTGTGACTCATTTTCATGGTTATCATCCATTTTCTTTTGCTCATGATCACCTTTTCTCCCTCCTCTATTATTTTTGGCCGGCCACTAAAAGGAATGGAGTGTTGATTTTTTTGGTGGTGGGAAAATATTTGATCTCTTTTGGCTTGCAACAAAATTCATTCTAGCTCATCTCCATAGTTCACTTCTCCACATCCAAATGGCAACTTCTTATAACCCCTTGAGACAAAGAGTTCTACACTTAGTCTACAGCAACCTTGGACACGTCGGCTAGCCAACTTCGTGTCCGAGTTGCCTCGGTTCAGAGGTGGGAGCCCGTGAAAAGACTCGGTGATGTGGCTTTACACAATGATCTTTACATCATTGAGGTCTTCATCTGCCAGTTCCTTAGCCAATTTAGCCAATGCATCCACCTTGTTGTTTTCTGCACGCGGTATACTCTCCAGGATGTAGAAGGGGATTTGTGTCAGTAGTCACTGCACTCTTTCTCAATACTTTATCAGCTCTGGCTTGCATGTCTGATAGTCGCTATTTACTTGGCTAACGATCAGCTGGGAGTCTCCATATATGAGGAGGTCTTTGATTCCCATGTCGACAGCGATCTCGAGACCTGCTATCAAAGCTTCATATTCATCTTCGTTATTAGTCCTTGGCTCCATTAAGGAGAGGTCGTAATGCAATATCCCACCTTGCGGAGTCACGAAGATAAGGCACATCCCGGCTTTGATTATGGGGGTGTTTTGCATTTTCCTCTTCATGGAAGATGCTTCGTCGAAGTAGAGTTCCCATTGGGAATAATTTTCTTCCTTCTCTCCTTCTATTGTGTCGAACGCATGTTCATCCGGCAACTCGCAATTTAAGGGGGAGTCGGCTGGTATCGGATGCTCGGCAAGAAACTCGGCAATGGCCTGGCCTTTTACTGCTTTGAGGGGTCGATACGTTATTGAGAACTCCATCAGGAGAAAGGCCCATTTGGAAAGCCTTCCCGTTAGTATGACCCTTGACATTAGATATTTGAGAGGATCCACCTTTGAAT
Organism: Agapanthus africanus; assembly: GCA_030015575.1. Taxonomy (NCBI): domain Eukaryota; kingdom Viridiplantae; phylum Streptophyta; class Magnoliopsida; order Asparagales; family Amaryllidaceae; genus Agapanthus; species Agapanthus africanus. Next base: position 792,108,500 of record CM057340.1, on the reverse strand, counting down.
GAGATGGACCTCATGTGCCAAGGCGTAATGTCTGAGCTTCGTTATCGCGAAGATCAGAGCCAGGCAATGCTTTTCGATGGGGGAGTAGTTGTTTTCTGCCCCCAGGAGAACTCGACTCAAATAGTACAAAGCTCTCTCCTTTCCCTAATCATTCTCTTGTGCCCATAGCTCACCTAGAGAACCCTCGAGGGCCATTGTATATAGAATAAGAGGTTTTCCCTTAATCGGAGCTGTCACGTTTGATCCTAGATTTTGCAGGTATTGCTTGATTTCGTCTAGTGTATTTTGGCACGTTTGATCCCAGACAAACGGGGTCCCCTTCTTCATTAGATGACTGTAGGGATGGCATTTTCCGGAGAGATTGGCTATGAACCACCGGATATATGTGAGCTTTCCTTGAAGAGATCGCAACTGTTTGAGAGTTCTTGGCGTGGGCATTTCCATAATCGTCTTGATCTTTGAAAGATCAATTTCGATACCCCGGTGCCGTATGATGAATCCTAGGAATTTTTCTGAGGAGACTCCAAATGCGCATTTTAGAGGAATCATCTTCAGATTATACTTCCGATGATGTCGGAACACTATTTTTAGATGTTCCCAATGTTCCTCGTGAGATTTGCTCTTTACCACAAGGTCGTCAATGTAGCATTCAACAATCTCATGGATGAGGTCATTGAAGATCTTTGCCATGGCCCTCTGGTAGGTAGCGCCAGCGTTCTTCAGACCGAAGGGCATCACTTTATAGCAGAATATACCCAGGGGAGTCCGGAAGGCGGTATGCTTTTGGTCTTCCGGATGCATTTTTATTTGGTTATATCCTGAAGACCTATCCATGAAGGAGAAGACCTCATGGGTAGACGTGTTATCGATCATCAGCTCGGTAATAGGTACTGGGAAGTCATCCTTCTGGCAAGCTTTGTTGAGGTCCCGAAGTCCACGCAGATGCGCACCGTCCCATTTTTCTTCATCACTGGAACAATGTTAGCAATTTAGTCAGGGTATTGAACCTCTTGAATGAAGCCGGAGTCGATTAGTTTCTTGACTTCAGCGTTGATACTCATCTTAAGTTCGAGCCGTATTCTTCTTGGCACCTTTTTGACTGGCTTTATGTCCGGCGATATGGACAGTTTATGCACTGCTACCTTTGGATCTAAACCTGGCATTTCGGAATAGTTCCATACGAAGTAGTCTTTATATTGCATGGGCACTTCTTTTAACATGTCTACCTGTTTTTCAGATAGTAGCTCACTGTCGAACGTTGGCCTAGAATCATTTTCCGTCCCTAAGTCAATTTTTCTTAGGTTGTCTGTCGTGGTGTGTATCCCATCTTCCAGCGCTTTTGGGGCTGGTGGAAACTCTGAGATCACCTCGTTCTCGTCTTCATTTGCGAAGCAACTGTAGAGGTCATCCACATTCTCATGCCCTCCCTCCATTGAGAGTGTTATCATGTGCAAGTACGAGTTCTCTTCCATTTTTGATGTTGAGCTGGTCTATCCTCTTGGTATAGGTCTTCTTTGGCTCATACTTTTGTGGAGGGGTTACCTTCCAGCTGTCGGATAAAGCGAACCTGCCTTGTTGATACTGGTTCTCTACCCAGTCTTTGAAGGTGAAGCAGTCTTCGAGGGGATGACCTATTGCTCGGTGCTAGGGGCAATAATCCGGGTGATGGACCTCATTTATTTGTTCGGGGTGCCGAGACTCCGGGAGCGTCGCCATTTGATGCTTCATGACAAGGTTGAATATTTTTCTTGACTTTTCTTAGGGGAAAGAGTATTCCCGGCCCATCTTCTTTATAAACGACGGGTTCCAATCGACCTTTTCTCAATTGCATTGCTTCTTGGATCCACTTTGTTGTTTTTGCAGGGTTCCTTAGGTCACCGCTGGGTTTCAGGAGGCATCGACCATGCCATTTTAAAAAAATTAGCGCGCTAAAGAACCCTAACCTAGAATCTTAACTAGAGAATTAGACGAAACAAGAATGTAAACAAATTTACATCTAAGTGAACAAGGAATACAACCTTTGTAGACCAGTCCTTCACTTTAATAGCTCCGTGTAGTGAATTCCGGACTCTAGAAAGGCTCCACAAGACTCTACAAGGTTCATCTACCTTTTTTATGAAGTCAAACTCTTTGACTGTCACATCAAAACAGATGTTCCAACCCCGCGATGCGTGGTTTAATCCTGATGGACTTAAGCATAGGCACTGGAGAAAAGGTTTCATCATAAACCATACTAGGTTACATGACGAGAACCTTTTACTATAAGTCTAGTTTTGAAAGTCTCAACTTTTCCATTTACACTAAAAATCTTCTCAAGATCCATTTGCTCCTAATGGGTTTTACCCCTTCAGGTGCAACATTCAAAGTCATACTTTGTTGGTGTACATGGATTCCATCTTTGATCGCAAGCATCCAGCCTTTTCACAGAGTCCCCACTCGTAATGGCCTGCCTGAACCTGGTTGGGTCATCATCTACCATGATACAATCCTCGCTCCCACCATCACCGAGGAAACCGTAGTATCTCTCAGGTGGATGAGGAACCCTACCAGATTCGCGGAGAGGCTGAGGTTCGTCGAAGACTATTGAATCCTTTGGTTTCACCAAATTATCAGCTGTTAGTTTGTCCAGCTGGAACTCCTTCCAGTTCTACCTCATGACCACTAATTTCTTCAGAAGAAGTTCCTTTTCTAAAAAGGTGGCATGCTGAGAAACAAAACACCTTTTGCTTCTCAGTGTGGCAGAAGATATACCCTTGCGAATGTTCAGGATATCCAACAAACTTATACAGAACAGACCTTGCCTCGAGGTTGTCTGGATTTTTCTTTTCAACATAGGCCGGACTACCCATATCTTAACTCGTTTAAGACATGGTCTCTTCCCATTCCATATCTCATATGGAGTGGTAGGCACTGATTTGGATGGAACCCAATTCAATAGGTATGCAGCTTCTCAAGTGCATAACTCCAAAAAGAAATAGTCAACTCAGCAGTACTCATCATAGAGCGCGCCGTATCTCATAGGGTGCGATACCTCTACCTTGATACACCATTGTGCTGTGGTGTATACGAAGGAATAAGCTGAGAGAGAATCCCATTCTCTGTTTAGAAACTCCAGGAACTCCATACGTAAGTATTCTCCTCCTCGATCACATCGAAGGACTTTAATACTTCTACCCGTCTGGTTCTCAACTTCAAGTTTATATTCCATGAATTTCTCAAAAGTTTCAGACTTGTGTTTCAACATGAACATATGTCCGAATCTCGAGAGATGATCAGTGAATATAATGAAGTACGAAGAACCAACCATGGCATTTGTAGACATAGGACCGTATAAATCATCATGTATCCGTCCTAAGAGTTCAATAACTCTTTCTCTGTTTCCAGTAAACGGAGTGTTGGTCATTTTTCCTTTGAGACAAGACTGGCAAGTATCATAATATGAAAATTCGAACAGATTCAAATATTCATCCTTATGTAACTTAGCTAGTCATGTCGCATTGATATGACCTAGTCTACAATGCCACAAGAAGGATTCGTTCATTTCTGAACTACTCCTCTTGTGTGTGTTCTAGATACTTTGAACTGTGGTTTGATTTAGAACTTATATGCCATTACATAATGTGCCTGATCCAATCAACTCTTGATTCAGGAAAATGTTCACAACATTATCCTTCAATCCAGAATTATATCATTCTTTAACTCAATAAAGAATTTGATGTAATGTTGTATATCAGGTTCGATATTTAATATTATTTGTTCAGAATCAATGTATTTACCATTTAGTAATACAAGGTGATATTTGCCAACTTATTTGGCTGCAACAATTGTACCATTCTCTACCACTTAGAGACATATCACCCAATCCAAGTTCTCTACCTTTCTATAGCCCATGTAACTCTTACATATGTGGGATCCTGATCCGGTATCTCATACCTAGGACGTAGAGGATACTGAGAAATAGTTCTTGGTAACGAACACACCAGAAGAATATGCATCAACATGTTTTTTCCTCGATTGGGTCGCGTCGGAATCAGGATATTCCCCTATTTCCTGCTCGGACTTATAACAATTTATAAGATAGAGCGGAACCAATGTTCCCCAGTTGTCATGCCCCGCTTCCCGATATACGGCGAAGGGGACGCGACGAGGTCCGCTACGTATTTACTGTGAAGTAAATACGCTGAGTGTATCTAAGCAATATAAAAGTAAATCACAAGAGACAAGAGATATAGAAATAACAGCAACTTTATTAATATCATTCTTTTGTACAATGCATGAAAAGTAAATACAACTGGAATGAAAAGCGATGCCTAAACAATGGCATAACAGGAAATGAAAATACTGAATAGAACAAGGTACAATGTCTAGAGCTCGGGGTCTTCGTGAAACTGATCTAAGTCTTCACCGGTGGGCTCGATCTCTGCTGGGTCTATAACACCTGACGAAATTCAAAGAAGAAAGAAATAGAATGTCGTCAGCGAACAGGTCGCTCGGTAAGTCCCAAAGATAAAAAAGAATTAGAAAAGACAGAATAAGAGGTATCTTCTAAGTATAATATTATAGAATATTGTGTTTACGCTGTTGTTTGTAGCTTGGTACGGAAGGATGCCAGTGTATACGAGAGGGGTCTCAGTATGCTAGAGACCAGGGCAAACGGAATGTACAAGGAACCGTTAAGCCACGGTACAACAGCAACGGAATATATGTTAGGTGTCTTAATCTTACCGTCTCGTGCCACTTCTAACACCTTCCGCACCAATCTACCTCTTAAACCCCGTAGTGTTTTGATTGTATTGTTGTATTGTATTATATAAGTTGGATGACCGACTGATTGAATGAATTTCTCGATTGTGTTTGTAAATCAAATGATCCCCGGCAACGGCGCCATTTGATTGTTTATAATTTTCCGATTGGATGTAAAAGTATCGAATCTGTGTAAGTAAATCAACTCAAATGATCCCTGATAACGGTTTGATTTGATTGAAATATTTTCTTGTTTGTGTAAATCGAATAAAGCGAATAAGTTTCAATGTGTCGGTAATATTGAATAAAATTCACAATCAAAGAATTATATTTGACCGCAATCAATTACGGTGTCGGTTGTAGATCGTAAGCGAGTGCGTATCGTCCACAGGGATTGTGCGATTCGTTTCTATATTTAATTTGTTTGAATTGAAAAGTTAATTGAAAAGAAAAGAAAACATGATTCAAGATTTTATCGATTGATTCAGGTGTCACTAATCTAATCAAGAATCAAGAAATGATAAATGATCAAGAATCGGGTTTCGATGATATTTCCAATTAAATGTCAAGAATCTAAATGAGGCTCGTAGGAATCGATCGGATCTATAGACGTGATGTAATCTCAAGATTTCGTGTTCTTGTCCTTCGAAGGATTGATACTAGATCGATGATGATCGACGAGAGTTAGGGCTTTCTTGATGAAACTAGGGTTTCATCGTTTAACCCTTGTTCTTTCGTAGATATCATTCACATTCTAGCCTCTAGCAATTTCAAGAAACGATCGTAACTCCCCAATCTCGAGCGATATCAATCAAGAAAGCATCGCAACGAATTGGGTCGTCGATTCTTGAACTTGCTAGGGTTTACAAAACTCGTAGGACTCAAGAATCGATTTCAGATATATTACATCATCATTCTATTGATCGTCTCGACTCCTCAACGAGCGGAGTATTACTCAAACATCACAACCAGATTTACAACTAGAAATTTAGATTGAATCATGATGCGAGAATTTAAAGAAAACAAGATAAAAGAATATCACCTTTTATTTATATCAACAATTTGATTACAGTTGCTCAAGAATTACAAGAGGAAGAACTAAATTGTCGATTTGGCGTCGCTCGGCTCCGTGAGTCGCGGATTGCTTGGACCACTTGCTCTGTTGAAGACCGGCTTGGCTCATAAAAGGTTGCAAGGCTTTTTGCTTGATGGGGTACTTGGGATCTTGGCTTTTGATTGGAATTAGGGTTAGGGATTCACACAAGTTCTCTCACTAGACTTGTGGAAGAAGATGAAGAGAGTGAATGGATCTAGATTGATACTAAAATTGGCTAAAGATCATTCCCCCTTTTAACCCTAGGTCTAGGCTTCTATTTATAGACTTCTCAAACCCTAGGTCTAGGCTTCTATTTATAGACTTCTCAAACCCTAGGTCTAGGTTTGAAATTACAATTCCCTCCAAAAGTTTGTTGAGGCTTCTAGAAGGAGTTTGTTAGGAGTTAGCTTAGGGTTTAAGTTAGGGTTTAGGGAGAAGTTTCTAGAATGATAGGCTAGTTTAGTGTAGCTTCAAGGATTTGCTGATCTGGCAGAAGTCTCTGGAGTCTTCTGGAATATGTTGTGCCTTTTAGAAGTCTGGACCCTGAGATAAGCATTATGGCCCAAAATTGAGGTGGTGACGTCGACAATCCGCCGCGGAACCGCGGCACAAGGCGGATTAGGCCGCGGTTCCGCGGCCATATAGGCTCCTTGTGGCTTGGATCTTCTGGTGTGGTCTTGGGTTGATACTTGGGCCTTTATCTGATATGTTGATTTGTATTTGTCCCTTTGGATTGATACCAGAATTGAAATCATTGAGTTAGCGTAATGTTTGATCGGTACCGTATAAATTTTGGCCTTTCTTCTAGATTTTCCTGCACAGATCTTAAAACAAGTGTTGCGCAATATAGAAATGATGCAATGCCATGAAATGCGGTCAATTTCCTTTATAGTGCCGGTTTTAGAGTCTAACACATGCAATCTGATATTTTGTGACATTTTTGCTAATATGTGAAATATGAATACCGTACACTTCTAAATGAATGCAAAAGATAGGGAAATTGCCATGTTAAAAATACAATATTTTCGACTAATCAAATTTCCCCAAACTTAATTTCGATCGTCTCGAGCGAACTGTTTTATTAAAAAAAAGAAGGAGAAAAACTAACTGGCACACTTTCGTAGGCAACACGATTGCACTGAGCACGTGCAACAAGCCTTTAAACCTCTAGGTGTCCCTAGTAGGAGGAGTGTTGTCTCCTGAGGGTTTTCAGCGGATTACACCCACAAAATCCAATAATAAAAGAAAGATCATGAATATTACATTTAAAGAAAAGAATCGTAGAAGAAAAGCTTTGAAAATTAGGGTTTCCAACTAAGCTAGCTTTTCGGTTGTCATGAGCCCTATCTTAATGGTCATGAAAAGATGTTAGAAATCACGTCCTCCCTCAATAAAACATCATCTTATTCTTCATTCCTATCTTTCTTCCAAATATCGATCATATAACCCTGCGTGTGTGTAAAGACATCCCTACACCCGGAGAATTCAATTCAAGCTATCATACTCTTGCCCGTCAGCCTCAGTACTTTTTAATTAATGAATATTAAGATGAGATTGCTCACACACTTTCATGTGACCGTCAATACTTCTTGAGGTACTAACCGACCGATTACTCATGTGCTTGCTTATTTGGTGTATTTTCCTCGTCTTGCACCACCTAAGGCATAGCAGTGACTCCCAGACCAGTTGGCCTTAGGGCACTAGGTGAAGAAGCACCCTCGCTATATATTTTTTTATTGTCCTTGGTGATAACAAAACCAGTGTCCATTTTTCTCACCACTTTATATTTTCTTTATTCATTTTTTTTCTTTTCTTTTTATTTCCTTCATACATCGGTTTTAAGACAAGAGCATTTCAAGGTATCCTCTACTATCCCAGGCTTCAAGACGTGTGTAAGTGCGAATAGCAGGGTATCAACGTTCAAAATGTTTGGCTTCCAGAATAGAAACTATTTTTCAGACTTATTTTTATCCTCAGATTAGTGACGTCTTTCATCTTACTAACCCTTGGGACAACGGCTCATAACTACTTATTACTAGTTCGTATAAAAAAACTTCTAATTTTCTTAGTTTTCTTAAATTTTTCTAATCTCATGGATGTAATTTTTCATTATCTAAACTTTTATTATCTTATTTATGTACAAAAAAGTGTAAATATTAAAATTATTTTTATACTTGAAAATTTTTAAATTTTTATCGGTTTTGAAATTTTTTCAATTTTTATAGATTTTTAAAGAAATGTTTTGTGCTTATGCAAATGATATGCAAATGATGCAAAAATAAGCACAAACCTCCCCCAAACTTGTTTTCAACAGTGTCCTCACTGTTGCCAATCGCTATACCTACAAAAACTGTAAGCCTGGGGGGAATTATTAGTGGGGGCAAAATATATAAGTGAAGAACTTCTCCCAAACTTACTCTTTTCAGTCACCTCCATTCAAAAGATGATGCAATGATATACTGGACATGAAGGTGAGACGGAGGAATTTTAATCCAAATAAACTGGCTCTTGTAAGAACAAGAGCTCTTCCGTGGGGTCAGTGGAAAAATACGGCTTAAGTCTATGTCCATTCACTTTAAAAAATATGTCGTTTTTAACATTTTCTACTTCTACTGCCCCGTGCGAGTATACAGACCGCACAACAAAAGGTCCCTTCCATCGAGATCGAAGTTTACCCGCGTGAAGGTGTAATCGTGAATCATAAAGAAGGACTTGTTTACCAGGTGAAAATGTTTTCCTCAAAATGTTTTTATCGTGAAAAACCTTAGTCCTATTCTTTACAATTACAGCGTTATCATAAGCTTCATCGCGGAGTTCGCTTAGCTCATTTATTTGCAGCTTCCGAAAGTTGCAAGCTTGGTTTAGATCAAAATTTATTTCTTTTATAGCCCACAATGCTTTATGCTCTATCTCGACGGGTAAATGACATGCTTTTCCAAACACTATCCTATATGGAGACATCCCTAGGTAACTTTTATATGCAGTTCGGAATGCCCAAAGAGCATCCGTTAGTTTGGTCGACTAGTCTTTTCTATTCTTAGCAACAGTTTTCTCCAGGATAAGTTTGATCTCTCTATTCGAAATTTCAGCCTGCTCGCTCGTTTGGGGATGATAGGGTGTAGAAAGTCGGTGGTTGATTGAGTATTTTCGCATCAGAGTCTCGAAGGACCTGTTGCAGAAATGTGTCCCATTATCGCTAATAATAGCGCGTGGGTGTCCAAATCGCGAAAAGATATTCTCTTTCAAGAACTTAATGACAACTTTCTTATCATTAGTGCGACATGGAATGGCTTCTACCCACTTTGAGACATAATCAACCGCCAGCAGAATGTACAAATTCCCAAAGGAGTTGGGAAAGGGACCCATAAAATCAATGCCCCAAACATCGAATATTTCAACAACCAGAATGGGTTGCTGAGGCATTTCATTCCTCTGGGAGATTCTACCCGTGTACTGACACTGTGTACAGGTTTTGCAATACTCAAATGCGTCCTTGAATAAGGCCGGCCAATAAAATCCACATTGCAAAACCTTTTTCGCCGTCTTTTTGGGACCAAAGTGACCCCCACAGGCCTGATCATGACAAAAAGAAAGAACACTCTTGAACTCTTCATTCGGGACACACCGACGAATGATCTGATCAGGACAATACTTAAACAGGTATGGATCATCCCAGTAAAAGTGTTTTACTTGGGATAGAAAACGGTATTTGTCTTGTTTTGACCAATTGCTGGGTATAAGTCCCGTGACAAGATAGTTCACAATATCCCTGAACCATGGTTCAGCGGATACGTTCAAGAGTTATTCATCAGGGAATGAATCATTGATCGGCAGGGTCACAGGGGAAGAAATGATGCGTGAAAGATGGTCGGCTACTATGTTTTCACATCCTTTCTTATCTTTGATAACAAGATCAAATTCTTGTAACAGTAGGATCCAACGTATTAGTCGACCTTTTGCATCTTTCTTCGCCAGAAGATATTTTAAAGCGGAATGGTCAGTATACACAACTATAGGTGAGCCAATTAAGTAAGGCCTGAATTTTTCTAATGCAAATACAACCGCTAAAAGTTCTTTCTCGGTGGTTGTATAGTTGATTTGTGCATCGTTCAGGGTCTTACTTGCATAGTATATCACGTGTGGCATCTTTTCGATGTGCTATCCTAAGACTGCACCTACTGCAAAGTTAGATGCGTCACACATCAGCTCAAAGGGGTAGTCCCAGTTTGGCGATGATAGCACGGGGGCTGTAGTGAGTGAGTGTTTAAGTGAGTCGAAAGCTGTCTCGCAGTCCGAGTCAAAGTGGAAGGTCGCATCCTTAGCCAGGAGAAGAGTTAAAGGTCTAGCAATTTTGCTAAAATCCTTGATGAATCTCCTATAAAAGCCCGCATGGCCAAGGAAAGATCGAATATCTTTGACGCTTTTGGGATGAGGGAGGTTTTGAATGACATCTATCTTAGCTCTGTCAACCTCAATGCCTTTCTGTGAAATGACATGTCTAAGTACTATTCCTTCTTGGACCATAAAATGGCATTTTTCCCAGTTCAAAGTCAAGTTCTTCTCTTTGCAACGAGTAAGAACAGCATCAAGATTCGATAGGCAATCGGAAAAAGAGTCCCCAAAAATCGAGAAATCATCCATAAAGATCTCCAGAAAATTCTCTACCATATCAGAGAATATCCCCATCATACACCGCTGAAAGGTAGCGGGAGCATTGCATAACCCAAAGGGCATGCGACTGTAAGCAAAGGTACCAAAAGGACAAGTAAAAGTGGTTTTATCTTGATCCTTTTTGGCGATGGGGACCTGATTATAGCCTGAGTATCCGTCCATGAAACAATAATACTCTCGTCCCGCTAAGCGTTCCAGCATTTGATCAATGAATGGTAGAGGAAAGTGGTCTTTCCTCGTGGCAGCATTGAGTTTTCTATAATCAATACATACACGCCACCCAGTTTGGGTGCGTGTCTGAATCAACTCATTTGCCTCATTGGTTATAACAGTGATGCCGGATTTCTTAGGAACGACATGTATAGGACTAACCCATTGGCTATCGGAGATGGGGTATATAATACCATTATCTAGGCATTTGACGATCTCTTTCATCACCGCTTCCTTCATGACGGGATTCAACCGTCTCTGTGGTTCTCGGGTTGGTATGGCATCATCCATCACATGTATATGATATTCAACAATCAAGGGACTAATCCCTTTGATGTCCGCCATACTCCAACCAAACGCCTCTTTGTTAGATCTCAATACCGATAAAAGTGCATTCTCTTGCTCTGATGCAAGAGAAGAGGATATGATAACCGGTAAAGACTCATTCTCACCTAGATATGCATATTTAAGGTGAGAAGGTAGAATTTTGAGATCTAATGTGGGCGGAGAAATGATAGAAGGAGGGATCATCGAATGATTCTTGGAGTTACAAAGAAGCTCAGAGCCTGTGAAAGATACAGACTCGGGTGGAGTAAAGTCAGGAGTGCAGGACTCAAGTGTAGAAAAAGTGTCCTCACTAAGATCATGTGTAAGATCAAGCAGAGATGTGGTAATGTCGTCGAGATCTAGAAAGCAAAGATCCTCAGCTCCACAACTATCGGGAGCGATCTCGTGGACATAGCACACATCTAGAATATGAGCAGAGGGTTCTGATGGCTGACTTCCAACTTTGTAGATGTTTAGTTCAATGGTCATATTTTCAAATGATAAATTCATTGAACCATTTCTACAGTTTATAACAGCGTTGGAAGTGGCAAGGAAAGGACGACCCAGAATCACCGGAATTTGGCCCCGGGGGTTTGCTACAGGCTATGTGTCGAGCATAATGAAGTCTACAGGGAAAACAAATTCCCCGACCTTTATCAACATATCCTCTAATTCACCCCTTGGTTTGGTGATAGATCGGTCTGCCATCTGGAGAGTACAGTGAGCAGGTTTCAGCTCTCCAATCCCTAATTGCTCATAGACAGAATATGGAAGGAGGTTAACACTTGCGCCAAGGTCTAACAGAGCACGATTTATGTTTTTACCCCCAATCGAAATCGATATTGTAGGACATCCTGGGTCCTTTCGTTTCTTTGGTAGCTGGGGAATAAAAGCAGTGCTGATATTATTAGCCATAAAGACCTTCTTCGGCACTTGAGTCTTCCTCTTCCTAGTGAACAAGTCCTTAAGAATTTTCGCATAAGCGGGGACTTGTTGAATTGCATTTAGGAGAGGGATGTTGATGTTAACCTGTTTGAACATTTCCATAATTTTCTCCATATGAGGATTCGTTCTATTACCCCTTAACCGGTTCGGGTAAGGAGCTTTCGCAATAAGCGCAGGGTCCATCATAGGAGAAGAAAGAGGGGGTAGACGCGGTCCCAAAAGAGGTGTGGGGACCGTCTGTGGAGAACTATAAGGGTTGGGTTCAGGTGTCGAGCCTAATGGGAAATGGAGAATAGGCTCGTGAGAAGGTGGTGTGGTAGAAGAAGAAGGATCAGAAGGAGAAGTGTGTGTGTGTGGAAAGGTCTCAGCCGGGGTGTTGATATGATTTCCAATATCATCAATACCTTCCCCGACATGATTGTTCAGCACTCTTCCCGATCTCAACGTTGTGACGGCATTTACATTGTAATGTCCAGGATTCTGTAGGGGTTGAGAGGGAAGTTTCCCTTTTTCTCTCGCACTCATTTCGGCTTTAAGGCGTGCGATTTCAGCTTCCATCAATCTGATACTCTCAACTTGGGACGCTGAGTTTTTATTTATCTCACTGACGGAAGATCTAACCTCAGTCGAAACCTCTATGAAATTTGATAAAAGTGATTTCATGGTTTGAGTGAATTGAGAGAACTCGTCAGAACAGGTCATAGGATTAGACTGTGCAGGAGTGTTGGCCTGGTTTTGGAAATTTTGTGACTGATAGGGGTGCTGAGTGAGTTGAAGGGGTTGCTGTTGTGGTGGAGGAAGAGCCCTTTGAAAATTATTCATGTTTGGAACCGTGTTTTGAGATTGGTTTTGGTTCCAAGCGAAATTCGGGTGATTCCTCCAACCCTGATTGTACGTGGAAGAATATGGATCGTTTCTCGGTCTTTGAAATGCGGCATTAGAATGCTCGTGACCTTGAAACGCAGAGTTTAATGGACATTCTTCCGTTAAATGAGACGGATCAGAACAGCACCCACAAACAGTTTTGGGGTGCGACACTGGGTTTAGGGAGGCTGCTACAAATTTATGTTCCATAGCGTCGAGCTTCTTTTGCATTGCTGCCATCTCAGCTCGAACACCTATGGACACATCTATTTGGTGTACGCCACCCCTATTCAATGGTTGGGTTCCACTCTCCTACTGTAGTGATTTTTCAGCGAACTCTTCTAAATACTTCCAAGCTTCCCCATCATCTTTAGTCATAAAAGTACCTTGACACATGTTTTCAAGGCTCTGTTTAGTGTTTGGGTTAATGCCCTCATAAATGATTCGGCACAATTACCATCTCGGGATGCCGTGATGAGGACACTGAACCAATAGATCCTTGAAACGTTCAAAGCATTTTGAAAATGGTTCAGTAGGGAGTTGGGCAAATTGATTTAGTTCGCTACGGATTCGAGCTGTCTTTTGTATTGGGTAAAATTTCTTAAGGAATGCAGCGACGAATTCTTCCCAATTCGTAATAGAGTGTGCGGTAGTGTTATATAGCCACTTCTCGGCTATATCGCACAATGTAAATGGAAGAAGTCGTAGACGCATTGCATCCACTGAAAGTTGTGACGTACCCATCATTGCGCATACGTTTTCAAATTTGGTAATGAAAACGTAAGCGTCCTCAGTCTCGAGTCCGTGGAATTTAGGTAAAAGGTTGATGTACTGGGGCTTAATCTCAAAGTTATCCCCATTGGCTGGTGGTGTGGATAGGCAGGTCGAAAGAGGACCTCGAATAGGGTAGCATCTCTCCTGGAGAGAGATGCGGGGTGGATTCTGCGCACCAACGGACGGTGGCAGATTAGAGTTAAAGAAGTTCGATGGATTCGGATCCATCGGTGTGGGTGTGGTAGTGGGTAAAGGAAAGGTAAATGGAGAAATATCGACTTCGGAGTCGATAAAGGGTACGCGGACTAAACGGGCACTAGAATCCCATGTCCAGCCTAACTTGCACTAAAATGGGTTAGTACAAGTGGCAGCGTTGGCTTATAATTAGGGGTAATGAATGAATGCGGTGCTTGCTTTGAAAAAGGGACGGATTTTTGAAAAAATGATGCGACACAATAAATGCAGCACACAAACCCTAGAATCTAGTGGTCACCTAGGTCCGGCTCTAGACCGCTCCTAACTGCCAAAAGACAAGTCGCAGGATAGAATCCTCCACTGCCTCTTTGTCCCCCTGTGGCCGGATAAGTGCCAGATAAGTGGGAAGGTACTCCACTACGTAAGTAGTGGGCCTAATTAAAAATCACTAGCCTTAGACACACTCGCCTTAGACACCACAAGAAAACGCGGATAAGCAATGAATTACCCACGGCCTTCTCTTGTCCTAATTGAGCGCGACGGTCCTTAGAGTTATCTCTAGATATTTTTTAGTTAATGTGGGTCAATGCGGATGCAAGTTTTGTGGTTTTCGGGGCCTAGGAAGGGTAATGAAATCCCCACCTAATTTGGATTTGGCCTTGCCCCTTAATATCCGTATTTAGAATGCAAACAACCAAGAAACAAAATCACGCACAAATTTAATTTTGCTTTTTTGCAAGCTGCGATTATTTGCAAAGAAACCTGCAGAAAATTATTAGTTGGAGTTAAAAAGAGGAGAGAGGAGAAGGTAAGAAATCACCTGAAGCAATTTGGTACAGAGAACCCTCAGAAGGGCCGCGGTTCCGCCGCGATTTCCTTCTACTGCCGTGCTTCCGCGGTCTCTTGATGAGATCACTCCACCAAAATTTTCTAGGGAGCTTCTGTAGACTCCCTCAACTCTCTGGTATTTTCCAAAAATTTTCTTCAATTGCCAAACAGCTCCAGATTTCCTTGCAATGAACCACAACAAATCGTTTAGGGTTTGCACGAATTTTGATCTCAAAATAACAATGGAATAAATCTTTCAATTCAAACTATAATATGAAACGAATTAGCGCGTAATCCCCGGCAACGGCGCTATTTGATTGAATGAATTTCTCGATTGTGTTTGTAAATCAAATGATCCCCGGCAACGGCGCCATTTGATTGTTTATAATTTTCCGATTGGATGTAAAAGTATCGAATCTGTGTAAGTAAATCAACTCAAATGATCCCTGATAACGGTTTGATTCGATTGAAATATTTTCTTGTTTGTGTAAATCGAATAAAGCGAATAAGTTTCAATGTGTCGGTAATATTGAATAAAATTCACAATCAAAGAATTATATTTGACCGCAATCAATTACGGTGTCGGTTGTAGATCGTAAGCGAGTGCGTATCGTCCACAGGGATTGTGCGATTCGTTTCTATATTTAATTTGTTTGAATTGAAAAGTTAATCGAAAAGAAAAGAAAACATGATTCAAGATTTTATCGATTGATTCAGGTGTCACTAATCTAATCAAGAATCAAGAAATGATAAACGATCAAGAATCGGGTTTCGATGATATTTCCAATCAAATGTCAAGAATCTAAATGAGGCTCGTAGGAATCGATCGGATCTATAGACGTGATGTAATCTCAAGATTTCGTGTTCTTTTCCTTCGAAGGATTGATACTAGATCGATGATGATCGACGAGAGTTAGGGCTTTCTTAATGAAACTAGGGTTTCATCGTTTAACCCTTGTTCTTTCGTAGATATCATTCACATTCTAGCCTCTAGCAATTTCAAGAAACGATCGTAACTCCCCAATCTCGAGCGATATCAATCAAGAAAGCATCGCAACGAATTGGGTCGTCGATTCTTGAACTTGCTAGGGTTTACAAAATTCGTAGGACTCAAGAATCGATTTCAGATATATTACATCATCATTCTATTGATCGTCTCGACTCCTCGACGAGCGGAGTATTACTCAAACATCACAACCAGATTTACAACTAGAAATTTAGATTGAATCATGATGCAAGAATTTAAAGAAAACAAGATAAAAGAATATCACCTTTTATTTATATCAACAATTTGATTATAGTCGCTCAAGAACTACAAGAGGAAGAACTAAATTGTCGATTTGGCGTCGCTCGGCTCCGTGAGTCGCGGATCGGCTTGGACCACTTGCTCTGTTGAAGACCGGCTTGGCTCATAAAAGGTTGCAAGGCTTCTTGCTTGATGGGGTACTCGGGATCTTGGCTTTTGATTGGAATTAGGGTTAGGGTTTCACACAAGTCCTCTCACTAGACTTGTGGAAGAAGATGAAGAGAGTGAATGGATCTAGATTGATACTAAAATTGGCTAAAGATCATTCCCCCTTTTAACCCTAGGTCTAGGCTTCTATTTATAGACTTCTCAAACCCTAGGTCTAGGTTTGAAATTACAATTCCCTCCAAAAGTTTGTTTAGGCTTCTAGAAGGAGTTTGTTAGGAGTTAGCTTAGGGTTTAAACTAGGGTTTAGGGAGAAGTTTCTAGAATGATAGGCTAGTTTAGTGTAGCTTCAAGGGTTTGCTGATCTGGCAGAAGTCTCTGGAGTCTTCTGGAATATGTTGTGCCTTTTAGAAGTCTGGACCCTGAGATAAGCATTATGGCCCAAAATTGAGGTGGTGACATCGACAATCCGCCGCGGAACCGCGGCACAAGGCGGATTAGGCCGCTGTTCCGCGGCCATATAGGCTCCTTGTGGCTCGGATCTTCTGGTGTGGTCTTGGGTTGATACTTGGGCCTTTATCTAATATGTTGATTTGTATTTGTCCTTTTGGATTGATACCAGAATTGAAATCATTGAGTTGGCGTAATGTTTGATCGGTACCGTATAAATTTTGGCCTTTCTTCTGGATTTTCCTGCACAGATCTTAAAACAAGTGTTGCGCAATATAGAAATGATGCGATGCCATGAAATGCGGTCAATTTCCTTTATAGTGCCGGTTTTAGAGTCTAACACATGTAATCTGATATTTTGTGACATTTTTGCTAATATGTGAAATATGAATACCGTACACTTCTAAATGAATGCAAAAGATAGGGAAATTGCCGTGTTAAAAATACAATATTTTCGACTAATCACCGACCAAAACCATGATATCAGTAAACAGATTGTAACTGCATAATCAGGTAAATAGAATAACGGAATAATGGATGTATCTCCATGGTTTGGTTCAGTCAAGTTGTATAGATTGTTAACTGGATTCTGGGATTCATGTGTTCATATTGAGTTGGAATATTAAAGAATGTAGATTGGCATGAATCATATTCAAGTCAGAAATAATCATACTCAAACCCGAGTCAGACCAAAAGAAATGTAAGTCGAAGTTCTATAATTGTTAGGGTCCTTATTGTAATTTATAAAACTTGAGGGGGTTTTATGTAAAAATACTTTTGTATAGTTTTCAAGATACACCCCAAGTATTTATTATTCATCTTTATAGTTATAATGAGTGTAAATTTTATTTGTGATATTTCTTAGTGAAAATATTCTAATTCCATAAATAAAGGTATTTATTTGTATTTTAATGTAAAATTTAGTCTTATGATTTTTAGAAAAAGTAGGATATTTATATTATAACAAAATAGATCTTTTAATGATAATATCCATATATTTATACAAAAATAATTTCAATAATTATTTTATATTCTAAAAATATCATTTTCTCAAGATATCGTATTTTAAACCTTTCGAGACCGAATGCTCCTTGCGGAGGTCTGAATCTCGCACTACTAAGCCGAGGGTGCACGATAAACCATACGATCCCTAACGGGTTCCCCAAATATGGGTTGTAGTGGCGCTTTGCAAAGATTTATAAATACTATCCTTTAGAAAACGGTTTTATAAAGTAAAAGGTATTTATTTACAAAAGTCGATTTTCCGTATTTTATATTCTAGGGTTTTATATTTCAACTAGACTATTTCTATATGGTCTAAACGACAAGTCGTTGGAAGCCTCAAATCGCCTCTTCACCTCCAATTATGGCCAGGTAAGTACAAATGAGAAAAGGAGGGATCCGCTCACGAATCGTGAGACGGGCCTTTTAAAGTTACCTTTTCTCACTTGCCTAGACTAGACACCACAAAGTCAGGTTTAGATAAACGATCGATGTCCACGACATATCGTATTTTCTTATTAAAAGATATTTGTTTTGAAAGTGTATCAAACCTAAAACTTTTAGAAAAGGTTTTATAAGAAAATGGTATTTAAATGTAAAATCTTGTATTATCGTATTCTAAATTTTGATGATATCAATTAGGGTTGTATTTGCGTGTGTGTGGAGGTAGGTCATTACCTCGTGATCTACTTTAAGGTATAACAATGTTAAGGGGTTAAATGTGAAAACTAAACATTGTGGTATTTAAGT
Organism: Agapanthus africanus; assembly: GCA_030015575.1. NCBI lineage: Eukaryota > Viridiplantae > Streptophyta > Magnoliopsida > Asparagales > Amaryllidaceae > Agapanthus > Agapanthus africanus. The sequence goes on along the minus strand of CM057340.1, from coordinate 792,090,234 downwards.
GAAAGAAATACGATAAATGGAAACGTTATCATTTCATGTGAGAAAACTTATTCAAATTAGTTGTTAAGTGATTAATAGTCAACATAGAGATGTTTAAGCATTATGGAATTGGTGATAAGTGAGATTTGATAGAAAACTGAATCGGAAATCGGTTTGTTCCGATTTCCGTCGGGTTTGTAAAGTCGTATTTTTTATGAAAGAAAAGAAAGGTAGAAAATGGGGACTTACGGGTTTGGACAATGCTAGAGAGTGAGAGGGAAGTAGAGGGTTTGCCGGCGCGTCGAATCGTCGTTGAGAGCTCCTAGCACGATCACCGGAATTTCGCTGTCGATTTCGTCAGCGCTTCGCCTTTCGCTCGTTTTCTAACGTACCAAAGTTCTCTTGGAATTTTGAGAGAATGGACTTAGAAATTTAGGATGAGAGGGTAGAGGGTATGGGGTGTTTATATAGGGTTAGCCTAGGGTTAGGGTTTTTAATAAAAAAAATATATAAAAATATATAAAATCATTAAAATCATTAAAACTTTGGAGTAAAAGGGATTTAATGGGCATTAGGTAACCGATCCAAATATTTAAAGTGTGCAGGTGAGAAGACCAGGTCAAGACGGAACTTTTCCGTGTTGACGACTCGGCCGTCCGGCTGAGTCCGGCCGGCGGCGCCGGACCGAGTCGGCCGGTTCGCCTGCCGACTCGGCCGAGTCGGGCCGAGTCAGGCAGTCGGGGGCCGGGGAAACTCAAGGGGGAATTTATGGTATTATTACTTTTTTATATTCAGTACAAATTTTGTGAGTTATGGCGTTTTGACTGTTGACTTCCAAAAGAATTTAAAACAAAATAAATACAAAAATAATGTGGGGCATGGGATTTGAACTCTGGTGGCTTAGTTCAGTAGTGCAAGGTGTTACCAATGAGCTACAAGCTCCTTCTTGTAATTATGGAGTGAAATAAATACTTAAAGAGATATCAGCCACAATAAATACTCCAAGTATACATTGAATTTAAATCAATTCTTTGTACATTAAAAATGGAGTTGTTACACCAGTTAAGTATAATAAGCAGGTTCGGTCAATGCATCCATATTATTATCTTGATTAAGGCGTGACATGGTCGATACCAGGAGAGAGAGAGAGAAGAAAACACTCTGCATATGCTCTTGCAAGATCAGATTGTTTATTATTTTATCTAATCAGGATGGCTCCCACTGTTTTTATCAAATCTTCCTTCAAACCCTAAAAGGTAAGACTAGCCGGGATTAATTACACCCTACAAGTTCGTCAATCTTTCGGCCAGGCCAGTGTCGGTACTTTGAGGGAGGTTCTCCGTTCTTTCGCATGGACCTAATTAAAATAAACCTCATTTTCCCAGGGGCGTAACCCCGTTAACACCTTTCTAGACATCTACTTTGAAATGCTAATTGTAATGTGTAAAACTCTCCCAGGAGTAACTCTTACTCGCAGTGGGTATCGGGATCCAACTATTTCATAGAAGGTATTCAATCTCATTGCAAATTTCAACACTTGAAATTCCCGATAATATTTTTCCCCTAGTGTCCTATGACCTTGACGAAATCCAACAAACCATAGTCCGCTAGTCAAGTTCAACCCGTACATTTCATTATTGAATTAAACCCACCCGCACGACCCTTGACGAAAGCCAACAAAGTCGCACGACTACCCTAATCCAATCGCATCACATGCTTTAGCAAATAAGCACTAGTTAGCTACCGCACACTAAGCCTTGACGAAAACCAACAAACGTAGCACGAATACTAAATACGACTTATCTGAAATGACAGAGAGCTACGACAGGTTTTTAAGAAAACCCTTTGCGTAATGAACTTGATGTCGTTGTTGAATCGGGCGATTTTGAAAAGGAGCGTTTTTTAGGCTTTTACTAGTTTTGCTAAAGAGTTCACTCCCGGTGAAGGGATCTCGTCTCTTTCCTCATCGAATGAGGTGCTGGATATTTCAAAAATACCACTATGCAAAGCATGAACTAAAAAAGCAATCAGAAGACAAAACCGAGTGGGTTGTAGCATCTGCCAGTTTCGCTAAAGAGGTCACTCCCGGTGAAGAGATCTCGGCTCTTGCCTTATCGAATAAGGTGCCGGATATTCTACAAGGAATACCACTATACAAAGCAAGACTAGAGCTACCAGTTTTTAAAACAAGATTCTACAACATCTTTAGGTTTCTTTTATTTCATTAATCTTATTAATGAAGTCCCATCAATTATGCTTCCTAAGCATCACAGAAGAAACGAAAGCAGCAATATTTATTATATATCATATATATAATATAAGCATTCTTCTCATCATATAAAGTGATCACATCACAGAATATCAGCAGCAGAAGAACACATATGAAATATTGGATATACTAGGAATTCTGTGTTTTAAATTAAGCCAATAAAAAACGCGGATTTCACGGTCGTGATGAATAGACAAAGCCACATCCCTAGACCCCTACGAGAGCGGCAAGCAACCCTACCAATTCTAGAGTTAGGAGACCCGATCTCGACTCCTCGAGATGGTCTCCTACTGGACCCTAGAATCCGGTTACTTGTGCTCCCCGCCTTGGGTCTATCCTAATACGGAAAAGTAAATAATATATATCAATGGCGACATCATCCTTAACCCGGAAGTGCCCCAATAAAAGAATATTACATACAAGTTTTTACATGAATGAAAATGAAAAAACTCTCATCTCACATAAAAAAAACCCGGCTATTCAAAACAAGAAGATCCAATATAACATATCACAGCAATACATAACATCACATGTTATCAACATAAGTAAATATGTGTATCCCAATTGTCGTTGACATATAGCAACGAAACCAGCGATACACCACATATTACACTTACGGTCGCAGAAAAGAAAGTGAAAAACTACAACAATTGGAATCTGCAACCACGTTAGACATCATAAACCCAATGTATCACATACTTTGGATTTCATGCCTTACCAAATGAATTCCTTAGACATCACATGCCTAACAATTATAAACCCCGCATTTTATTCTCGATATTGAAAACACTTTTTAATAACCAGTCGGGTAATTCAACAAGATTCCCGACAACCTGATCGAATACTCATCGGAAACTTTAGTAGACGGCCGCACCCCCGATGCCATCGACGAAGTGCACTTAGGCGGAACACCGCGGCCACGAGCACCCGAACGGATGCTTTTGGCGACGGGGTTCTCCTACAGTCACTTGGTCAGGGCTATGGGGCGTGGCTATCTAGTAAGGTTGCCCGGCGAATATCCACATACGCTACGTGATTGCGACGGACTTTTGATTCACATCAAAATTCCGTGGCAACCGATCAAATGAGACTGAATTGCTAGATTTATAAAATTCAAATTAGTTTTCATAAAACTAAATATTGTGGATTCCAAGTATTGTATCACAATCACAGATAGCTAGACGGTGTTAAACTTTTCGACCGAATCAACAAACATCCAAAATTTTCTAAAGAGTTCAACACTTGAGCGCAGTTTAAAAAGTACCCAGAATATGCCACTGCACCTATGGACCGACCGTAGAAGGGTCAACCCTTGCCTCACCTATGGCGCCGCGGAACTACCACAAACCCTAGGGTTTCGTAGCGGTTCCGACGGTCATAGAATCGAGTTAGGGTTTCGTTCTTCTAGAGGGTCCATAGAAAACACCTGCATGATTTTCTGAAAATTTAAAACTTGGAAAAATCCAACTCTTGGAAAATTTCCAGCGAGGGAGAAAATGGGTTATTGATATCCGTTTGAACTTTTTAACGTCGTCTAAATAACCCGAAACTTTGTTAGAATTACAACTACGAAACACTCCGAATTGCCTTTACAGAAATATAACATCACATGCAATATCACTAAAAACAAGCCACCTGAAATACCAAAATCCAGAGACTGGAACACCACCAAAAATTGAAGCCAGAAGCCCACTAAAAATCCGGCGAGCTCGGATTTTAACTAGATGTCGCCGGCCAAATTCCAGCGAGGGAGGCTCAAATATTTGTGGTGTTCATGTTACATCTCATATAATATTCTGCAACTGCTTAAAAAAATTTTAGACACATTAAAAATTTCGACAGAAACTAGGTTATTGTTTTGAGTGTTTCGGAGTTGTTTCGGTTTCGTAATTCTACAAATATCGTCTAATTCTCTAGTTTGGTTCCGATACCAGTGCAGGGTTCCCTAGGTCGCCGCTGGGTTTCGGGAGGTATCGATAATGCCATTTTTAAAAAATTGGTGTGCTAAAAAACCCTAACCTAGAATCTTAACTAGAGAATTAGACGAAACAAGAATGTAAACACATTTACATCTAAGTGAACAAGAAATACAAGCTTTGTAGACCAGTCCTTCACTTTAATAGCTCCGTGTAGTAGTTCTTTCGCTCCATGTAGTGAACTCCCGTACTCTAGAAAGGCTCCACAAGATGAAAGGAACAAGCTTTCTTGAAGTCTTCGAGACCAAAGATGATCTACGTCGAGGAGACACCAACTCAAGCTACCTCTTCACTAATATGGAATTAGTGAAGCAAAAACCCTAAACTAAATGGATAATCTAGTAGAGGATGATGAAGTAGGAATTTTCTCACTTTAGAAATTATTTTCTCACTCATTTTCTTCACCTCCCAAAAAGCTAGAGAGCTTGAGGAAGGAGATAAAGAAAGGAAACCATGGAAAAAGTCAAGTGTAGAATGGGAACCATGGGTGAGTTAATATTATATACTAACTCATGTAGAGACTAAACCATAGCTAATCATAATGGCTGGGTTAATAAATATCTTAAGTAAAACAAAATTGGTGGACTTAGTCAATGATTCTACAAGCTTCCACTAAGCATCAACCATGACTAAATTCCACTCAATTTTGAATAACTTTAAATAAATAAAACCCTTAATTATGTTAAGCATGGTGTGAGTCACATACACCCATGTCACATGTATCATCTGGCATGACACACAAAAAATGTACATTAATATATATCACATATGTACTAAATGCACAAGTGAGAAAAAGAATTCTTAAGTGAGCTAATATTATTTAATGTAAGTTAATATATCAAATATATAATTGTACATTAAATTATTAAATCAACACTTGATTTAATAATCCAGCTATATCACATACAACCGACTAATATCAAATGTATCAACTTATCGAATCAACACTTGATTCGAAAGCCCGGCTATATCACATATAACCGACCGATGTCACATATCGCAAGAATAGAATACGGTATCATATACACGTATTAATCTCGGTTCCGCACATATCACATATGTGCTCCTAGTTCGTTTCGCCTGAGCCAGGAAACCTCTGTGTAGAACTCTAAAGACTCGTCAATATGCCGGCAGTAGGTGGTGATCATATAAGTCACCCACAAGCCGCAAGCGGACTGCTAAACGTAACGGCCACCCGGGTATTGATCGATCAGAAGATCAACAAGCAAGCCTGCTCATTCTCCTACGAATCCAATAAGTAACACTACCGTACAGTCCGGTCTCTTTGTCAAATATGTCGCATATCTCAGTCTGGGGGTGGTAAACGTCAGACCCCAATAGCCTGATAAGTCATGCCGATGTGAGGCTCATAACGATTCGAGAAACTACTGATAACACTTACTAGTAAATCTCAGCAACCCTGACCAGGAATTTCCTGTTATGGCCAATCAAGCATAGCGCAACATCAACTCTCAATATAGGGAGAGACGAAATCCCCTCCTATCGCTCATTGCCTCCATGTGACTGATTTAAAGAGATTTAGCGTGCTTGCGCTTTCTAAAAGATAGATCAAAAATATTTGTAACCGCAATCAAGAACGGCGTCGCTTTGCAGCTAGCCGGTGAGTACGGGTCGGTCCACAGGGATATTGTGAATCTCCGATTCGTTCTTACGAGTTAATTCCGAAGGGTGTTCGGAGTTGTTATTAAATCTAAAAACCTAAATTATCCTAGGGCAATTATCTAGATCTAAATCTTGCTAGGGTTAGGTTTAAGAATGGTTTGGAAATGTAAATAAATCTCAACGCTTTCTATACCCAGATTAGGATCTAAGAGGAGTTATGGTAATTATCAATAAAAGGGATTAGATCCATTCGGGAAGATATTCCTTCCTCTAGGTTCTTATCCTTCCTTTAGAGATCCTTACCCTAACCTCCATGGAAAACACGCGCAACCGGTCCTTTATACTACGGTATCACCGCTACCTCGAGGGATAGGGTGCTGTAGGGCGCAGTGTGTGCGTGTATGCATGGAGTCCTATAGATTCTATGTGATGGGTAAGAAAGGGATGAGAGATCTCATCTCTCAAAAGCCCTTCCCAAAGCTAACATCTAAGGCAAGGAATTAAAATCTAAACTAGAACAATTAAATAAAACTACTTACAGTTGGCTCTCTCCAAACATCAACGCAGGGTTGTCAGATCTGGATTCATGATTTGAAAAGAGGCACCGATGCTCTCCAAAAGAATTCTAAAATTTATTAATGAAGGGAGGCATAAGAAATTACAATGATTAGAGTTCCTATTTATAAAGAATAGAAAACCCTAGGATTACATTTGTTTCGCATGTCTGAAATTACAAAAATAGCCCTTAGGAAATCTTTTCAGAGCCGCCAAAGTATTTTGGTAAAAAATTATTTCCCTTTTGTCTTCTTATGGCCGCGGAACCGCGGCAATTGCGAGCTTGGGCTGCGGTTCCGCGGCCCTTTAGTAAGTTCAGATGATTATTTCTTCTGGGCTGCTTCACTGTCTTTTGGGCTTTTCATTTCTTTAGTGTTTTCTCCATTTGGGCTTCTACATTGGTTCCAGATTTTCAGTGAACAATTTGCAATGGCTTTTTAACCGTTTGCCTTGTATTCTTGGACCTTGCGTTGCCTTGTTGATTGTGAACTGTTCTACATCTAGGCTTGACTAAGATCCTCCTAATTGTTGGTCAAAAGTCCATATTTTCATCGTTTTTACATCGTTTTCACTATTTCCTGTTCAAGAACCTGTAACCTGTAACATGTAGCAGACATGCGTCAAAAGTACCTGTTTATTTATAAAAAGAATAAGAATGGGAAATATAATAATACAATATTATGGTGTGAACAAATACCCCCAAACTTATCTTTTGCTCGTCCTCGAGCAAACTTATTTTTATTCACTACAATCCTAACCACACTTTCGCAGGGAAATGCGATTGCACTGAGCACGTGCAACAAGCCGTTAAACCTCTAGGTGTCCCTAGTAGGAGGAATGTTGTCTCCTGAGGGTTTTCAGCGGATACTACCCACAAAATCCTATCAATTTGGCTTTTCGACTTTAATTCTCCAATTAGGTTTTCTAACTAAGAATTCTATTATCATCGACCCGCAAATTATCCACCCTTATTCTTCACACTTCCTCATCATTTAACTTAAGATTATATATGTTCTATAGACTTACATAGCTTTCGGCATTTCTTAAGTTTTTCTTCTAGGGTTCCATCTCCACTTAGGAATTTCTATCAACTCTATTAAAGATATAAGTTCTATCCTTCATTCCTTTCTCTCATCTAACTCTAATCACATATCCCCACGTGTGTGTAAATATCACCCCTACACTTGGAAATTCAAATCAAGCAATCGTACTCTCGTCCATTGTCCAAAGCACTTATTGATTAGTGAATTTTTAAATGAAATTTTCTTACACATCCTTCATGCGACTGTTAATACTTCTTGAGGTACCAACAACCGATTACAAGATGTGTTAGCACTTTAAAGCATACTTCCTAGTTTTGCAACACCCAAGGCTTTTAGCAGTGACTCCCAAACCAGTTGGTCTAAGGCACTAGGTGATGAAGCACCCTCGCTAAAGATTTTTCTATTTTTACAGCCTTAAGTAATCACAAAAACCAGTGTCCATTTTTTTCCTTTATTCATTTTTTTTTCTTTTATTTTCATTGTACTAAGGACTTTAGACAAGAGCATTTCAAGGTCTCTTCTACTATTCCAAGTTTCAAGGTGCGTGATTGTGCAAGTTGTAGGGTATACGTTTTCAGAATCTAGACTTAAGCTAGGAACTATTTTTCAAACTTATACTCTAATAAGAACATCAGTACTTTTCCCTTGTTTCGACTTAGCCCAAGAAGTCAACCCAAAATTTGCCTATTTCTAAATAAACTACAAGGATATACTTTCTACCGTTAAACTTTAAGAAAGGTTATTTTTAGGGTTTTTAATTTACTATGTCTAAAATCTAGTTGTTCCTAGCCAGTTAACCTATCTGTCAAACTCAAATCAAATATGGCCAAAATTGAATACAATATTTTTATAATTTTTGAAATTTTTCAAATTTTTATGGGTTTTCAAATAAATATGCAAATGCAAAAATATGTACAAATGAATGCGAAGGAAGAAGACGTACCGAGCATACCCCTAAACTTGAACTTGACAGTGTCCTCACTGTCATGCTAAACCAAGAGGGTCAAAATACCGGCACTTCCCTGTTTATTTATTTATAATTTTTTTATTTTTTTATTTGTTTTGAATTTGTTTTTATTTTTTTTTATAGAAAAAGAAAACAAAAAGATATATACATATATACAACAAGCATCCCCCCCAAACTTAAGCTTGGCCTTACACAAGCCAAAGGTTAGCACCAACCATTCAAAAATCTTATCGTGGAAATGGTATAGTTGGTGCAAGAAAATGAGAAGCACGCGAGACCGTGTGGAAAGAAGAATGGTAGAATATGGTCTCAATGGGGGAGAAGAATGGCGAAAAGAAGAAGGAAGTGGAGTACGATCGTGAGGGTGTAAATTGACTGAATAAATTAGCGCAATATGTGATGACCGATATGTTATAAGCGATTGCGCTAACCTATCAACCCGTCGGAAAATGGGGTCAAATCCCTCAAGATTCGCAAGAAAACATGGGTACGCTGAACTTGGTATTGGAGATGAAAACGTAACGGTCTTTTGTTCGGTCGGAACAATGGGAAAAACGAAAGGGAGTGAATTAGGGATAGTATCTTTCTCACCGTAGTAAACTGTTTCAAACTTGAAAGATTCCATTAATGATTCGAAACTACTATAATCAACCGAGTCTGATGGCTCATCTGAAAATGTAAAGGACTCAAACTCGGGCGGTGAGTCATCAACATCGTCCGAAAAAGTGAAACACTCGTAAGTGTTATCATCTGTGAGATCTGTGTCAGATTCAAAGGAAAAGGTTTCAAGCTCACAGTCTTCAAGCGGGGTCGGAACGATGGGAAGGAGGGAGGGTGATATAACAGTCAAAGGTTCAGGAGGATGAATTGGAAAATCAGACACATCAAATAAAAATGATTCAACCTCAATATTATCCTCAAGACTCTCCTCAATACTATCCTTAACATTCAACTCATCCATGCCATTATCATCAAAATCTAGACGCATATGAGATTCGGGAGAAACATTTAATAACTTAGGATGATGATTTGAACATAAAATTTCAATTAAATCGACAGGTTCATCATCCGAAATATTCCCGACGTCTATATCCTCGATCAAGTGAAAATCAATTTCTTTAGACACTTCATCCACAGCATGGATATTTATCAATGTAGGTTCTAGAGTGGAGGTGTAAAAATCGAAAGGATTAGGTGCGGTTTCACTCGAAAGGGGTTCCTCACAATCTGGCAAATCAAACACTACAAAATCGCACAACTCATTTTTATTTTCAATAGGTGAACTATTTAGGGCAATCGATGGAAAACTGGAGTTGTGGGCTTCAATTGGGTAAGGGTAGGTGTGATTTGGAAATCCTCTCTCATTCTCATTCTGTCCAACCGCCTCCTCATACATTGAAAAATTTGGTGCTAGCGGGAAACTAGCTACCGGTTCAGCAGGTTGCATAAGGGCAGCCACGGACGCTTCCACATTCCTAACCATTCTGTTTGTTGCTGCGATATACGCCTCCAACGCCTCTTCCAAACTAGACTTTGGTGGTAAGGGGGTTTCGGGAAAAGATTCGAAATTGTGTGGATATACAAAACTCCCAACAGGCTGTGTAGAATCAATGTCTAGTGAAGGTGGTAAGGTCGGGTAGGACTGGTAGGAAGTGGGTGGTAGGACAGGGGTAGGGTCTACATGTGGATAAAAATGTGAATAATCTTGTGGATCCCTAGAACTAGATGTGTGGATAATTTACAAGTATAAGATAAAAATTTGTATCTTTAATAGAGTTGATAGAAAATTCCTAAGTAGAGATGAAACCCTAGAAGGAAGACTTAAGAGATGCCGAAAGCTAAGTAGGTCTACATAACATATATAATCTTAAGTTAAATAATGAGGAAGTGTGAAGAATATGGGTGGATAATTTACAAGTATAAGATAATAGAATTCCTTGTTAGAAAACCTAATTGGAGAACTAAAGTCAATGGGCAGAGTTGATAGGATTTTGTGGGTGTAATCCGCTGAAAACCCTCAGGAGACAACACTCCTCCTACTAGGGACACCTAGAGGTTTAACGGCTTGTTGCACGTGCTCAGTGCAATCGCGTTTCCCTGCGAAAGTGTGGTTAGGATTTTAGTGAATAAATAATAAGTTTGCTCGAGGACGAGCAAAAGGTAAGTTTGGGGGTATTTGTTTAGACCATAATATTGCATTTTTATTCCCCTATTCTTATCCGTTTTATAAATAAACAGGTACTCTTGACGCACGTTTGTTGCATATTATAGGTTACAGGTTTCTGGAGCAAATACAGTGAAAAAGACACAAAACAACAGAAAAAGGGACTTTTGACCAACTATTAGACGGATCCTAGTGGGGCCTAGTCGAAGAACAGTGCAAGGTCCAAAATGTCAAGTGAACGGTCAAAAGATACGTACAAGCTTTCACTGAAAATCTGGAGAAGACCCAGAAGCCAAAGATAGAAAAGAAGTATAAAAATAAAGAGCCCAAGAACCCCTGAACCAAGCCCAAAATTTCCAGAGCCCAATTCCTTTCTTTGGCCGCGGAACCGCGGCCAAACCCTGCCTGGCGCCGCAGTTCCGCGGCCATACAGAGCCCGTGTCGGTGCAATTTTAGTGCGTTGGTGCGTCGGTGTATATGTTAGGATTTTCAGGGGTCAAATCTGTAATTTCATATTTCCGAGAGTCTGTAACCCTAGATCTCCTGCTTTCCTATAAATTATATTCCCAGATCTATAAAATGTATGCCTCTTTTCAATAAATAAAACTCAGAATTTCTGGGAGTGACATTCAGATTTATTTTGTCTTCTACTTGGAGGGAGCCATCAAATCTGTAGGTAATTTATTTCCTTGCTTTTATTTTCTAGTATAATTTATCATCCCCTAATGAGCGAGTAGTCTCCTCGCTTGTTAGGGTTAGCCTTAGGGAAAGGTTTGAGAGATGATATCTCTCACCCCTTTCATGCCATCCACACCTAATAGTTAGCACTCCATGCATGCACGCACAACCGCTCCCTACGGCATCCTACCCCTCGAGGTAACGATGAACCGTAGTATAAAGGGCCGGTTGCGCGTGTTTTCCATGGGGGTTAGGGTAATTATCAACAAAGGAAGGATGCGAATCTAGAGGAAGAAACATCTTCCCAAAAGATTCGGATCCACTTTATTGATAATTATCGTGATATCTAACAGATCTAAAATATGGCAATGAAAGCGGTGAGGAAAACGTAAATCTCCAAAACTTCCCCGAAGCCTAACCCTAGCAAGAATTTAATTTAAATTAATTAAGTTTAGTGATAGATCTAGATTTTCATAAACCAACCAAAACAACGCTTTTAATCAACTCGTTAAAACACACTAAAGAAATTTACCCGTCTCTGTGGATCGACCCGCACTCACCGGCTAGCTGCGAGCGACGCCGTTTCTTGATTGCGGTAAACTTACAAATTTTTGGAATAATCAAAGCGACGCCGTTTCTTGGCTACCAATATTTGTTTAGACCATAATATTGCATTTTTCATTCCCCTATTCTTATCCGTTTTATAAATAAACAGGTACTCTTGACGCACGTTTGTTGCATATTACAGGTTACAGGTTTCTGGAGCAAATACAGTGAAAAAGACACAAAACAACAGAAAAAGAGACTTTTGACCAACTATTAGACGGATCCTAGTGGGGCCTAGTCGAAGAATAGTGCAAGGTCCAAAATGTCAAGTGAACGGTCAAAAGATACGTACAAGCTTTCACTGAAAATCTGGAGAAGACCCAGAAGCCAAAGATAGAAAAGAAGTATAAAAATAAAGAGCCCAAGAACCCCTGAACCAAGCCCAAAATTTCCAGAGCCCAATTCCTTTCTTTGGCCGCGGAACCGCGGCCAAACCCTGCCTGGCGCCGCGGTTCCGCGGCCATACAGAGCCCGTGTCGGTGCAATTTTAGTGCGTCGGTGCGTCGGTGTATATGTTAGGATTTTCAGGGGTCAAATCTGTAATTTCATATTTCCGAGAGTCTGTAACCCTAGATCTCCTGCTTTCCTATAAATTATATTCCCAGATCTGTAAAATGTATGCCTCCTTTTAATAATAAAATTCAGAATTCTTTTTGGAGAGCATCGGTGTTTCTTTTCAATTCATGAATTCAGATCTGACAACCCTGCGTTGATGATTGGAGAGATGCATCTGTAAGTAGATTTAATTCCTTACCCTAGTTTAGATTTCAATTCTTGCCCTAGGTAATTTTCATTCTCTGCCCTAGATAAATGTTCTTCAATTCCCTAATGAGTGAGTAGTCTCCTCGCTTGTTAGGGTTAGATCTGGGGAAGGTTTGAGAGACGAAGATCTCTCATCCCCTTTCTTGCCCGTCATATATTTTCATAGGACTCCATGCATATCTTCTTATTCCGCTCCCTACGGCACTCTACCCACGAGGTAGCGGTGATACCGTAGTCTAAAGGCCCGGATTTTAAGGTTTTCCATGGAGGTTAGGGTAAAGATTAAGAAAGGAAGGACAAGGATCTAGAGGAAGAACAATCTTTCCAATCATCCTAATCCCTTTTATTAATATTTACCATAACACCTAATTAGATCTTCATATGGGCATAGAAAGCGGTGAGATTTATTGACTTTCCAAACTTAACCTAGACCTAACCCTAGCAAGATTTAGATATAGATTAATTCAGTTTTTAGATTTAATAATCAATCCGAACACCCTTTCGGAATTAACTCGTTAGCGCGATTAGGAAATTCACAACATCCATATGGATCGATCCGTACTCACCGGCTAGTTTCATGTGACGCCGTTCTTGATTGCGGTTATAGATAGTTTTTGAGACAAATCAAATGGCGCCGTTGCCGGGGATGGCGTAGTAATTTCCTTTTTGCAATTTCGGGTTAATCTAAATTTAAAAAAATCATAAAAATCTAAAAAAAATCCAAAAAAATATAAAAATATGTCATCTGTTATTTTTGGAAAAGGTATCTTTGTGTGAATTTTACAGGATCTACGCACAAATTCGGATCTGGAAATCTACAGAAAGCGAAACAGCAAATAGACGATCCTATCAACAGAAGATCACAACAACAGAGAAACAGAAAAAAATTTAGAGGACCGAGTCAACAAGTCAACCGCGCGATCTGGTGCAGCAAAAAAAAAAAAAAAAAACCGCGGGCGGCTCTTTCCGGCTGCGGAACCGCCGCGGGACCACACTTCTGGCCGCGGAACCGCCGCGGCCTGGTCGGTTCAAAAAAAAAAAAACGGGGCAGAAGCGCGGTAAAAAATAAAAAAAAAACTGTAAGTCTTCTGATCTCCTCCTCTGTAAATCTCCGATATATCTTCTGAAAAATCTCCTGCAGGATTCTTTGCGCTTAAAAAAATCTTTTCCTTTCCAAATAACAAATCTTATGCAGGATTCGTTGCGCTATTCTTAAAATAATAATTGATTGCAAGTGATCTTTTCTGATTTGCATATCCTTAATCTTTTTGCTAAAAATATCTTTCCAAATAAAGAGCAAGAGAAAAAAGGAAAGTTTTAATTAGAAAACTTGTAAACTTTGAAATTCACAAAAAAAAAGATTTGATTGCAAGTGATTTTTCTGTTTTGCATATCTTTAAAACTGACTTTAAGGAGCTTTTGACCAATTCAAATTGGGTGGGGATTTCATCACCCTTCCCAGGACCCCAGAAATCACATAAGGCATTTGCATTGACCATATCTTAATTAAAAAATACTAGACTCATCCCTAAGGATTTCGAGCTCAATAGGACAGAGGACTAGTTATAGGCATCGACCGTTTATCCTAACCTGACTTTGCGGTTTCTAGGCAAGTGTGTCAAAGGCTAGTGGTTTTTAATTAGGCCCACAGTGTGGTTCCTTCCCACTTACCTGGCACTTACCTGGCCGCAATTGGTGGTGAAGAGGCGGTTTGAGGTCCTATTTCTAGCCCTTTGGAACAGTTAGGAGCTGTCTAGCTGACCTAGGTGACCCTAGATCTAGGACTGATTGTGCATTTCTGGTTATTTGCATTTGTGTCTTAGCCCATTATCGAAAATTTTTGCAAAACAAATAAAAAAAATAATAAAAGGAATTTTTTTATAAAAAGACTTGCAACTTTTGTCGCTCGGAAATCCTTGCACCAACAAACTTTCTTTCTTTCTCCCTTTCTTCTAACATGGGTACCCCACATAACAAATCACTTGCCGAACTTTGGTATCCCGAACCTAATTTTGCGTCGTTCGGCAATTTGTTCGATCAATTTAAAGACGATCCTTCCTTGCCTAAAATATCTTTGAAAGATCAAATAGAGGCGTCTAGGGGAAACAGTTTGACTTTTCAACCCACTTTGTGTCAACCAAGTCAATCTTTACCACCTCCATATGTTGATACCACTTTTTCTACTCCTACCGTCTCTCCTAAGCCGATGTCCATTGCTGAGCATATTGCTCAATCTCGCAGCCGATCTTTCACCCCTCTCCACTCATCCAGTTCTAGGGATCAACACGACTATTCACCTTTTTATCCATATGTTGACCCTACCCCTGCCCAATCACCCACTTCCTACCAGTCCTACCCGACTTTTCCACCGTCACTAGACAATGTTTCTACACAGCCTGTTGGGAGTTTTGCATATTCACACAATTTCGAATCTTTTACCGAAGCCCCCTTACCACCCAAATCTAGCTTGGAAGAGGCGTTGGAGGCGTATATCGCAGTAACAAACAAAATGGTTAGGAATGTGGAAGCGTCCGTGGCCGCCCTTATGCAACCTGCTGAACAGGTAGCTAGTTTCCCGCTAGCCCCAAATTTTTCAATATATGAGGAGGCGGTTGGACTGAGTGAGAATGGGAGAGGATTTCCAAATCAAACCTACCAATACCCAATTGAAGCCCACAACTCCGGTTTTCCATCGATTGTCCCAAATGATCCATCAGTTAAGGATAAAAATGAGTTGTGTGATTTTGTAGTGTTTGATTTGCCAAATTGTGAGGAACCCCCTTCGAGTGAAACAGCACCCAATCCGTTTGACCTTTACACTTCCACTCTAGAACCTACATTGATAAACATCCATGCTTTTGAGGAGGTGTCTAAAGAAATTGACTTTCACTTGATTGAGGATATAGACGCCGGGAATATTTCGGATGATGAACCTGTTGATTTAATTGAAATTTTATGTTCAAATCATCATCCCGAGTTATTAAATGTTTCTCCCGAATCTCATATGCGTCTTGATTTTGATGATAATGGCATGGATGAGTTGAATATTGAGGAGAATTATGAGTTGAATATTGAGGAGAATAGTGAGGATCATATTGAGGTTGAACCATTTTTCTTTGATGTGTCGGATTTTCCAATTCATCCTCTTGAACCATTACCTAAATCACCTTCCCTCTTTTCCATCATTCCGACCACTCCTCATTTCACGCTTGACGACTGTGAGCTTGAAAACTTTTCCTTTGAATCTAACACAGTTCTCACAGCCGATGACACGTACGAGTGTTTTACTTTTTCGGACGATGTTGAAGTCTCACCGCCCGAGTTTGAGTCCTTTGCATTTTCAGATGAGTTAGTTAATCCATCAGACTCAGTTGCTTACAGTCGTTTCGAACCATTGATGGAATCTTTCCAGTTCGACACAGTTTACTACGGTGAGAATGAGACTATCCCTAATTCACTCCCTTTCGTCCTTCTTATTGTTCCGACCGTGCAAGTGACCGTTACGCTTTCATCTCAAAAACCAAGTTCGGCGTACGCATGTTTTCTTGCGAATCTTGAGGGATTTGACCCCATTTCACGACGGGTTGATAGGTTAGCGCAATCGCTTTTAACACATCGGTCATCACAAATTGCGCTAATTTATTCACTCGATTTACACCCTCAAGATCGTACTCCACTTCTTTCTCCTTTCCGCCATTCTTCTCCTCCACCGAGACCATATTCCACTCTTCTTCCCACACGGTCTCGTGTGTTTCTCATCTCTTTTCTTTCCACCCCATTCTTTCACCAACTAGATCAGTACCACGATAAGATTTTTGAATGGTTGGTGCTAACCTTTGGCTTGTGTAAGGCCAAGCTTAAGTTTGGGGGGAACCTTGTTGTATATATGTATATAAATTTTTGTTTTTTTTTTTCTATAAAAAATAATAATAAAAATAAAAAAATAAAAAAAATTATAAATAAATAAACAGGGGAGTATCGGTATTTTGACCCTCTTGGTTTAGCATGACAGTGAGGACACTGTCAAGTTCAAGTTTGGGGGTATGCTCGGTACGTCTTTTTCCTTCGCATTCATTTGTACATATTTTTGCATTTGCATACTTATTTGAAAACCCATAAAAAATTGAAAAATTTCAAAAATTATAAAAATATTTGTATTCAATTTTGGCTAATTGACTTGAGTTTGACGAATAGGTTAACTGGCTAAGAACAACTAGATCTTAGATTTAGTAAATTAAAAACCCTAAAAATAACCTTCCTTAAAGTTTAGCGGTAGAAAGTATATGTTTTGTAGTTTATTTAGAAATAGGCAAATTTTGAGTTCACTTCTCGGGCTAAGTCAAAATGAAGGAAAAATATTGATGCTTTTATTAGAGTATAAGTTTGAAAATTAGTTCCTAACTTAAGTCTAGATTCTGAAAACGTATACCCTACAATTTGCACAATCACGCACCTTGAAACTTGGAATAGTAGAAGAGACCTTGAAATGCTCTTGTCTAAAGTCCTTAGTACGAAGAAAATAAAAGGAAAAAAGTGAATAAAGAAAAAAAAAATGGACACTGGTTTTTGTGATTACTTAAGGCTATAAAAATAGAAAAATATTTAGCGAGGGTGCTTCATCACCTAGTGCCTTAGACCAACTGGTTTGGGAGTCACTGCTAAAGCCTTGGGTGTTGCAAGACTAGGAATTACGCTTTAAAGTGCAAACGCATCTTGTAATCGGTCGTTGGTACCTCAAGAAGTATTAACGGTCGCATGAAGGATGTGTAAGCAAAATTCAATTAAAAATTCACCTATTAATAAGTACTTTGGACAACGGACAAGGGTATGATTGCTTGATTTGAATTTCCAAGTGTAGGGGTGATATTTACACACACATGGGGATATGTGATTAGAGTTTAGATGAGAGAAAGGAATGAAGAATAGAACTTGTATCTTTAGTAGAGTTGATAAAAATTCCTAAGTGGAGATGAAACCCTAGAAGGAAAACTTAAGAAATGCCGAAAGCTAAATAAGTCTATAGAACATATATAATCTTAAGTTAAATAATGAGGAAGTGTGAAGAATGTGGGTGGATAATTTACATGTATAAGATAATAGAATTCCTTGTTAGAAAACCTAATTGGAGAACTAAAGTCAATGGGCAGAGTTAATAGGATTTTGTAGGTGTAATCCGCTGAAAACCCTCAGAAGACAACACTCCTCCTACTAGGGACACCTAGAGGTTTAACGGCTTGTTGCACGTGCTCAGTGCAATCGCGTTTCCCTGCGAAAGTGTGGTTAGGATTTTAGAGAATAAATAATAAGTTTGCTCGAGGACGAGCAAAAGGTAAGTTTGGGGGTATTTGTTTAGACTATAATATTGCATTTTTCATTCCCCTATTCTTATCCGTTTTATAAATAAATAGGTACTCTTGACGCACGTTTGTTGCATATTACAGGTTACAGGTTTCTGGAGCAAATACAGTGAAAAAGACACAAAACAACAGAAAAAGGGACTTTTGACCAACTATTAGACGGATCCTAGTGGGGCTTAGTCGAAGAACAGTGCAAGGTCCAAAATGTCAAGTGAACGGTCAAAAGATACGTACAAGCTTTCACTGAAAATCTGGAGAAGACCCAGAAGCCAAAGATAGAAAAGAAGTATAAAAATAAAGAGCCCAAGAACCCCTGAACCAAGCCCAAAATTTCCAGAGCCCAATTCCTTTCTTTGGCCGCGGAACCGCGGCCAAACCATGCCTGGCGCCGCGGTTCCGCGGCCATATAGAGCCCGTGTCGGTGCAATTTTAGTGCGTCGGTGCGTCGGTGTATATGTTAGGATTTTCAGGGGTCAAATCTGTAATTTCATATTTCCGAGAGTCTGTAACCCTAGATCTCCTGCTTTCCTATAAATTATATTCCCAGATCTGTAAAATGTATGCCTCTTTTCAATAAATAAAATTCAGAATTTCTGGGAGTGACATTCAGATTTATTCTGTCTTCTACTTGGAGGGAGCCATCAAATCTGTAGGTAATTTATTTCCTTGCTTTTATTTTCTAGTATAATTTATCATCCCCTAATGGGCGAGTAGTCTCCTCGCTTGTTAGGGTTAGCCTTAGGGAAAGGTTTGAGAGATGATATCTCTCACCCCTTTCATGCCATCCACACCTAATATTTAGCACTCCATGCATGCACGCACAACCGCTCCCTACGGTATCCTACCCCTCGAGGTAACAATGAACCGTAGTATAAAGGGCCGGTTGCGCGTGTTTTCCATGGGGGTTAGGGTAATTATCAACAAAGGAAGGATGCGAATCTAGAGGAAGAAACATCTTCCCAAAAGATTCGGATCCACTTTATTGATAATTATCGTGACATCTAACAGATCTAAAATATGGCAATGAAAGCGGTGAGGAAAACGTAAATCTCCAAAACTTCCCCGAAGCCTAACCCTAGCAAGAATTTAATTTAAATTAATTAAGTTTAGTGATAGATCTAGATTTTCATAAACCAACCAAAACAACGCTTTTAATCAACTCGTTAAAACACACTAAAGAAATTTACCCGTCTCTGGGGATCGACCCGCACTCACCGGCTAGCTGCGAAGCGACGCCGTTTCTTGATTGCGGTAAACTTACAAATTTTTGGAATAATCAAATGAAATGGCGCCGTTCCCGACGTCTATATCCTCGATCAAGTGAAAATCAATTTCTTTAGACACTTCATCCACAGCATGGATATTTATCAATGTAGGTTCTAGAGTGGAGGTGTAAAAATCGAAAGGATTAGGTGCGGTTTCACTCGAAAGGGGTTCCTCACAATCTGGCAAATCAAACACTACAAAATCGCACAACTCATTTTTATTTTCAATAGGTGAACTATTTAGGGCAATCGATGGAAAACTGGAGTTGTGGGCTTCAATTGGGTAAGGGTAGGTGTGATTTGGAAATCCTCTCTCATTCTCATTCTGTCCAACCGCCTCCTCATACATTGAAAAATTTGGTGCTAGCGGGAAACTAGCTACCGGTTCAGCAGGTTGCATAAGGGCAGCCACGGACGCTTCCACATTCCTAACCATTCTGTTTGTTGCTGCGATATACGCCTCCAACGCCTCTTCCAAACTAGACTTTTGTAACACCCGAGCCCAATAATACTATTTCTATTACTAGTTGAGTGTTATATATTGCTCATTCCAATTATCCTGATTGTTTGGTGTTTATTGCTAAATTTTAACCGGTTAAATCATTTTGGCACATAACAAATTTTAACACCGAAAATGAAATTAAAAATGTCCATATTGGCCTACTCGTCGCCACTAGTCGTGTGGTAGCGTCCGCGCGTCGAGATTTCGTCCCGTTCGGCGAAACGGGCAAGTTTGGACGTCTACGCGCGCGTACAAGTGTCCGACTTGGGGGCATGCATTTTAATCATTAAACATCTCTTTTCAAAATTTGGAACTCGCTTAAAATCCTATAATTTGAATTTGAAATATTTGGACGCAATCCGGGCGCGATTTGGAAATGTTGCATTTAGCGCCAAAATCCCAATTTAATTAATTAAACTAAACTATAAGGATTTAACTGTTACAGATTTTTTTAACCAATCAAATATTTCTAAAATCTCTTTTAAAATCCTTTGGGGATTTGCCCTGGCCAATCACGAGAGACTTAAGTCTCTCGTGGGCCCCTTCCCCTCTCTCTCTCTCTCTCCGTCTCTCTCTATCTCTTTCTATTTTCTCATTCTCTCTCTATCTCTAACCCTCTCTACAATCTCTCTCTCTCTATCAAATCTCTCTCTCTCTCCTCCTATATATTTATCGCAGCCGCCTCCTTCCTCTTCTCCATCACGAGAAACCCCACGAGAACCTCGAACCCTAACCCTAGCCTCGTCGTGACCTCGCCGTCGACCTTCCCGTGACCTCGCCGTCACCATCCACACCTCGACGGCGTCGACCGCAACCTTCCTCCCTCCTTCCCGAACCTGCAGACCCACCCCGACGCCACCTCCTGCACCGCAGATCTCGCCGTCGTCGCCGCCTCCCTTTCCCGACGACACCAGAATCCTCCTCTCTTCCTCCTCGTCCCGACCTCGTCGTCGCCTTCCTCCTTTCCCTCGCCTGCGTGCACTGCACCCGAGCCTAACCCCATCACCCAACCCCAGGTCGCCGGGAAACTCGCCGTCCATCATCGCCGTCATTGCCTCCGACCACCTCCTTCTCCCATTGATCACCAGAGCAGACCACCACCCTCCTCTACTCGTCGCACCACCCTCTCCAGCGAACCCAGAAACTTTCCAGTCTTCGCAGCCGCCGTCGCTGCCTTGCCGGCGTCCCAGCGCCGTCGAGCCCGCCGTGGTTGCCCCCTGGTGTCTCCCTGTAAGCATCCCTTTACTTTCCATTAGTGCTAGATCCCCCCCCCCGCTGATCTTTGTTACGTATATCATGTTGCTAACTTCGTTGCCGATGACTTTTGCCGGAATCCGATCGTGCCGTCGTTTGGACCCGACGCTCCAGCGAAGTACCCTGGTCCGTGTGGTCCCGCTGTTCGCTGTTAGGACTCGATCCGTAGTCCGTGCACCCGTCTCGTGTTTTGCGCCGACTTTGCATCCGTGCTTTCCGGTTTGCGAAACCTCGAGGCAAGTATTCGAATACTTGCTTTAACATGCTAGTACACAAGATCAAGTCTTGCTACAAACTTAATCATCATATTATTTACTATAACCACACAGCTATTAGTGATATCGATATCATATTATAACTCAGAATTGACGGTTACAATTATTCTTAACGTTAAATCGGTATGGTAGTTTCTTGAAATTAATCGGTCTGCTATCAACCCACACTTTAACTAACTAAACTAAGTAGATCATCATTGCTTCGTTTGTTAAATCACCCATGAGACAATTACGATGCTTTAGTTTAATTCATGTAGCTTCATTACGTCATGTTGTTGATATTGTTTCACTTTATGATTATTGCACCCAAGTGTGCTCAAACCTGCTAGTCTAATACTGCTGCATCATATTCTTGTACCATTGTGATTAAGTGAACCGTTATTGTTAATTACTTTCTTGCTGCTGTTACTTATTTGATCGTACACCTGTTGAGAGCACATACTCGGTTACATTGCATATTGACTCGACCCTGCCACACCTGACATATATTTACATACTGATACACCAGACATGACACCCTGTACATATCAACTCAACCTGTTGAAACATGGCCTGACCTGTTACATGATCTCATGCCGACAAACTTGACTTGGGGTCCTCATAGACCACTCCTGTTGTCTATCCAGACAAACCTGACCTGTTCCCTGATCCTGTGTTGACATTAATCCTGGACTACTGAATACCTGACCTGACATACATAACTTGGGGTATGGGGAAATCAAAGGTGAAACCGACTTGTAACTCAACAGTTCGATACTTGTTCTGATCAGTCTTACGGGCTTGGCCAGTCCGGGAGTAATGATGCTGACATCACTCGTCCATCCTACTACCTACTTTACTGCCTAGCGGCACGTCTCGGATTCAGCCCTGAGAACCTTGACCGTGGTCCCGGGCACGCACGGGATACTATTGAGTTACATCGACGATTCATCAATTGATTTCAAAGACTATAGAGTAGAAACCTGATAGGACAGTTTAGTCACCACTGCACATTACCCTGCTCTGTTATTTCTTAGTACTGCTTTATTCATGTTCATACCTGCATTGCTTATTACCATGTTTATATTATATTATTTGGTTGACATGACGCGCTGACGTCTGGGTTTTGCATGGCCCAGATTCCTTACCACTATCGACGACCGAGCAGGAGTACTTCAGCCAGCAGGCTGAACTGTGAGTTCCTTAGGGTTTGGTTTATTTATTTTCATTTCATTTCCAGATGTGAGCCCGCATTATGGGACGTGCTGTTTATTTATTGTATTGGATCATTTGCTTCCGCACTTATTGTTTATTGATTCTTGTTATTATGGATTTGGACATGTATTAGATTAGTTTATTATTTTGTTCTTGATATCTCTACAACCATAATGTGACTGTGGATGGATATTCCTACCCACAGGTAGCATGGTTGGCTATGTCACGTGCCCAATCTTGCGTACTCTGGGAAGCGGGGCGTGACATGGTTCTTTTGGTATCAGAGACATAGGTTAGTTGGGTTGATTCTTTTGTAGTTGGGTATTGTACCCGATACACGAATCAGAATACCCGTGATTAGGAAACATGTCCTGCCACCTTGACCGTTTTACCATCCTTGAATCATTCTTCCGGATCATGTCGACATGCAAACTTACTTTGCATTGTCAACTCGAAAACCTAATTTCTTGTTATCTCTAGGACTTAGGCGACTTGGGTGGAGTTAAGTAATTGCGGCTATGATACCGCGGCATAGCTACAATGCAGTACTCTATTTAAGTATCTTGGAGTTCTAGCCTTGATCCACATTCAGAATCTATCATCATGCTAATGTTGGGTGTTTTGAATTCAGGATTATGACAGGTAAGAAGTTGAAGACGTACCGGAGGCGTGTGAGCGAAGCCGCCATGCTTGGAGTGATAAGAGAAATGCTGGAAATCAAAGAGACAGACTGAGCTGAATCAGCAATAGCAGATTTGTTTCAGGAAGGATTGCAGATCGTTCAGCAGTCTGTAAACAACGATGGAACTAGACCAGTCGAACGAGTAAGGACCGTAGCAGATTTCAGACTTTGGGTCCGTCTACATTTACTGGTTTAAAGGAGCCGTTACCAGCCGAGCAGAGGCTAGTGACACGGAGGATTTGCTGATTGCGGCACAGATCCCAGAGGACAAGAGGTTGTTGTGGTGCGCTTTCAGCTAGTAGTTTACGCCGAGAGTGTTGGCTTGCGGAGGAGACCCGCTTGCCTAAGCCAATCAGTTGAGCGGATTTCTCTAAGAGTTTCCTGGAGAAATTCTTCCCGCGGACTGCACGGGAGGAAATGGAAGAGAAGTTCATCGGACTAAGACAGAATGGAGCGACCGTGGACGTGCATGCAGCAGAATGGACGAGACTCAGTAGTCTCGCTGGACCTTCCACAGCCAACTATGTAGACAGCAGTTGCGGTAAGGAAGCAGTTCTGTCGGGCCAGTCAAGTTTAGGGCTAAGCCGACAAACAATATCCTTACATCAATGGAAGTGATAAAAGTGAAGAGCCGGCTATCGTTCGCGATTTATGGACGTATTGGAAGATATATCAGGCTTACCGCCGAAGCGAGATGTGGAGTTCGCGATTGACCTTATTCCTGGTGCAGTGCCAGTATCAAAGTCTTATTATCCGCTGGCACCGGTGGAATTGGAGGAAGTTAAGAAACAAGTTGGTGAACTACTCGAGAAAGGTTGGATTCGAAGCAGCAACTCACCATGGGGAGCTCCAGTTCTTTTAGTAAAGAAGAAGGATGGCACAAGAAGGATGTGCATTGATTATCGAGAATTGAACCGGGTGACTATTAAAACAAGTACCCGATCCCTCGCATTGGAGAACTTTTGAGCAGCTTAGTGGCGCGAGGGTATTCTCGAAACTGGATTTGCGATCAGGATATCATCAGGTCCGAGTGAAAGCAGAAGACATTTGCAAAACGGCGTTTCGAACTCGATATGGACATTTTGAGTATTTGGTGATGCCCTTCGGAGTGACTAATGCGCCGGCAATATTCATGGATTTGATGAACCGGGTCTTTTCACCGTTCTTAGACCAGTTTATTGTGGTATTCATTGACGATATTCTGGTATACTCGAAGAGTCCGGAGGAGCATGCTGAGCACTTAAGGATCGCACTGCAGACGTTGAAGCAAGAGAAATTATTCGCGAAGATGAGTAAGTACGAATTCTGGCTGGAAGAAGTGAAGTTTCTGGGGCATGTTGTGTCGGGCAATGGAATCGCCGTTGATCCCGAGAAGATTGCAGCCGTTCGAGATTGGCCTATTCCAAAGAAGGTTGCGGAGATAAGAAGTTTTCTTGGACTCGCCGGATACTACAGAAGGTTTGTGGAGAACTTCGCTCGTTTAGCTGAGCCGTTAACCAAGCTCACGCGCAAGGAGGTACCGTTTGTTTGGACGGAGGGATGTGCATTAGCCTTCGAGACGTTGAAGCAGAAGTTGATAACCGCCCCTATCCTAACCGTACCGGATGATTCAGGAAGACTGGTGATTCACAGCGACGCATCTGGAAAAGGATTGGGATGTGTTTGATGCAGAATGGGAAGGTCGTCGCTTACGCATCGAGACAACTGAAGACTCATGAGAAGAATTATTCGACTCATGACTTGGAGCTTGCAGCCGTGATCTTCGCCTTGAAAATTTGGAGACACTACCTTTTGGGCGAGAGAGTCGAAGTCTTTACAGATCACAAGAGTTTAAAGTATGTGTTCACTCAGAGGAGTTGAACATGAGGCAACGCAGATGGTTGGAGCTGATGGCCGACTATGACCTTGATCTTAAGTACCATCCGGGAAAAGTCAACGTCGTGCCGGATGCGCTTAGTCGGTTACCAGCGATTCAGGTTTTGACCGCACAAAGGGAGATCATTGCGGATTTTCGGAGATTCGATTTGGAGGTTGTGCTACCACATGCTACGGGACAGTTGATGCAGTTGCAAGTACAGTCGTCCTTAGTTGAGAAGATTAAAGCGGCACAATTGCAGGATCCTAGACTGCAAAAGTTTCGAGACCAGGTTGAAGCCGGACTACGAACCGATTTACTGATCCATGAAGACGGTTCGTTAAGATATGGTAGCCGTGTGTGTGTGCCAAAAGGAGATGTGCGTGAAGAGCTTATGAAGGAGGCACACAGTTCAGCTTACTCTGTACATCCAGGAGGGACAAAGATGTACCGAGATATTCGACAGCACTTCTGGTGGGAAGGTGTGAAACGGGAAATTGCTCGCTTCATGGCTAAGTGCTTGGTGTGTCAGCAAGTTAAGGCTGAACACCAAAAGGTTGCTGGTTTGTTGCAACCACTTCCGATTCCTCAGTGGAAGTGGGAACATATAACCATGGATTTCATGACGGCTTTACCGCGGAGTCCAAAGGGCAACAATGCAGTATGGGTGATTGTCGATCGGTTGACCAAGGCGGCTCACTTTATTCCTTTTCGGGTTGGTCAATCGACCGAGACTTTGGCAGAGCGGTACGTGCAGGAGATTGTAAGATTGGATGGAGTGCCGGTAAGCATCGTGTCCGATCGGGACACTCGGTTCTTGTCGCACTTCTGGAGGAGTTTACAAGAAAGTTTGGGGACTCGATTGAAGTTTAGCACAGCTTATCATCCTCAGACTGATGGACAATCGGAGAGAACGATCCAGACCCTTGAAGATATGTTGAGGGCTTGCATGTTAGACTTCAAAGGTTCTTGGGAGGATCATCTACACCTGGTGGAGTTTTCGTACAACAATAGCTTCCAAGCGACTATTCAGATGGCTCCGTTTGAAGCGTTGTATGGTCGTAAGTGCCGCTCACCGGTTTGTTGGGATGATGTTGGTGAACGAAGGTTACTAGGACCAGATTTGGTGGTACAGACAGTCGAGAAGGTGAATACAATCAGGAAGCATATGAAGGCAGCTCAAGACAGACAGAAAAGTTGGGCGGACACGTCAAGAAGACCTCTAGAGTTCGCCGTGGGTGATTTGGTATTCCTGAAGATATCACCGACTAGAGGGGTGATTCGCTTTGGGAGTCGGGGAAAGCTTAGCCCTCGATTCGTTGGACCCTTCGAGATATTGGAGCGTGTTGGAGAGGTAGCGTACCGTTTGGCGTTATCACAGTCATTGGCAGGAGTGCACGATGTGTTCCATGTGTCTCAACTGCGGAGGTATGTTCGCGATGAGACTCATGTCTTGGATCATTCGGAGTTGACTGTACGGGAGGACCTAACTTTTGAGGAGCGACCAGTTGAAATCAAGGATCGAAGAGAAAAGGTTTTTAAGAACAAGGTTATCCCTCTTGTGCTAGTTTCTTGGGGTAATCGATCGCATGGAGAAACCACTTGGGAGCGAGAAGACGAGATCCGGCAGAAATTTCCTCACCTTTTCCTATAGTTAGCTATCTTGTATTCTTGGAATTTCGAGGACGAAATTCTTTTTGTAGTTGGGTATGATGTAACACCCGAGCCCAATAATACTATTTCTATTACTAGTTGAGTGTTATATATTGCTCATTCCAATTATCCTGATTGTTTGGTGTTTATTGCTAAATTTTAACCGGTTAAATCATTTTGGCACATAACAAATTTTAACACCGAAAATGAAATTAAAAATGTCCATATTGGCCTACTCGTCGCCACTAGTCGCGTGGTAGCGTCCGCGCGTCGAGATTTCGTCCCGTTCGGCGAAACGGGCAAGTTTGGACGTCTACGCGCGCGTACAAGTGTCCGACTTGGGGGCATGCATTTTAATCATTAAACATCTCTTTTCAAAATTTGGAACTCGCTTAAAATCCTATAATTTGAATTTGAAATATTTGGGCGCAATCCGGGCGCGATTTGGAAATGTTGCATTTAGCGCCAAAATCCCAATTTAATTAATTAAACTAAACTATAAGGATTTAACTGTTACAGATTTTTTTAACCAATCAAATATTTCTAAAATCTCTTTTAAAATCCTTTGGGGATTTGCCCTGGCCAATCATGAGAGACTTAAGTCTCTCGTGGGCCCCTTCCCCCCTCTCTCTCTCTCTCCGTCTCTCTCTATCTCTTTCTATTTTCTCATTCTCTCTCTATCTCTAACCCTCTCTACAATCTCTCTCTCTATCAAATCTCTCTCTCTCTCCTCCTATATATTTATCGCAGCCGCCTCCTTCCTCTTCTCCATCACGAGAAACCCCACGAGAACCTCGAACCCTAACCCTAGCCTCGTCGTGACCTCGCCGCCGACCTTCCCGTGACCTCGCCGTCACCATCCACACCTCGACGGCGTCGACCGCAACCTTCCTCCCTCATTCCCGAACCTGCAGACCCACCCCGACGCCACCTCCTGCACCGCAGATCTCGCCGTCGTCGCCGCCTCCCTTTCCCGACGACACCAGAATCCTCCTCTCTTCCTCCTCGTCCCGACCTCGTCGTCGCCTTCCTCCTTTCCCTCGCCTGCGTGCACTGCACCCGAGCCTAACCCCATCACACAACCCCAGGTCGCCGGGAAACTCGCCGTCCATCATCGCCGTCATTGCCTCCGACCACCTCCTTCTCCCCTTGATCACCAGAGCAGACCACCACCCTCCTATACTCGTCGCACCACCCTCTCCAGCGAACCCAGAAACTTTCCAGCCTTCGCAGCCGCCGTCGCTGCCTCGCCGGCGTCCCAGCGCCGTCGAGCCCGCCGTGGTTGCCCCCTGGTGTCTCCCTGTAAGCATCCCTTTACTTTCTATTAGTGCTAGATCCCCCCCCGCTGATCTTTGTTACGTATATCATGTTGCTAACTTCGTTGCCGATGACTTTTGCCGGAATCCGACCGTGCCGTCGTTTGGACCCGACGCTCCAGCGAAGTACCCTGGTCCGTGTGGTCCCGCTGTTCGCTGTTAGGACTCGATTCGTAGTCCGTGCACCCTTCTCGTGTTTTCCGCCGACTTTGCATCCGTGCTTTCCGGTTTGCGAAACCGTCGAGGCAAGTATCCAAATACTTGCTTTAACATGCTAGTACACAAGATCAAGTCTTGCTACAAACTTAATCATCATATTATTTACTATAACCACACAGCTATTAGTAATATCGATATCATATTATAACTCAGAATTGACGGTTACAATTATTCTTAACGTTAAATCGGTATGGTAGTTTCTTGAAATTAATCGGTCTGCTATCAACCCACACTTTAACTAACTAAACTAAGTAGATCATCATTGCTTCGTTTGTTAAATCACCCATGAGACAATTACGATGCTTTAGTTTAATTCATGTAGCTTCATTACGTCATGTTGTTGATATTGTTTCACTTTGTGATTATTGCACCCAAGTGTGCTCAAACCTGCTAGTCTAATACTGCTGCATCATATTCTTGTACCATTGTGATTAAGTGAACCGTTATTGTTAATTACTTTCTTGCTGCTGTTACTTATTTGATCGTACACCTGTTGAGAGCACATACTCGGTTACATTGCATATTGACTCGACCCTGCCACACCTGACATATATTTACATACTGATACACCAGACATGACACCCTGTACATATCGACTCAACCTGTTGAAACATGGCCTGACCTGTTACATGATCTCATGCCGACAAACTTGACTTGGGGTCCTCATGGACCACTCCTGTTGTCTATCCAGACAAACCTGACCTGTTCCCTGATCCTGTGTTGACATTAATCCTGGACTACTGAATACCTGACCTGACATACATAACTTGGGGTATGGGGAAATCAAAGGTGAAACCGACTTGTAACTCAACAGTTCGATACTTGTTCTGATCAGTCTTACGGGCTTGGCCAGTCCGGGAGTGATGATGCTGACATCACTCGTCCATCCTACTACCTACTTTACTGCTTAGCGGCACGTCTCGGATTCAGCCCTGAGAACCTTGACCGTGGTCCCGGGCACGCACGGGATACTATTGAGTTACATCGACGATTCATCAATTGATTTCAAAGACTATAGAGTAGAAACCTGATAGGACAGTTTAGTCACCACTGCACATTACCCTGCTCTGTTATTTCTTAGTACTGCTTTATTCATGTTCATACCTGCATTTCTTATTACCATGTTTATATTATATTATTTGGTTGACATGACGCGCTGACGTCTGGGTTTTGCATGGCCCAGATTCCTTACCACTATCGACGACCGAGCAGGAGTACTTCAGCCAGCAGGCTGAACTGTGAGTTCCTTAGGGTTTGGTTTATTTATTTTCATTTCATTTTCAGATGTGAGCCCGCATTATGGGACGTGCTGTTTATTTATTGTATTGGATCATTTGCTTCCGCACTTATTGTTTATTGATTCTTGTTATTATGGATTTGGACATGTATTAGATTAGTTTATTATTTTGTTCTTGATATCTCTACAACCGTAATGTGACTGTGGATGGATATTCCTACCCACAGGTAGCATGGTTGGCTATGTCACGTGCCCAATCTTGCGTACTCTGGGAAGCGGGGCGTGACAACTTTTGTGGTAAGGGGGTTTCGGGAAAAGATTCGAAATTGTGTGGATATGCAAAACTCCCAACAGGCTGTGTAGAATCAATGTCTAGTGAAGGTGGTAAGGTCGGGTAGGACTTGTAGGAAGTGGGTGGTAGGACAGGGGTAGGGTCTACATGTGGATAAAAATGTGAATAATCTTGTGGATCCCTAGAACTAGATGTGTGGAGAGGGGTGAAAGATCGGCTGCGAGATTGAGCAATATGCTCAGCAATGGACATCGGCCTAGGAGTGTCAGAAGGACTCGAAAGAGTGGTATCAACATATGGAAGTGGTGAAGGTTGACTTGGTTGACACAAAGTGGGTTGAAAAGTCAAACTGTTTCTCCTAGACTCCTCTATGTGATCTTTCAAATATTTTTTAGGCATGGAAAGATCGTTTTTAAATTGACCGAACAAATTAA
This sequence comes from Agapanthus africanus, assembly GCA_030015575.1. Lineage (NCBI taxonomy): Eukaryota > Viridiplantae > Streptophyta > Magnoliopsida > Asparagales > Amaryllidaceae > Agapanthus > Agapanthus africanus. Next base: position 792,060,077 of record CM057340.1, on the reverse strand, counting down.
CGTACGACGCAAAATTAGGTTCGGGATACCAAAGTTCGGCTAATGATTTATTGTGTGGGGTACCCATGTTAGAAGAAGAAAGGTGACAAGAAGGAAGGTTGGGTGGTGCAAGGATTTATTTGGGGCTAAAAAATTTTGCAAGTTCTATAAATTATTTGTCCTTTTTATTTTCATTTTTCATTGATTTTTTTTTCTTTATCTTTATTTGGAAAAATTTTTGTTGCAAAAAGATTTTAGAAAAAAGATATGCAACAGCAAAATATTTTATAGAAAAGATATGCAACAGCAAAATATTACTTGCAATTGGTTATTATTTGAAGCATATCACAAGAATCTTTATTTGGAAAAAATTATTGCAAAAAGATATTCGAGAAAAGATATGCAACAAAAAAGATTACTTGCAATCAATTTCAATTTTGAGCGGGGCCCAAAAATCCTGCACAAGATCGTTATTTGGAAAGGAATATATTTTTTTTAATGTGCACAAAATCCTGCAGGCAATTTTCAGAAAATTTATTAAAAATTACAGAAAAGAAATAACAGAGGAACTTACAGTGCAAAGTTGGTCAGATGACGTCGTTATTCCACCGCTCTTCCGCGGCAAAACGTGTCTCCCAACGCGATTTCGCGGTCAAATTGACTGAACACTGCCCCAGAAAATTTTTGGTGCTTTGATTCGACTAGACGGCCGCGGTTCCGCGGCATAAGGTGGGTTTTGGCTGCGGAATCGCGGCGGTATGGGGGGTTCACTGCTCCAAAAAATTTGCACTGTTCTGTTGTTCAAAATCTCTTCTGTTCCGATATTTTATTTCCTGTTTTGCTTTCTGAAAATCTACAGATCCGAATTTGTATATCCTGCAAAAATTCAACCACAAAGTATCCCTTCCAAAAATAACAAATGATATATATTTTTATATTTTTTTGATTTTTCAGATTTTTATGAATTTTTAAATTTTATGATTAACCCGAAATTGCGAAAAGAAAATTCTACGCCATCCCCGGCAACGGCGCCATTTGATTTAAAGAGATTTAGCGTGCTTACGCTTTCTAAAAGATAGATCAAAAATATTTGTAACCGCAATCAAGAACGGCATCGCTTTGCAGCTAGCCGGTGAGTACGGGTCGGTCCACAGGGATGTTGTGAATCTCCGATTCGTTCTTACGAGTTAATTCCGAACGGTGTTCGGAGTTGTTATTAAATCTAAAAACCTAAATTATCCTAGGGCAATTATCTAGATCTAAATCTTGCTAGGGTTAGGTTTAGGAATGGTTTGGAAATGTAAATAAATCTCAACGCTTTCTATACCCAGATTAGGATCTAAGAGGAGTTATGGTAATTATCAATAAAAGGGATTAGATCCATTCGGGAAGATATTCCTTCCTCTAGGTTCTTGTCCTTCCTTTAGAGATCCTTACCCTAACCTCCATGGAAAACGCGCGCAACCGGTCCTTTATACTACGGTATCACCGCTACCTCGAGGGATAGGGTGCCGTAGGGCGCAGTGTGTGCGTGTATGCATGGAGTCCTATAGATTCTATGTGATGGGTAAGAAAGGGATGAGAGATCTCATCTCTCAAAAGCCCTTTCCAAAGCTAACATCTAAGGCAAGGAATTAAAATCTAAACTAGAACAATTAAATAAAACTACTTACAGTTGGCTCTCTCCAAACATCAACGCAGGGTTGTCAGATCTGGATTCATGATTTGAAAAGAGGCACCGATGCTCTCCAAAAGAATTCTAAAATTTATTAATGAAGGAAGGCATAAGAAATTACAATGATTAGAGTTCCTATTTATAAAGAATAGGAAACTCTAGGATTACATTTGTTTCGCATGTCTGAAATTACAAAAATAGCCCTTAGGAAATCTTTTCAGAGCCGCCAAAGTATTTTGGTAAAAAATTATTTCCCTTTTGTCTTCTTATGGCCGCGGAACCGCGGCAATTGCGAGCTTGGGCCGCGGTTCCGCGGCCCTTTAGTAAGTTCAGATGATTATTTCTTCTGGGCTGCTTCACTGTCTTTTGGGTTTTTCATTTCTTTAGTGTTTTCTCCATTTGGGCTTCTACATTGGTTCCAGATCTTCAGTGAACAATTTGCAATGGCTTTTTAACCGTTTGCCTTGTATTCTTGGACCTTGCGTTGCCTTGTTGATTGTGAACTGTTCTACATCTAGGCTTGACTAAGATCCTCCTAATTGTTGGTCAAAAGTCCATAATTTCATCGTCTTTACATCGTTTTCACTATTTCCTGTTCAAGAACCTGTAACCTGTAACATGTAGCAGACATGCGTCAAAAGTACCTGTTTATTTATAAAAAGAATAAGAATGGGGAATATAATAATACAATATTATGGTGTGAACAGTGACTCGAGACTGTACCCAAAAAACACCGTTTTGCACGATCTCTTGAACGTGGTAAGGTGGAAATCAAAGCACAGTGGGACTCACACAAGACTCTATGATGATCTCGGGTCGACAGACTAACCTGTACCAGTGTCACCAAAGAACTGCTATCTGACGATAGGTATAATACCATTTAGGAGTTCTCGACGAGTCCGTTCAGTATACCTGGTCTCCATTGAGCACCCGTATACCATCTCTGATGTCAAACACCAATGGATATGGGATCATCCATCGCCCATCATATGGGTCGAGAAGCGTATACGCTAGTCTACTCTGGAATATCGATGCCCTGTCTCGATACTCCCACGACTAGGAACAATTGAAGGATGTACTTACCGACTACCCTCGCCCCACTAATATGATCTACATCATAATCCTGGTAGTCAAGTACTCATCCTAAGGGCTTTATCAATATGTAATAGAGAGACAATAAGTATACATGTTAAGATAAAGAGCAACCAGATAGCATACTATTATGTCGAGCAAGAAAGTCCTCCCTATATATGTCCAAGTATCCACTATAATATACATCACATGTATAATAATGGCCTCTAGGGCATACATATAACTAACAGTTTTCGGGCGTTTTTTGTGTCCTTTGCCCTGTTTTTGCCTTTATTTCAGGCTTTTTCTCTATCGCGAGAACGTACAGCGGGCTAGGGATGAAGGGCATTGTAGTCTTCTTTCTCCGCAGATTGTTGATTGAGACGCTGTGTCCTGGCCTTTTCATAAATGGCCATTCGTGGCTGTGATTGTCTCGGATCTTTTGACAAGCTTCTTTTATTAGCTTGTCTATTTGTTCTTCGAGCGACGGACTTAACATTCTTAGAGCGGGATTTCACTCTGTTTCAACGTCACAGCCATTTGGAAGAGTGTTTTCCTCTTCGTTGAAGCTGTTTATGACGCGGCAGCTGTGGAACTGCTACTGTTTCCTGGACCGAACGTATCCGAGCCCGGTTGTCTCCATCTTCCTATTGGGCATCTTTCGCTGAGTCTCAGGAATATCCCAAATCTTTTTGTAGAATTGGGCTTGCCGAACAGTTTTTTCGAGGGTTACACCTTGGTATCTAAACAACTTTTTCAATCCCTCCGCGCAGTATCTTGGAAGACGGATTGGTTGAATCCTGTCAAGTGCAAAATCCGCACCATTCTAGACTTCTTTTTCTACTTTGGTCTCCGTAGATTGGTAGAAGAGGATCTCCTTTTCACCTTTTCGCCTGGAAGGGACGTAGAAATTCTGTAGCTCTTGCATGCTGTATGTATGGATTCCTTATAATGCCGAGGCGGAGCCATTGTGATTTGCAGACTCTGATCTGCTCCGGCGAGGGTTTGCACTGACGGGCAGATGAAGAACACTGCGTTGGCCTCATCCTCAGAGTCGCTGCCAAAGACCAGGACAGGAGTAGATGGTCTGGGCCTATTGTTTTCTTTTTGGGGTTTCCCTGAATAGACTATTTCTTCATCTTCCTCGGAATCGCTCCCAAAGATCGGGATAGTGGCGACGGACTTCTGTTTGTCCTTCGTCTTATGAAACCTTTCTGTATCCTCGAAGTCTGGTTGGAAGTAATTTTTGTCTTCGTATTTTAGGATCTCGTTTACGGAGAACGGATTTAGCTCCCCCGTGACGGTGTATTCCAAGCCGTCTTTGAAATACTTCATACACTGATGTTGTGTAGAAGAGATGACGTTGTAGATATAACCAAGGCCTGCCAAGCAAAGCATTATAGCAAGCCTTGGCGTCAATGACTTGAAATTTGATGTCAGTGACGAGCAACCCGAAGCGCAACGTCAGTATTACGGACCCGAGCGTCCGTGATGACTGTGAGTCAAACCCGGAGATGGTAATTTTGTCTCGGGCCAGGTGCTGAATGTTCATGCAAATTTCCTTCAGCACCTTTACGTTGAGAAGGTTGACGGAGGATCCTTCGTCGACAAAGATTTCTTGATGTCGTGGCAGTACCCGGTGACGTATAACGGGAGATTATGTTCACACGTATCGAGGAGGAGATCTTCATCGCTGAATGTAATGTCAGCCGTGTGGACCTCTACCAGCTCATTCTTCATCTTCTCTTCTACGAGGAAAGTTTAGAACTGATCAGGCTCTTGTAATGCCTTGATCAGAGAATCTCGTGCCTCTTTGGACAGGAGGAGAGCATCCAATATGCTCAGTGTGACGGTATTTTCATCAGATGTGCTAGGACATTGTAATCCATCTTGTTTTTCTTAGGCGGGTCCCTTGTTGCAAGCTCTTTGACAAATGCATCATCGAAGGAAATTTCGTCAGGTATTTTTTCTTTTCTTTTGTCTCTTTTGCTCGAACCTTAGTTTATAGGCCTAAGGTTCTTTTCAGGCAGTGTGCGATTACGCTGCTGAATGTTCTCGCAGTTCTTCTCCTCCTCTTCTTTTTCAGAGGTGGAGTCTTTGAAGAGAGGGCTGAGAGATATTCTTCCTCGGAATTGCTCTCGAAAGTAAGAACTTGGGGTTTTCTCCATTCCAAACTGGTATCAACTATATGACAGTTGCCCGTCGTTTTTTCATACGCATTTGTCACACTATTTTGCCGTCGACGAGCTTCGCGCTTCATCCTCTTGAAGTGTTTCTGATGGGCGTATCCTTTCCACCACTTCTTGAAGTCACTGCATTCCTCGGTGGGGTGGATAACCCTCCGATGATATAAACAGTAGTTTGGATGTGAATCCTCTCCATCGAAGCATATGACCCTGGAAGTGTTTTCTACTAGAGGTGGCAGCTTCATTCCCATTGATAAGGATTTGGCGAACCGCTTCTCTGTCTCGCTCTTGCTCTTATTTGTGGCCGGTGTGTTTTGGTTTGGTTGGAGCACTTTACGACTCATCCTTACCGCAGCTTCTTCATCCTGATGCTGATGCTGACGCTTAGCCTTTTCATATATGGTTGTTTCGCGTTCTCGGTCAGTTTTTCTTTTTTGAAAGGCTTCGTTTAACAGCCTATCAATCGGGTGTTCTGGCAGTTCCGGAGATTTTAGCGTCAATCCTGCCCCTAGTTTCTCCGCATTGTTTTCTAACACTGAGGAAGTTTCTTCATCATTTAACAACGAATGGGAGACCATGTGGCAACTTGCTATATAGTCTTCGGTTTCTTCTGATGAGTCATTTTCTTCATCGTTTTCACTATCTTCGTTCTCAAGAATATACTTGAGGAACTCTTCAAGGGTGAACGGTGTCCACGCCTTCTGGTTGTACTCCTCCAGCGTGTCGATATACTTTCGTAGGTCTGTGCGCTTGTCGTCATACTCGGCAGGCTGCACAGGCTTGTTGGTCTTCTTTTTCTTCGAAGAATTTGAAGGCTCGACTTGGGGATTTTTCCCTTTGTCAACAATTTTCGGTATGGGACGCGGTTTCAGCATCTCTTCGATGATTTCAGGTTCAAGTAGTCTTTTCCACCTGACTTCCGTACATGCCTGTAGATCCTTCAGCATTCTTTTGGTTTTAGCTGAAAACGGCTTCCTATGGAGTTTCTTCCACAAGCGAGCATGATGCCCCCGGAGCATCCACCTTTTTGGGAGTGTGCTTCTGGGGTGGGTTTACCCTCCAGTTCTTAGACAGCGTGAACTTCCCCTGTTGATACTGGTCCTCGACCCAATTCTTGAAGACGTAGCAATTCTTAATTGGGTGGCTCACTATTCTGTGATAGGAGCAGTAGTTGTGGTTGTTGACGTCTCCGGGTTGCGGTGGACGCCGTAGGTTTGGTAATGTGATGAGTTTGTTGTGCACTGCCAACTCAAATAATCTCCTCGTCTTGTCGTAGGGAAACGAGTAAGCGCATCCTAGCCTTTCTTCCAGGGATATGTGTGGGCGCGTGTTGTTTTGGCGAGTAGCCAGTTTTGGGCCACTCGGTTGTTGTTGAGTATTGGCGATGAAGGCCGCTTTCCCTTTACCCTTGGCATTTTGAGGGTCCTTATTTGAGGAGGAAGGCCCGTGGCCCATCTGGTCCATTTGGGCCAGTTTATCGATCAGAGCCTGGAAGGTGGTTGGCTTGAAGAATGTCATGAACAGGGACACAGTCGTTTGAGGATCTAGGGTCTCGATGAACATGCCCACGGCGGGGGATTCTTTGATGTGCCGTTCGCACTTTGACTATAGGTTCCGCTACCGGATCGCACATTGGACCCAAGTTTCTTCTGGCCTTAACCTGGCATTGATTAATGCCGTGATCGGGGTGCGCTCGCTTGCGATGGAGAACCGCTGTGTGAAAAGTGGCTCCATCTCTGTGAATGTTCTCACAGAGTCATTTGAGAGCTCCAAGTACCAATCAAAGGCCGTCTCTGACAGGCTGCCAACGAACTTGCGAAGCAACAGTTTGTCATCGCCTCCAGTGTTGCCGTACAAAGCTCTGAACTGTGCGACGTGCTGATGTGGGTTGCCTATCCCCTTGTATACATGGAACTTGGGGATCGTATATCCCGGCGGGTATTTGATTTGATCATACCACGCTGGATACGGTCGCCCGGCTCTGATGATTTAGCCAGCAGCTTCACTAGCTTAATGCGCTCTTATTTTTTGAGCTATATAATCATCAAGAGCAGCCTTGGAAATCGTTTCCTCCTTGGCTGTTGATAAAGGCGGAAGAGGGTTTGATGTTTCCCTTCTGTCATCATCGATGATTATCGGCGGATCCTTGGCTGGGGGTTCTGGCTGGATCATCATTCCAACCATATCCTGAAACAAGAGCGTCATCTGCTTTATGTTAGCGGCTTGTTCAGCGCCTCTTTATCTTTTCTTTCAACCACCCTTCACAGGAACTCTGTATCGGTCGCCTGCTCCTGGCGTTGTTCAGCTGCTGTGTCCAGGCTTTCTTTCTGCTCGGTAAGTGTTGCCATTTTGGTCAGTATTTCCTGGAGCTTTTGTTGTTACTCTTAAGATTTTGTCAGCGACCGAGTTTGCGGTCAGTGACCTACGGAAGCACGACTTTCTTCTTTCCCGAAAGCCATGTAGACCGTATGCACGATCGTTCCCCCAGACTTGGGGCGTTTTGGTCTATCGCCTTTGGAATTTACCGCCGGCGGTGGTATTTTCTCCGGCCTCATTCTTTTATGAAGGGTCGAAGTTGAAGGAGCCGTTATGACAGGCGCCTGTAAAGAAGACGTCCCTCACTGTATGACGGAGGGATGGTCTTTCTCTTGCCGAGCCTTCGATTTTTTCGGCCGAAGAGAGTAATCTTTGTTGATCACAGAGTCCTGGACTTTCCACCAGACCCTGTGAATTTGCAAGAAGAGCTGCTGATGGGGCTGCTCCGTCTTTTCCTGTACCGTGGCTTCTGCAGGCGGGGGTGATTTCTTTTGCACCGCCGTCGGAGAGTTCTTGCGCACCCTACTGAGCAAATCAAAGTTGTTCCCGGTTGGAACAGCAGTGTCCATTTCCACCATTGGAGCTGGCGGAGTAAGTCCAAAGAGGGAGATGCCCCCAGCTTTTCTCACCTGACGCCAGTGGCGACGTCGAGCGTATCTTGCAGACGGGACCGCCTCAGATTTAGAAGCAGTTTCTTCATGCCCCCGGGTTTGCTGAGGGGCTGCTGTTGGTGTCAACCTGTTGAAAAATGACGTCCCTGGCAGGGTTTAAGGAGGAACAACCAATCTTTCAAAGATCGATCTTCTGATAGAGGAAGCGCTTTTGACGGCTTCGCCTGTTGGAGGAGTTGGGAGGGTTATCCGTTTCGGGGCAGCCTCTTCAGGTATTACGATCTTCTTTGCGGGCCCGTTCGAGCATTTTCTCAGCCTGCTGAAGAATGAGACGTCAGATTTGGACGGCCCGTTGAGAGGGGCCGTTGTGGTTGCAAGTCGATCGAAGACCGACCACTTGGGAGCTTCCTCCTGCGGCGCTGAGGCACCGAAACGCACTGGTGGGAACATGGTTCCGAAGAATAGTCCAGTAGTGGCTTATGTTACTTGCCCCACCGGCATTGAAAATATGGAGGCCGTGTTGGGCCTGCAAGTCACTCTTCCAGTTGGGGTGGAGCGAGTGTTGCTGTTGCATGTTGTGTAGTTGGAAGCCATCGATTTTTTTCTGCACAGGAGCAAGACACTAAATTTTAGTACCTCGAATCCAAGGGCAACCATAGCGAACCGCGATTTCATTCACGAAACATGACACACGAAGTGTAGAGTGGAAAGTGGAAAAGGTCCCACCGGGTCTGTTCACCGCCGAAAGACGGACTGAAATGTTGGGACGTCTGGCTTGAATTTTGGAGGCAGATGCTATTTAAACTTATCCATCCACCTCTCCGAAAATACCAAGTTGATTTATGGCACCATATATCAGAGGTTTGGACAGACGCGACTGTTGTAGCAGACTTCATCAGATTCCCCCTCGTTTGCAAGGGGTTTTTGATTGTGGGGACGCTCTTCCCTGCAGGCGCAAGCCCCTGCAGTTAATTACGTTACCGCGTTGCGATAAACACTTTCTCCTTCTCTGGAAGTTCACTTTGTGTCGTGTATGTTTTTGTTTGTTTAGGTTGCCCGTGGATTGTATACAGAGACTAGTTTATGTCGTCGCCCGTAGGGCGCAGATTAGTCCAAATCCGTATACCTTTGATTTGGGTTTGTTTTATTTAAGGATCGTTAATCTAGTTTGAGATTAAGATCAAATTAAATATATATGAGCATTTGGGGCTTAATTTGCTTTTGCTAAGGATACGTTAGTCTAATTTGAGACTAAGATCCACTTAACAACATTTTAGAATCATTTTTACTTAAGAACTAGCAAAAGAGCATTTGGGCTCAGCTGCAAGAAAACATCAGAGACCTAGCCAATTTGGGTTTAGTCTTTTCTTTTATTCAAAAGTGCTAAGCATTTATTTAGACTTTATTTGGTCAGCCCTTTTTCTTTTATGTAAAAATGCTAAGCGCTTATTTGAACTCTGATGCCCACATGTATGTTATGTGAAGCATTCAGTCATATGCGCTGCCCAATAAATGTTGAACACTTAAGTCATTTTGACTAAATGTGAAGCACTTCTTATAGCGTCCACGTGAGGTGCACGTGCGGCACTGCCCAATTAGTGCTGAGCACTCAGCCATTTTGGCTGTATATGAAGTGCTAAGCACTTTTTGTATGGCGCCCACGTGAGATGCACGTGCAGCACTGGGCGCTGCCCAATTAGTGCTGAGCACTCGGCCATTTTGGCTGTATATGAAGTGCTAAGCACTTTTTATATGACACCCACGTGCGGAGCATGTGAGGCACTGGCCTTCTGTTTTGGGCGCCTGCGTGTTTTTCACGTGAAGAGCTAGGCGCTATTAAAAAAGGGCGCCCACTTGGGAAGCACGTGAGACGCTAGTTTTTTTTATATGGAGATTTAATCTCTGTTGATTTTTTCAGAGAGGTTAAACCACTGCCAATGGCATTTTGATCATTAACACTCACCAAAATCACTATTTTTGAGGATTTCGGGTTGAGTTCTTAGAGAACTATGTTCTTGATTTAAAGGAACTGAGTTCTTGGAGTATTATGGACTCCATTTTTTCTTTTTGAATTTGTTCTTCCCTGAATGTTTGATTCTCAAGAACAAGATCTTCCCGATGAGAACTAAATTCTCAACTTATGGGAGACTTGTCTTATGGATCTCGGATCCAGAGAAAGAACTAAGTTATTTTAAAAGGGTTAAACCCATAGATTTGATAGAGATATTTTGGTCTCTTGTTTTTACCTAGGGTTTCGAGAAAGAAGGTTTTCTTCTTTGAGAATTTAATTCTCTGTTCTCTCGAGAGCTTACTGTATTTTTGTAGAAACTTATAAGGGGTTTTCTCTATATGAGACTTGAAGTCTCGGGTCATTTATATAGTGGAGGCAGATTGTTAATTGGTTTTGAGAAAATCACTCATTGAGAGATTCCAATTTATTTAATTGGTCTCAAAATTGATTTGGGGAATTTTACCCACCGTTGGATCTTTGATCTAAGGACTTCTATTTTACAGAATATGTTTTCTTATTTTTAACAAGATTGGGGATATATTTTCCCATATACAGAATTTTATTCCGTCAAGTGGTGATTTTTAATCACTATTGGATTTTTGATCCAAGGGTTCTCTGTTTTACAGAGAGAAATCTTCTTTTTTTGTAAAGATTGAGAACAATTGTTCCTCAGAATAGATTTTAGTTCTGTTGTTTGATGATTTATCATCACCATTGGATTTTTGATCCAACGGCTCTGTTTAACAGAGAATATCCCAACTTTTGTTAGGAAAATATAGAATTTAATTCTACTGATATAAACTTGGGCTCTGGCGCTCACGTGTAATGCACGTGGGCGCCACTTAAGAATTTAATTCTTGCACATTAGCGCCTGCGTGAGGAGCACATGCGGCGCCATCTAAGAGTTTAACTCTTATGTAATAAATTCTTCCGTGCTTTGCACATTGGCGCCCGCGCGAGAAGCACGTGCGGCACCATCTGAGAGTTTAACTCTTATATAATAAATTCTTCTTTGCTTTGCACATTGGCGCCTACGTGAGAAGCACGTGAGGCACCACCATAGGGTTTAATCCTATAAGATTGGCTCTGGCGCTGGCGTCCTCGTGGAGAACACGTGATGCGCTGCCTCATTAGGTTCTAACAGAGCTTTGCTTTTTTATTAAGTTAAATATTAGGGGAACAGAGTGCGGATAGTCTGTCGACGTGAGTTCTTTATTTGTCTCATATGAGTTCCCATTTTGCTTTGATTACTACCCTACCACAGCTCTACTTAGTCGTGGAAACAGGTTTTAGTTGGGTACAGTCCCGAGCCACATGGAGGCAGTGAGCGACTGTTGGAGATTCGTCTCTCCCGGTATAGGGAGTCGATGTCGCGCTGTGATCGGTTTGCCAACACCATAAGTCCCTGGCCAGGACGGATTGAGAAGTACCGGTAGTTGGACCAGTAGATTCTCGGATGGTCTTGAGCCACATCGGCATGACTTGTCAGGTTATTAGAGATCTGACATTTTCCACCCCCCAGACCCGACATGCGATACTCTCAGACGAACAGACCGGACTACACGGAGATTGTCACGGACATGCTCAGTAGGAGTTCGGATGAGTTCGCTCGTCGGCCTTCTTTTCGACAGATACCTGGGTAACCGTTACGTACAGCTAGTGCCACTGACGGACTTGTGGTTAAAACAACTGCCAGCGTGCTGTCGAGTCTTTAGACTCCCACACAGAGGGTTTCCCTAGTTCAGGCGAAACGATGTAGAGGCCGTATGGTTTTACGTGAAGGGTTCCGATCATATACGTGTACTGACTACACGGATTTTGTTCGGACGGATAATATTAGTGGGTTTTGGTTTAAGCCGGATTCTAGTATTATATTATTGGATTATTATTATCTCATTATATTCGTATTTTTTACAGTACGAATATGGGTATGTATATACGGTGAGGGCAATCTTGTAATTTCACTAGGGATGCTTCTAGAATGGGACACCTCATTATTGCATTTATCTATTTTTAGAAATAGATTAATGAGGTGGAAAATGGAGATATTGTGGCATGGTTGAAGTATGGCTAATTCATTTGACTTTACTATTCAAGCATGGTTGCTTATTTTCTATTGAAAATATTGCATGCTTGATTATTGAATGACTTAGCCATTCCTCAATTGCATCTTCACTTGATTCATTTTGTGTTTTCTCTCACTCTCTCTCCATTTTTACGCCTCTCCTTCTTCCTCAAACCCTAACCCTCACATGTGTTTTGAATCCTAGGGTTCTTGAGATAAAACACTCTAATCATCTCTCTACATCTCCTAAGCTATCTAAATTAGCAAACTAGATACCTTAGTTACCTCATTCTTGAGGTTGAAGCTAGAACCATAGACTCTCGGGTGGATCATCTTCGACACGAGGAGGCTGACGACCGAGATTGATTCAAGCCATCTAGGAGCTTAAGATGAGAAGAAGAAGACCCGAAGGACTTGAACTCTAGACATATAAAACTCTTACCGTGTAGTTAGAACCTCTTTGTATTTTTAGCTAGTTAGGGTTTCCGAAAGATCCTGGGGCTGAGGTCGATGTTGTAACTCTTGAAAAAATCGATTTTTGTGTATTCCGTCTCCCCGCAAACCCGTAGGGTGTGCGACATTGACTTAAAATTTGGCTTAATTAGGGTTAGGGTTTAGGGTGCACTAGTTCCTTCAGTAGGATACTCGATGATAACGTAAACGTAAAATTTTACTGTAAACATAAGAAAACTTTGCCCTAAACTAAAAACTTCAAACCCTTAAAAACGAAACATAAACGTAAAACCTATTCATGTTAAATTTTCAAGTTAAAACCAATATATGATACTCGATGATAATATGAAACTTTCATATTCTCATCGATAGTCATATATGAAAATCAAAGTGCGACTTAGTCCCCGTCTATCGGTTAACATACGTTCGATATTCGTCGTGACATAGAACTATACGAAGGTAGTTAAATATCGGAAGGTATCTTTCTGTGCTAGCATCCATCGTGTAGTATATGTGATGAGAAGATTCAATCGTATAATAACTGATAGATTTGTCCAGTGTGGACAAGTTAGGAATGTATAAAGCAAACACCTGCATTCACTTGTGTTTTCATTCGTTTTGAGTTATTTCCTCGGTACTTTTCCGCTGGTTCTCCGTGTACAAAGATAGATTACATGTTCATTTCAACGTTGTTTCACATTATTGAAATGATTATCTATTCTATTACAGTGTACTCAGAAAAGAGCGGGGAGGTGCTGCCGAAATTTACCCGAAACGGATGAAAGCACAAGCGAATGGGTGTCTGCTTTATACATTCTTAATGGGATAAAAGCATTACCCCCGATAGCCGAAACACACACATACATTACGAATACACAACAAACGCACACACAAAGCACATACACACTAACAACCTTACTTCTAAGAGAAATCATAAATTGAAACACACATACACATAATCCAACTCATATTTGGGTATCTTCAAATCTATCTTTGTTAATCGATAATTTATTCTTTTCAACGACAAACTTGCCTCTACGAATTTTCTTCTTTGTCAGTAACCATCTCATTCTTAGATTTCTCAATATAGTCACCATAACCTACAATTTAAATGTTATACAGTCTAACATGGCCCATCAGTACATCAGAGTTAAGTACGTGGATTGGCAAAAATGCATGCAATCTAAGTTTGTCGCAGGGGTTGCTTGCTTTCATTGAATTTGCACGCGCACATGATAAGATCGTGTTAGAGAAGATTCTCTGTCCGTACGATAGATGTGGGAATTGGTTTTGATAGAAGGTAGAAATCGTAGAGCTTCACATCGTTAAACATGGTTTTACTAGATTTTATACAACTTGGCTATATCATACGAAAGGATAAGAAGAAGACAGTAATGCGGCAGGAGAAGAACAAGAAAATGGTAATACGGCAGAAAAAGAAGAAGAAGAAAATAATTTATTTCCCGGAGAAGAAATAGAGGATATGGTAGAGGCTGTTGGCTATAGTGCCCTCAAGTCAATTATTGAATCGCAGGCACGCGATTGCGATGATTGAGGGAGGACCTATACGGATAGAACAGTCTTACTCAAAATGATAGTATACTATCTGGTTTATCTTTATCATCATGTACATGTTTTTTGTGGTATTACAGATCACTATTACATGTTGATAGAGCCCATATGATTTTTGCTTGACTACCAGTATTATGATGGCAATCATATACGTGGGAGCTGGGTGGTCTATAAAAACATCCTTAAACGTCCCTAGTCATGGGAGTTTTGAGACTGGGCATCGATACTCCAGAGTAGACTAGTGTATACCGATCGAGACCCTGACAAGAGGCGGTGGCCAGGTCTCACAAGCCATTGGTATCAGTTTGTTCACCTAAGATAGTATACATGTGCTCATTGGGTTATGAGTACACTGGACGGAATCGCCGGGAACATGCTAGTTGGTAGTATACCTTTTGTCAGATAGCAGTTCCCAGGTGACAAGTGTGCAGGTTAGTCTGTCGACTTGAGATCGTCATTTGTCTCGTGTGAGTTCCCACTGTACTTTGATTACTACCCTACCATGGCTCAAAAGAGTCGTGCAAACAGGTTTTAGTTGGGTACAGTCCCGAGCCACATGGAGGCAGTGAGCGGATCGTCGGGGATTCGTCTCTCCCGGTATTGGGGGTTAATGTCACGCAGTGTACGGGTGGCCATCACCAGAAATCCTTGGCCAAGCTAGTCGAGAATTACTGATTTGGATCAGTAGTTTCTCAGTGGGTGATGGGCTTCATACCGACACGAAATGTCGCGTTATTAGGGGTCTGACTTTATTCACCCCCTAGACTCGATATGCGATACTCTCATACGAACAGACCGGACTGGACGGATATTGTCACGGACTGGCTCAGTAGGGGTTCGGATGAGTTTTCTCGTCGGCCTCCCTTTCGTTCAATACATGGGTAGTCGTTACGTACAGCTAGTACCACTGACGTGCTTGTGGTTAAACCCACTGCCAGCATATTGATGAGTCTTTAGAGTCCCACACAGAGGATTTCCCTGCTTCGGGCGAAACGATATAGAGGCCGTATGGTTTTACGGCAGGGTTCGATCATATACGTGCACTTGTGCACGTATCAGGATTTGGACGGATAATACTAGTGGCTTTGGCTTAAGCCGGATTCTAGTATTATATTGTTAGATTATTTTCGTCTCATTGTATTTGTATTTTTCAGAATACGGACACGGGTATGTATATACGGATGAGGGGTTTTCTTGTAATTTATTATAAGGTGCTTCTAAAAGATGCCATCTCATTTAGTTTTAAAAATTTAGGATTAAATGGTTAATGAGGTGGAGAGGATGAGGTGTGGTTTGCATTTATTGTAGCATGGCTTAGTAGTGACTTATGGTTACTGTTCTAGCATGCTTGTTTTTGTTTGTTGTGTGATATTTTGGAGTCTTGAGATATTTTGTGTTGACTCAAGATATTTTGGAGACTTGAGATATTTATTGGATGGCTTCAATTTTTACTCACAACAACACAACAACACAAGACTTGGCCATTTTTTTCTTGAGTTGCCTCTCACTTTCATCCTCAAGCTTCTTCTTCTACCTCCGCCCTTCAAATCTCATGTGTTGAGAAACTTAGAGTGTTTGGAGACAAATCAATCTATCACTACACTCTACATCCCCTAGGCTATCTAGTTTAGCGAACTAGATATCTTAGTTATCTCGGCTATTGAGGTAGGAGCTCGAAATACAAATTCTCAGGTGGATCATCTTCGATGGAGGGAGACCAGAGATCAAGCTAGATCATGGTGGCCTCTAGGAGTCTGGGAAGGTGGTTGAAGACCGAAGGATATGGATCAATTCGGTATAACCATTCTTAACTCTCTCTTTATGTTTGCTAGCTTAGGGTTAATGGTCGATCCGTACTATCGGGTTGTGTTAGCGCCAGTTCAGAAAATTTTTGTTCCGCAATCGGCTACAGTTTGATGGCCAGGGCGCTGCCAAATCCAACAAAGGCTGCCCTCGGTGATAGTATTCCTACCGAAGATGGCATTCTTTCCGGTCAAGGACCGCGTGCGGATAAGTATGAAAAGATCATGAATGATGCAAGAAGTCCAATATATGAGAATGCAAAGTGTTCCACCCTATCTTGGTTCATCCAACCATTCCAGATTAAGTGCCTAAATGGATAGAGCAACAAGTCATTCACGATACTTCTGAAGTTCCTGAAAGATTCTATGCCCCCAAGAAATAACATGCTCGACAGCTGGTACAAATTCCAAAAGATGATGTCTAATTTGGGTCTGAAGTGCGAGAAGATTCATGCATGTTCCAAATATTGCGTGTTGTACCGGAAAGAGAATTCAGATTTGAAAGAGTGTCCGACATACAGAGATACCAGCTATAAGCCGAAAGAATCTGATAAGAAGCCCGATATACCTTCCAAGATAGCACAATACTTTCCCATAACACAGAGGCTACAGAGGCTATTCAGGTGCAAGAAAACAGCTGAGGCAATGATTTGGCATTATCGTGCTGCTCCAAGCGAAGATGGAAAAATGAGTCATTCAAGAGATTCACCGTCATGGAAGGATTTTGATAGAATGCAAGAAATATTCAGTAGTGATCCTCGCAATGTCATGCTCAGACTGGCTAGTGATGGCTTTTGCCCATTCAACTATATGGCTGGAAGCCACATCACATGGCCCGTTGTAATGATAGTTTATAATATGTCGTCTTGGTTGGTTATGGATCAATCCTACTTTATGATGCCTCTTTTTATTGACGGATCAAACTCACCGAGAAAAAATATCGACGTCTATCTTTGACCTCTGATCAATGAGTTAAAATCTTTATTCATTGATCGTGTAGAGACTTACGAAGCAAACACAGATACAACCTTCACATTGCGTGCAGTTTTAGTGTGGACAATTAATACTTTCCTGCGTATGGAATGCTATCAGGTTGCTCAGTACATGATTAAAAATCATGCCCTTATTTCTATCAATATACAATATCGAAATGGTTGAATTTTAGCAGGAAGGTTTGTTATTACGGTCATCGGCGTTTCCTGCCACTAGACCATTCCTACAGATTAGACGCTGCTCAATTTAATGGTCATCAGGAGCTTCTTGGGCCTCCAACCACATTTCCTGGAGAGGACGTGATTGCTCATGGGATGGTTACAATAATGTGACCTTCGGGATAGATCCGGCAAAACCGGTCAAACCACCATACTGGAACAAGTTAAGCATTTTCTAGGAGCTTCCGTACTGGTCAATAAATTTAGTGCGTCATTTTCTGAACTCCATGCACATAGAGAAGGGAGTATCCGAGCACGTACTCAACTTGCTTCATTGTAAAGACGGAAAATCGAAAGACAACCTCCGTACTCGGATGGATCTTCAGGACTGGGAAACTAGAAGTGAATTTCATCCTAAACCGATAGCGGGTAAACCAGGCAAGTTTATACTTCCCAATGTCGCGTATCATATGTCGCAACCGGAGAAAAAAATTTCCTGTAGGTGTTGCATGATTTGAAAGTTCTCACAGGTTCTCAGGATCATTTAGCGAGAAGATAAAAATTGTGAAAGGCAAGATCGATGGGCTGAAAGGTCATGATCACCATATTATTATGGAGCACCTTCTCCCATTAGCCCTTAGGACTTCCCTTTCCGAATCGTTTGGTTTAGTAATCAATGGCCTTTGTTGATTTTTTAGAGAATTGTGCGCTAAAACCTTAGATGTTGTGATGCTGGAGAATCTAGAAAATTCTATTTTATTGATATTTTGCAAGTTTGAGCGTATTTTCCCACCGTAGTTCTTCGATATCATAATACACCTGACGGTTCATCTTGCAACCGAGGCTAAGTTTACCAGACCGGTACAATATCGATGGATGTATCCCGTCGAAAGGTACGTGGAATTTTTCGTTTCACACATTTTGTAAAATTATTGTCGTCCTATATTCCCATATTTATTTATTTAACATATTTTTCTTTAGGTGGCTCTACACTCTAAAAAAGTATATACGCAATAGAAATCGACCAGAGGGTTCTATCATGCAAGATTATCTTCTAGAGGAAGTAACCACATTTTGTTCCCGCTATCTGGACGAGAACATTGAGACGAAGCTTAACCGGCCTTGGAGAATTCAGGACGGGCTATATAGTAAAGCTGATTATAAGAGAGTAGACATTATATTTATCAATAAGATATATCGGTTTATCCTTCACAATAGCGTATGTCTTGAAGAAATTAGAGTGTAAGTTTTTTTTGGATTAATTGTTATATTTGTGTTTGTGTGTGTATGAAATGATATAATATTAATGCCATAATTTGTTGTTGAGAACAAAATTCATATTGATGAGGTACGTGAGGAGCATCCTGATTGGAATGATGAACGATTGGAAAAATATCATCAGGATAATTTTTACGATTGGCATGTAGATCATGTAAGTTGTTCGAATAACAAGTTATTGCTACCGGTCTTAATCTAAACTTATATCGTTATGTATTTGCTGTAAAATTTGTTTTGTCAAATCCACGATCCAAACTTGTTTGCATCATTAGAGAGAGATTCAAAATGTTTAGCTCAGTTTCCTAGCATGGAGGTTGCATATTATAAACGATTCGGTATCCTTAGATACAAATTTGAAGTTAAGGAAATAGAAACATATCAAACCACTCAAAATAGTGAGATTGCGACGGTAGGATCGGATGATGTGATTTATTATGGATACCTAAATTGCATACTTAGCATCCAATATTCCGGACGATCAGAACCGTTTTATATATTTCAGTGTATTTGGTACGATACACAAAACGATACGGATAAGTGGAGAAACAATCTCTGGACTTGGAAAGATGAATATGGATTGACTAGTGTGAACACACTTCGATTTTATGGTCAGGACGATCCATATATCTTTCCGAACCAAGCGTTCCAAGTATACTACTCACAGTGCTTGAAGCATGCGGAATGGAGTGTCGTATGCCGTTGGAAACCCAGGGATGTTTACGATGTCCTAGAATTTGAGGATCGTATGGACGACAGCGATGAGGATGAAGAAGAGAGAAGACTTAGAGTGCTCCGACCGTCTGTTTCAAAAGACGGGTTGTCATCGGCTGATCATGAAGCTTCGTGGGTTAGAAATGATATCGATATTGAAATCCAAGTAGATATGTTTAATCCGTCTATGAAAAGAAAAAAGTTATCAGTAATGTTGTATTATTACTTCACATTTCTACGATCTATACATATATTGCATGCATATGTAATGATTATACTCTTATCTAGGTCTGATGATGACGTCCGGAGCAGCGAGAGGCGGCAGGAGTACCAGCCGCGGCAGAGGCATAGGCAGAGCGGTTCTGCCGCCCAGGAGCTGCGTAGGACGCTGCAGAAGGCTGGTATTGGACCCCGATCCGTATTCCCTTCGGACGACTCCTTCCATGTGGACTTTTCCACACCTCCAGGTATATTGCACGCATATTCATTTTGAATGTAATATTATAGATATACACGCATATTTATTTTTAAATAACTTATATAGTCAATGTTTAATTGTTTAGCTGTAGGTGGTGCGCCCATATCAGAGGCAGAGGCCACTACCGCACCTGCAGATGCCCTAGAGGCCATTGTTGTACAGAGGCCATTGTTGTACATATGATGTATATTATGATGGATGCTTGGATATATACAGAGAGGACTTTCTTGCTGGTCATGATAGTATGCTATTTGGTTTCACTTTATCTTAACATGTTGACTTGTATTGGTTTACTGTTTTTCTCTCACATGTTGATAAAGCCCTTAGGATATGTACTCGACTACTGGGATTATGATGAGATCATACTAGTGGGGCCACGGTAGTCGATGAGTACATCCTATAAATGTTCCTAGTCGAGGGTATATCGAGACAGGGCATCGATACACCAGAGTAGACTAGCGTATACGCATCTTGACCCATATGATGGACGATGGATGATCCCATATCCATCGGTGTTTGACATCAAGGATGGTGTACGGGTGCTCAGTGGAGACTGGGTACACTGGACGGACTCGCTGAGAACTCCCAGTTGGTGATATACCACACGTCAGATGGCAGTTTTCCGGTGACACTGGTACAGGGTAGTCTGTAGACCCGAGATCGTCATAGAGTCGTGTGTGATTCCTACTGTGTTTTGATTTCCACCTTACCACGTCCAAGAGGGCGTGCAAAACGGTGGCTTTGGAGTACAGTCCCGAATCACATGGAGGCAATGAGCGAAAGGAGGGGATTCGTCTCTCCCGGTATAGGGAGTTGATGTCGTGCAGTGTTCGATTGGCTATAACTGGAAGTCCCTAGCCAGGGCTGATATAGAGATAAACTGGTAAGTGTTACCAGTAGTTTCTCGACCTGTTATGTGCCTCACATCGACACGACTTATCGGTTACTGGGGTCTGACGTATACCACCCCTAGACTTGATATGCGACATATCAGACGAACAGACCGGACTGTACGGGAGTGTTACTGATTGGATTCACAGGAGAACGGACAGGCTAGCTTGTTGATCTTCTGATCGCTCAATACCTGGGTGGCTGTTACGTTTAGCTGACCGCTTGCAGCTTGTGGGTGTTTGATATGATCATCACCTGCTACCGGCGTATTGACGATTCTTTAGAGTCCTACAAAGAGGTTTCTTGGCTCAGGCAAAACGAAGTAGAGGCACATATGTGATATGTGCAGGACCGAGGATAATGCGATATGAGATACCGTATTATATTCTCGCGATATTTAGATATGAATCGGGACATCGGATCAAGTGTTGATTCGATGAATCGGTACATGATATATTAGTCGGTTATATTCGATATAACCGGATCGTTAGATCAAGTGTTGATTTGATGATTTAATGTATAATGATATATATGATATATTGTATTACATTATCTAATATTGGCTTGCTTTATTATTTCATTTTCTCACCGGATTAATACATTGATATATGCGATATATGTTAATTGTATTATTTTCTTTTGTTGCCAATATATAATATATATGTGATATATATTATTGTGACATGATATGATTTATTATAAAGCATGTTTAAGGATGATAAAAAGGGATTAGGGTTTGATTAGGGTTAGCTCTTTCAAGTTCATTCTAGAAGGATTCTATTTTGTCTTGGTTAAGATATTATGGTTGAAACTTATCCTTAACCTAACCAAACTCTAACTCTAGTTTATTCTCTACAAGTTTTATCCTGTCATCCTTGACCATGGTTCTATAATCAATCATATACACTTGACTATTATTCATCACAAAAGGATTTCTTTCACTCTTGATCTTCTTCTCTCTTTGGTTTTTGAAAGAGAGAGCTCACTAGAAATTACTTATGTGATGATTTATTGTGAGAAAGTAAATTAAAAAGATAGCATAAATACTACTCCATCATCCTCATCTAATCTAGCCCATTAGATTAGGGTGTTCATCTCTTTAGAGTGAGAAAGCTTGGGTTATAGCAACTTCGACGTAGATCATCGGAGAATCGGAACACTTCAAGCTAGCATGGATCGTTCGAGTCGTGGAGCCTCTCTTGAGTCCGGGAGATCGTGGATCACGGCGAAGGGACTTCTACTCGGAGCTTGTGAAGCGAAGGAGCAGACTACAAAGGTTGTAATCCCTCACACTTAGCTTTAAAGATGTTATCTTGCATGCTAAACCCTAATAATCTAGCAAAAATCCCGTCTTTGGGTTGTTCGGCACATGTAAAATTTTATTCGGGCATGTTTGATGCTTTATGAACCTTCACAAGTGTGCTTGGAACCCTTCAGTGGTATCAGAGCCTAGCTAGAGCATTAGGCGACGTGTTTACGAAGTTAAAACTCCGATCGAACCCGAACCGACAAAGTTAACCCCCTCTCTGGATTTTTTTCAAAATATGGGTTTTTTCTGAATTAAAAATACCTGAAAAATACATCAAGAAAAAATAAGAACTTGTGTGAAAAACGAGCCCCTGATCCGTACAAACGGCCGCGGAACCGCGGCCGTACCTCGCTTGGGCCGCGGAACCGCGGCAGTATTAAGGGATCAAGGACTCGTTTTGGCACAGTAATTCATATTTCTGTGATATATATTTTATGGGTATTTTTATTCTGACTCAAGTGTTGAGTATTCTTGGGTTTATTTTGTAATCGTCGATTCGATCGGGAATTTTAAATTCGTTATTGTTTTTCCGGATATTTAGAATCTGTTAAAATGTTCGAACGGATATCATTAACTCAATTTTTTCGGACACGAAAAAATGTTCAAGTGTTGAATCTTTTCTCGAGTTTAAATCTTTCGCAAATGCGTGCAAGTTTTGTGGTGGACCCTCTAGAAGACAACAAACCTTAACTCGATTATGTGACCGTCTTGAACTGCCTTTTGAACCTTCGGGTTTGGGGCAGTACGGCGTTCCACATGTGAGGCGTTGGTTTGACCCTTCTACGGCTGGACCGCTACTACTGTGACATATTCTGGGATTATTTGAACTCCGCTCAAGTGTTGAACTATTTGGGAAATTTTGGGTATTTGATTATCTGTTCGAAAAGTTTAATACTGTCTATTTATCTGGAATTTGATACAACATGTGGAATTCATAGAGTTAGGCATGAAATGCGAAGTATGTGATATTTCGGATTTATGATGTCTAAAGTGATTGTGGATTCCAAATATTGTAGTTTTACACTTTCTTTTCTGTGGCCGTAAGTGTAGTATGTAGTTGTATTGCCGGTTTTCGTTGCTATACATCGACGACGGTGTATGCATACTTACTTACGTTGATGATATGAGATATTATATGTTGCTGAGATATGATGTGCAGGATTGTCGCGATTGAATAGCCGGGGGTTTTATGTGATATTAGAGTTTTATATTTTCATTCATGTAAATTCAAATGTAATGTAATATTCTTTTATTTGGAGCACTTCCAGCTTGAGGTTGATGCCACCAGTGTTGTATATTATTTACTTTTACGCATTAGGATGGACCCAAGGAGGGGAGCACAGGTGACCGGGTTCTGGGGTTCAATAGGAGGCCATCTCGAGGAGTCGAGACCGGGTCTCCTAAACTCCAGAATTGGTAGGTTCGCTTGCTGCTGTCGTAGGGGTCCAGGGTGTAGGCTTGGCTATTCATTGCGACTGTGGAATCCGTATTTTCTATTGTTGGCTAAATACTAAATGCGGACGTCCTAGTATATCCCACATTATATCTATATTTCTGCTGCGATATCTGTGATGTGATCATTTGATATGTTGTGATGGATACAGTATATAGTATATATGATATATTATATAGACGTTACTTATGTTTTACACCCGCACTAGCCCTGCCCTACTCTGTCGTTAGTTATCTAACCTAACGGTGCACGAGGGGACATCGAGGCGAATGCGGATGGCATAAGTGTACGTCGTATTTATCTGTGATGCTTAAGAAGCATAAGCTGATGGGATTTTTTATTAATGAGATTAATAAAAAGAAAAGAAACCTAAAAGATGTTGTAGAATCAAAACTTTATAAAAAGGGTAGCTACAGTTTTCTATGCATAGCGGTATATATGATATACCCTACACCTTATTAGATGAGGAAAGAGCCGAGATCCCTTCACCGGGAGTGACCTCTTTAGCGAAACTGGCAGATGCTACAAAACTCGGTTTGTCTTTTGATTGCTTTTAGAGTTTTTCTTTGCACAGTGATATATATGATATGTCCTGCACCTTATTCGATGAGAAAAGAGCCGAGATCCCTTCACCGGGAGTGACCTCTTTAGCAAAACTAATAAAAACCTCAAAAACACTCCATTTTCAAAATTTCACTTGATTCTACGACGATATCAAGTTCATTACGCAATAGGTTTTCAGAAAAAACCTGTCGTAGCCCTCCGTCATTTCAGATAAAGACTATTTAGTATTCGTGTTGCGTTTGTTGACCTCTGTCAAGACGTAGTGTACGGTAGCTAACTAGTAATTATCTGTAAAGCATGTGATGTGATTGGATTAAGGTAGTCGTACGACCTTGTTGACCTCTGTCAAGGGTCGTGCGAGTGGGTTTGATTCAATCAAGAAATGACGGGTTGAACTTGACTAGTGCACTATGGTTTGTTGACCTCTGTCAAGGTCTTGGCACACTAGGGGCAAAATATTATCGGGAATTTCAAGTGTCGAAATTTGCAATGAGATTGCATACCTCCTATGAGATAGTTGGATCCTGATACCTACTGCGAGTAAGAGTTACTCCTGGGAGAGTTTTACAAAGGACAATTAGTCGATCAAGTAGGTGTCTAGAACAGTGTTAACGAGGTTACGCCTTTGGGAAAACGTGGTTTACTTTAATTAGGTCCGTGCAAAAGCACGGGGAACCTCCCTTAAAGTACCGACATTGATCTGGCTGAAAGATTGACGAAATTGTAGGGTGTAATTAATCCCGGCTAATCTTACCTTTTAGGGTTTGAAAGTAGATTTGATAAAAACAGTGGGAGACATCCTGATTAGATAAGATAATAACCAATCTAATCTTGCAAGAGCATATGCTAAAGTGTTTTCTTCTCTCTCTCTCCAGGTAGCGACCATGTCAGGCCATAATCAAGATAATAATATGGATGTATTGACTGAACCCGCTTATTATAATGAGCAGGGGAACGATGGACCCGTTCTTTCTTATAAGAGTTATAAGACTGAACAGGGAATAGAAGAATATCTGGATTCTCAAGCCGCCCAAAATAACATGCATGTTGATGCATCTTCTTCAGGTGTGTTAGTTATTGAGAACTGTTTCTCAGTTCACCTTACATCCTGAGTATTAGATACCGGATCAGGATCCCACATATGTAAATTGTTACATGCGCTACGTAAAGGTAGAGAACTGGGAAAAGGTGATCATTCCGTTCAAGTAAGGAACGGTGCAAGTATTGCAGCCAAAGCAGTTGGCGAATATCACCTTGTATTGCCAAGTCGTAATACACTGATTCTAAATGAGTGCTATTATATACCGAACATGATGTGCAACATTATATCAGTTTCTTTATTAAGTAAAGAAGAATATAATTTTGTAGTAAAGGATAATGTTATGAACATATTCCTAGACCAAAAGTTGATTGCATCAGGTTCGTTACATAATGGCATATTCATTCTAAATTAGAATACAGTCCTCAATATACAAAACACACACAAGAGGAAAAGTTCAGAAATGAACGAATCCTACTTGTGGCATTGTAGACTTGGTCATATCAATGCGACACGACTGGCTAAGTTACTTAAGGATGGTTATTTGAATCCGTTCGAATTATCATCTTATGATACTTGCTATTCATGTCTCAAAGGAAAAATGACCAAAACTCCGTTTAGTGGACACGGAGAAAGAGTTACTGAACTCTTAGGACTCATACATAGTGATGTATGCGGTCCCATGTCTACGCATGCCAGGAACGGTTCTTCCTACTTCATTACATTCACTGACGATCTCTCTAGATTCGGACATGTGTTCCTAATGAAACATAAGTCTGAAGTTTTTGAGAAATTCAGAGAATATAAGCACGAAGTAGAAAAACAAACGGGCAAAAGTATTAAGATCCTTCGATCTGATCGAGGAGAAGAATACTTAAGCAATGAGTTCCTAGATTATCTAAAAGAGAATGGGATTCTCTCTCAGCTTACTCCTCCTTATACACCACAGCACAACGGTATATCGGAGCGGAGGAATCGCACCCTATTAGATATGGTGCGCTCTATGATGAGTATAGCTGAGTTACCTATTTCCTTCTGGGGGTATGCGCTTGAGACAGCAGCATACCTATCGAATCAGGTTCCAACTAAATCTGTACCTACCACACCATATGAGATATGGAGTGGGAAGAGACCCTGTCTTAAACGAGTTAAGATATGGGGTTGTCTGGCCTATGTCAAAAGGCAAAATCCAGACAAACTCGAGACACGATCAGTTCTATGTAAGTTTGTGGGATATCCTCAACATTCAAATGGATATTTTTTCTACCACAGTGAACAACAAAAGGTGTTTATTGCTCAACATGCCACCTTTTTAGAAAAGGAATTTCTTGAAAAAGAGATTAGTGGCTCTAAGGTAGAACTGGAAGAAGTTCCAGTAACACAAACTGTAACTGAAGATTTAGTGGAACCAGAGGATTCGGTAGTACCCGACGAACCCCAGCCTCTCCGCCGATCTAGTAGGGTTTCTCGTCCACCTGAGAGATACTATGGTTTTCTCATTGATGGTGGAAGTGAGGATTGCATCATGGAAGATGATGACCCGACTAGTTTCAAGCAGGACATCACGAGTGGTGACTTTGTGAAATGGCTGGATGCAATGCGATCTGAGATGGAATCCATGTACACCAATATTAAAGTATGGATTTTGGAAAATGCTTCTGAAGGGGTAAAACCCATTGGGAGCAAGTGGATTTTTAAAAAGAAATTTGGTGTAGATGGAAAAGTTGAGACTTTCAAAGCTAGACTTATAGTAAAGGGATTTCGTCAACGACCAGGTGTGGATTATGACGAAACCTTTTCTCCAGTGGCTATGCTTAAGTACATCCGGATCTTACTTGCCATTGCTGTATACCATGACTACGAAATCTGGCAAATGGATGTTAAGACCGCCTTTCTAAATGGTGATTTAGAAGAGTGTGTGTACATGACTCAGCCAGAGGGCTTCGTAGATAGTGGGAGCAACGGAAAGGTGTGCAAACTGCTTAAATCAATTTATGGGTTAAAGCAAGCATCGCGGAGTTGGAACATCTGTTTTGATGTTGTAGTCAAAGAGTTTGACTTCATCAAAAATATAGATGAACCTTGTATCTATAAGAAGGTAGCAGAGAGTAAGGTTGTCTTCCTCGTATTGTACGTGGATGACATACTCTTGATAGGAAATGATATTCCTATGCTGCAATCAGTCAAGCTCTTCTTATCACAAAGATTCTCAATGAAAGATCTAGGTGATGCCTCATGCATATTGGGGATAAGGATCTATAGAGATAGATCCAAACGGATATTGGGATTGTCCCAATCCCGGTACATTGACACCATACTAAAGTGGTTTAGTATGGAAGAATCCAAGCATGGGAACCAACCCATGATCTCTGGACTCACTCTCTCCAAAGAGATGTCTCCCAAGACTGATTTGGAGAGAGCTCGCATGCAAGGGATACCCTATACTTCGGCAGTAGGCTCTATCATGTATGCGATACTATGTACCAGACCCGATGTAGCATACTCACTAAGTGTAGTGAGTCGGTATCAAGCAGATCCTGGAGAGAGTCACTGGACGGCTGTGAAGAACATTCTCAAGTACTTACGAAGGACTAGAGATATGTTCTTGGTGTATGGTAACGGAGAATTCCGGGTGGAGTCCTTTACCGATTCCAGCTTCCAAAGTGATAAGGACGACTCTAAGTCGCACTCGGGATTTGTCATTACCCTTAATGGAGGGGCGGTATGTTGGAAGAGTTCCAAACAGGATACCGTTGCAGACTCGACGATGGAGGCTGAATACATCGCTGCCAACGATGCTGCCAAAGAGGCTATCTGGATGAAGAAGTTCATCACTGAGCTTGGTGTGGTTCCATCCATTGAACATCCAATACCTCTGTATTGCGATAACAATGGAGCCGTGGCTTTGGCCAAGGAACCCAGATCCTATCAGAAATCCAGACATATTCTGAGGCGGTATCACCTGATTAGGGAGATAGTTGATCGCCGGGAGATCGAGGTCAGGAGAGTAGATACGAAGGACAACACTGCGGATCCACTCACGAAGGCCATTCCCTAGATACAGTTTGAGAGATTATTCGGGATGCTAGGTATGAGATACTACAGCAGCTGGCCTTAGTGCAAGTGGGAGATTGTTAGTTATGTATATTCCCTAGAGGCCATTGTTGTACATATGATGTATATTATGATGGATGCTTGGATATATACAGAGAGGACCTTCTTGCTCGTCATGATAGTATGCTATTTGGTTTCACTTTATCTTAACATGTTGACTTGTATTGGTTTACTGTTTTTCTCTCACATGTTGATAAAGCCCTTAGGATATGTACTCGACTACTGGGATTATGATGAGATCATACTAGTGGGGCCATAGTAGTCGATGAGTACATCCTATAAATGTTCATAGTCGAGGGTATATCAAGACAGGGCATCGATACACCAGAGTAGACTAGCGTATACGCATCTTGACCCATATGATGGGTGATGGATGATCCCATATCCATCGGTGTTTGACATCAAGGATGGTGTACGGGTGCTCAGTGGAGACTGGGTACACTGGACGGACTCGCCGAGAACTCCCAGTTGGTGATATACCACACGTCAGATGGCAGTTCTCCGGTGACACTGGTACAGGGTGGTTTGTAGACCCGAGATCGTCATAGAGTCTTGTGTGATTCCCACTGTGTTTTGATTTCCACCTTACCACGTCCAAGAGGGCGTGCAAAATGGTGGCTTTTGGGTACAGTCCCGAATCACATGGAGGTAATGAGCGAAAGAAGGGGATTCGTCTCTCCCGGTATAGGGAGTTGATGTCGTGCAGTGTTCGATTGGCTATAACTGGAAGTCCCTGGCCAGGGCTGATATAGAGATATACTGGTAAGTGTTACCAGTAGTTTCTCGACCTGTTATGAGCCTCACATCAATATGACTTATCGGTTACTGGGGTCTGACGTATACCACCCCTAGACTTGATATGCGACATATCAGACGAACAGACCGGACTGTACATGAGTGTTACTGATTGGATTCACAGGAGAACGGACAGGCTAACTTGTTGATCTTCTGATCGCTCAATACCTGGGTGGCTGTTACGTTTAGCTGACCGCTTGCAGCTTGTGGGTGTTTGATATGATCATCACCTGCTACCGGCGTATTGACGATTCTTTAGAGTCCTACACAGAGGTTTCTTGGCTCAGGCAAAACGGAGTAGAGGCACATATGTGATATGTGCAGGACCGAGGATAATGCGATATGAGATACCGTATTATATTCTCGCGATATTTAGATATGAATCGGGACATCAGATCAAGTGTTGATTCGATAAATCAGTACATGATATATTAGTCGGTTATATTCGATATAGCCGGATCGTTAGATCAAGTGTTGATTTGATGATTTAATGTATAATGATATATATGATATATTGTATTACATTATCTAATATTGGCTCGCTTTATTATTTCATTTTCTCACCGGATTAATACATTGATATATATGCGATATATGTTAATTGTATTATTTTCTTTTGTTGCAAATATATAATATATATGTGATATATATTATTGTGACGTGATATGATTTATTATAAAACATGTTTAAGGATGATAAAAAGGGATTAGAGTTTGATTAGGGTTAGCTCTTTCAAGTTCATTCTAGAAGGATTCTATTTTGTCTTGGTTAAGATATTATGGTTGATACTTATCCTTAACCTAACCAAACCCTAACTCTAGTTTATTCTCTACAAGTTTTATCCTATCATCCTTGACCATGGTTCTATAATCAATCATATACACTTGACTACTATTCATCACAAAAGGATTTCTTTCACTCTTGATCTTCTTCTCTCTTTGGTTTTTGAAAGAGAGAGCTCGCTAGAAATTCCTTATGTGATGATTTATTGTGAGAAAGTGAATTAAAAAGATAGCATAAATACTACTCCATCATCCTCATCTAATCTAGCCCATTAGATTAGAGTGTTCATCTCTTTAGAGTGAGAAAGCTTGGGTTATAGCAACTTCTACGTAGATCATCGGAGAATCGGAACACTTCAAGCTAGCATGGATCGTTCGAGTCGTGGAGCCTCTCTTGAGTCCGGGAGATCGTGGATCGCGGCGAAGAGACTTCTACTCGGAGCTTGTGAAGCGAAGGAGCGGACTACAAAGGTTGTAATCCCTCATACTTAACTTTAAAGATGTTATCTTGCATGCTAAACCCTAATAATCTAGCAAAGATCCCGTTTTTGGGTTTTTCGGCACATGTAAAATTTTATTCGGGCATGTTTGATACTTTATGAACCTTCACAAGTGTGCCTAGGAACCCTTCAGATGCAGGGCAGCCCCATCCCGAAAGAGGGACTCAAGGGCCAAATCAGTCTCACAGGCTGAGACCCGATAGAGCTAGGGGGAGGCATCATTCCCCCTCTTCTTTACCCCCGATTATCTCTATACTGGAGATTAAGACGAGAGGTTTGGCCGGTATATGGGAGATGAGAGCTGCATCCAAAAGAAGTATCCACTTCACGTTGAGTGGGGCGATCAACACCGGCGCTCATTTGCCCTCTTCTGGGATCAGGCTCGGGTATTAATATATATTTTCATTTGAATTATCCAATAAATTTATTATTATTCAACACTTGTAATTTAAATACATTATTATTTTTTATTTGCAGTTGGATTACGACTTTCAGCTTGTACCCGACCCTGATCATTTTGACAGAGTGCTCGATCTTCACGCTCTTTACCCGGGCCTCATGAAGAACATGCAATCTAAAGTCCGATATAATAGGAACGAGCTGAAGATCAATTGCTATTTGGTATGGCTGGCGATCCCCGAGGCAGAGAGAGTGGCTCTGCTACATACTCCGGTTTTTGCCAGAGTCGACATAAATACATGGCCTCTCTTGTGCCAATATTATGACTCTAAGCGCAAACAAATTTGTAATTTAAATGTAATTCATTATTTAGTATATAATTTTTTTTGTGTTGCTTAATTAGAAAACTAAATCTTATTGTGTTGTGCAGAAACATGTCGATCAAAATAAGGAGAATAGAAAGTCGGCGAAAAGGGATCACCCCACTTACACGGGTGGCTCGAGGGACATTACCCGTGCCATGGAGGAATCGATAAATTAAAATAGATCTATTTTGATATAATGAAATATTAAGAGTTATTTTATAATATATATGTAAATTTTTGGCACATTGCAGAGAGCTCAGATCCTGGCACGGGGTGGTACATCGTGCGTGTTGACCGCGTATCTTGTCGTCCACGACACCTCGACAGATCCCGCCACGGGCGATCTTCGATTCCTCGACACCGCTACCTATGAGTATTGCATAAGTGTTAATATTTATTCTAATTCGAATGAAATTTTTGTTTTGATAAGTTCAAATTTAAATGATATACTTATATTTTAATGGTTAATATGGGTGGTGGAGCAGGAGGAGGTATCGGGGATCGATTTTAGTGGACAAACCGATTCGATGCTACTGACCCCAGTCCTAAACGCCACACACGGAGGGCACTACGGAGGTTGGGAGAGAGGCCTGGGACTGGGTCCTAGCAGGGCCCATATGAGGTTGGTCTCCACTCCGGCGGTTACTCCCTACCCCCCTGAGCGACGTCTGGAGTATGATGTTGCCGCCTTGAAGACCACCATCGAGAAGTTGAAGAAGATGTTAGTACATATATTACATAATAGTAAAATATTATATCATATTATAGATAGTAACATATGCAATATTAGCAGCCTGAGCTTATTTGGTTGTAAACTTAGCTTTGATTAATCATACTTACATAAAACTATCTAATTAAAATAAACTACGGCTTTCCAAACTAGATATCCAAACTAGGCCTAAGTCCCTAAGTGTTTTTGGATTGGGGTTTCGCAATAATCTGATAATGATACGAATTCGACTAAATTCTAATACACTGTTCTTACTCGTTTATTACACACAAAATTTTAACGATTCGACAGGCTATTTCGGCTGTGGCTCTACATGCATCTCCTTTGGTTGCGGCTCCTCAAGCCACTACCTCAGTTACGGTTGCGCAGACCACTCCTACAGCTCCACAGCACATTCAGACTCCCACACAGTCCGCTCCTTTATCAGTCGAGTTTTTGACGACTCAGGGTTGCACCAAGAAGTAGATGAGTCAGATTACGGCGATTATCAGAGGTGGAGGTGCTGGACCGAGATAGAGTAACTTTATTTATATTTTTGAGGATGTATGTACTTATCTGATACATATTGTATATATTTTGGACGATATTGGTGGTTGTTTGCTTGTTCACGATGATTTAGATTGATATCGTATTCTATTTGTTTATTTCATTTATATATTATGCGTCAGATGTTGATTATGAATATTTCTGTATTTGGTATATGATATATATATTATTGTGCATAGGACGGGAAAAAAACGGAAAGTCTCTTTTTAAATAAAAACCTGATATAATGTCCCTACGGATTACTCCGTAGGGGCAACTGTTGCACCTACAGATTAATCCGTAAGGGCAAGTCTTGTCCCTACATATTTCTGTATAGGGATAAAATATCAGAATATTTGATATTTTGTCATTATGGACTCAGTAACAGGGTAAAACTTACCCCTACGAATTAAGCCGTAGGAGAATTTATCAGGACCTACGGATAAATCCGTAGGGGCATTTATCAGGCCATACGGATTATTCCGTAGGGACAAGTATTTTATTTTATAAACAAATAAATTAAATAAAGATTATGTCCCTACAAAATAATCCGTAGAGATAAATGTCCCTACGGAGTAAGGCGTTGGGGCAATTATTACTCCGTAGGGGTATGTTCAGGACGAAAACTTGCACCTGCGGCTTTTGGACCTACGGAGGAATTTTATGTCCCTGCGGATATATCCGTAGGGGTAGTGGTTTTCTTCTATGGCTAAATCTGTAGGGGCAAACGATTACTGTAGTAGTGTATAAACGTCATCCAATGCATAGGCTATAGGTCTTTAAATTCCTTGATTTTTCACACACATATATTTGAGTGTAGGGTGATCAACTTGAATGGATCAGATCGTTAAAATATGTCGTGGATTGGGAGTTCCCGTTTTTAAAAAACACGGACCGGTTTTCAATGGATCACTCCTTTATATATATATATATATATATAGAGAGAGAGAGAGAGAGAGAGGGAGGGAGGGAGGGAGGGAGGGAGGAAAAATGCCATAGGAGGGCTTCTATGGTGTCGAAAAAGTACGCCCTTCATTGTATTTTCCGACGATCGGAACCCATCATCTTCATCGTTATCATCTAAGATGTGGATACGCCAAATTTCATGTGATTCTACAACTTTTTCACCGTTGATTTAGCAATGTAAAAAGTTCGATTGTCGGTAAACCGTTAATTTTGAACCCACTAATTCAACGGTGAAAAAGTTGTAGAATCACATGAAATTTGGCGTACCCATATCTTTGATGATAACGATGAAGATGATGGGTGCCGATCATCGGAAAACACGACGGAGGGCGTACTTTTTCGACGCCATAGGAGGAAATTCCCTCCTTTCCTCCATTATTCTCATATAGAGAGAGACACACACACACACACACACACACACCATCATGTAAATTATATATATATTCCCGCAGTTAATTTACATGATGGTATATATATATATATATATATATATATATATATATATATATTCCCATAGTTAATTTATATGATGTGATCTAATAATTTATATATATATATATATATATATATATATATATATATTCCCGTAGTTAATTTACATGATGTGATCTAATAATTTCGACAACTCTTGCACAAACTATTATAATAACATAAGGGACAATGAAGGTTTATTTTCATGCTTGCAATCATATTTGAGGTACAAATTAAGATTGCATTAGATTAGATATGTATAATTGTTCTATACTAGCTACAAGACATTAAATTAAGGAATCCAGGCAAAAATATATACAAACAAAATAATTAATATTATAATGTCATGTCAATCAAGATGTGGTGTCGAGTTTTCACATATAAATATATGCAACATAACTCTTTGATCTCGACAAAGGAGCATGCATATTTTTCAATAAAAAATAGATAAAGCAGGTGACGCGTCAATTTAACAACAAAAAAAATGCAAAATAGATATATATTAGTCAATAAGGGGACACTAATCTTAGGGTCAAATTAATATTGCATGAAATGAGCCCCCTTAATTATAAATCATTATCACTAGCCCTAGTAATAATAAATTTTTGAGATATATATATAGAGTAGTCTTTGATTAAATTTTGACTGTATTAAATTTAGAGTTTTTTCTTTTCAGATGAAGTAGGAGGATGTACCAAGCAAGGAACTATACATCATGCATGCAAATGACATGAAGGTTTTTAATACATGTTAAGTTTAGAGCGCGCACTTCCAATAATTGGCAAACGTTGTACATGTGATATTTTACTTAGAAATGTAGGGTAGAAGGCATTTACTTTTCTTTTATATTGGTCAAAATGTAAATTTTCGAAAGCTCTTTTTAATGTTTATTACCATTTATCTTGATCGACATATTCTAATTAAAACATATACTTCACACATAAAATTATATGGTTTCAATACTTCTTACACTTGTATTGAAGTGTTGCAAACGGCTCATTTACCGATAATAAAAATATTGTTCATCACGAAATCAATGATGAACGAGTATAATAAAAAAACCATGGAAATCGGACTACATCTTATTTTGGACATGAAGAACAAGATGGACGCAGCATATGGTCGGAAAAGGTTTGTCAATAGTTCTTTCATACCAATATTTCCCTATTTTATTTGTATGCTTATTTGTTTATCATTTTTTTTCTGTTTTGAAGATAACCTTGTGGGTTATATTTTAAAATATGGCTTTAATAGCTTAGAATGCATGGATATGGGTTAGGTTTTATTGATAGTAACATTATTCTTAATATTTCATGGTGCATTGATTTTTTGGTGCATTAGATGAATATTGACTGTACTGCATGTCCAAATTCTAGAGAGGATATTCATCATTAGTTAGTTACATGGCAGAAGAATTCTCCCATATACCCATATAGGACAGGAAAGAAATCGAAAGAGAGATGAGAAACAATATATTGTCTTTTCCTCTTACTAAAAATGTCTCAAACATCAAAAAATCTTGATTATGCATTGCTAATATCAGTTAAGAGAATAATGAATATTAGATGTATTGAAAAAGTTTTCTATGATAAAAATCAAAATGCCGGCTTCACAAATTCCTTTTTTTTTTTTTTTGACGATCAGTATTAATCATCCAATATTAATGTTTTGTAAGGTTTCCATGCTTTTTTTCTACAGATGTAATGATGGAAGATGTTCTATTTTTTACTATAAAAACCGTTAATATTTACACAAGCTCCATGAAAGACAAAGAATGTGAAAATTAGAAACAATCATTACTAAAATAAATGGCCCCTACGGATAGAAGAATTCGTAGGGGCAATTTTTCATTGCCCCTATCCGTAGGGCCATCTATTTGCCCCTACAGCTAAATCCGCGGGGGTATAAATAAATTTAAAAATATTAAAATTTAATGTCTTTATCTGGCCTTATGGTGCCGTAAAAGAGAGCCATGCGGATTAATCCGTAGGGGCAAAAAAGAGTTATTTAAAAAAAATAAAGCTAAGAATTTTCCCACTGTCTCCAAAATTTCCCACCAACCACCATGCCCTCGCCCATCGATCGTTGCCCATCCTTGCCCATCGTCGCTGACCCACTTTTGTCGTCGCATTCCTTGTCGTCGAGCTCCTCCTCCATCGCCGTCGATCGAGCTCGTCGTGGAGTTCCACGTCGCCTCCAACCGACCTCGCCGCCGCCAATTGTCATCGTCGCTGCCTCCACCATTTCGAGCTCTGTCTTCCCGGCCTCCTCCACCTCGTCGAAGCCATGCTCTCCATCTCCTTGAGGAATTGCATACGTCGGCAGAGATGAGTATTCAATGATTTTAATTTATAATTTTTTTGTTTTAAATTGGTGTTGATTTTAGGGTTAGGGTTAGAGCTAGGGTTACCAGGCCGGGATAAATGGGGGTTAATTTGGGTTAGCGTTAGGTTTTAGGTGATGATTAAGGTTAGGGTCAGGGTTAATTAGGTAAAATAGGGTTGGGGTTGGGGTTGGGGTTATAGGGCCGGGTTAATTGGGGGTTAATTTGGGTTAGGGTTAGGGTGGTGATTG
Organism: Agapanthus africanus; assembly: GCA_030015575.1. Taxonomy (NCBI): domain Eukaryota; kingdom Viridiplantae; phylum Streptophyta; class Magnoliopsida; order Asparagales; family Amaryllidaceae; genus Agapanthus; species Agapanthus africanus. Next base: position 792,024,241 of record CM057340.1, on the reverse strand, counting down.
GGGTTAGGGTTAATTAGGTAAAATAGGATTATGGTTAGGGTTTGGGTGATGATTAGGGTTAGGGTTAGGGTTAATTTGGGTTAATTAGGTTAAATAGAGTTGGTGATGATTAGGATTAGGGTTATAGTTAGTTAGATTATTAGGGTTAATTTTGGTTTGGGCTAGGCTTAATTTTGGTTAGGGTTAATTTGGGTTAATTAGATAAAATAGGGTTAATTTGGGTTTGGGTGATGGTTAGGGTTAGGGTTTATTTGGGTTAATTAGGTAAAATAGGGTTAATTTGGGTTAAGGTGTTGATTAGGGTTAATTTGGTTTAATCAGCTTAATTTTGGGTTAATTAGGGATAATTTGAGTTAGGGTGATGATTAGGGTTAATTAGGTTAATTTGGGTTAATTAGGGTTAGGGTTTAAGGTGCACTAGTTCCTTCAGTAGGATACTTGATGATAACGTAAACGTAAAATTTTACCGTAAACGTAAGAAAATCTTACCCTAAACTAAAAATTTCAAACCCTTAAAAATGAAACGTAAACATAAAACCTATTCAAGTTAAATGTTCAAGTTAAAACCAATATATGATACTCGATGATAATATGAAACTTTCATATTCTCATCGATACTCATATGTGAAAATCAAATCGTGAGTTAGTCCCCGTCTATCGGTTAACATACGTTCGATGTTCGTCGTGATATAGAACTATACGAAGGTTATTAAATATCGGACGGTAAAGTTCGATGCCAACCGTCATGTAGTCTATGTGACTAAAAGATTCAATCGTATGATAACCGATAGATTTGTCCAGTGTGGACAAGTTACGAATGTATAAAGCAAACACTTGCATTCACTTGTGTTTTCATTCGTTTCGAGTTATTTCGTCGGTACTTTTCCGCTAGTTCTCCGTGTATAAAGATAGATTATATGTTCATTTCAACGTTGTTTCACAGCATTAAAATGATTATCTATTCTATTACAGTGTACTCGGAGAACAGCGGGGAGGTGCTGCCGAAATTTACTCGAAACGGATGAAAGCACAAGCAAATGGGTGTCTGCTTTATATATTCTTAATGGGATAGAAACCTTACCATCGACAGCCGAAACACACACATATAACACGAATATACAACAAACGCACACACAAAGCACATACACACTAACAACCCTACAGCTAAGCGAAATAATAAATTGAAATACACATACACAGAATACAACTTATACTTGGGTATCTTCAAATATAATTTTTTTAATCGATAATTTATTCTTTTCAACGACAAACTTGTTTCTACGGATTTTCTTCTTTTTCAGTAACTATCTCGTTCTTAGATTTCTCAATATAGTCACCATAACCTACAATTTATATGTTATACGGTCTAACATGGCCTACGAGTACATCAGAGTTAAGGACTGGATGTATGTGGATTGGCAACAGCGCATTCAATCTAAATTCATCGCAGGAGTTGCTGCTTTCATTGAATTTGCACGCGCACATAATAAGATCGTGTTAGAGAAGATTCTCTTTCCGTGCGATAGATGTGGGAATAAGTTCTGGCAAAAGGTATAAATCGTAGAGCTTCATATCGTTAAACATGGTTTTACTAGACTATATACAACTTGGCTATATTACGGGGAAGTGCAAGAAGAAGACGGTAATGCGGCAGAAGAAGGAGAAGAAGTTAATGCGGCAGAAGAAGAAGAAGAAGACAATAACTTCTTTCCAGAAGAAGAAATGGAGGATATGGTAGAGGCTGCCCTCGGTGATAGTATTCCTACCGAAGATGACATTCATTCCGGTCAAGGACCGCGTGCGCATAAGTAGAAAAAGTTCATGAGTGATACTAGAAGACCAATTTATGAGAATGCAAAGTATTCCACCCTATTATGGTTCATCCAACTTTTCCAGATTAAGTGCCTAAATGGATGGAGCAACAACTTATTCACAATGCTTCTGAAGTTCCTGAAAGATTCTATGCCCCCGGGAAATAACGTACCTGACAATTAGTACGAAGCCCAGAAGATGATGTCTGATTTGGGTCTGAAGTGTGAGAAGATTCATGCATGTTCAAAAGATTGCGTGTTGTACCGGAAAGAGAATTCAGATTTGAAAGAGTGTCCAACATGCGGAGAGGCTAGGTATTAGCCAAAAGAATCTGATAAGAAGCACGATATACCTGTCAAGATAGCATGATACTTCCCATAACACAGAGGTTGCAGAGGCTATTCAGGTGCAAAAAAACAGCCGAGGTAATGATTTGGCATCACTGTGTTGCTCCAAGCGAAGACGGAAAAATGAGCCATCCAAGAGATTCACCGGCATAGAATGATTTCGATAGGAGGCCCGAAATATTCAGTAGTGATCCTCGCAATGTCAGGCTCAGATTCGCTAGTGATGGTTTCTGCCCATTCAACTATATGGCTGAAAGCCACAGCGCATGGCCCGTTGTAATGATAGTTTATAATTTGTCGTCTTGGTTGGATATGGATCAATCCTACTTTATGATGCCTCTTCTTATTGACGGACCAAACTCACCGGGAAACAATATCGATGTGTATCTCCGACCTCTAATCGATGGGTTAAAATCTTTATTCATTGATGGTGTAGAGACTTACGATGCAAACACAGATGCAACCTTCACAAGGCGTGCGGTTTTAATGTAGACAATTGATGACTTTCCTGCGTATGGAATACTATCATATTGGTTTGTACATGGTCACAAAGCATGCCCTTATTGCCATCAATATACAATATCGAAATGGTTGAATTTTAGCAGGAAGGTTTGTTATTACGGTCATCGGCGTTTCCTGCCACTAGACCATCCCTACATGTTAAACACGGCTCACTTTAATGGTCATCAGGAGCTTCTTGGGCCTCCATCCTCATTGTCCGGAAATGACATGACTGCTCAATGAGATGATTACAATAATGTGACCTTCGGGATAGATTCGGCAAAACTGGTCAAACCACCCTATTAGAATAAGTTAAGTATTTTCTACGAGCATCCATACTGGTCAACAAATTTAGTGTGTCATTTTCAGGACGTCATGTACATAGAGAAGAGAGTATCCGGGCACGTACCCAACTTGCTTCTTTGTAAAGATGGAAAATCGAAAGACAACCTCCGTGCTCGGATGGATCTTCAGAACTGAGAAATTAGAAGTGAATTGCATCCTAAACCGATAGAGGGTAAACCAGGCAAGTTTGTACTTCTCAATGCCGTGTATCATATGTCGCAACCGGAGAAGAAAAGGTTCCTGCAGGTGTTGCATGATTTGAAAGTTCCTACAGGTTTCTCAGGATCATTTAGCAAGAAGATAAAAATTGTGAAAGGCAAAATCGATGGGCTGAAAAGTCATGATCACCGTGTTATTATGGAGCACATTCTCTCATTAGCCCTCAAAACTTCCCTTCCCGAATTGGTTGTTCTAGTAATCAATGACCTTTGTTGCTTTTTTAGAGAATTGTTCGCTAAAACCTTGGATGTTGTGACGCTGGAGAATCTAGAAAATTCTATTTCATTGATACTTTGCAAGCTTCAGCGTATTTTCCCACCGTCATTCTTCGATATTATAATACACCTGATGGTTCATTTTTTAACCGAGGCTAAGTTAGCCGGACCGGTACAATATCGATGGATGTATCCCGTCGAAAGGTACGTGGAATTTTTCGTTTCATGCAATTTGTAAAATTTTTGTTGTCCTATATGCCGTAGTTATTTATTTATTTAACATATTTTTCTTTGCGTACCTATACACTCTAAAAAGGTATATACGCAATAGAAATCGACCAGAGGGTTCTATCATGCAAGGTTGTCTTCTAGTTGAAGTAACTACATTTTGTTCCCGCTATCTGGATGAGAACATTGAGACGAAACTTAATCGGCCTCGGAGAATTCAGGACGGGCCATATGGTAAAACGTTCTATAAGAGAGTAGACACTATATTTATCAACAAGATATATCGGTTTATCCTCCTCAATAGCGTATGTCTTGAAGAAATTACAGAGTAAGTTTTTTTGGATTAATTGTTATATTTGTGTTTGTGTGTGTATGAAATGATATAATATTAATATCATAATGTATTGTTGAGAACAAAATTCATATTAATGATGTACGTGAGGGGCATCCTGATTGGAATGATGAACGATTGGAAAAATATAATCAGGATAATTTTTGCGATTGGGCTGCAGATCATGTAAGTTGTTCGAATAACATATTATTGCTACCAGTTTTAATCTAAACTTATATCGTTATATATTTGCCGTAAAATTTGTTTTGTCAGATCCACGATCCGAACTTATTTGCATCATTAGAGAGAGATTCAAGATGTTTAGATCATTTTCCTAATATGGAGGTTGCATATTATAAAGGATTCAGTGTCCTTGGATACAAATTTGAAGTTAAGGATATAGAAACATCTCGAACCACTCAGAATAGTGGGATTGCGACGGCAGGATCAGATGGTGTGATTTATTATAGATACTTAAATTGCATACTTGGCATCCAATATCCCGGACGATCAGAACCGTTTTATATATTTCAGTATACTTAGTACGATACACGAACCGATACGGATAGTGGAGAAACAATCTCGGAATTTGGAAAGATGAATTTGGATTGACTAGTGTGTACACACTTCGATTTTATGATCAGGACGATCCATTTTTCTTTCTGAACCTAGTGTTCCAAGTATACTACTCACAGTGTTTGAAGCATCCGGGATGGAGTGTCGTATACTGTTGGAAACCCAGGGATATTTACGATATCCCAAAATTTAAGAATCATATGTAGGACAGCGATGAGGATGAAGAGAAGAGAAGACTTAGAGTGCTCCGACCGTCTGTTTCAAAAGACGGATTGTCTTTGGCTGATCATGAAGTTACGTGGGTTAGAAATGATATCGATAATGAAATCCAAGTAGATATGTATAATGCGTCCATGAAACGAAAAAGGTTATCAGTAATGTTAAATTATTACTTCACATTTCTATGATCTATACATACATTGCATGCATATGTAATGATTATACTCTTATCTAGGTTTGATGAAGACGACCAGAGCAGCGAGGGACAGTAGGAGTACCAGCCGCGGCAGAGGCAGAGGCAGAGCGGTTCTGCCGCCCGGAGAGCAGCGTAGAGAGCTTCAGAGGGCCGGTTTTGCACCCCGATCCGTATCCCCTTCGGATGACTCCTTCCCTGTGGATTTTGCCACACCTCCAGGTATATTGCACGTATATTCATTTTGAATGTAATATTATAAATATACACGCATATTATTTTCAAAATTACCTATATAGTCAATATTTAATTGTCTAGCTGTTGGTGGTGCGTCCACATTAGAGGCAGATGCCACTACCGCACCTGCAGGTATGTTTATATATCATATCATGCATGCAAAATGATTTAGAATGTTATATCATAAATATACACACATTCTTTTTGCTCTTACTTAGATAATCATTTTTTGATTGTCTAGCTGTAGGTGGTACTTCCACATCTCGGGCAGAGAGACCACTACCGCACCTGCGGGTATGTTTATATATCCTATATCGCATGCATATTGATTTAGAATGTTATATTATTGATATACATTTTTTTTTGCAATTACTTATATAATCTATTTTTAATTGTCTAATTATAGGTGGTGGTGCATCCACATCTGGCGCAGAGGCCGCTTCCGTACCCTCCGCTTGGTCTGTAGCTTAGTATGAATAAATATAAAATATTTATTCATTTTACATATCCTCTAAGAATAAACATGAATTTCATGTAATTTTATCGTCAATGTTTATTTTCTAGTTGGAGGGGATGCATCCACGTCTGGGTCACCGGTTGTTCCTCACCGGAGGAACTATCATCCCACTCGTGCTGCTGCCAGGCCCAAGCTGGTGCTGCTGTCGCCGAAGGTATATATCGCACTTCAATTTTCGTTAAGCATTGATTTCTTAATACCACTTTATCTTAATATTGTTTATCTTGATATTTCTTGTAGATGCAGCACAGCCCCATCCCGAGAGGGGGACTCAAGGGCTGAATCGGTCCTATAGGGTGAGGCTCGATAGAGCTAGAGGGGAGGCACCATTCCCCCTCTTCTTTACCCCCGATTATCGTTATACCGGCGATTATGCCGAGAGCTTTGGCCGGTATATGAGGGATGAGAGCCGCATCTAAAAGAAGTATCCACATCACGTTGAGTGGGGCGATGATTGTTAGCGGAACGTGATACGTTTTATGATATGCGTTCTACTCTGTTCTCTATTTACCGCAATCAAGACGGTGTCTCTTTCAGCTAGCCGGTTGAGCACAGGTCGATCCACAGGGAGATGGTAGTATGTCCTTTCTTTTTTTAGACGAGTCAATTAAGAATGTATATGTGTTTTGTTCAATTCTATCCTAAGTGTTCGTATTTATGTTCAAGATAGCTTATTAGGGTTAAGGTTGGTTAGTAGAGTTAGGATTAGTCTTGTGCTTTTCTTTTACCATTATTAAAATGATGTTAGAATAATCGAACGTAGCGGGGATTAAGAGGACATAGGAATGGGATTTGCGAGTTTAACCAAGCTTTCCAAGGCTAAATCCATTCCTAGTGCCCCTTGTTCGTCCGCTACGTGCATTTATTTCCAACCCTAGGCCAAACACCCGCAACCATTTATCCAATTAAGTCTCAACTACATGTCACGTTGTAGTGTGCCCAAAGGACTTCTCGACTTAGGTCGCGACTATATATCACGTATAGCGCGCCTAAGTGAGGGGGTTGCGTTTGTTTGGTCTAGGTTCGTTTTAGGATGTTTGGCGAAGAGAAGCACAAGGGATTTTTTCGTCCCTCATACTAACTTTCCTTAGCCCCTAACAAGTGTGGAATTATTCACACATTTAAATGAAAATAAAAACAAAACCATAAATAAGCAAAGAATGAAAGGAAAAATACGGTTTTACAAAGATGCAAGCTAACTATTTGGGTCCTCACCTAAGCAAGGAACTCCATCGAGTATCATGGCTTGAAAATACGGATAATAAGAAAAGAAAAAAAGCAACAAATAACAACAACTATTTAACAATAAGAAATAAAATTACACTAGGAATTAAAATTACAAGAAAAGGAAATAAAAATTACAATACACGAAAATTAAAGATACAAAATAAAAAAAAACCTCATCTTCATTGATCTTCCATTCAAGAGCTCTCACTATAATTTCATGGAGGAAAGATGATGAAGAAGAAGAAATACAAACTAATCTACACTAAATCCTAACATAGAATCATTCTCACTTGGGCACAAAACTGGAGTATTTATAGGCAGAGAGCTGAAACCCTAGGGCCAAATTCTGAGCCCAAATGAAATTCCAAAACTACCCCAAAAATATCATCAGTCGCCGAGTCAACTCGGCCGCGGAACCACCGTGTAAAGGACACATTGGCCGTGGTTCCGCGGCTCTTTGGGGGATTCGTGGGGTGATTTTTATAGGGCTTCTCCACATTTCTTTCTTATATTGTTCTATATATCCCAAATTGCAAAAGGCTTCCAAAGTTTCTTCAGATTTGCAACAGTCCAAAATGGTTTCACTTTTAATTCATTTGACCTTTATCTCCCTCGAGCTCTGCGCACCCATTGAATCTTGTGTTGCCCCTCTCGTGCTTTGTGCTTGAATGAGACACGAATGACCACTGTTATTTGTCTTGTCTCTTAAACTGGTAAGCGGCACTGGACGGATGCGGATGACCGGAACCCGGATTTTATCTGTTTGTGACAGATGTTCTGGATTTTGGCATAACTGTGGAGATTTTGTATGATTTACGTTATTTTGGACTGGGAATCTGTAATCTGTAAATATATAGCAACATGGATCAAAAGCACCTGCCTATAAATATGTAGCAACATGGATCAAAAGCACCTGCCTATAAATAAACGAGCAGAAGAATGGGCGGTATTAAATGCAATATTCTGGTATGAACAAATGCCCCCAAACTTAACTTTTGCTCGTCCCGAGCAAAACCAATTATTCAAAAAAATTCCTAACCTCACTTTCCCAGGGAACGCGATTGCACTGAGCTCGTGCAACAAGCCGTTAAACCTCTAGGTGTCCCTAGTAGGGGGAGTGTTGTCTCCTGAGGGTTTTCAGCGGATACTACCCACAAAATCCCGTCAAGCTAGTTTCATAAGTTAACCTTGATTCTACTCTTACAGTTTAGCATCTAAGTTAGTAATTCTATCATCCTAAATTAGAAATATTCAACCCTTATTTTTCACATCTCCTATTTATTCAACCTCAGATCCTATACGTTTTACAGTTTAGAAAGATCTCGGTATCTCTTGAGTTTTCCTTCTAAAGCGCAATCTCCAATCCGGGATTTTTATCATCTTTACGGAAAACATAAGTCTTATTCTTTATTCATATTTTTCCTCCAAACATCGATCGTATATCCCTAAGTGTGTGTAAAATTTCACCCATACACTTAAGAATTCAATTCAAGCTATAGTACCTTTGCCTTAATATCTACTTCTTTTCATTAATGATGGACGGTTTTGCTCACACATCTTTCATGCGACTATTAATGCTTCTTGAGGCACTAACCAGCCGATTACTGAATGTGTGAGCTTAAAGCGTAAATAACAGTTTTCAGGTCTTGTAATTTTTTTCTTCTTTATTTTGCTTTTTCAAGACTGGATATATTTTTCAATGATGCTCTCTTGGTGGTTAGTTTTAAATATCGTTTTTCTTTCATACTAGGCTTTCAGGCAAGAGTATTTCGGTATCCTCTACTATCCCAAGTTTCAAGGTGCGTGTAAGTGCAGTTTGTAGGGTATATACTTTCTGACTTTGGACTCAAGAATAGGAACTATTTTTTAGACTTATCCTTCAAAAAGCTTTCAATACTTTCCCTTCATCTCAACTTAACTCAAGAACCGAACTCAAGATTACCTACTTCTAAAAAAAACTGTAAGGACATATAATTACCAAAGTTAAACAGAAGGAGGGTTATTTTTAGGGTTTTCAATTTCTAAGCTTAGGATTTAGTTATCTCTAATGTATCAACTATATTTTCGATGTAAAAATCTAAGTTACCCTATTAGCTAACTTGACGACAAAGTTTTTATATTTTTGTAAATTTTTTTAATTTTTGTGGGTTTTTAAATAAGTATGCAAATGCAAAATATACACATAAATGCGAAGGTAGAAAGCTTACCGAGCACACCCCCAAACTTAAACTTGACTGTGCCCTCACTGTCAGGCTACACCAAGAGGGTCAAAATTGTTGGCGCTCCCCTATTTTTTTTTTGCAAAAGAAAAAGCAAATCAAAAATATATATACACAAAAAGGTTCCCCCAAATTTAAGTGAAACAGTGTTTCCACTGTTTAAGCATTAAAGTTCAGAGTTAGGGGGGAGAGAATAGTATCAATCTTTACAAGGCCTTACACAGGCCAAAAATTTGCACCAACCATTCAAAAATTTTATCGTTATAAAGCAGCGGTTGGTGAAAGAAGGCGTAGAGAAAAGAAATGGAGAATACACGAGACCGTATGGGGATGGAAGCAGCGTACGGTCTCGGTAGAGAAGAAGAATGGCGGAGGGGAAAAAATGGAATACGAACTTGAGGGTGGAAATGGAGTGAATAAATTAGTACAATTTGTAATGACCGATGTGTAAAAAGCGATTGTACTAATCTATCAACCCGTTGAGAAATGGGGTCAAACCTCTCAAGATTCGTAAGAAAACATGGGTAGACCAAACTTGGTGAACCAGACATAAGAAATGAAGGTGATACGGTGGCTTGCGAAGTAGGAACGATGGGAAGGATGGAGGGAAGTGATCGAGGAATGTTATCGGTTAAACGTTCAGGAAGGTGTACACAGTCAATGAAAGGGACATGATGAATTGGAAAATCCGACTCATCAAGTAAAACTAGTTCATCATCAATTCTATCCTCAAGACTCACCTCAAAATTTAGCTCATCCATGCATTTATCATCAATTTCCAGACGCTTATGGGGTTCGGGAAAAACAATTAATGGTTCGGGATGATACCCACGCGGAAGTGAAAGTACATGATGAATTGGTGAGAAAAACTTATCCAAAACTGTGGATTCATCATCCAAAATATTCCCAGTGTCGATATCCTCAATCAAGTGAAAGTCAAATTTCTAAAACACCTCATCAAAAGCATGGATTTCAATCAATTCTGATTCTAGCATGGAGGTGTAGAGGTCAAAGGGATTGGGTATGGTTTCACTTGACAGGGTCCCTTCGCAATCGGGTAAATCAAACACTACAAAGTTACACAACCCATTAAACATTCTATCTTCAATTGGTGATTCATATAGGACACTCGATAGACTTTCGCAACCGGAGTTGTGGAATTCAATTTACAACTGGTAGGTTTGATTTGGAAGGATGTACTGCTCACTCTCACTACTCAAATCCTTAATCTGTCATATCGCCTCATCATACATTGGAAAATTTGGAGCTAGTTGGAAATTAGCTGCTGTTTCGCTAGGTTGTATGAGGGCGGCCATGGACGCATTCAATTTCTCCATCTGTTGGCATGACGCTACCCGAAATTCTTCCAAAGTTTCTTCAAGAATAGACATGGGTTGTGACGGGGTTTCAATAAAAGATTCAAAGTTGTCTGGACTCGTGAAACTCCTAAAAGGCTGTTCAGAAGCAATGTCTAAGGAAGGTGTAAAAACTGGGTAGGATTGATAGGAATCGAATGATTGAACAGGATTAGGATCAACATTATGATAAGAAGGTGATTGGAATTGTTGATCAAAAGAATTGAAAGTGGTGAAAGGAGTGAAAGATCGGGTACGAGATTGTTCAATTCGGTCAGCAATGGACATGGGTTTCGGAGTCGCAACATGACTCTCAAAAGGGGTATCAACGTAAGAAGGTGGGGGAGGTTGAAACGGTTGATACAAAGTGGATTGCGGAGTCCAATTGTTTGTCTTAGACGCGTCTATCCGATCTCTCAATGAAATTTTGGGCATGGATGGATCGTTCGAAGTTCGGCCAGAGCAAGAACCGTATAAAGAAATGTCTGGTTGTGGGTACCAAAGTTCGGCAAGAGCTGGTCGTTTTGGGGTATCCATGTTATGAAAAGGTAGGGAGGGAGGAAAGTGGGTGAATTTTTATAAATTTTAAATTTATTTTTGATTTTTTGAAATTGTTTGTTTGGGTTTTGAAAGAATACGGAATTATGGGGCTCAACTTTACATAAGCACAGACACAATCACAACATGCACAAACAACACCTAGAACTAAGGTCTTCAAAGTCCAACTAGACCGCTCCTATATTTCCAAGTGACAAATTGCAGGATAACCCTCGAATCACCTCTTCACTGCCAATTATGGCCAGATAAGCACAAGTAGGAGGGTTCCGCTCAAGAATTATCGTGAGACGGGCCTTTTAAAATTACATCCTCACTTGTCTAGCCTAAGCACCACAAACTCAAGTTTAGAGAAAGGACCGATTCCCCGCAACCTTCACTTGTCCTAAATGAGCGCGACAAGTGCTTATAGGTTTGGTCTAGATATTTTTTTTAACTCAAGGTAATGCGTATGCTTTTTGTGCTTCGTGGGGTC